>CM065778.1:142813002-144013002 GCA_033296515.1 Macrochelys suwanniensis
TACGTTGGTGCAGTCGCTCAAGCCGCTCAGGAAGGTGCGCGAGGACGCCTCGGTGACTGCGGCGCCGTCGTCCTCCTCCATGCGGAGCTGGGCGTCCCGGCCCGCCTGCTCCAAGCGCACGGACCCCGACTGCAGCTCATTGTGCAGCGTCAGGGCATCCACAGTCAGGTCGCTCTTCTCTGTGGAGCAGACACGCTCAGGGCCGGCCAGACGGACACCTGAATTCCCTTCCCCAGGCTAGCGCTCTGATCCTCCCGCTGCCATGCACCGAACACCTGCCCTGGCACAGGTCCTCCAGGCCGGGCCTGCAGCATGTGCCCCTCTCACAGCCTGGCTGGGTCAGAGATCCCCGGCGCGTGGAACGAGAACCCTGGGCCAGACCCACCCAGGAGGCAGAGCAGTGACGGAGGGAGCAGAGGCTGCTCACTGGGGTACAGACACCCCAGGCCAGTCGGTCCAGCCCAGCCTCCTCCAGAGGAAAAGCCTTAGGGATGCTCGGCTGTGTCGGGGCAGGGGGGGTCCCTGAACTCAAGAGCCCGGTCACCATCTGCTAGCCAGTGCAAGGCGAGACACATGCAGCTCTCCCTGGCCAAGCTGAGAGGCAAATCAGGGAGAGAAACAAATCCCAGCCCGCGCTACCCGCAGCACCTGGGTTTTCAACACCCGCACTGCGCGGTCCGTGCTTGGGCCTCCGCCAGCTCCCAGCACGGCCCGCTCAGGACACCCAGGGGTTTGTACCCAGGCACGTTTTCCGGGCATTTTTGAAGTCCAGCGGCCGCGGCCCCCCACGCCAGGCCTCTCATCGCCTTCCCAGAGGGTCTATTGGCAGCAGCACAATCGCACCAGGAGACCCCAGGCAGGATCGGGGCCGCTCCCCACAGACTGGCTGGCTGGCAGGCCCTGACCCAGAGCCCGGGATCTTCCCGCACAACCTCCACCTGGGACAGCGGACACCCCCCCACGGCCGCCAGCCAGCCAGGCCCCATGGCACAGCGCGGGTCGGTTCTCCCCCCACCCCGCCTCTGCCCTTCCCCTGAGACCGCCCCCCCCAGGGAGCTGGACTGAGCCACAACGTTGCCCTGGGCCAGAGCCCAAGGACCGCCCCCCCGCAGGCCCCAGCGTGTCCCTACAAGCGCCCCAGGGGGACCGGCCTGCGGCACCCAGCCCCACAGGAGGCCCGGGAAAGGGGCTCCGCGCTGGGGGCAGCCAGGGGGCCCGAGAAGCAGGGCGTGAAGATTGACCGGGTGGCTTGTGCCCCGGGCCCCTCAAGCACAGAGTGCGGACCCCGGCCCCCGCCCCAGATCCCCGCGCCCCTCCCCCTCCGTCCCCGCTTCCCCCGGCCCCCGCCCCAGATCCCCGCGCCCCTCCCCCTCCGTCCCCCGCTTCCCCCGGCCCCCACCCCAGATCCCCGCGCCCCGCCCCCTCCGTCCCCGCTTCCCCCGGCCCCCGCCCCAGATCCCCGTGCCCCGCCCCCTCCGTCCCCGCTTCCCCCGGCCCCCGCCCCAGATCCCCGCGCCCCGCCCCCTCCGTCCCCGCTTCCCCCGGCCCCCGCCCCAGATCCCCGCGCCCCGCCCCCTCCGTCCCCGCTTCCCCCGGCCCCCGCCCCAGATCCCCGTGCCCCGCCCCCTCCGTCCCCGCTTCCCCCGGCCCCCACCCCAGATCCCCGCGCCCCGCCCCCTCCGTCCCCGCTTCCCCCGGCCCCCGCCCCAGATCCCCGCGCCCCGCCCCCTCCGTCCCCGCTTCCCCCGGCCCCCGCCCCAGATCCCCGCGCCCCTCCCCCTCCGTCCCCGCTTCCCCCGGCCCCCGCCCCAGATCCCCGCGCCCCGCCCCCTCCGTCCCCGCTTCCCCCGGCCCCCGCCCCAGATCCCCGCGCCCCGCCCCCTCCGTCCCCGCTTCCCCCGGCCCCCGCCCCAGATCCCCGTGCCCCTCCCCCTCCGTCCCCGCTTCCCCCGGCCCCCGCCCCAGATCCCAGTGCCCCGCCCCCTCCGTCCCCGCTTCCCCCGGCCCCCACCCCAGATCCCCGCCCCCTCCGTCCCCCGCTTCCCCCGGCCCCCGCCCCAGATCCCCGCGCCCCGCCCCCTCCGTCCCCGCTTCCCCCGGCCCCCGCCCCAGATCCCCGCGCCCCGCCCCCTCCGTCCCCGCTTCCCCCGGCCCCCGCCCCAGATCCCCGTGCCCCTCCCCCTCCGTCCCCGCTTCCCCCGGCCCCCGCCCCAGATCCCCGCGCCCCGCCCCCTCCGTCCCCGCTTCCCCCGGCCCCCGCCCCAGATCCCCGCCCCCGCGGCTCACCCGCGGGCCGGCCGAAGAAGCGGCTGCGGGCGGCCAGGCGGTGGCGGCGGCTCTCGGGGGTTGCTGTCGCTGCTGTGCCCCTTCCGCCAGCGCTGCAGCTTGCGGGCGGCCCCGGAGCGGAGCCTGCCGGCCTTGCCCATCCCGAGCCTGGCGGGGCCCAACAGCTGCTCCGCCGGCCACGCGGAAACCACGTGCGGCCCACTTCCGCCCTCTCTGCCGCCACTTCCGGCCTGAGCGTGAGGGCACTTCCGGTCTAGGCAGGACGCCATCTTTACTGCGGGCAGAGGGGATTTTTTTTTCTCCTCGTCGGCCACTGACAGCACTTCCGCCCTCACTGCCAGCCTGCCCCTCCACCCCAAGAGCCTGTGGGGCACGGGGAGGCGGGGCACGGCCGGGGACCGCCTTGCGGGGGGCACAAGTGGGGCAGCTGCATTGGCCCCTATGCCCTGCGTGCCACAGGCCTCTGGCCCAGTACCAGGTGGCACCTCGGGGCTCCCCACCCAGTTCAGCCCCCCACATGGCCGGGTGGGGGACACAGCCCCTGCCCCAGGGGGCTTCTGCCCTAGAGCCTCCGCCCTGCACTACACAGCGCCCGTCCAAGAGCGGCCAGAGCCGGCCAGAGGGGGCCCAGCCCACTAACTCAGGGAGCCGTGGGGCTTTCGGGAGCAGCCAGAGCCGGACGTTCAGAGGGGCTCAGCCCCACGGGCTCCGGGGAGAGTTGTGGCAGGGTCCGGTTTGCCACCACAACCACTCAAAATCATGAGCCAGGGCCCACAGACGCCTGAGATGAGTTTAAGAATCAATGTGGGTCCTTTCATTGGCCTTCTAATGCTGGTGCCTTTAGGGGCCACATTTTCAGGCTTTTACCCACCACCACTCGGGCTGGAACCCTTAAAGAAAACGGAGAGTCTGACCTAATCCCATGACTCTGGGCGCTGGGGCTTTCAGAAAAGCATGTTGTGCATAGCCACTGCCCTTCAGGTAGGAAGCCATTCAGCTCTTTCATGGACCCAAGTGGTGGAAACAACAGCAGCCTTCACCTCAAACTCAGGCAGGTCAACCCCCAAAACAAAGCCACATGAGGGCGGAGGGGTTTTGCTGGCTATTGTTCTGTGAAGGTTTGGGTGTCTGTGAAAGAGGCAGAAAGACCAGAGAAGATGAGAGAAAAGGCAGCAAGGAAGCACCACACACAGCAACACAAGCACCGGCACTGTGGCCCCATGAAAGCCTACAGAGAGTGAAGGGCTTTTGGGCAGAGTGCTGTCTGAAAGGGGCTCGGAGCTGTGGGCAAAGAAATTGTCTCCTACAGTTCCATTCCTGCTCTGTTCAGGGGAACATGACTTATTAACAGGACTTAATAGGCAGCAAGTTTAAAACAAACACAAGGAAGTACTTCTTCACACCACACAGAGTCAGCCTGGGGGACTCCTTGCCAGGGGATGTTTTGAGGCCAAAACTATAACTGGGTTCAAAAAAGAACTAGATACGTTCCTGGAGGCTAGGTCCGTCAATGGCTATTAGCCAGGATGGGCAGGGATGGTGTCCCTAGGCTAGCCTCTGTTTGCCAGAAGCTGGGAATGGGCGACAGGGGATGGATCACTGAATGATTCCCTGTTCTGTTCATTCCCTCTGAAGCACCTGGCTCCGGCCACTGTCGGAAGACAGGACACTGGGCCAGATGGATGTGACGAAGTGGGACTGTTCTTAATGTTTCCTCTGAATACTGTGTGTGTGCCTCAGTTTCCCCTATGCATTTCTTAAGTCTCTAGGTGGTGGGATAAGTGGTGTGATTGTTGCAGAGCCGGAGAGGGCCAGTGTGATGACAAAAAATGGCCTACACTCTGTCTCCTGGTAACTGATGGGCTGGGCCCCTCCCTGCAAAGGTGCGAGCTGAAGGCCTTGGAGAACAAAGGGATCAGGTGAAGGAGACAAAGGCAGAGGAAGGGCTAGAGAGAGTTTCAGTTTGGAGCTGGCTGGGGACATGGAGGGAGGCCGAGGCGGGGCGCTGGGCTCCCTGCCCCCCAAGTTGGACCTGACTGAGGGGTCCTGTTTCCTGTACCTACAAGCTCTGTTTTAGATCATGTTCCTGTCGTCTAATAAACCTTCTGTTTTACTGGCTGGCTGAGAGTCCCACTGAATTGCAGGAAGTGGGGGTGCAGGACCCTGACCCCCCACACTCCATGACAATGGACCATTGGCCTGGCCCAGTCTGGCTGTTTTTATGTGAACTTTGTTCATTCTTTGTACATGCACAGGGTTGCCCCCGCAATACCCGCGGGTGGTGGAACTTGCTCCTTTCAGTCCCCCATCTCTGCCCACTTGATCTCCCCTTCTGGGGTTTGTTAAGGGTTCCACAAGGGAGTGGTGGAGACTAGCCCATCCCCTCATTATCCTGTTCACCAATTAGGCCTAATTTCTGACCCCCCAGTTTTGGTCCATTGATTTCCAATTCCATGCGCCTCCTTTCTACCAGCATGATCTCAACATGGCCCCAGAGCAGAATCGCACCTTATGGTTCGGTGAGCCAGGCTGCCGGCCCGGGGCTTTCGCTGAGCCCTGTGCCCCCTTAGAGCACAACATCCCCGACACCCCTGCCAGCGGCAGGCCACCAGGTCTCCTCCAGCAGTCGGGTGCCAGAGAGGACCCCTGGGTAATTCTCCGAGGCTGGAGCAAGGTGGCTGGGTGCTAAGCAGCGGGTTTGACGGAGATGCGCGTGGGACCCCGGAGAGGGGCAGACGAGGGAGCCGGGGACAGGGCACCGGTGCCTGGCCTGAACGCCGTGTGTTCTCACCCCGCGCAGGGAACCAGGGCGTGTGTACACAAACAAACTGCTCTACGAACACGCCCAGCCCCTGCTTTGTCAGGCCCTGAAATCAGCTCCCCACAGCGAGGCAGCGAGCGTGGGCTCTACAGCCCGGCAGAGCCAAGGACTCAAGGGGCCCATCAGAGCCAAGGACAGACAGCTCCTGCCGCAGGGGCTCCGGAGCTGCCGTCCTGGGGGGCTGCGTCGCAGCCAGAGAGCCCCCGCTGGCATTGTGCCCTGCCAGGGGCCCAAGGGAGCTGTCCCGTGGGCACGGCAAGGCCAGAGCTCAGGGGCCCGGTCTGCAGCCAGGCCAGACGTGGGGAACACGAGCGGTCTGAGCCGTGTCAGGAGGAGCCGCTGTGCCCGCAGCCCTGTGCCCCCTGGCGCTGGGGATTCTGCCGGGCTGGAGCGCGGGGCGTACCGACAGAGAAAGGCTTTGTGCTGCCAGGACAATAGAGCAACAGCTAGTCGCAGCCAGGGAGGCAGAGGGGGAAGGGGCAGCTGTGGGGGGAGCCCCACGGGGACGGGGGGGCCGTGCAGAGATGCCGTGCCTCTGGAGCTCTCCCACGCGGGGGGCAGCCCGGGCAGCTGGCATAGCTCGGGCAGCGGGAGGCAGGATGCCCCCCAGCTCTGGCAACTGAAATGCTGTCCCCAGGGGAGAGAGCTTGTTGTAGCAACGGTGACCAGGGAGGGTTTGGTCTCGCCCCAGCCAGCGGGACATTTAAACCCAGGGCTGGCGACAGGGAGGAGCGAGGTGGGGACAGGCGGAGGCATGCAGAGGGGGCAGAGCTAGGCAGGGCAGCTGCCCCCCACTGCGGCGGTGCCTGGCCAGGGGCAGGGCACCAGCTACTTGTGGGCATCTTCAGCAAACTGGGGACGAGCTGCTGGGCAGCAGGGTGGTTCCTGGCGCTGGCAGCAGACCCCACGGCAAGACCCGTCCACGATGGCCAGCCCCCACCCAGGGAACCGGGGCACCCGCCTGCCTGCCAGGCTCACCTTCTCCCCTGAGCTGGGGCTGTCACCCGTCAGCAGCTTGTGCTCGGACATGGGGCATCTCAGCTGTGTGGAGAGGTACCCGCCCCCCATTCCTGGGCTGTCTCCGCGCCCGGCCGCAGGGAAGGAGACGGGTGGGCAGGTGGGGGCGGGGCCCGGGGTATTTGGCTTGACGTTGCTCTGCGGTGACCCCTTTTGGCCGGGTTAGGAACGGCACCGGCGGGTTCTGGCAGAGGCTGGGCCAGTCCACCCAGTGAAGTGCACCCCTGTGGGGAGCTCAGGCAGGACAGGCGCTGGGGGAGATCTACGGGAAGGGGGTTGACAGGAACCCTGCCCCCATGTGGGTGGAGAGCGTGGGAGGGGCCCAGGCCTGGTAGCAGGATGAGGAGGGTGATGGTGAGTGAAGAAGGTAATGGTGGGTGGCAGGGTGACAGCGGGCGAGGGGGTGACAGCGGGTGGCAGGGTGACGGCGGGCAAGGGGGTGACAGCGGGTGGCAGGGTGACAGCGGACGAGGGGGTGACAGCGGACGAGGGGGTGACAGCGGGTGGCAGGGTGACGGCGGGCGAGGGGGTGACAGCGGGCGAGGGGGTGACGGCGAGAGAGGGGGTGACGGCAGGTGGCAGGGGTGACGGCGGGCGAGGGGGGTGACAGCGGACGAGGGGGTGACAGCGGGTGGCAGGGTGACGGCGGGCGAGGGGGTGACAGCGGGCGAGGGGGTGACAGCGGGCGAGGGGGTGACGGCAGGTGGCAGGGTGACGGCGGGCGAGGGGGTGACGGCGGGCGAGGGGGTGACAGCAGGTGGCAGGGTGACAGCAGGTGGCAGGGTGACGGCGGACGAGGGGGTGACAGCAGGTGGCAGGGTGACGGCGGACGAGGGGGTGACAGCAGGTGGCAGGGTGATGGCGGGCGAGGGGGTGACGGCGGGTGGCAGGGTGACAGCAGGTGGCAGGGTGATGGCGGGCGAGGGGGTGACGGCGGGCGAGGGGGTGACGGCAGGCGGCAGGGTGACAGCGGGCGAGGGAGTGACAGCGGGTGGCAGGGTGACAGCAGGTGGCAGGGTGATGGCGGGCGAGGGGGTGACAGCAGGTGGCAGGGTAACAGCGGGCAAGGGGGTGACGGCGGGCGAGGGGGTGACGGCAGGCAGCAGGGTGACAGCTGGTGGCAGGGTGACGGCGGGCGAGGGAGTGACAGCGGGTGGCAGGATGACAGCAGGTGGCAGGGTGACGGCGGGCGAGGGGGGTGACGGCGGGTGGCAGGGTGACAGCAGGTGGCAGGGTGACGGCGGGCGAGGGGGTGACGGCAGGCGGCAGGGTGACAGCGGGTGGCAGGGTGACGGCGGGCGAGGGGGTGACGGCGGGTGGCAGGGTGACAGCGGGTGGCAGGGTGACGGCGGGCGAGGGGGGTGACAGCGGGTGGCAGGGGTGACGGCGGGCGAGGGGGTGACGGCGGGCAGCAGGGTGGTCACGGGCTGCTCTCTCCCGCAGCATCACCCCAAGGAGAAGGCTGAAGCTGTCCCCAGACGCCCTGACTCCGAGCCCCACTGGCTCCCAGACGCCGGCTCCCACGGGAACGCCCCCACCCACAGGTCAGCATCAGCCCCCCTGTACAGCCCCCGCCCCCCCGGCCAGCGCCCCACTGACCCGCTCTCTCTGTCCCAGGTGGCACATCGGAGCCCGCGCTCAGCCCCCCGGCCAGCAGCAGCAGCGAGGGCAGGTACCTGGAGGGGTGAGGGCGGGGAACAGGCTCCCCAGAACCCCCCCGATACCCAGAGCACCCCCTGCTCCCCAGAGCTCCCCCCACACCCACCTCTCCTCAGAGCCCCCCTGCTCCCCAGAGCCCCCCACTGCTCCTCATTACTCCCCATAGCCCCCCCCCACGCTGCTCCCCAGAGTCCCCCCTGCTCCCTGGAGCCCCCCATAGCCCCCCCTGCTCCCCAGAGCCCCCCCACCGCTCCCCAAAGCCCCCCCTGCTCCCCAGAGCCCCCGATAGCTCCCCATAGCTCCCCTCTGCTCCCCAGAGCCCCCACACACACACCGCTCCCCAGAGCCCCCCCTGCTCCCCAGAGCCCCCAATAGCTCCCCAGAGCCCCCCCACACCGCTCCCCAGATCCCCCTGCTCCCCAGAGCCCCCCACTGCTCCTCATTGCTCCCCATAGCCCCCCCATGCTGCTCTCCAGAGTCCCCCCTGCTCCCCGGAGCCCCCCATAGCCCCCCCTGCTCCCCAGAGCCCCCCCCACACCGCTCCCCAGAGCCCCCCCTGCTCCCCAGAGCCCCCGATAGCTCCCCAGAGCCCCCCTGCTCCCCATTGCCCCCCCACACCGCTCCCCAGAGCCCCCTGCTCCCCAGAGTTCCCCATAGCCCCCCTCTGCTCCCCAGAGCCCCCCCCTCTGCTCCCCAGAGCCCCCGATAGCTCCCCAGAGCCCCCCTGCTCCCCAGAGCCCCCAATAGCTCCCCAGAGCCCCCCCACACCACTCCCCAGAGCCCCCTGCTCCCCAGAGCCCCCATAGCCCCCCTCTGCTCCCCAGAGCCCCCACACACACACCGCTCCCCAGAGCCCCCCCTGCTCCCCAGAGCCCCCAATAGCTCCCCAGAGCCCCCCCCACACCGCTCCCCAGAGCCCCCTGCTCCCCAGAGCCCCCCACTGCTCCTCATTGCTCCCCATAGCCCCCCCATGCTGCTCCCCAGAGTCCCCCCTGCTCCCCGGAGCCCCCCATAGCCCCCCCTGCTCCCCAGAGCCCCCCCCACACCGCTCCCCAGAGCCCCCCCTGCTCCCCAGAGCCCCGATAGCTCCCCAGAGCCCCCCTGCTCCCCATTGCCCCCCCACACCGCTCCCCAGAGCCCCCTGCTCCCCAGAGTTCCCCATAGCCCCCCTCTGCTCCCCAGAGCCCCCCCTCTGCTCCCCAGAGCCCCCCTGCTCCCCAGAGCCCCCAATAGCTCCCCAGAGCCCCCCCACACCACTCCCCAGAGCCCCCTGCTCCCCAGAGCCCCCCATAGCCCCCCTCTGCTCCCCAGAGCCCCCACACACACACCGCTCCCCAGAGCCCCCTGCTCCCCATAGCCCCCCTCTGCTCCCCAGAGCCCCCCTGCTCCCCAGAGCCCCCCGGCACATGCAGTGCTCCCCCTAGCGCCATTGGCACACGCAGTGCACCCCATAGACACCCCCCCCCCCCGCACTGCCTGTGTGCCTGGCCGGGAGGCTGCTGCCCGCTGGGGTCGCTCTCACCCCCTGGCTCTGGTTTCTTTTCTCAGCTGCCGTCAGATGCCCTCGCGCCGCAGCCTGCGCCGCTCCGTGAGTACCCGGGCTGCGTCCGAGGGGCGTGGCAGGGCCTGGGGGTCGCTGTCCTATACCCCCTCCCCTGGGCTCCAGGGCACGAACACTGGCATTCTGCAGCCCCTGTACCCCGCCCTGGCACTGCCAGGGCCTCTCTGCACCGCACTGGGTCGGGCCCTTCCACATCCCCAGACATGCCCCTGTGGGCCGACCGGTGCCCGCTCGAGGGGCGGGCACGGGGCCCCTTCGGAGCCTGCCTGGTGGGGAAGGGACCAGCCTTCGCACCCCACCCCAGCCGGCTCTTCTAGCCCAGGCTCACGGGGGACTCGGGGGTGGGGGCAGCGTGATGGGCGGTACTGAAGTGCGGGTGAGGCTGGCATCGCTAGCATGGATTTAAACCGCCCTCCCTGGCACCGGGTCCCCGCGCACAAAGCGACAGGACTGGGTGTCGGGCTAAGAGCAGGGGCAGGATGGACGGGGCTGTCTCTGCAGGCCGGGCCCTGCTGCCCCAGGACTGCTCCCTGCCTGGCGCCGCATCACAAGCATCCCGCCCTTCACCCGGTTTGTGCCCGGCTCTTCACCCGGTCCGTGCCCGGCCCTTCACCCGGTCCATGCCCGGCCCTTCACCCAGTCTGTGCCCGGCCCTTCACCCGGTCCGTGCCCGGCTCTTCACCCGGTCCGTGCCCAGCCCTTCACCCGGTCCGTGCCCGGCTCTTCACCCGGTCCGTGCCCGGCTCTTCACCCGGTCCGTGCCCGGCTCTTCACCCGGTCCGTGCCCGGCCCTTCACCCGGTCCGTGCCCGGCCCTTCACCCGGTCCGTGCCCGGCTCTTCACCCGGTCCGTGTCCGGCCCTTCACCCGGTCCGTGCCCGGCTCTTCACCCGGTCCGTGTCCGGCCCTTCACCCGGTCCGTGCCCGGCCCTTCACCCGGTCCGTGCCCGGCTCTTCACCCGGTCCGTGTCCGGCTCTTCACCCGGTCCGTGTCCGGCCCTTCACCCGGTCCGTGCCCGGCCCTTCACCCGGTCCGTGCCCGGCCCTTCACCCGGTCCGTGCCCGGCTCTTCACCCGGTCCGTGCCCGGCTCTTCACCCGGTCCGTGTCCGGCCCTTCACCCGGTCCGTGCCCGGCTCTTCACCCGGTCCGTGCCCGGCTCTTCACCCGGTCCGTGCCCGGCTCTTCATCTGCTCTGTGCCTGGCCGTTTTCCTTCCCCTTGTCACGGCTCCATCCCTTCTCTCCCCCCCGCCCCCCCAGAGCAAGCGCCTGCGAGGAGCCAACCAGGGGCCAGGGGAAGGACGTGCCAGCCCTCCGGGCAGGGCCAAGGTGAGTGGGGCCCGTGCTGTCTGATCTGCCCCCGGGGATATTTGGGGCGCACGGCCGTGTGCTGGGGACAGACTGAGCGGGAGGCTGGGGTGCTTTGGGGTTCACCCCAGAGCAGGGAGGGGCTGTGTCACTACCTGCCCTGCAGCGCTGGGTGCCTGCAATGCCGTGCCGCGGGGGGCTCACAGCCCGGCACCAGCCGCCAATGGGCTGGGCACACCCTGGCTGCCGCCGCCCCGTTCCTGTTCACAGGGTGACCCCCACACCCCGCAGTCCCGAATCTCCCCCAAACCGTCCGCGCTCCCTGGGCCGCTCACAGCCGGGGGAGTTTGCTGCTCCCCACAGCGGCTGGTCCGTTCCCCGGGGCTTGGCACAGCGCTGGGCTGGGGGTTCTCAAACGCTCCGAGGTCTGAGCGCCACCAAGGCAGCCGGGGCTGCACGAACCCAGGTGCCAAGACGCTGCTTCGCCACACGCTGAACTGCAGCAAGCAGCGCTCTCAGCCTAGGCAGGTTTCTCCCGGACCTCGCCCCGGCTCCCAGAGCCACCTGCCCCCGGTCTGAGATTCCCACGGAAAATGGCTTTCTGGGCTGGCTCCTGTCTCCCACCCGTCACTGCCCCGGCGCCAGCCCCCGCCCCCGTGCCCGCCAGGGAGCCGATGCCAGTCTCCTCCCCGCCCCCCAGGGTAGTTCAGGGCTGTCTCCCTCCTCGCTAGGCTGGGGGCTTCGTTCACCTGGTACGTCAATGGGCCTTCAGCGGCTCGGCCCTACGCCCGGGCTGGGGGCCATGCACAGGACTTGCCCCCTTTGGCTTTTGTCTCCCAGAAGCTGCTGAGGAGGAACCTGGCGACTCTGTTCCCCAGCCCGGAGGGCCCAGCCCCAGGGAGGAAGCAGCCCCAGGGGGGCACGGTGAAGAGGGTGAGGAGGAAGAGCGCAGACCACCCAACCCTGCCTCTCAGCGACTCTGCTCAGAGGGCCCCCGGGCAGGGGTCAGGCGCCGAGAGACGGAGCCGGTCGCTTTGCCCTGCTTGCACGTGGGCACCAGGCTGGACAGGGGCTGGGGGAGGCATGGCCGGAGGGAAGCCAGACGGGATGGTGGCGCTGGGGGCTGGATTTGCCTCTCTCCCCCGTCCCTGTGTCTCTGACACTCCGGCCTCCCCTTGTCCCCTCTCCCAGGGCAGCTCTGGCCTCTCTCCTGCTCCAGCCCCTGGGACGGACGGCGAGATCCTGACCGGGGATTTTTCCAGGGTGAGTGGATTGTACCCGTCCCGTGAGCTCGCCGCCCCCCAGCCCAAACGCTCTGCAAGGGCCCATCATCCTGGGCAGTGACCGAAATCCCGCTCCCCTGCCCAGAGCCCAGGCCCCGCTCCCCTGCCCAGAGCCCAGGCCCCGCTCCCCTGGCCAGAGCTCAGGCCCCCGCCCCGGCCTCTCTCCTGGGGCCAGCGAGGCTGTGCTGATCTCCGCAGGCGGGCTGGCCTCGCCTGCTAGCACCCCCAGCCCTTCCCACCACCGGCCCCGCTGGGCTCCATCCGCCCGTCCTCCCCGTGCCAGGAGGGTGCCGGCTGCCCCTCGAGGGACGTGTTTCCAACTCCGTACAGTGAACACTCCTGCCCCCAGGGCCAGTCTGCGACTAAGGGGAACGTCTCACCTCTGGCTCCAGGGAAGGTAGGACGTGTGTGCGTGTGGGGGAAGGGGGCATCCCGCCCCAAGGAGGGCAGAGCATGTCGGGGGGGGGGGGGTGTCCCACTCCAGGGAGCACAGGGCGTGTGTGGTGGGAGGCAAGGGATATGTCCCCCGCAGGAGAGCAGGGAGATCCCTTCAGCTCTGTTTTTGTGCCAATGCCTGTCTCTGTTGGTGCCCCAGCCCTGCTCTCTGCCGCTGGAGGAAGGCCCGCACCGGGATCTGCGCTACGTCAGCCCCGCCACAGTAAGTGTGAAATGCGCCCACTGCTGGGTAACAGCACACGCGGACCCCAGGCTTGTAAAACAACCGCAGCGCATTCCAGCCATGTGCACACAGACCGACGGCTGAAGCTCATTCGGTGTCCCCCACTCCTGCCCTTGGCCCGGCTGTGCCGGCCGGCCAGCTCTCCACCGCTGTCCTCAGTCTGCAGCTACCTCCCGTGACCAGCGTCCCAGCGTGAAGCATTGCCCTTTGCCATTGCTGGGTGTGGCGTCTGATGGCTGGACCCCACTCTGCTCCCCTGTACGAGGGGACTCGGCTCCTCTATCGGAGCGGCTGCGCTGCCTGCCTAGTGTGGCGTTCTCTGAACTGCTTCCCTCCTGCCCACTCTCCCTCCGCTGGGCTCCAGTCGGCCCTTCCGGGGAAGCAAGTCTGGTTTTCTGGCTCCTTCGCTTTGCTGGGCGACTCTCTGGTCCCTGGGAGTGACGCTGCTGTGATCCAGCGTTGCCCTTCCTGGCTGCTCGGCCTTTGCCATCGCTCCCCTGGCTGTTGGGTTGCTTTTCGGGGAACAGCGTCCAACAACCACCCGGTGTGCCGCCCCCCGCCTGGGCCCATACCCACCCCCGGGCTCCCACCCGTCCACATCCCCTCCTCTGCCTTCCCCAGAGCAGGTAGGGGAGCCCAGGCCTGGCCTCTGCCCTGGGTTCCAGACAGACTCTCGGCTGCTGCCTCTGTGGTCTTCTGCCTACCCAGCCGGTCAGCAGCCCTCTCTAGGTTCCCCCTCCTCTCCAATGTACACACCGACACCGAGGTCGGCCCTCCTCGGTCCCCCTCGCCCTGTTCCTCCACCGAACCCCTCCCAGGGCTCTCTCTCTGCAAGCCCATATCCTGCCCTTTTCTCGGGGCTCCCCATCCCAGGGGCTGCTTGGGGTCTCTCCTGGCCTCTTGCCAGACACTTCTCTACTCAGGCGAGGGTCCTGGCCGGGGCAGCTCTGCCCCAGGGCTTCCTCCCTGATCCTCCTCCGCTCTCCAGCCTCGCCCCGCAAGGGACGGCAGAGTACGTCCCTCGCTCCCTGCAGCCCCCGTCTGCTGACCCCCCACTGGGAGGTACCCATCACTGGGGCGGGGCCAGGCTCCAGGGGTTAACTGGCTTCTCCTGCTCCAGTTAACTCTTTCAGAGCCAGGCTGGAGTACACCCCATCGCACCCTGTCCATGCAACTCCTGGTTCGCTGGTGCTGTGGACTCTACACTCTCTTGAGCAGCACGCTGGTAGCATGAATAAACCCATAACATGGGCCCAACGCCCGAAGCGAGGGGCCCTGGCAGGTGGGGGGAGGACGAGCCCAGAGTTGTCATGACACAGCCTCTCGGGAGCTCATCCCCCTCCCCATTTCAACCCCCACCTCCAGGTGGCTTCCCTAGTGCGCGGCCAGTTGGCTGGGGTGGTGGAGGAGTACGTGGTGGTGGACTGTCGCTATCCCTATGAATACGCTGGGGGACACATAAAGGTAAGAGAGCCTGGCTCAACCTGTCCTGCCCCCAGCAACTCCCCGCAGGCAACGGGCTGCCTGCTGTGCAGAGAGTGAGCACCCCAAAGCGTGCTACAGAGAGCGGGGCAGGAGCTGGCTGTGGGGGGGAGCTCCCGGCTACTCCAGCCCTGCCCTCTCCCAGCAGGGGGTGCTGTGGGGAGGGGGGCAGGAGCTGGCTGGGGGCGGAGCTCCCGGCTCCTCCGCCCTGCCCTCTCCCAGCAGGGGGGGCTGTGGGGATGGGGGCAGGAGCTGGCAGGGGGCGGAGCTCCCGGCTCCTCTGCCCTGCCCTCTCCCAGCAGGGGGGGCTGTGGGGAGGGGGGCAGGAGCTGGCTGGGGGCGGAGCTCCCGGCTACTCCAGCCCTGCCCTCTCCCAGCAGGGGGCGCTGTGGGGAGTGGGGCAGGAGCTGGCAGGGGGCGGAGCTCCCGGCTCCTCCACCCTGCCCTCTCCCAGCAGGGGGCGCTGTGGGGAGGGGGGCAGGAGCTGGCTGGGGGCGGAGCTCCCGGCTCCTCCGCCCTGCCCTCTCCCAGCAGGGTGGGCTGTGAGGATGGGGGCAGGAGCTGGCAGGGGGCGGAGCTCCCGGCTCCTCCACCCCTGCCCTCTCCCAGCAGGGGGCGCTGTGGGGAGGGGGGCAGGAGCTGGCTGGGGGCGGAGCTCCCGGCTCCTCCGTCCTGCCCTCTCCCAGCAGGGGGGGCTGTGGGGATGGGGGCAGGAGCTGGCAGGGGGCGGAGCTCCTGGCTACTCCAGCCCTGCCCTCTCCCAGCAGGGGGCGCTGTGGGGAGCGGGGCAGGAGCTGGCTAGGGGCGGAGCTCCCGGCTCCTCCGTCCTGCCCTCTCCCAGCAGGGGGGGGCTGTGTGGGGAGCTCGCGGCTACTCCAGCCGTGCCCTCTCCCAGCAGGGGGCGCTGTAGGGAGCAGGGCGAGGCGCTGGCTGTGGGGATGATTAAATTATTAAAATCCTATAAGCATCATGCAGGATCCTGGGCTGCCCAGTGGTTTTGCCTGGGGAGGAGGGGGCGGGGGCCATGGCACTTTGCCAGCTCCCAGTCGACCCCATCTATGGGATGCTCCCCCAGCCCTGAAGGCGGGGAAGGATCCCTGAGCCCTGGTCCTGCCTGCTGCTGCCCCGTCCCGCCCCACCCCTCCTCTGATCTCCTTGCTCTCGCGCAGGGCGCCCTGAATCTGTACCGAGAAGAGCAGCTGGCGAGGTGGTTCCTGCCGGATCCCTTGGGCACGACCACGGGCCCCCGCAGCAGCATCCTGATCTTCCACTGCGAGTTCTCCTCTGAGAGAGGCCCCCGATTGTAGGTGCCTTGGGGGCCCGCCAGGCTCCCCCCCACTCATCCCCCCGCCGAGGTCTCTGGGATAGGAAGGAGCCGGCTGAGCTCAAGTGGCCCCCCACACAGCAGGGCGCGCCTGGCTGCCATCCCAGCAATGCTGCCCAGCCAGGGGCCCCTCGCTGCTCCACTCCCAGGGCAGCAGGGGCAGCCTGAGGTTGCTGGGGCCCCCCAAGGCTCTATGTCCTCTCGGTGTCTCCCACAGCTGCCCCCTGCCACAGTTCATGGGCCCATGACCCCTCCTGCCCTCACAAGCTCCCTTCGGCCAATCAGACTAAACCACCCCTGCCCCGTCCTGTGACCCCTGTGGCCGCAGGGGGGTCCCTAGAGTGACAATGGAGGGGGGGGCGCTCAGTGGTGAAATCCCTCTATCATCGGGCAGGTGCCGCAGCCTGAGGAGAATGGACCGAGATGCCAACCGGTACCCGGAGCTCCGGTACCCAGAGCTGTACGTGCTATGTGGCGGCTACAAGGAGTTTTACCAGCACTTCCAGGTACCTAGGGCGCTGCTGCAGGGGAGGGGGTGGCATAACCTAGAGCAGAACCCAAGAGTCCTGGCTCCCAGCCCCCTGCTCTAATCACTACACCCCACTCCCCGCCCAGAGTCGGGGATAGAACCCAGGAGTCCTGACTCCCAGCCCCCTGCTCTAACCACTAGACCCCACTGTGACGGTGCTGCCTGTGGGAGCCCGCTGAGGTCACTCAATCAGGGTGAACTGTACACAGAACGGGGCAAACCAACCCCAAACGCTGGTGGATATTCCAGTACTTAGGATTTACCAGCCAGCCCAAAACAGCCTCTATAGTACCTCACTGGTTACTAAGAAGTCCAAACAACACAGTTCCCTTGAAGTGCCCAGCCTCCATCCAGACACACACGTCGGATATGATGATGATTACTGAAAATCTTAATTCATCATATAAAAGAAAAGGTTCTTCCAATCCCAAAGGATCAGCCCCAGAATCAGGTAAAATAATAACTTATATCTTACCCCAAATACACGCTTCTAGTCAATTCTTATTAACTACACTAAAATTTAATAAAAAAAATAAGAGAGAGAGTGTTGGGTAAAAGATCAATATACAGACAGACTTGAATTCAAGTCTTGAGGTCTAGACACATAGCAGAGACGAGCTTGTAGTTGCCAAAAGTCCTTTTAGAAATAGTCCACAGGTTATAGTCCAGTGTCCACATTCAGGGTGACTCTGGTCAGTGACTGGGGATCTCAATTCTTATGGCTCAGGGTTCCCCCTTCTTGAACCCCAAAGCAGATCTGAGATGAAGAAGGATCCTGTCCCAGGGTTCTTATACATTTCCAGCAGCCGTTTGGCCTGAGAAAACAATAGGCTTAACTTTCCTTCTCCCAAACATCCTGGCAATTAGCACAGGGTACTTTATCCATTACACAGTTCAGACACAGATTATCACAATCTTCACAGAGACATAGACAGGAATACTATTTCCCTCAAGTGTCTTCCTAAATGTTAATCTTCCTTTTTTGATCTTTGAATCAAAGCTATAGCCATAGACAAGACTTGTTTGCTTACATCACAAGAGCTGAACAAACATCTACTCTTCTATCTCTAACAATGCCGGCTGCATTTCAAAGCTCTGTTCATTTCCATCTCTTCCTAACCAGTCTTTAAAGTTCGGCCATGGGTCAGATCAGTCTGTGAGTTAATTAACTCTTTCTGGCCGTCACCTTTGAGATATTATATTATACTCATAACATCACACCCACTCCCCGCCCAGAGTCGGGGATAGAACCCAGGAGTCCTGACTCCCAGCCCCCTGCTCTAACCCCCCTCCCCAGGGTAAGTGTCACACGCTCTCTCACTCTCTCTAGGATCTCTGCGAGCCCCAGGGCTATGTTCACATGCGGCACAAGGACTTCCGAGCCGAGCTCAGGAACTACCAGCGGAGGAAACAGCCTTGGAGCCTGTGCAGGATCCGCAAAGAGCTTTTCAAGCCCTTGTCCCCAGGGACTCCCTTCCCATAGCAACCTGGAGCCCGTCCCTGACCCACAGCGGGGTACCCGCTAGCCCCACCCCTTGCCTCTGAAATGGAGCTGCCCCTTTCCCGTTTGGCAAGTCAGACCTTCCCCTGCTGGCTGCCTCTGGAGCTCCAGCATCCCAGCTGTAATTTAAGACTCTAGTCTAGCCTTTATGGTTGCAAAGAAAACCTTCAACACATGGCTCTGTGAGTGAACCTGATGCAGTGACGTCTTCCTGAGTCTGCAGGCAGCCGGAAATGGTAGCTCTGCGAGGCGGAACTGCTCCGTTCAGCTCGTTGGATGTTGACTTGATGTCAGCATTGTTCACTTTTTCATTTCGGACCCAGAGACACAGGACAGAGGAGAAGCCATCATTTCATGGAGACCTGTGCAATTTGCTTTTATGGGTGTCACATTTTAGTGCCCCAAAAGGGTGGAGTTTGGTCTGTGGGTGGAGCTTGGGTGCACATCACTACTTTCCCTCAAACTGACCTTTGCCCCTCCCCCAGGGCAGTGATTGACAGGAGCTTTCCCCTTAGCGCTACCCTCAGCCCCCTCCCCTCTTGCTCCCCCTTCTTGCCAGGCAATTACAATAAAAGGGCAGAAGCATGAGTAACTCAAACCTGGACTGATGCAGCAGCAGCTTTAAGGTCTGGCTCTTTGTGACTACCTCGGTCTCCTCTTGTTCCCTCCTCATGTTCTCCTGCCATTTTCTTTTTAGTCTCTCCTTCCCCTCCGCACATGCTCCCTCCCCTCTCCTGCTGAGCTACCCCTGAGAAATCATGCCTCACCAATCTACTAGAATTCTTTGAGGGGGGTCAACAAGCATGTGGACAAGGGGGATCCAGTGGATAGAGTGTATTTAGATTTTCAGAAAGCCTTTGACAAGGTCCCTCACTAAAGGCTCTTAAGCAAAGTAAGTTGCCATGGGATAAGAGGGAAGGTTCTCTCATGGACTGGTAACTGGTTAAAGGCTAGGAAACAAAGGGTAGGAATAAATGGTCAGTCTTCAGAATGGAGAGAGGTAAATAGTGGGGTCCCCCAGGGATCTGTACTGGGCCCAGTCCTGTTCAACATATTAATAAATGATCTGGAAAAAGGGGTAAACAGCGAGATGGCAAAATTTGCAGATGATACAAAACTGCTCAAGATCGTTAAGTCCCAGGCAGACTGCGAAGAGCTACAAAAGGATCTCTCAAAACTGGGTGACTGGGCAACAAAATGGCAGATGAAATTTAATGTTGATAAATGCAAAGTAATGCACATTGGAAAGCATAATCCCAACTATACATATACAATGATGGGGTCTAAATTAGCTGTTACCACTCAAGAGAGAGATCTTGGGGTCACTGTGGATAGTTCTCTGAAAACATCCACTCAATGTGCAGCGGCCGTCAAAAAAGCAACCAGAATGTTGGGAACCATCAGGAAAGGGATAGATAAGAAGAAAGAGAATATCAGATTGCCTCTGTATAAATCCATGGGACGCCCACACGTTGAATACTGCGTACAGATGTGGTTGTCCCATCTTGAAAAAGATGTATTGAAATTGGAAAGGTTCAGAAAAGGGCAACAAAAATGATTAGGGGTCTGGAACGGCTGCCGTCTGAGGAGAAATTAATGAGACGGGGACTTTTCAGCTTAGCAAAGAGACAACTAAGGGGGGAGATGATAGAGAGCTATAAAGTCATGACTGGTGTGGAGGAAGGAGATAAGGAAGTGTTATCTACTCCTAACACCTGAACCGGGGGTCACCCAATGAAATGACAAGGCAGCGGGTTTGAGACAGACACAAGGATGTCCATCTCCACCCAGCGCAGTCACTCGGGGAACTCCTCGCCCGCGGACGCTGCGACGGCCGAGGCCAGAGCGGGGGTCAAAGGGGGCCAGGACGACTCATGGAGGCAGGCCCATGGGTGGCGAGGGATCGGGGTCGGAGGCGGGCGGGGGGCAGGACCACTCCATAGCTGCCCTGCTCGCCCCCCCCGGGGCACCGGGCCTGGCACTGTGGGCGGACAGGAGATGGGGCTACAGACACGCTTGGTCTGACCCGCCCTCCCCTGTCCCTTGGTATCCCCCTGCCTGCCTCGGCCCTGCAACCCGCCCTTCCCCCGCCCGCTGGACCACCTGAGGCAGCTTCGGGCAGGTGAGGGAAGGGCGAGAGCTCTGATTGGTTGTTCTGCCCCAGGAGGCGGGGAAGTGCAGCGGACAGCCAATCAGATGGGGGCGGGAGGAAGCCCCAGGGAGATTTAGGCGGCGTCTCTGATCCACACTTTACGGTAACAGTGTCACGGCTGCAGTGACGTCACGGAAGCTGAAGGTCACGTTGCCCTTCACGCGCGCTCCGTGCTCTTCGTGCTCCCTAGGCGGCCCTCCAAGACGCATGCGCCAAAGCATATTGTCCACATGGCGCATGCTCCAATTGGCGGTGTTGCTCTGCGGAAATGCCGTTGGTACAAGGAAGAGGGTGCGCATGCGTCCGGCCCTGCTCGCGGCAAGGGCTCGAGGACGCACGAGCCGCCCTGGAGCCAGATGCGCATGCGTGAAAGGCTCCGAAGACGAGCTCTCTGGCGGGCGGACAGAGGGGTGCAAAGGAGGAGCCTGTCTGACTCTGGCGCGTGCGCAGTGTGCGGCCGCGCGGCGTTGGTGCAGTCCGGCTCGAGCTCTGCAGTCCCGTCATGGCCGCCTACCGGCTCGTGCTCGTGCGGCACGGCGAGAGCGCCTGGAACCTGGAGAACCGCTTCAGCGGCTGGTACGACGCTGACCTCAGCCCGGCCGGCAGCCAGGAGGCGCAGCGCGGCGGGGAGGCGCTGAGAGGTACGGGCCGGGGGGGGGAGAGGGGGGGAGGAGAGCGGTACTGGGCTGGGGGGGAGGGGTGCCCGGGGGGGGGGGGGGAGGAGGAGGAGAGCGGTACTGGACTGGGGGGGGGAGGGGTGCCCGGGGGAGGAGGAGGAGGAGAGCGGTACTGGGCTGGGGGGGAGGGGTGCCCGGGGGGAGGAGGAGGAGGAGGAGAGCGGTACTGGGCGGGGGGGGGAAAGAGGGGGAGCGGTGCTGGGGGGGAGGGGAGGAGAGCGGTACAGGGCTGGGGGGGGTGCCCGGGGGAGGAGGAGGAGGAGAGCGGTACTGGGCTGGGGGGGGGTGCCCGGGGGGAGGAGGAGGAGGAGAGCGGTACTGGGCTGGGGGGGGTGCCCGGGGGGGGGAGGAGGAGGAGGAGAGCGGTACTGGGCTGGGGGGGAGGGGTGCCCGGGGGGGGGGGGGGAGGAGGAGGAGAGCGGTACTGGGCTGGGGGGGGGAGGGGTGCCCGGGGGGAGGAGGAGGAGGAGAGCGGTACAGGGCTGGGGGGGAGGGGTGCCGGGGGGAGGAGGAGGAGGAGGAGAGCGGTACTGGGCGGGGGGGGGAAAGAGGGGGAGCGGTGCTGGGGGGGAGGGGAGGAGAGCGGTACAGGGCTGGGGGGGGTGCCCGGGGGGAGGAGGAGGAGGAGAGCGGGTACTGGGCTGGGGGGGGGTGCCCGGGGGGAGGAGGAGGAGGAGAGCGGTACTGGGCTGGGGGGGGGTGCCGGGGGGGGGAGGAGGAGGAGGAGAGCGGTACTGGGCTGGGGGGGAGGGGTGCCCGGGGGGAGGAGGAGGAGGAGAGCGGTACAGGGCTGGGGGGGGGTGCCCGGGGGGAGGAGGAGGAGGAGAGCGGTACTGGGCTGGGGGGGGGAGGGGTGCCCGGGGGGAGGAGGAGGAGGAGAGCGGTACAGGGCTGGGGGGGGGTGCCCGGGGGGAGGAGGAGGAGGAGAGCGGTACAGGGCTGGGGGGGAGGGGTGCCCGGGGGGAGGAGGAGGAGGAGGAGAGCGGTACTGGGCTGGGGGGGGGAGGGGTGCCCGGGGGGAGGAGGAGGAGGAGAGCGGTACTGGGCTGGGGGGGGGTGCCCGGGGGGGGGGGGGGGGAGGAGGAGGAGAGCGGTACTGGGCTGGGGGGGGGTGCCCGGGGGGGGGGGGGAGGAGGAGGAGAGCGGTACTGGGCTGGGGGGGGGTGCCCGGGGGGGGGGGGAGGAGGAGGAGAGCGGTACTGGGCTGGGGGGGGGGGGTGCCCGGGGGGGGGGGGAGGAGGAGGAGAGCGGTACTGGGCTGGGGGGGAGGGGTGCCCGGGGGGAGGAGGAGGAGGAGAGCGGTACTGGGCTGGGGGGGGGAGGGGTGCCCGGGGGGAGGAGGAGGAGGAGAGCGGTACTGGGCTGGGGGGGGGTGCCCGGGGGGAGGAGGAGGAGGAGAGCGGTACTGGGCGGGGGGGGGAAAGAGGGGGAGCGGTGCTGGGGGGGAGGGGAGGAGAGCGGTACAGGGCTGGGGGGGGTGCCCGGGGGGAGGAGGAGGAGAGCGGTACTGGGCTGGGGGGGGGTGCCCGGGGGGGGGGGAGGAGGAGGAGAGCGGTACTGGGCTGGGGGGGGGTGCCCGGGGGGGGGGAGGAGGAGGAGGAGAGCGGTACTGGGCTGGGGGGGGGTGCCCGGGGGGGGGAGGAGGAGGAGGAGAGCGGTACTGGGCTGGGGGGGAGGGGTGCCCGGGGGGAGGAGGAGGAGGAGAGCGGTACAGGGCTGGGGGGGAGGGGTGCCCGGGGGGAGGAGGAGGAGGAGAGCGGTACAGGGCTGGGGGGGGGTGCCCGGGGGGAGGAGGAGGAGGAGAGCGGTACTGGGCTGGGGGGGGGAGGGGTGCCCGGGGGGAGGAGGAGGAGGAGAGCGGTACAGGGCTGGGGGGGAGGGGTGCCCGGGGGGAGGAGGAGGAGGAGGAGAGCGGTACTGGGCGGGGGGGGGAAAGAGGGGGAGCGGTGCTGGGGGGGAGGGGAGGAGAGCGGTACAGGGCTGGGGGGGGTGCCCGGGGGGAGGAGGAGGAGGAGAGCGGTACTGGGCTGGGGGGGGGTGCCCGGGGGGGGGAGGAGGAGGAGGAGAGCGGTACTGGGCTGGGGGGGAGGGGTGCCCGGGGGGAGGAGGAGGAGGAGAGCGGTACAGGGCTGGGGGGGGGTGCCCGGGGGGAGGAGGAGGAGGAGAGCGGTACTGGGCTGGGGGGGGGAGGGGTGCCCGGGGGGAGGAGGAGGAGGAGAGCGGTACAGGGCTGGGGGGGGGTGCCCGGGGGGAGGAGGAGGAGGAGAGCGGTACTGGGCTGGGGGGGGGGAGGGGTGCCCGGGGGGAGGAGGAGGAGGAGAGCGGTACAGGGCTGGGGGGGAGGGGTGCCCGGGGGGAGGAGGAGGAGGAGGAGAGCGGTACTGGGCTGGGGGGGGGAGGGGTGCCCGGGGGGAGGAGGAGGAGGAGAGCGGTACTGGGCTGGGGGGGGGTGCCCGGGGGGGGGGGGGGGGGGAGGAGGAGGAGAGCGGTACTGGGCTGGGGGGGGGTGCCCGGGGGGGGGGGGGAGGAGGAGGAGAGCGGTACTGGGCTGGGGGGGGGTGCCCGGGGGGGGGGGGAGGAGGAGGAGAGCGGTACTGGGCTGGGGGGGAGGGGTGCCCGGGGGGAGGAGGAGGAGGAGAGCGGTACTGGGCTGGGGGGGGGAGGGGTGCCCGGGGGGAGGAGGAGGAGGAGAGCGGTACTGGGCTGGGGGGGGGAGGGGTGCCCGGGGGGAGGAGGAGGAGGAGAGCGGTACAGGGCTGGGGGGGGGGTGCCCGGGGGGAGGAGGAGGAGGAGAGCGGTACTGGGCTGGGGGGGGGTGCCCGGGGGGGGGAGGAGGAGGAGGAGAGCGGTACTGGGCTGGGGGGGGGTGCCCGGGGGGGGGAGGAGGAGGAGGAGAGCGGTACTGGGCTGGGGGGGAGGGGTGCCCGGGGGGAGGAGGAGGAGGAGAGCGGTACTGGGCTGGGGGGGGGAGGGGTGCCCGGGGGGAGGAGGAGGAGAGCGGTACTGGGCTGGGGGGGGGTGCCCGGGGGGGGGAGGAGGAGGAGGAGAGCGGTACTGGGCTGGGGGGGAGGGGTGCCCGGGGGGGGGAGGAGGAGGAGGAGAGCGGTACTGGGCTGGGGGGGGGAGGGGTGCCCGGGGGGAGGAGGAGGAGGAGAGCGGTACTGGGCTGGGGGGGGGGTGCCCGGGGGGAGGAGGAGGAGGAGAGCGGTACTGGGCTGGGGGGGGGTGCCCGGGGGGGGGGGGGGAGGAGGAGGAGAGCGGTACTGGGCTGGGGGGGGGTGCCCGGGGGGGGGAGGAGGAGGAGGAGAGCGGTACTGGGATGGGGGGGAGGGGTGCCCGGGGGGGGAGGAGGAGGAGGAGAGCGGTACTGGGCTGGGGGGGGGTGCCCGGGGGGAGGAGGAGGAGGAGAGCGGTACAGGGCTGGGGGGGGTGCCCGGGGGGAGGAGGAGGAGGAGAGCGGTACAGGGCTGGGGGGGGTGCCCGGGGGGAGGAGGAGGAGGAGAGCGGTACTGGGCTGGGGGGGGGTGCCCGGGGGGAGGAGGAGGAGGAGAGCGGTACTGGGCTGTGGGGGGGCGTTGCTGGGGCAGCGAGGATGGGGGACTGGACTCAGCAGGTGCTGCGTGTGGGGGTGGCAGTAGCTGAGCCAAAGCCTGGGGCGGGCGGTGGGAAGAGTGGAGCCCCTCAGCGCCCCCCTCCCCTGGTCCCTGCTCAGGGTGCCCCTGGGGAGCTCCCCAGGCACGTGCCTGGCTTGGTGAGGGGCCACCCTCTGCCTGGGGGTGCTGGGCTTGGCTCCGTCCCACGGGAGCTGTGCAGGGATGTGTTGCTGCCAAAGGCTCGGGTCTGGGGGGCCAGCTGGGGGGGGTGTGCTGCGAGCCAGGAGGACTGGGCTCTGGGGTGCCCTCGGCTCTGGGGTGCCCAATGCAGGCTGCGTTCAGTGTGAGTAAAAGGGAGCCGATCCGTTGGCTCTGGTCTCCGTTGGAGGGGGCAGGAGCTATCATGGGGCTGTGCTTTGGCCCCCCAGGCTGTAAAGAATCATGCCCATAAAGGAGCTGATCAGTCCGGAGTCCTGGGTCCCATTCCCAGCTCTGCCATTGACACATGTTGTGACCTTGGGCAAGTCTCTCGTGTCTCTGCCTCTGACCATCTGCAAAATGGAGTAGTTCTTGCCTATCTCTATGGAGACTGCGAGGCTGGTGTGAGGGCCTGTGCGTGCCCGTTCTGGCCCTAAGGAGGAGTTAATCCTGGATGGACGGGCAACCGGTCGCTGGGAGAGCCCAGCTTCATTACGATAAAACATTTTGAGCCCCTCTGAAATACGGTGCGGAAGGGCTGTGCCTTATCCCCCAGCACAGCGCTTCCCCAGCAGTGTGGGGACCGGTCCCTCCATGCACGTTCTCTCCCATCCCTCACGTGGGGCTGCAGCGCTGTGCAGCCAGCGAGATGCTCTGCTCTGACAGGCTGCCTTCTGTCTCGCTCTCCCTGGCGCTGAGTCATTCAGTAGTGGTGCTCCGACGTGCACGTCTCAGCCGTGACTGGACGCACGGCCCTCTTCTCTCTGGGGAGCAGGGAGACCGAGCGTGCTATGGCTGTGGGTTACAAGTGCTGGCGGGTTCCCTCCCCACAGCCCTGTGAGGGAAGCAGAGTCATTGACAGGAAATTGCAGGACCCATTTCATCCCTCTTGCTTGCTAGACTCAAAATGAGACAATAGGCAGCAGTGTGTCTGATTCATTCCTCCTGCAGATGCTATCTGGGTGCAGCGGAATGCGATAGGCGCTTGCTCAGTGTGCCCTGGGGTGGGACAGAGTTTGGTTTATCTAATCACATTGCTGGAGGGTGTGAAGCGAAAATGCCCCAGAATAGAAAGCATCTGAGCAAATCTGTGCTGAAGCTGCTCTGTCAAATCACAGCCCATGCTGGTTCTCATACAGGGTGGCCTCTCTCTCCTGGGCACCTGCGGGACGGAAGGAGAACGGGTGCAGTGTGATCTTGGGTGAGATAGCATAGCCCCTTCCACCTCACCCTGGAAACCAGTCAGCAGCCTTGCCTAACCCTATTATTGCCCCTTCTCCTCAGAGCCCCGGTCATCTTCAGCGTGGGGCAGGTGCACTCCAGGGGAGAAGTCGGCCTGGGTTTCGGAGGAGTTGTATTGCGTACCAGGATGAGGGGATTTCTGGGGGGGGGGAGCCCCCAGGTTCCTGTCTGACTCTGGCTGCAGCAGCCAGTGTTCCCTAGAACTCAGTAACCTCCCGTTGTGTGTGGAGCTGTCCTTTGTACTGGCGCCACTGCTGGCTGACAGCTCACATCCCTCTGCAGGGGAGGCCCGGCCTGGTGCAACTGCCAGCTGCATCATGCTCCCCACCAGTCTAGCTGTGTGGCCCATGGGGGTGCGGCTCGGGCCTGGGGGTCCTTAGCCACCCACTCAGTGCTGTGTAGGGCCAGAGCTCATGTTACTGAGATGGATTCAGGCCAGTGATAGAGCTCCTCTGGTCAGGGAGGGGGTGCCCCAAGCCCTTCTCTCCTCCAGCCCTGCCCTATGAATCTGCAGCTCTCCCTGCATGCTCCCCAGAGCTCTGGAGAGGAAGCAGTGGCTGCCCGAATCTCCACCCCACTGAGGTTACATAAGCATCCTGTCTCTCCACTTCAGCGAGCTGAGCTGCCTTGTGATTGGTAGGCCCAGCTTGGCCAGGATGTGGAAGGGGGGCCAGCTTGTGGAGGGGCACGTTCGCCCCGTCAGGCATTGGGGAGAGCAGAGGATCTGCAGCAAAGCCTCAGGGATTCAGCAGCTTAAAGCCCTTCTGAGGCAAAATATTCCCTTTCCGTTGTGCCCTGCGACTCGCAGGCTGGTCCATCGGGTTACACCAGCTGCTCAGCCTGAGGACAAATCAATGCAGGCCCCTGAGACCGGATGACAGGAGCTAATGTGGAGCCAATTCCCTGCTGGTGGGCAAATCCTGAGTGCACTGGGGGCCTGCTGGGGCTGGGCATAAAGCAGCGGCTGCAGGCAGTGGCGCCCCGGAAAGGCCAGGGAGTTCTGGGGACCAGTGCGGTCTCTGGTGGTGGGGAGACACAGTTGCTGTCAGAGCCTGGCTTGTTGGACTAAAAGAGGGACGTGCTCCCAGCGTGAGACTCCTGGCAGCTGCCCCCTCCCCTCGTTTGCATACCGTGGGTGCTGTGCACTGATGGCCTTGGGGTTCTGATCCCTTCCAGATGCTGGCTACGAGTTCGACATCTGTTTCACCTCTGTCCAGAAGCGGGCAATCCGCACTCTCTGGATGGTGCTGGATGCCATCGACCAGATGTGGCTGCCTGTGGTGCGGACCTGGCGCCTCAACGAAAGGCACTATGGTGGCCTGACAGGCCTCAACAAGGCTGAGACAGCTGCTAAGCACGGGGAGGCCCAGGTGAAGATCTGGAGGCGTTCCTACGACATCCCACCACCTCCCATGGAACCGGACCACCCTTTCTACAGTACCATCAGCAAGGTAAGGTGGGGCCCTCGCAGCTCTGTCTTCTCCCTCTCCCCACAACAGCCGAATATGGGGCCTCTGGGCTGGGGAGAAGGTTGGCTGGCACGAGGGTCGCCGTTCTGTGGCATCCTGTGTGAATGGGGGAGAGGGCGCTACTGCATAGTCCTAACTGGAGCTGGGTGACATTTTTTGGGGTGAATACTTTATTTGCCGAAAAATGCAGCTTTGGGTTGACCAAACTGCACAGAGATTTGGCAAAGTGGGTTGGCCAAAAGAACTATATGTGGGTTGAAACGTAGATAGTTCGGCTTCTTTCGGAGGGGAAACAACATGGGGACGAAATGCTTCCTTCGACCCAAAACAATTTTCAGTTTGTCATTTTGGCAAAAAAACCCAATAATTGGTGTTTTAGGACAACCCAAAATGAAATCTTTTCCCAGGTGTTTTTGTTCAATGGTCAAACCAGTTAGTCAGTCCTTGGCCCAGCGCCAGTCCTCTTCCCACGGCTCCTGGTCTCCCAGCCTAGGGCCAGGGTGGAGGTGCACTTGGCACGGCCCTGGGCGCCTCTTCCCCCATTGTGGTCTCTTGTATGCAGCTCCACCCTGAGTTCCTGCTGCCCTGACTCCATGTCACCCTTGACTGTAATGATTTCAGAAGCCAGCAGTACTAACTGCTGGCTGGTCTCAATCTCTGCTCGCTGTCCTGTCCCAACAGAAGATACTGACTCCACTAGGCACTGCACAGGCAGGGGCTGGGAGCCCTGTTATGCTGTTAATAATTACAGTCCCGTGTCGCTCCCTGGGGTGTTTGTGCTGCAGTGAAACCCTGCTCCTAGTTAGGGGCCTGCAGCCCCCAGAACCCAGCTGACGAATGTCTGCTAGCCATGGGAAATGCACAGCAATCCAGGTGAACCTCAAGAATTAGAAAAGGCTTCCTGGCCTAAGTGTACCCTGGGTCTGGGTCACTCTGTAACAGGCTTGTTTGCTCTGCAGATCTGGGTCGTCCCCCTCCTGCCCCCAATAACCCTGTAGGGACACAGACCAGGACAGCAGAGTGGTGGGTGGGGCTCCCTGCAGGAACTCCTGGTTCCAGGGCATGAACTGTAGAAGTGACCACATCACCATGAGCCCAAAGCACTTCACTAGCTAGGCATTGCTGCCCGTGTCCATGGTGACTGAGGGCTGTTGGTGCTTGTTCCCCAGGACCGTCGTTATGCCGACCTGACCGAGGACCAACTGCCGACCTGCGAGAGCCTAAAGGACACCATTGCCCGGGCCCTGCCCTTCTGGAATGAAGAGATCGTCCCCCAGATCAAGGAGGGCAAGCGAGTTCTCGTTGCCGCCCATGGCAACAGCCTGCGAGGGATTGTTAAGCATCTGGAAGGTATGGCAGCCTCATGCCCTCAGCTGCCTGCGAACCAGTGGGGCTACGGGCTGGCTTGGCCCCAGGCTGGCCCTGCCCAGCACCTGCCAGCGCATGAGAGCTGGCACTGGGCGGGTGTGTCTAACTGAACTCAGTCCCCTGCCCACCCCACACTCCCTCTCCCAGAGTGCTAACCTGGGGGCTGTTGCTGGGACTCAGCTCCCTGCTGCTCTCCCAGCCCAGGGTGGGCAGCGCCCTGCTGAAGGAGCAAGTGTGGGGCTCGGTGGGTGACTGTGCCTTGTGTTCACAGGCATGTCCGAAGAGGCCATCATGGAGCTCAACCTGCCTACTGGCATCCCCATGGTCTATGAGCTGGACAAGAACCTGAAGCCCATCAAGCCCATGCAGTTCCTGGGGGACGAGGAGACGGTCCGCAAGGCCATGGAGGCTGTGGCAGCTCAGGGCAAAGCCAAGAAGTGAAGGCAGGTAGAGGCGGCTTGTGAGCAGTAGCTGAGCCCCCTTCCCACCCCTCCCCTGCACACACTGCCCACAGCCGTAAGAACCGAGTACAGAGCCAGCTCCCTGGGACCTGCATCCCTCCACAGACAACCCTGCAAACCCACAGGCCAGCCAGAGCCTCTCCTCCGAGCTGGGGGAAGCCCAATGGCCATAGCCAGGCGGTAACCGTCTCTGCCAGGCTCCAGCGAACCCTGGGCCAACCCAAGCGTTCCCTAGACAGTCACCCGGGGCCTTCCTAGCTGTGCTTGAGCTCCTGGGGAGCTCGTCCCAAGTTTTACTGTTGCTTGATGTAGTCATTCCAGGTGTGAGAGCATGGACCAGGCGAGGGGAGAGTGCTGCTGAGAGTCGGGGACCAGTCTTGCTCTCACATGCCCCTGGCGGGGTCTGTCCCTGTTTACCTCTTGAAAAGGGCCATGTTTGGGGTGCTGCCTCTGTAGCGGTGTTCTCGGTATGTGGGAGTGCGCTGTAGCCAGCGACTGTACCTAGCTCTCCAGGGGCAGCTCTTTAATTTATTGCCTTCAAAGTGGGGAGGGGGGCGTATGCAGCAGTGTGTTGTGGAGCTAGTGTCTGCCCTGCCCTCTAGACCTTCTACTGCCACAGCCGCCCCCTTGCCTGCTGTGTAGTGCTAGTGAAGCACAGCTACTGTCTGTTAGCCCACGCGCTTCTGTACCTGGCACTGGTCTCGCCGTGAGCCTGGGTTTGCACTGGGTCTCGTGTAACGGGCCAACAATAGCGGTTGTCTCGTTAAGTACAATAAAGGAGTGATGTGCAATAGCCTCTGTGTCGCGTCCCTTGGCAGGGCCCTTCAGTGCCAGCCCAGAGGCAGTGATAGGACTGGGGTGAGTATGGGCATGCAGGCTCCCTGGGCACTCTGACACCAGGTACACACAGGCGCAGGTTAAGCCCTTCATCTATCCCAGCTGGGCCTTGGGACCTTAAACGGTCCCTATTTCCCTTTCCTCCACCTCTAGCCCTGGCACAAAGTCTGATCGCCCTTGCCCTAGGCATGGTAGCATCCCCTTGCCCTTGGGCACAATCCCTCCAGCTGCTCCTGGAACCCAGACCCCTGGAACACCTGCTGGAAAGGAGCCAGCCCTGCTACACTGCGGCTCATGGCTGGGCCTGCCCTGATCCACACAGCCCCTGCAGTGCAGCAGTAGTGTTTTCACAGCGGCTCTAGCTAGTGGGCCTCTGAGCTGTGACTACTGCTGCCTGCCCTGCATTGCTATCCTGGTGGAGCTGGAGGGATAGGAGACTGCCGCAAAGAGCTAGCACCCAAGGGGGCTCCTGCAATGCCTAGGCTTTCCCTAGGGTGGCACCATGGCTGTGAAGGGTGCCCAGGCCTTGTGCACCTGAACTCCTCAAGGGAACACCCTGAGCAGACCCCACTCTGGTAGGCTGCTGCTGCTTCCCCTTCCCCCCCAATCAATTACATGGGGTTAGTGGGACCCAGGGGCTGGGTAGCTTAGAGGAAATGTAAGGGGTCATGAAAACTGACTTTAGAGAAGATGTAAGGGTGACTGTCAGACACCCCCTTCTCAGGAGCAGTGCAAGGACTGCAGCATTAGAGGGGGCAATCCTCCCTTGTCTGGCTCCTGGCTGTTTGCCCACACCCCTGAGGCCAGTCCCATCCTAGAGCCAGTGGCACACCTCCCTGCACAGGTGCCGGGGAAAGCCAAGGCTAGGCAGCCCCCAAGGGTGGTTCCATTTAAGCCTGGGTATCCAGTCCCATACCAAGGGTCAGGGGTGCTGGCTCTCCAGGGCCAGGATGCCAGCTTGTAGGCACAGCCCCACAGCACCCACAGGCAGCCCAGCAGTACCCTCACCAGCACGCCAGGAGCCCAGAGCCGTTCAGGAAAACGTTTATTCATGGCACAGCAGTTTAAAAGCCTACCTGGAGAGCAGGGCCCTGGCCCCAGGCAGGGGTTCCACTTGCAGAAGGACACGGGGGACCCTGCTTCCCCCCCACTAGCCTTAACACAATCCAAAATCCTGTGGCTGCTCCAGCAGGTGCAGGCTGCACACGCTGGCCCCCTGCCCTGCAGCGGGCCAAGCCCTGGCTCACTGGGGTTGCTCTGGTTAAGGGATGACAGCGAGGCAGGCTGGCTGCCTGCAGCCCCCGTGCTAGGGCCCAAAGCTGGCGGCTCAGGCTGGCCTGCAGCAGGGTGGCTGGCTAGGTCTGCAGGAACTCCGGCTGCACGCGGGCCACCTTGCGGAGCTCCTTGGAGTGGGTCCTGGGACACTGCATCTCACACCAGCTGATCGGCACCATCTGTGCCCCTAGAGCCAAGAGCAACAGGTCAGTGGCCAGCTTCCCCAGGGGCTGGGCTCTGCTCAGGCCAGCCTGTCCAGTGGAGAGGGGCTTGGACTAAGGAACGTTCCAAGCACCCAGGGGACTGCAGCTCCCTTGAGGGGAGAGTCGACGTGGCCCTGTGCCAGCACCTCCTCCCAAGGGACTGCAGGGCTGTGCAGAGAGCATCACCCAGGCTCCCCTCCCCCCTGGCTGGAGGAGAACGGAGGGGCCTGCCGAGGCAAAGGCAGGGTTAGCAACAGAACCCAGGAATCCTGGCTCCCAGCCCCTCACTGACCACTCGAGAACCACGCCATTACCCACAGGGATGTCAACTCCCAGGCTTGGAGCCGTTAACGCCCCGGACAGGGGCCTGATGCTCATTCCTCAGCCAGCAGCCAAAACGCTCTCCCCCCAGGGGCGGCCCAGAGGTAGCAGGGAGGTGGAGGCTGCCGGCCACGCCTGGGGAGCCAGCGACTCCTACCTGCTTCGCTGTGAGCCACCACCACGCCCAGCTCGTTCTCCCCTGTGCTCAGCAGGTAGTTGGACTGCATGTCCCCCAGGGAGATCTAGGCACAGGCACATTAAGGGAAAAGGCTCCAGGCCTGGGCTGGAAAAGCCAGGCTGGCTGCTCCCCTCCCTCCCTGCCCCACCCCACCCCTGCAGGGAAGGATACTACTTTGGCCAGGACTATGTCCCCAGGACGGAAACTCTTGTAAACTTCCACCTGCCAGAGAGAACACAGAGTGCAGGTTAGTTGGGGGAGGGGGGCAGGAGAGCCGCTCTGGCCTGGACTAAGGCCAGTCCCCTTTGCAGAGAGGAGCCACACAGCCCCATCCAGCGAGACCCATTACTTCGACGACAGCCCTGTGGGCGCTTACCCGCCAGCTCCTTTGGAGCAGCTTGGTACAGACCCCCCTGGGGGTGGGTGGGGGGGGTGGGAGAGAAGACCCCGAGCTCAGCAAACCCCCTCCCAGAGGGAGCCACATCTTGAGCAGGCTGGGGGATGAATGGGGCAAGCCATGCCAGGGGGGTGGGGTTATGGCTGCAGACATGGGGAGGTGAGTGGGGCGAGCCATACCAGGGGGTGGGGTTAAGGCTGCATCCGCAGGGCAGTAACTGGGGTGACCCATGCCAGGGGGGTGGGGTTACAGCTGCAGACAAGGGGAGGTGAGTGGGGTGACCCTTGCCAGGGGGGTGGGGTTAGGGCTGCAGACAAGGGGAGGTGAGTGGGGTGACCCATGCCAGGGGGGTGGGGTTAGGGCTGCACCCGCGGAAAGGGCGGATATCAGCTGCCGCACTGAGCAGTAACAAGCAGGCAGCGCCTGACTGACCTTGTCTTTCTCTGTGGCTCGAATGTCTTCCCTCCTGTAAGAAGAGACGGAGGGATCCTAGTACCGGGGCGGGCGGACCAGCCCACTCCCACAGGGCAGCAGGGCCCAGGGCTGCTACTCCCTTCTTTTGAGACCCAGCAGTAACTGCCCCGACAGGGCTTATCCATCCCCCCGCTGGCCCCTTGTTCCGGGGCAGGCTGTTCCCCAGGCCGGTGGGAGGGCCCAGGACACTGGCTGGGGCAGGTGGAAGGCATGAGCCTGCAGGGGTCATTGGATAAGGCAACACTGGGATTACAGACCCGAGGCCCCAGCTCCCCTTACTAAGGCACAGCAGGACCCCAGCCCTCCCCCGGGGAAGGGCAGACGAGGCCAGGCCCTACCGTATGGTGCCTCGGAAGGCGGATTTCAGCGGCGTGGAGCCGATGTACAGGATGTGCACCTTGGCAAAGCGGGAGTTAATGCTGCACACCTGTGGGGAGAGAGTCTGGCATGAACCCTGGGCTGAGCGCTGCCCCCAGAGGTGCCCGTGTACTGGGCAGCAAGACCAGCAGGGACTGGCCCCTCCCGGCTCTACGCTAGGGGACCTAACGCCACTCCTGCTTCTCCTTCCTGCTCCCAGGGGAGTCACTGCCACAGCAGGGTGGGGCGCTCCATGCCGGGCAGACCCCGCTCCCTCTAAACAGCACCCCATTCCCCTCCAGCCTGACACCGGAGCCAAGCACTCCAGGATTTCATGCCTGCCCCACAGCCCTGGGGACAAAGGCCTCCACCTCTTCCCCAGAGCAGGGCCAGCCTGGTGGAAAGCAGGAATTCAGCCACACACTCCATGGCCATTGCAGAGGACTCCTGCCCTTCCCCCCACTCAAAGCGCTCTCCTTGTCACCCCAGACGCGGTGCCCCTGGGCTGAGACAGACCCCGCAGGCCTGGCGGGCTCGGTTGCTTTTACCTTGCACGTCACGATGGCCCCTACGTCGGGCAGGAACTGGGACTCGGCGTCTCTCACCACAGACACCACCGGCAGCTGCACAGGCGCCGAGAGAAGAGCCTCCGGTTAGCCCAGCACCTGGCCAGAGTATCTCCCACCTCCTACGGAGCCAGCGACTGGCACGTGCCACGTCCACCAGGCCCAGCTCGGCCAAGGGGCTTAGCCAGTCCAGACCGTCAGCCCCCCGCAGGGCTGAGCACTAGTTTTGTCCCCACACACTTATTTGTTTCTATTCATGGGCAGTGGGTATCATAGGCCAGGGAAGGCTCTGCTTCCCCCAGCCCTGCCGTGGCACCGCCGGTTGCGGGGTTTGGGCTTGTGGCTCCAGCCATGGGGAGGGAGTGGGCGGAGCTGGGGGCTAGCCTCTCCAGAATGGGGCCTGTCACGGAGTGTGGGGGAGTCCGGCCCTGCACCCCTCTTCCCCGGATTCACTGGGAGTCTCAGCCAGCCAGTAGAACAGAAGGTTTATTAGAGATGCCAGGAACACAGTCCAAACAGAGCTTGTCAGTACAAGCAGGACCCCTCAGCCGGGCCCTTCCGGGGGGCAGGGAGCTTAGACCCCAGCTCGGGGCTCCCTGCATTTCACTCCACAGCTCCAAATGGAGGCAGGAAGGCCAGACCCTGTCTGCCTCTCTCCCCTCCTCTCCAGCCAGTTCCAAACTGAAACTCTCCAGCCCCTCCTCCCCCTTTGTCTCCTTCCCGGGCCAGGAGGTCACCTGATCCCTTTGTTCCAACACCTTCAGCTCTCACCTTTGCAGGGGAGGGGCCGGGCCATCTGTTGCCAGGAGACAGGGCCATTCTCTGTGTCCAGGCCTCTGCCCACCCCTGCCTTCTAGGGCTTTGTAACAATCATGCACCGTTGTCCCACCACCTAGATACTCAAGCACTGCATAGGGGAAACCGAGGCACCCACACAGTACTCAGGGAAACCTTAACAACAGTCCTAGTTCGTCACAGGGCCCCACCCGCCGCCCATGTTTATATTCATCCTTTGTAATCTGACCTAGTTTTCACTTTTTGTAGGACTCTTTTTGATTTTTAGATCACTGATGATCTCCTTGTTAAGCCAGGGTGGTCTCTTGCCATACTTCCTATCCTTCCTACGCAGTGGGATAGTTTGCTCTTGTGCCCTTAATGTCTCTCTGAAAAACTGCCAACTGTCTTCTATTGTTTTTCCCCTCAGACTTGCTTCCCATGGGATCTGACCTACCAACTCCCTGAGTTTGCTAAAGTCTGCCACCTTGAAATCCATTGTCTTTATTGTGCTGTTCTCCCTCCTACCATTCCTTAGAATCATGAACTCTACCGTTTCATGATCACTTTCACCCAAGCTGCCTTCCACCTTCAAATTCTCAACCAGTTCCTCCTCATTTGTCAAAATCAGATCTAGAACAGCCTCTCCCCTAGTAGCTTTCTCCACCTTCTGAAATAAAAAATTGTCTCCACTACATCCCAAGAACTTGTTGGAGAATCTGTGCCCTGCTGTGTTATTTTCCCAACAGACGTCTGGGGAGTTGAAGTTCCCCATCACCACCAAGTCCTGTGCTTTGGATGATTTTGTTAGTTGTTTAAAAAAAGCCTCATCCATCTCGTCTTCCTGGTTTGCTGGTCTGTAGCAGACCCCAGCATGACATCACCCTTGTTTTTTATCCGGACCCAGAGGCTTCCAACACGTCTGTCTCCTGTTTCCATCCCAACCTCAGTCCAGTGGATACATGTTTAATATCTAAGGCAACACCTCCTCCCTTTCCCCCTGCCTGTCCTTCCTGAGCAAGCTGTCCCCTTCTATCCCACTATCCCAGCCATACCTATAGCCCCGCCAAGGGCGGAGACTCCTGTCGGGGTCTTCAGGGGGTTTCACTCACTGCGGTTCCCTGGGCCAGGGAGGGGAACGGGGCCGAGGGGGGTGGGCGCACCCTCACGCTGCCCCGAGCCCAGGCACCGGCCGCCTCCAAGTGCAGCCGCGATGGACCCTGCGGGGCCGGGCAGCAGCGGGGAATGTCCCCAGGACCGGGGCTTATTCCTCCCTTGGGCCTTCCCCCTCCTGCCCCGGGCCCCGCCCCCCCCCGGGCCCCCCCCTCACCGCTCCGTCCTCGCTCGTCTTCGCCAGGCAGCCAGCCAGCGCGGCGCACACGTAGCCGTGCCGGGTGTAGGTCCCGCTGCCCGCCGCGCCCTGCTCCAGGCTGCAGAGCCGCTCGCCTAGGGAGAGCCCGAGTCACGCCGGGGGGTGTCGGAGGGGACCCAGCTGCCCCGGGGGGGGGGGCCGGGACCGAGCTGGGGGGAGCCTGGGGGGGAGGGGCGGCCCGAAGTGGGGGGAACCCAGCTGCCCCGGGGGGGGGGGCAGGGACCGAGCCGGGGGAGGGGGCTGGGGGCGGCAGGGACCGAGCGGAGAGGGTGGGGGGGGGCCCCGAAGAGGGGGAACCCAGCTGCCCCGGGAGGGGGGGGGGCAAGGACCGAGCCGGGGGTGGGGGTGCGGGCGGCAGGGACCGATCAGAGGGGAGGGGGCACGGACCGCGCGGAGAGGGTGGGGGGGGGCCCGAAGGGGGGGAACCCAGCTGCCCCGGGGGGGGGCAGGGACCGAGCCGGGGGAGGGGGCTGGGGGCGGCAGGGACCGAGCAGAGGGGAGCCTGGGGGGGAGGGGGGACCCCGCCGGGGTGAAGGGGGAACGGGGAGGGGGAGCCGACCCCCACGACTCACCTGGGACGCAGTACCGCACCGGCGGGGCCATGCCTGCCGCTCTGTGACTCTCCCCGAGAAAGCCGTTTTCCCATTGGCCCCGCTAGAAGAGGCGGTTGTAAGGGACAGCGCCATTGGCCGGCTCTTCCACGTGATCTCTACCCTCGTGCGGGGAGGGACTCCGGCCTGCGCGGCCCCCTCTGGGAGCCGTAGTCTGGAGGGAAGAGACTACGGCTCCCAGAGTGCACCGCGGTGAGGGCTGCGCAGCCGCAGTGGGGCCAAGGTACCGGGCTGATGCCTGGCCGGCGGTGACTGCTGGGGCCGGGGCAGATGGAGGCGGGGCGCGGGCCGGCCCGGGCGGCAGGTAAGGGTGGGCCGGAGCCCCCTGCCCGGGCGGGGAGGGGGTGTCTCGGGGGGGGCGGGTGTCAGAGGGGGAGGGGCATCAGGGGGGAGGGGCGAGGTATCTGGCGGGGCGTCAGAGGGGGCGGGGTGTCAAGGCGGGTATCACGGGGGAGGGGCGGGGTGTCTGGGGAGGTGTGAGAGGGGGAGGGGTGTCGGGGGGCACCAGAGGGGGAGGGGCGGGGTGTCTGGGGGTGTCCCTCTCCTGCCCCCCTGTGCGGTGGCGCCTCCTGTGTGCCCCCCCTCTGGGGGGGTCTGGCTGCCTGGGGGGCTCAGCTCTGCAGCCCCCCCCCCCCCCCCCCCGTGTTTGCCTGTCACCGTCCTGGGGGTTGGGCCCCCGCCCCACCCCCGCAGGGTCGGTGCCGGGTGGGGATCTCCCCCCACTCAGTGACGCGCACGCCCCGTCGGGGGCGGCGAGGCCCCGAGCGCATGGTTCGGTCGCGCACCGTAATGGGCACCCTGGGGTGCCATGCCCGTCAGAGCAGCTCAGCGGGAGCAGGGTGTGCCCCGTGCCCCCCTGGCGACCATGCATCGAGGCGGGAGCTGCCCTGATCTGCTTTCCAGTTCATGCACTTTAATTCACCACAGTATTTTCCTAAATAAAAGGCCCCCGCTTTTCGTGGGACACACTAAAAAGACAGTGTGAGCTCCCCCTGCTGGCTGTGCAGGGCTAAGTCATTAACATGCTGCGGTACCTTCACCTGTCAGAGCCTTTCCCAGGTAAAACATTCACATCCCAAAGCCCTTTGCAGGGCTGAATAATATCTCAGCCAAGAGAAAACGGAGGGAGAACCCCCCCGGCCCATATCAGAGCAGTGGGGATGAATGGGGGGAGCCCAGAGAAGGGCAACAAGAATGATGGGGGGACTGGAGGAATCGAGGATTAAATGGGGACAGGGTGGGCGAAGGGACAAATCTGGGGGGAGGCCAAGTGCTGGCAGAGACAGGAGACAGGCCTGTGAGAGGCTGGGCCGAGGCTCTGCTCAGCATGGTTCCTCCCCAGAGACGGGAGCGAGCTAGGCTGGGAGACAGGCTCAGGGCCCCGGCTCGTGCTACCCCGGCTCGGTACCCCCAGTGTGCTGCGCCCGGCTCTGTGCCTGAGCCCCGGGGGGGCCCCGGGGCAGCCTCTCCTAGTTAATGCTGGATGTGCTGTGGCATGCCCCAAGGGCCAATCTGTTTGCTCTGGTGCGGGGCTGGCTCAGGTTCCTCCTCATTCCCAGGTGACTCTCCAGGCCAGCAGTGAGCACCCCAGCCTGGCAGGGCCCCATTCACCCCACCCCCAATGCCAGCTGCACCCACTGGCCAGCTCATCCTGGGGGCTCCGCCCAGGGTCTGTGCAATGGGAAATCAGTCCAGGCTTGTCTCCCAGGCTCGCCTGAGATGAATTGGTCTGGGGGGGAGGTGGATAACTTGTGGGGCTCCCCCCCCGACTGGGGCTGTGAGCACTTGGCGAGAGGGGAGTAGCCCCCAGTGCTAGGTGCAGGGGGCCAAGGCCCAGCCGCCCCCAGGAGGGAGGCTGCCATCTTTGCTGGGGTGGGAGACGGTGGTGTGGGTCTTCACACCACCTGGACCCCTCTGGGGACTCCCCGGCTCTACCGGGCCAGGCGGGGCTCTCTGGAGGAGCCGGCCATGTCTGAGCTCCCACCCTGGAGCCAGCCCGGCAGTGCCGCCCGCAGCGCCGTCTCTGGTTTCTTCGTGTCTGGAGTGGGAAAGGCGAGATGGGGCCAGTGAACACCTGAGCCGGGATGGGGGGTGGGGAGCTGCGGGCTCTGCACTCCCCATCCTCCAGACACATACCCAGGACAGCCCCTGGCCCAGACTCTGCTTCCCTAACCCAGGCCAACCGCAGCTCGCTGGCATCCCCGCCCCCACTCGGGAGGCAGAAACATTGGTGCCAGTGCAGTGAGGTCGGGACAGCACAGCAGCACTGACTGCAGGGGAGAACCCCCCCGCGAGCCCCCCCGCGAGCCCCCAGTCCTGGCAGCGCAGCCCCCCCGCGAGCCCCCCTGCGAGCCCCCGCCCCGGACCTGGCAGCGCAGCCCCCGCCCCAGTCCCTAGCATTGCCCTGGGGCACCGGGGCTGGCGCTCCCTGCGAGGGTCTGAGCCGGGCTCCGCTCCCGCAGGCTGTGCGCGGCAGGGATGAGGAGCCGCCAGCGGGCGTTCTCAGCGGCGATGCGCCTCTGTGGGAAGTGCCTGCGTGTGGGCCGGCGGCGCAGGTTCAGGCTGGCATGGCGGGCGCAGCAGCTGTGGCGCTACGGGCACCTCTGCCTGCGCTCCCTGCTCTACAACTCCTTCACCAACAGCGACGTGGTGCTGGACTCCCTCTTCGAGCCCATCTACTGGCTGGTGGATCACGTCACCCGCTGGTTCGGTGTGGTGAGTGCCCTGCCGGGGGGGGGGGGGGGGCAGGCGGGGTGAGTGCCCTGCTGGGGTGGGGGGGGCAGGTGGGGTGAGTGCCCTGCTGGGGTGGGGGGGGGCAGGCGGGGCAAGTGCCCTGCCAGGGTGGGGGCACTAGGCGGGGTGAGTGCCCTGCCGGGGGGGGGGGCAGGCGGGGTGCGTGCCCTGCAGGGGTGGGGTGGGGGGTGCCAGGCGGGGCGAGTGCCCTGCCAGGGCGGGGGCACTAGGCGGGGTGAGTGCCCTGCCGGGGGGGGGCAGGCTGGGTGAGTGCCCTGCCGGGGTGGGGGCACTAGGCGGGGTGAGTGCCTTGCCGGGGGGGGGGCAGGCGGGGTGAGTGCCCTGCCGGGGGGGGGGGCAGGCGGGGTGAGTGCCCTGCAGGGGTGGGTTGGGGGGCGCCAGGTGGGGCGAGTGCCCTGCCAGGGTGGGGGCACTAGGCGGGGTGAGTGCCCTGCCGGGGGGGGGGCAGGCGGGGTGAGTGCCCTGCAGGGGTGGGTTGGGGGGCGCCAGGTGGGGCGAGTGCCCTGCCAGGGTGGGGGCACTAGGCGGGGTGAGTGCCCTGCCGGGGGGGGGCAGGCAGGGTGAGTGCCCTGCCGGGGTGGGTTGGGGGGCGCCAGGCAGGGCGAGTGCCCTGCCAGGGTGGGGGCACTAGGCGGGGTGAGTGCCCTGCCGGGGGGGGGGCAGGCGGGGTGAGTGCCCTGCAGGGGTGGGTTGGGGGGCGCCAGGTGGGGCGAGTGCCCTGCCAGGGTGGGGGCACTAGGCGGGGTGAGTGCCCTGCCGGGGTGGGTTGGGGGGCGCCAGGCGGGGTGAGTGCCCTGCCGGGTGGGGGGCGCCAGGCGGGGTGCGTGCCCTGCAGGGGTGGGGTGGGGGGTGCCAGGCGGGGTGAGTGCCCTGCAGGGGTGGGGTGGGGGCGCTAGGTGGGGTGAGTGCCCCTCTGCTCAGGGCTGTGGAGCCAGGACAGGGACTGGGGGCTCAGCCCCTCCCTGGAATCCAGCTATCTGTGCCAGCCCCAGAGCCTTCTGCCCCCCAAGTTGGAGCTGGCAGGGGGGTGCTCACTGGCATGGATGGGCTCCCAGCATGCTTTGCCCGTTCCTAGACCCTGTTTAGTGGTGCTGCTGCCTGAGCTTCGCGCAGTGCCAGAGAGGGAAAACCAACGAAATCTGGATCAGCTATGGAAAGAGTCGTGTGCCCCACGTCCCTAGGGCTTAGGATGGAGTGGGCAGGGGGCACTGGGGCTGAGCACTGGGGTGCACACTGGGGCTGGGGGTGCGCTGAGGGCTGGGGGTTCAGGGCGGGGAATGGGGGTGCGCTGAGGGCTGGGGGTTCAGGGCAGGGAATGGGGGTGCGCTGGGGCTCGGGACGGGGGGCTCAGGCCCTCTCCTGCTCCTCCCTGCAGGTGTTCGTGGCGCTGGTGATCGTGCTGACCAGCTCCATCGTGGCCATTGTCTACATCTGTCTGCTGCCCCTCATCCTGCAGAGCTACCCGCCCGGCTGGATCTGCTGGCACCTCGGCTACGGCCACTGGAACCTTCTCATGATCCTCTTCCACTACTACATGGCCATCACCACCCCGCCAGGGCACCCCCCGCAGGTAGGGGCAGGCTGGGGCCGCCAGCTGCTGCTGTCCCTCTTCACCCGGGGGAGGACCTGTGGGGGGAGCTCCCCGCTGCTCCAGTCTGTCCCAGCAGGGGGCGCTGTGGACAATTAGTCGGGTTCCTGGTGCATCCCAGGGAGTAGTGGCCACGGCTGGGCCCTCGGAGCCGTGGGGCAAGTGGCCGTCGGGCTCAGGCAGCGCCAGGGGCGGGGCCTGTTTTCAGCTTGGTGGCTGGCAAGGAGCCTGCGCTGGGCTTGGCTCGCAGTGGCCAAGGGGCGAGCAGGGTCCTGGCGGGGCACTGAGGGCAGCCCTGAGCGGGCTGGGCAGATGGGCAGTGCGCTGGCCAAGGGACCCAGCGGTGACGGCCCTGCCCACGCTTCCCTCCGCAGGCCAAGAGCAACACTGTGGCTGTCTCCATCTGCAGGAAATGCATCTCCCCCAAGCCTGCCCGCACGCACCACTGCAGCATCTGCAGCAGGTAGGGGCTCCCCCCACTTACCCCCCCCCCAGCAACACTGCAGCATCTGCAGCAGGTAGGGGCTCCCCCCACTTACCCCCCCCAGCAACACTGCAGCAGGTAGGGGCTCCCCCCACTTACTTACCCCCCCCAGCAACACTGCAGCATCTGCAGCAGGTAGGGGCTCCCCCCACTTATCCCCCCCCCCAGCAACACTGCAGCATCTGCAGCAGGTAGGGGCTCCCCCCACTTACCCCCCCTTACCCCCCCCCAACACTGCAGCATCTGCAGCAGGTAGGGGCTCCCCCCACTTATCCCCCCCCCCCAGCAACACTGCAGCATCTGCAGCAGGTAGGGGCTCCCCCCACTTACCCCCCCCAGCAACACTGCAGCATCTGCAGCAGGTAGGGGCTCCCCCCACTTACCCCCCCCCAGCAACACTGCAGCAGGTAGGGGCTCCCCCCACTTACTTACCCCCCCCAGCAACACTGCAGCATCTGCAGCAGGTAGGGGCTCCCCCCACTTACCCCCCCAGCAACACTGCAGCATCTGCAGCAGGTAGGGGCTCCCCCCACTTACCCCCCCCCAGCAACACTGCAGCATCTGCAGCAGGTAGGGGCTCCCCCCACTTAGCCCCCCCCCCCAGCAACACTGCAGCATCTGCAGCAGGTAGGGGCTCCCCCCACTTACCCCCTCCCGGCAACACTGCAGCATCTGCAACGGGGAGGGGCTCCCCCCACTTAGCCCCCCCCATACCACTGCAGCATCTGCAGCATCTGCAATGGGTAGGGGCTCCCCACACACTGCAGCATCTGCAGCAGGTAGGGGGTCTCCCTACTTAGCCCCCCCCCACCCCCAGCAACACTGCAGCATCTGCAATGGGTAGGGGCTCCCCACACACTGCAGCATCTGCAGCAGGTAGGGGCTCCCCCCACTTAGCCCCTCCCCCCGGCAACACTGGGCACCTGCCGCAGGTGAGCACCTCTCCTCCCCCTCTTGCTCCGATGGCTTCTTGCCTCAGTCCCGGTGGGCTGTGCTGAGGTGGGAGACCCCAGCCGGTGCCCTTCTCTGCACCCCGGTCGCGTGCTCGCTGTGCATGGCACTCAGCGTATGCCGCTCTCCTTCTCCCAGGTGTGTGCTGAAGATGGACCATCACTGCCGTATCCTTCCGCAAAGGGAGCGGTAGGATGGAGGGAGGGGCAGGGCTCGGGGCAGTCTTTGCGCTGTCCTGGCACTGCGGGGGCCAGCTGTTCGTGCCCGAGTGGTGCCAGGGGTCTGTGATGCTCACTGAGCGCCTGGCGCTGCCTGGGAACCTGCCCTTGGAACGGCGGCTCCGCTCCGACTCCGGGGCTGGCGCAGAGACGGCAGCGGGCAGCACCTGTCAGGTTGAAGGCCAGGCTGGGCTGATCAAGGGAAGGGTTTGCACCCTCCTGAGCGCTCTGTGCCCAGCACCGCTGCTCACGGGTCCCAGTGCAGCTGCCGGGCAGTGACCCCGCCCTGTCGGACTCTGGCCCAGGCCGGGGCACCGGGCACCTCTGGGTTAAAAGTGCAGCCCAGGGAGACTGCAGCTGCCAGCATGCTGGGCTCAGTGAGCGCCGGATGGGGCAGTGCGTGCGGGGGCGCCAGGTTTCAGCTGGGGGGCTGCTTTCCAGCCCCTTCCCGGCAGGAACAGCTGCCGCAGGAGCTCGCCGGGTGTTCCTGGGCAGGGAAGTGTGGGGCCAGCCAGCGGGGGGCAGCCTGGCTCAGGGGTTCTGCACCCCCTGGCCCGTGACGCATCTTTAACCCGGGCGCAGCGTGGCTGAATAACTGCGTGGGACACTACAACCATCGCTACTTCTTCTCCTTCTGCCTCTTCATGACCATGGGCTGCATCTACTGCGGCGTCAGCAGCTGGGACATGTTCCGGGAGGCCTACGCTGCCATTGAGGTGACTGGGCCCCCCAGGCCCCTCTCGCTGGGGCTTAACCGCCTGGTTGGTCAGTGCCCCTGCCCCTGGGCTGGCCGCGGCCAGCCCTGGTGAGCGGGGCCAAAGGCCGCTGGGCGGGTGGGGGGGGGTGCTAGCGCCCCTGCCGTGAGACGTGTAACTGGCGCCCTATGTTTTCCGTCCAATAGAGAATGAAACTGCTTGAGAAGGAGAGACTGCAGGTGGCTGCCAACCAGGTGGGATATCCCCGCTCCCCCGGCTGCTGAAGGCAACATGGGGCAGAGCTGTGTCTAGGGGTGCTGCCCCCTGAGCCTACAGCTCCCAGCATGCACTGCTCCACCCTGTCCTGGAGCACTGCATGCTGGGAGCTGGAGTCTCAGCCAGCGCCTCTGCGGTCTGTGATGGAGCAGGGCTGGAAGAAGCCGGGCCGGGGAGCTGGGATGGGCCAGGCGACTCTGCCCCAGCACCTCGGCATTGTGTGACCAGCTCTTCCCCTGGGCCACTCGGGTTCCATTGTGGTTGGCAGCAGCACCCCCCTGTGCTGTTTGCCCTGGCACTGCCTGCAGGCCCTGCTTGGCGGCTGTCCCGTCGCTCCCAGCTGCTGGGTGGGTTTAGCCCTGAACCAGCCACACGCCCACTGCTTTGTGCTCTTGCTGCTGCTGTCTCTTGCAAGGTGTCTGTCTGTCCATCTGCTCTGGCTGCCTGGGCCCTGGGGGCCATTTGCATCTTTGGGGGAGGGGGTTAGAACACCCTCAACGGCCATGGAGGCCCAGCATTAGTCTGGCCTAACCTGCCCGCGTGCCCTTCCTTGCAGACGTACTACCAGACGCCGCCCCCCGCCTTCTCCTTCCGCCAGAGGGCCTTCCACAAGAGCATAGTCTACCTCTGGGTCCTGTGCAGGTAACTGGGCTGGGTACCGGGTCCAGCCCCACGCAGGGGGTGTATGGCACAGCGGGGTGAGCACGCCTGTGCCCCCTGAATTGGCAGGCGAGATGCGCATGGGGAGCCCCGGGGTTCCCTGGGGCAAGGAGGTGGCTGGCTCTGCGGCGAGGGCAAGTTAGCTCCCTGCGGGGGTTCCCAGCATGCTTCAGCTTGGCCCCTCCCCCCACCATCTGCTCTCCCCCCAGCTCAGTAGCACTGGCCCTGGGGGCCCTCACGCTGTGGCACGCGGCCCTCATCAGCAGAGGGGAGACCAGCATCGAGAGACACATCAACAAGAAGGAGAGGCAGAGGCTGCAGAAGAAAGGCAGAGTGAGTGCAGGGGGGGGCTGGAGGTGCTCGGGGGGGCTGGGGAGGCTGAGCTGTGGGGGCTAATGTCCGCCCTCCCTCCGTCTCAGGTGTTCAGGAACCCCTACAGCTACGGCGCCTGGGCCAACTGGAAGGTGTTCCTGGGAGTGGACATGCACAGGTAGATCCCACTGCGGGGGGAGGGAGTCTTCTCTGGCTGACAGTGCAGCCTGGGGCCCGTCCCTGCAAAGCTCTGTCCTCACCAGGCCGGGAGCTGGCCCCCAGGGCACAGGGCCTCCGTGCTCAGGCTGGGCCACCCCATCCCCAACACAGGGCCTCCGAGGCCCCCTCGTACTACAGTGATGGGGGCCCCTGCGAAGCTAACTGGGGGAGGGCAGGGCCAGAGCCAGCCTGGCCCCCCCGTGAGGACTGGCAGCCAGGGCTTGTCGTCTCACCAAGGGCTCTCTTCCCTCCCCCAGACACTGGCTCACCCGTGTCCTGCTGCCGTCTACACACCTGCCCCATGGAACTGGCCTGAGCTGGGACCGGCCTCCCTGTGTGACAGAGCCGCGCGCGCCTCTCCTGGCCATCTAACGGACACGGGGGCAGGTTGTGGTACCCGCCCCCTCAGCACCTCCTCAGGGGGCTCCAGCCCGAGGGAACGCCCAGCCGGCTGCCTGGAGCCCCCCAGCGCTGCTCACCAGACCCCCCCAGCGCGAGGCCTGGTCCTGGGAGCCCCTTGGCAGGGGCCAAGCCCCAGCGTGGCTGCAGGCAGCCCGGGGCACTGCACCGGCTCGCTGTGCCGGGGGGTGGGACATGCTGCCGGCTGGAGGCACAGGGACAGGCGGGCAACATGTGCAAGGAAGAGGAGTGGCTCTCTGTGGGGCTGAGCCCCACCCTGGGGCACCTGTAAGTGGGGCAGGGCCCAGGGCGTTCACATGTACAGGACAGCAGAGACGCCCCAGCTGGGGGCCCTCCCCTCCCCCACCGGGGATTTTAAATGCTAGAAATAAAAACGGTTTTCCACTAATGCAACTGGAGCATTACTTGCTGTCCCGCCGGGGCAGGGGGAAGCTGTGCCCACAAGCCTTACTGAGGCAGACTGCACATAGGGGCCAGCAGCGGGGCGGGTCCTGCAGCTGGAGAGCAGTGCCCCTGCCCCAGAGGCGGGAACAGCTGGTTTCCCTCTGCCTGGAGGACACCATACGGAGGGAAACCAGCCTGGGGGGTGGAAGTTTGGGCCGAGAGTCTAGGGAGCTGAGGGGGTGCTGCCCTCCCCCCAAGAGCCCGTGGGGGGGAGCAGGTGCTGCTGGACAGAGCCCGCATCAACAGGAGTGGGGAAAGTTCCTCCTGTTCCCAGAACAGGGCCCCTGCCTGCAGGACACAGCAAAGCCCTGGCAGGGGAAGGGAGGGGGGTAGTTAGGCCCCCAGGGAGCGAGGCCGCTCCAGCAGGAGGGACATGCAGGCTCAGGTGGTCCCTGGGGCCTTCAGATCCAGACCAGCCCAGGCCCAGGCCAAACCCTCGCCCTCCGGAGGAGGAAGACTGCAGGGCCGCTGGTGGGCTCACACCTCCCCAGTAGCCTCTCGCCCCAGCCATCTTCCCTACTCAGGCCATTAGCAAAACGTGTGTTTATTCGGCTGGCCCATGGATTCCGGGTGCACGGCCGGGGGGCCAGGCGCCTGCCTTCCCTCCAGCACCGCAGCCAGCAGGAGCGGGGCCGCCCCACAGCTCCCGTTGTGCTTGGAGCAGGCTGGCCGCCGCGAGGGCGCCGTCCTTCCCGCCCCGCTCTGGGAGGCCTGGCTGGTTAGTGGGTTCCTGGTTAGATTGTCCGTCGGTGCGGGCAGGGCCTCACCTGCCCGGGCTCCCCAGCAGGAACCTGCAGGCACAGAATAGGCAGCATGGTCAGGGGTGGGCTCCGGGGTGGGTCCCGGGAGCCCCCTGCCGCACCCCCCCTGCACTCACCATTCCCCCCGGGCCACCACCGCCTCCTTCCGCACCAGCCGCTTCATGTCGTCCAAGGGTTTGGCCAGGGCCCGGATCACCCGTGGCTTGTACGGGAGCAGCTGGAGGGGAGAGAGCTGCCCGTCAGTGGGGGCACCGCGCCATGGAGCGAGGGGCGCATGGCCCCCGGCCGTGTGCAGGGGGACAGCCAGCCGGTGCTTGGCTGGCAGCCCCAGGCTCCCGACGTCTGATCTGCCCTGGACAGCGTCCACGCCCCCAGGGGCACGACGGAGCGGTGCCCAGCAAGCCCCCGCAGCCCCTCCTCCCCACTGGGGTTCCCCCTTCCCTGCGGGGGACCCCACCCCGGGGCAGCAGGCTCTATCCCTTACCCACGGTCAGCGAGGCCGGCAGGGGCACTTACCACGGGGATGGGCAGGCTGGTGAGTGCGTGGACACACTGCAGCGCCGCCATGCGGATGGCCTGGAAGACAGAGCCGGGGGTGAGCGCGGGCGGCGGCAGGGCGGGGAAGGGGGCGGGGAGGGGGAGGGGCAGGGCACGCACCATGGCGGGGCTGGAGGTCAGGCCTAGGAACTTGGAGACCAAGGTGTCGACGTGCAGGCTCATGACGAGCGGCGCCTCCAGCAGCAGCGGCTGCAGGCAGCTGAGGGTGGAGAGCTGCACCACGCGGTCCGGGCAGGATAAGGCCTCGAGCAGCAGCGACAGCAACTGGGGGGACACAGCCAGTGAGAGGCCTGGTGGCTCGGCCCCCCCGGCCCGGCCCCGCCCCGCCCGGCCCAGCACTCACCGTGGGCAGTTCCGTCACCAGCACCGGCCTGGGCAGGCGGTTCAGCACGTGGGACAGGCCCTTCAGGTAATTCGCCTTCACACCTGGGGAGAGCGGAGGGAGGCAGGTCACAGCCCTGGTCCTGGGAGGAGCCGTGCACACACCAAGGGGGCAGCCCCCCACTGCGGACACTGGGGGCTAATCCCCACCGCTCACACCTAGAGGGCTGGGAACGACCCAGGTAGCGGATGGGTGGGAGGGGCAGGGTCGCCCCGGTGGCGGAGGAGAGGGGGGCAGCTGGTGGGGGTGGCCCAGGCAGCAGGTGGCAGAGGTGGCCTGGGGGGGCGGGAGGAGTAGACAGTGTGGGGGGGGGGAGGAGGAGGAGGAGGGACACACAGGTAGGGGTGGCCCAGGGGGAGGAGGAGCAGGCAGCAGAGGGGTGGGAGGGGCAGGCAGCAGGAGGGGTCGCCCAGGAGGCGGAGGACTGTGGGGCAGGCGGCAGGGGTGGCCCAGGGGGTGGGAGCGACCCCAGCGGCAGGAGGGACAGGCAGTGGGGTGGGATCCAGGTGGTGGGAGCGACCCAGGGTGGGGGATGGGAGGGGCCCAGGCAGCAGGGGGCCGGCCCGGGGGTGGTGGGAGCGAGCCAGGCGGCGGGGGGCTGGTGGCAGGGGTGGCCGCGACCCAGGCTGGGGGATGGGAGGGGCCCAGGCAGCAGGGGGTGGGAGCGACCCAGGTGGTGGCGGGGGGGGGGGGGAGAGGCAGCGGGGGGGCGGCGCACTCACCGGGGCCGGCAGCATGGAAGCCCTGGACCAGCTTGGGCACGTTGTCGGTGAAGAAGCGCTGGCGGAACATGATGCGCACGTCGGCGTGACACCCCCGGTGCAGCACGTCGGGGGAGTCGGCCATGAGCAGGGAGAAGCCGTCGGCCACCGCGGGGCCCAGCTCAGCATCGCCCAGCAGGCTCAGCAACTGCGGGGCGGGGGGAGGAACCGTGAGGCCAGCAAGGGCAGGTGCCCCAGGCTGGCAGGGCCTCTCCCAGGCCTAAGGAGAGGTGGGTGTGCGGGTGTGAGTGTGTGTGTGTGGGGGGGGGGGGGGGGGTTGGGGGGGGGCAGGGCCTCCCCTGCGCAGGGGGGGCTGGCTGCTCACCTTGTCTGTCAGGCGGGAGTTCAGCGGATGATAGCGCAGCACCAGGGCTTTGGTCACCTGCACGGGCAGAGAGAACAGTCAGCTGGCCCCGGGGGGCCCGGAGAGCCGGGCCGCCACAGCCGGGGGGCCCCGGGGGGCCCCGGAGAGCCGGGCCGCCACAGCCGGGGGGCCCCGGGGGGCCCCGGAGAGCCGGGCCGCCACAGCCGGGGGGCCCCGGGGGGCCCCGGAGAGCCGGGCCGCCACAGCCAGCTGGCCCCGGGGGGCCCCGGAGAGCCGGGCCGGCACAGCCAGCTGGCCCCGGGGGGCCCGGAGAGCCGGGCCGGCACAGCCGGGGGGCCCCGGAGAGCCGGGCCGGCACAGCCAGCTGGCCCCGGGGGGCCCCGGAGAGCCGGGCCGGCACAGCCAGCTGGCCCCGGGGGGCCCCGGAGAGCCGGGCCGGCACAGCCAGCTGGCCCCGGGGGGCCCCGGAGAGCCGGGCCGGCACAGCCAGCTGGCCCCGGGGGGCCCGGAGAGCCGGGCCGGCACAGCCAGCTGGCCCCGGGGGGCCCGGAGAGCCGGGCCGGCACAGCCAGCTGGCCCCGGGGGGCCCCGGAGAGCCGGGCCGGCACAGCCAGCTGGCCCCGGGGGGCCCCGGAGAGCCGGGCCGGCACAGCCAGCTGGCCCCGGGGGGCCCCGGAGAGCCGGGCCGGCACAGCCAGCTGGCCCCGGGGGGCCCCGGAGAGCCGGGCCGGCACAGCCAGCTGGCCCCGGGGGGCCCCGGAGAGCCGGGCCGGCACAGCCAGCTGGCCCCGGGGGCCCCTGAGAGCCGGGCCGACACAGCCAGCTGGCCCCTCCAGCCCAGGGTGCTGTCCTTACCCAGAGAAGCAGGGCGAGGGCCTGGGTTCTGAGCGGGCCCTCAGCAAGGCCGGCCTCCATCCTGTTCACCGCTGTCTCCAAGAGCTGGTCCAGCAGCTGCCCTGGGGGGACAGACGGGACAGGCTGATGGGGTCCTGCAGTGCCCAGGCCGAGCGGAGAGGAGACTGGGCAGCGCCTGCCCCCCCCTTACCTGCCGGGTACTTGTTCACCAGCCCCGCGAAGCACTTGGCAGCCGCGGTGGTAGTAAAGGGGCAGTCGCAGGAGCAGCTCAGAGCCAGCAGTTCCTGCAGCAGCCTGTCCTGCTGGGGCATCGGCACCTGGAAGAGACCAGAACCCAGTACGGACGCTGGGCGCTCAAACCCCAGAGCTGCCAATCACGGGGGCGCTGCCCACGCTGCCCCCTGGAGCCCCGGCTTCAACCCGGCCCTGTGAATCCGGGCGAGGGCCCATCCCCAGACTTACGTTCCTGGGCAAGGAGCAGACGAAGGCCATGAGCAGGGCGACGAGGCGTCTCTGTGCTGCCCGGTGCTCCCCGCCCTGCATGGGAAGAGCAGCGCCAGTGTCACCAAACTGCCCGCGCCCCAGCCCCCCCACAGCCCCAGCCCCCCCACTCACCTGGAACGGCCGGAAGGGGCAGGGGAAGCTGTCCTGGGGCAGGAAGGAGACCTCCCCGTCCAGGAAGAGGGGCACCACCTGGGAGACACTCTGGGCTGCCAGCCTGGGGGGAGACAAGCAGGAGCCTCAGAGATGCCGGGACGTGCTGCTCTGGAGAGACCCCGGAGCAGCCGTGGCCAGGCAGGTCAGGAGAGTGGCATTTCCACCCAGAGTCCCAGCGCCCCCCACTGCGAGGGAGCAGCCCCTCTTGGCTCAACCCCCGGCTCAGCTGGGGGCTGAGCAGCAGGACGGGCACGTGATGGGACAAAGTGGAAAATTTGTGTAATATTTTATGAGTCCGGCGTGCCTCAGTTTCCCCTGTGCTGCTCCCCCCCTGGGTGGGACAGGCCTGTTTGCTCTCAGGGCCGGCTGAGACAAGGGTGGGGCGTCCCCTGGCTGGCTGGGCCTGGCCCCAGATCAGTGGCGATTTGAGACACCGATGGCAAATCCAGACCCCAGGACATGGACACCCAGTGCCCCCGGGGACAGAGATCTCCCCGCCTCTGCGCAGGGAGGCTGAGCCACGCCCTCCAGCCGGAGATCAGAGGGGGTGGGGAAAGGGGGAGTTGGACCAAGGAGGTCAGAGCCCGACCGACCTGCAGCCTGGCCAGGCTCTGGGCTCCCCAGAAGGGGCCGCGCTGTAACCTTCAGTTCTTTGGGAGACCGGCCGGCTGGCGGCGAGTTACCGAACAAACCCGACTGTCTGACGGCGCTGGGGGAGTCGCTGCGAACGCCGGCTGAGCTCACTCGGGGGCTGTCCCAGCTGGACCCGCTGCCCGGAGCTCACGGGGGCTGCAGGGCTGGGGTCCAGGCTAAGGAGGTGGGGAAACCGTGGGGCTTATCCCGGGGGTCTGGCATACTGAAGGGCTCCTCCCAGGCTGAGGTCAGGGCACCGACCCCGTGGCTCCATGACGCGGCCCCAGGGCGACCCGTTCAGAGCCCCAGTGCCCTGCCCGGGGGTGCCGGTGGTACTCACTCAGGGCACAGATGGGCGCTGGCCACGCTGACGACGGGCACCATGGCAGTCAAGACATCCTCCTCCAGCAGCAGCTTCCCCAGTGGCGAATGGGTGTCCTCTGCAGCCAGCAGCGAGGAAAGGGCCCGGTCAGAGCCTGCCTGCAGCCCACCCCTGGGGGGGGCCTGCCCCAGCTCCTGCCGTGGGGGCTCAGGCGCCCCCAAGAGAGCTCCCGGGCACTAGCAGGGTTGGGAGAAGGTCTACAAGGCTGGCATGGCCATTGCAGGTCCTCTCACCAGCGGGGGCCGGGCACTGCCACCAACGGGACCTTCCCTTGGAGTGTCCAGGCTGGCAGGGCAGCTGGGCCCAGCCCTGTGGGCTGCCCAGGCACAGGAACAGCATCTGTCCTGGGCGCCCTATGGCCGCTTTCCAGCCAGAAGCCCCTGGTCTGACCCCAACGAGGCACCAAGCCCCGACTGCCCCCTTCCATGCCCAAGCAGGGGCCTCACCTTGCATGGAGGCCTGCACGGCCAGCGCGAGCAGGCAGGGCACCACGGTCTGGTGGTAGTACCAGCAGCTCTCGGCATCCCGCTGGCACTGCACCGCCACCCGCTGCAGGCTCTGGCACACGGCGACTACGTCGCAGGCCCCCAGTGGCACGTTCCCTGCAGGGCAGAGAGTCCCATGAACACCCCCCGCCGGCACAGACCGCGCCTCCCCCCCCCCGCCCCCCGCAACACACGGACAATCTCTCAAGAGCCCCTGGGCCAGCTCAAAGCCCCAGCCCATGAGGCATTGGCAAGGTGCCAGCTGTGCTAATGCTCCTCAGCCCCAACCCGCAGCCCCCTGCTAGCCTGGCCCCGGGCACCCCCCAACCCGCAGCCCCCTGCTAGCCCGGCCCCGGGCACCTCCCCTCCCCCGAGGTTCTCCTGACACCCCCCAACCCGCAGCCCCCTGCTAGCCCGGCCCCGGGCACCCCCCAACCCACAGCCCCCTGCTAGCCCGGCCCTGGACACCTCCCCTCCCCCGAGGTTCTGCTGACACCCCCCAACCCACAGCCCCCTGCTAGCCCGGCCCCGGGCACCCCCCAACCCGCAGCCCCCTGCTAGCCCGGCCCCGGGCACCTCCCCACCCCCGAGGTTCTGCTGACACCCCCCCAACCCGCAGCCCCCTGCTAGCCCGGCCCCGGGCACCTCCCCACCCCCGAGGTTCTGCTGACACCCCGCAGCCCCCTGCTAGCCCAGCCCTGGATTCCAGCCCACGCACACAGATCTCTGCGGATGCCCCTTCTGCCCCCACCCCCACACTGGCTCCCTCCGGAACCCACGAAGGCTCCTTCCCCGGGGGCTTTACCTTTCGGCCCCTGCAGACACTGCAGCAGGACAGGAACCGTCTCTCGCACTATCCCGGGGTGTGTGGACACTGCAGCCAGCGCCTGCAGGCAGCGCGCCCGCGGGGAGTGTGCGGATCGCCTGCCCTCCTCCTCCCGCTCTGAAAGACGCGGCACACGGATGAGACCCAGGGCACAGGCAGGCGGCTCAGGATGGGCGGCAGTGGGGGAGCAGAGAGAACGGAGACCGGACACAGCCTCACCTCCCCAGCTGGGATCCGCCCTCAGCCCAGCCCCTTGGAGCACCGCCAGGGCCCAGCCCAGCCCTAGGAGTTGGGACTTCCTCCCATCAGGGCCAGGCCGCAGCAGAAGGGCCCCTGCGAACATGGCAGTGACAGGAGGGAAGGGAGAAGGGGAGTCCCAGCCAGAGGGGGGAACGGCTCCATATAGCTTTGAATCAGAGAATCGAAGGACTGGAAGGGACCCAGAGAACTCATCTAGTCCAGCCCCTGCACTCATGGCAGGACTAAGCATTATCTAGATCATCCCTGCCAGGTGTGTGTCTAACCTGCTCTTAAAAACCTCCAATGAATGAGATTCCACAACCTCCCTGGGCAATTTATTCCAGGGCTTAACCACCCTGACAGTTAAGAAGCGTTTCCTAATGTCCAACCTAAACCTCCCTTGCTGGAATTTAAGCCCATTGCTTCTTGTCCTGTCCTCAGAGGTAAACGAGAACAATTTACCTCCTTGGAACAATCTTTTACGTACTTGAAAACTCTTATGTCCCCTCTGTCTTCTCTTCTCCAGACTAAACAACCCCCGTTTTTTCAATCTTCCCTCATAGGTCATGTTTTCTAGACCTTCCATCATTTTTGTTGCTCTTCTCTGGACCCTCTCCAATTTGTCCAAATCTTTCCTGCAACGTGGCGCCCAGACCTGGACACAATACTCCAGTTGAGGCCGTATCAGCGCAGAGCAGAGTGGAAGAATTACTTTGTGTGTCTTGGTTACAGCACTCCTGATAATACAGCCCAGAATGATGTTCGCTTTTTTTGCAACAGTGTTACACTGTTGACTCATTTAGTTTGTGATCCACTGTGACCCCCAGATCCATTTCCGCAGTACTCCTTCCTAGGCAGTAATTCCCATTGTGTGTGTGTGCAGCTGATTGTTCCTTCCTAAGTGGAGCACTTTGCATTTGTCCTTGTTGAATTTCATCCAATTTACTTCAGACCATTTCTCCAGTTTGTCCAGATCATTTTGAATTTTAATCCTGTCCCCAAAGCACTTGCAGCCCCTCCCAGCTTGGCATCGTCCGCAGACTTTATAAGTGTACTCTATGCCATTGACTAAATCACTGATGAAGATATTGAACAGAACCGGACCCAGAACTGATCCCTGCGGGACCCCACTCGTTATGGCCTTCCAGCATGAATCACTGATTACTCTCTGGGAACGGTTTTCCAACCAATTATGCATCCATCTTATAGCACCTCCACCTAGGAGCTGTGCATAGCATGGGCACTGCAGTGACAGGGGAGTGAAGGGAGGGGGGCCAGTGATGGGGGTGTGGCTCCGTACAGCATGGCACGGGTAGTGCAGTGAGGGGGGAGGGAGAAGCGGGGTGTCAGTGAAGGGGGCGTGGCTCCGTACAGCATGGCACGGGTAGTGCAGTGAGGGGGGAGGGAGAAGCCGGGTGTCAGTGAAGGGGGCGTGGCTCCGTACAGCATGGCACGGGTAGTGCAGTGAGGGGGGAGGGAGAAGCGGGGTGTCAGTGAAGGGGGCGTGGCTCCGTACAGCATGGCACGGGTAGTGCAGTGAGGGGGGAGGGAGAAGCGGGGTGTCAGTGAAGGGGGCGTGGCTCCGTACAGCATGGCACGGGTAGTGCAGTGAGGGGGGAGGGAGAAGCCGGGTGTCAGTGAAGGGGGCGTGGCTCCGTACAGCGTGGCACGGGTAGTGCAGTGAGGGGGGAGGGAGAAGCCGGGTGTCAGTGAAGGGGGCGTGGCTCCGTACAGCATGGCACGGGTAGTGCAGTGAGGGGGGAGGGAGAAGCGGGGTGCCAGTGAAGGGGGCGTGGCTCCGTACAGCATGGCACGGGTAGTGCAGTGAGGGGGGAGGGAGAAGCGGGGTGTCAGTGAGGGGGGCGTGGCTCCGTACAGCATGGCACGGGTAGTGCAGTGAGGGGGGAGGGAGAAGCGGGGTGTCAGTGAAGGGGGCGTGGCTCCGTACAGCGTGGCACGGGTAGTGCAGTGAGGGGGGAGGGAGAAGCGGGGTGCCAGTGAGGGGGGCGTGGCTCCGTACAGCGTGGCACGGGTAGTGCAGTGAGGGGGGAGGGAGAAGCGGGTGCCAGTGAGGGGGGCGTGGCTCCGTACAGCATGGCACGGGTAGTGCAGTGAGGGGGGAGGGAGAAGCGGGGTGTCAGTGAAGGGGGCGTGGCTCCGTACAGCATGGCACGGGTAGTGCAGTGAGGGGGGAGGGAGAAGCCGGGTGTCAGTGAAGGGGGCGTGGCTCCGTACAGCGTGGCACGGGTAGTGCAGTGAGGGGGGAGGGAGAAGCCGGGTGTCAGTGAAGGGGGCGTGGCTCCGTACAGCATGGCACGGGTAGTGCAGTGAGGGGGGAGGGAGAAGCGGGGTGCCAGTGAAGGGGGCGTGGCTCCGTACAGCATGGCACGGGTAGTGCAGTGAGGGGGGAGGGAGAAGCGGGGTGTCAGTGAGGGGGGCGTGGCTCCGTACAGCATGGCACGGGTAGTGCAGTGAGGGGGGAGGGAGAAGCGGGGTGTCAGTGAAGGGGGCGTGGCTCCGTACAGCGTGGCACGGGTAGTGCAGTGAGGGGGGAGGGAGAAGCGGGGTGCCAGTGAGGGGGGCGTGGCTCCGTACAGCGTGGCACGGGTAGTGCAGTGAGGGGGGAGGGAGAAGCGGGTGCCAGTGAGGGGGGCGTGGCTCCGTACAGCATGGCACGGGTAGTGCAGTGAGGGGGGAGGGAGAAGCGGGGTGTCAGTGAAGGGGGCGTGGCTCCGTACAGCATGGCACGGGTAGTGCAGTGAGGGGGGAGGGAGAAGCGGGGCGTCAGTGAAGGGGGCGTGGCTCCGTACAGCATGGCACGGGTAGTGCAGTGAGGGGGGAGGGAGAAGCGGGTGCCAGTGAGGGGGGCGTGGCTCCGTACAGCATGGCACGGGTAGTGCAGTGAGGGGGGAGGGAGAAGCGGGTGCCAGTGAGGGGGGCGTGGCTCCGTACAGCGTGGCACGGGTAGTGCAGTGAGGGGGGAGGGAGAAGCCGGGTGTCAGTGAAGGGGGCGTGGCTCCGTACAGCATGGCACGGGTAGTGCAGTGAGGGGGGAGGGAGAAGCGGGGTGCCAGTGAAGGGGGCGTGGCTCCGTACAGCATGGCACGGGTAGTGCAGTGAGGGGGGAGGGAGAAGCGGGGTGTCAGTGAGGGGGGCGTGGCTCCGTACAGCATGGCACGGGTAGTGCAGTGAGGGGGGAGGGAGAAGCCGGGTGTCAGTGAAGGGGGCGTGGCTCCGTACAGCGTGGCACGGGTAGTGCAGTGAGGGGGGAGGGAGAAGCGGGGTGCCAGTGAGGGGGGCGTGGCTCCGTACAGCGTGGCACGGGTAGTGCAGTGAGGGGGGAGGGAGAAGCGGGTGCCAGTGAGGGGGGCGTGGCTCCGTACAGCATGGCACGGGTAGTGCAGTGAGGGGGGAGGGAGAAGCGGGGTGTCAGTGAAGGGGGCGTGGCTCCGTACAGCATGGCACGGGTAGTGCAGTGAGGGGGGAGGGAGAAGCGGGGCGTCAGTGAAGGGGGCGTGGCTCCGTACAGCATGGCACGGGTAGTGCAGTGAGGGGGGAGGGAGAAGCGGGTGCCAGTGAGGGGGGCGTGGCTCCGTACAGCATGGCACGGGTAGTGCAGTGAGGGGGGAGGGAGAAGCGGGTGCCAGTGAGGGGGGCGTGGCTCCGTACAGCATGGCACGGGTAGTGCAGTGAGGGGGAGGGAGAAGCGGGGCGTCAGTGAAGGGGGCGTGGCTCCGTACAGCATGGCACGGGTAGTGCAGTGAGGGGGGAGGGAGAAGCGGGTGCCAGTGAGGGGGGCGTGGCTCCGTACAGCATGGCACGGGTAGTGCAGTGAGGGGGGAGGGAGAAGCCGGGTGTCAGTGAAGGGGGCGTGGCTCCGTACAGCATGGCATGGGTAGTGCAGTGAGGGGGGAGGGAGAAGCGGGGCGTCAGTGAGGGGGGAGGGAGAAGCGGGGTGCCAGTGAGGGGGGCGTGGCTCCGTACAGCATGGCACGGGTAGTGCAGTGAGGGGGGAGGGAGAAGCCGGGTGTCAGTGAAGGGGGCGTGGCTCCGTACAGCATGGCACGGGTAGTGCAATGAGGGGGGAGGGAGAAGCGGGGCGTCAGTGAGGGGGGCGTGGCTCCGTACAGCATGGCACGGGTAGTGCAGTGAGGGGGGAGGGAGAAGCGGGGCGTCAGTGATGGGGGCGTGGCATAGGCAATGCAGTGACGGGGGAGGGAGAAGCGGGGTCCCAGCCTCTCCCAGGGTGGAGCTGATGGGACGTTCCCCCAAGCGGAGAGTTGCCCCCCACCCACACCAGCCAGGCCCCTGTACCTGACTGCAGCTCCTCCGCCAGCCTCTGCACCATGCGCCCCGTGAAGGCCCCTGGGAAGATGGGCGCCAGAGATCCTGCGGCCTCCATCGCGGCCGTGCTGCGAGGCAGGAAGGGAAGAGGTGAGAGCCCCCGGGGGGCCGGCAGGGTCCCACATGGCCACACCAGCCACACGCAGTGGGCAAGGGGCTCGGAGGACAGCCATCAGCACAGAGCCGCGGGGAGACGGGCTGGCTTCGCAGCCCCTCAACAGGGGAGCCAGTGGCTTTGCCCCAACCCTGGTCACTCCTCCATTCCTGCGGCAGGCCCCGGCGTGGTTCTTGGGGGTGCAGGGCACCCAGGAGCCAGGCCTCCCGCAGCCACTCACCAGCTCTGGGAATCGTCCGCGTGCAAGATGAGCCGGGTCAGGTGATCCACGACCAGCTGCACATCGGGGGGAGCCAGGAGCCCTGGAACGAGAGACACGGCTGAGCTCCCGCAGCTCGACGTCATGCCCAGGGCACTGCCCAGCGGGCGCCAGGCTCGGCCCCGCCCCCACGGCCTGCAGCCCCATCTCGTGCCCCCAGGTGCTGTCACAGCACAGCACTGTCAGGTCCAGGGACAGCCCAGCAGGAGGGGAACAGAGCCCCAGAGCGCCCCCTACGGTCAGCACCCTGCGAGGGACTGACGTCGACCCATAACCAGACAGCGCCCCCAAGCTGCCAGCACCAGCGCCCTCCCCCCGGGGGAGACACCAACCTGGCAGCGTGCCCAGGACGGTCAGGGCTCGGATCCCCACCAACTGCAGCTGCACGCTGGGGTCGGTCAGCGCCGAGAACAGCACGGAGCACAGCGGGGCTCGGGAACACAGCAGGGGGCTCTCCTCTGGGGCGGGGCAGGGGAGACAGACAGACAGTGTCAGGCCCTGTGGGCACAAATCCCAGCACGGCCATCCCGCAGGGCCTGGGGGAGTGGTTGGGGGACAGTTTCTGGCCCGGGCGCCGTCCGGCCTTGGGGCTGCGCAGATTTCACACACAGCACACCTCACCCACCACAGAAGTGCAGCCACCTCTGGGGCGGGACGCAGCAGCTGGTTCATCTGCACGTCAGTTTAAAACACTAATATTGAATGTGCTGCCAGCCCATCCCTGCCGAGTTCAGGGCAACGGGCAGCGCCTAGGACCAGTCCGGACCATCGGGGGTACCTTGGAAGTAAGTAATGGGGGTTAACAGCCTCACCTTCATCCTCGTGTCCCCACTTCTGCTGCAGCTCCAAGAAGCCCAGAAGCATCTCCAGGATCGTCCTCCGCTGGCTGCTCTACAAGGGAGCAAAGGCCCAGCCCCGGTCAGAGGCCCCTGCTCAGAGCTGGGAGTGTCCCAGCACCAGACCGTGCTCTGGCGGGTGCCCCTCACCTGGGGGTGTTGGTTGTACTGCTCCAGCAGCAGGGGCACGACGCTGCTGGTGATCCGGTGGCCGGCTCGGAAGGAGGCGCCCGCCGCTGCCTGAAGGAGCTTGGCGCTCGGCCACACCAGCTTCATATCCGGCTCGCACAGATGGTGCCTGCAGTCTGAGAGAGCAGGCGTCAGCTACGCCCCAGGCCACGCTGCTGCTCTCCGCTCACCCAGCTCCAGGACTCTCCCAGGTGCCCCGCCATGCCAACCCTCTGCAGGGAACGGTGCCACTTTGGCAGTTCCCGAGGTCTGGCCCCCCGGCGGGGCCCGCAAGTGGGGGGGAACAGGATTCGGCGCGGCGATGGGGCGAGCCGGGAGGGGACACTCAGCGCACCCAGTCCCTGGAGCCAGGCGTGGGGCAGGGGCCCCGGGCAGGACCCCCGAGGAAGTACCTTGCAGGATGCCGCTCAGGAAGGAGTCTAGCAGGTCCTCAGTGTCCGAGCTGAGCACGGAGCGGGACAGGCAGGCAGCCAGGCCGTGCAGTGCGGCCAGAGCCTCCGCCTCGACCTTCTCGCTGGCCGTCTGGAACACCTGGGGGAGGGAGTCAGACATGCCCAGATGGGGCCCCACTCCCACTAGCTCTGGAAACGGAGCACAGGGCCCCGCCCCAACCCACTCCCCAAAAGCCCCGATGGGGTCTGGGCTTTGCCCAGGTTCCCCCCAACCCGCGTGTTCTGGGCAGGGCTGACCGCAGTGCTCTGGGGCTCTCCTGCGGGGACGCGGGAAGACTCCTCCTGCCCCCAGATGCGCCCATGGGGCCCAGCTGCACTCACCTCCCTGCGCAGGGACGACCAGAGGCTGGGGAGGAATTCCTGCAGCTCCTTCTGCCCGTAGATGGTGCAGCAGGCGCCCTGCAGGAGGGAGTCAGGACAGGCGTTAGGGAGGGGGCCAGAGAGCAGGGACACCCCCCCCTCCCCCCGTCAGAGGGCTCAGCCTGCCAGGCTGGCTGTGGGCAGGGCTGCAGGGACAACCGCACTAGGGCCAGGGAGGAGAGACCCGGTGCTCCAGAGCATCCCCAGGGGCACTGCTGCGCGGGCTCCCCCTCCATTCAAGGCAGCGGTGGGGGGAGCCCGTCCCCCATACCAGGGTCTGCAGGGAGTCCAGCTTGGCGCTCTGCATCTCCGAGTCCATCTTCTCGATTAGCAGCGGCAGCAGGAACTGCAGAGAGAGAGAGGCGGTTAGGCCCCCGGGACCCAGCCCACACCGCCAGCTCCCGCCTAGGACCTGGAACTCCCCCGTCCCCGGACGGTGGGTACAGAGCCTTCCCCAATGCACGGCTGCCGGCAGCCATCCTGAGCTTGCAGGGCATGCGACACAGGGGGGCCTGCCAGGGCTTGCGGCCCTTTCCAGGGGAGCCCAGCCATCTCCCCCTCCCCGCCCCAGAGAGCTGAGACCTAGCACTGCTTCCCCACCGTGCTTGGCGTCAGTGCCCAGAGCCAGTCTGGCTGGTCCTCGCTCCGGGCCCCGGCCAGTCACACCGGAACGGCGGCGTACATTTGTGACCGGGAGGGTCACCGAGCAAGGGAACCATGGATTCTCCGGCACATGCCGTTTGTAAATCCAGCCGGGATGTTTTTCTAGGGATTATTTCAGGGCAGGTCTCCAGCCTGCCACACGGGGTCAGACCAGACGATCACAATGGCCCTGGGATCGGTGAATTCCCTCCGCCCACCACAGTGTGCCATGCAGGGAGCTGGCTCTGCTCAGAGGTGCCGCCCGCTGCTCTGGAGAGGGGATGGTGCCTAGACCAGCACGTCCGGTTCTCTCCCGCACACCAACCCAGAGCCCAGGGCATGGAAACACCAGCCTGCCTCCCCTCCACCTCAGAAGGGCGATGCTCCTCAGTGTAGCTGCTGCTCCCCACCCGAGGGGCGTCGTACCTCGGCAAACTGGGCTGTGGCGGCCAGCACGGCCCGGAGGCTCCCAATCAGGTCCTCTCTCTGAATGCAATGAGGGTCGTTGGGGGGCTGGAACAGAAGCACAGAGAGCAGGAGGCCCGTCAGACAGATTCCCCAAAGAACAGAACGAGCAGCAGACACGCCACCGGGGCTGACCCACCGAGTAAAAGAGGCAGTTAGAGAGAAAAAGGGCATCTTTGAAACACTGCAAATCAACCCCGACCGAGGAAAAGACAAAGGAGCAGAGGCTCTGGCGAGTTTCTTTGCTTTGGTCTTCACAGCTGAGGATGAGAGAGAGATTCCCACACCTGAGCCAGTCTTTTTAGGTGACAAATCTGAGAGATTGAGGTGTCATTAGAGGAGGCTTTGGAACAAACTGATAAACTAAACAGTAATAAGTCACCAGGACCAGATGGGATTCACCCATGAGTGCTGAGGGAACTCAAATGTGAAATTGCAGAATTATTAATTGTGGTACGTAACCTATCGCTTAAATCAGCCTCGGTACTAGATGACTGGTGGATAGCTAATGGGACACCAGTTTTTTAAAAAGGCTCCACAGGCGATCCTGGCAATTACAGGCCGGTGAGCCTAAGTTCAGTACCAGGCAAACTGGTTGAAACTGTAGTAAAGAACAGAATTACCAGACATAGATGTACATGATTTGTTGGGGAAGAGGCAACATTGTGTTTGTAAAGGGAAATCACGCCTCACCAATCTACTAGATTTCTCTGAGAACACCAACAACCATGTGGACAAGGGGGTTCCAGTGGATATAGTGTACTTAGATTTTCAGAAAGCCTTTGACAAGGACCCTCACCAAAGGCTCTTAGTAAAGTAAGCTGTCATGGGATAAAATCCATGATCCTCTCATGGATTGGTAACTGTTTAAAAGATAGGAAACAAAGGGACCAGAGACCAGCAATACCAGTCAAACGAACCTGGCCTCACGTACACCGTCCTGTCCCCATAAAGGTCCTCGGCCTAGGACACTGAGACCCACAACGGGACGCTCACCAGCCTCGGCTCTCACCTTGTCCCTCTTACCCCCAGCCCTGGACGGGACAGGGCCCCATGGGAACGTGCTGATGGGCAAAGCAGAAGGTATGGGGAGGAGAGACTCACTCACAGGAGTAAAATCAATGGGGAAGTAGCAGGACGTCACTTCAAAGAGCTCCTCCACGAAGGGACCTGCGGGGAGAGAGCAGAGATGGCTCAGCCCCAGGGCCAGCCCCACAGGAGACCAGGCCAGGCCCCCGACGGGCGTGTCACCCAGGCTAGGAGCTGGCAGCTCAGGATCACAGGGGCCTCCAAGGGTGGTGGATGCCCAGGAGGCAGGGGGTCCCCGGGCGGCAGGGCTGCCAGGCGCTTACCCAGCACATAGTCCTTGAGGATGAGGTCGTGGACGATCTGGAAGGCAACCAGCAGATTGCGAGGGTCCTTCTCCCCGTCCATCACCTGGATGAAGCCGAAAGTGAAGTCGGCGCCCAGGCCCTTCAGCTCTGCAGAGGGAAGGAGCACACACAGCGATGGCCCAGGGTCCCCACAGCCCAGCCGCTGGGCCAAGCCACGGGGCACTGCCAGTGGGCTCCCCAATACCCCCAGCCAGGCCACAACGCCCACCCTCCCCACTTCCAGCGGGTCGCCTCCCCGCCTCACCTTCCTCTCTGGTGCGCATGAAGTTGGTGATGATGCTGTAGACCGTGTGGCGATCCAGCTGCGGCAGGGACTGGAGGGGAAGAGCAGAGGAGTTACGAGAACGTGCAGAGGGATCACAGCAGAGCTAACTGGGAGCTGGAGGGACTACGCCGCACGGGGCTGCCAGGTGAAGGGAAGCTAGTGTGGCACACAGGGGTGTGAGCAGGGGGAGTGTGAGGGCACTAAACACGGAGGTCAGGCTGGGTGATCGTCGCCCAGAACAGGGGGAATCCCTTGCTTGGAGGTCTAACCCTGGCCTGAAGGGCCCAATCCCGCCCTGGCCAGAGGGGGCGCGGAGCAGATGGGACCCAAGGCTCTGCTCTCTGAGACTTTTCCAACCACTCCCCAGGAGGCAGCCGGCTCCAGAGCAGCCCTGAGCCGCCAGCCAGCAGGGAGTCCCCAGGGACCAGCGCTGCCCTCCTCCGGCATGGCTGGATCCACACCACCCCGCGGGGGGACAGAGGAGCAGGAGCTGTGCCCCTAGCCGAGAGGCAGTGAAGCATCAGCTCTGGTACTTGCGCAGCCTGACTCACCAGCCCACACACGCACCGCGTTACCCTGGCCTATGGGGGCGCGGGGGGGATAGACGGGCTCTGGCCGCTCACCTGAACGTGCACCTCCTGGAAGATGGCTTTGAGCACGGACACAGCCAGGCCTGGGGCCAGCACCTCGCACATGCTCTGGGGACACAGGGAGAGAAAAGCAAGGTACAGCGCGGAGCCGCCACCGGAAGGTGATCTGCAGCAGAGTGGGGTGCCCCCACGCTATCCCTCCCCCGCCCCCAGGACACGATTTAACAGCCCTCCCCCCCACACCCTGCACAGCCTGATGGCAGGGAGCCCACGGGCTAATCACACTAACCATTCAATCACCTCGGCCCAGCCAAATCCTGCGCCAGAGGGACCCACCCCCTCCTGGGGAGGAGCTAGTCCGTGGCCATTAACACGTAACACGGGTGATCCAACCTCATGTTTCAGGGTCTAAGCTGCCCTTGCCCCCGCACAGGGTCAGGAAGGCATCTGCCCTCCACCCCAGCGTCGTTCACATGCATTAGAGGTGGCTTCGGCTTCTTCGGAAGCATCCTATAGGCCACAGCAGGCGCCAACAGACCCCCGCAGACAGACAGATGCTGCTGGTTCCTTCTCCCGGCCGGGCAGAGAGGAGCTGCAGCAGCAGGAGAAGCGAGCTCACCAGCGCGTGGAGTCCCTGCAGCACAGCGGGGATCACAAGGTGATGATCCTTCAGCCGGTTCTCATAGAACAGGACCAGGTGCGTCACTGCACGCAAACAAAGGCCCGACATGTTAGACCCCCAGCCCCAGCTCTGCGGGCTGAGCCCACACCTCCCGGAGAGCCCTGGCACCTGGGACAGGGCAGCGGAGTCAGCTGCCAGGCCAGAACCCAAGGCACTTCATGGTGAACACCCGGCTCTGGAGCGGCTTTCTGCCATCAGCCGCGCCATCCACTCCATCCCCCCCCCCCCCACCTCTCTACCCCAAGAACAGCCCCTTCTGCACCCCATCTCTGAGCGCTAATGAGGTGGGGCCCGGGCGAAACCATATACGGGTCTGGGCGTCAGTGCGTGTGCAAACACCGGGCCAGGATCCGACCCGTCAGCTCAGCCAAGCAGTGAGACATCCCAGGGCGGGAGCAGCAGCCTGGGATTCCCCCCACCCCATTCCAGATCACGTTCCTTTGCCCTGAATCACAGCCCAGAGCACGCTGGGGCCGCTGCAGCAGGAAGCCGACCTGAAGTGCCAGCTCACAGCACCCGTGCCCTCTGCTGCTGCAGGGGAACACTCAGAGCCCTGGCATGGAAACAAACAGTGACCCCTTTCGCCCAGCACGGCTCTGAGTGCGACCCCCTTATCCATTAAAAAACACAGGTTTTATATTTAACGCTATTATAAATGCTGGAGACAAGCGGGGGTTGGGGGGTGGAGGCGGACAGCTCACAACCCCCACGAAATAACCTTGCGACCCCCTGAGGTGTGCTGGCCCCCAGTTTGAGAACCCCTGCGCTACGGCACATCATGCACATGGCAGGTCACCCAGCTACTAGACCACTGCCCGTGCTGAACTGCGCCCACTCCTGTGTCCGGGGCTGAATCCCCTACCTTCTTCCTCTTGGAGCAGGGAGTGACACTGGAGCAGGACCTGGGACAGCAGCTGGAGGCCTCGCCCACGCGTGCGAGGTTCTGTATTCTCAAGGCAGGACCTAAAGGCGGGGTGGAGAAAGGCGACAGGGCAGCGGTGAGCAGAGCCCCCATTCAGGGTGTACAAGTGAGCAGGGGAGTAGCCGTCAGAGCAGGGGCCGGCAGCAAGGACTACTCTGCTCTGTGCCCCGTTCCGACACTGGCTGCATGGCCTTGGCAAAGTCACTTCCCCTCTTGGTAACACAGCCCCCCGCTCACCCTCGGAGGAGGAGGAGTGGGGGGATTCCCATGGGAGATGGGGGCATGGGGCAGTTACTCTGGATCCTGGCAGGCAAAGACTTGGTGGCGACCCCTGCTCAGTTTGGGTCCCAGAATTCATTCTCCCGAAGCAATCCGGTATGCACGGGCTCCATGAATGCTCTTCCCCAGAGGGGACGCTGCATGGTACCGATACAGCCAGAGTGCACAGGGGGGTCTCGGCTCCAGGCCAGGGGAGCGACATGAAGCCCCCCTCTGCCTCTAACACTCCCGCTCCTGAGGGGTGCTCCACTCCGAACCCCTGACTCTCCTGAGCCGGAGGAGGAAGAGGGAGAAGGTGTACGAGGTTCCTCTCACCCCAGGGCTTCCACGATCTCCAAGATGGTCCAGCTTCCCTCTTTCACCCCTAGGAAATGAGACAAATGATGAGCCAGGGAGAGCCCAAAGCGCCCCTCAGACAGACAGGGCCCGAGAGCGGGGCTGGGCCTAGCTGATGGAACAGGTGCCGTGTGTTTCCCTGGCACCCCGTTAAGCACTGGGGGAATGACGGGGAATTGTGGCGCTTGGCAGAGTGTACACACGCCAGCTCCCGAGGAGCCAATGGGCTGGGGCGGGTATTCCGATGTCTCTGCATCACCTGCTGCAGCATAACTCGGTGCCACACGAGGGTCTGAGTTCCAGTCCCACGCGAGGAGCCCCTCGTCTGGCTCCCTCTGCAGCCTCACTGGGCAAGGGGGTGGAATACCAATCAGTCCCTGTCCCCAGCCATGGGAGCCCGGGGCTGGCTGCGATCAGCAGAAAAGTCCAGCCTTGGGATCCAGAGTGTTTTGGTGCCATCTTTGCTTCGAGGGCGGCCCGAGTGAGACGGCATCAGGACTCCCAGGTTCATTCCTAGCTTTGGCTCGGATCTCTCAGGAAAGTCACGTCACCTATCTGTGCCTCAGTTTCCCTACCAGCAAAGCAGGGGTAACCGTCACCAGCAGGGGACTCCTGAGACCTCTTTAAATGTCCGCGACACACTCTGAGAACGTTGGAGCGACAGCACCAGAGAAGAGCTAATATTGCACTACTGATGTGCTTTGCTGTCCTGGACAGAGCTCGGCATGTGCGGTCAATTTCTGGTGCACGAGGGGGTTACCTGACACACACTCATCTGGTGTTCCTAGCTGGCCACAGCCCTCTGCCCATCCCCCACCAACTCCAGGCCCACATCCTCCCCACAAAGCAGGGCAGGGGGAAAGCAGATCCCTGTCAGCGGAGGGGCATTACAATCCACACTCTGTGCCCACGCGATTGGCACGGCAGCCACCCAATGAGCCTGTCCCTCTCCCAGGCTTTCGGTCCTCAGCTCCTGTCTCTCTCACCCTGCTGCAAGTACTCCTTAGGCTCCTGCTAGCCCAGTGACTGGCACAGTCTGAACTACTCAACAATCTCCCCGGTATTGGGGAGAGCTCTGTGGGGCCGCGGAGGAAGGAACCTGTAAGGTTAGCACACCAGGCAGCTTGCTAACGCTGAGACATAGCTTCAAATGCTGGTCAGCACAACAGCGAAAGAAAGGGAGAGGCTAGAAGGGAGGCCAGAATCCCCTTGGCGCAATGCCCCTTTAAGAGGGAGGGGGCAAAGCTCAACTGTCAAGTCTCCTTCCTTAAACTGTCTCTTAAAAGGCCAGGAACACCACACCTCCAAGGACTCTAACCCTGAGCAATGCATTGCTGCACTTGCACAGGCAAGCTTTAAAATAATACCTACAGAGAGGAGTATTTCCTCAAACAGGAAAAGGCTGAAGCATAGTGACTTAACCATGTTAACGCTTCTTGAGGTTAAGCTACCTGCTCATTCTGCTATGTTCTGAGGCTAGAGCATTTGCTCAATTCTCCGGTGACCGGAGGCTTGAGTATTTTCATCTAGTAACCGCATTAGCCTAGGAAAGACACCTTTTGTTGACAGTGCCAGCAGTGGATACTGCTATAGGATTGAACGTGGTATAGTCGTAAGCACAGGCAAGGTCCGACTGTGCTCAGCACCGTTTCAGAAACTATGGTAAACCTGTGAAACTTTCAGCATCATCAATATATGGGGGTATGGCAGAGAGTGCCAAAGGTTCAGTATCCATTGTGTAAACCGGTATTTCCATGTATCAGTTTGTGCTGTCTTTCCATGTTGTTGTTCTCGTGAGGTCTGGGGTGAACGGAAGTGCATGATTGACCTTCTCTGTACCATTCATTAGTTTGTGTACATCATGTTCCGCTGATTTGTCTCCACTCTAAACTAAACAGTCCCAGCCTTTTATTCTCTCTTTCCAGACCTCTAATCATTGCTGCATCCTTTCATTTCTTCTATACCCTTTCAAACATGGTGGCCAGGAATGAGCACAGTACTCAAGGTGAGCATGTGATGGATTTCATTGTGCGGGGGTAGTTCAAATTGTTCCTTCCAACAAACATCACCGTCAATTTCACTTGCCAATGACATTCTGCATTATCGGCTAGTTTTGCCAGCTCATAGCTCACCCCTTTCCCCAACTCACTGGTAAACATGTTATAAACCAACAGTCCCTTTACAGACCCCTAGCCCCCAACTAAGCTTCCATGAGATCAAACAGACCATGTGTGCCTACTGTTCTCTTAGCTCCTTTCCAAACCACTGCCAAGATGCAGCCAAAAGAAAACAAGAAAAATACCTGTGGCACCTTAGAGACTAACAAATTTATTTCAGCATAAGCTTTCGTGGGTTAAGAACCCACTTCATCGGATGCATGGAATGGAACATACAGTGAACAGATATTTATACATTCAAAGAAACATGATAAGGTGGGAGTGCCTATACCAACATTAAGAGGCTAATTAATTGAAAGGACCTGTTATCAGTAGAAACTTTTGAAGTGATAATCAACATGGCCCATTACAGACAGTTGACACATAGGTGTTAAGGGGGGGGGGAAATAAATTCAATTAACGTAATGACCGAGCCATCCATAGTCAATATTCAAGCCTAAGGTAATGGTATCTAGTTTGCATATTAATTCCAATTCCGCAGTTTCTCGTTGGAGCCTGTTTTTGAAGTTATTCTGTTGCAAAATTGCTACTTTTATATCTGTCATTGAGTGATTAGGGAGGTTGAAGTGTTCACCTACTGGCTTTTGAATGTGATGATTCTTGATGTCACATTTGTGTCCGTTTATTCTTTTGCGTAGAGACTGTCCAGTCTGGCCAATGTACATGGCAGAGGGGCATTGCTGGCACATGATGGCATATATCACATTGGTAGATGTGCAGGTGAACGAGCCCCTGATGGTGTGGCTGATGTGATTAGGTCCTATGATGGTGTCACTTGAATAGATATGTGGACAGAGTTGGCATCGGGCTTTGTTGCAAGGATAGGTTCCTGGGATAGTGTTTTTGCATGCATCCAATGAAGTGGGTTCTTAACCCACGAAAACTTATGCTGAAATAAATTTGTTAGTCTCTAAGGTGCCGCAGGTATTTTTCTTGTTTTCCTTTTGCTGACACAGACTAACACGGCTACTACACTGAAACCTGTCAAGATGCAGCCATACACCCTTGCATCCTTAACAGCCAAATTCCAGATGCGGCTGAATCCATTAACGTAACAGTCACTGAATTACTGGTACAAACAGAACTGCAAGTTCTCTGGGGAACCAAACAGCACAAACCTTGTCAAGAGAATCACATTTGCAGACTATTATCAGATTTTCCCCTCAGTCTTTTCTCAAGTAAACATGCCTTTTATTAACCATCCTTCACGGGTCAGGTTTTCTAAACCTTTAATCATCTTTGCTGCTGTCCTTTGGACTCTCTCTCTCTCATCCCCATCTTCCCTAAAGCGCAGCGCCCACACTTGGACAGAGCAGCTGAGGCCTCGCCAGGGCCCGGTACAGTGAGGACAGTTACCTCCCACACAGGAGAGAGCCAGCCCACCACAAGAAGTGCCAGGGAAGGCAGGAACCTACACACAGGAAAGGCAGCCGGTGACTGGGCCACATCAAACCCCAGAAGGTGCAGCTGTCACCCAAGTCAGCTTTGTTTTCCTGTATTCAATCTCGCCCACCTTCCCCCAGGCAAGTGCCCACGACCATCCTAACCCAGATTCCCAGCATACCCACTATCTCATCTGCCCCCAGTGCTCTGCCTCCCAGCACACTGCCCCACACCCACCCTGCCCCCAGCGCCACCCCACATCCCCCTTGCCACCAGCCCCACATCCCACCCCCCCGCCCCACATCCACCCAACCCTGCCCCCCGCCCCACATCCCACCCCCCCGCCCCGCCCCAAGTCCCACCCCCCCGCCCCACATCCACCCAACCCTGCCCCCAGCCCCACATCCCACCCCCCCGCCCCACATCCACCCAACCCTGCCCCCCGCCCCACGTCCCACCCCCCCCCGCCCCACATCCACCCAACCCTGCCCCCAGCCCCACATCCCACCCCCCAGCCCCGCCCCCCACACACCCCCCGCCCCACCCCACCCCACGTCCCACCCCCCCACCCCACATCCACCCAACCCCCCCCGCCCCACCCCATGTCCCACACCCCCCCGCCCCACATCCACCCAACCCTGCCCCACCCCCCCCGCCCCACATCCCACACCCCCCCCGCCCCAGCTCCACATCCCCCCAGCCCCGCCCCACATCCCACCCCCCAGCCGTGCCCCACGTGCCACATCCACCCAGCCCCGCCCCGCCCCACACCTCCCCAGTCCAGTCCAGCTCCGCCCCAGCCGGTACCTGCCGCCACCTCGGCCGCCCGCCCATCCTGCTGCCCGGCCACGAAGTCCTGCACCCAGCCCTGCAGGGCGCCGCCCGGCCCCTCAGCACCGGCCCCCGCCGCCGCCATGATGCGCTGTAGAGAGTGGGGGGGTGGGGGCGGCCAAACACTGGCGCATGCGCACCAGGGAGCGACCCCCCTCCTGTCACGTTGGATAGGCAGGACATAATCTGTCACGTGACGGGCGGGGGCGGGCCCTGGGGAAAGCCAGTGTACGTGCGCGGAGGGGCAGGCTCACTGCCGGGGGGAGGAGCTTGGATGAAGGGCGGGGCCTGTGACTCCCAGAGGGAGGGGCTCACAGAGCAGGAGGGGCCGGTGGTAAAGTGGGTGAGGTCCCCCACCGGCGGCTGTGCCCGTACCTGTGCCGAGCCTGGAGCAGGCCATGGGGGGCGGGGTCACACTCAGCTCCCCCACCCCTTCCTCCCATTGGTCCAGCCCGGGGGCAGGGTCACACTCTGCCCCCCGCCCCATACACACGCTCCCATTGGCCCGACCCGGCCCGGGGGCGGGGTCACACTCTGTCCTCCCCCCCCCCCACTCACACTCCCATTGGTCCGACCCGGACCGGGGGCGGGGTCACACTCTGCTCCCACCAACAAACACACACGCTCCCATTGGCCCGACCCGGCCTGGGGGCGGGGCTGCGGGCCGCTGTCACGTGCTCGCGGGGAAGGCGGAGCGCCCCGGGCTCTCCGGCCCAGAGCCGGTCCGGGTCCGGCGGGCAGCGGCTGCAGGGCCCGGCCCGGGCACCTGCCCCCCCCCCCCCCCCCGCGCCGCCGGCAGGAGCCTCCGCCATGGGCAGCTGCGTGGGCCGGCCGCGCGGGGAGCGGCCGCCGGCCCCGGGACACCCCCGCAAGCGAGCAGGTGAGCGGGGGCCCCCGGGAGCCAGCGCTGCCCCCAGCCGGCCGGCGGCCACGGGGCCCCGCGCTTGGGGCTCGGTGGGCGCTGGGGAACCCCGGCGGTAACTCCCGTGACACAGCCCCGGCCGGCCCCCGGGCGGCCCCCGGGCGGGGGGGCTCCCCCCGGCCCTGACCTCCGGGCTCCCCCCCGGCCCTGACCTCCGGGCTCCCGCTTCAGCCTCGGGGCTCCCCTCGCCCGCTGGGCGCGGGCCCAGGCTGGCACAGCGCCCGGCTCACCGGCGTCAGCGCGGCGTGGCTGTCTGGCCAGCGGGGACCCAAACCAGCCCCCGCCCTGCCGGAGAAACCCGGCAGCCCAGCGCGGGGCTTCACAGCTGGGTGTGAGGCCGCTCCCGCGTGTGGCTGGCGCTCAGGGTATCTGGACAGCCCCAGGAGCCTGCTCTGCGTAACGGGGCCGTGTGCAGTCCGTGTAGACACACGTCAGACAGGCGTGGGCAGCCTGTATGGACCAGGGCCGGGGGAGTGACCGCACCTAGCACCTGTGCCGGCCACGCCATGCCCGGAAACTGCATTCATTGCCCCAGCCCGTGACACGCGCCACCTGTCGCTTCCCTGCCGGGGGGCGCGAGGGGGCTCTCGGGAGGAGCTGCTAGGACGGCCTGTCCCCCTGTGTCAGGGAGCCGTGCTGCCAGAGGCCCCGCATTGAGTATTGCACTTGAGCGAGAGGCCGGCCTTAATATAGCGGGACCAGATAGCAACTGTGAACAATCCGGACGGGGCAATAGGCACCTATATAAGAAAAAGCCCCCCAAACCAGGACTTTCCCGATAAAAATGGGACGTCTGCTCACCCTATCCTTAAAGACACACAAGCTGGGTATGTCTGAGACAGCCAGAGCTTTGCCTAGCTCCTGCAGTGCATTCGGGGCCAGACCGTATTCCGCCCTGCCCTGGGGGTGGCCTCATACGCCACCACAGACTGGCCGTGCTTTGCACCCCCTTTGATTCAGGAGCCTCGTATACCCTCTTTGCACCTGGAGCAGGATCCAGCCCAGGTGTGTAATGTTACCTGGTGTCTGGCGAGCCTTTCCTGTGCGGAGCAGGGTTAGCTGGGGCCGGCTGACCGTTGTGTGAATAGCCCTTGGGGGGGGGGGCTTAGGGGGAAAGGGCAGAATTCCTAGGAATTACCCTGGGAAGCATGAAACCCAAGAGCTGTTCACCCTGCTGCTTCTGGACCCAGGCTGCCGATGAGCAGGAGACAGGGAGAAATACCCCCGGGGGGGCGGGGGTAGGCTTGCGTAGCTGGGAGCACTGTGAAGCGTCCGGCTTTGACTACTACTGGATGCAGAAGCAGGGACTTGGGTGGGCTGCTGCCCTGCTGGCAGGCCGGGCTGGCGGGATCCTCCTGATCTGTTCTGCTTTGGCATTTCCTGAAAACAACCCAGCAGATTCTGTCCCAGCTCTTTATCTACCTACGGAAAAGGGGTCACTTCTGCCGGTGCTTCAAGTGCCTTAAAACTTTGTTTGGGGGCTATTCCAAGCCCCCATCTCTGTGAGCCGCCAGAGAGCCAGCAGCTGGAGTTGGGTATTGGAAGCGATCTCAGAGGCGTTCCTGTTGACGTGTTGTCGGGATTGTGCAAGTGCAAACCTTGTGGACTAGACTGAGTCACCGAGCAACAAACCCAAATACCCACCCAAGTTTGATTATCTACCGCCCTTCCCCAGGAAACGGCCACACACAGCACAGACCTGCAGACGGGCTGGCCCCTGCTGAGACCTGTCAGATCTTGGGCTAAGCAGGGGATGGGCTTGATCAACATTTGGATGGGAGAATTGCAGGGAAACCGAGTGTTGGGAGAAGAGGTGCTGTGCTAGTGATTCAGCGGAAGAGACCCCGGCTGCTCATGAGCCGTAAAGATCCCCTGGGATTCTTCGGGGAAGTTTGTTTTGTGAACCTCAGAGTGCTGGCTGAATTCCTACATTCGCCTGCAGTTTCAACTGGCCGTGGTGTGCGCTGCTTTGTGTCCTAAGCTCTTGTACCGGTGCTGTGACACAGCTGCCATGCTACACCTCAGAGGTGGATGCAGATCAGTGGTGGGTGAAGTGATCCTTGCCTATCCCTCCCTCCTTCGCAGAGGTGTTGTGATGTTTAATTAGTGGTGTACTTGGGAACTGTGGGAGGGCTGTATTGATTTCACGGTGTGACTGCAGATTATGCCTGTGATAAGCAGCTCCCAGCATTCCACGCACCGGCCACGCCAGGACTGGGGGCAGGGTGGCTGTGGGGCTGACTCACGCTCCCTTCCTGTCACCCAGCCCTCCCCTGCCGCACTGGGGATAACTACTCTGTTTGTGGGAAGCAGGAGAGGAGAACCAGGTGGCGGGGGTCATGGGGTGGGGAGCAGGGACTGAGAGGGGCACCTTCCCAGAGAGGAGAGTCCCAGCATGGCTCCGGGACCTGGGCACAGACAGGCTGGGAGCCGGAGGGGTTTTTCTGTAGGAGAATGCCAGCAGCCAGGGCCCCAGACCCAACCAGCTTCCAACTGCTTGTGAGCTACTGGCACGGCAGAGGTGGGCAGTGGGGGAAACACGCTGCCAGAGTTGGCTGTTGGACACCAGGCAGCCCAGCGGGTTCCGGGTGCCCAGGCACCGAGCAGCCCTGCTCTAGCATTGGCACAACCAAGTGCCCTCCCAGGGACGTGAGGCTGCAGCATATGGAGTGAGCTCTGTGGCCTGCCGGAGCAGGCGCTGGGCATGCCGGGCACTTGGTGCCAGCGTCCGGGCTCCGGCTTGTGGTAGGTGTGAGCGGATTCACTCGCGCTGGCCCTGCTCTGCGCACCCTGCGAGCTCGTTGCCTGGTGCCAGCGGCACAGCACGATGGGGCATGGGCCTCTCTGGGGCGCTCGGGCATACGGAGCAGAGCCGCCGCTCTAATAACGTCCCATCCACAGCTCCTTCCACCTGCTGCGTTCCTGCCACGGGGTCGCGACTCCCTGCCGCGGCAGGCTGCAAATACCCTGATGATCCCCTCTGCCGAGCCCTGGCGGGGGACGACTCCTCACAAACACACCGGCACTAATTAGCCGGGGGTCCCGGGTCCCAGCTGTTTGTTTTTGCAGCTGTGTGGCCATGTGAGGTGCTTCACAAACAGCTCCTTGCTGCCGAGCTCCCGGGGGCAAAGCTAGGGGCTGGGTGCCCCCTCCTCCCATCAAAGCCATGGGGAGATCAGGCTGCTGGTGTAGGTGCCTAAACAGGGGGCCTCACCTTGCTCCCCCAGTCTGAAGGTCTATGCCTTGTCCCAGGTGTAGCTGTGCTGCCCCCAGCAGGCTGGGCAGGGAGGCCCCAGTCGATTTTTAAACTCCTGAACTTGGCCATGGGCTGGGGAGTCTGAGCTGAGCTCGCTCTCTTAGCCATGTGCATGCACCGCGCAAGGGCAGCGCTGGGGGAGCAGAGGCCGGAGGAGGCCTTCGCTCCTGTGGCCGGACTGACACCTCGCCCCCTCCTGCCGTTCGGGGCTTTGGCAGTGCCTGGCCTGGGGTCCGGGGCAGAGGTGCTGGGGATCTGAGTGCGGCGAGGGTGCAGAAGCCAGGTCTGCATTGCTGTGGGGCCCAGCTGTGAGGGCCAGCTGGCCTCGGCTGGGTCACCTTCTCCTTTCCCGAGCCCGTCCACTCCCCACCAGACATGCTGACGGCTTAGCTTTTCCTGCAGAATGGCTGTGCCCTGCAGCGCCTCGTGCTGTCCCACCCGGGGCAGCAGGGGACGTCTCCCCAGGGGACGGCTGTGAAGCTGGGAGCACAGCGCTCCTGGGGAAAGTCACTCGCTGTGTGTGGGGTGCACTGGCTGTGTGCGTGGGACACGGCTGGTTCCTGGCCTCTTGCCCCGGGTGCTCTCACTGCATGGCCAGCGCCCTGGGACTAGCTAACTGGTGAGAGATGGAGCAGGTTTGATGGGGGTGCAGCCCACGAGCCAGGCTGACGGGCGGGGTGGAGCATTGCATGCTGGGATCTGGTCGTTGTGGGTCACACTGTAGAGTTCATGGGGCTCGTCCCCAGGCTGTTGCGCTGGGGTCAGAGTGTGCCACTCCCAGCGCAGAGGAGGGGGGCGGGCAGCCTCCCCCTCCCCCCCCCCCCCCCGAGCCCTGCCGTGCCATGGCTCTCCAACACACGCCTGGGGACCTGGCGTCTCATCCTGGGCCTTTTCTTCCCTCTGGGCTTCCCCTGCATTGGCAGGAGGATCCGGAGTTCCTGCCATAGCGCGAGCTGCTCCCTTCATTCCAGAGGTGGCTGCTTGGGGGTCTGACCCAGTTCGGGTGTGCAGCGCTGTGAACTCCGCCATAGGGGGGCAAGGGGTGAGCTGGGGCCCAGGCTAGTGAGCACTCTCTGGAGGTGAAGGCGGGTGGGTCGCTGGTGCTGCCCGGCTGTGCCCAGAGACTCTGCCGGTTCCCTGGGGGGCGGCTGCCCCAAGCATTGCTCGGGCTCCCAAGACGTTTCCCTGCGGGTTTGGGGTGCACAGCCCTGGGGTGGCACCTGCCGCCGCTCCCCCCGGCTTAGACAACGCTCCTCCCAGGGGCAGTTTGCTGTCTGCGGCGCTGCAGATGGGGTCTCTGCGCAGTAAAGGGGCTGGTCTCTGGACAGCGGGGAGCCGGCCAGGCCTGGCCAGGTCCACGGTGAGCTGACAGCTGGCTTGCGATCGCCCCTCTGCCAGGCTGGAGCATTGCGAGGCTGGTCGCCCAGAGCAGCACGGGGCTCGTCGGGGGAGACCGCATGGCCCGGGGCGCCTTCTGGCAGGGCTGGGGAAAGATGGACCCACTTGCTGCAGCTACGCTGGGGTCAGGATCTGCAGCGTCAGGCCCAGGCCTGGGGGCAGCTTCTGGCAACAGCTGTCGTAGGGAAGATTTGTGGGGGGTGCCTCCCTCTCCGGAGCTAGGCTGAACACCGGCGCTAGGCTGAACACCGTGAATCTGTTGCTGCTGAGTTACCAGATCGGGTTCAAGTGTCTCTGGAGTTCTTGTGCCCGGGGGTGTAAAATCCCCTGGGACTTCCCACAGGCTGAGACCCAGGCGTCCTGGGAGGAGACTACGGGGAGCCGGGAGCATAAGGAGCCGCTCCCTGCCGGGGATGGATCCACCTGGGGGCCAGCCCTGTGGGAGCGGCCTGGGAGCCCCAGCGCTTGGCGCTTGACCCTAGGCCTGGTCTACACCGTAGCTGCGTTGCTCAGAGTGTGAGATTTCCCCCCCCTGCCCCTCGAGCGCCATGGCTGCGCCGACCCAACCCAGTGTAGACGTGGCTCAGCCAATGGAGCAATGCGTCTGTCGCCCTAGCCACCGCTGCTCGGAGGTGGGGCGTTCCCACGGCGATGGGAAGACCAGCTCCAGCCCCGTAGCTGTACCACTCCGGCATGGAGGAGCCCCGGGCGTGGTGACAGCTGATGGGAAGGCCCCTTGCCGGGGTGATGTGCCCTGGCAGAGGGTGAGGGGAGATCTGGGCACCGGAGCATTGGCTGGACCGGCTGGGCGCGGTAAAGGCCTGTGCCCTGTCCAGGCTAGGTCTGTGCTGTGTGGGCAAGGCCTCCTGGCAAGGCAGCTTCAGCACCAGGCTGCGGGGCCCCTGACCCCGTCCGGAGCGAGTCTCTGAGGAGAGAGCGATGCCAGGCCAGCTCCTCTCTGGGCTTGCGCCGGGGGTGGGTGGGGAGCTGCTGCCCCTCCCCGTAGGCCCCTGCCTCCCCTCCCACGCTCTGGGCAGGCGCCATGGGGTGGAGGGCAGCCAGCGGCACCCTCGCTCCTCTGCCACACCAGACTGTCCCCATGGCACTGCGAGGTCACCTGCTCCCCGCAGCTGCCTGTGCCCCCGGCCGGGGCCGAGTGCAGGGAGCCCTGACACACAGACTTGTCTGCCGGCTCCTGCGGGCGCTGGTTCAGGCAGCTCCCTCCACCCCCAGAGAGGGCGAGGGCCCCTGGGGCTGGGACACCTGCCGCTGTGTGGCCACGGGGCTCCTCACAAACCCGAAGCCAGCAGGGCCGCCCCCGGGCTGCATGTGCTGCCCCTACCTCCTCCGGGGTGCTGAGGGAGCTCCGTCCATGTCTGCCCCAGGTGCGCACAGCTCTGGGCACGTGGCTTTCGGCCTGGCACACTCGATTACAAAACGCCCAGCACCAGTCCCTGCCCCCCTGCCCCACATCTGTGCATGGCGCTCGCATCCTGCAGGCTTCGCCCCAGACCCCTGCAGACAGGTGCCCAGTTCCAGCCTGCAACGACTATCCCAGCTGCCGTCCTTAGCCAGGTACCTGCTGTACCAGTTTGGGGCTTCCTGCCTGAGTGACCTCCTGTGTCGGTGAGTTCCACAGGCAGCTGAGCTCACATGCCCTAGCACCATCCACTCTGTTGGCAGCGCTGCCCAGAGGCTTTCAGGCAAGTGTCTCCCAGGGGCGTCGGGGAGCCAGCACGGCATTTCCCCTGGTCTTGCGAGAATTGCCAGGGGTTCTTTAACAGTGGCTCATGCTAAGCACCTCGCTCTGCTGTAATCCCAAAGGCAGCACCATGTCCCCTGTGCCCCCGCTGCTGAGCCGCCTGCCCTAGCGAGGGACTGGAGCACTGGGGGTCAGTGCTGACCCAGAGGGGCCATGCCCAGCGCTGCCCTCTGCAAAGCCATAGACACGGGCCAGGGGAACCAGCAGGGGGCAGCGCGCCCTGCAGCCCCTCGCCACAGAGCTGGTACGCGCCAGGGGGCGGGTGTGGAGGGCTCCCAGCATCACTTCCCGCTGGGGGCTCTCTCCATGTGCCAGGGTACCTGCCCGCTGGTGCCTGTGCGCGCTGCCGAAGGGTTGAATCTCCCATCTCCTCCCCGTGTGCTGGGGAAAGTGGCATGTTGGCCCTGACCCACAGCCTCTGCCCCCCACCTGCCCTTGCTGTCTCTGCTGGGCTGGCCGGGGACCCTGGGATGTGGCAGCTACCCACTGATGGCAGCCCCCTGGAGTCACCTTTACAGGCAGTGCATGGGGCCGAGCCCCTGCCCTATAGCTCCCCATGTGCTGCTCTAGCTGGTGAGGTGCCAGGCCGGGGGGCACGTGCGGGCACTGGGTCTCTGCGGAGCTGCTCTCATTCCACGGGGGCCAGGGGTTGGCTGCGCTCCGGCCGTTCCCGGTGCTGTGGGGAGCGACGTCACTGGGTGGGGATCCGGACCGGCTAGGAGGGGTGGGGGAGCAGGGCGGCCCTGGGTGACGGGGGCGGAGGGCGAGCCGCCTGGATCCTGTTGGCCTGGCCCCAAGCGCAAGAAGTGGCCCAACCTGTCTTGGTTTTCCTGCGGGAGGCCCTGGGAGCTGCCGAGGGGGCGGGGGCTGCCCGGGCCAGGAATAGAGCGGCACGAGGCGATTAGAGGCAGCGATAAATAGAACAGGCTTATCTCCTGCCTACGTCCCTGCCTACCTGGGCCTGGCTCCCTGCGCGGCACTGCGCTGTTACCGCATCTCTGACCGCCCTGTCTGCTCCAACACTGGCCTGGCCCAGCTGCCTGCCCCGGGCCCCGACTCGGTGTTGGCTTCTGGCCGTCCCCCGGTGAGCGGAACAGAGAGGGAGTGGCGGCCGGCTGGGCCCGTAGCGCTCCACGCAAACCGAAGCGCCGAGTGGTGCGGGGAGCCGCCCTGGCCAGCCTCAGGGGTGCTGAGCGGCTCCGGGGGTGCAGAGGGATGTGAGTGCCGTTGGCCCATGCCCGGCTCCCCCGTAGCGGGACCCGCTGGTTCAGTGCTGGCCAACTGGCGGTCACCGTGCTGGGCCTTGAAACTGAATTGGATCCTCGCTCCGCCCTCACTGCAGCCAGGTCTTACAGCCTGGGGTGTCTGGCGCCGGCGAGGCTGCACCCAGAGGGGTGAGGGCAGCCCAGGCTGTGACGGCCAGGGGCCCTGGCACCCCGCGCTCAAGGGAGGGAACCCGTGGCCTTTTCTCCGCAGCGGAGCACAGCCCTGCGGCGAGGGGGCCCCGACCCCGGCCATGCCAGGGGGCGGGCGAGGGGCTGTGTCCTCGCAGTGTCTCTAGTGTGTTCGTGGGGCGCGGGTCCTGTCTCCCCAGCCCCTCCCGGAGGGTCCCAGAGCCGGCTGGGCTGTGCTTTAGGCCTGACAGCTGTGGTGGAACTGGGCTCGCTTTGGGGATGGGGTGTCCTGTGTCCCTGGGCCGTGCGGGGCAGTGCTGCAGCGAGCGGGGCCCAGGGCTGGGGCGCAGGGCTGGGCCGGGTTTGCCCGCCCAGGGCCCATCCGTGGCCTGGCTGTGGTGATCTCTGGGCTGTGCACGGGGAAGTGCGCCGGAGCGACCCAGGACTCAGAGCTGGTCTGGTCTCAGGGCAGCGCTTGAATTCAGGCTGGAGTGGTGGGGGCAGGGCCCAGAATCCCTTCTCTGTGCGAGCTGGAGCCGCTGGCCGTGGGCTGGAGACAGGCTCAGCTGCCGTGGGGAGGGGGGGGGGGGCTGTGCTGTGGGCCAGGGGGTGGCTCTCTTCGCTGCCCACACAGGCTGCTCCGAGGGCATCGTGCCAGCGTTCCCTGGCCGAGTGGGGGCTAGCGAGCTCCCAGCTGCCCTCGGGGCCGGTGTCTGGAGGGCAGGGGGCTGGTACAGGCTGGTCCTGGGGGCGGGCTGTGCTCATGCACCGGAGCGCAGGGGAGTGGATGAGTCCCAGCTGCAGCTGCTCTCCCTTCAGAGCCCCCCACGGCCCTGACGCAGCCGGCCCGGCCCAGGGCAGCTGGGATCTCTGCCCTTGTCCTGTGCCACACGGCGCCTGCCTCGCTCCGTCTCAGAGCATGGGGGGCTGGGACACCTTCCTTCGGCACCCCCCTCCCTGGGCTGCAGCCCCCTGCCAGGTGCCCCCTGCCCTGGCGCTATCCCCATTCTTGCCGGGTGGATTTGAACATCCCGCACTCGGCGCAGCGGGTCCAAGCCACTGCTCTGCTGGGCAGAGGTGACTGCCACGCCGTGCCCCTGGTCCCTGGGGGAACCCAGCTGCCTAACGGGCCCGGTGCAGACACCCCGGAGCAGCCTGTCCCCTCGTGCCCGGCGGCCCCCGAACACAGAGCGAGAGGAACCCGGCAGGGCAGCGGCTGCCTCCTTGGCCAGTAAGGCTGGGGGCTGGTTCTTGCTGGGAGACAGAGCTGGCAGCATGGGGCTGCCTCCCGGCACTCCCTGCAGGGCTCCCGGCAGGTCCGGCTGGCCAGGCGGCGGGGAGAGTCCCGTGCATATGCCCTGATCCCCGTGCACCTGCAGCACCCTGGGCTCGAAGTCACAATACCAACCAACCGGCTGGCTGCCAGCGTACAGGCGGCACCGGCACGGCTTGTTCCCTGGGTCTCGGGACCCCAGCTAGACACGTGGTTCCAGGGCCCCTCTGCGTCTCCCTTGTGCCGGCCTGACGTCAGTCCCCTTCTGACGGTGCCCTGGCCAGCAGCCAGTCCCTCTCTGCACCCATGGGTGAGTTAAACCTCCCCCCTTGTCCCTGTGGGACAGGGGGGCACCATGCCTGTTCTACAGATAGGGAAACTGAGGCACGGGGCAGCGACTTGCCCAAGGTCACACAGGGCAGGCAGGAAGAGAACCCAGGAGTCCTGCCAGCCCCATACATTAGTGCCAGCGTATCCTTTCTTGTCTGCTTCTCCCCTGCCCCCAGGAGTGGCTCAGCCCTGTAATCCCCACTCTCTGACTCCGGCTAATTCCCTGGCTAATTCCCTGAGCTATAAATACTGCCCTTGCCAAGGGGCCTCTAAGTCGCTGCAGCCGACTGGCAGGGCCGGGATTAGAGCAGCTGACTGGCAGGGGCGCGGGGCGCCTGCCTCCGGCCAGGGCTCTCGGCCAGGGCTCTCCCGAGGGTGGGAGCTGCACCCATTCCTTCTAGCAGGGGAATCAGAGACCTGCGGGCCCCCTCTGCCCCGCCGGAGAGCCAGGGAGGGGCTGCCGAGGGGGCTGGTTTGTGGACCGCGGCTGTGCCCTGCGAGGGGGCTGGGCACAGCCCCTGGGACCCGAGGAATGCTGGCCCTCACTCCTGACCCACAGCCCTCTGCTAGCCCAGCCCTGTCCCGCCCCAGTTCTGCCACTGCCCCACACCCAGCCCTAGGCTCCCCCACACCCCCCCCCCAAGCTCTGCCAGTTCCCTCACTCCAGACCCTCTGCCCCCGATAGCTCAGCCCAGACCACTCAATATCTACCACCTGGAGCTCCTCCCACCCCCTTCCCTGTCCCGGCATGCCCCATGGCCTCCCGCCCCACTGGCCCCCCCTTCCTGCTTGTGGCACTGCCTGGCGCCTGTGGGGTGTCCGTCCTGCGTGGGGGAGGGGAGCGAGCACAGACTCGGACTGTGCTGGGGGCAGGGGTCTCCAGGCGGGTGCTGGCCCAGCTGTGATGGGGGTGGGGGGGCAGGCTCTCCAGGCGGGTGCTGGCCCAGCTGTGATGGGGGGGCACTGGGAGGGGCAGGGCTCTCCAGGCGGGTGCTGGCCCAGCTGTGATGGGGGTGGGGGGGCAGGGCTCTCCAGGCGGGTGCTGGCTCGGGGCCCCTGCTGAGCTCTGCCCCCCCCCCCCCAGGCCGCAATGAGCCCCTGCGGAAGGAGCGGCCCAAGTGGAAGAGCGACTACCCCATGACGGACGGGCAGCTGCGCAGCAAGCGGGACGAGTTCTGGGACACGGCGCCTGCCTTCGAGGGCCGCAAGGAGATCTGGGACGCCCTGAAGGCAGCTGCCTATGCCGTGGAGGCCAGCGACCACGGGCTGGCCCAGGCCATCCTGGATGGCGCCAGCATCACCCTGCCTCACGGTAGGCGGGGTGGGGATGTGGGGCAGGGACCTGGGGCCGTGGGGTGGACACATCAGGCCGGATGGGGCAGGGACTTCAGGCCGGTGGGGTGGGAGGAGGACATGGGGCAGGGACTTGGGGCCAGAGGGGCAAGACGGGGACATACAGTAGGCTGGGGCCGACAGGGCAGGATCGGAATGGGGGGCAGGGCTGGGGACCCATCGGCATGGGGGGGAATGCGGTGCTGCAGGAGAATGGCTGTGGGATGGACAGATTCCTCTCCCTGTGCGGGCAGAGACACCAGTGGGGCCAGTAAGAATGCAAAGAGGGGTCAGGGAGGGGTCTGGTGCCTGCACAGCAGGGTGGGTGGGTTTGGAGGGGGGGGCAGCTCATCCCAGCACCCGGGGATAAGGTATACTAACCTGCCCTTCCTGAGCAAGGAGGCTAGGGCTGATAGTTTCCCTTCCTCTCTGCGCTGGGCCCCCCCAAGGCAGGGCATGTGGGGGTGGGGGTGACCCAGGAGTGGGCCCTGCACCGGGGGAGCCCCTGCAGCCTGCTGGCAGGGGTGGCTAAGATGGGCTGTAGCCCCAGGAAGCTGTTGGAACCACTGTGCCCCCAAACTGCTCTGCTGACAACACACAGCCAGCCCCTCTGGGCCCTGTTATCACCCAACACAACAGCAGGTGGTGCCATACACCCAACTGAGTCACCTGAGTGCTTTACCTAAGCCACTCAAGGACCAGCAATGGAGGCACCAGCCAATATCCCAGCTCCCCAGCCTTGCCCCCCTACTGGAGTCTAAACCCAGAACCGTACCGTCCTGCACAGGGGTCTGTACGGTGCAAGCTCGTTAATTAGTCCGCTTCCCCCTCAATGTGGGGAAGAGATGCACAGGCCTTTGTTACAGAGCTGAGATTCCCGAACACTTCACTCAAAAACACACTGGTTAAGATAAAACAGGTTTATTAACTACAAAAAGATTGATTTTTAAATGATTATAAATGATAGCAAACGGATCAGAGTAGATTACCCAGCAAATAAAAACGCAAATCTAAGCCTAATATACTAGAAAGGATTTGAATCAGAGTGTCTCACTGTGTTAGCTAGTACAAGCAGTTTGTAGATGTTCTATACATGGGCAGGACCCCTCTCTTCCAGCCTGGGAGCAGCATTTCCCCCGGGTCAGTCTTTGTTCCTCGGGTGTTTCCAAATGTTGAGTTGTAGAGGGAGTGAGGCCCCTTGGTGATGTCACTTCCCCCTTTTAGTTTTTCCAAAGGGGTGGGAACCCCTTTGTTCCAAGCCGAGCGCCTAGCTCACTTTGTGGAAAAATACAGGTACCAAAATGGAGTTCAGTATCATGTGATCTGTCATATGCCCTTGCATGCCTCCCCAAGGCATAGCAGCCATTATCCACAGGCAGTCTGAAGGGTCCCCAGGTGAGGACAAGCCTTTTCCATGGCCCACTGTTTCCGCTGATGGGCCATTAGCACTGTCTAGCTTCTTCCCTGTTATACCTGAAAGGCTAGTTGTGGGTGTTACCCAGAGCAAGCCCATTTCACATACAGATACATGGTCAATAGTCATAGCTCCAGAGACACACATGATACATGCCTACAAACAGGATCATCATATCCAGCAAATCATAACTTTTCCAGTGACACCTCACATGACACATTTTGTACAAGGTGCATCATAATTATGTCATAATCATACCATTGGGATGGATATGGGGCCATGTCACACTGGTCATCACCGGGCCCACACCATCCGCCCGCAGGGGCTCCCTGTGCCCCAGCCCTGCTGTGGGGGTTCTGGGGGAGGAGGCTTCCGGACCCCACTCACGATCTGGGTCTCCCTCGGCTCAGCTCCAGGCACATGAGCAGCTCACGTGGCTTGGGCCGGTGGCTTCTCCCAGACTCAAATGAAGAGCCCCAGAGCTGTGCGGCTTGGGGGGTCCTGGCTGGGTCTAGTCCCGGAGCCCCAGCTCCCCCAGCCAGCTGTCAGATCCCAAAAGGAGAATCTGTCTGACCCCTGGCACTGAGCCGTGGTGGCTGACAGGCCACCCCCCCCCACTCCCGGGGCACAGAGGCTGGGGGGTTTGCAGGGGCAGGAAACGGGGGGCTAAACAGCTTTGAGAGGTGGATTTTGGGTGTTCTGGGCTGGAATACCATTGGGCTGCAGGTTGGGATTGAGGGGCACCATCAGAGAGATTTGGGGGACGGGGACCCCAGGGCTGGGCTAGCAGGGGCCTGTGGTTCGGGATTGAGGGACACTGGTAGGGCAGAGCGGGGGGCGGGGGGGCTGCGGGTTGGGATTGAGGGGCACCGGCAGAGGGGTCTGTGGTGTTGGTAGCTCCTGCCCGGGCTGTACCTGTCTCCAGCTCCTTCCCCTCACCCCCTCGCTGGCGTCTCCGGTTCCCCCGCAGGGTCCCTGACCGAGTGCTATGACGAGCTGGGGAACCGCTACCAGCTGCCCGTGTACTGCCTGGCGCCGCCTGCCAACCTCATCCTGGAGCGGGGCGGCGACGAGAGCACGGAGCCCCCGGAGCCGGCGCCCAGTGCCCGGCGCGAGTTCCCGCTCAAGGTGCGGCTCTCCACCGGCAAGGACCTGCGGCTGAGTGCCAGCATGGCCGACAGCGTGGGGCAGCTGAAGAAGCAGCTGCAGGCGCAGGAGGGCATCGAGCCGGGCTGGCAGCGCTGGTTCTTCTCCGGCAAGCTGCTGACCGACCGCACGCGGCTGCACGAAGCCAAGATCCAGAAGGACTTTGTCATCCAGGTGATCGTGAACCAGCCGCTGGTGCCCAGGAACTGAGCCGGGCCGACTGGCGGGCACAGGGGCCGCTGGGCCCCAGGGAAAGCCAGCAGGGCCCTGGGAGCCAGCGAACTGAGTCTCCACCCCAGAGGTGGCAGCAGGTGGAGCGTCACCCGCCCGCACTCACGCGCCGGGCACAGCTGGGCATACAGCCCTGGGCAGAGCCGCACCCACGGGGTGGGGATGGGGCTCGCTGGCGGCAGAACATGGCAGCCCCCTCAAAGCCCTTTCCCTGGAGGTCTGTGCCCAGCAATCTGGGGAAGGGCTGCCGGGGCAGGTGTGCGGAGCCTGTCTCACCCCGTCGGCACTTGGACACTCTCATAAAATGGTTTAGAGGTTTGAGACCAAATCACTTCCTGCGGGAGCTGCATTCCCAGGGTGCAGGAACCCTGTGATGCCCACGGCGCCCGGCACCTCGGGCTGCCCTCCCGAGCCCGGCCCCTGCGGCGGGCCGACCTGGGCACTCAGCCCCGCCACATGACGCCTGGCACCTCCCCGCCGGGCCGGGCGCAGGGCAGGGCCGGGCGGGAGGCAGCTCTCCCGGGGTCTATGGGTCTGCATATTTATCAATAAAACCTTTTTAGCTTCCCCCGGCCCCGCTGCCTCCAGCACCTGCTTTCATGTCGGCCAGGGCTGGGGCGTGGCCTGGCCAGGCTGCCTGGCACATTCGGGACCCCTCCTTAGAGCTGCCCGTTCCCCAAGGCCGGCGCTACCATTAGGCGACTCTAGGCGGTCGCCTGGGGCGCCGGGATTTGGGGGGCGGCGTTTCAGGTTCCTCGGCGGCCGCCCTAGGCGGCGGCAGCGGCAGCGCTGCAGTTCGGCGGTAGCTCCTTCAGCTGCCGGGGATCTCGGTGGCATTTCGGCGGCAGCCTCTCCCGCCGCTGTCGCCTAGGGCGGCAAAAAAGCTGGCGCCGCCCCTGCCGTTCCCGGCCCAGCCCTTGGCCCCTGCTGGACTGGGTACCGACGTAACCCCTGCCCCTCCACCCCTCATAGCTCAGAGCCACCCACCCCACTGCTTCTCCCATGTCACAAAAGGGGGAAACTGAGGCACGGCGGGCCAGCGACTCCCTGGTCACCAGAGCAGAGCTGGGAATTGAACCCAGGCGTCCTGGTGCCCAACCGCTGCTGTAACCACTAGGTTATGCCGCCTTCTCTGGTAACTGCCTAACGGGCCTCTCCCCAGCGGATGGAGCCGGAAGCAGCCTCCACCCACCCCCTGGGCTCCCTCCCACCTTAGCCTCCCTGCCCCCATCCCTCTGGGGCTGTCTGCTCCCCTGAACACGGCCCCTTCCCCAGGCCCTCTGGACTCCTATAGGAACATTAGAAGCTACGCCCCCGGCCCCACCTGCCCATGGACACGGGGGCCTACGCCCGGGCCCTGGACCCAGGGGCTGACAAGGGGGCTGCTCATTCCAGGGCCCCCTGCCCTGTGGGGTGTCACCGAGCTGCTCCCAGTGCCCAGGGGCCTGGCTGACCCCACTGGGGTCCAGGCACCTCTTCCCATCTCGGCCCATGTCCCTATGGGCACGGCAGGCCAGGAAGACCTGGGCGCTCGCTGTGGGCAGTGCCAGCCCCGATCATCCCCAGGAAGGCCCTGCCAAGGCAGGGCGTGTCCCCTTCTCAAGCCCAACCCACCTGGCCCTGACCCCCATGAGTGGGGCACACAGTTGGGCTTGGCTGGGAGGGTCCTGTGCCAGCAGCGCCCCCTTGTGGCAGCAGGGGGCTGCACATTTGCCTTGGCTGATGTCCAGCTGCCAGCCGGCCAAGGGGTCCGGACGGTGCTGTCACCCGGCAGGCTTGGGGCGACTTCAGGTCCCCCTGCGGGTACCTCTGGTGGAAAGGTCAAAGGTCAGCACCGGGAGCGTTCTCAGCAGCCTGGGCTGCCCCAGGGCTCGGGCCGCGGCCCCCAGGGGCAGGAGTAGCTGGTGCCCCCCACCCCTCGGGAGGCCAGACACCATGACGCAGCCCACGGAGCAGCTGGGCCAAAGCAGGGGGGGAGAGCCCCCCACGTGTTTCACCAGCCCCCAGTGTGTGGGGAGGGGAACCGGTCGGCCCCCAGCGACTGGCACTGACCCTGGGCATTGCTTCAGGCAACAATGGTCAGCTTCCCCGCCCTGCCCCCTGGCTCCCCCGGGCTTCCCCACCTCGCGGTTCCCCTGCCCTTCCCCCCCGGATCCCCCACCCCCCGGGCTTCCCCATGCCCCAGCTCTCCCACCCTGTCCCCCAGCTTCCTGCCCTGGCTCCCCTGCCCCCGGGCTTCCCTGTCCCCCTGCTCCCTGCCCTGCCCCCAGGCTCCCCCAGCTCCCCTGCCCTGCCCCTTGGCTCCCCTGGGCTTCCCCACCTCGCGGTTCCCCTGCCCCCCGGCTCCCCCAGCCCCCCGGGCTTCCCCATCCCCCAGCTCTCCCACCCTGTCTCCCTGCCCTGCCCCCAGGCTCCCCTGGGCTTCCCCACCTCACGGCTCCCCTCCCCTGTCCACAGGCTCCCCTGGGCTTCCCCACCCCGCGGCTCCCCTGCCCTGCCCCCAGGCTCCCCCACCCCCCGGGCTTCCCCATCCCCCAGCTCTCCCACCCTGTCCCCCTGCTCCCTGCCCTGCCCCCTGGCTCCCCTGGGCTTCCCCACCTCACGGCTCCCCTGCCCTGTCCCCAGGCTCCCCTGCCCCCTGGGCTTCCCCACCCCGTGGCTCCCCTGCCCCCTGGGCTTCCCCACCCCACAGCTCCCCTCCCCTGCCCCCAGGCTCCCCTGCCCCCTGGGCTTCCCCACCCCGCGGCTCCCCTGCCCTGCCCTCAGGCTCCCCCACCCCCCGGGATTCCCCACCCCATGGCTCCCCTGCCCTGTCCCCAGGCTCCCCTGCCCCCTGGGCTTCCCCACCCCGCGGCTCCCCTCCCCTGCCCCCAGGCTCCCCTGCCCCCTGGGCTTCCCCATCCCGCGGCTCCCCTGCCCTGCCCCCAGGCTCCCCCACCCCCCGGGCTTCCCCATCCCCCAGCTCTCCCACCCTGTCCCCCTGCTCCCTGCCCTGACCCCTGGCTCCCCTGGGCTTCCCCACCTCACGGATCCCCTCCCCTGCCCCCAGGCTCCCCTGCCCCCTGGGCTTCCCCACCCCACGGCTCCCCTGCCCCCAGGCTGCCCGCCCTGTTCCCCTGCCCCCGAGTCTTCCCCACCCCGCGGCAGCTGCTGGCTGACAAATGGGGAAAGTACAGCAGCGAGGGCTGAGCGTGGGGGCCAGAGCCAGGAATAGCTCCCGCGCCCCCGGCGGCCTGGCTCAGCACAAACGATTCCCACCATTCCTGGCTCGCCGGGCGGGCGGGGGCAGGGGCACAGGCCGGGCAGCGCGTCCCGGGGCCTGGCTGGGTCTGAGCTGTGTGCGCAGAGCCAGCAGCTCCTGAGCTCATCCCTCAAAGCAGCCAAAAGCATCCCCTGCCCCCCAGCCCGGCCAAGGGGAGCAGAGCCGCTGCCCGGGTCTCACGGGGGGCCCGCGCGCGGCAGCCGGCGGCGGTGGGGCACCGCGGAGCTGGCCCCTGTCACATGGAAATAACCCCCGGGTTTGGGGGGCTCTGGCTGGGGGGAGTGACGGGAGGTCAGGTGTGGGAACAAAGTGCCTCCCCCCCTTGCCCAGACTGGGGGGGGCTCCTGGCACAGGGCCAGCGGGGGAGGCGCCAAGGCCCCCACCCCACAGAGCCCCCAGGGCGACCCAGGCGGCAGGAGGGCAGCGCCCAGCTCGGCTAGTCCCCCAGCCCCTCACAGAGCAGCCCCCAGCCCCCCTCTGCGCGGCCGAGCGGTGGGGGCACGGGCAGGGCTGGCCCAGGCTCCAGGCTCTTTAAGCCCCGCCAGGCGCTGGGTGAAGGTGACCCCATGACAGCGGGACTGAGAATGCAGCCGGGTGAGCTCATGACAAAGGCTCCTGGGTCACGTGGGCCGGGCACGTGCCGGCTCCCTTGGGCCCTGGGACGGAGGAGCAGCGCCGCATAAAGCCGGGGAGCCGCCCGCAGCAGCCGGAGCTCGGACGGGGCCCCAGGCGGCTCCGTGGCACTGCCAGTGTCCCTGCCCGGGAGAGGAGCCGCTGGCCTGGGCGCACATGGAGAAGGCACCCATGGAGCAGGGCGTGAAGTGGGCGACGGAGCTGATTGACCAGAAGCTGGAGGAGCAGGAGGTGAGACCCTGGGCGAGAGAGCTGGAGGGCAAAGGCGGCCAGGGAGCTCCTGGACGGGGGCTGGGCTGGGGGTGCCAGGGAGCTACTGCAGTGGGGCCAGGCTGGGGGTGCCAGGCCTGGGAGCTCTCCGCAGGGCTGCATGACTATTGATCACCTTCCCCCCGAACCTGCGCCCATCACCATGGGCTCAGGGCGCCTCGGTTCGGTAACTGCCCAGACTCACTGACCTGGGGAAACGCACGCCTCAGTCTGCGCTGGCCCTGCTGCTCGGTGGGCAGCCCGGGGCCGGGCACCCCGTGGCAGGGCTGGTGCTGGGTGTGTGCCATGTGGTGGGCCGGGAGGCTGTCAGGCCCTGCCCCAGGTCGGGCGTGCGGATGCTCTCGAAATGGGTGGGGGTGGGGCACAGGGCACCAGTATGAGGTGTGGGGCGCCGCGCGTGGGGATCCAGTCCCATGGCAAGTGCAGGCATGGGGTCGCCCCTGCTCGGGGGTGGGGGGTCGCCCCTGCCTGGGGGATCCTGGGAGGGGACCTTGGGGAGACACAGGGAGTGAGCAGACGCAGATCGATGGGGCGAGTCCGTGAGGGCCCATGGGGATGCCAGCGCCACCCCCTGGTCTGTTATGGGGGCCAGAGCTGGGGGGCCCTGAGGGGCCAGGGCTGGAAGCACCTGGAGATTAAGCTGTTGCCCTTGGCAACTCAGGCTAAACCCCTTGCATGTGCAGTGCCTGTGTGGGTACCGGGGCTGTGGCGGAGGGGGGGCCTCGGCCGAATGCCAAGGGACGGACTCTGAGGGGGGCAGGGGGAAGCGGGGCAGGCCAGGGCCCGGCCCTCAGCCTGCGGCTTCTCTGCTTGGCTTCACAGCGGCTCAGGAGCCAGGCCCCCGAGATGCCGCCCGCGGTGGCGAGAATGGACACGCCGGAGCTGGAGGACGAGAAGCGCCGCGGCCCCGTTCACTGGGGCATCGAGGGGCTCAAGGTACGCAGGCTTGGCCAGCCCTGCCGGGGGCATCCCAGCCAGACCCTGGCGGCCTCTGCACCCCCCGCCCCCGGCAGCAAGCCCTGCACCCCCCCCCCCACTCTCCGCACAGTGAGCCCTGCAGCCCCCGCCCCCCGCCCCCCCGCCCTGTTAGCCCTTCCCTGGCCCAGCCCTGCCCATCAGACTGCGCCAGGAGGATGCAGGGCTGGGCACTGAGGGGTTACACTGTACCTGCGCTGGCCCTGGGGGTCAGCAGGGAATTGGCCCCACATCTGAGCTCGTCACCTCCCCCGCTGGCAGCCGTGTCCGGAGCTGCAGGACAGGACCAGGCCAGATGGAGTGGGGCCGAGGTGGTGCAGAGGGGGGCACTACCAGCCAGAGGGCCCAGCCAGCAGCATGTGGGCCTGGCAGGGGCCGGCCGGACCCGGGGGCATGCTGGCAGCTGCTGCTTGGGAGGTCCTGCCCCTGCACTGGGGCCGTGTGGGCAGCCCCTGTGCGTGCAGAGCCCCACCGGGACCCCAGCACAGGAGCGGGGCTGGGCTGGGCCATCCTATGCTGGCGCCCCCCAGGCCTGGCTGGCTGGGGCTGGTCTCTGCACCCCAAATCCATTCCGCCGCCCGTGGTGTGTGGGGCACAGGGCCAGCACCAAGCCCCTGGCTCACTGCCCCCAGGGTGCTGGGCAAGGACCCCCACTCCCCAGCCTGCCAGACACCTGGCCCAGGCCAGCTGTTTAACACGGATGGTAGCACCTCCCCACACAGCTTCCCTCTGCTGGGGCTGGGGTCAGGCAGTCTGTGATGTGGGGGGAGTCTGCCAGTGGGGGCTGGGCAGCCTGTGATGGGGGCGGTCACCTGGTTGGGGCTGGAGCAGGCATTCTGGGAGGGGTCAGGGCTGAGGGGTTGCCGAGAGGCCAGGGGTTGGGTGATTGGTAAGAGGCCAGGGAAGGGCCAGGCAGTTGGGAGCCGGGGGGCGGGGGTTGGGGGTCAGGACCAGGGGCCAGGCAGTTTGGGGTCAGGACCAGAGGGTCTGTGTGGAGGGTTGGGGGTCAGGACCAGGGGCCAGGCAGTTTGGGGTCAGGACCAGAGGGTCTGTGTGGAGGGTTGGGGGTCAGGACCAGGGGCCAGGCAGTTTGGGGTCAGGACCAGAGGGTCTGTGTGGAGGGTTGGGGGTCAGGACCAGGGGCCAGGCAGATGGGGACCAGGGAGTGTGGTGGGGGGGCAGGCTGGGGGTACCCCACATTTTGCTTGTTTAAAGCCAGGGAGTGGGCGCTGCCGGGGAGGGACCCAGGAGTCCGGTGCCCCGGCAGGGCTCTCCCCAGAGGCTCCAGCGCAGCTGTGCCCCATCTCCGCAGGGCCAGGGGCGGGAGCGGAAGAGCTCGCTGGACCTGCGCCGGGAGATCATCCACGTGGGCGGCATCCAGTACCTCTTCGAGCTGCGCAAGACGCGCCGGAAGCGCAGGGAGGAGAAGGCAGCGCCGGAGCCCGAGCCGGAGCCTGAGGAGATCGTAAGGGGGGAGGGGAGGCTCCCGGGAGGATGTGGGTCTGTGCCAGCCTGGCTGGGGGGCCAGGCGATCCCTGTCGTTAACCAAGATGGTGGGCACTCCAGAGAGCAGCCCCCTCCCTGTCAGAGCACCTCTGGGGCAGGGGCTCTGGGGCGAGGGCCATGGAGCTGCATCCTCTCAGGTGGGGCAGAGGCTCTGGGGTCAGGTTCGTGGAGCTGCATCCTCCCAGGTGGGGCAGGGGCTCTGGGGCCAGGTTCGTGGAGCTGCATCCTCCCAGGTGGGGCAGGGGCTCTGGGGCCAGGTTCGTGGAGCTGCATCCTCCCAGGTGGGGCAGGGGCTCTGGGGCCAGGTTCGTGGAGCTGCATCCTCCCAGGTGGGGCAGGGGCTCTGGGGCCAGGTTCGTGGAGCTGCATCCTCCCAGGTGGGGCAGGGGCTCTGGGGCCAGGTTCATGGAGCTGCATCCTCCCAGGTGGGGCAGGGGCTCTGGGGCCAGGTTCGTGGAGCTGCATCCTCCCAGGTGGGGCAGGGGCTCTGGGGCCAGGTTCGTGGAGCTGCATCCTCCCAGGTGGGGCAGGGGCTCTGGGGCCAGGTTCGTGGAGCTCCCGCCATGGGGCACACAGGCCCCTTGAGCTGCTGTCCCATCCACCCCGCAGGTGGGCCCCGTGGAGGAGGAGACGTTCCTGAGGGCAGCTGTGCAGGGCAAGATCCATGTCATTGAGAAGTTCCTGGGGGACGGGGGCTCCCCTGACACCTGTGACGAGGTAACGACCCTCTATCACCCCCACCCCCCCGCAGCAAACCTGCGCAGCCGGGCTCCAGCGAGCGGGCCGCGCCCAGCCCAGACCCCTCCACCCCGCAGCCGAGCTCCGGCAAGCGGGCAGCGCCCAGCCCAGGCTCCTCCACCCCGCAGCCGGGCTCCGGCGAGCGGGCAGCGCCCAGCCCAGGCTCCTCCACCCCGCAGCCGGGCTCCGGCGAGCGGGCAGCGCCCAGCCCAGGCCCCTCCACCCCGCAGCCAGCCCTGCCCCCGGCAGCCTCTTGGCCCGGGGTCCGGAGTGCCCAGCCCCCCAGCAGCACCCTTTGGCACCCAGTGCTGGAGTCAAGAGCGTTGGGGCCCTGAGGACTATGGAAATTGGGGGGCTCCCAATCTGGCCCAGTCCCTCCTTGACAAAGGGCTGTCGAGTCCGAACCTGAGCGGTGCTGTGACCCAGTGTGCAGTGGCGTAGGCAGGTCCGGAGCACAGGGGGAGCGGCGCTATAAAAAGGCGCCTCCCCAGGCTCCCCCTGTACTCACCCGGCGGCGCTTTAAAGGGCCCGGGGCTCCAGCCGCTGGGTGAGTCGCCGCCGGAGCTCTGGCAGAGGGGCTGAGGGGTGGGGGGTGCTTTAAAAGGCCCGCAGCTCCCCGCAGTGGCAGGAGCCGTGGGCCTTTTAAAGCGCCCCCCCCAGCCCGGCTCCGGCAGCGGGGCTCGGGGGAGCCGCGGGCCATGTAAAGCGCCGCTCGAGCCCCGCTGCCAGAGCCGGGCCTGGACGGCGCTTTAAAAGGCCCACGGGCGGCTCCCTGGCTGCAAGAGCCATGGGCCTTTTAAAGCGCCGCCCAGGCCCGGCTCCGGCAGCGGGGCTCGGGCGGCGCTTTTTAAGGCGCCGCTTCTCCTCACAGGGGGAGCAGCCGCTCCCCCTGCTCCCCCCCTGGCTACACTACTGCCAGTGTGCCAGGTCACAACACCACTCGCCCAAATCCGGTGGTTGGGGGGGCCCTTGAGATGGGGGCCCTGTGCCGGTGGCCCAGATGGACATTGGATGGCTGGGCTGGGGCACCCCCTCTTCACGGGCATCGCCCAGAGAGAGCCATCCTCCCTGGAGACGGTGCCTGGCCCAGCCGCCCCCGGACACACTCTGGGAGCTCTGCTGGCCCACCCCAAACACCGAGCAGGCCAGGTCCCTGAGGCGAGACCCGTGGGAGGGCTGGTGGCCGTGGCTGCCCAGGGCGGTGCGCCAGAGCTGGCTGGGAGTCCTTTTGATGCCTCCGTCTTTGCCGCCTCCTGCCCCAGTTCCACCGGACGGCCCTGCACCGCGCCTCGCTGGAAGGGCACGTGGAGATCCTGCAGAGGCTGCTGGACCGCGGCGCCACCGTGGATTTCCGAGACCGGGTGAGACGGGCGCTCGCCCTGCCCGTGAAGCAGCGAGGTGCCCAGCTCTGACTCCTCCGGCCAATCCAGCCAGGATCAGGGGGCATCAGAGGCGCCGCAGTGGGGTGGAGGATGTGGGGCGGCCGGACAGACCCAGCCACGGCAGCCCAGGGGAGCCCACCCAGGGGGCAGGCTGCGCCACGCTGCTACCGCACGGCTCACACCCCTTCCTCTGCGCCGCTGGTGCAGGGACTATGGGAGAAGGAGTGACGCCAACCCCGGCTGTTCACACCTTGACTCAGACCCAACCAGCATGCGAGGCCAGCCCCGGCCCATGCACACCCTGCCCCACTGCAGGGACTGCCCCAGCCGCTGGAGGGGGCGGAGCATCCAGCCTCCCCCAGCCCCACATCCTCATCCCTTAGAGCTGCCCCCCACCCCACATCCCCCAGTGCAGTGCGGCTTCCCCTGCAGCTCCAGGGGTCGGGCACCTGCACCCTGGCTGGGATTGCGGGGCGGGGGGGGGGGGAGGAGGGGGAGAGAGAGAGAGCAGGGAGCGGACTGGCCCATTGCTCAAGGGGGGTGGGGGGAGCAGAGAGAAGACTGACCCATTGCTTAAGGGAGGAGATGGTGCAGGGAATGGACAAGCCCATTGCTAGAGGAGGGGTGCAGGGTGCGGACTGGCCCATTGCTCACAGGGAAGGGGGGGAGCAGGGAGCGGACTGGCCCATTGCTCATGAGGGAGCAGACTGGCCCATTGCTCACAGGATGGGGGGGAGCAGGGAGCGGACTGGCCCATTGCTCACAGGATTGGGGGGAGCAGGGAGCGGACTGGCCCATTGCTCACAGGGAAGCGGGGGAGCAGGGAGCGGACTGGCCCATTGCTCATGAGGGAGCAGACTGGCCCATTGCTCACAGGATGGGGGGGAGCAGGGAGCGGACTGGCCCATTGCTCACAGGATTGGGGGGAGCAGGGAGCGGACTGGCCCATTGCTCACAGGATGGGGGGAAGTGGAGACGCCCTGCGCCGGGGGCAGCACCAGCCTTTTCCCAGTGGGAGGGCTATGGTGGATTGGGGGGACTCCCCCTCCTCACGAGGCCCGGCCCCGCCCCCTGGGCAGGTTGGAGGCCAGACGCTGGCTGCTCACAGCAGTAACAGCTGCCTGGGCTGGGGGACCCGGCCCCAGGGCCGCCAGAGCTCTTGGGGAGCAGGGACTGTGGGGGGTGGGGCCCAGGAGCCCAGGCTGGAGCAGGTCAGCCCAGGCCACTGTGGGGAGCCCTGGACCCTCCACCTGCCCAGGGCAGGGGCTGCTCTCTGGCTCCCCCTCCCCCCATGGGCTTACTCCCACGCTGCTGCTGGAGCTGGGCACCCGCCAGCAGCCGCCGATCTTTGCTCTGCCCTCAGAGCTGCAGGCTAAGGGCTAAGGCCCCCGCAACCCCCCTAGCACCGCCCCTTCCCTGAGCTGCTGGGCTCTTTCTGCTCCCCCCTCCAAGCCCCTCTGGCTCCTGGGGGGGCGGGGGGAGAGCTCCACCTGCCTCGTGCAGCAGCCCTGATTGGCTGCTCTTCCCCAGGAGGTGGGGCAGTGAGGCAGGCAGCCAATCAGAGGCAGTAGCGTAGCCAGGGGGGGATCAGGGGGAGCGGCCGCTCCCCCTATGAGGAAAAGTGGCGCTAAGGCGCCGCCCGAGCCTTGCTAGGGCGGCGCTTTAAAAGGCCTGCGGCTCCTGCCGCTGCTGGGAGCCACAGGCCTTTTAAAGTGCCCCCCACCCCCGTGCTGCCGGAGCCTGAGCGGGGAGCGGCTCAGGGGGGCAGCAAGGCGGCTCCCCGCTCAGGCGCTGAGGCGGGGAGGCAGCGGGCAGCCGCAGCAAGCCGCCCCTTGTCTCTCCGCTCAACAGCTCAGCGGGGAGACAAGGGGCAGCCCCGGCGAGCCACCCCTTGTCTCCCAGTTCAGCGGGGAGGCAGCGAGCAGCCGCAGCGAGCCGCCCCTTGTCTCCCTGCTCAGCAGCTCAGCGGGGAGAAAAGGGGCAGCCCCGGCGAGCCGCCCCTTGTCTCCCAGTTCAGCGGGGAGGCAGCGAGCAGCCGCAGCGAGCCGCCCCTTGTCTCCCTGCTCAGCAGCTCAGCGGGGAGAAAAGGGGCAGCCCCGGCGAGCCGCCCCTTGTCTCCCAGTTCAGCGGGGAGGCAGCGAGCAGCCATGGCAAGCCGCCCCTTGTCTCCCCGCTCAGCAGCTCAGCCACTGAGCGGGGAGGCACCAGGCCGCTGCCCGCCGCCCCCCAAATCTTGGCGCCCTAGGCGACCGCCAAGGGTCACCTAGTGGGCACGCAGGCCCTGCCAGAGGCTCCGGCGGTGGCGCTTTAAAGGGCCGGGGCCCTGCAGCGGACCTTTAAAGCGTCGCAGGGTGAGTACAGGGGGAGCGGGAGGCGCCTTTTTATAGTGCCGCCCCCCCTGTGCTCAAGACCTGGCGACGCTACTGATCAGAGGGTTTCCCCGGGCTGGTGGAGGGACTGGAGGGTGGGCAGGGTGGGGAGCCGGGGGTGTGGCTGTGGCTGCCGCCATCCTCACCAGGGTCTCTTGCTGGGGCAGCTGGACTGCACGGCCGTGCACTGGGCCTGCCGCGGGGGGCACCTGGACGCCGTGAAGCTGCTGCAGGACCGAGGCGCTGACCTCAACCTGAAAGATAAGGTGGGGGCTGGGGGCCCTGGCAGTGGGGCGGGGGGGAGCTATGGCTGGCATAGAGCCGTGGCAGGAAACGGGAGGGTAGTGCTGGAGGGGGACTGTGTGGCAGTACGTATCGGGGGCAGGGCTGAGGTGGGTGGATGGGGTGGAGGAGTAGGGGGGCAGGGCTGTGGGAGACAGTGGGTGTGGGGTGGGGGCAGGGCTGTGCAGGGTGTGTAGGCATGGGGGCAGTGTGGGGCAGGGCTGTGGCAGTGGATGTGGGGGGCAGTGGGGGTGGGGTGGGGGCCGGGCTGTGGCAGGTGGGTAGAGATGGGGAAGTGTGGGGCAGGGCTGTGGCAGTGGGAACATGGCTGTGGTGGGTGGGTAGAGGTGAGGGAGAAGTAAGGGGGCAGGGCTGAGGTGAGTGGATGTGGGGTGGGGGCAGGGCTGTGGCAGGTGAGTAGAGATGGGGGCTGTAGGGGGCAGGGCTGTGCAGGGTGTGTAGGCGTGGGGGCAGTGTGGGGCAGGGCTGTGGGTGTGGGGGCAGTGGGGGTGGGGTAGGAGCAGGGCTGTGGTGAGTGGGTAGAGGTGAGGGAGAAGTAAGGGGGCAGGGCTGTGCAGGGTGTGTAGGTGTGGGGGCAGGGCTGTGCAGGGTGTGTAGGCGTGGGGGCAGTGTGGGGCAGGGCTGTGGCAGTGGGAACATGGCTGTGGTGAGTGGATGTGGGGTGGGGGCAGGGCTGTGGCAGGTGAGTAGAGATGGGGGCTGTAGGGGGCAGGGCTGTGCAGGGTGTGTAGGAGTGGCGGCAGTGTGGGGCAGGGCTGTGGCAGTGGATGTGGGGGGCTGTGGGTGTGGGGTGGGGGCAGGGCTGTGGTGGGTGGGTAGAGGTGAGGGAGAAGTAAGGGGGCAGGGCTGTGCAGGGTGTGTAGGTGTGGGGGCAGGGCTGTGCAGGGTGTGTAGGTGTGGCGGCAGTGTGGGGCAGGGCTGTGGCAGTGGGTGTGGGGGGCTGTGGGCATGGGGTGGGGGCAGGGCTGTGGCAGGTGGGTAGAGATGGGGAAGTGGGGAGATGGCTGTGGTGGGTGGGTAGAGGTGAGGGAGAAGTAAGGGGGCAGGGCTGAGGTGGGTGGATGTGGGGTTATGGCAGGTGGGTAGGGGTGGGGGTTGGAGCTGTGGGGGCGGGGTGGGGATAGGGCGGAGACGGGGGTAGCAATGAGGCTACAGCATTTGGCTGTCTGGATTAATCATTATAAACCAATGGGGAGCTAATGCAGGTGCCCCCCACTTGCCGTACTCAGCTCATGAGCACCCCCCTGCATGTGGCGACCCGAACTGGGCAGGCTGATATCGTGGAGCATCTGATCAACACAGGGGTGGATGTCAACTCCCGGGACAGGGTAAGAGCCCCCAGCAGCAGCGCTTGTACTCACGGGTGTCTGGTACCCCCAGCACCAGCAGCTGGTGTGCATCCCCACACCCCTCTGTGACCCCGGGTGTCTAGAGTAGCCCATGCTGAAAATGCCTAGGTCAGGGCAGGCTGCAAAAGGGAGAGCAGATTCCCCCAAAACTGGTGGTTAACATTGAAGTTAGATTCACCAACCAGTCCCAAACTGTGCTCTTGATCCCCCCACTGGTTATCAAGAAGCTGAACAAAGAAATCACCCAGGGCCCTTTATTGCATTCCAGTTCTCTGGCTCCCAATCAGCAAACTGGTTCAGTAAAGTGAGAAATTACTTAGAAACTCTGCTCACTTATACAAAATGTCCTGCTGAACCCAGGAGGGGCCAGCCACGTTCCCAGAGCAACACTGGTTTGGATCTGATCCTCAATCCCACGCTGCCAGCCAAGCCTTTAAACCTAAAACTAAAGGTTTATTACAAACAATAAGAGAAGAACGGGAAGAGAGTTGTTCAATGGTCAAAGCAGTCAGATCCATACGTACGACTTCAGAGTCCATAGATTGGGTTCATAGCCGCCTTGGTGAGTTTGCTGGCTTGTAAAGTCCCTCTGGAACACACCCAAAGTGTGGACGGGTCAGTCAGTCCTTTGTTCAGAGCTTCAGTTTGTAGAGAAGTCCCTCCAGAGGTGGGAAGCAGGATTGAAGACAAAATGGAGAAGATGCAGCTCCCTTTTATGTCCTTTCCCACGTGGCGTGTACATCCTTTGTCCCAAACACAAGCTCGCAACACATGGGCATAGATCCCCTGTGCACAGGCACGTCCCTACCGGTCCTGCTGACTCATAGGTGTAGCCCCTGGCTTCTCTCAAGGGCTCATTGTATAGCTGATTGCCCTTGATGGGCCATCCAGCAGGCTGGATAGTGCTGATGCCAATCTCTGGGGGTGTCATCCAGGCCCAGCACAGGTTTGAGATACAGATATAGCACACGCTTATAACTCACCATACAAAGGTGATACCAACATACAAACAAGTGTATCATGCTTAGCGAATCATAGAACTGGAAGGGACCTCGAGAGTTCATCTAGTCCAGTCCCTTGCACTCATGGCAGGACTAATTATCTTCTAGACCATCCCTGACAGGTGTGTGTCTAACCTGCTCTTAAAAATCTCAACTGATGGAGATTCCACAACCTCCCTGGGCAATTTATTCCAGTGCTTAACCACCCTGACAGTTAGGAAGTTTTTTCCTAATGTCCAACCTAAACCTCCCTTGCTGCAATTGAAGCCCATTGCTTCTTGTCCTGTCCTCAGAGTTAACGAGAACAATTTTCCTTCCTCCTCCTTGTAACAACCTTTTACGTACTTGAAAACTGTTATCATGTCCACTCTGTCTTCTCTTTACCAGACTAAACAACCCCAGTTTTTTCAATCTTCCCTCAGAGGTCACGTTTTCTAGACCTTTAAGCACTTTTGTTGCTCTTCTCTGGACCCTCTCGAATTTGTCCAAATCCTTCCTGAAATGTGGCGCCCAGAACTGGACACAATACTCCAGTTGAGGCCTAATCAGTGCGGTGTAGAGTGGAAAAATTACTTCTCTTGTCTTGGTTACAACACTCCTGCTAATACAGCCCAGAATGACGTTCACTTTTTTTGCAACAGCGTTACACTGCTGACTCATATTTAGCTTGTGATTCACTCTGACCCCCAGATCCCTTTCCGCAGTTCTCCTTCCTAGGCAGTCATTTCCCATTCTGTATGTGTACAACTGATTGTTCCTTCCTAAGTGGAGTACTTTACATTTGTCCTTGTTGAATTTCATCCTATTTACTTCAGAGCATTTCTCCAGTTTGTCCAGATCATTTTGAATTTTAATCCTGTCCCGCAAAGCACTTGCAATCCCTCTCAGCTTAGTATCGTCTGCAAACTTTATAAGTGTACTCTCTATGCCATTATCTAAATCACTGATGAAGATATTGAACAGAACCGGACCCAGAACCAATCCCTGCGGGACCCCACTAGTTATGTCCTTCCAGCATGACTGTGAACCACTGATAACTACTCTCTGGGAACAGTTTTCCAACCAGTTTTGCACCCACCTTATAGTAGCTCCATCTACGTTGCAGCGACAAAGAGTTCTGTGGCACCTTATAGACTAACAGACGTATTGGAGCATAAGCTTTCGTGGGTGAATCCCCACTTCTTCGGATGCATGCAGTGGAAATGTCCAGGGGCAGGTATAAATAAGCAGGGAAGAGCCAGGCTAGAGATAATGAGGTTAGTTCAATCAGGGAGGACGAGGCCTTCTTTTAGCAGTTGAGGTGTGAACACCAAGGGAGGAAAAACTGCTTTTGTAGTTTGCTAGCCATTCATAGTCTTTGTTTAATCCTGAGCTGATGGTGTAAAAAACATCTACATTGCATTTTCCTAGTTTGTTTATGAGAAGGTAATGCAGGACAGTATCAAAAGCTTTACTAAAGTCAAGATATACCTGTGATGAACTAGGACTGTTGTTAAGGTTTCCCTGAGTACTGTGTGGGTGCCTCGGTTTCCCCTATGCAGTGCTTGAGTATCTAGGTGGTGGGACAATGGTGCATGATTGTTACAAAGCCCTAGAAGGCAGGGGTGGGCAGAGGCCTGGACACAGAGAATGGCCCTGTCTCCTGGCAACAGATGGCCCTGGCCCCTCCCCTGCAAAGGTGAGAGCTGAAGGTGTTGGAACAAAGGGATCAGGTGACCTCCTGGCCCGGGAAGGAGACAAAGGGGGAGGAGGGGCTGGAGAGTTTCAGTTTGGAACTGGCTGGAGAGGAGGGGAGAGAGGCAGACAGGGTCTGGCCTCCCTGCCTCCGTTTGGAGCTGTGGGGTGAAATGCAGGGAGCCCCAGGCTGGGGTCTAAGCTCCCTGCCCCCCGGAAGGACCCGACTGAGGGGTCCTGGATGTACTGACAACCTCTGTTTGGACTGTGTTCCTGGCATCTCTAATAAACCTTCTGTTCTACTGGCTGGCTGAGACTCCCAGTGAATCCGGGGAAGAGGGGTGCAGGGCCGGACTCCCCCATACTCCGTGACAACTGGTGGCAGCGGTGGGATGTACTGCACCCCGTGGAAGACGCTTCCTGCAGTAAGTAACTGGGGAGCAGTAGAACGAAGGGGGGCTAACGAGGACCAGGAGTGCTGAAGGCTCACAGAGGAGCGGTTTCGGGAAGCGGAGGAGCTACGCTTAACCCCTGGGAGTGTGTGACCAGCGAGAAGGACTGTGCAATGATGGGGTCCCCCTGGGGGCTGCAGTGAGCAGTCCCAGGGGCGGAGGAGCCTGCGGCTTGGCCCTGGGAGAGAGAAGGATTTTTGCAGTGACAGGGTTCCCCTGGGGGTGCCGTGAGTGGACCCAGGGGCGGAGGAGCTGCGGCTCGACCCTGGCAAAGAGGCGGTGACCTGGAGAAGGGCTGGCACACTTGGGGTTCTTCCTGGAAACTGTGGGGAGCGAAGAGCACACAGGCCTGCGAATCCACAGCAACTTGGGAGCAGTGAAGTGATGGCATATCGCTTTCTCCTTAAAAGAAGCATTGTAACCCTGTGCAAAAAGAGAGGGATACGCATTGGGAAGCTCACTAAAGCCCAGCTAATCGTGCAGCTGGAGGAGGATGACCACTCTAAGGAGCAGATTCCTGACCCCGATGGGGCTACAGCAGGATCTGGGAGCAGCTGGAGCGGTAGCCTGGCATCCCCAAGAGTCTGGTCCCCAACCAGACGGGGGTCTTCACGATCGGGTTCCCCAGCAGGGGATCGGAGACGGATGGGACTGGAGCTGAGTCCGAGAGAGCAAGAGGACTGTGAGAGACAGCGAGAGCCCGAGAAAGGGCTACAGGAGAAGCAGCAGCATAAACTGGCAGTGGTGGAATGGAGAGGCATAGGGGACTGGCCAGGGGTAAGTGGGGATAGATCCCGGGGTGCCAGCTCCGCAGGGAACCTCGATCCTAAATTGCTGCCCCTGGTTAAGGAGGGTGGGGATGTGGAGGCCCACCTCACTGCCTTTGAGCAGGCTGGTGATTGGAACCAGGGAGACCCTGCGGAAAAGCCCCGGGATCTAACCCCCTTGCTGGGTCCCAAGGCCATAAACTCCGTCAGCCAGATGGGTGGGATGGTGGACGGATTTCCACTCCTGGCCCTGGACTCAAGCCCTATGGACCCCCAGTGGGAGCGGAGGGTGATGGTCAATGGAGAGACATTCTTGGGGTGGCGAGATCCCGGGACAGAGAGAACTGTGGTCAGGCCCCGGGTGGTGCACCCCCACCAGATGCTGAGGGGCTGTGTGACCTGGCTGAGGGTCCCAGGGACGGACCCATTCGCCCTGCCTATGGCCCAGTTCCCTGTGCAGACCCAGGAGGGGTCGGGCTGGCTGGTTGTTGGGGTTCTCCAGGATATCAGCGGTGAGGTGCTGTTGGGGGGTGACTGTGTATCTTTGGGACAGGATCCAGGCCCTGGCCCTGTAACGGCCGAGGATTTGAATTTGAACTCAGGGAACCAATTGGCGAAGAGGGAAATGGTCAGTGAAAATGCAAATGACCTGGCTGGCAGGGGGGAGGAGCTGCCAGGCCCCGGTTACCTGCCTGCCTGTAACCAGACCCCTAGGGCGGGGTGGGATAGAGAGATGCTCCCCACCCCCCTGCACAATGGAGAGGTGGCTCAGGCAGTCTCTGATGCAGAGAGCAAAGCAGCGAGCTCGCTGCCTGGCCCCACAGGGACAGCCAGGGCAGCGCTGAGCACGGGGGGGAGCGGAGACCCCAGCTGAGTGGGGGGACACACAGGCAGGGCAGGACGGCTGCCAACCAGGCTTGCCTGGTCCAGAGGTGCTGCCGGGAAGTGATTCCACGGCAGGGAGGGAGCCACCAGGGACAGGGCTCAGTGGGGCGGTGACCCCAGGCCTGGCCAGTGAGCTGCAGACGGATCCCGCCTTGGAGAAGCTAAGGGAACTTGCTGGCCACAGCGCTGCAAACCCCCTTGGGGAAGACTGCAGAGACAGATCCCTGTGGGAGAAGGAATCCCTGTGCCGGGAATGGGCTCCCCAAGGGGAAGTAGAACTGTGGGGAATCATGAGGCAGCCGGTGGGGCCCCAGAAGTATCATCACCGGCTATTGTACCTGGCCCGGGGTAAGGGAGAAGATCCCTGGAGGTCCCTGCCCATCAGAGAGGAACCTTTCCAGAAGGTGGCTATGAATAGGGTGGGCCCCCTCAGCAGGGCAACCTGGTCAGGGAAGAAATGCATCCTGGTGGTGATGGATTTCGCCACCCGCTACCCAGAGGTGGTAGCTCTGTCCTCCACCGGGGCAGACACCGAGGCAGACGCGCTGCTGACCATCTTCAGCAGAATGGGGGTCCCCAGCGAGGTCCTTACAGACCAGGGATCCGAGGCCATCTCAGCCCGTCTCCGGGGCGTGTGGGAGAAAGGTGGGGTCTGGCCCACCTGGGCCTCTGCATATCACCCTCAGTCCAACGGGCTGGTGGAGAGAGTTCAAGGGACCGTGAGGCTGATGCTGAGGACTTGTATAAATCAGCATCCACAGGACTGGGACAAGTACCTGCCCCACCGATGGCACAGGGAAGTGCCCCAGGAATCACCAGGGGGCTTCCCTTTCAAGCTGTGGTATGGGAGGAGAGTAAGGGGACCCCTAGAACTGGTAAGGGACGATTGGGAGGAGAAGGGGGAAGACCCCCTGGTGGATCTCTCCCCTGACATGGGAGCCCATCCTCCCATCAGGTGTCCCCCATTCAGAGTAACTGGGAAAAGAGCCCAGAACCTGGAGAGAGAGGCCAAGGACAGGCTGGCTTTAGAGGTGAACCAGTCATTCAACAGCCCAGGGCTGGCCAAGGTGGAGGCGATCAGAGATTGGCCTGTTCCCCAGACCAAGGAACAGGTCCAGGCCTTTAGCGGGATGGCGGGGTACTACCAGAGGTTTGTACCCCCCTTTAGCTCCCTAGCTGCCCCCATCACAGAGCTAGGTAAGAAGGGGAAGCCGGACGAGGCAGTCTGGACCGAGCAGGGCCAGAGGGCTCTCTGTGCGCTGAAGGAGGCTCTAATCCAGGGGCCGATAAATCGAGTAAACCCAGACCGGGCCAAGCCCTGTACAGTGTTCACCGAAGCCTCAGACACAGGGCTGGGCGTGGTGCTGATGCAGGCCTATGCGAAGCGGGAGAGACACCCCATCGGGTATCTGAGCAAGGAGCTGCTGCCCTGGAGGCAGAACGGTCAGGCCATAGAGAGGGAATGCCTGGCCATGGGGCAGGCCCTTAAGAAGCAGCAGCCGGATCTATTTGGGTGGTGCTTTACGGTCTATAGTCACCACCTCGCCCCGACGTGGCTGCATCCAGGAAAAGGGGCCGATGCCGAGCGGCTGGTGACAGAGACACGTGGTCAGAGAGGGGACCAGATCAAGAGGGAGGCTCTTAACCAAGAGAGCCCGAATTACAGCCCTCCAGACTGGAGCGCTGGGAAAAGACCTGATCTCAGCTTGAATCCCAGGGGTTTTGGGATGGAAAAAGGGCATGGGCCGCCTAAACCTTCCCACATGCAGCCTGCGGGTGCCATCAAGCCCACCTGACCTAAGGGAGCACGTGGAACTGGAACGGCCTAGTGTGACCAGGTTCGAACTTCCCCAGGTCACTGGCTAAAGTGACCCCGCTCAGTTCGGTCTCGAAGGGGGGAGAGATGTGACGAACTAGGACTGTTGTTAAGGTTTCCCTGAGTACTGTGTGGGTGCCTCGGTTTCCCCTATGCAGTGCTTGAGTATCTAGGTGGTGGGACAATGGTGCATGATTGTTACAAAGCCCTAGAAGGCAGGGGTGGGCAGAGGCCTGGACACAGAGAATGGCCCTGTCTCCTGGCAACAGATGGCCCTGGCCCCTCCCCTGCAAAGGTGAGAGCTGAAGGTGTTGGAACAAAGGGATCAGGTGACCTCCTGGCCCGGGAAGGAGACAAAGGGGGAGGAGGGGCTGGAGAGTTTCAGTTTGGAACCTGCTGGAGAGGAGGGGAGAGAGGCAGACAGGGTCTGGCCTCCCTGCCTCCGTTTGGAGCTGTGGGGTGAAATGCAGGGAGCCCCAGGCTGGGGTCTAAGCTCCCTGCCCCCCGGAAGGACCCGACTGAGGGGTCCTGGATGTACTGACAAGCTCTGTTTGGACTGTGTTCCTGGCATCTCTAATAAACCTTCTGTTCTACTGGCTGGCTGAGACTCCCAGTGAATCCGGGGAAGAGGGGTGCAGGGCCGGACTCCCCCATACTCCGTGACAACACCACGTCTGCCATTCCCCCCCCCCCCCGTTACCTGTCTAAGAGAGCTATCAGGTTGGTTTGACAGGATTTGTTCTTGACAAATCCATGCTAACTGTTACTTATCACCTTATTATTTTCTAGATGTTGGCAAATTGATTGCTTAAGTATTTGCTCTGTTATCTTTCCGGGTACAGAAGTTAAGCTGACCGGTCTGTAATTCCCTGGGTTGGACTTATTTTCCTTTTTGTAGATGGGCACTATCTTTGCCCTTTTCCAGTCTTTTCAAATCTCTCCTGTCTTCCATGACTTTTTTCAAATTTTCAATAATTGCTAATGGCTCAGATATCTCCTCAGCATCTTGAGTATTCTAGGATGCATTTCATCAGGCCCTGGTGACTTGAAGATATCTAATTTGTCTACGTAATTTTTAACTTGTTCTTTCCCTATTTTAGCCTCTTCTGCTCCTACCTCATTTTCCCCGGCATTCACTGTGTTATACGTCCAATCACCGCCAACCTTCTTGGTGAAAACTGAAAGGAAGTCATTAAGCACCTCTGCCATTTCCACATTTTCTGTTAGAGGCAAGTCTCATCTTACGCGGGGGTTCCGTTCCGCGGTTAGCGCGTAAAGCGAAAAACCGCGTATAGTGAAACACCATTGAGTTGAATGGCGGACGGAATTGCCCGCAGTACCGATGCCATTTTAAAATGGTTATTTTTCTTTTTTTTCCCTTGTTTTTGCTGACCGCGCAAAGCTGAATTCGCACATGTTAAATGCGCCTAAGATGCGACTCGCCTGTACTGTTTTTCCCCCTTCATTGAATAACAGGCCAACTCTGTCCTTGGTCTTCCTCTTGCTTCTAATGTATTCGTAGGATGTTTTCTTGTTAGCCTCTATGTCTCTAGCTAGTTTGATCTCTTTTTGTGCCTTGGCCTTTCTAATTTTGTCCCTACATATTTGTGTTATTTGTTTATATTCATCCTTTGTAATTTGACTGAGTTTCCACTTTTTGTAGGACTCTTTCTTGACTTTTAGATCATTGAAGATCCCTCAGTTAAACCAGGGTGGTCTCTTGCCATACTTCCTATCTTTCCTACACAGTGGGATAGTTTGCTCTTGTGCCCTTAATAATGTCTCTTTGAAAAACTGCCAACTGTCTCCAGTTATTTTTCCCCTTAGACTTGCTTCCTATGGGATCTGACCTACAACTCCTTGAGTTTGCTAAAGTCTGCCGCCTTGAAATCCATTGTCTTTATTGTGCTGTTCTCCCTCCTACCATTCCTTAAAATCATGAACTCTACCGTTTCATGATCACTTTCACCCAAGCTGCCTTCCACTTTCAAATTCTCAACCAGTTCCTCCCTATTTGTCAAAATCAGATCTAGAACAGCCTCTCCCCTAGTAGCTTTCTCCACCTTCTGAAATAAAAAATTGTCTCCACTACATCCCAAGAACTTGTTGGAGAATCTGTGCCCTGCTGTGTTATTTTCCCAACAGATGTCTGGGGAGTTGAAGTCCCCCATCACCACCAAGTCTTGTGCTTTGGATGATTTTGTTAGTTGTTTAAAAAAAGCTTCATCCACCTCTTCTTCGTGGTTCGGTGGTCTGTAGTAGACCCCACCATGACATCACCCTTGTTTTTTATCCTGACCCAGAGACTTTCAACAAGTCTGTCTCCTATTTCCATCTCAACCTCAGTCCAAGTGTGTACATTTTTAATATCTAAGGCAACACCTCCTCCCTTTTCCCCCAGCCTGTCCACTCTGAGCAAGCTGTCCCCTTCTATACTAATATTCCAGTCATGTGAATTATCCCACCAGGTCTCTGTGATGCCAACTATGTCATAGCTGTATTTATTTACTAGCATTTCAAGTTCTTCCTGCTTATTCCCCATACTTCTCACATTAGTATACAGATATCTAAGATATTGATTTGATTCCCCGCCCCCCCAGTTCTGTCTTGTCTCTCCTTTATCCTTGCTATAACAGCCCATGGCCACGGGATGTTGTTCCAGAAGAAAGGGCAAGGAAGCCGAAGCCCTCCTGGAGACACCATCTTCGCAGACAGGCATTCACCTCCAGGATGTACCTGTCTCTGCCTGGGCCCCTACCCTTGATCGGAAGGATCGAAGAGAGCATCACCTGCGCTCCCAACTCCTTCACCCTTACTCCCAGAGCCCTGTAGTCACTTCTGATCTGCTCAGGGAGGGTCATACCTCGCAGGATCGTTAGTGCCCACATGGACGAGTAGCATGGGGTAGTAGTCAGAGGGCCGGATGATCCTTGACAATCCCTCCGTAACGTCTCTGATACGGGCCCCTGGCAGGCAGCATACCTCCCGGGATGCCACGTCAGGGTGACAGATGGGTGCCTCTGTCCCCCTCAGAAGAGAGTCTCCAACCACCATTACCCTACATTTTCTCCTGGGAGTGGTGGCTGTGATCCTCCCAGCCTTGAGGGTACATGGCTTCTCCTCCTCCACCTTTGGGGGTGATTCCTCGTCGCTCGTTGCCAGAGCAGCATCTCGGTTTTCCATCACCGTGGTGGGTGGGTTGGGAGTAGGGGTGGAGCTCTGCCTGCTGCCGGAAGTCACCAGCAGCCAGTGTTCTCCCTGTGACAGAGCCATATCATAGAATCATAGAATCATAGAATCTCAGGGTTGGAAGGGACCTCAGGAGGTCATCTAGTCCAACCCCCTGCTCAAAGCAGGACCAAACCCAATTAGATCATCCCAGCCAGGGCTTTGTCAAGCCTGACCTTAAAAACCTCTAAGGAAGGAGATTCCACCACCTCCCTAGGTAACCCATTCCAGTGCTTCACCACCCTACTAGTGAAAAAGGTTTTCCTAATATCCAACCTAAACCTCCCCCTCTGCAACTTGAGACCATTACTCCTTGTTCTGTCATCTTCTACCACTGAGAACAGTCTAGATCCATCCTCTTGGGAACCCCCTTTTAGGTAGTTGAAAGCAGCTATCAAATCCCCCCCTCACTCTTCTCTTCTGCAGGCTAAACAATCCCAGTTCCCTCAGCCTCTCCTCATAAGTCATGTGCTCCAGCCCCCTAATCATTTTTGTTGCCCTCCGCTGGACTCTTTCCAATTTATCCACATCCTTCTTGCAGTGTGGGGCCCAAAACTGGACACAGTACTCCAAATGAGGCCTCACCAGTGCCGAATAGAGGGGAATGATCACGTCCCTCGATCTGCTGGAAATGCCCCTACTTATACAGCCCAAAATCCCGTTAGCCTTCTTGGCAACAAGGGCACACTGTTGACTCATATTCAGCTTTTCGTCCACCGTAACCCCTAGGTCCTTTTCTGCAGAACTGCTGCCCAGCCATTCGGTCCCTAGTCTGTAGCAGTGCATGGGATTCTTCTGTCCTAAGTGCAGGACTCTGCACTTGTCCTTGTTGAACCTCATCAGATTTCTTTTGGCCCAATCCTCTAATTTGTCTAGGTCCCTCTGTATCCTGTCCCTACCCTCCAGCGTATCAACCACTCCTCCCAGTTTAGTGTCCTAATATCCTCCTCCCCCGGTGGTGTGACAGCAGCCCTCTCTTGTTGGGTAGCCTCCTCAGCCTTGGATGTCTCCATGTGGATACTCTCGAGGAATTCCTCTTGTGCACGGATGCTCCTCAGCCTGGCCACCTCCTCCCGTAGCTCTGTCACCTGCTTCCTGAGAGATGTCGCCAGCAGGCACCTCGCACACTGGATGGTCCCCCCAGCCTGGCTTTCTGAGAGGGGGAAATGCAGGCCCCAGTCTCTGCAAATCCACACCGGCATCTGGGGAGAGGCAGCTGTGGTTAGGTTCTCTGTCTGGATACAGGCGCAGGTGGAGGAGACAGGAGCAGAGTTGGCACTGGCGATGGTGCCCTTCTGAACCATAGTGACTATATTACGTCTCCCTCCCACAAACTCCCCTGTTTGCGGACCCCTGTTCCCGTACCTTACCCACGGACACCTTACATGGCAGATCTGGTCTAGGATTCATTGCAGTGTTGTAATATTGGTACGGATACTGTTAGAAATGGTCACCCCTGTTCACATCCCCCCCACACATCCACCCCACCCCCCAAGCCGTGCTGGCCCCATGCGGACTGGGTGCTGCTGCCCTGGGGGGGCCCATTCTCTCCATGGTGCCGGGTCTGGGGTGGGAGGTGTGTGCTCAGGGCTCGGCGTTCCTGCCCCAGGCCAGGCTGGGCTCCTTCTGGGGGAGGGGAGCTGCGTGTTCCCAGGGTGGGGCTGCAGGATGGGGGTTGCCTGTGACGCCCGCGTGCTCCATCCCTTGCAGGAGGGGGACAGCGCGCTCCATGACGCCGTGCGGCTCAGCCGCTACAAGATCATTAAGATGCTGATCCTGTACGGGGCAGACATGCTGGCCCAGAACCTGGTGAGTGGCAGGGCTGGAGGGGGAGGGGAGGGGGTCAGCCCCCAGGGGCGGGATCACCCAGCGCAGATAAGATCCTTGCTTCTGTCGCCAGTGGGGGATTCTCCTTTGGAGGGGCACTGGGAGAAGGGGCTTGCCCCATGTGCCGTACAGCGGGAGCCTGGGCTGTCTGCAGTACATGGAGGGGTGGCAGGTCACGGCCCCTCCCACACATCCCAGCCCCAGCTGGGCTGCTCCTTGCTGCCGACCTCACATGGGGCAGGAGGTACGGGCTTGTCTCACCCTCTTCCCCCTTCCTCCCTCCCCCCACAGGCAGGAAAGACCCCCACGGATCTGGTGCAGCTCTGGCAGGCAGACACCCGGCAGGCCCTGGAGACGCGGGAGCCTGGCGAGACGGAGGCACCGGTGTGAGGGGTGGACGGAAGGGCGCTGGGCTGGGGGTGGGGAACGGGACCCCTTGCAGGACTCCCAGCTGTGTGACTCTAGGAATAAAACCCCGTGAACGAGAGTGCAGCATCGGGAGCGAGCAGGGGCCCCGTGGGCGGCAGGGACAGGTGTTACCCGCCTGGGCCCGTATCATCACCCGGGGTGGGGGAGGGTGGTGCCCGTCTGGGCCCGTGTCGTCTCTCGGGGGCGGGGGAGGGCGGCGCCCGGACGGGCCCGTGTCGTCTCTCGGGGGCGGGGGAGGGCGGCGCCCGGACGGGCCCGTGTCGTCCCTCGGGGGCGGGGGAGGGCGGCGCCCGGACGGGCCCGTGTCGTCCCTCGGGGGCGGGGGAGGGCGGCGCCCGGACTGGCCCGTGTCGTCTCTCGGGGGCGGGGGAGGGCGGCGCCCGGACGGGCCCGTGTCGTCCCTCGGGGGCGGGGGGAGGGCGGCGCCCGGACGGGCCCGTGTCGTCCCTCGAGGGCGGGGGGAGGGCGGCGCCCGGACGGGCCCGTGTCGTCCCTCGGGGGCGGGGGGAGGGCGGCGCCCGGACGGGCCCGTGTCGTCCCTCGGGGGCGGGGGGAGGGCGGCGCCCGGATGGGCCCGTGTCGTCCCTCGGGGGCGGGGGAGGGCGGCGCCCGGACGGGCCCATGTCGTCCCTCGGGGGCGGGGGAGGGCGGCGCCCGGACGGGCCCGTGTCGTCCCTCGGGGGGCGGGATGCTGGGCACGTCTCTAACAGACAGGCTCCCCAGGCAGGCTCTCTTGCCTCCCCCCCCTCGTCCATCCCAACTGCCGCATTTCCCTGGAACAGAACATTTGCTCGTGCCGCTTCTTGGTTGCCCGACACTCAACACTATGCACTGCAAGTGGGCAGACCACCACGCTGGAGCCCTTCCTTTCAGTCGAACTGGGATCGTCCCTGTGTACAGGGCTGGGGAGCTGGATTGGCCCAGGAATATTAGAGAGACAAGCGGGGAGGGAATTGGAGCAACTTCTGTTGGTGAGAGAGACGCGCTTTTCAGCCACACTCAGCTCTTCCTCGGGGCTGGGAAAGGGACTGGAGCGTCACAGGAAATACAAGGTGGCACACGTTGTTTAGCATAAGCAGTTAATCCATATGGTGAGAGACCATTTGCAACGATGCTGCCCGTGGGAGCCAGCTGAGGTCACTCAATCGGGGTGAACTGCCAACAGAACGGGGCAGACGAACCCCAAACGCTGGTGGCTCTTCCAATACTGAGATTTACCAGACAGCCCAAAACAGCCTCTGTATCGCCTCCCTGGTTACTCCGGAGTCCGAATAACGCAGCTCCCTTAAAGTGCCCGGCCTCCGGCCTCCATCCGGACACGTCAGAGGAGATGATGGTTACTGAAAATCTTCTCTCATCATATAAGAGAAAAGGTTCTTCCAACCCCAAAGGATCAGCCACACACCCAGGTCCAATTATAACTTAGATCTCACCCAAAATACACGCTACAGGCAATTCTTGTTAACTAAAGTAACATTTATTAAAAAAAGAAAAGAGAGAGAGCTGGTTAAAAGATCAATATACAGACAGACTTGAGTTCATTTCTTGAGGTCCAGACACACAGCAGAGATGAGTCTGTAGTTGCCAAAAGTCCTTTTAGAAATAGTCGACAGGTTATAGTCCAATGTCCACATTCAGGGTGACTCCAGTCAGTGACTGGGGATCTCAATTCTTATGGCTCAGGGTTTCCCCTTCTTGAACCCCAAAGCAGACCTGAGATGAAGAAGGATCCTGTCCCAGGGTTTTTATACATTTCCAGCAGCCACTTGGCCTGAGAAAACAATAGGCTGAACTTTCCTCCCTCCAAACATCATGGCAATTAGCACAGGGTAATTTATCCATTAAACAGTTCAGATACAGGTTACCACAACCTTCCAAGAGACATACAGACAATAATACTAGTTCACTCCAGTGTCTTCCTAAATGTTAATACTCCTTTTTTTTTTAATCTTTGAATCAAAGCTATAGCAATACATAAGACTTGTTTGCTACATCCCAAGACCTGAGCAAACAGCTCCCTTTTTATCTCTAACAATGCCGGCTGCATTTCCCAGGTCTGTTCATTTCCATCTCTTCCTAACCAGTCTTTAAAGTTCGGCCATAGGTCAGGTCAGTCTGGGAGTTCATTAACTCTTTCTGGCCCTGTCACCTGTCAATGAGATATTATATTACACTCATAACATCACACCATTCAAGGTGAAGTGACCTGTTAACACATCTGTAATTATAGGACAAAAAGGAGGGGCTTATTGTACAGCTGATTGCCCTTGATGGGCCATCCAGCAGGCTGGATAGTGCTGATGCCAATCTCTGGGGGGTGTCATCCAGGCCCAGCACAGGTTTGAGATACAGATATAGCACATGCTTATAACTCACCGTACAAAGGTGATACCAACATACAAACAAGTGCATCATGCTTAGCGAATCATACAACTGGAAGGGACCTCGAGAGTTCATCTAGTCCAGTCCCTTGCACTCGTGGCAGGACTAATTATCTTCTAGACCATCCCTGACAGGTGTGTGTCTAACCTGCTCTTAAAAATCTCAACTGATGGAGATTCCATAACCTCCCTAGGCAATTTATCCCAGTGCTTAACCGCCCTGACAGGAAGTTTTTCCTAATGTCCAACCTAAACCTCCCTTGCTGCAATTGAAGCCCATTGCTTCTTGTCCTATCCTCAGAGGTTAACGAGAACAATTTTTCTTCCTCCTCCTTGTAACAACCTTTTACATACTTGAAAACTGTTCTCATGTCCCCCTCAGTCTTCTCGTCTCCAGACTAAACAAACCCAATGTTTTCAATCTTCCCTCAGAGGTCACGTTTTCTAGACTTTTAAGCACTTTTGTTGCTCTTCTCTGGACCCTCTCCAATTTGTCCAAATCCTTCCTGAAATGTGGCGCCCAGAACTGGACACAATACTCCAGTTGAGGCCTAATCAGTGCAGAATAGAGTGGAAGAATTACTTCTCTTGTCTTGGTTACAGCACTCCTGCTAATACAGCCCAGAATGATGTTCGCTTTTTTTGCAACAGCTTTACACTGTTGACTCATATTTAGCTTGTGATTCACTCTGACCCCCAGATCCCTTTCTGCAGTACTCCTTCCTAGGCAGTATTTTCCCATTGTGTATGTGTGCAACTGATTGTTCCTTCCTAAGTGGAGTACTTTGCATTTGTCCTTGTTGAATTTCATCCTATTTACTTCAGACTATTTCGCCAGTTTGTTCAGATCATTTTGAATTTTAATCCTGTCCCACAAAGCACTTGCAGCCCCTCCCAGCTTAGTATCATCCACAAACTTTATAAGTGTACTCTGTATGCCATTATCTAAATCACTGATGAAGATATTGAACAGAACCGGACCCAGAACCCCACTCGTTATGTCCTTCCAGCCTGACTGTGAACCACTGATAACTACTCTCTGGGAACAGTTTTCCAACCAGTTTTGCACCCACCTTATAGTAGCTCCATCTAGGTTGCATTTCCCTAGTTTGTTTATGAGAAGGTCATGCAGGACAGTATCAAAAGCTTTACTAAAGTCAAGCTATACCACATCTGCCACTTCCCCCCCACCCCATCCACAAGGCTTGTTACCTGTCAAAGAAAGCTATCAGGTTGTTTTGACAGGATTTGTTCTTGACAAATCCATGCTGACTGTTACATCTCACCTTTTTATCTTCTAGATGTTGGCAAACCGATTGCTTAAGTGTTTGCTCTGTTATCTTTCCGGGTACAGAAGTTAACCTAACTGGTCTGTAATTCCCTGGGTTGGATTTATTTCCCTTTTTGTGGATGGGCACTAGATTTGCCCCTTTGCAGTCTTCTGGAATCTCTCCCGTCTTCCATGACTTTTCAAAGATAATTGCTAATGGCTCAGATATCTCCTCAGCTCCTTGAGTATTCTAGGATGCATTTCATCAGGCGCTGGTGATTTGAAGACATCTAACTTGTCCACATAATTTTTAACTTGTTCTTTCCCTGTTTTAGCCTCTTCTGATCCTACCTCATTTTCACCGGCATTCACTGTTAGACGTCCAATCACCGCCAACCTTCTTGGTGAAAACTGAAATGAAGTCATTAAGCACCTCTACCATTTCCACATTTTCTGTTATTGTTTTTCCCCCCTCATGGAGTAACAGTCCTACCCTGTCCTTGGTCTTCCTCTTGCTTCTATCGTATTTGTAGAATGTTTTCTTGTTAGCCTTTATGTCTTTAGCTATTTTGATCTTGTTTTGTGCCTTGACCTTTCTAATTTTGTCCCTACATATTTGTGTTATTTGTTTATATTCATCCTTTGTAATTTGACCTAGTTTCCACTTTTTGTAGGACTCTTATTTTTGATTTTTTGATCACTGAAGATCTCCTGGTTAAGCCAGGGTGGTCTCTTGCCAATCTTTCCTACGCAGTGGGATAGTTTGCTCTTGTGCCCTTAATAATGTCTCTTTGAAAAACTGCCAATTGTGTCCTATTGTTTTTCCCCTTAGACTTGCTTCCCATGGGATCTAACCTACAGCTCCCTGAGTTTGCTAACGTCTGCCACCTTGAAATCCATTGTCTTTATTGTGTTGTTCTCCCTCCTACCATTCCTTAGAATCATGAACTCATCATTTCATGATCACTTTCTCTCAAGCTGCCTTCCACTTTCAAATTCTTAACCAGTTTTTCCCTATTTGTCAAAATCAAATCTAGAACAGCCTCCCCCCTGGTAGCTTTCTCCACCTTCTGAAATAAAAAATGGTCTCCAATACATTCCAAGAACTTGTTGGAGAATCTGTGCCCTGCTGTGTTATTTTCGCAACAGATGTCTGGGGAGTTGTAGTTCCCCATCACCACCAAGTGCTTTGGATGATTTTGTTAGTTGTTTAAAAAAAGCCTCATCCACCTCATCTTCCTGGTTCGGTGGTCTGTAGTAGACCCCTACCATGACATCACCCTTGTTTTTTATCCCTTTTATCCTTACCCAGAGTCTTTCAACAAGTCTGTCTCCTATTTCCATCTCAACCTCAGTCCGAGTGTATACATTTTTAATATCTAAGGCAACACCTCCTCCCTTTTTCCCTGCCTGTCCTTCCTGAGCAAGCTATAACCTTCTATACCAATATTCCAGTCATGTGTATTATCCCACCAGGTCTCTGTGATGCCAACTATGTCATAGTTGTGTTTATTTACTAGCATTTCAGATTCTTCCTGCTTATTCCCCATACTTCTCACATTAGTATACAGACATCTAAGATATTGATTTGATCCCCCCCCCCCATGAGTTCTGTCTTGTCTCTCCTTTATCCCTGCTATAACAGCCCATGCCCACCCCCCCAATTCTGACCCTTCTCCCAGGTCTCCATGTTCTTCATTTACCTGTGGGCTTTGGTTACCTGCCCCCTTCAAACTTAGTTTAAAGCCCTCCTCACTAGGTTAGCCAGTCTGTAGCCATATATGCTCTTCCCCTTCCTCGATGGGGTCCACCTATCTATGCTTAGCAATCCTTCTTCCTGGAACAGCATCCCATGGTCAAGGAAGCTGTAACAATGCTGGTTCTGGTGGGACCCAACTGAGGGTGCCAATTCAGAACAAATTGCTTCAAGCAGGGCAGCTACAGCCCAAGGCTAGGGGTTTTCCACCTCTAAGGGACCAAACCAGCCAAACAGAGAAGACTTTGGTTTTACCCCACTGGCTAACTACAAGTCACAAGCAATTCCCTTAGACACTCCAGTTTCCCAGTATCCCCACCAGTGCCACTCGTTATGGGGACAAATGGTTATGAAAATCAATGCCCCAGTAAAAGAAAAACGTTCTCCTGATCCCAAAGGACCAAGCCTCCAGACCCAGGTCAATATACAAATCATAGAATCATAGAATCTCGGGATTGGAAGGAACCTCAGGAGGTCATCTAGTCCAACCCCCTGCTCAAAGCAGGGCCAACCCCAACTAAATCATCCCAGCCAGGGCTTTGTCAAGCCTGACCTTAAAAACCTCTACGGAAGGAGATTCCACCACCTCCCTAGGTAACCCATTCCAGTGCTTCACCACCCTACTAGTGAAAAAGTTTTTCCTAATATCCAACCTAAACTTCCCCCTCTGCAACTTGAGACCATTACTCCTTGTTCTGTCATCTTCTATCACTGAGAACAGTCTAGATCCATCCTCTTTGGAACCCCCTTTCAGGTAGTTGAAAGCAGCTATCAAATCCCCCCTCGTTCTTCTCTTCTGCAGGCTAAACAATCCCAGTTCCCTCAGCCTCTCCTCATAAGTCATGTGCTCCAGCCCCCTAATTATTTTTGTTGCCCTCCACTGGACTCTTTCCAATTTATCCACATCCTTCTTGCAGTGTGGGGCCCAAAACTGGACACAGTACTCCAAATGAGGCCTCACCAGTGCCGAATAGAGGGGAATGATCACGTCCCTCGATCTGCTGGAAATGCCCCTACTTATACAGCCCAAAATCCCGTTAACCTTCTTGGCAACAAGGGCGCACTGTTGACTCATATTCAGCTTTTCGTCCACCGTAACCCCTAGGTCCTTTTCTGCAGAACTGCTGCCCAGCCATTCGGTCCCTAGTCTGTAGCAGTGCATGGGATTCTTTCGTCCTAAGTGCAGGACTCTGCACTTGTCCTTGTTGAACCTCATCAGATTTCTTTTGGCCCAATCCTCTAATTTGTCTAGGTCCCTCTGTATCCTATCCCTACCCTCCAGCGTATCAACCACTCCTCCCAGTTTAGTGTCATCTGCAAACTTGCTAAGGGTGCAGTCCACACCATCCTCCAGATCGTTGATGAAGCTATTGAACAAAACCAGCCCCAGCACCGACCCTTGGGGCACTCCACTTGATACCGGCTGCCAACTAGAATCATTACAAAAGGGCTAGAGAATAAGACGGAAAATATCTCACTGCCCTTATACAAATCCATAGTGCGCCCACATCTTGAATACTGCGTACAATTGTGGTCTCCTCATCTCAAAAAGGATATTAGAAAAGGTTGAGAGAAGGGCAACTAAAATGATTAGGGCAACTAAAATGATTAGGGGTCTGGAACAGGTCCCATATGAGGAGAGATTAAAGATTAGAGATTAAAGAGGCTAGGATTTTTTAGCTTGGAAAAGAGGAGGCTAAGGGGGGATATGATAGAGGTATATAAAATTATGAGTGGTGTGGAGGAAGTGAATAAGGAAAAGTTATTTACTTGTTCCCATAATAGAAGAACTAGGGGCCACCCAATGAAATTAGTAGGCAGCAAGTTTAAAACAAATAAAAGGAAGTTCTTCTTCACACAGCGCACAGTCAACCTGTGGAACTCCTTGCCTGAGGAGGCTGTGAAGGCTAGGACTATAACAGGGTTTAAAAGAAAACTGGATACATTCATGGCGATGAAGTCCATTAATGGCTATTAACTAGGACGGGTAAGGAATGGTGTCCTTAGCCTATGTTTGTCAGGGGGCATTGATGGATGGCAGGAGAGAGATCACTTGATCGTTACCTGTTAGGTCCACTCACTCCTGGCATTGGCCACTGTTGGTGGACAGGATACTGGGCTGGATGGACCTTTGGTCTGACCCAGTACGGCCTCTCTTATGTTATGTTCTAACCCCATCATTCTTCCCTGGCCTGGAGGACCAGAGACACGGGCCCTTCCGCCAATCACCCACTGCCCATCGAGCTACGCTCAAGTCGTTAATGTGCATTTCCTGAACGCCCACTGTGTCCACGTCCAGCTACTCCAAGGCACTGAACATCAAGCCCCTCCTCCTGGGCCCCCGAATCCCTGCCACGTTCCACGTGGACACGTTCACAGATGCCCCTTCCCCGGTACTGCCCTCGCTCAGCTGTGCAGAGACGCTTCCATCCCCAGCCCCTGCCCCCTCTGGCACCGTCTCCGAGGGCCGCCCTGCCTCACTCTCTTCCCGCCATGTTGGGTCAACCAACAAGTTGTGTGGGAAAGACAGCTCCCATCCCTCATTGTTAAAGGTCAGGTGGGCCCACTAGGGGCAGAAGCCCACGCTCTGTTGTCCTGCTGGGAAGCTGAAAGTCAGGGACTCGCCTCAGGTAAAGGTGCCGCTGCGCTCACAGAAAACAAGCCCCGCCCCCCCGCACAAAGGGGGAAGAAAGAGCTGCTGAAGCCTGGAATGGAACCAGGGACCTTTAGCTCTTCAGTTTAACGCTCTCCCAACTGAGCTACTTTGGCAGCTGGAGGGGGCTATTGTCACCTGCCGGGATGTTTTGGTCAGCCATGGCACACAAAAAGGACGTCATCGTGAGTGGCCCATGAAGGCAAGACTCGCTTTTGCCTGCCTTGCTCAGCTTGACTTGCTTCCTCATCCCGTTCCTGCCTTAGGTCCCCGGTTGACCTGGTGGCGGAAGGGGACGGGGGGCCATTGGCACAGCGAGGAAGCTAAGTTGGACCCTGAGCTAGGTTAGACCTTGGCAGCGAGAGTCTGGCCAAGAGGGACAGTTGCGAGGTAGCAAAAGGGGGCCTTTGAGGCTCCCAGCAGGTCGTGAAGAGCAAGGAACTAGCACCGGCTTACCACCATCCCTGGGTGGGCTCAAACCATCCTCCTTTCGGTTAATAGCCGAATGCGCTGACCCACAGAGACACACAAATGTAACTCTGCTGTTACCTAGCAACCTGCACATCTGGAGCAGAGTGTTGGAGTGTAGCAGGGGTGACAGGTGTAGGCTCTGCGGGGGAATTTGGGTGCAGGAGGGGGCTCTGGGATGGTGCAGAGGATTGGGGTGTAGGAGGGGTGATGGGTGTAGGCTCTGTGGGGGAATTTGGGTGCAGGAGGGGGCTCTGGGATGGTGCAGAGGATTGGGGTGTAGGGGGGTGACAGGTGTAGGCTCTGCGGGGGAATTTGGGTGCAGGAGGGGGCTCTGGGATGGTGCAGAGGATTGGGGTGTAGGAGGGGTGATGGGTGTAGGCTCTGCGGGGGAATTTGGGTGCAGGAGGGGGCTCTGGGATGGTGCAGAGGATTGGGGTGTAGGAGGGGTGACAGGTGTAGGCTCTGCGGGGGAATTTGGGTGCAGGAGGGGGCTCTGGGATGGTGCAGAGGATTGGGGTGTAGGAGGGGTGATGGGTGTAGGCTCTGCGGGGGAATTTGGGTGCAGGAGGGGGCTCTGGGATGGTGCAGAGCATTGGGGTGTAGGAGGGGTGACGGGTGTAGGCTCTGCGGGGGAATTTGGGTGCAGGAGGGGGCTCTGGGATGGTGCAGAGGATTGGGGTGTAGGAGGGGTGACGGGTGTAGGCTCTGCGGGGGAATTTGGGTGCAGGAGGGGGCTCTGGGATGGTGCAGAGCATTGGGGTGTAGGGGGGTGACGGGTGTAGGCTCTGCGGGGGAATTTGGGTGCAGGAGGGGGCTCTGGGATGGTGCAGAGCATTGGGGTGTAGGGGGGTGATGGGTGTAGGCTCTGCGGGGGAATTTGGGTGCAGGAGGGGGCTCTGGGATGGTGCAGAGGATTGGGGTGTAGGGGGGTGACAGGTGTAGGCTCTGCGGGGGAATTTGGGTGCAGGAGGGGGCTCTGGGATGGTGCAGAGGATTGGGGTGTAGGAGGGGTGACGGGTGTAGGCTCTGTGGGGGAATTTGGGTGCAGGAGGGGGCTCTGGGATGGTGCAGAGGATTGGGGTGTAGGAGGGGTGACGGGTGTAGGCTCTGCGGGGGAATTTGGGTGCAGGAGGGGCTCTGGGTTGAGGCAGAGTGTTGGGGTGCAGGAGCGGGTGCGGGGGTCTGGGAGGAAGCTCTGGGCTGGGGGTTGGGGTGTCGGCTCTGGCTGGGAGGTGCTTACCACAGGTGGCTCCCGGTCAATGACTGGCTGCTGGCACGTCTGGGCGTGCGGCCCCTGGGACGGAGCGGGGCAGCGGGTCTCCGTTCACTGCCCGCACCTGCAAGCACCACCCCTACAGCTCCCATTGGCTGCCCAGAGATCGCGATTGACTGGCCAAGGTTCGTGATTGCTGGGTTGGTGACCACTGGTGTAAGGAGGAAAATGAAATAGCCACATGATGGTGCCAGAGTCTAAGAACTGAAAAGCCCCGAGATCGCTCACGCCTCATTGACGCTGAACAGGGATTTATTTCAGATCCCGTTAGTTCTGCGGCTGGTAAAACATAAGGCCCAAGCGACGTCAAAAGTTGTGACACGGGGGCTGTGAATGCTGTAACCGTATCTCCGATTGAAGAATGATGTTATATCCGATTCCAGGCAGCTTCCAAAAAACAAAGCCAATTGGTTCTTCCCCAAAATTGGTGCTCCTGGGCAGCAGGGGATCTACGTAATCTGCTGGGGAACCGCTCTGGTCGCACTGTCAGTTCGCCTCTGTTTTCCAGCACTTCAGGGGCTCCTGACGCCTCGGGGAGGTTTTCCTGCAAGGTCTGTGTGTGAATCTTCGTGTAGGAAGTGAAGCGTGTGGGGCTGTCAGCAAGCTGAGGGAGGGAAATGGGGCGTTGAGAGAGCTGGGGGAAGAATAAAATAGTCCCAGACACAGGGGTGCTGGAATGGGGGGAGGGAAAGTCAGGGGGGCCTGGCCCCCAACTTTTAAAGGTGAGGGGACTATGCTCGCCAATGCTTTACTGGCCATAAGGGCAAGGGACTGCGGGAGAGGGTGGAGAGGAGCAAGTGGTGGTGGGGGAGTGTTCTTGGGGAGATGGGGAAGTGCAGGGTTGGGATCCTGGAATTAGGATGGTGGCTCAGGGGGAAGGCGTGGGGTGGGAGCTCAGGGGATAGCATGGGGGTGGCCCCCCACACTTTTAGAGGGGTTCTGCAGCTCCTGCCCACAACGACACAAGATTAGTAGGCTATTGTTTTAACTACTTGGCCACTTGGTCTGGTGGGCTTGTGGTTACTTAACTGTTTCTAAGATCTCTGCTGTATGGAACCTTTCCCCGTTCATTGGCTGACTGGGGATGGTTTGGCTTTTGAAAAAACCTTTCTGGGTGGCATTATAAAGGAGTCAGTGACAGGTAGAAACCCCCACATCATTCTTGGTGCAGGGAGCCGGGTTTGCTTTTCAAATTCTGTATTTCACCAATGTCCAGGTCTGGGAACGTCCAGCAAGGGCAATTCTAATGGGAAGATGGATGCAGGGAACTTAACCTGCACAGATGTCCTATGGAAGTGGGGAGGGAATTAATAATATTTTAAGGCTCTTTGGGGTAAAGAGATTTTACTGGCGAGGTTTGTCCCTGTTCCTATTTCACCTTGTGGTGTTGTGTCGAGGAATCACTATTTGTTTGTCTATTATATTAATGAAACTATAAACCTTAATCAATCATAAACATTAGTGTCACTTGAAATTTCCCTGTGCTAGCCAGACTGAACGGAATGTTATGACTTTCTGGAAAGGGCAGAGATAGTAAATTGGGGGATTTCAATGACTGCAGTTGTGGGTGGGTGTTTGGCGCTCACATCTCAGTGCAAGGAGTGAAATACTAAGGCAATGTCTGTGCAACAGAATTGTGCCAACCCAATTTACACAGTTATTATATCGCTTGGGGGCACGCACGCTTGGCTCCTTGTGTCAGAAACGCGTATCCTCAGTCATCCGCCATGAGATCCAGCTAGGTCGGGGTTGTCCTGGGCTCCGCGGGGGGAGAGCTCAGCTGGGAGAAGGGGCAGACTAGGGGATTTTGTCTCTGATATATAAGGGCGTTGTGAGTGGGAAGCTGTAGGTCACATGCTGGGGGGTGACAGTGGGGTTTGAGCTGGAGCAGCAGCAGCAGGGGAGCAATGTATGCAATCAGGGGGCGTGATGTAACAGGGACACAGACCTGAGCTAGCTTTCACCTCGCATGCTCGGGCACCAATAGCAGTGACGCTATTGGGCTAGTGCGGGGGTCTCAAACATGTGGCCCATGGAGTCATTTCCTGCAGCCCGCCAAGCTCCCCTCCCCCCAGCGCGCCAGGTCCCCGCTCTGCTGCTTACCTTGTTACAGTCAAACAGCTGTTTGGCGGCACTTAGCGCTTTCCAGGAGGAAGGGGGAGGAGCGGGGAGCTGTGCGCTCAGGGGAGGAGGTGGAGAAGAGGTGGGTCAAAGGTGGGGATTTGGGGAAGGGGTTTGAATGGGGTCAGGGAAGGGGTGGGAAGCAGCAGGGCCTCGTCTAAGGGGTGTAGTGGGGGCGGGGATGGGGACAGCGAGGCGGGGGTCAGTGATGCGGCCCTCCTGCTGACTGGAGTTTGAGATCCCTGGGCCAGTTTTCCTGCACAGCGTTGGTGGTCACTGGGCAGTCGTCTTATTATTCAGCTCTGTACATTTACAAGGCATTATGGGTGAGATTTTCAAAATTGCCTACGGGTATGTCTGCACTGCGATCGCGGGCGCGATGTACCAGGCCTATGCACCTGAGCTAGCTTTAACCTCGCGTGCTCGGGCACCAATAGCAGTGACGCTATTGGGCTAGAGCCTGCCTCGGATCCCGAGTAATGTACTCAAGCAGCTCGCCCCCACTGACGGCCACGCTACCGCAGCTCCAATGCCCTTGGCACTCACACAGCTTGATCAACACCAGCCCAGATGTGTCTCCACATGCTGCAGTCACACCTCTGATTGCAGGGCAGACATACCCTAAGGGCCGAACCCTTTGACTTGTGCTCCTGTCACTTTTGGAAATTCCCCCCCCTCGGTAGATAAGTCAGGAAAAGCTTTGCAATGTGACGCAAAGATGAAGTGACACATGTAAGGTCACCCAGCAGAGCTGGGACTAGAGCACCGGTCTCTTGAGTCTTAACCCCCGGCCCTGCCCCCTGGCATAGAGGTGATGTCACGGCCCCATGGTGGGGGACGCAGAGACATTCTGTACGGACTCAAGGGCTGTAGACGTGCAGATCAGTGGAGACCAGAGAAATGATGTTTACAGCACCAAGGTCACGGAGGGCAGGGTTCCAGCAGTGAGCACAGTGAGAAAAGGGCAACCTGTGGGAATGGTTAAGGGGGAAGAAGAGTGAAGTTGTCAATGGAGAAAGAGCTGGGAAAGGAAAATGTTCAGACACTTCTAACTGATCAGGCAGGGCAGAATCAGAGTCTCTTGTGCCTGCTGCATATCTTACTCTTAGAGTCACCCCATTGGGGTCAGTGAGGGTGGCCTAGTAGTGAGAGAGAGAGAGAGAGAGAGTGAGAGTGTCCACTTCCCTCTGCTAGGCAGGATCATAATTGCTTCTCCCTGTATTGCCAAAGTCATTTCCCCATTAGCTGAAGAAGGGCTTTGGTTCAGACTCACAATGGCCTGATTAGTGTGCTTATCACTGCCCTCTTTTGGGGACAGTCAGAATTGCTAATTCATCCATCAGAGGTCCTAGAGAAGCAGGTCATGAATTTCTCCATAGCTGAGTGGCTTTGGCTTTCAATAGAGGATCTTAGCTCAATCCCTATTATTGCCATAATTTTCTCAGTGGCCATGGTGACAGAGGGCCATGGATTAAGTCCTTGTTAAGTCACAGATTTGTTACAATGCCAGTATGATAATCAGAATTCCCGCTATTAAAAATAAAGGGTATGAAGATTAGAAGGGGGATGGATTCCCCATCCTATTCCCTTAGTCTCAGCCATATATCTCTTCTGTTTCATTCAAAGGTGCATGTCTTTCCTCTACAAAGACAAGGACTGGACAGAGCATGTGCAGGTCTTGGAAGAACACCTGTGTGATATACTTTCCAAACCTCCATGTGATATTCAAAAGGCATTCTCTATCTTGTGCCAGGCAGCTGAAGATGAACTCTTCTCTCTGACCGATGTCTGGGCATTTCTGGTCTTCTAGTTCATGTTGAAGGAGGTGGGTTGCTGGGTAAATCGAGAGTGAAAAGTCAATGGATTTACTTAATATATTCCTCTCTCTCAGGAGCAAAATAGTGGAAGGATAACAACTCCTGCTAATAGTTTCAAGGCTATCTGAACCCCCAGGAAACTCTAATTCTCAGCCTCTTCCCCTTAGCTCTCAAAAATCACTGCAGTAGCTGAGCATTTCTAAAGAGAGATTTCAAGGCTGCTTAAATGGAAGTTTCAATCACAGTCTTGAATTTTCAATAATGGCTCTTCAATCTGTCAGACTGAAGATTTAACATGATCCAGTGGCTGGAAGTTGAAGTAAGAGATATTCAGAAAGAGAAAAGCTGTACATTTTTGACAAGAGTCATTAACTTTTGGAGCAACTTACTAAGGGTTGTGGTGGATTCTCCATCACTGACCATTATTACATCAGAAATGGATGTTTTACAAAAGTTGATTCAACCCCAAACTATTTTTTGTTGGTTTTTTTATTGTTCAGGTTATTTTTGAAGGTGTGTTTTTATTTGTTTTTACTTTATTAAAAATTAGCTAAATTTTTCAAATGAAATACTATTTCAACACAAAAAGGTGAATGTTTCATTTCAAAGTGGACAAAATTCAAATTTTTTCATGTTTTCTCAGATGAACGAATTCACCAAATTTGACCTGAATTCACAAATACTTTAAAATTTCTGAAAATGGTATTTTCTTTGCATTTACTATTCACCGAGGGGAAAAAATTGCCTAGCTTTACTGCTTCCTAAATCCTATTAATTTTTATGGAACTTGGGCTCTGTCTTCACTGGACCTGGAAGTATAATTCCCAGTGAGAGGAAACATACCCACGTTAGCTCTGGTGGAGACCCTACATACGCACCCCCAGCAGATAACGCTCCCTCTGTTCCTGCTGCTGTAGCTACATCAATATTGTAGCATGCCAGCACAGGTATGTCTCCTCAAACTGGTAATCAGACCTTCCTTCTCTAGCATAGATATATCCTAAGGTACTTACCTTGCTTAGGTGCTTTGGAAAAGTCCTTCACATGCTGATCTGTATCTTTAAGTGCCTAAATATTTTTTAAAATTGGGGCCTAATTCCCATAGGCCCATTTAAAAGTCTCCACCATGGACTGTAAACACTCTGTTGTTTGTGCATACTAGAATGAAGCAACAGCAACAAAGATCACGGTGGTCTCAGTAAAATGGGTCTTTCTAATTCCTAGCCTGAACTAATTCAGCAGGAACAGAATTGCTGGGAGCATCACCAAAATGTGTGTCTTTCTGTGCTAATCAATTCTTACCTTTCCAGTGTGATCAGACCAAGTTATCTCAACATGGGTCGCCTCCACAAGTGGGACAAACCCTTACCCCATCTATGCTGCAGTGGAAGCGAAGAAATTGCATGAAAAAGGTGGAAACAGTGCAGGTAAAACAATAGGAAACAGCTACTCTCACGAAGAAAACCAGTCGCTGAAATGTCAAGTACCCGATGGAAAACTAAATGTTGATGTTGCCTCTTGCCCTTTTTCCTACTATAAACACTTATAGGTGGAGTCACTATTTAATGGAGCTGGATGTAATCTAACAAGAGTATTTTTTAAGTCTAAAAATGCCTTTTAGAAAAAGTGGGTTTTTTTGCATAAACCTGTCAACTTATACATATATATACACACACACACACACATATATATATATAAATTTTCAATCAAATGTTTTATCAAGGACTTTACCAAAAGGTTCTTCATTTTCTAACAACCAGGTTTGTCAGGAAATGAAAACTTCCCTTAATTGTTTCAATAGAAACTTTGAAAACATTTTCAATATACATGACTATCAAACAAGTTTAGGATAAATTACTAAATGAATTTTTAAAAGGATCAGTTTTGAAAATTAAAAGAACTTGGAAAATGTCAGAAAATGTTGTGAAATTGATGTTTGTCTTTTTTGGTTAGCTCTGCAGTTAAATTAATCACTTTTAGATTTGACTTGTTAGGAGTCATTTCTTGATACCTTTGGGTCAAAGTTGTGGATGGGTACTTGGAGGGAGGGTGGAGAGTGGCTGTGATGACCACCAGATGACTTCTGGGATATCCAAAGACAGCACATTCTGGCTTAAGAGGGAAACACCAGATGGAGGAGGTCACCAGAGAAAATAGCATGAAAATGACCATGTGTGAAGGAACAGACATAAAAGTGAGTGGGATTCATTGGTGGAGCAAACAGAGCAGTGAGGAAACTGATAAATTATTGCCATCAGCAAGGAAAGGGACAAGACGCTGGCATTTGAAAGGGCTCTTTTTTCAAACCCTACCTATGTTTCACAGGGACTTGGTTTGAATTCACCCCCCATGAGTGTGGCTTTCCTGGTTGAGAGGCATTTGTGTGCACTAAGTACTTGGGAAGCAAATTCAAGGATGGAAATTTGGAAGAACAGAGGGAAGAGAAAAATACCTACTACCTGCAAGGTAAGCATTCAAGCCCCTGATTCTTAGCAGATAGATATTGCAGATCCACCATGTTATTCTAATGCGGCGTGAGATCTACCTCATATTATAGACCTATATGGAATGTTTCTAGCCACCCAACTGTTTAGGTCTCATCCCAGTCTCAGAGCTCTCTTGCCAGCTGCTTGTATCTACCCAGACTTTCTTCAAACTCTTTCAATCTTCCTTCTATATCCTCATGACATTCACTCACATGTACCCCCCTTTTCTCAACCTTCTTCCACCATCTCATCCTTTCTTCGACTCATTCCTCCTGAATCATGGCTAGCATTTATGTAGATGCACATCCTGTCCACATAGCTCAACAAGCTTTTCAAAAGTTTAGTGAGCATTAACATACTCATTTTACAGAGAGGGAAACTGAGTCATCAGGAGGGGAAGTGGCTTGTCCAAGGTCATAAAGGTCAGAAATGGGAAGTGAAGGAATAGAAATCAGGTGTCCTAATGACTAAGCAACTGCGCTGTCACTAGAGCGCAAATTTTCTAAGGATCCTAGGAAAGTTAAAAAGCTCAACTTGCATTGAATTGAGGTGGGATTGGGGCACCCAACTCCCATGGTCACCTTTGAAAATCCAAGCCATTCTCCTTCCTATTAGTTAATATCCAATGGTTGCTTGGTCTGTTTATATTTATTTATTTAGCCTGGAAATTTCCAAAGGGTTTTAAAGACTTGAGCAGTTGTGCACATGTTTGTGGGGAGAGATTTTCAAAGGGACAAAGGGCAGTTAGGCAACCAACTTCTGCACAAATTCAATGGGCTTTGAGATTGTGATTTTTGAAAGCAAGAAAGTGATTTAGGAGCATAAGACAATTGGAAGTCGATGGGGATGTTTGTTCCTACGTCATTTATGTGCTTCTGAAAATCCTACTATAGATGTCCAACTCCCTTAGTCCCTGTGAACATTTCAGCTTCGTTCATTTAAATATGTACTATGCCAGTCAAACACAGTCCATCCTAGGCTCTGGCTGCCTTTGAAAATTCTTCATAATGCATCTCCTAATGTAAGGTAACTCCAGCAGTTAATTATCCTGATATAAAGTATCAGAGGGGTAGCCATGTTAGTCTGGATCTGTAGAAGCGACAGAGTCCTGTGGCACCTTATAGACTAACAGACATATTGGAGCATAAGCTTTCATGGGTGCATCCGATGAAATGGGTATTCACCCACAAAAGCTTATGCTCCAATACGTCTGTTAGTCTATAAGGTGCCACAGGACTCTCTGTAGCTATCCTGATATAAAAGTTCTAACTTTAATGGTAGTTAAGCTCTGGAATACTCTTCCAAGGGAGGTGGTGGAATTCCTGTCATTGGAGGTTTTTAAGGAGAGGTTGGACAAACACCCGTCAGAGGTGGTCTACATATATTTGGTCCTGCCTCAGTGATGGTCTCTTAGGGCCCTTCCAGCCCCACATTCCTATGATCCTGAGGTAACACTAAGACCACCAGCAGGATTGTAAACATAACAAATAAATTTAGCACATCCACAAACAAGACCACTACTGCCTCCTGAGATTGCCTTGTCTCACCTACCTCTCAATTTATTACAGGGCAGGGATATCCCAAAAGTTATCAAACTCTCATGGCAGGGATTGTCTTTCTGTCTTGTGTTTGTACAGTGCCTAACACCAGGAGGTCCTGTTTCATGGCTGGGTGACCTAGGCACTGTGATACTATGAATACCAATACTAAATTATTAGGGCTGTTTGAAACTTGGAATTTATATTCCATGGGAAATTTGGAAATTTTTTGTATTCTGAATCAGGATGAAAACAAACATTTCAACCTTTTTCACAAACAATTTCCATTTCAGGTAAATCAAAATGTTCCGTTTCTTTAAAATTGAAATGTTGCCTTCCTATTTCTACTCTTTAGATGTGGGGGAGCAAACAGATGAGTTGGCATCTAGGCTCTTCTCTCCTTTGGCCAGAAGGATCAGTGGTATACATGAGAAGAATGGAAGTCTACAGATCCTTACACACAGAAAGAAAATGCTTTCTGATGAAGCAGCTCCCAAAGCTGTTGGACACTGCTCAAATGGATAGTCATACACTGCTTCAGACAAACATTACTGGGGACTCTGCAGCTTGGTGGCCCTAAACTATGACCCTCCTGGCCCTGTCATTACTTCATCTTATTTTTGCCACGGCTTGAGATGAGCATAATTTTTCTAGGTGATTACAAGGTAGCTTACTAACACATATAGCAGGGAGCTACTTTCCTTTTATTGTTAGAGTTAGTGACATCACTAACACTTAAGAGAATGAAAACCTCCACTCAGGAATTGTGTGTTAGATAAATGTCTATTTTTATTTGAAAGTATTAACAACCATGTAAGACATGCAGTCATTTGGAATCACAAACTGTCAAAAGTCTAATACAGATATTGTATTTGTTGTAAAGCTCTAAATACTGTCATTTTGCAGGGCTTTTACTACGAAAGGAAACATTCAAAAAAGTAGCCATTAAGCATCCTTGAAATCCTGGTCCAAGCTTGTTAAATTTTTATGTGTGCGCCAATATTCCCCCCGCCCCCAGACAAGTTTTTTCATTTCTGGACTTCAACATTAAGGCAAGTTTTCCTGGGTAAGAGTTTAACTCATGAATGCATGTCAAGCTGAGAGCTTAAAATAGGATTTCACTACAGAACTATTTATCACCTCTAATTTTTACAATTTAACTGCCGTCAATCTGGATTATCTGAATTAATTTCATTCAGATTCCGTTCTATTCATTTGCAAAGATGAGGTAGTGAACCTACTACTATAGGAGGGGCAAGGTTATTCCAGCTCTTGAAACTGACTTACAAGCGTGCAATTTCATTTCTAGTAACCATCTGCTTCTCCTAGCTACAAGACTGCTTACTGTCTTAGTCAACAGTCCACTTGTTTATTTGCAACAAAGCAAACCAATGCAATACAAACAAACCCAACTGAGTAATACAGACAACTGCTGTTCTGGGAATCCTGAGGATTCTTGTACAAATTATTTGTCAACAGCATCAAATAGCAATATTTATTTCCCTACTTGCTTTATTTTAAATAGCACTTTTTTTACGTTAACCCCTTTTCATAAATATGCTTTTTTGAAGTATGCTCAACTCTTAAAAGCAATGATGTTACCACAGAGCATTGTAAAAATGTGCCCTTTACCTTTTATGTTCTGCACACCATGTTATGCTGTATTCTCCTAAAATCTTAAACTTATATACCTTAGCTACATTAACTCCATTTGTTTTCCCCATACACTTAGAATTTATATCTGAAATGAGACCTAACCTTGTATTTCCCAATCCCCAGTGAAAACTTTCCTGGCATCATCTTATTTCTAGTTGAAAATTCTCTCTTTTTAACTTAGAGAATCCATTTTTGATCTCATGTGAAGTGCAGGACTATAACTGACTAATTCTGTATGTAGACTGTAATAGTACTTTTTGGAAATGAACTGCAGTGTAAAAAATGGTTCTCAAAAATCAGCAACGAGACAAAGCCTTCCATATATTCATTTTTATTCCTCTAAAACTCCTTCACTGAGAATTCTAACTTTTTCAATGCAACATGTTTTCTTTAAAAAAAAAGTTACCACTAATATGCATTACAGGAAGGCTCATTAAAACAAAGGGGTTTTCATTTTTGTGTTGAAAAGTAAAATATACCTTTAAAAAAACAGATTTAAGCAAATCTATGTTTTTTATACTAAAAATTGCTTTTAAGAATTGAATTTACCTTAGATTAACTTCAGCTTTGAGACTAATTCACTCATTTTTTGTCTAAAATGTGTATATATATAAAAAATGTGCTTAAAGATTATACTTGATCATAGTCTCAAGTAAACTGTTTTTAAATCACAAAGCCAAGACAGTTGCTTTTTAACTCTAACATTGTTGTATGGTAACTTTAAGTTAGCACTTGGTACTTACATGTGCAGTAGACAAATAAAGCATTATGCATCAAAATTCCAATATTTTCAAAGACAGTAGTACAGCATTGAAAAATCATAAGGCAGCTCAGATACATTTACCCCAGATTTTTACAATATCAAAAGCTTGAAAATCAACTTCAAAAAGCTTGTTTTTCCTCAAGTAAAAATATGAACAACCTGAAAGTGATCAACTAATGAATGGAACTGTATGAATCAAGTTAAGGTATCAGTGGTTACTACACATACCACATACCATCTACACGTGACACAGTCTTCTTCATTGTCATCGTAACATTCACCACCCATGTACTTCGTTCCCAGTGTTCCTCCTTCATGATAATCCGTTGGTCTTTCATACCGTTCTTGGTATCTGTTAATATTGTCTAAATTGTTCCATTCTGGTTTGTCTGGGTCTTCTAAATAATCTTTTGATATTAGACTGTTCACTGGATGTTTTATTCTTTTTCTATATTGTCAGGACAAGAATCCACATCATCTAATTGGAGAACATCTATTTGAGACTCTATTTGCGTATCTGATGGTGGAGTGTAGTTCTTAAGGTAGTAACTACGGTACGTCTGTCTTCTCCTATAGCAGATAAATCCAATCAAAACATTTACAAGTATCAGAAAGAGAGCCCCACACACTGCAGTAGCAATGATGGTTCCGCGATTGTCTTCCTGCATTTCCGGCAAGGCTGATGTTGGAAAATGCGTTAGTTTTGGTTCTGTTGCTAAACCTGTAATGTCATCAGTTGAAGGATGCCATGGAACAGTGGGTGGTCCCATGGGTGGTCCTGTAGTAGTAGGAGAAGGATCTAATGGAAAGAGGAATGGGGTAGACAAGACACAGAAGGAGGCAAAGAATGTCAATGCAAGCTAAATCAGAAAGCCAGGTTGATGAATATATAAATATGTTCTCTACTAACAGACAATAGTTTTTCACTCTTACATTTCTAAGAAGTTTGAGCAATTATAAAGTACTTTTGCAATACAGATTATAGTTTTTCCAACTAATTCAGAATTGGCTTCTGTGTATTCATTTTGGGCTATACGATAAGCAGAGTGGGGAACTGCTTTTGTAGCACAAAAGCAATCACTATCAAATTTTAAAATAACCATTAATTCTCCTGAAAGAATGGAGACGTTCCTTTCAGTTTATGTAGATTTTAGAGTTTTCTATTTCCAACCAGTTTTATCTCATTCATGGAGGATATTATCTACCGCAAAACACGAAAACCAATATAAAAACCAACCACTAACCAATTCCTCAGCCAAAGATAAGAAATATTGATTGAAAAATTAATACTGGCGAAGGACAAACAGTATCTTCACCTTTTAAAGTTGTATTAAATTTTGAAATTGTTCAGTGCATTGAAGGAAACTCAAAGAATAAAACAACAATTCATTGTGTGCTAAGTTAGCAGAAAGTAAGTTATTGATTTTAATTATTCTCCCCAAAACATTGACTGTGTTAATAGAACCTCAACAGCCTAAGTGGGGAACGGTGAAGGAACTCAAAGTTAAATTATGTTATGCAGTTCTTTGGTTATGAATTTTCTTTTAAGAGAATGATCTCAGCAGTGTAACAATGCAACTTTATATTTTAAACCACTGTTTGAGAAAAATATTCTACAGAAACTAGCTGAAGTCACTAAAAATAGTTTTCTGCAGTATGTAATAACTAGTATATTTCCAGAATGTAGATAGGTTTAACTTGTTTTTAAGCAATTAAAAAAAAAATTCTAAAGTTCCGTGTCTCCTTCCTAATGGCACACATGCTGAGTTTTATCTTGCTCTCAAGGGCATGCACTGAAGCATCACTTATAAAAACTGCTGCTGGGGTTGTACGAGACCTTTTTTCTTTTGATTTTCTAAGTCAACTGGCGATATACACGCTTCTGTGTGTAAAAACTGCCTGGAATCATATAAAAGACTGCCTAATATCTGCAAGTGGTTTAAAATGAAGTGACTTCATGATCTCTTAAATTGCAAAATCACAAACAATATATTGAGTATGATTTCTTAAGCGCTGTACGAATTAGTAGCTTATCACCAGCTGCAAGCTTAACTTAATTCATCCAAAAGTTTTTAAAACTGAAAATTTTTGACTCATGACTTCAGTTTAAATTTTAGAGAGAATATTAAAAAACTTGCTTACACAATAGATACCAATGTATCAAGCTTTCTTTAACTCGTTCTTAACACTGTTACTAATGAGGCAACTAAACGCCAATAGTGAAACTAATGAGAATGGTCCAAGTAGCATTCAAGCTACTCAGCCAGAAATGGTAGTAACTGAACAAACAAAACTAGAAGTAAGATCCAAAAAATTTAGTGCCTCTGACAAATGCAATGTTTACAGACTCTAATTGAGCAGTTTTTCATTTTTTTTAAAAATAGGTAATACTAACAATTGTGTAGAATCAGTTACAAAATAAATACTCGTATTACGTTGATTTATCTTTTCAATGCACACAATACTTACTGCAATTGATTTCTTCATCTGCATTTCATGTACTGTGTCTTGTAATAATTTACTTGTGTTGCCAAGTTCTGTTCAATATATTTACTATTAGTTTTGTAAAAAAATCTTTTGAAAGCAACAAACTGTGGCCCACTCAGGTCCATGGTGATTTGTTAACACATCTATATATAAATTAAGTGAATTTAAGATAAGAAAGGAGAGCCGATGCACTAAAGTAATGAACAAAGGGAATTCAGATTATGATTTTAGTGATCCAGAAGTTCAACCTGAAGAGAAAAAAAACTTTGTTTCATCCTATAAAGGAAAAAGGATAGAGGTGTTAACAACCCCAATTTACCAGGATCATCATCATCCTTCGATTTAAGGGCAGACTGAAATCAATTCTTTTCTTCCCAAATCAAGGCTGACAACTGTTTGTTCTATTAAAGAACTAAAGGTTAGATTCGTATCTACAACACTTCAGATGGCATCAGAACCAGGTAATGGGGGCATACTTCTGCAAAGCTGGCCCTTTTTACCTCTGCAAAGCCGAAGTTTGAGGCCTAACAGTGACGATACCTTTGTTCAGTTTAAGATCACAGATTATTCACACAAACAAATGGGATGAACTCACTCAGTAGATAAGATCTGTAATGATACTTTACAAGAGACCTTTTGCATAAGGCATATTCCAGTTACATTATATTCATACTCATAAGCATATTTCCATAAAGCATTATGGAGTGCAACGTCACAATGTCTGTTCAGGTTGTCTCTCTTTCGGAGGTGCACTGCTCACAGAGTGATCTCATAGAATCTCAGGGTTGGAAGGGACCTCAGGAGGTCATCTAGTCCAACCCCCTGCTCAAAGCAGGACCAAACCCAATTAGATCATCCCAGCCAGGGCTTTGTCAAGCCTGACCTTAAAAACCTCTAAGGAAGGAGATTCCACCACCTCCCTAGGTAACCCATTCCAGTGCTTCACCACCCTACTAGTGAAAAAGTTTTTCCTAATATCCAACCTAAACCTCCCCCTCTGCAACTTGAGACCATTACTCCTTGTTCTGTCATCTTCTACCACTGAGAACAGTCTAGATCCATCCTCTTTGGAACCCCCTTTCAGGTAGTTGAAAGCAGCTATCAAATCCCCCCTCATTCTTCTCTTCTGCAGGCTAAACAATCCCAGTTCCCTCAGCCTCTCCTCATAAGTCATGTGCTCCAGCCCCCTAATCATTTTTGTTGCCCTCCGTTGGACTCTTTCCAATTTATCCACATCCTTCTTGTAGTGTGGGGCCCCAAACTGGACACAGTACTCCAAATGAGGCCTCACCAGTGCCGAATAGAGGGGAATAATCACGTCCCTCGATCTGCTGGAAATGCCCCTACTTATACAGCCCAAAATGCCGTTAGCCTTCTTGGCAACAAGGGCACACTGTTGACTCATATTCAGCTTTTCGTCCACCGTAACCCCTAGGTCCTTTTCTGCAGAACTGCTGCCCAGCCATTCGGTCCCTAGTCTGTAGCAGTGCATGGGATTCTTCCGTCCTAAGTGCAGGACTCTGCACTTGTCCTTGTTGAACCTCATCAGATTTCTTTTGGCCCAATCCTCTAATTTGTCTAGGTCCCTCTGTATCCTGTCCCTACCCTCCAGCGTATCTGGTGGCAACTATACCAGTTCCAAAGATTAACAGCTTTTATACATAGCTGGGTGGATCTCACTCCCTCTTGTTGATGTCGTCATGTTGTCTGACATCACTTGACTATGCAGTGTTCATATGAATCATAGGAATTGCTTGCAGGCCTTGCACACTGCGTGAAGTTCTAGGAGGTTTACTCTTGGGGAGAACATGTCCCTTGGAGGGGGTGGGGGGGGAGAGAGAGAGAGAGTGAGAGTGAGAGTGTGTGTGTGTGAGAGAGACGGGTTACACCATGGGTGCCACCTAGAACTGGGGTACCACAGCTTTCTGACCCACCAGCCTGGGCTCCCCCTCACACTATGTTGCTGTGACAAGATAAAAAGCTCTCCAAGCTCGCACTTCCATCATCATTCACACAGGTAAGGACACACCCAGTTGCACTTACATGCAGGCTCCCTAACCATCAGCCTCCCAGCCTAGGACCCCAGAGGAGTACCATCCTGCCCTGGTCAAAGCTGGCCAGTATATCGGCTTAATACCCGGCCCGCCTCGCCCTCAATGTGAAGAGGACCATGCACATGTGTAGTAACCAAGCTAAGATTTTCCCCAGACATCTTAGTCAAACACACACTGGTTTGAATTAAAACAAAATAAGTCGATTAACTACAAAAAGGATAGATGTTAAGTGATCAGTGATAGCAAACAGATCAAAGCAGATTACCTAGTAAACAAACAAAAACACAAACTGAGTTTCACGTATTTGATAGGTAGAATATAAATTAGCAAATTCTCACCCTGAGTGATGAGCGGGCTGGCAGATTCTTAAGGCACAAGCTGCCTTTGCTTTGCAGCTTGGGATTCCCAGGTTTTCATACACAGGCTAGAAATCCCTTTCGCCCGGGACCATCACTTCCCCTAGGTCAGTCTTTGTTCCTCAGGTGTTTCCAGGTGTGTTGTTGTAGGGAGAGTGAGGTACCATCATGATGCCATTTCCCCCTTTTATATCTTCTCACTTACTGGAAAGCTCTTTTGTTGTGACCTGAGTAGCATTGTGTAGTGCTATCTCGGAGAGGTTCCTATTGTTCACAGTTCCTGGGGTAATCCTTGTGTTTGTGTGCATGTCCTCAATAAGCCATTAACACTGTTTGGCCTTTTTACTGTTATACCTGAAAGGCTGCTTGTGGGTGTTTTCAACCTCACACTATGTTTCAGTAACACATACAAAGCCAAACTTCATAACTTCACATACGACGATAGCACATACAATCCAACGAGATAGGTTTAGCAGATCAAGACTTTTAGAAGGATACCTCAACAAGGCATACCTTGTGCAAAATATATCCTAATTATATGATAGTGGTGAATAAGGGGGTGCCAGGGTGTCACAGTATGCTTGTCTAGATGTCTTCTTGGGTGGTGGTGGTGGTGGGGGGGGGGGTGGGGAAATGAAGGGTACCACCATATAGACTTGCACTCTGTGGGGGGAGTGAGACTAGCTTGTCCATGCTATATTTGCCTGGAATGTACACCATGTGCAGCCCACCCAGGAGGCAACAAAGGCAGGGTCTGGTGAAAGGTGTCACAGATATCGGATACATACATGGCTATGCGACCTAAAGGGATGATACATGAATGGATTGAGGTCTCCAGGTTCAGCTGGAGCTGAGTGACCAGATCCTTTACAGACTGGCATCTGTCCCGAGGAAGATATGCTTTGGAACTGAGAGAGTCCAGCGTTGCCCCAATAATCTGTATAGTCTGCATGGGAACTAAAATGGACTTTTCTGTGTTCACACACAGATTCCCAGAGAACATGAGAGATTGAAGAGGGATGAGGTGGCTGTCAGTACCTCCTGCTGAGATTTCCCAGTCAGTGACCAGTGGTTGAGGTAGGGGAAAACTGATGATCTGTGGCAACGGAAGTGAGCTACCATGACTGAGAGTACCCTTGTGCTGTTGCAAGGCTAAAAGGGGGCACTCTGTGCGGACAGTGATTCATTCCTATAGTGAACCTCAGGCGTCTTCTGTCTAAGGGATGGATGTCTATGCGGAAATAGGCATCCTTCATATCAAGAGCTGTGAACTAGTAGTTTTTGTTCAGTGAGGGAATTACTTAAGTCATGGTGACTGTTCTGAATCTCCATCTGTGGATAAAGACATTGAGCTGTCTGAGATCTAAGATGCGTCTCCATTTTCCCTTCTTTTTCAGGATGAGGAAATATTTTGAGTGAAAATCCTTTTCCCAGCATTAAGGAGGCACTGGATCTGTGGCTCCCTGGTGAAGGAGGGATTCTATTTTGTGAATGAGCAACCTCTCATGAGAGTGGTCCCTGAAGAGGGATGGGGAATGGAGTTTTGGAAGGGGGAGGGAGTGGAACTCTATGGTGTAGCGAGTATGAACGATGTTGAGAACCCATCTGTCTATTTCAGAGTGGTAGCCGTGTTAGTCTGTATCAGCAAAAACAATGAGGAGTCCTTGTGGCTCAGGTATAGATCTTGCCTACTTCCAACTTAAATTGAATTGGCTCATTAGCACTGACCCTCCACTTGGTAAGGCAACTCCCATCTTTTCATATGCTGTGTATTTATACCTCCCTACTGTATGTTCCACTCCATGCCTCTGATGAAGTGGGTTTTAGCCCACGAAAGCTTATACCCAAATAAATGTTAGTCTCTAAAGTGCCACAAGGACGCCTCATTTCTTTATCATCATCTTTCAAGCATGGGAGAAATGAGCTAGATGGGCACCAAATTTTGAGTAAAGGGACACGATATCTGGAATGATTTGTAGATCTCTAAGGCCCAGTCAAAAGTGTTCATTAGCAGGAGGCTGAGGTTGGAAAGAGGAAGACGGAGGGAATATTGTACTTGCTCCACTGCACCCTCTGTCATTTCAGTGGTGGCTGATAGCCCCTCAGATGACTAAGAGTTGCAGTGCTGGTCATTGTTTATATCGCTGGGGCCTGTGGAATTTCCTCCTTGGCACTCAGGTATAGATCTCCAGTGAGTGGAGGGTTGTCCTTGAGTCCTTCAATGAGTGTAACAAATCATTCGATTTCACACTGAACTGACTGGAGGATTTGCCCTTTGAAGGGAGCATGGTACATTGGACTTCCCTGGGGAATCCAGAGGACTGAAGCTATAACACGATAGGCAGTAGCGTAGCCAGGAGGGGAGCAGGGGGAGCGGTTGCTCCCCCTGTGAGGAGAAGCGGCGCCTGGCGCTGCCCGAGCCCCGCTGCCGGACCCGGGCTTGGGCGGGGATTTAACAGGCCCGCGGCTGCAAGAGCCGTGGGCCTGTTAAATCCCCACCCGAGCCCCGCTGCCGGAGCTCCGGCAGCGCTTTAAAGGGCCCAGGGCTACTCAGCGGCTGGAGCCCCGGGCCCTTTAAAGTGCCGCTGGGTGAGTACAGGGGGAGCGGGGAGGCACCTTTTTATAGCGCCGCTCCCCCTGTGCTCTAAACCTGGCTACGCCACTGACGGTAGGCACGCCAATAGTCTTCACCATCCATCAGGTGTCCGTGTTATCTCCATCCACTGAAGATTGGAGGGATGATCTGGCAATCAATTCACCTTCTTCAATAAGTGCTTGGAACTGCACTTTATCCTCCTGCGGGAGATGGTCAGTGACTTCCATGAGTATGGAATAATTAACAAAATCGTATTTAGACACGAATACTCTGACAATTTGCTATGTGGCACCGCAGGCTGGTTGAAGTAAAAATATTCCAAACAGATCCAAATGTTTACCTTCCTTATCAGAAGGGGTGGATGTTTCTATCTTCTTTCAGTGACTGCTTGGACTATTGAGGAGTTTGGGACAAGGTATAAATAAATACTGATCCTATTTTTTGCTTTTCCAGCAATCGAAGATCTGCTAGATTCTGTTCATGCTCAAGTTGCAGTTTATTTGCTGCCTTTTGCCGTCTAATTTTTTCTGCATTTTCTGTAGCCTCAGGTAAGGGCTGTGCTCCTCCCTCCTTATCACCGGCCATTAACAGATTTGTTCTTGACTTGAAGCTTTCTTTCTAAAGCTTATCCCCTTTTCTGAACACAAATTTTCCAGGGCTTTTTTGCCAAGGCCCTCATATGCTCTTCGCTCACCCGTTTCAACTGTTTTTTAACCAACCAAACTCTCAATACCAAAATTCAAATTCGGATAGCGTGGGGTTCTGACCCAAAGCTTAATTGACCTGGTTCTGTGTGTGGAAGAAACTAACTTCATTTTTAGGTTGGAAGCAACAAAATTAGAGACAGCTTTATTTAAGCAATTGCAAGGGAAGAAAGAACACAGCTGACAGAGAGCATTTTTGCCTTAGTTTTTTTAAAGTATAAGCAATAATACACAACCATTTATACATTTTATTGGCATGCTTTAATTAAAAACATTTGCAGTTTATGTTTTGCTTATTTTTGTTTTTAAAACATTGCTATTTTAAGGCTGGGTTACGCTGACTTTACTTTGCTGTTTTTTTACCCGCTTTTGACGTGAGCTTTACTTTTACAGGTTTTGTGATATTAGGCTAAGACTTAGCATAACAGTTGCTTTGTTTTTTATAATTAAGAGGCCTGTATTTAAATCTTTTAACCCTGTTTTTACATTTTTTGTGCTTGTTTTTAGCACAACTAACATTTTAAAACCTTTAATTGCATTATGCCTTGTATTTTTGTTTTTATCTTAAAAGGATTAGGACTAGCCCTATACATTTTAGCTAGATATAACAATAATGCATGATTAGTATGAACATGAAAGGCATTTTTGTTGTTATACTTTTTACACCACCACCACCACATTTTTAGACTAAACAAAAGCAATATAAGCATTAATGTTTTTATTGTAATAATATGCTGGGATTGTTTTACTGCCTTAGTTATATAGCACATTATATTATAATTAGTAAACAAAGTAGACACTTTATAGGCTGTATAAAATGCATAAGATAGAGATAAGATAAAGATAAAGATAAATGGAGATATGCCTATCTCCTAGAACTGGAACAACCTTGAAAGGTCATCAAGTCCAGTCCCCTGCCTTCACTAGCAGGACCAAGTACTGTCCCCTGACAGATTTTTGCTCCAGATCCCTAAATGGCCCCCTCAAGGATTGAACTCACAACCCTGGGTTTAGCAGGCCAATGCTCAAACCACTGAGCTATCCCTCCCGCTGGCATGTTTTTTAATTTGATATATATTTTGAAGCACATGGATTTGACCCTGTAAGTTAGAATTTTTTTAAATTTTTGGTAGGAGTAAGCGCAAATTTTGAAATTTGTTAGGTATTAAAGTGGTTTAATTAAAAAAATTTGATACCTAAGGTTTGATTGTAGGGCTTTATTTGCAGGCCAATAAATAATGTGATTTTTTGCAGTTATGGTGTGATTAAAATACATATTTAGCAAAGTGGTGGCCTTAACGTATATGCAGCTATTATTAGCTTGGAACAGTAACAATTTTGTTAGGGTAGTTTTTTGTTTTATATTTTAACAAATGTTGTTAAACGTGATCATTTTTTTTGCTCTAACTTTTTACATATTAAAGCTGCAGGGGTTTTAAGGGCCAAAATGTGTACTGATTTTTTATTTTAATGTAAGTATTAGGTGTTATTTTAGGAGCACTAACAATAAATTGGCTAGGCATGATTAGGTTTTAGGCGTTTTTGTTTCAACAAGTCCTTTTTTCAATTTTAGTTATTTATTTTAACATCACCGTTTATGTTAAATCCTGATGATAATTCTGAGAGTCACTGCACCACACTTATAAACAATCCAAGACAGGAAGAATGGCTATTAATACAGAACTCGTCAACCGTTATAGATTAGCTGCATGTTCTTGGTTATGGCCAGTGGGAGAATTCACAGTCTAAATTGCTGCCCCTTTGGGGAGTGTTCAGATTGTGATAGAGCAGTGGCAAGCTGCCCTGGCTTCTGGCACCAAGAATCACAGCTTTCAAAAAGGGGCTGACTTTGCTGCTGTTCCACAGCTACAGACCATAGAGCCCCATTATCTGAGGCAGGCTCTACAAATCACAGCCACAATTTGCTGTCCAGCTGCTAGTGTTGGAGGAATTATGTTAAATGAACACACTGCCATTTGTTTGTCAAACAACAAATTAAACGACTAGTTTTGCAGTATTCAAGCAGCTCAAAAGCGATTCATCTAATAATGTATTCAAAAATAGTCTCTCTGCTATTTGGTGTTTATTCATCGTAGCTATCTGCCACCTTAGTACTTCAGTGTCCTCTGCCCCCGCAAACAAACAGAACAAGGAAATTTGGCGTGAGCAAAACAGCTTGAGTTTTTGCATAAACAGTAGATAGATATTGGACTATGCTAACTACCTGATTTTTACATTTCCATCCAGTTTAGGCTGGAATGGACAATGTAATATAAAACCAAGGAGAGACAGACAAGTTTGAACAAGGTTGCTCCATTTTGAATCTGCAGGGTTTAATTCAACCAGCGTGTGGGGGGAAAACCACGGACTTGACTTTCCAAAATCAAAATTATATTATTCATATACTATATAAACATACAAATGTACTTACTTGTGGGATTTTCTCTCTGTTCAAGTGACTTTTTTCTCTTAATGAAGACCAACAAAATGACAGAGCTCTTACGTTGGGAGTCAGAATTTTATGAGGGTTCAGTGATCTCATGGCTCACCAGTCAACGCTGAATTATTTTACAGATTACATTCTATGGGCCCGATCCTGGAGCCCTGCTGTGCAGAATCCCAATGAAGTAAGCCCTTACGTAAGTAAGGACTGCGGGAATAGTCTTCTCTATATGCGTGTGTGTGTGTGTGTGTGGGGGGGGGAAGTAACTAAGCAAGTAATAAGAATATATCTGTGTGTTTAGACTGAGATTTGAAACAGGTCCTATTTATTGTTCAACACTACGGTCCAAATTTTGTTCTCAGCTTTAAACAGGCAACACCAAAAAAATTGCAAACTCTGTCTCCTAGGACCACATTTGATGCTGACCACACAAATCTGGCACAGCAGTTATGCCAATGTCTGTAAATGTCACGCTTACCCAGGAACTGTTGTACTTTAAAAATAAAAATATTGCATAACTTCCAAACAAACCTGGACATGCATTTGTGCAGAGTGTTACTCTATTGTTTGCTCTAGACCTCTGAAACACAGAGTTCATGCTAACGCCTAGTCCTTATTCTTGGAGGGCCAGATTATCAGCGGCTATAAATCATCATTAGTTCCACTGGCTTCAATGGAACTACACTGATTTATAGCAGCTGCGGATCTGGTCCCAAGTGTCATTCTGAAACGGTTATGTAGCTACAAACTACAATCTTTTGCAACGACAGAGGTCATTCATTATTGTTATTCGATATTTGTATGGCATGAGCACCTAGAGGCCTCAGTAAGTCACCCCCCCTCCCCCCGTGCTAAGCACTGTACAAACAAAGTAGGAGATAGTCTAGGTTAGGCTGGGGCAGGAACTGTGAGCTCTTTGGAGCAGGAACTGTTATTTTACTACACACAGCGCCTAGTACCATGGGTCTCTGATCCTTGACTGATGCCTGTAGGCATGATGGGAATACAGAGGTAAATACCAGCAATAACCAAGTAGATACTGTTTCCGTATATTACCAGAACAGCTACAGGATACAAAAAAAATTGTTTTTCCATGCAGCTCATCTAATTCTCTTTTCTTTTCTAGGAAAAATACATGCATCTACTGATTTAAGGCTAGATTTTCTTCTTCCTCTTACCTCTATTTATCAGTACTGGTATATTGCAGAAATCTTTGTATTTGCAGCATGCGATAATTCTTCTGGTTGTATTCTGTAACAGAGAAATTCACAGAGAGCTATGTGAGGAACTTTGTTCTTTTAAACAGACACTGTTGTTTGGGCGCTGGAGAAGGAGACAGACCTGACATGTAAACAGCATCACAACCAGTGAAGGATTTCAAATATGACTGCAATAAGGATTTGGGCCATCCTAATAAAGCCAAACAACACTTCATTTAAACATTAAAGAACAAATTCATCCCTTGTGAAATTCCACTGAAGTCATTACCATTATACAAGGATGTATTTGGCCGTAAGAGCATAAGGGAGAGCGGAGAGAAAACGTGTGCGTTAGTGTTACATTATTCAAGCATTCCATTTGAATTTGGGGGCAGACAGATTTCACGTTTATGTACAAGGAGACGGAGGGCTTGAGCCTCTGTCCCACTTTCCAGAGCAAAGCAGACAGAATTTCCCCCCAAGGCCACGATTTCCCGAAACAGATGCCTAACATCAGGCCTGAATTCAACAGAGACTTTAGGATGCTCAGCATTTAGGAAAATCTGGCTACTTATTTAGTAAGCAGTTAGAAGCCTCAGTTTAGACGCCTATTTTTGAAAATCTTGGCTTTAGCGCATGATTCCCTTCATTGTAGGGGAATCCTCAGACAGCTTAAAGCCAATGTCGTCAACTCTGCCATCTATTCCCCCCAGTGAAATAGATTTGTGAAGGGCATGAAGAGGGAGCAGGAGGGGACAGAACACAGTGCACTACACTTCGGAGATATTTACTGGAATAATGGCTCCTAGGAGTTTATTACAAGCAGGTGCAAATAAGAGCAACTCTTAGCCTGCTCTAACTTGAACCAACAGCTGGTTTGGCCCCTGGACAGGCCCAGATTTGGGTGTGGGAGCAGAAAGATTACTCAGGGTACATCTACACTGCAAACAAACAAAAACGCGGCAGCCCAGTCTCAGAGCCCGGGTCAACTGACTTGGGCTCACACTCCAGGACTAAAAATAGCAACGTAGATGTTCCTGCTTGGGCTCTGAAACCCAGCAAGGGGTTGAGTGTCAAGGCCGGGCCTCCAGCTGGAGCAGGAGTGTCTACACTGCTATTCTTACCCTGTGCCCTCATTCAACACCCGGTAGCAAGAGCCCAAGTCAGCTGAGCCAGGCTCTGAGGATCGCTGCCATGGTTGTGGTCTTTTGTTGTTTTATTTTGCAGTGTGGATGTACTCAGTCATCTTTGTTCCACCTGCTATCCTCCCTCCACCGTCAGCCTGAGCTTTGCACGGAACGGCTGGGGATTTAACCCCGAGTGATTTCACTGTGTTAAACATCAAAGGGGTAGCCGTGTTAGTCTGGATGCAGCACAAAACATGCAAGCACAAAAGAGAATTGCTGTGTAGGGTGAGAAGTTGATTGCAGTACCTGAAATGGAAACACATTTCTCTCCCTGGAACTAGAATACCTTCATAAAGGTGGATCCCCAAATGTACTGGCTGGACTGTCTACACATACAAGACTCACGTTACACATCAGTGAGATGGAACAACTTCTAGTGTGAAAACAGCAACGTTTTTATGGCACGTTACCACACAGCAGTTCAGGAAAGGAAGTAACGAATGTCTTACCTAATTCAAGCTGCCGGGGGACTTTAGAGAATCAGAATGTAATTACCCGAGTGGTAGTTTCACCAGGACAGCAGGGGCTAACATTAGATAACTAGCAATATGGTGTGCTTGAAGAAGCAGCAAGAGTTTTGGGGAGCAAATGCCATTTCCTCAGCATTCAGTGCAGAGGGCACATCTCCCACATGAACAAAATTCAAAGCAGCAGGTGTATGCATTCATCCTAACTACACTGCAGCTGAATGAAAACTATCACAATAGCCAGACCAAACCTTGATCAGAACTGGTTTCTTACCCGGCATTGGAAGTCTGAGCCTTCTAAGCGTAGGCATCCCGTGGCAATTGTACGTCGTCCAGATTCATCTTCCTCTACCATGGTGAAACAGTAGCCATCAGTCCTGAAGATTGGAAAGAGCGAAGCAGAATTAGTTTTTTAAAATGAGAGATTTGCTATTCGATATGCTGTGCCCCACAAACACACAGTTGATGAATCAACACACTTTGAACAGCAATGGAACAAACTGAGTATGACTAAACTATGATCACATATGTAAAATCTTATTTATTTACGCAGTGTTATTTCAACATACAAACCAAACGAATGCTTATCCCAGGCTCTTAGCACCCACACAGTTAAAATTAAATCCAACAGAGACAGACAGCAATCACAAACCGAGAACTTTTCTTCAAACAAAAGAAGCCAGTCCACAAAGCTGACATTTTCATACAAAACCTTAACCCCCATCATTAAAAATCTTCACCCAAGACTCATCCCCTCTGCACAAATGTCTATCCCAGTGGTTCTCAACCCATGGCCTGCAGGCTGCTTGCAGCCCAATCAGCACATAGCTGCGGCCCCCGTGATAGCCTCAGGGCCATAGAGGTAGTATAATATATTGTGTGGATATGGCCAACATAACACGAGAGCTGCATAGGCGGCCCACGGTGGTAAATAGGTTGAGAACCACTGGTCTAGCCTAATAGATGGGTCTCCAATGATGCAAAGCCGATCTTAGTAAAAGCATCAATGCTAAAGCAGGTCCACTATTGCATGCACACACTGTACAGAAGCAGACCTGAAGAGGCCAGCGTCTGAGATAATGACCGTGAAACACTATTAAGAGTGATTTGTGGTCCTTACTTTAACCATATTACAAACTGCAACACTCCGTTGCGTATGAGTTCTTGAGTTATAGGAAGTTGTAGGAAAAGGGGAACATTCCGTTACACACTGAATGCATAAATACAATTTGGAAATATTAGCTGTGGCACAGGAGGACGCTGGATAGGAAAACACCAAACATTTGCGGTGGCACGTTTTTAAATTAACTGTGTGAAATCTAGTTAGAGCAAGCTTGTTTCACAGTTACTTTCAATAACAGGACAAGTTACTAACTTCTGGATCTGAAAAGTAACCAGTTGCACACTACAGATTACTTTCTCATAGAAGCACACAGTTTACTTTTATACTACTTAGATATTGTGCATGAGAGTAAAGTAAGGAAGACAACAACCTTTTTGGGTAACAACTCCCATGACTTCATTACTCAGTCTGAGGATAGGAATGATAGGATTGCCAAGAAAAGAGACTGAAAGGAATCCATTAGAGTACAATATTACATTATACTACATTTTATTTGTTTACATGGTGCCTTAGACTCAAAGCAATGAGTAAGGGTAACTGAGGAACACAACAACAAAACAATAAATTGCAATCAACTGAAAAACAAAAGAAGTCAACAATTGATGGTCTCTAATAAAGTCAATATACAAAAGGAGGAGAAAGAAAAGAATCATATCATTAGAAGAGGTACTATTAAGAAGGGAAAGAAGACACAGGAGGTTTTGGCATTCCATTGACTTTCAACACGACAGACTCAAATCACTTCTGAAAATGGGACATAGGCTCCTAAGTCACTTAAGTGCTTGTGAAAATTTTACTTCTGATGTAAAATGACAAAGCAAGTTAGATCATGGAAAGCAGAGGGGGAGAGAGCTCAAAAACTTTGAGGGATGGAGGAAATTTTTCTTTTTGGAGACAGCAATAGAAGAATGTCTCAAGCTTCAGACCATGATACAATGAATGAAGAATGTGGAATGAAATTAAAAGGGGGAAAGTTTTATATAGGAAAAATGAGATTTAAGAGGGAGAATTTTCAATGTAAAAGTTACCTTCACCCCTCGGAAAGCCTCCCAGAGATCTGGGCAAGAGAGTAGAAGAGAGAGTGTCTCCTAGAACTCCTGGAAGAGCTCTACTGTGGTGGTGGGGAACAGATCACCACAGGTCGAATAGAAAGCACTCTACATACAGAGGAGTGCATAGCACTCTCCAGCTGCACAGTTCAGCCATGTCAGAAATTAAAATCTTTCCATCATTAAAAACAATCTGAACAAGCATGTACCACATCGATTATGCTGTAGTTCACTGCATATTACATATAAGTATGCATGTATAACACAGAATGATGAATACACTGGGTCCCTGTACACCAGGCCTGCACAACTCATAAAGCGGTGAGGGCCATATTACTCCAAAGAAAACAGCTGAGGGCTGAAACCCCCCAGCCCCACGGAACCACCCACCCACCTCCCAGCGCCGCCCACCCCGCGGAAACAACCCCTCCTTCCCCAGCGCTGGGGTGTGGAAGCCTGTAGAGGGGGAAAGAAACAGCGCGCATAGAGTGACCAGATCACAGCAGTAAAATAGGACCTGCCCCCTCCCCGCTCAGCCCCACCATCACCCCCCTCTTTACCCCCCCCAGGGGTCACTATATTACTGCATACAACAGTCAATCAATGCAGTTGTAGATAAATCTCTGCAGTATGTATTTTTGTATAACTTTTATATGACTTTGTATTGAACCTTGGTAATATGTTATAGCGGGCCCCTAAGGTAGTATAATTAAGGTAAAAGAAAAGTGTCTTTTTGCTAGAAGTAGACTAAGATCTTCCCCCCACTTTGTATTCAATTGCCCTGTTGAATGAATGAGGTGTGAATGAGGAAGGCCTGGAAGGCAGGCACCTCCCGACAGCTGCAACCCTTGGAGAGGGGATGGGAACCAGACCAAGGACAATCAAACTTGTCAAGTGGGCTGACTAGAGAAGAGCAGACATACTGACGGCCTTGGGGGTTAGAAGCAAGCACCTTCCTTTGGGAACACCCTCTTTGCAGCATTGGGACAACCCCCAGCCCAGAGACAAGCAGCAAAAAGGACCAATGGACACAGTCCCAGATTTTGGGCCGCACAGTGAGCCCACCTACTCACCCCGCTGCGGGCCGCACGTGGCCCCTGGGCCGCATGTTGTGCAGGCCTGCTGTACACATTGAGGTTGTGTTCTTGAAAAGGGCGATGGATACTGGAACGACGTATACTGGGGAATTTTTCCCCATAAGAAATAATGGAATAATAAATGGAGATATGCCTCTCTCATAAAACTGGAAGGACCTTGAAAGGGCATCGAGTCCAGTCCCCTGCCTTCACTAGCAGGACCAAGTACTGTTCCATGACAGATTTTTGCCCCAGATCCCTAAATGGTCCCCTCAAAGATTGAACTCACAACCCTGGGTTTAGTAGGCCAATACTCAAACCACTGAGTTATCCCTCCCACCCTAAGAGGGGGATGCGTTCACAACTTCACCACACTTGCCTATGACAATGCTCTTTTCACCTAAACAGTGTACCTTTTTACACTGACAGGTTATACAGCACACATTTTACACACAAAACATTGAATAAAATAATGTAGAACCCTACTAACACTGTTCAAACACAGAGAACATTTTAATACAGTAAATACAGTACAGTAATACAGTATAAAACAATGTCAATTATGCTATACATTAGGTAGGGGTGGCGGCTGGCTTTTCTTGGGCTGGCTTTTCAGTTGCAGAAGTCTTAAAAAAAGGTTTTTATCGACGTCTGCTCTTCTTCATGACTCTTTGAATGACAGAGCTTCCTGTAGCAAGCCACTGCATCACTGAGAGCCCTGGAGACTTTGGCAGACCGTTCATGAAAAGGATCACCGCCCTGTGTGATTTCTGTCACCTCATCCAGCAATCCAAAGAAATGGGAGAGATTTTTTGTTGTCAGACTCCTGGCTTCCTGCCCTACGTCATCGTCTTCAGATATCCGTTGTTGGTCCAGCTCATTCAGTTCCTCATTTGTCAGTTGCTCAGCGTGAGGCTCCAACGACTCCTGTACATCATCTTTCTCCAGCTCCTCAAAGCCAATATCCTTCGCCAACCTGACCATTTCTTGCTCGAGAGCAGAAATGGCATCAAATCCCACGAAGCTGTGGACAGCATCTGGCATTGCACAACGCAAAACGCCGTTCATACATTGAGAAGTGACCTCTTCCCACGACGTATCAATGTTTTCCACGCTGTTCAAGATGTTGTAGGACTTCCAAAGCTCCTTTATACTGGGCTTTCCTTCACCTGCCATCTCCTTAATCAGTATGGAGAATGTCCTCCGTAGGTAACAAGCCTTGAACATGGCCAATACACCCTTGTCCATTTGTAAGTTGAACTTTCTCGATAAAGTGATTGCACTATAGTACTTGTATGAGGTGAACTGAAAAATACTATTTCTTTTATCATTTTTAGAGTGCAAATATTTGTAATCAAAAATAATAACATAAAGTGAGCACTGTGCACTTCGTATTCTGTGATGTAATCGAAATAAATATTTCAAAAAGTAGAAAAACATCCAAAATATTTAATTATTTTCACTTGGTATTCTACTGCTTAACTGTGCGATTAAAATGGCTATTAATCGTGATTTATTATTTGAGTTAATCGCGTGAGTTAACTGTGATAAATCGACAGCCCTACTTCTGACAAAAGGACCTTAATTTGGTATTTCAGCCTACTGATGAAGTCCTCTCCCCATACATTTGAAATTAGAGATACTCACAGCTCCACAGTTTTATAACAAAATGAGAATAAAATTGCTCACATGTCCCATGCAAACATCCCCTCAGCTAGTTCTGGCAAAGCAATTTTATTCTCTATTACAGTTGATAAACCAAAGCTAAGTGTTTTATCTGCTTTAAAACACAGCTGTGTAGAAACACAATCAACACAGACCATTAGGCAATATCTGAGAAACCAGATAGAACTTGCTTTGCATTGCAGTCGGGCAAAAGCTATGGGACAGACTTTTTAAAACTGCAGGCACATGTTTGTGCATAGAAAATCGTATATATGACCATGCACCTAATCAGTGAATGTGATTACTCTGATTGCATTGTGTACATGCCCAGTTAAGTCCAAATTTTTTTTTAGTATGCAACTACTCTGGGTATGCATGCCTGCAGTAACTGTGCACGCATTTTGCACATGCAAATGCATCATGTCCATTTTTAAAATGAGGCTCAATTTGTCTTGAAACTAATCAGCTTTGAAATTCTGTTTGGAAAACCTATTTTGAAGCCCCACAGCAGAAAGAAGGTTAAAGTGCAACAGGTTGTGAGTTACCAATCTTGACAAGTAGAGACATAGGAAGTTCTTACAAATACTTTCCCCTCTTCCCGAGAAAGGTCCCTGTCAATCAATCAGTCTTCCAAACACCTGTGTGCTCAGCCACGGTCTCCTTCCGTTAGAGTGACACCATTGGCATCTTTTATGATAATGGACGGTAACAAGGATACACAATACCCAGAGCCTTGGAAACCTACCGGACTCTAGGGAATTCATGCTGAAGCCCAAAGACAAACATGAAACTAAGCACCCTATTCGGTCTCTGAAATCTAGGGGCAAAACAATCATTTTCAAGACCAAATTACTCGTTAACTACATAATATAAAGGTGACCCTTGAAAATGTGCCAATTGCCTTAGATAACTAAGTCAATATTTGCAGTTGGATAACCCCACAGTTTAGAGTAATAAAGGTATGACCTACAGTAAGTATAGGCAAGTAGGAGAGGAATCCTGTAGATAATGAGCTAACCCTAGCCATTTATTTTAGTTGTCAAGTATTTAAAAGGGCCACCATTGTTGCTATAAATGACCTTAATCATTTTTTTAAATGTTAAAATCATGCTAGCTTTAAGAGAAAATAATTAAGCGTCTTCTTAACTTATCTGTAGGGCTAAAGTATTGCTGAACATATGCTATATAAAATTGCCCATTGTTCACAGTACTACAGAGTTGCTGGATTTGATAGACACTTGCTTTTGGAATGTTGACTTGAAAAGGAAGTAATGCCTATATGATGTAGTCCCTGCAAAAAAGTGTAAGAAATACAATCCTGGAGGGGTTTCTGGTGGCCACAAGATGTCCTCATTTTTAAACAAACATCCAGATGGATAACAGTACAGCTGGTTGGCAGGCAGTAGTGTCGTACCACCCCAAGTAAATACCTGTCAAAGCGGACCAACATTTTCTGGCAGAGAAGCAGGTTGCTTTTTTCAGAAGGAAATTCAATACTGTACCTCACCGCAGTTGCTACAGGGCTATGCTCTATATCGGACTCTTAATTTAAATACACCTGGAAATGCTTTCTCACTGAACTTTCCGAAAATCTGTTCCCTGACCCATGAAAGGTCCCCTGCCTTTGGCAGTGTTCCAACAAGATGGGTCTCAAGCCTGAAATTTTGCTGGGCTCTGGCCCGCTGGTCTAATGAAATTTCACTTGCATTGTTGGGTTAGGGGTGACCTAGAATACACTGCTCCAACTCTGTGCACAATGAAAACTCATAACTCATGAGATCTGAAGGCAGCCAACAACCTAACAGACCGATAGGGTTGCTGAGAGACTGAGATGGATTTCATAAAAGCTAGGAAGCCCTTTTGGTGATTAGGGGAGACAGAGTAGAGATAATTAGCTGAACTACTGTAAGAAGATTTTACCAGAATCAGTTCACCTATACATCACACAAATACAGTGGCATCTCCTTCATTTGAACTCTGATAAGGAGAAACATCATTTATAGAGAAGCAGAATGAAAGTTCCTGATTGTTTTAAGGCATTGCACTGTGCAAACAGCAATTCAGATTACAGTGAAGGGGGACAATTACAGGTTCTATTATGTGAGGGTCCCAAAGGAAAAGGAGTCCCAGTTTAGCAGGGTAGGCTTGGCCAAATCTCTTGAGAACTGGTTACAACACAGTCAGCGGACTGGTGACCTAGCAATCTCTCTCAGCGCTATCTCCTTCACCTGAGTATCCCTCCATCCAGATCTGAAGAAGAGCTCTCTGCAGCTTGAAAACCTGTCTCTTTCACCAACAGAAGTTGGTCCAATAGGAGATATTACCTCACCCACCTCGTCTCTCTAATATCGCTCACTCACTCCTTCCCACCTTCAGAGGCTGGGCACCCTTCTCAATACAGAGGTCCCTTTGTATCTCTCGTCCTTAATTCTGAATTATGTATGGAAGACTTTAGAAAGAAAAATATTAAAAAGAGTAACTGGACTCTGCAAATATAAGGAAAATCAGTGTCACCTGGAGCTCAGACAAATATTCTACAATGATGGGAGGTGCACAAATATTAAATCGTCATCCTTGAAAAGAGTCCTTTTATATTATATTTGGAAAGAGGTCCCTTTGAACTATATGTTTACTTTATAGCTGATAAATCATAGGGTATCCTTAAAAAGAAATAGAGTATAAGAAATATGGTACAAGCTTCCATTTTCCAGGTACTGGCTTAGCAATTTTTTCTTGTATGCCACTGCTCAGTGTGACATTAACAAAGAGTACTGTGTTCAGATAACATAGGAAAGGGCAACTGGTGGGGGAAATGAAAGCGTTTTAGGGGTAGAAGGGTTGTGCTGGGCTGGAGGGAGAATAAGGTTTTGTGAGGTAAATTCCAGTTTAAACACCTGACACCTTCATTAAAACTGGAAATAAAGCTCCAGAGAGGTGCGACTCCAATACGGATGGTTTTGCGATGGGTGTTTAACAATGTGAGAATCATGTTAACAGAACATAAATTTAACATTGATTTCCCCTCTCATTTAGGCTGAAATGACATCATAGTCTGGCATTTTACTTTTTTTAACTGTTTGTAAGTGGTTAGCTTTAGTACACATAGCGGAAAACAGCTATAGGTTATGATGTAAAACTAAAGGGATATGTTTTAAAAGTGTGACATGGAAGGACTCTGAATAAATCCTGATGTTTGTGAGCGGGATTTATGCTCCTTGCTCCGGAGCACTATGTTAAAAATATACCCAAGGGCTGGTCTACACTGAAAACTTCCATCGGCATACCTGTGTCTCTCAGAGGTGTGAAAAATATCACACCCTGAGACACGTCGCTATGATGACCTAACCCCTGGTGGAGACAGTGCTAGGCCAACAGAAGGAACGATTCTTCCATCGACTTAGCAATCGCCTCTCGGAGATGAGGCAAACTAACTACAGGGACAGGAGAACCCCCTCCTATTGTTGCAGTGAGGGTCTAGACTGCAGTGCTGCAACTGTAGCGCTTTACATGTAGATATCGCCGTAGGATGGCCTACACTAGAAAATTAGGCTGGTTTAACTATGTTGCTCAGAAGTGTAATAAATTCACACCCCTGAGCAGCGTTGTTAAGCCAACGTAAGTCCCTGTGTAGACAGCGCTAAGTCGATGGAAGAATTCTTCTGTTGACCTAGCTGCTGCCTCTCAGGGAAGTGGGTTACCCATAGTGACAGAAGAACCCCTTCCATCGACATAGGTAGTGCCTACTCTGACATGCGACGGTGGCACATCTCCTGCCATGTAGTGTTTTACGTATAGACGAACTCTCAGAAACTTCACATGACACTGCTAAGGAGGTGTTCGCTTGGTGGCATGTTCTGCTTTTAGCTCGTGGGGATGCTTACACCAGCTGATTGAATGTTTCCAAAGTGGACACTTTTGTGTTTTCTTATTTTCTAATCAGCTGCAACTTTTTAGCTACTGCTGAACAAGTCATCTGCTGTGAAAGCTGGCATGTGTAAAAACAGTGGCTCTCCTTAGACATGAACAGGAAATGACGGATTCACACAGCAGAGAACCTGCAAACTGGTAGCCAAGTGTGGACTTTTAAACCTTAAAACAAAATACCATGCAATACCAGTTAAATGCTGCTTCTAGACAGAGCGCTAGGACTTGGAAGAGGAGCTGAAAGTGGGACAGAAAAATACTATCCAAGGCTTTTATCAAAGCTTTGGCACTTTTAAATTTGACAGGTCTTGAAATTGCAGGCTGTGCAGAATAGTGTCAAACTGAGAAGCAGCTCTTTTTAACACTCCCCCACCCCCTCCAAATCTCTATCAACATCTTGAACAACCTTGGAGATTTCTCCCATCCTGTTCTTTTATAACACTTTGCCTTGAAAAGTAGTCCAGTAGTATTAAAATATCAGACTCCCTGTAACCTCCTCAGATTGAACTGCATACCCAACTGGAATGTCCAGTCTCAGTAATATACCTATGTCCCAGTTCTATAGTTATTGCATACCCAATACTCTACTGGACTTCGATGAAAGCATAAAAGCTGTAGGAACTTAACATTAAATAGCAAAATCTGCAGTATTCCACATTCCTTACGGAAGCAGAACTCAGAGTTCCACATATACGGGGAAAAGAGAACAACAGAGTTGAAATTCACCACACCAATCTGAGAGCAGCATTTTCCCCTCATGTTGCTACAAGAAAGGCTAACCACAGACATCTCAGGCTAGATTGTGCCATTATTTACCCGCTAACCACCACTAACCCTCCAAAGAGACCATGCATTACACTACTTCAGGAGAAGCACAATTTCTTTAACGCTGGTCCTTATGCACAGGGGAAGAGCATTTGCTCCGTCCATACATAAGCTATGGCTTGTACTTTTTGATGACCTATTCATAGTTCAACTATGTTTCTTACGCAAATTATTAAGACAAGTATTGGCCTAAATGTTCAAACTTGAATGCATCAAGTTAAACCCCTAAAATCTATCTTTAAGCACCTAAATAAAAATGGACTGATTTATAGAGCGCCCACCGCCCATTTAATTTTATACTGATTGTATTAAAGGTGCCTACACAGATTTAGATGCCTAACTTGAGGCACCGAAGTTTTAAAATGTTGATTATTGTGCATAACCTTCCCCCCAAAATATCGGAAATACTAGTTGTCCCATCAACCTGCAGGTGCTGTTGACTGAGTCCTCTGGACAGTGGCGATAGCAGTAACACTGCAGTGGCTTCTGGGTAGGAGCAGGTACAATACTCTCAACATTGGCTACAAAAGAAAGAAGAAATGTAAGTTTCCAGGTGGGAGGGGGACATGCAAGACTCTGAACAAGTCTCAATTTTTTTTTATTACTCTCAAAAATTTACACCCCCCCCTCCCGCTTTCAGTGCATCATTACCAGTACCAGATTCTGTAAGACACATTCTGAACTTGGTTACACCTTTGCAATCTCCTTTGCAAACATGTCTTCATACTTAACCCTCAGTTGTACCTGTATAGCCCCACTACCTTCAGTGGAATTGCACAGTTGTAACAGAGGGCAAGGTTTGGTCCCATCATTTTAGGAATAGTTTATTGATGGGGAGTGGATGGAATAGAATCCAGCTCCCTCTCCCAAATTTATGTTGCCTCTTCAATTAAAAAAAAAAAAGGTTAAAAACAACTTATTTGTGTCACCAAAAGCAAGGAAATATTACTTTAAATATACATAATGCCATCTATTCAGTAAAAGTGCCAGTTTTATACATCACTATAGAGTAGGAATGCACTTTAGGATGAACAATTCCAGGCCTTACGGAGGTTATTAATCCCTTCTCAAACCAGCAAGCATGAGGTGATTTAGGGCTCTGGGTTTTTGGGTGGGGGATGTTCAAAGGATTTTCTCTTTTTCAGTACTACTCACACAGCACTTAAAGCTAACATATCCTTAGAATTTCAGTCTCAAGGACAAAAAAATTAGCTCGGCATTAAAACCATCATTGGCAGTTTCCCCCTCCTCCCCCACCTGCAATCTCTTTCAAGTGTCATCTAGAGCCAACGCTCTCAACCTGTGGAGCTTAGACAGCATCTGGATAACACCTCCCTCCACATTCTTGTCTTACTTTTTTATTTACAGCCTTTAAAAACCATTTGCATTTTCGTATTTTTGATTCCCAGTCTATTTCTCCAGATCCAACCAAACACTTTTTCTCATGCCGCCAGCAGGTCTGCAGGGAATGAGCCAAATTTCTTCTACAGTGACTATTCCTTGCCGCTTGGGTAGCTGTGCTGCAACTGAGGACAGGACAGGGAGACTAGCTTTCCTCCTCTGCTCCCTCCACTGGTGTGGAGTTGCTGGGCAGAAAAAAACTGAGGAGGAAGCAGAGGAGGGGTGGCAGAAAGCAGCTGCCTCAGCACTTTAATGGCGAGGAGGTGATAGGGATAGAATGGGATGGCAGAGGCTGAAGGGGTAAAAGGCTAGAGGGACAGGAATCATAGGGCAATCCCCACTCAACCTTCTCCCCCATTAGGCCCAGTCTCCTCATGGGACTCACAGGGTGCTTTCAGGTTTCAGACTGGGTCAATCTCTCGGCACCTGGATAAACTCTGCACACAGAGCTTAGCTTTTCCATCTCAATGAAACCTGTCCAGATAACAGCTACGATGGCTGTACAAGCTTTAGCGTTTTCCTCATTCATTAACGAGTGATATAAATGAACATAGTCTTCAGCAAACTACGACAAAAGGTTCTGAGCTCATAAGCTTTGATAAAAGTGTGACCGGATGGTGAAATGCCTGAGAACCACTGATCTAGAGAGAAAACTTAGATTTGAGGAGATTATAGTCCCCCCATTCCAATTTCACCTCCAAGGGCTATGGCAGAAAATATCAAACTATCCCCATCATGAAAAACATTTGAATACAACCACCAATGTAATGCATGTGAAATAGAAACACAAGCCCACAGAATGTACATTAAAAGGCACATGGAATATACATTAATGGCCTGATCCTGGAAGGTGCTCAACACCCTCACATCCCACTGAATCCCATGAGAGCTTTGAGTACTCGGCACTGCTGAAAGTCAAACTGAAAACTCATTGTGAAGCATCCAGAACATAAAACATTTGCATTTGGTGCACAATACACTTGGCTTCCCCAGAGTCCCATAGCTGCTTTTTTTTTAATCTTAGCCCAGGGCTACACTAGGGGAGGGGGTCGATCTACGATACGCAACTTCAGCTACGGGAATAGCGTAGCTGAAGTCGGCGTATTGTAGTCGGCTTACCTGGGGATGAGGACGGTGGCGAGTCGATCGCTGCAGCTCCCCTGTCGACTCCGCTTCCGCCTTTCGATGCGGTGGATTGCCGGCGCCGACGGGGAGCGCGATCGGGGATCGATTAATCGCGTCTTAACGAGACGCGAAAAATCGATCCCCGATAGATCGATTAACCAATTTACACAAGGAATTCACTGCATCTGATGTATTCTCTACTTTCCCGTAGCTATGATTAATATTAAGTATTTTCTTTTTTAAATAAATTATATTTGCATTATGATCTACTTCTATTTCTCTAAAAGGGTTGCATATGTATTTATCATATTTTTAAATCCAGCCTATATGCAACAAATTAACATCAATAAATGTTCCCTTTGTGGCTCACTGGAACACAGATTTTTAAACTAAGTCCTCTTTCAACAAGCAGTCACAAAGCAGGTTTTCTGACTATATTACATTGTTATTTGTGGATAAGGACTGAACTTTTAATATGTTCCAGTCAAATATTTTCAGACATCTGGCTCATGGGGCAGGAAATCTAAATAAAAATATTAATAGTAACACTGAGTGAAAACACTAGGTTCTGATTTAATCAACCATGACATTTTCTGGATGTATCTACTAGCCAGCCAGAGCTTTTCTATGGCAAAAATTACAAAATGGTAACTTCGAAGTCGAACATAAATAATGGGTCTGGAACAATTAAATATCATAGTATGTCTCTGAAGCTATCCAATTTAGACAAGGAAATGACTTCTTCACTACAAATGCAACCTGTTGTCTTTCCTTTTCTCACAAATATCGGAAGACAATCCACTGGTCAGAGACTGATGTGCAGACAGCAATACAGTGTGACATCAGTCAATTTTGCTCTAGAACAACTATTCTCAGTAAATCCAGCAACTACCTGCAACCTAATGAATTAATTTAAGTCTCAAAAAATGTGTTTTAAGCTTGGGTTTTATAACATTTCTTCCCCCCGCCCCTAACTCTGCAATTTTATTTAACTCCTTACCAGCTAAAATCTCTTCCATTTGTCAACTGATCTCAAATTAGGTAGCATGGATGTTGCCAATAATGCTGCCTTCACCAAAGAGGGAGGGAAACACTTTCTCTTAGGAGGTGGTAGAGTTTACTTCCGAATCTTTATTACCATCGCTTAGGGCTAGTAGATCATCTCAGACACTACTGTGGTCCTTTTAAGTACTACGATTTACAGACAGCATGCATGATGGAACAACTATATTAGCCCTGGAAATAGTAGCAGTACTAGTAGGGTAATGTTTTATTTCCATTTGTCCTTCACAGTTTTATATTTCTTTAATCAAAGACTGACTTTAGGTAACCTGTTATAGAACATGGCTAAAAACTCATTCAACTAGACACCGAATCCAATTTCTGACACAGTATTTTAAACAAAGCATGCTCAGGAAGAGAAGGGAGAAACAACAACTCACCTAAAATGTAGATCGTCTTTTGATCACTTCTTTGTCCAAGGGAATTGGTCACCTTACAGACATAAGTCCCAGTATAACTGTAAGTCAATGGACTGTTGAAATGCAGAGTATTATTTGAAGACATTAAACCTTCAGGCCATTGCCCATCCAACCTGAATTAAACAATATTTGGAAGTTTAAGCATTCTCAGAATTTACACAAAATTTAAGTGCAAAATGTATTATCTGAAAAAGTTTCACTATAATTATTTTATGTTTAAAATAGCTTGCTCTGTGGAATGCAATTATTTTGTTACATTAAAGTCCTTTCAGTTAAAGGAACAATATTAATGTCAAGTCAATTCGCTTGTTTCTACTACAAGTCTGTTGGAATTTTGAATCTTTTACTCCTGGGAGAATTCTGCGCCACTGCGCATAATTTATGTCCCCCATAGAGCTCTTTAACCATCAAGTGTATGGTGGCTCACTTCTTCTCTATAAGAGTGAGGCTTGGGGGTAAATACTGGTAGATTAATCTCCTGTTTAACATGCAATTCAGAAAAGACTTAGGAATTAAGTCACCTTATTTTGGTAGAGCACTGTATTCGGTGGGTCCACCATCAAGGTTCCAAGCTCTTATGCTCCTGGCCAAAGTAATGGTTACAAGGAATAAGGTCTTTAGGGCCAAATGAAGGAGGGAACAACTGCCCATAGGTTCGAATGGAGGTTTCCTCGAAGCATTGATACCTAGAGTGAGGTCCCATCTGGTATTAGTTCCTGGATAGGAGACAAGAGGTTGAATAGGTTCTTGATAAATTTTGCAGTGCAGAACCATTTTATGGGAAGGTGGTCCTTGCCTACCACAAAGCATAGGAATTGCTTGTGTGAGGGATGAATGGCGACATGGAAACAAGAATCCCGAAGGTTCAAGGAATAAAGCCTCCCAGAAAGAGGGAATTATTGTTCCTAGGGTCATATTCTGAACGATCAGGAGTGGATGGAGGTGTTTTAAGTCCTGAGGTCCAGAATTGGTCTGTTCCCCCCACTCCTCATGGGGTGCCTTCTGGACAAGAAAGTACCAAGAAGATAATTCTATCCTGATGAAACAGAATCCTCTCACAATTAAGTCTGATGAGACAGTTTCAATCTCCCCCAGAGCCAGGAGGAATTTTACCTCCTGCCTTAAGAAGTCTTTGTGAGAAGGTCCCTAAAGAGGAATGGGGTGGTAAGGAGCTGGACAGGATGCTGAAGTAGGCATGACCCTCATCTGATGAGGAGGATTTGCAGGAAGGTGAGGTTTCTTCCTCTTCCACTGGTTCCTGCTGTAGAGGATGGGTCTGTGGGGCACAACTGAGATGCACTGGCTGATGTTCTTGAAGCAAATTCTTGAGATAGCATCCTGTGTAACAAAGGTTGCCATAAGAAGCCCATGGGTTCCAGCAAGCGCACTGTGATGAGGCATAAAGGAATAATGCAAGATCCCAACATTATCCTTGCTTTGTTAACCGGTATATTTCTTGCTATAAGCTCCTTTGTTTGTCAATATCAGTTTCTAGGGAGAAGGGCTGGAAGGTGGAGGAACCTCGTACAGACACCTGAATTAGAGGATGTTATCCAAAAGGGGAGGAAAAGGTTGTAGGTACTCATGGACAGACTGGTATGGGGCCCCAGAAGGATACTGCACATACATAAAAATTGGGGTTAGAAAGAGGCTGGTGAAGAAGTTCCAGAGAATCCTGTAACAGTACCAGCTTGAAGTCTCTCTCAAAGAGCCTGTGTGGGGATGGTGTTGCTACCACAGGGTGAGTTACCATCGAAGAAGAGAATGGAGGGTAAGCAAGCTCAGAGAAATGAGTTGGTACCAGTGGGGAGTGCCTCTCAGTACCTTTCAATAATGGTGATTCGGGCTCTTTGAGGATTCGGAGGTCTTTGTGAGACAGGAGTCTGGACAGTATCAGGACGTGTGGATGTGTTTTCCCAGGAGTAAGCATATGGGGTGGTGCCGGATGCAGCACCAGAATAGGCATGGTACACTTTTCACTTCTGGCTATGGATGACTGTACCAATAAGGACTTTGCCTCAAAATCTCAAAATGAAGGCTAAGTCGGATGCCAGTGTCGGAAGCTCTCAAGATGACTTCTAGGTATGTTACTGTGGGCACAGTGCTGCAGGAAAAGGAGCCTCAGCAATATCTGTGTTTGGACATGAGGTCTCGAGACCCAGATCAAGGAGGTGACTTTCCTTTTTTCGTCTGATTCTGGAGAACGTGGTCTTTTCTTGGGAAGTCCAGCGTCTTTGATTACTGCTGAAGCAGAGCTGGTCAATGGAATCAATATATCTGGGGGTGACTCACCGCCTGGGTCTCAAAAAGCACTGCATAAATAGGAATGTATGTTTTTCCTACCTCAGTTTTTTAGATCTGTTTTTAAATCTTAAGTAGACTTTACATTTAGAAGGAATGTGGATTTCTCCCAAGCAGCAGAGAGGCAGGGTGAATCTCCATCACTCCAAGGGAAGGACTTGTGGCACATATGGAAAGGTTTGAAGTCCACGGTCTTCGGCATAACCCACATGTGGGGCTGTGGATTCTGGTAAGAGGATTTTAAAAAGAAATCCTCAAGAGGATCCTGTCTAGCCGCTGCTCCAATTGATAGCATTAGACAGCAGGGTAAGGTTGACTCGAGTTTATTTCAACTGCAGTGAAGTCCGCCCGTACTAAGACGGAAGCGGCCCCAAACAATTCGATCTTACTACTTTTATACACCTCGATTATTATAAGCCATACGTAAACAATAAGGAAGTTTTTACACTACCCAATGCAATTCTTGCAATGTATGTTATGACCTTATTTGGTTACAGTTAATACAAAGCTGCATCGTTTCAGTTGAGCTTATTTACAGTTCCCGTTTTACACTGCACACCAACTGAGTTGGCACCAAGCCCAAAGCCTTTGTGGTGGTTAGCTGTTGCGGAAGCTTATGTCTAGCTTGTTTTAGTCAGTATTTTTCCACAGGATGAGGGCGGGGGGGGGGGGGGGGGGGGGGGGGGGGGAGGAGGGAGAGAACAGGGACCCAGAGGGAAGAATGGGTGAACCCTCTCAAAGCGTGAACTTGTGCTAACAGGAAAAAAAAAAACTAAGAAGAAACTAAAATGAGAAAGGTATAAGAAAGCAAAGGGAGCCAGCTGCATAGTTCAACTACTGGGCAGGGACTGCTCTGTTGCAAGACACTGGCAGTTTATTGGGGTGTGAGGGTGAAGAGGGCAGAGGTGCAGAACCACTGACGAAAATCGCTGATCAAGCGTGCACGAGCAGTCAGCGCATACGGACGTAGAGCACCCACAGGGACACTACTCAAAGAAGGAAGGAAGGGAGGGAGAGGGAGAGGGGGAGGGAGAGAGAGAGAGAGTTTCCCATGAGTGAAGTGTCAACACAGTCTGCCATGCAACACCACATGCTACAACTACTTTTCACGAACAGCACCCTAAAAATTCAACATGTACAGTGAATGAACATCCTCAGACTTTCTTCCACTTGAGATCTTGTTGACTATAGGCCGGTGACTGCTAGACAACTATAGAAAGGTTTTATTTCTGCAGCTGAATAGCGATCCTGCTTGCCAATCTCAAAGTCTTCCCACCATAGGAGTCAAATGACTAAACATGCATTAATCTGTACTTGTTTAAGTTATTTCTCATTGTACATGCATGGACTTTTATGGTCATTTCATTGCGTGAACACAACACACTGCCACAATACACACTCATTTGTCATCTCCCCAGCCAAACAAGGATTCATTAACCTCCTTGTGTACAGATTTGTCCATCTACTTCCCGGTTGTTAAGATCGCTCAGCATGTGTTATTACTATTACTGAGACTATAACCTAGCCCCTTTTCTTTAAAATTCAGTGGACAAAACGCAAAAATACAGCTATTCTGCACCAGTTCAATTCTGTATTTCTTCAAAAGCATTATTTAGAATTTAAACTAGATTTGAAATCAACTTCAACTGAATTTTTTTCTGGGACAAAGAGGTACAGATGAGATTCTACCTTTGCCTTCCCCAAATGCCACTACTTTGTTCATTTTTCAGAAGCAAGTACAAGTAAATACCCCACACATGACCCGGCTCTCCAGCCTTGCATCATAGTGGTCTGACCCTCTGCATTGTAGCCCAACAAATTTATTTCAGCATAAGCTTTCATAGATTATAGCTCACTTCATCGGATGCATAGAACGGAACACACAGAAGTAAGATGTATATATACACACTGAAAACTTGGAAGCTGCCATACCAATTCTAAGAGGCCATTTAATTTAGATGAGCTATTATCAGCAGGAGGAAAATACAGACACCTAGACGCCTAGAACCGCGACCAGGGGTATTCTATTTACTACCCAAGATCCATAAACCTGGAAATCCTGGATGCCCCATCATCTCAGGCACTGGTACCCTAACAGCAGGATTGTCTGGCTATGTGGACTCTCTCTGCAGGCTCTACGCTAACAGCACTCCCAGCTATCTTCGAGACACCACTGACTTCCTGAGGAAACTACAATCCATCGGTGATCTTCCAGAAAACACCATCCTGGCCACTATGGATGTAGAAGCCCCCTACACCAACATTCTACACAAAGATGGACTACAAGCCGTCAGGAACAGTATCCCCGATAATGTCACGGCAAACCTGGTGGCTGAACTTTGTGTCTTTGTCCTCACCCACAACTATTCCACATTTGGGGACAATATATACCTTCAAGTCAGCGGCACTGCTATGGGTACCCGCATAGCCCCACAGTATGCCAACATTTTTATGGCTGACTTAGGGGACGAGAGCTAAGGATGCGTTGTTCTAACACCCCTACTCTACTTGCACTACATTGATGACATCTTCATCATCTGGACCCATGGAAAAGCAGCTCTTGAGGAATTCCACCATGATTTCAACAATTTCCATCCCACCATCAACCTCAGCCTAGACCAATCCACACAAGCGGTCCATTTCCTAGACACTACTGTGCTAATAAACTATGGTAACATAAACACCACCCTATACCGGAAACCAACTGACCGCTATACTTACCTACATGTCTCCAGCTTCCATCCAGACACCACATGATCCATTGTCTACAGCCAAGCTCTAAGATACAACCGCATTTGCGCCAATCCCTCAGAGACAAACACCTACAAGATCTCTATCAAGCATTCTTAAAAATACCATACCCACCTGATAAAGTGAAAAAACAGATTGACAGAGCCAGAAGAGTACCCAGGAGTCACCTACTACAGGACAGGCCCAACAAAGAAAATAACAGAACGCCATTAGCCGTCACTTACAGCCCCCAACTAAAACCTCTCCAGCACATCATCAAGGATCTACAACCTATCCTGAAAGATGATCCCTCACTCTCACAGATCCTGGGAGACAGACCAGTCCTTGCTTACAGAGAGCCCCCCAACCTGAAGCAAATACTCACCAGCAACCACACAACACTAACCCAGGAACCTACCCTTGCAACAAAACCCGATGCAAACTCTGTCCACATATTTATTCAACTGATACCATCACAGGATCTAATCAGGGGCTCATTCACCTGCACATTTACCAATGTGATATATGCCATCATGAGCCAGCAATGCCCCTCTGCCATGTACATTTGACAAACTGGACAGTCTACGCAAAAGAATAAATGGACACAAATCTGACATCAAGAATTGTAACATTCAAAAACCAGTAAGAGAACACTTCAACCTCCCTGGTCACTCAACAACAGACTTGAAGGTGACAATTTTAAAACAGAAAAACTTCAAAAACAGACTCCAACGAGAAGCTGCTGAACTTGAATTAATTTGCAAATTGGATACCATCAACTTAGGGTTAAACAGACTAGGAATGGCTGGGTTATTACACTCATTGAATCTATTTCCCCAAAGTTAAGTATCCCCACACCTTCTTGTCAACTGTCTGATATAGGCCTTCTCGATTATTACTACAAAAGGTTTGGGGGTTTTTCCCCCTCCTGCGGATAATAGCTCATCTAAGTTAAATAGCCTCTTAGAATTAGTATGGCAGCTTCCAAGTTTTCTGTGTGTGTATATACATCTTACTTCTGTGTATACATCTTCTGTGTATACATCTTCCATTCTATGCATCCGATGAAGTGGGCTATAGCCTACGAAAGCTTATGCTGAAATAAATGTTAGTCTCTAAGGTGCCACAAGTCCTCCTGTTCTTTTTATGGATACAGACTAACACAGCTGCTACTCTGAAACCTGTCATTGTAACCCAGTATCCTGCCAATAAATTGCAACCTCAACTTTTTAAAGTCGGCATTCTTATAATGATTAAGTTTCTGCCAAAGTGTTTATTACAAGAAATTTCTATGCAAATTCATCTACAATTTCTTGAAATTAAATTCTCTGCTTTTACAAACCACAGTAGACTTGTCTATACCACATGAGGAATGAAATTAAATCTGGGAATTGATTTAAGTGTTATGAAAGCCCCTTTACTGAGAAGGTTAACATATCTTCTAAAACTAGATTAGTTATTTGTCCTTATTACTTTTAACCTGCACCATAACATGTTGGAGAGGATAGGAGATTTTTTTTAATCCAACTGGTTTAAGTGTGATCCAATTGAGACTACGTCATTTGTTTCTTAATTTTTAATGTAATACTTGGACAGCATATTTTGTTTTGCGTTTAGGAGGTTCCATTCAAGAAACGTTGGTTATATGTTATTATTCACCACACGTTTCAAATAACATTTTAAGAAGCTCTGTCTACACCACGCAGCTTTAGTGTGTGTGTGTGTGTCACTGCGAAACGACAACACTTTTGCCAACCAAGTTCCAGTGTAGACAAAGCTGAAACTATTACTCTTTTTCCTTCTGACTGATCCAGGAAGCAACTTCAGGCTACAAGGTGGTACCACAACTGATCTTTAATGCTTCTTATAGCACTATTACTATCAGTGATTCTCATAGCACTATTACTGTGCATTACATACGCTTAAACACTCACACACAAGTTATTTTCTGTGTTTCAGACAGACAGACCAAGTGAAGTTACTTCAAGTTTTATTTTAAGAGGAAAAAGGGGAAGTTACCTTTTTGGGACATATATTTGCTCTGGAGGTGGCTGCTCCCTCCAGGGCAACGTACTTAACATGCAAGACTACAGATGGCAGGCAGCAGGACTCTCAGTAAAGGCATCCAATTCATATTGGAATAGTGAAATACAGCTTTTATCACACAACAGGAAGCTGTACAGAGATACCAGATATCAACACAGATTGACTTAAGTTTTGAGTCATGAGGCAAGCCATCTCATGAATCTTATTTGGAAGTAGATACAGTGCTTACTTTTTATTAGGGCATGGCAAATTTAATGATTGAAATGATACTTCAAGTGTTTTCCACCCCAATTTTCAATGTAATATCAATTTTTTATAATTTTATTCAAATAATATCCAGTCTTTTTGCATCTTTGCTTTACACACATCCCCAACTCACATGGAGGAGGAAGGCTAGACAACAGGTGCTTGCAATGTCTCACACTAAGACCAAGAAACTCAATGTCACAATCACCTGTCAAAGAAGTTATTCCATTTATAAAAATAAGCGGATTTATCCTAAAGCATTGGTAACTGCTCAGACTTCAGAGTAACAATAATTCTTTACTTGTACTTTCCCACCCCAATTGCTACTGCTCCCCTTTCCTTAGGAGCCATCAACTAGATAAGGCCAATGTTTTTCTTTACAACGTCCATATGTCTGAATCCATATGTCTGATGCGTCAGTATGGGACATATTTCAATAGCAGTCATTTCTAACTACATATAATATGCATTAGTCACGTACTGGAACCAGACAAGCTAGTAGCAGTTAAAGGGCCTTGTTTCTACTATGTCGTAAGCCAGTAACACCCTTCAAAACTCTCCATTATTCAAATATTTATTGTGTACTTACATGGAAAAATTCATCTTTGGTTTTCATGAACACTTACCTGGTCCATGTAAATTCCATGGGCAGTGGATTTGCGTTAGCATTACACCGGAGCTGAACATGCTCTCGTCCAATGAACCAGTTTCCATCATACCCAGTTACTGAAACTTCAGGGGCATCTATAAAATACGAGTAATTTCACATTCCAATATTCAAAGTACATTACTTACAAGGAGACATGCATTGTTTAGAATGCTATGTCTACATGTTGTAGTTAACTAACAGTATGGCAGTGCTTAATCTCCAATGAGCAATGGTAGCCCTACCTGGAAAACTTAGTAAATTACATGTATACATGGGGAGTTGGCATCAGAGGCTTAACATAAAGCAAAATCAGTGGGCCCCATAAGTTTTTAGTTTGTTAACTGAAACAAGCTGAGAATTATATAGTCTTTATGTCAACAATGCCCATTTTTAGCATAATGCAGTGCTAACTTCAATAGTTCAAATATACCAAATTCTGTGAATTCAAAAAAATTCATATTACACAGTGGTAAATGATGAATTGCACATACGACATGAGTAACTTCTGACTAATGATTTATACTGTAGTAGGTATCTGCACTGTGCCTATGTTAATACTACTAGTCAAACCAACAAGGAACTTGAGCGGAGTCTGTGTTTAATTTGGTTTTATTTCTTTTCAAAGGACTCAAAAAGCAATTAATAGTGATAATGGCTCCAATCTGAATCCCATCTTCCCAACTTCTTTCAACCCCTCAGGACAGCAGTCTTGTCCACAGAATCTCACACTAACCCAGCTGTAGAAAATGTCTGACAGTTTTAAATACACACTTACTGGAAGGCTTCCACTGGTATGATTGGGGCAAATTCACAGTATTCTGCAACATAATGTAAACATTCAAATATAATTGACACACCAATTGAAAGGGTCTGTACTGTAAAAAGTAATAGGGGGTCAGAATTCAGAGTAGGAGAGTTGCTCTCAGTCCAGGACAGCAGGCTCAACTACTTCCTCCAAATGCAGGTGGCACAAAGATTGAAAAGGAGAGCAAGACTTGCAATCTCTCTCTCCCCTCACTGAAGACACATCTTCCCAACTCTTATATAGTTTAGTGTTATCAATTTACGTTTGAGGCATATTATGGATATTGGTTATTGCTACTGGGCTAGGCCAGAAAGGTTACATGATAGAGACTGGCAATTTCCTGGTAGGCCGGTCTCTCTTCAGCTATTGTCATCAATAAGGTAAGGATGCACCTTTTTTCTCTCCAGACTGCGCACTAATGCCAATGACATGTAGAGAGTAGCAGTTTAAAATCTGGTAGTCTTCCTCAACAGGACTGCCTTAACATTCAGTTAATCTTCATTTTATATTTACACATAAAAACACCCCTTATGATAACGTCCTTCCTTATTCGCGTATCAGGGCACAGGGCCTGGATGGAGTATTAACAGTTCTCTCAACTTGCTTCTTATTCTTATATTTATTTAGGACTACTCCAGCACAATACTCTACTCGCTTCAAGTATAGAGATTCAGAACTCAGTTGAAGACTGCTGGTATACGTTGAAACAAAGCACTAAGCAGAACTGCTTCTGTATTCATGCGCAACACAATTTTAAAGAACACTAGGCAAGTTCTCATGAGTATGAAGTCGCGTATCTTTTTATAATTTGTTTTGGAAGGTGTTAACGTTTCTAACTAATACTGGGGAAGTTTGTAACAGCACATCAAAATGACCTACATAGCACACAATGTAAAGTTTGAAGAAATTCAACTCATCTATGGGAAGTTACAAGTTACTCTTCAATGGGGAGAAACTGACTGGAATTTATTTTGGGGGCACCTCTTGTCCAAGTCAGCAGGCCATCAGCGCACAGCATTATCAGTGGTCAATCTAGGGAGATATGCTAAGGGCATGTCTTCAAACTGCAGTTTGGACTATGGGAGTGTGAAGAGGACTGCACGCCAAGTGCTGCACTTCAACCCCCCTGCGTGGATGCTGACGGTGTGAACTGAGAGGTTCCTAAATTCACACTAATGTGGTCCTGTTTTAAGAATCTCATCGTTCACACCCACAGTATCCACATGGGGGAGTTGCAGCTCAGCACTTGGTGTGCAATGATATTCACACTCCCACAATCCAAACGGCAAGGCATTGTAAACAAACCCTAATTTGTTAGGGCTTTAATCTGTGACCATCAAGACAGAGTTTTTCAAGTAGCCAGAAGTTCAACAGCAAAGGGCTAGAAAGAGGTCTGATTATTTTATTTGTTAATTAACTGAAATTTAAGTAGTACATGTGACATACATTTTGATAACAATAGTAAAGATGCAGAATCCAAACCATCTGGTCATATACAGAAACTTATTTGCTGTAATAAAGACACAAATATTGCTAACAGATGAAAGCTCTGCAAATTTCTACAGCTGAGATAGAAGGTGCAGTTATGAAATTATAAAAATTATTACGACAAGGTAGACCATAGGCTCAAATAATGAGGGGGGCTTGGTAATTTATCATCTTCTGTCACTTGTTTCTTTTAGGGACGTCAAGTTTAACCAACCAAAAAAAAAATCTATATTAAGAAAGAAAACAGACTTCCAAGTGGAGGGATTCTCAAATTATCCACGCTGTCTCTAACACTCTCAAGAGTGTAGTGAGTGATCAGATTAAGCATAGTTACCCCATAACATTTTTCATCACTGAAGTTCTTTGGGAATATCATGACTTGTATTATTCCAAGTGTGAAAGAAATGGCAACCATCATATCAAGTATTTTTAAATACCTCAATTCTTGTTGAATGGGAAAACAGATTTTGCTTATAACTAGTCCCTGTAAAGCTGAAGAGGAGGAATTGAATTGTCAGCTTCAACATCTGAGTATTAGTCACATTTGTTAAAACAAAAAAAAGGGTCCATGAAGAAACATAGGAGGAATATAAATGGGTAATTAAATCAAGTTAATTAAAAGTTAAGAGGCAATGTGTCTCAGCAAGTAGGGTAACTGATTGGGTCTCAGGAGACCTGGGTTCTACTCCCAGCTCGGCCAGTGGCCTGCTGCAAGTCCTTGCTCAACTCACTTCACCTCTCCCTTGCTCTGTTTCTCCCATGTGTGTGATGGGGCAATGTACTATAAGGCCTAGTTGTAATATGACAGAATAGCAGCTGTAGAAGCAATAGTTAACTGGTTGTAGACTTACATAGAATGTCCAATGTGTAAGGATATCTCATCTCCTTTTCCAAAGCCGGATGCCTCACAACACAAGTTATGCGTCTTCCTCTGGCAAATTTGGTGGGTATGAGTTTGTACTGACTGACAACGGTCACAGTTTCATTTGGAAATAAAGTAGAACTGGATTCCATTTCTCCAAGACCTCCTTCCCAATCAATATCTGCAGCAGGTTTTCCAGTGGCTGCTGTACAAATGGCTGCTACGGTCTGATTTTCACCATCTATTAAAGAGTTTGGTCCCTTTGTTAGGCTCACAATGGGTTCAACTATTGAAATAAAAAAATTCAGTTATGTTTTCAGTCAAGACAGAAAAGTTTCATTAACCTCACTTCAATTCCTGTATGTACATTTTATCCCCAATAGCTTACAGCTACTAACTCATATTCAAGGCAGATTTGTTAACCAGCAGGTAAAGTTGATGACACAATGGATACCTTAAAATAATCTGGTGAAGATAAGGAGATATTAGTTAGCAGAGTGTCCTCCCTGTCTGCTACTGCCCTCAGAAAGACTCTTCCTGTACTTGAGGCAGAAAAGACGGAACAGAAAAGCATTTCCCTTGGTGATCCCCATGAGAAAGGCAAGGAGCTCTTGAAAGCTGTTGGTGACATGGATCCCAGAGAACGCACCTTTTGTTTTATCAGTGAAAAGATATGCTTATTCTAAAGGAAGATCCTTGGTGGGGTTTTGGACCTCCCTCGGGAAACCAGAAGAGTGAAGCCACGAGTCCCTGTGCATCATGAGTCCAGTGGCCAAGGAATGGGTACTTCTGACGGCATTGTGTGCCAAAAAGTTAAAAATTCTCCTCACAGTACTTTAAAATTCTGCAAGTTTTATTTGTCAATAAAGAAATGCAGAGGCTCCAGCAAAGCAGCAGGGAGCATGGGCCACTGGCTGCATAAAGGTGGGAGATCACCTTGCAGCTCCCCCACCCTCCAGACACAGACACAGTAGTGAGGCTACACCTGACCCTGACACAGCACAACACCCTGGGACCCTGCCTATCTCCCCTCTGTCATCAAATAGAGGCCATATATATCTTTTTTTTTTACAAGACAAAAGCATTCCTTTTATATTTATCACTTATTTTCTAAAATCCCTCACAGTTTTAAGAACTTTTCAGCTTTCTGATCCATTGAATACAACTAGATTTGTGACATCTTTTTTCTTAACAGGACTAAACAGCTTAAGTCAAAACTCAATGATTTGGTCAAATCCAGTTCAAGTGAGGCAACTAATATTTCAAGTAGACAAAACACTTTTGAGGCAGAGGTTTCATCAAGAAAAGTATCAAAAAATCAAAACTGAAACTAGGAACCATCTTGCTCAAGATGAAGCCTACAGGAAACCCGAGGAAGAAAAGAAAGCATGGGAGAGACTTAAACGCCTAATTCTTGAGAGGGGCTTGAGGGGCCTACAGTGTAATTTAACCAACTCAGCTAACAAATAATAGCAACAAAGCAGTGTAAATTAAGGCTTAGACAGTAATAGACTACTCTGCAGTCCACACAGACAAGGGGAGGAAGGAACAGATCTCAGTAATACATCAAGACTTGATCAGACACTGCATTCCTGATGAACGGATGGTAAATATTGATAACTCATTTTAACACTTTCCCAGGTTAAGAGCAGCAGCTAAACAAATGAGCACTTGAGAGAGTCAAGTACTTATCACAGCCTCTTTCGAAACTGAAGTAGGATTCCTGATTTAAGACAGGACTTTGGAGAAGATTCCTTTGTCTGACAACACATGGTCATACTTTAACTCCACCAATATTTAAGGACATCTCACTTTACTGCTCAACTCAAAGGTTGCCAAGTTCACACCTCTCAAAAACCTTCCCCTTTGACTACAGGTTAAAGTCAAAATGTAGCATGACCTGTGTCAGGTCTAATTCTTATTTCACCATCAAAAGCCTTTCTATAGTCATTTAGTATCTCATCAGATCAATACACCTGAAACATCCTTAACAGAGCTCCTTTAAATCACATATTGATTTTTCCATTTAAGTCAACAGCTACATTATTTATTCAAAATTTCAGAACAAGCTTTGTTAACTTGTTTTTTGCCTTTAGTTGAATTGTTTCTAAAATTTGAGAAGAAAGCTTAAATAAAAATGCTTGAAATTTTCCCCATTCATGTGCAGTTTATTTTAAACATACTAGAATGTGAAAGTTTATTTTTAATTAACTGATCTATTTTAGTACATATTTGTCAAACATTTGAAGTAGCAACAATTTCAGCTCAGCCTATTGTGACCCAACAAAGAATCTCTTCACTCAGCAAGCACTGTCCAGTATATTAATTCCATCGCTCAATGTTTATTTTCTCCTTCTTGCACTTAAGGCCCAATCATATTACCTACTTTAAAAAAAATGCACACACTATTCTCCTCTTTTGGATTATTTGACAGAGTGCCTGGATCTTCCGATTTAAAATATGTAAATCCTCCTCAAATCACTCAGAACGACTTTGAATCAAAAGAATTGTAGTCCTCTCGTGGATGTGGCTACGTCGACCAAAAAAAGTCACAAATCAACTAATACTGCATTACATCACCTGCTCTGTGTTGTCTTCTAAGTCAGCCAAGAGGATTGTTAAAGTAAACTTGAGTCAGAAGAATAAGTTATACACTTCTGTAAGTCACAGCATTAAGAAACTCGATCACTTCCTTACGAAGCTGGAGCCCGCTAACAATATTTGAAACATCTGTCAAACCCCTCTACTGAACTTTCAGTACACAGTAGGAAGGTAAACACAGCCAATCATTATGAGGCAAGATACTGTGCTGTAGATTCAGACCCCAGCTTGCCACACACGATGTCTCCAAGTAGTCAAGTCCTAGGACGTTTGTTTAGCTTTTTGTGGGGGTTTTTGGGAGTAAAAAAAAATCAAATATAAAATTAAGAAGGAAACATACCCAATACAGTTACAGTTGTTGATGACTGAACATTTCCTAGTGGGAATGTAACTGCTTTGCATACATATTCTCCTGAATCAGAGAAGCTTATATTGTTTAGGATGATAGTTGCATCAGTAAGTGAGTAGTTCTTCAATGACACTCTTCCTTGGTATTCTCCTTGAACAGAAAACCCATATTCAGGATGATGAACAGCAATGGTCTGTCTACTTTTTCCATGCATCTTCTCCCAGGAGATTTGTGTTATTGTTCCATTTATTTCAATTATGCATTTCAGGGTCACATTCTTCCCCCAAACTGCTGTTACATGTGGATCAACAACTGGTCCAGCCAAGTCACCTAAAAACAAAGAAATGTTATATTAGTTGAGAGATGGGTCCATCACTAAGTTAAGAACCATATTTGAAGATAGTTGTCAATAGGGAAGGTGGGACCTTGAGCCGAACTTCACCATAGTTCAGGGTGTTGGGATCCAAAGTTTTATTTGGGCTCAGTGCACAGAGCAGACTCATGAAGTTAATTTTCTCCTACTGATTACTACCTTCCTACCTACCACACATTAAATCTTTGAGAGCAAACTGACTATACAAAGGTACTACTGCTGTTTCTTTGGTTTCATTTGGTTTAACTGTATCATGTCCCATTAGGGAGCCAGAGTAAGATTCCCTCAAGCACCAAAAAAATACCCCCAAAACAAACCACATGTCCAATACTGAAGGATTGCAGGTGAGTCACAGAAAGTTTAACTGTTTAATAAACAGAAATGACTAATATATGGGGAAAGAGAAAAACCTTCCTTGTGAGTATTTATTTTTCTTCTTAGATGTGATAGTCCGCTTGCTAGCTAACTGCCACATGGTGAAAACAACTAACCAAAGGAAAAGGACCAAGTCTATTTCACAAAATTATTTGCCATCTTTTCTGAAAGTATACTACTTCAAAAAAACTCTTTGAAAGATGGCATAAAATTTATAAGGAACGACAGTATATCTATAAAGCAAATTACCGAAAGCACATTTATCTGCTATTAAAAAACATTTTCTCAATTATTGAACTTGCTTTGTCATATGCAGTGTTATTGTAAACACCTGAAATTCATGTAGCTTCCTTATCCCACTCTCGACAACGTATAACGCTATTGTGTCTCTGCTGTCAGTCATTCACAATCCTTCCTTATTACAATCTCTGCTTATTGCGCTTTCTGACTGGTAAATACTGCACTATTATAATTAGCCATATTCTTCATTTTTGCCTTTTAAAAAGTAAAGTATGAAATCTATTAGTCACATTATTAAACAAGCAAAATATGTTTCCTAATCCTTGTTTATTGATAAATCCTTAAAATGAGTGAAGTTAAGGAACAGCCTGTTAACATTATGAAATGTACAAAGATAAAACGATATAACTCTATAATTAGTAATCTCAACCTGTTTCAATTTAATGTATTTGTTACAAAAAAATCTTTGTTTCTACCCGAGCAACAAATTTCTCATATATTGCATCAAAACTCTAATAGAAAACATCACTTGGAGCTGATATGTACTGCATCCCTAAACATGTTGGTTGATTCTACAAACTGTGTCTATCGAGAGCATCAATTGCATATTCAGGTCTAAATCAGATTAGAAAGCAATTTAGACAATTGCAGTCTCAATAAAAAACTTCTATTGTACCTCTCTGTAACTACTGTCTCTCTCTGCTACTACCCTTTGAAATTCTGTTTCCAATTCAGACATACTACTCACATATGCCATACAGGCAGTTAAAATACTGGACTTTCACAGACTGCACTGTGGTTTGGAAATTCTTAAGCTGCGATTCTCCACGCCAAACTTTTCCTTTCATAATAAAATTGAACAGTTAGCTGTTATCTTTCCTGTCACCACCCTGTCATAATTACATTGCAGAACACCTTTTTCTTCTTACCCTTCGTGTGCATGGAGAGTAGCACGATCAAGGAAATGTGAAGCTGCCAGTTTGAGTCGTCCAGCCAACCCATTGCTGCAGAAGAGTAGTGATTCTGATTTGCCTGTGATCTTCTGTTTCTTTTTCTTTTCTTAGTTCACGGATAGTCCTGTGCTTCACCTCTGTCAGATCCTCAGACAAGTCTGCCAGCAAGCCTGAGAGGAGAATGTGAAAGACAAGCCTGTTACAAACTGGTTCTGTCACCACATAGACCTCGATTCATCACCTCATGGCGAGGACAACAAAAGGGCAGCAAGGATCCCAAGCTGGAGTGGATTCCTGAGACAGGAGCATGGATTGACTGCCCACCCAGGGATTTGTGTAAACTTGGAAGCTGCCCCCACCCTCAGTTCCTTCTTGCCAGAAACTCCGACAGTGGGGAAGGAGGGTGGGTCGTGGAATGGACATGAGCAACACATCTCGAAGAACACCAATTATGGAACAGGTAACTGTCTTTTCTTCTTCGACTGCTTGCTCATGTCCATTCCACATTAGGTGACTCCCAGCAGGTCCTGTGGAGGCGGGAAGGAGCGCACAGGTGCGCAGATTGTAACACAGTTCTGCCGAACCCAGCGTCGTCTCTGGCCTGCTGAGTGATGGCATGATGAGACGTAACCGTGTGGACTGAGGACCACGTCACGGCTCTACAGATGTCCTGGATCAGGATGTGCGCCAGGAAGGCCGCCGAACACACCTGCACACTCGTCAATGAAGAGCTGGGTCAATTTACAGAAAGGCTTGGTACACTCCAAGTAAAAAGCCAAGGCCCTCTGGACGTCCAGTCTTGTGTGGCTTGGGACAGAACACAGGCAGGAATATGTCCTGGCTCATGGGGAAGGAAGATACCACCTTTGGTAGGAAGGCTGGGTGGGGCCGCAGCTGGACCTTGTCCTTCTAAAACACTAACTTTACAAGAACTCTTGTTCATACGAACAAAGCCTAAGCAACACTAGCAAGAGCGGCAAACATTCCATGCACCGCCGCTGGCTGCAAGAAGGAACTGAGGGTGGGGGGAGCCGGCAGCACCCCCTATACCGCGCCAAGCGGGCATCACTCCAGAGGGCACCAGAGCAGCTCCCCTATGGATACTGCAGAGGGAAAAACTTCCAGCACCGGTGCATGTGGAGAGCACACACACATAATGTGCAATGGACATAAGCAAGCACTCAAAACTACCATTTACTAGTTCAAACCAGCAAGGGACCCATGCGCCAGAGGAAGGTGAAAAGCTCCAAGGGTGTCTGCCAATCTAACCAGGGGGGAAATTCCTTCACAACCCCACGTTTGGGTCAACACAATTTACATACTCGGATACTCACTACAAAGGTTAAAGGGAGATAGATGTACACTACAGAATATTTCCCCGAGTTTACCTGTGTGACTCATTAGGTGTCTAGGACTACCAGTGATAGTCAGTCTGTCAAATGCTCAGCTGTTTACAAATACATGTATGGACTCTAAACTTAAGCAACAGTAGTATGTATGTGCAGATGGGAGGTGGTGGGAGAGAGGACCATGAGACACTTTTTTCTACCCTCTATGATCAAAATGCATTCCAGGGATTTATATGTTTCACAGAAGTTATTTTCATCTCTCAGTGACACAATTTCTTTTACCACATCCTTAGAAATCCATAAATAACCCCCACTGACTTGAGACAGAGTTGAACAGATGCTTCTGAGGTAAAAATCAGGCTTCATGGATCAATTTAATCTCGTGTAACTTCACCGATTGCAGTGGAATTATACCAGAGATGCATTTAGTCCCAGAGCCACTATCTATCAGTGTACAACAGAGGACCAAATGCTGCAGTCCAGATGAGGAATGGATCCTGGTAATGCACAGGAAAAAAGGGCTGCCAGCTAAATCCTGCTCCCTTTTGTGATGTGAGAAGTCCCAGGATTTGGCCCCCATCTCTCAAAAAATATCTCCCCTGAACTATAATTTTATTATTGATTGAGCTTCAAATTGGGAATTTTTGTCAGGATTCTTAAAAAAAAAAAAAAAAAAAAAAAAAAAAGGATTTGTTGTGATATTATTCTCTGTAATGACCCTACATAAATGATTCATCTTAAACTGAAAAGGGACGTGCCCTGATAGAATTGGCATCTGAGACTGTCAGTTTTCTAATCAAAATCAGTTCCTCTATGGGATTATTATTAAGGCTATGATTTAGTCACGGGCATTTTTAGTAGACGTCACGGACAGGTCACAGGCAATAAACAAAAATTCACAGCCCCGACCCGTCCATGATTTATACTAAAAATACCAGTGATTAAATCTTGGGGGGATGACGCTGGAGGGCATGAGGGGGCCGCTGCGGGGAGGCGCTATGGGGGGGCCCTGGGGCCAGCAGCACCAGCTGCCAGAGGCTGCCGCTGCTTTGGCTGGCCGCCCAGGGACCGCTGCCTGGGTCAGTAGACCACAGCTGATCCGGCCACCCCGGGATCACTGCCGGGGGCTGCCAGAGAAGCGGCTGGTGTGGCTGTCCCCATGGCCACTCCAGCAGCGGCCCGTGTGGCTGTCTTGGGGGCCACCTGAGCAGCTGGCCCCGGAGCCAGCTGCTTGGGCGGCCCTGGGATCAGCCACACTGGCCCCTGCAGAAGTCACGGAAAGTCACGGAGTCTGTGACTTCCCCGACCTCCGTGACAGACACGGAGCCCTAATTATTATTTATATAGCGCCAACAGTATACTTGGCACTTCACAAGCCGGGTCTTGTCACATTTTAATTTAATATCAAATCTCACTGTATTTTTAGCACAAGAAAACTTTTAGCAGCTTCAGTGGTGTAGTAAATTGTATAATGTGCCTTTAAAATGCAATACATTTGCTTATTCTCAAAACTATTTTAATTAATTTGATTAATTATAGTTAAAAGAATTATTTCCTTTGATTATCTTAGGTCCATTTTTATATAAACCACAAACCCCTAATTAATTTGCACACTCTGACATGTGAATGTCAGCCAACAAGAGCATGATTTCTCTCATGATTTCTTGTAGTATCAATGAGAAACCTACATGAAGGCCTTTGATTTACTTAAAAGCACAGACACTGTACTGAACAGAACTACAGATTGGCTTCAGAGACCGGATATCCACTGACCATGTAGTGAAACTGAAACAGCAATAACAAGTTAACAAAGGCCTCTAGGTTACTACTTTCCTTTGTGTGATGTATCATTTGCAATACCTTGTTCATGAAGACTCGGCTCTGAAAGGCAACCAATCAATTTTACACTAAGATCTATCTGAAGGATGAAAACTCCCGTGGGAAACTTCCCATAGAATCTCTGCAGTGGACAGGATTTATGTCTGAGCTCCCTTATCTAATGTTGTAGTCATCTAGGCCAACATGTTACATATTTGTATATATTTAACCTGATGGCCTAAAAGTTAGACACTTCAAACCACATTTAGGCACGTAAATAACAATGGACTGATTTTCACCCACAAACCCCTTTGAGGTCAGTGAGAATCACAGATACTCAGTACTTACAAAAAGTGACTTGGTTTTTCAAAGGCGCTGAACGCCTGCAGTTCCCATCAGCTTCAGTGGCAGAGTTTGTGGATGGAAAGCAGGCCTAATGAAAAAAAAACGCACGTACGATATATGTATTAAGGACACAGGTTCAAAGAAATTTGCCACAATATACAGGTTCAGGGCTTTTTTATTTTTTATTTTGTTTTATCCCTGGGTTTGGGACAATATTAAATCTCATTTACTGGGAAGTAAAGGGTGCTGAAATGTTTTTATTTGATGCCTGGGCAATGTTAATATTCTGGCATTTACTAACTTCTAAATATTTAGATGTTCTTTTAACATATAGAGTATTTTTAATGTAATTTAAAAGTATAGAGCAAAAATAGTATCTAGAAAATGTAATTAAACACAGAAAATAAAATATTATAACCACATTTTAAAACCTGCAGTTTATACAAAGATTGCATAATTCTTTATAAGCCTAAACTTACACACTGATTTGTGTATTTCATTTTATCTGCTCACACAATTAAAAGCAAAACGTGATTCTATTAAATAAAAAACCAAAAACAAACCAAAAGACCAACACAAGACAAGAGGGTGGTTTAAATACGCAGCGTGAAGATGCAAAATGCAATTCAGTTTGCAAGGACTCAATTCAATGAAATTACGTCCTGCTTCTCTTGTGAAATATAGATGTAAGGCTACAGAGTCCATTTTAAAAATTAACTGGTGGTGATCTTCCTTGACTTTGTACTGTGAATGCCTGGCACTTTTTATTTTTTTATTTTTTTTAAGTATGTTCTGGTCTGTGCCATAATGCACCTTGAGCAGAGATAACAGAACACGCTGTGGTCTGACTCAATTATGAAAAAAGAACATTAGTAAGCAATGACTAGTGTACACTGTGGCCCTGAAGCAGTGATAGCCAATCATAACTAATATGCAAGAGTATCGGTCACTCTCTACAGTTACTTGTTTGTCCTCATCCTAATAGTGTAAGAGGGCCTGGTGCATATGTCATAAATCTCACATCCATTCGCTTAAAGGAAGGGGGGGGGGGGATGAAGAAGAAATAACTGGAGCAATTGACAGGAAGAATTCCACAGAGCATGTCAAACAAAGGGTAAAAGAAGTGTGAAAAATGAACCCTGGCATATGCAGCATTTAGCAACGGCACATCCAAACCAAACGCAAAAGCAAAACATGCAACTCAGAGTAGCACATCTATGCACTAGTGATCTCCTTTGCCTGTATACAAAAAGCTTTGAAAATTCAAATACATTAAGGTGCTTCTTGTTAATAATTGTAAGAACTACTACTGATATCAACTCTAAAGGAGATTAGATGGTAGACATAGTGCTCATTGATGTAGACAGCCACACCCATACAAACAGACCTCCCTTCACTTCTTATATACCAGTATGTTCTTTCAGCTTCCCTGTTGCATGGGCCCCTCACATTCATAGGAGCCAAGCACACAGCCACACTGCTGCTGGAACACACAGTGGGGGATATGTATCCGTTTTGGGGGATGGGTGTGTACAGTACACAGCCATTTAGAATTTGGCTCGCTGTATTCTAAAACTGACTTACTAATTCCTAGACAGACAGACCCTCACCCTACACTGTGCCCCACCATCCATCCATCCGACCCCAGCCCTTTCTACCAACCCCACACTACGCCATGATGTCCAGCTGTCCCCCTAACCTGCAGCCACACACCTGCCCCACTCACCCACCATGGCTCCCCTCGCTTGCTAACAGGGTCCACTCTCCCCCGCCCACTGTTCTGTCTCAGCTGGTTAAACTGTAACTGGGAGCTCCCTGCCATGTGCCAGCCTGTCCCCAAACCACCAGGGCTGATGGCAGAGGCCCCCAGCTTCCAGAGTCACGAGACCCCAGCAGGATCTCACCTTGCACCCGAAAGCAAAATACCGTTCTTGTGCTTAGCAAGAAAAGCTAAAAAAATGTAACCCAAGCGTAACAATGCTGCCTGAGCCCACGGCTGTGTGAGGGGAGCTGCTCGGGACGTGACTGACGCTGCCTGAGTGTGCAGAGAGCCTGAGCCCATCACTGTGAGGGGGAGCTGCCTCAGCTTCACTGGGTGCTGACTCCCAGCCCTACTGCTCCAGGGGGCCTGGCCAAGCCCCCACCCGGAGCAGTGTGTGACAGGAGGGGGAGAGTGCCTGCCCACACCCCAGCTGCTGGGGGTAGTGTGGCCCCCTGCAAGGGCTATCAGCCCTGCCGCACCAGAGAAGAGCGGGCTCTGCTGTCACTCCTGGGGATAGGAGCTCATACCAATGCCCCTGCGGCTCGGGGAGGGGAGCCTCGCCCCTGTCACTTCGGGTGGGGCAGAGACACAGCGAGGGGGGCAGAGCCCAATGCCACGATGCACCCAGGACTCCGGTCTGGCTGAATCCAGCCCTGATATTGTCTCAACCCAACTCACCCCCATCTGCTGTCCCCTGCACACCCCCAGGCCAGGAGGCACAACCGGGAGAGCCAGGCTCGGGCTGGGGACCCTTCCCCTCTGAGTCCAGGGGAGGTGTTGGGGAGGGGTCGTGGTATTGGGGAGGGTCTAGAGAGAGTGCTGGGGGGTCAGGGAAGGTGTTAGGAGGGGTAGAGGCAGGACTGGGGGCTAGAGGAAAGGGCTGGGGACTAAAAGAGGGATGGTGAGGGCTAGAAGAGGAGTGGGAGGTATCTCGGGGGTGGGGGGTAGAAGAGGGGGAGGATGGGAGGTATTTGGGTGAGTACAAGAGGAGGGGGTGGGAGGTATTTGGAGAAGGGGTCCCGGGGGTATTTTGGGGGGCAGAAGAGGAGGGGGTGGGAGGTATTTGGAGGGGGGTCCTGGGGGTATTTGGGGGGGTGGGGGGTAGAAGAGGAGGGGGTGGGAGGTATTTGGAGGGGGGGTCCCAGGGGTATTTGGGGGGGCTGTAGAAGAGGAGGGGGTGGGAGGTATTTGGAGGGGGACTGGGGGTATTTGGGGGGTAGAAGAGGAGGGGGTGGGAGGTATTTGGAGGGGGGGTCCCAGGGGTATTTGGGGGTGGGGGTAGAAGAGGAGGGGGTGGGAGGTATTCGGAGGGGGGGTCCGGGGGGTATTCGGGGGGTAGAAGAGGAGGGGGTGGGAGGTATTCGGAGGGGGGGTCCGGGGGGTATTCGGGGGTAGAAGAGGAGGGGGTGGGAGGTATTTGGAGGGGGGCTGGGGGTATTTGGGGGGTAGAAGAGGAGGGGGTGGGAGGTATTTGGAGGGGGGGTCCCGGGGGTATTTGGGGGTGGGGGTAGAAGAGGAGGGGGTGGGAGATATTTGGAGGGGGGCTGGGGGTATTTGGGGGGTAGAAGAGGAGGGGATGGGAGGTATTTGGAGGGGGGGTCCCAGGGGTATTTGGGGGGGCTGTAGAAGAGGAGGGTGTGGGAGGTATTTGGAGGGGGGCTGGGGGTATTTGGAGGGTAGAAGAGGAGGGGGTGGGAGGTATTTGGAGGGGGGGTCCTGGGGGTATTTGGGGGTGGGGGTAGAAGAGGAGGGGGTGGGAGGTATTTGGAGGGGGGGTCCGGGGGGTATTTGGGGGGTAGAAGAGGAGGGGGTGGGAGGTATTCGGAGGGGGGGTCCGGGGGGTATTCGGGGGTAGAAGAGGAGGGGGTGGGAGGTATTTGGAGGGGGGCTGGGGGTATTTGGGGGGTAGAAGAGGAGGGGGTGGGAGGTATTTGGAGGGGGGGTCCCGGGGTATTTGGGGGTGGGGGTAGAAGAGGAGGGGGTGGGAGATATTTGGAGGGGGGCTGGGGGTATTTGGGGGGTAGAAGAGGAGGGGATGGGAGGTATTTGGAGGGGGGGTCCCAGGGGTATTTGGGGGGGCTGTAGAAGAGGAGGGGGTGGGAGGTATTTGGAGGGGGGCTGGGGGTATTTGGGGGGTAGAAGAGGAGGGGGTGGGAGGTATTTGGAGGGGGGGTCCCGGGGGTATTTGGGGGTGGGGGTAGAAGAGGAGGGGGTGGGAGATGTTTGGAGGGGGGGTCCGGGGGGTATTTGGGGGGTAGAAGAGGAGGGGGTGGGAGGTAATTGGAGGGGGGTCCCGGGGGCATTTGGGGGGTGGGGGGTAGAAAAGGAGGGGGTGGGAGGTATTTGGAGGGGGGGTCCGGGGGGTATTTGGGGGTGGGGGTAGAAGAGGAGGGGGTGGGAGGTATTCGGAGGGGGGGTCCGGGGGGTATTCGGGGGTAGAAGAGGAGGGGGTGGGAGGTATTTGGAGGGGGGCTGGGGGTATTTGGGGGGTAGAAGAGGAGGGGGTGGGAGATATTCGGAGGGGGGGTCCGGGGGGTATTTGGGGGTGGGGGTAGAAGAGGAGGGGGTGGGAGGTATTTGGAGGGGGGGTCCGGGGGGTATTTGGGGGGTAGAAGAGGAGGGGGTGGGAGGTATTTGGAGGGGGGGTCCGGGGGGTATTTGGGGGGTAGAAGAGGAGGGGGTGGGAGGTATTTGGAGGGGGGGTCCGGGGGGTATTTGGGGGTGGGGGTAGAAGAGGAGGGGGTGGGAGGTATTTGGAGGGGGGGTCCGGGGGGTATTTGGGGGTGGGGGTAGAAGAGGAGGGGGTGGGAGGTATTTGGAGGGGGGCTGGGGGTATTTGGGGGGTAGAAGAGGAGGGGGTGGGAGATATTCGGAGGGGGGGTCCGGGGGGTATTTGGGGGTGGGGGTAGAAGAGGAGGGGGTGGGAGGTATTTGGAGGGGGGGTCCGGGGGGTATTTGGGGGGTAGAAGAGGAGGGGGTGGGAGGTATTTGGAGGGGGGTCCCGGGGGTATTTGGGGGGTGGGGGGTAGAAGAGGAGGGGGTGGGAGGTATTCGGAGGGGGGTCCCGGGGGTATTTGGGGGCGCTTGGGGGGGTCGGGTCCCCTCCCGTCTCCTCCTTTACCGTCTCGCGCTCCAGGCCGCTCCACGTGCCGCTCAGGCGCCGCCGCCCAGGAGCCTCGGGGCCACGCGACACCCGACCCCTCCCTGGGAAGCTCCGCCCCTCCCGACACAGCCAATAGGAAGAGGAGACAGAGCCCGGACCAATTAGAGCGCAAGAAGAAACCTTCCCCCCTCCCCCGTGTTGGAGTGCGTGGGTCGGGGCTGCAATGAGCCAGACCCCCCGCCAGGGATGCCGTGTCCCGTTCTCTGTTACCCAGAATCCCCCGGGGCTCTGCCCAGCCCCAGCACCCCAGTCTGTTTCCCAGAATTCCCTGTAGCCCCTGCTCACACCCAGTGCCCCATTGTTTATTACCCAGAATCCCCACTGTCCCCTACCCTGCCCCACAGCTGGCGCCCGCAGGCCCCTGGGGAGCACGAGAAAGCCCATGGGTCACGCAGTGCTACTCATGCTCCTTTCCCATGATGGGAACCAAAGCCTCCTGAAGGGAGTGGGGCTGCGGAGGCAGGATGGGATGAGGCAGAGAGCAGGACACTGGGGTGGCGACAGGGGGAGGCAGGAATCCCCTCTCCACAAACCATCGGCAGCCAAGGGCAAACCCAGCCAGAATAGGCCAGGGATCCCAAGCATGGGGCGGGGATGAGCCGAGCCCCTCACACCAGGGACGGGGCCCTAGGGAGCCTGTGGGGCAGGAGCACAAGGGGGTACCTGGTAGCTGTGATTGCAGGACAGGAGGAACGCTCTGGAATACTCTGTGCGAAAGGGAAATGAATTGGGGTCAGCCAGAGTGGGGGGGAGGTAAAATCACCCCATGATGCCAGCACTGCAGTGCCACCAGCCTCCTCCATGAGCCCCTACCCCACCCCATAGAGCACTGCCCGGAGAGAGGGAGCCCCACCTTCCCCATAGGCAGAACCACCCCCTGACAGAGTCCCCATGATCATCTCCCTGAGAGAGAGTGCTGGCCTGCAGATCACCCATCCTCCTGATCGAGACAATATACTAAAAGCCAAGCTTCAATGGCAGTATGTCTAGAATGCAACAGAGCAGTACATCAGAAACAGAGCTTGTCAGTTTGATTTTGTTGTGCACAGAGCCAAGCAGCCCACTCTTGTGCAGGTACTAATCCATCTGAAGCTGTGGACACCATGCATTCTTTTGCACTTCAACTGTCAAATGCCCGAAGCTGTGACAATCTGGCCTTTCTGTCCCACTAGCTTTCTACAGCCTTGGGCAGACTATGATATGCAAGCTTTCATTCCAATTTCCCTGACCTCCTGTTTAGCTTTGTTAGAAACAAAATTTCTGCCTAGTCCAATGTGATGTCTTTTGTTAGTCTGGATTTGCCTCTGAGACTCGTCCTGCTGCCTTCTTTGCTGAACTGTACAATTTCCCGTGCTTCCTTGGGAGTGCACCCATCTGTGTCTACTGCTTCTAGCTTGTAGCTCGTGAACCCCCAACTAAGACGCCATTAGTCTTTTGCTTCAAGTTCTATTGCTTCATCCTCACCTCTTAACTCTTCAGTCAATATCTACTTTTCATCTCAATTCTGTCTCCTTCTCAGGTTCGCCACCTGTAAAGTCTACGGCTAGCTTAATGACGGACAGGAAGAAGTACTCTTTCATACCACAAAAGTGTCATTATTTTTACCTCAAGGTTTATCCTAACCAGCAAGACTCTAATTAGCTTTTAACAGTTACTTCCCCAACCTGAACTCCCATGGTAAAATACCGGTCTAATGGTTCGGTCCTCATTCACCCAGCTGAGTGGACTGTCTCTGTGAACTCAAAGGCCACATTCTAAGGCTAAGATTCTATTTTTAAATCGGGCAACAGTGAGATGCAAATCCTCATCGGACTGACAAGCACTAGGATGGAAGCAAGGACTTCAGCAAGAGAAAGTCAGACGCTACGGCTGAAGTGCTGATCAGACTTGATAGAATTCTTTGCATAAGAAACCGTAGAGCAACAGTCATCAAGACAAATATTTTAGCCAGCCCCCCCTGCAGAGTGCCATCTCTGGAAAGCCTAAGGATCCAAGTTTTGCTACAATTCCTGCTTCAGGCACTTGACTTTAAAAACTCCATGCCTCTGAAATTCAAGGTTTGATGTATGACACCCATGCAGAACTGGCCAGAATAAGGTAGTCTTGGTCAAGAAAGGATAACAGCATAACCATTAATGGTTTTTAGTTTTGCCTCCTAGCTATTTTTGCTGTCAGTGACCAGAGGGAAAAAACCTAATTATTGTAGATGAACCCTACCAAATTAAGATGACTGAACCCAGGCCAGAGGTTATCCAGGATATTAGTATAGTGCAATATGTCAACTTCACAAGCAGTAAGTCTTCAACTATTATCTTTTTGGGAAGAAAGCTATTTGATGGAAAGATTTTCAAAGACACACCTAATATGCCTAAAAAATTATACCGTACATGCCTTGGACTGGGATTTCCCTTCTGGAGTCGGTCTTTCATGGAGGAATTTATTTTTTCTTCACTGCTTTAAGTTGTCTAGTAAAGATCATAGCCACTGGGGGTGAAAGGCTAAAGGTGGAAGAAAAAAAAAAGGGGTGCTTCTTTTTAATCCCTTGGAGTAAAAGTAACCATTTGAGCGATGTGAATATGACTTTACTGAGGGAGTATTTTCAGGCTGTGTTTATTTGCAGGCTGTGTTTCATTTACAGAGTGTGAGGGGATATTTTGGCACTACTGGTTCACTAACTGATCCTGCTTTCCTTAAGAGCATCCGCAAGCATGTGTCACATGTGGAATGGCTTGTCATGGAGTCATGTTGACCCCGGTGAAGAAGGAAGTGTTGCTTTAATTGCTACTATTACCACACTGAATTGCTATTCCCAATCTCTCACACAACAAAGTGGGAGGCAACAGATCAGTGGAGAGAGTGGCAGGTAAAGGAACCACTGAATACATACGATTGGGAAGGTGATAATCACAGGGTCATCTGTGATGCTAACTAAGCTTGTTCCTAGAGCTTCGCTCCCTTCTAGACACAAAGCTCCTTGAAAAAAAATAATCTATTTTCCAGCAGGATGAGTCTCAGAGGCAAATCCAGAGTAACAAACACCATCACATTGGACTAGGCAGAAATTTTGTTGAATCATAACTTCTGTCAGACTGAGGTTACATCATCCAAGGAACAGCTTTTACTTACAAGAAGGTAATGTGTCCAAATACTTAAGAAAACAGCTAACATAACATTTAACAACTGAAGTCAATGAAGTCATTAATTTTAAGTGATTAATTAACATACCTTTAATAAAGGTAGAATTGTCCTTAAGTATCAACCATGCTAATTGCTTAAGTTCAATACGCTATTTTGAAAAGCGCTTAAATATGTAGAAATTATTTTCAAAGTACTAGTGATACTGAAGCAATTCTAGTTGAAGGCAGATTGCTGAACTCCATTTTCACCAAAAACCTTTACACTTAATGAACATATATTTGGGTGTGAGCTTTAGATCGTTATTTGATGTCTTTCAATCAGTTCTGCACACTATCTGTATTCAAGAACTCAATTTAACAGCAGATGTTTATTTCACACAACAGCTATTCATACTTACAATCAATTATCTACTTACAGTAAACATACATAATGTAGGAAACACTGCAACTCTTTTGGAGTCTTAACTCTACCACCAACCTCTTCGGTTTAAAATGTTTAACTCCTCCAAGTTTAATAATTCTAGATGGTGAAGAACACTTAAGAGTTTAGGAAATACCCTTCTCTAAATCTCAACTTGTCACAAAAACCAAAACCTACAGAAGGCCCAAATAAATCATCTCACATGGACACAGAGTTTACAGTTAAGGTTCTCTTAAATTAAATTATCTCTCAGACACAACAAGAAGTTCTATATATAGAATCTGATCCAGTTACTTCACTGGGCTTTGGAGTAGACCCTTGTGTGTTATAAGAACTCATTTGCATAAGTTTACACCTGAGCACAGACCCTCTTGCTATTCTGATAAGTTGAGACTTTAACATACATCACATAGCTCTCAATTATGACCTAACTAGCCTTAGGAAATTGTTTTAATCTGCATATGAATGTGCTAGTCTCCCCTTTTTTGAAGGCAGGCAGTCATTTGGAATCACAAACTGTCAAAAGTCTAATACAGATATTGTATTTGTTGTAAAGCTCTAAATACTGTCATTTTGCAGGGCTTTTACTACTAAAGGAAACATTCAAAAAAGTAGCCATTAAGCATCCTTGAAATCCTGGTCCAAGCTTGTTAAATTATTTGTGTGGCAATATTCCCCCCGCCCCCAGCCAAGTTTTTTCATTTCTGGACTTCAACATTAAGGCAAGTTTTCCTGGGTAAGAGCTTAACTCATGAATGCATGTCAAGCTGAGAGCTTAAAATAGGATTTCACTACAGAACTATTTATCACCTCTAATTTTTACAATTTAGCTGCCGTCAAACTGGATTATCTGAATTAATTTCATTCAGATTCCGTTCTATTCATTTGCAAAGATGAGGTAGTGAAACTACTACTATAAGAGGGGCAAGGTTGTGCCAGCTCTTGAAATTGACTTACAAGCGTGCAATGTCATTTCTGGTAACGATCTGCTTCTCCCTACCTACAAGACTGCTTATACTGTTTTAGTCAACAGTCCCACTTGTTTATTTGCAACAAAGCAAACCAATGCAATACAAACAAACCCAACTGAGTAATACAGACAACTGCTGTTCTGGGAATCCTGAGGATTCTTGTACAAATTATTTGTCAACAGCATCAAATAGCAATATTTATTTCCCTACTTGCTTTATTTTAAATAGCACTTTTTTTTACATTAACCCCTTTTCATAAATATGCATTTTTTTAAAGTATGCTCAACTCTTAAAAGCAATGATGTTACCACAAAGCATTGTAAAAATGTGCCCTTTACCTTTTATGTTCTGCACACCATGTTATGCTGTATTCTCCTAAAATCTTAAACTTATATACCTTAGCTACATTAACTCCATTTGCTTTCCCCATACTCTTAGAATTTATATCTGAAATGAGACCTAACCTTGTATTTCCCAATCCCCAGTGAAAACTTTCCTGGCATCATCTTATTTCTAGTTGAAAATTCTCTCTTTTTAACTTAGAGAATCTGGTTTTGATCTCATGTGAAGTGCAGGACTATAACTGACTAATTCAGTACTTAGACTGTAATAGTACTTTTTGGAAATGAACTGTAGTGTAAAAAATGGTTCTCAAAAATCAGCAACAAAGCCTTCCATATATTCATTTTTATTCCTCTAAAACTCCTTCACTGATAATTCTAACTTTTTCAATGCAACATGTTTTCTTTAAAAAAAAGTTACCACTAACTATGCATTACAGGAAGGCTCATTAAAACAAAGGGGTTTTCATTTTTGTGTTGAAAAGTAAAATATACCTTTGAAAAAAACAGATTTAAGCAAATCTATGTTTTTTATACTAAAAATTGCTTTTAAGAATTGAATTTACCTTAGATTAACTTCAGCTTTGAGACTAATTCACTCATTTTTTGTCTAAAATGTGTATATATATAAAAAATGTGCTTAACAAAAATTATACTTGATCATAGTCTCAAGTAAACTGTTTTTAAATCACAAAGCCAAGACAGTTGCTTTTTAACTCTAACATTGTTGTATGGTAACTTTAAGTTAGCACTTGGTACTTACATGTGCAGTAGACAAATAAAGCATTATGCATCAAAATTCCAATATTTTCAAAGACAGTAGTACAGCATTGAAAAATCATAAAGCAGCTCAGATACATTTAACCCAGATTTGTACAATATCAAAAGCTTGAAAATCAACTTCAAAAAGCTTGTTTTTCCTCAAGTAAAAATATGAACAACCTGAAAGTGATCAACTAATGAATGGAACTGTATGAATCAAGTTAAGGTATCAGTTGTTACTACACATACCACTCCTTCCGGGATATTACTGAGCCATCTGCATATGACACAAAGTCTTCTTCATTGTCATCGTAACATTCACCACCCATGTACTTCATTCCCAGTGCTCCTCCTTCATAATAATCCATTGGTCTTTCATACCGTTCTTGGTATCTGTTAATATTGTCTAAATTGTTCCATTCTGGTTTGTCTGGGTTTTCTAAATAATCTTTTGATATTAGACTGTTCACTGGATGTTTTATTTCTTTTTTTATACTGTCAGGGTAAGAGTCCATATCATCTGATTGGAGAACATCTATTTGAGACCCTTTTTGCATATCTGATGGTGGAATGTAGTTCTTAGGAAAGTAGTGACCACGGAACGTCCGTCTTCTCCTATAGCAGATAGCTCCAACCAAAACACTTACAAGTATCAGAAAGAGAGCCCCACCCACTGCACTAGCGATGATGTCTTCCTGCATTTCTGGAAAGATTGATGTTGGAAAATGCATTAGTTTTGGTTCCGTTGCGAAACCTGTGATGCCATCAGTTGAAGGATGCCATGGAACCATGGGTGGTCGTGTAGTAGTAGTAGTAGGAGGAAAGAGAAATGAGGTAGACAAGACACAGAAGGAGGCAAAGAATGTCAATGCAAGCTAAATCAGTAGAGGGTTTATAAGAAAGCCAAGTTGATGAATATAAGTATGTTCTCTACTAACAGACAATAGTTTTTTCATTCTTAAATTTCTAAGAAGTTTGAGCAATTATAAAGTACTTTTGCAATACAGATTATAGTTTTTCAACTAATTCTGAATTGGCTTCTGTGTATTCATTTTGGGCTATATGATAAGCAGAGTGGGGAACTGCTTTTGTAGCACAAAAGCAATCACTGTCAAATTTTAAAATAACCATTAATTCTCCTGAAAGAACGGAGAAGTCCCTTTCAGTTTATGTCGATTTTATAGTTTACTATTTCCAACCAGTTTTATCTCATCCATGGAGGATATTATCTACCGCAAAACACCAAAACCAAAATAAAACCAACCACTAACCAATTCCTCAGCCAAAGATAAAAAATATTGGTTGAAAAAATAATACTGGTGAAGGACAAACAGTATCTTCACTTTTAACTTAAAGTTTTATTAAATTGTTTCAATACACTGAACAAATTTCAAAAACTCAAAGAATGAAAAACTATACATTGTGGGCTAAGTTAGCAGAAAGTAAGTTATTGATTTTAATTATTCTCCCCAAACCGTTGACTGTGTTAACAGAACCTCAACAGCCTAAGTGGGGAACAGTGAAGGAACTCAAAGTTAAATTATGTTATGCAGTTCTTTGGTTATGAATTTTCTTTTAAAAGAATGATCTCAGCAATGTAACAATGCAACTTTATATTTTAAACCACTGAGAAAAATATTCTACAGAAACCAGTTGAAGTCACTAAAAATAGTTTTCTGCAGTATGTAATAACTAGTATATTTCCAGAATGTTGATTGGTTTAACTTGCTTTTAAGCAATTTAAAATTTTTTATTTTTTTTTAAATTTTCCAAGTTCCCTGTCTCCTTCCTAATGGCACACATGCTGAGTTTTATCTTGCTCTCAAGGGCATGCACTGAAGCATCACTTATAAAATCTGCTGCTGGGGTTGTACTTTTTTCTTTTGATTTTCTAAGTCAGCTGGCGATGTACACGCTTCTATGTGTAAAAGCCGCCTGGAATCATATAAGACTGCCTAATATCTGCAAAAGCGACAGAGTCCTGTGGCACCTTATAGACTAACAGACGTACTGGAGCATAAGCTTTCTGAAAAAGTGGGTATTCACCCACGAAAGCTTATGCTCCAATACGTCTGTTAATCTATAAGGTGCCACAGGACTCTGTCGCTTCTACAGATCCAGACTAACACGGCTACCCCTCTGATACTTAATATCTGCAGGTGGTTTAAAATGAAGTGACTTCATGATCTCTTAAATTGCAAAATCACAAACAATATATTAAGTATGATTTCTTAAGCGCTGTACGAATTAGTAGCTTATCACCAGCTGCAAGCTTAACTTAATTCATCCAAAAGTTTTTAAAACTGAAAATTTTTGACTCATGACTTCAGTTTCAATTTTAGAGAGAATATTAAAAAACTTGCTTACACAATAGATACCAATGTATCAAGCTTTCTTTAACTCATTCTTAACACTGTTGGTTACTAATGAGGCAACTAAATGCCAATAGTGAAACTAATGAGAATGGTCCACGTAGCATTTAAGCTACTCAGCCTGAAATGGTAGTAACGGAACAAACAAAACTAGAAGTAGTAAGATCCAAAAAATTCAGTGCCTCCGACAAGTGCAATGTTTACAGGCTCTTATTGATCAATGTTTTTCAATTTTTTTAAAAATAGGTCATACTAACAATTGTGTTGAATCGGTTATAAAATGCTTGTATTACTGTAGGGGGGCGGGACTCACCCCTGTGGCACCTCCTGCTGGTCGTCCAGGGAATTGGCTCGTCCAGCCCCGAAGCGCCCTCTGCAGGCCGGTGTCCCGTCTGCCACTGGTCCCGTGTCCCTCCCGGACCTCAGTGCCCTTCTGTCTGGGGTGCTGCCCCCCAGCAGTAACCCCTCAGTTTCATGGTCTCCCCTCCCCAGGGAATCCCCACCCAGTATCCTCACCTCAGTATAGGCTACTGCCAGTCACCACTTAGCCCCGTTCACTGAGGCAGACTGCAGTGTGTTAGCCACTCATCACAGGCAGGGCCGGCGCTTCCACTAGGCGACCCTAGGCAGTCGCCTTGGGCGGCAGGATTTGGGGGGCTGCATTTCGCCGCCCTCGGCGGCATTTCGGCGGCGACTCATTTCCCGGCGGCGATTCAGCGGCAAGAAAAGCAGCTGCCGAAACGCCGCCGAGAACGCAGCTTCAAAGGATCTGCCACCGAAGCACCGCCAATTACGGCGGAAGAGCGCTGCTGCCTAGGGCGGCAAAAACCCTGGCGCTGCTACTGATCACAGGCAAGGGGGGTTTGGACCTGCTGCCTCTGTCTAACCTTGGGCTGTCCCCTGCAACCCCAATACCTGTTGGGCCTAACAGTAGGCCGCAGCCTGGGGCTTTCCCCAGGCTGCTCCACATTAGGTATCCTGCTTAGCTTCTTGCAGCTAGGCCCTTCTCCCTCTACAGGCAGAGGGAGAGTGACTGCTCCAGGCCCACTGCCTCTTATAAAGGCCAGCTGGGCCTTAATTAAGCTGGCCACACCTGTGGCTGCCATTCCAATCAGGCCAGTTTTCAGAGCTGTAGTCCTCTCCAGGGCTGCTTTCACCCTGACAGGGTTCGAGCGGGTGACCACCCCGCTACAATTACGTAGAATGATTTATCTTTTCAATGCACACAATACTGACTGCAACTGATTTCTTCATCTGCATTTCATGTATTGTGTCTTGTAATAATTTACTTGTGTTGCCAAGTTCTGTTCAATGTATTTACTATTAGTTTTGTAAAAAATCTTTTGAAAGCAATTAACTGTGGCCCACTCAGCTCCATGGTGATTTGTTAACACATCTATATCCAGGGTCGTCATCATCCTTTGATTTAAGGGCAGAGACTGAAATCATTTTTTCCCCCTCCAAATCAAGGCTGACACAACTGTTTGTTCTATTAAAGAATTAAGGGTAGATTCATATCTACAACACTTCAGATGGCATCAGAACCAGGTAATGGGGGCAAACTCAAGTATTTCAGAAATAAAAGATATTGCTATAATCCTTCCTTAGTTCTCCTGACCAGAGAGAGAATTTTTTTCTGAAGTTTCTTCCTTTAAACTCTTCCGTTTGTGTTCACAAGTAAGCAATGCTTGCTTCTTGGAAAGCATTTTCCAATTGCCATGAAGTAAAACCAGTGTCAACTGCAGATTTGTTGCTAATTGATTTATATAGTGTTAAGGGTTCTATAAGATATTGTTAGTTGAAAATCTGAACTATAGCTATCTTAAAGTGTTAATTAAAATAGGATTATTGCCTCAGTTTTCATTTATGTATCTTCAAGTCTCGAGAAAATATAATCCAGAACACTTGTACTTTGTACCTACTTTTATCTAGGAGCCACTTATTTTGGAAACCTGACAATTCATACTCTTAACAAGCAACGGCTATTAAAGCTTCTCTAGTATTTTCTAAAATTGAACTCTGTCTTAAATGTCCTTGTAAATTTAACTTTTTCTGAAATAAAGGTACAATCCTCCTCCCCCCCAACCCTTCCTCCCCCAACTATCAAATGTTGTGGCCAGAATTACTCCACTGTTGCTGCTGTAACAGCTCAAGGACAAAACTTCCACAAGCAAGTAAACACTATTGGGGGTTTTTTTTGTTAGCGAACTGCAGACATCTCATTTCCAGGAAAATCTCTCATACCCAACCCAGTGAAACAGTGTTTCATATTGGGCACCTGAAAATTGAGGCACACAAAATAATTAGTCCATTTTGACAAATTTGGCTTAAGACAGTGGGTCTCAACCTTTCCAGACTACTGTACTCCTTTCAAGGGTCTGATTTGTCTTGTGTTCCCCAAGTTAGATAAAGGAAACGCAGTGGATCTAATCTACCTCGATTTCAGTAAGGCATTTGATACAGTACCACATGAGGAATTATCGGTTAAATTGGAAAAGATGGGGATCAATATGAAAATTGAGAGGTGGATAAGGAACTGGTTAAAGGGGAGACTACAGCGGGTCATACTGAAAGGTGAACTGTCAGGTTGGAGGGAGGTTACTAGTGGAGTTCCTCAAGGTTCAGTTTTGGGACCAATTTTATTTAATCTTTTTATTACTGACCTCGGCACCAAAAGTGGGAGTGTGCTAATAAAGTTTGCGGATGACACAAAGTTGGGAGGTATTGCCAATTCAGAAAAGGATCGGGATATCCTACAGGAAGATCTGGATGACCTTGTAAACTGGAGTAATAGTAATAGGATGAAATTTAATAGTGAGAAGTGTAAGGTTATGCATTTAGGGATTAATAACAAGAATTTTAGTTATAAGCTGGGGACGCATCAGTTGGAAGTAACGGAAGAGGAGAAGGACCTCGGAGTCCTGGTTGATCACAGGATGACTATGAGTCGCCAATGCGATGTGGCCGTGAAAAAAGCTAATGCGGTCTTGGGATGCATTAGGCGAGGTATTTCTAGTAGAGATAAGGAGGTGTTAGTACCATTATAAAAGGCATTGGTAAGACCTCATTTGGAATACTGTGTGCAGTTCTGGTCTCCCATGTTTAAGAAGGATGAATTCAAACTGGAACAGGTACAAAGAAGGGCCACTAGGATGATCCGAGGAATGGAAAACCTGTCGTATGAAAGGAGACTCAAGGAGCTTGGTTTGTTTACCCTAACCAAAAGAAGGCTGAGGGGAGATATGATTGCTCTCTTTAAATATATCAGAGGGATAAATACCAGGGAGGGAGAGGAATTATTTCAGCTCAGTACCAATGTGGACACAAGAACAAATGGATATAAACTGGCCATCAGGAAGTTTAGACTTGAAATTAGACGAAGGTTTCTAACCATCAGAGGAGTGAAGTTCTGGAACAGCCTTCCAAGGGAAGCAGTGGGGGCAAAAGACCTAACTGGCTTCAAGATTAAGCTAGATATGTTTATGGAGGGGATGGTTTGATGGGATAACATGATCTTAGTCAAGGGTCAATTAATTGCCATCAGTGGTAAATAGGACCAATGGTCAATGATGGGATGTTAGAAGTTACTACAGAGAACTTTTTCCTGGGTGTCTGGCTGGTGAGTCTTGCCCACATGCTCGGGGTTCAGCTGATCGCCATATTTGGGGTCGGGAAGGAATTTTCCTCCAGGGTAGATTGGCAGAGGCCCTGGAGGTTTTTTGCCTTCCTCTGCAGCATGGGGCACGGGTCACTTACCGGAGGATTCTCTGCATCTTGAAGTCTTTAAACCATGATTTGAGGACTTCAATAGCTGAGACATAGGTGAGAGGATTATTCCAGGAGTGGGTGGGTGAGATTCTGTGGCCTGCATTGTGCAGGAGGTCAGACTAGATGATCATAATGGTCCCTTCTGACCTTAAAGTCTATGAGTCTAAGTTTCACCTAACTTCAAAATTAATTGCCTACAAAAATCCAACATAAAATTGCAAGTGCCACAGCACACTATTACTGAGTAATTGCTTGCTTTTTCATTTTTACCATATAATTATAAAATAAATCAGTTGGAATATAAATATTGTACTTGCATTTCAGTGTAAAGTACATAGAGCAGCATAAACAAGTCACTGTCTATATGAAATTGTAGTCTGTACTGACTTCGCTAAGTGCGCTTTATGTAGCCTGTTGTAAAACTAGGCAAATATCTGCATGAGCTGATGTACCTCCTGAAAGACCTCTACATACCTCCAGCGGTACACATACCCCTGGTTGAGAACCACTGGCCTAAGAGCTTCTTTAACTTTTATTGCCATTTCAGCACATGCTAACTAATGAAGCAATACAATTAATTTTATATACAGCTAATGATCTGCCTCAACCCACTTACTTGTACTTCTCCTAGTTTACAGTCTAAAACCCCAAATAAGCACCCTTCAACTGAATGCTTACAATGGAGTATTGCTGTTTCTGTTCAATATGTAATTTGTCTTTCAAGAATGAGAAATTTCTGCCCTCATTTTCTGTTAGCAGCATCTCTCCTCATTTCAAATAAATAGAAAATGCCTCTCACCTGTGGAATTCTAAAATGATCCAAAGTTGTTGCTTTAGACTCCAGGATTAAGCTGCACCCTTCAACTCAAGTCACTAGGAGATTTCTACCAGAGCTGTAGGAACACTCCAGTAACCAATTAACAGCAATCAGATGGTAACCTTAAGGTAATTAAAGTTAAGTCTCTCAAAAAAAAATTCCATTTCTTTTTAGACTATCAGGGTGGGCTGAATAAGGAGACAAGCTGCTAACAGAAGGAAAATCATGTAACACTCATTTCTCATTCTGCTGCATGGCTTCTCTCTTCACAACAAAAAGAAAGGTAGAAAGCAATGATTCAAAGAAACAGGATGGTGGGCGAGAAGCAAAGCAAATGTTTAAATTATTACGATAGAATAGGAAGAAGCACAAGTCCCTCCTACCCACGATATAAAGCAAAGGTTTTATACAGTTTAAGGAATTATCTAGGCACTAACCCAATTGCATCTTCCTACCAAAGGATGCCTCCAATCATGTAATCAAAACTTACTTTGCAGATCTTCCGCAGCTGAAGCTCAGATGCTCACTTCCCACAATGTCACCTGATGTCCTTGTACAGGAAGTCTGGTTTCATTCCATGAACCATTTCCCAGACACCAGACATGCCAACTACAAATGTTTATCATTTTGCTGACAAGAACTCTGTACATCACACTTCAATCAAAATCCTGGGACCTTTGGACTTCACAATACAACTATGGTGTGTACGCTTGAAATAGCTTTAAAGCTCTCGGAATGCCTATCTATGGGTTTGCTTTTTGTTGGGGTTTTAAGAGGTTGTCAGTGCAGATCCCACTGTACATGACTTTTTTTTTTAATTAACACTATCCATGAGGGCTGCACATGTGCCCTGTCCCTCTTCATACTTCTTTGCAAGGGTATAAGGAGTGGAATGGCTGTGACCCTCCCCCGGGTCCCTTAGAACTTGAAGCCCGTGGTAGCTGAAGATTGAGGAAATGGGTGAAGAACAGCTCATGGGATCCACGCTGATGTTAATATCAGTGAAGTAGTATGGTTCCCTAACTGATCGTAACAAATTCTCCTAGGTATTTTGTCATTGAATCATAGAATCTCAGGGTTGGAAGGGACCTCAGGAGGTCATCTAGTCCAACCCCCTGCTCAAAGCAGGACCAACCCCAACTAAATCATCCCAGCCAGGGCTTTGTCAAGCCTGACCATAAAAACCTCTAAGGAAGGAGATTCCACCACCTCCCTAGGTAACCCATTCCAGCTCTTCACCACCCTACTAGTGAAAAAGTTTTTCCTAATATCCAACCTAAACCTCCCCCTCTGCAACTTGAGACCATTACTCCTTGTTCTGTCATCTTCTACCACTGAGAACAGTCTAGATCCATCCTCTTTGGAACCCCCTTTCAGGTAGTTGACAGCAGCTATCAAATCCCCCCTCATTCTTCTCTTCTGCAGGCTAAACAATCCCAGTTCCCTCAGCCTCTCCTCATAAGTCATGTGCTCCAGCCCCCTCATCATTGTCCGCAGGTTCTGCTCTTGGTATGCATGCCCCACATGAGAGTGTTTTTATTAATAGCATTGTTCTGTTGGGGCTGTGTCGGCACTGCAAGACCCCCCTTAGCCATCGTAGCCAAGACCACTCCTACTGCTCACAGTTCCTTTGCCAATAAGAACTGGAAGTGTCAGGACTCCTGAACTGCACTAGACATGGAATCACCAACTTGGAATCTAACACAGCTTCCTAGGAATTTGATACTTTGTGTTATGGAGCAGGGGTGGGCAAACTATGGCCCGTGGGCCACATCCGGCTGGCGGGACCATCCCGTCCGGCCCCCCGCCTCCGCCAGAGCCACGCTGCCATGCACGCAGCGCTCGGGGGGGGGGGGGGGGCTGCGCGCTCCGTACAGATCCAAACATGCAGCTAAAATCTCTTTCATTTGTCAACTGATCTCAAATTAGGTAGCATGGATGTTGCCAATAATGCTGCCTTCACCAAAGAGGGAGGGGAACACTTTCTCTTAGGAGGTGGTAGAGTTTACTTCTGTATCTTTATTACTATCTCTTAGGGCTAGTAGATCATCTCAGACACTACTGTGGTCCTTTTAAGTACTACGATTTACAGACAGCATGCATGATGGAACAACGATATTAGCCCTGGAAATAGTAGCAGTACTAGTAGGGTAATGGTTTATTTCCATTTGTCCTTCCCAGTTTTATATTTCTTTAATCAAAGACTGAGTTTTAGGTAACCTGTTATAGAACATGGCTAAAAAAACCTCATTCAACTAGACACCTAATTCAATTTTTGACACAGTATTTTAAACAAAGCATGCTCAGGAAGTGAAGGGAGAAACAACAACTCACCTAAAATGTAGATCGTCTTTTGATCACTTCTTTGTCCAAGGGAATTGGTCACCTTACAGACGTAAGTCCCAGTATAATTGTAAGTCAATGGACTGTTGAAATGCAGAGTATTATTTGAAGACATTAAACCTTCAGGCCATTGCCCATCCAACCTGAATTAGACAATATTTGGAAGTTTAAGCATTCTCAGAATTTACACAAAATTTTTTAAATGCAAAATGTATTATCTGAAAAAGTTTCATTATAATTATTTTATGTTTAAAATAGCTTGCTCTGTGGAATGGAATTATTTTGTTACATTAAAGTCCTTTCAGTTAAAGGAACAATATTAATGTCAAATCAATTCGCTTGTTTCTACTACAAGTCTGTTGGAATTTTGAATCTTTTACTCCTGAGAGAGTTCTGCGCCACTGCGCATAATTTATGCCCCCCCCCCCCCGATTTCTTTGTTTCCCCTCAGAAAAATGCCTTTCTGATGGGGGAAGCAAAGGGAAGCCATAAGAGCGGTCATGCAACCCTCCCCGGCAGTATGTTTTGGGTGCCCAGGGCAGCCGGCAGAGAGGTAAATCACTGTGGGGCAGGGGCTGGGACTGGGAAAGACCTGGCTGGAGGCTCCTATCCTGAGCTGGGCTCAGATGCTAGTCCCGGCTGGGCTAGGGAGGACAGGACTTCCCCTTCCCCTGCATGGCATCTGGGGTCATGTTAGACCCATCCCCAGATTTCTCCCCCAGCTGTCGGAAGCTCTGCCAACTCCCTCCTCTCCCTCCCCCATACTTCCTATATCCATCGCTCCTCAGCTGCAGAGGGAGGAATCACTGTACAGGGAGCTGCTCCCCGTGCATCCAGACCCCCTTATACCCAGAACCCTCCCGACTAGTCCCACTCCCCCTGCACCTGGACCACCTCAACAACCAACCCTACCAAGCCCCAGCCAGCTGCACCCGGATCCTGACCCCACTGGATCACCCACACCTCACCCCAACCATCTTCACCTGGACCCTCCTGCAGAGTTCCATTAACACTGCACCCAGAACCATCCAACAAGTCGCTGTGCATCTAGATCTCCCCACCACCACCACTCCCAGATCCCCCACTAAGCCTCCTGCACCCAGATTGCCCCACACAGAACCCTCTCAACCCATACCTGGATTCCCCCACACTAAGCCCATCCACACTTGGATCCTGCCTGCCCTATTGCACCTGGCACATAGGGTAGGGTCCTGGGGTGTTTCTGGGGCACACTATGTCACAGTTGGGTGAAGCCTCACCACACACTGTGTCCCGGGGGGGCGGGGGGGGGGAAGAGACACGGTGGAGCTGCACAGTGATCTTCCATCTCTGTGCAGCCAGTGTCCTGAGCTCCCCATGCCATGCTGGAGCCTCCACATTTATTTGACAAATAAAATTTGCAGAATTTTAAAATATTGTGTGCAGAATTTTCTGGTGCCGAATGCCCTCCTGAGCAGTCTTTTGTGCTCTTCTGCAGGTTTGTAGGCTGTAAACAAATCATCTTCCATCTTTTGAAGTAAGGATTGAAGGAAACATTTTCCAAAGACATTTACAAGAATGAGCAATCTTAAAACAGACCAACTTAATCACCAGTTTAGCTCCAAAGCATGTCAATGGAATTAAGTTAAGGAATAATGTGGCCTGAAACTAAAGCAAAGTTCTGTCAAATTTTTAATAAAAGACTTTTTACTAGTATCAAGATAGTTAAATTGTCCTATTGGCAGTAAAACTAATTCAGTCCTTCAAATCACCGTTACTGGAAGTCTGAGGCACAAAGTCAGGATAATACATTTGGGCTTAAGAAGACCTGAATTTATGTCTCATGATTTATCTGAAAGTTTAGACTAGGGAGTAATATTTTAAGAAAAACAGACAATTGTAGAAACAAAGTTACAAAACCCAAAGGACCACCTACAGCTCCCTATCTTGTTAGTACATGCAAGGCTGATGCAAGTGGAAATGCCTATCTTCCGCACTGCTATCTCTAGAGGAAGAGAGACGGACTACTATCAAGGGCCTACAATTCAAATGTGTGGAGGAGGAAGAGCTTTCTGAGTATATTTGCAGCTTTCAATGTAGCGCTTAACATGAATTCATTTGCATCTTGAACAGCCTGTATGATTTCACATATGTATTGGCTCTGTCAGCTGTTTTTTGTTAACGTGCTGAGAGACTTTTGTTTAGGGGGACTGTGGCAGGGCAGGGGTAAAATCCCCCTTAAAGCCCTGCCAAACTGCTGGCTGTGGCCTGCTCCCTGGCCAGGGGTAGGGCTGCAGGTATCCAGCACAGCCCAGCTGCAAGCCCTAATGAGGGCCAGCTCAAAGGAACAGGCTGAGCTAAGTGCTGCCAGCTGGGCGGAGTCAGGAGGGCTATAAAGCCCAGGGCAAACCCCAGAGCGGGGGCTAGCCTGAGAGGAGACAGGAAGGTGGTTTAGCTGTCTCCTTACAGTGGAGGGAAACCTCAAAGGGCTAGGAGACCCTGGGGAGGGTCTGTGGGGGCACTAACTGTTGGGGGAACTGCACAAGCACTATAAATAAAGACACTGGGGTGAACCGGCAACAGCAGGTGTTGGGACTCTTTATTGCACCAGCCAAACACAGGGCGCAGGGAAGAGAGGGAGAAACCTGCGCGGACCCTCTGACAGGGACCTTTAAATGATCCTTCACTGTTAATTAAGAAATTAGATGGTTTTACGGCATACAGGGGTTACAACTTACCAAAAAAGGAGCGGAGAGGTTATTTACTTTTTACAGTAACTGGAGGTCTTTGAAAGGTGCCCCCCCCCCATGTGTGCTCCACATCAGAATATACACATGCCCTTGCTCTCTTGATAGGAGTTTTCAGTCAGCAGTGTCTATGGATCCACATCTGAACCCTGAACACCCCTGTGCCTTGATTCAAGAATATATAGGGAGGGCACACCCAAGCCAGTGCAATTTCTTCTCAACCACCAATGTTTCAAGAAAGGCTCCGAGGCAGAGGGGAAGGATGTTGGGTAGTGGCATACCCTTAGGGACATACGTCTGGAAGAACTCCAGACTTCAAGATTAAGCTAGATAAGTTTATGGAGGGGATTATTTGATGGTATAACAGGATCTTGGCAATTAATTGACCTTTGACTATCAGTGGTAAATAGTCCAATGGTGGGATATTAGAAGTTACTACAGAGAACTTTTTCCTGGGTGTCTGGGCTGGTGAGTCTTGCCCACATGCTTGGGGTTCAGCTGATCGCCATATTTGAGGTCAGGAAGGAATTTTCCTCCAGGGTAGATTGACAGAGGCCCTGGAGGTTTTTTGCCTTCCTCTGCAGCATGGGGCATGGGTCACTTGCTGGAGACTTCTCTGCATCTTGAAGTCTTTAAACCATGATTTGAGGACTTCAATAGCTGAGACATAGGTGAGAGGATTATTCCAGGAGTGGGTGGGTGAGATTCTGTGGCCTGCATTGTGCAGGAGGTCAGACTAGATGATCATAATGGTCCCTTCTGATCTTAAAGTCTATGAGTTACTATACAAGGTAAAGAAAGAGGAGAGATTACCTGAGTAGTGTCCCTACAGGTGCTCCATGTCAGCAGACTCCCCTCATGGAACAGGGTGCAGAGGAAGTGGATTCAGTATGGATCACAGGACAACATCAAAGGCCATGTCAGTCCTGGAGGCAGGCATGAAAGAGTGTAATGCTGGTAAAACATAGGTGACAAAGACCAGGTGGCTGCCCTGCAAATGTCTGAAATGGGTATATATTTGAAAGGGGCTGGAATGAGTCCTGGTGGAATGAGCAGTAACTCTAAAGGGAGGAGGGCGGATTAACAATGAAACTTTGTAGCATGAGAGGATGCAACCTTCAACCCGTTTGGACAGCCCCTGGGTGCAGATCAGATGTCCCCTTTCATTCCTTCCGCAACAGAGATGAAAAAGGGGAAACCCAAAAGGGCCTACTCTTGTCACGGTAAAAGCCAAGAGCCCTTTAAACATCAAGTGTATGATGGCTCACTTCTTCTCTGTAAGAGTGTGGCTTGGGGTAAATACTGGTAGATTAATCTCCTGCTTAACATGCAATTCAGAAAAGACTTAGGAACTAAATCACCTTATTTTGGTAGAGCACTGTATTCGGTGGGTCCACCATCAAGGTTCCAAGCTCTTATGCTCCTGGCCAAAGTAATGGTTACAAGGAAAAAGGTCTTAAGGGCCAAATGAAGGAGGGAATAACTGCCCATAGGTTCGAATGGAGGTTTCCTCAAGGCATTGATAACTAGAGTGAGGTCCCATGCTGGTGTTAGTTCCTGGATAGGAGAGAAGAGGTTGAATAGATAATTTTGATAAATTTTGCAGTGCAGAACCTTTTTATGGGAAGGTGGTCCTTGCCTACCACAAAGCATAGGAATTGTTTGTGTGAGGGATGAATGGCGACATGGAAACAAGAATCCTGAAGGTTCAAGGAATAAAGCTTCCCAGAGGGAATTATTGTTCCTAGGGTCATATTCTGAATGATCAGGAGCAGATGGAGATGTTTTAAGTCCTGAGGTCCAGAATTGGTCTGCTCACCCCACCCCTCATGGGGTGCCTTCTGGACAAGAAAGTACCAAGAAGAGAATTCTATCCTGATGAAACAGAATCCTCTTTCAATTAAGTCTGATGGGACAGGTTCAGTCTCCCCCAGAGCCAGGAGGAATTTTACCTCCTGCCTTAAGAAGTCTTTGTGAGAAGGGTCCCTAAAGAGGAATGCGGTGGTAAGGAGCTGGACTGGATGGAGAAGCCTGTAAAAATTGCTTCTGGGATCCATCTGTCCAAAGTGATGAGCTCCCAGGAAGATAGGTAATAGGAGAGAGAATCCCCATAAGGGTGGGAGGGGAATAAGTGCAATATAAGATCCACAGCAAGAAGTAGTTTATCACAGTCAACCAATGGATCAAAACAGACATTGAAGATGTCACTGGCTGGGAAGTCGCTGAAGGGGAAACCCCTTCCTTAGGGAATTTGGGTTTCTTCTGTGTGTGCATGTGCAGGGGATGTTCAGCCATTCTCATAGGTTGGTAGTGGACTGGGCAAAAATGTTGAGCGGTCTAGAACCAGATGTATTATCTTTATTTGCAGGTATATAGCTGCCTAGAGAACTTAGTGTCACCCAGTAGTTCTTCAGAGAATGGAAAGACCCATCCAGGTTGTCACAACAACTTGAGGGCCCTCAAAATGAAGGTCCTCTATAGTATTTTGTACCTCCCAGGGGAGGCCTCAAAACCACAGCTAGGAAGGTTGGCACAGGACTACTGCCATAACCATAGACCGTTACATGCAACTGACAATTGTACAAACCCTGGAGAGATGCCTTGGCAGCTGTTTGACCCAACTCTGCAATGAGGGCCTGAAACTGTTCTCTCTGCTCCTGAGGCACATATTCAATAAGATGAAAATTTTTAATAAACTGGTCACATTTAGCCATCAGGACTTGATAACAGGCCAGTCTGAACTACCAGGAGGCCAACTAGCAATTCTTATGACCCAGCAGATCCAATCATTTTAGATCCTTGTCCAATAGTGTTGAACAGGACTAATGCTGTCTGTTCCATTCATTAGAAGTCTTGACCACCAGAGAGCTGAGAGAATAAATACTGAGCCTCTGGGAGGGATATAATACTTTTTGTAGACTCATCTCTACAGAAGTGCACCAGTGGATGGAGTTCACCACACTTCATTTGTCACGGAACAGAATAAGCAAAGCTTCACAGATGGGCAAGACAATCTTGCCCTGAGGTGCATGTAGGTTATCCAACAAGGAGTGTCAGGAAATCCAAATCTCCTTTACCAGGACTTGTAAGATGCCTCCTACCCTTTTCACGGACTCTTGAAAGGCCTTAAAGCCAGTAGGACAGGATGCTGAGGTAGGCATGACCCTCATCTGATGAGGAGGATTTGCAGGAAGGTGAGTCCTGCCGAAGCAGAGCTCGTCAATGGAACCAATATATTTGGGGGTGACTCACTGCCTGGGTCTCAAAAAGCACTACATAAATAGGAATGTATGTTTTTCCTACCTCAGTTTTTTAGATCTGTTTTTAAATCTTAAGTAGACTTTACATTTAGAGGGAATGTGGATTTCTCCCAAGCAGCAGAGAGGCAGGTTGAATCTCCATCACTCCGACGGAAGGACTTGTGGCACATATGGAAAGGTTTAAAGTCCAGGGTCTTCGGCATAACCCACATGTGGGGCATAACCTGGTGGGGGGAAGGAGAGAACAGGGACCCAGAGGAAAGAAGGGGTGAACCCTCTCAAAGCGTGAACTTGTGCTAACAGAAAAAAAAACTAAGAAGAAACTAAAATGAGAAAGGCATAAGAAAGCAAAGGGAGCCAGCTGCATAGTTCAACTACTGGGCAGGGACTGCTCTGTTGCAAGACACTGGCAGTTTATTGGGGTGTGAGGGTGAAGAGGGCAGAGGTGCAGAACCACTGACGAAAATCGCTGATCAGAGTGCACGAGCAGTCAGCGCATATGGACGTAGAGCACCCACAGGGACACTACTCAAAGAAGGTAGGTGTGTGTGGGTGTGTGAGATTCCCATGAGTGAAGTGTCAACACAGTCTGCCATGCAACACCACATGCTACAACTACTTTTCACGAACAGTACCCTAAAAATTCAACATGTACAGTGAATGAACATCCTCAGACTTTCTTCCAGTTGAGATCTTGTTGACTATAGGCCGGTGACTGCTAGACAACTATAGAAAGGTTTTATTTCTGCAGCTGAATAGCGATCCTGCTTGCCAATCTCAAAGTCTTCCCACCATAGGAGTCAAATAGCTAAACATGCACAAATCTGTACTTGTTTAAGTTATTTTTCACTGTACATGCATAGACTTTTATTGTCATTTCATTGTGTGAACACAACACACTGCCGCAATACACACTCATTTGTCATCTCCCCAGCCAAACAAGGATTCATTAACCTCGTTGTGTTCAGATTTGTCCATCTACTTCCCGGTTATTAAGATCGCTCAGCATGTGTTATTACTATTATTGAGAATATAACCTAGCCCCTTTACTTTAAAATAGAGTGGACAAAACGCAAAAATACAGCTATTCTGCGCCAGTTCAATTCTGTATTTCTTCAAAAGCATTATTTAGAATTTAAACTAGATTTGAAATCAACTTCAACTGAATTTTTTTCTGGGACAAAGAGGTACAGATGAGATTCTACCTTTGCCTTCCCCAAATGCCACTACTTTGTTCATTTTTCAGAAGCAAGTACAAGTAAATACCCCACACATGACCCAGCTCTCCAGCCTTGCATCATAGTGGTCTGACCCTCTGCATTGTAGCCCAGTATCCTGCCAATAAATTGCAACCTCAACTTTTTAAAGTCAGCATTCTTATAATGAATGATTAAGTTCCTGCCAAAGAGTTTATTACAAGAAATTTGTATATAAGTTCATCTACAATTTCTTGAAATTAAGTTCTCTGCTTTTACAAGCCATAGTAGACTTGTCTATACCACATGAGGAATGAAATTAAATCTGGGAATTGGTTTAAGTGTTATGAAAGCCACTTTACTAAGGTTAACATATCTTTTAAAACTAGATTAGTTATTTGTCCTTATTACTTTTAACCTGCACCATAACATGTTGGAGAAGAGAGAATGAGCCACCTTGCATGTATCATCATCTTGAAAAGCAGATTGTATTGCCTTTGTGATTATGGTTTGATCACTGGTTCAAATTTATATTGTTCCAATTTTGAGCAGTTTGGCCAAGCTAAAACTGAATGTAACTGATTTAAATGAAATTTAATTGGTGATTAACTGACAGCCAATCTGTTGGATTTTACAATTTGTATTAGGAGGGGATTTTTTTTTAATCCAACTGGTTTAAATGTGATCCAACTGAGACTACGTCATTTGTTTCTTAATTTTTTAATGTAATACTTGGATAGCATATTTTGTTCTGCATTTAGGAGGTTCCATTCAAGAAACTTTGCTTATATGTTTATTATTATTCACCACGAATTTCAAATAACATTTTAAAAAGCTTTGTCTACACCACGCCGCTTTTAGCAACATTCCTGTGCCGCTACAGCCATGCCACTAAAAGTCATGCAATGAGCGACTCCTGTCGACAAAGCACTGTTCACACTGGCACTTTTTGTCGGTAAAACGTCTGCTGTTGGGGGTGAGGGGTTAACACTGCTAAACGACAAAAGTTTTGCCAATCAAGTTCCAGTGTAGACAAAGAAAAAGCTAAAACTATTAGTCTTTTTTCTTCTAACTGATCCAGGAAGCAACTTCAGGCTACAAGGTGGTACCACAACTGATCTTTAATGCTTCTCATAGCATAGCACTATTACTGTGCATTATACACACTTAAACACTCACACACAAGTTATTTTCTTTGTTTCAGACAGACAGACCAAGTGAAGTTACTTCAAGTTTTATTTTAAGAGGAAAAAAGGGAAGTTACCTTTTTGGGACATATATTTGCTCCGGAGGTGGCTCCCTCCAGGGCAACGTACTTAACATGCAAGACTACAGATGGCAGGCAGCAGGACTCTCAGTAAAGGCATCCAATTCATATGACAATCATGAAATACAGCTATCATCACACAACAGGAAGCCGTACAGAGATACCAGATATCAACACAGATTGACTTAAGTAGTGAGTCATGAGGCAAGCCATCTCATGCATCTTATTTAGAAGTAGATACAGTGCTTACTTTTTATTACGGCATGGTAAATTTGATGATTGAAATGATACTTCAAGTGTTTTCCACCCCAATTTTCAATGTAATATCAATTTTTTATAATTTTATTCAAATAATATCCAGTCTTTTTGCGTCTTTGCTTTACACACATCCCCAACTCACATGGAGGAGGAAGGCTAGACAACAGGTGCTTGCAATGTCTTACACTAAGACCAAGAAACTCAATATCACAATCACCTGTCAAAGAAGTTATTCCATTTATAAAAATAAGCGGATTTATCCTAAAGCATTGGTAACTGCTCAGACTTCAGAGTAACAATAATTCTTTACTTGTACTTTCCCACCCCAATTGCTACTGCTCCCCTTTCCTTAGGAGCCATCAACTAGATAAGGCCAATGTTTTTCTTTACAACGTCCATATGTCTGAATCCATATGTCTGATGCGTCAGTATGGGACATATTTCAATAGCAGTCATTTCTAACTACATATAATATGCATTAGTCACGTACTGGAACCAGACAAGCTAGTAGCAGTTAAAGGGCCTTGTTTCTACTATGTCGTAAGCCAGTAACACCCTTCAAAACTCTCCATTATTCAAATATTTATTGTGTACTTACATGGAAAAATTCATCTTTGGTTTTCATGAACACTTACCTGGTCCATGTAAATTCCATGGGCAGTGGATTTGCGTTAGCATTACACCGGAGCTGAACATGCTCTCGTCCAATGAACCAGTTTCCATCATACCCAGTTACTGAAACTTCAGGGGCATCTATAAAATATGAGTAATTTCACATTCCAATATTCAAAGTACATTACTTACAAGGAGACATGCATTGTTTAGAATGCTATGTCTACATGTTGTAGTTAACTAACAGTATGGCAGTGCTTAATTTCCAATGAGCAATGGTAGTCCTACCTGGAAAACTTAGTAAATTACATGTATACATGGGGAGTTGGCATCAGAGGCTTAATATAAAGCAAATCAGTGGGCCCCATAAGTTTTTAGTTTGTTAACTGAAACAAGCTGAGATAATTATATAGTCTTTACGTCAACAATGCCCATTTTTAGCATAATGCAGTGCTAACTTCAATAGTTCAAATATACCAAATTCTGTGAATTCAAAAAAATTCATATTACACAGTGGTAAATGATGAATTGCACATACGACATAGTAACTTCTGACTAATGATTTATACTGTAGTAGGTATCTGCACTGTGCCTATGTTAATACTACTAGTCAAACCAACAAGGAACTTGAGCGGAGTCTGTGTTTAATTTGGTTTTATTTCTTTTCAAAGGACTCAAAAAGCAATTAATAGTGATAATGGCTCCAATCTGAATCCCATCTTCGCAACTTCTTTCAACCCCTCAGGACAGCAGTCTTGTCCACAGAATCTCACACTAACCCAGCTGTAGAAAATGTCTGACAGTTTTAAATACACACTTATTCATAGATTCATAGATTCTAGTGCTGGAAGGGACCTCGAGAGGTCATCGAGTCCAGGCCCCTGTCCTCACGGCAGGACCAATTACTGTCTAGACCATCCCTGATAGACATTTATCTAACCTACTCTTAAATATCTCCAGAGATGGAGATTCCACAACCTCCCTGGGCAGTTTATTCCAGTGTTTAACCACCCTGACAGTTAGGAACTTTTTCCTAATGTCCAACCTAAACCTCCCTTGCTGCAATTTAAGCCCATTGCTTCTTGTTCTATCCTCAGAGGCTAAGATGAACAAGTTTTCTCCCTCCTCCTTATGACACTTACTGGAAGGCTTCTACTGGTATGATTGGGGCAAATTCACAGTATTCTGCAACTTAATGTAAACATTCGAATATAATTGACACACCAATTGAAAGGGTCTGTACTGTAAAAAGCAATAGGGGGTCAGAATTCAGAGTAGGAGAGTTGCTCTCAGTCCAGGGCAGCAGGCTCAACTACTTCCTCCAAATGCAGGTGGCACAAAGGTTGAAATCGAGAGCAAGACTTGAAATCTCTCTCTCTCCTCACTGAAGCCACATCTTTCCAACTCTTATATAGTTTAGTGTTATCAATTTACATTTGAGGCATATTATGGATATTGATTATTGATACTGGGCTAGGCCAGAAAGGTTACATGATAGAGACTGGCAATTTCCTGGTAGGCCGGTCTCTCTTCAGCTATTGTCATCAATAAGGTAAGGATGCAGCTTTTTTCTCTCCAGACTGCACTAATGCCAATGACATGTAGGGAGTAGCAATTTAAAAACTGGTAGTCTTCCTCAACAGGACTGCCTTAATAGTCAGTTAATCTTCATTTTATATTTACACATAAAAACACCCCTTATGATAACGTCCTTCCTTATTCGCGTATCAGGGCACAGGGCCTGGATGGAGTATTAACAGTTCTCTCAACTTGCTTCTTATTCTTATATTTATTTAGGACTACTCCAGCACAATACTCTACTCGCTTCAAGTATAGAGATTCAGAACTCAGTTGAAGACTGCTGGTATACGTTGAAACAAAGCACTAAGCAGAACTGCTTCTGTATTCATGCGCAACACAATTTTAAAGAACACTAGGCAAGTTCTCATGAGTATGAAGTCGTATATCTTTTTATAATTTGTTTTGGAAGGTGTTAACGTTTCTAACTAATACTGGGGAAGTTTGTAACAGCACATCAAAATGACCTACATAGCACACAATGTAAAGTTTGAAGAAATTCAACTTATCTATGGGAAGTTACAAGTTACTCTTCAATGGGGAGAAACTGACTGGAATTTATTTTGGGGGCACCTCTTGTCCAAGTCAGCAGGCCATCAGAGCACAGCATTATCAGTGGTCAATCTAGGGAGATATGCTAAGGGCATGTCTTCAAACTGCAGTTTGGACTATGGGAGTGTGAAGAGGACTGCACGCCAAGTGCTGCACTTCAACCCCCCTGCGTGGATGCTGACGGTGTGAACTGAGAGGTTCCTAAATTCACACTAATGTGGTCCTGTTTTAAGAATCTCATCGTTCACACCCACAGTATCCACATGGGGGAGTTGCAGCTCAGCACTTGGTGTGCAATGATATTCACACTCCCACAATCCAAACGGCAAGGCATTGTAAACAAACCCTAATTTGTTAGGGCTTTAATCTGTGACCATCAAGACAGAGTTTTTCAAGTAGCCAGAAGTTCAACAGCAAAGGGCTAGAAAGAGGTCTGATTATTTTATTTGTTAATTAACTGAAATTTAAGTAGTACATGTGCCATACATTTTGATAACAATAGTAAAGATGCAGAATCCAAAACCATCTGGTCATATACAGAAACTTATTTGCTGTAATAAAGACACAAATATTGCTAACAGATGAAAGTTCTGCAAATTTCTACAGCTGAGACAGGAGGTTCAGTTAAGAAATTATAAAGATTATTACGACAAGGTAGACCATAGGCTCAAATAATGAGGGGGGCTTGGTAATTTATCATCTTCTGTCACTTGTTTCTTTTAGGGACGTCAAGTTTAACAAACCAAAAAAAAAAATCTATATTAAGAAAGAAAACAGACTTCCAAGTGGAGGGATTCTCAAATTATCCACGCTGTCTCTAACACTCTCAAGAGTGTAGTGAGTGATCAGATTAAGCATAGTTACCCCATAACATTTTTCATCACTGAAGTTCTTTGGGAATATCATGACTTGTATTATTCCAAGTGTGAAAGAAATGGCAACCATCATATCAAGTATTTTTAAATACCTCAATTCTTGTTGAATGGGAAAACAGATTTTGCTTATAACTAGTCCCTGTAAAGCTGAAGAAGAGGAATTGAATTGTCAGCTTCAACATCTGAGTATTAGTCACATTTGTTAAAACAAAAAAAGGGTCCATGAAGAAACATAGGAGGAATATAAATGGGTAATTAAATCAAGTTAATTAAAAGTTAAGAGGCAATGTGTCTCAGCAAGTAGAGCAACTGATTGGGTCTCAGGAGACCTGGGTTCTACTCCCAGCTCGGCCAGTGGCCTGCTGCAAGTCCTTGCTCAACTCACTTCACCTCTCCCTAGCTCTGTTTCTCCCATGTGTGTGATGGGGCAATGTACTATAAGGCCTAGTTGTAATATGACAGAATAGCAGCTGTAGAAGCAATAGTTAACTGGTTGTAGACTTACATAGGATGTCCAATGTGTAAGGATATCTCATCTCCTTTTCCAAAGCCGGATGCCTCACAACACAAGTTATGCGTCTTCCTCTGGCAAATTTGGTGGGTATGAGTTTGTACTGACTGACAACGGTCACAGTTTCATTTGGAAATAAAGTAGAACTGGATTCCATTTCTCCAAGACCTCCTTCCCAATCAATATCTGCAGCAGGTTTTCCAGTGGCTGCTGTACAAATGGCTGCTACGGTCTGATTTTCACCATCTATTAAAGAGTTTGGTCCCTTTGTTAGGCTCACAATGGGTTCAACTATTGAAATAAAAAAATTCAGTTATGTTTTCAGTCAAGACAGAAAAGTTTCATTAACCTCACTTCAATTCCTGTATGTACATTTTATCCCCAATAGCTTACAGCTACTAACTCATATTCAAGGCAGATTTGTTAACCAGCAGGTAAAGTTGATGACACAATGGATACTTAAAAATAATCTGGACAATTGACAGCTCTGACATCCCTGTGCTGCACTTTGCCAGGGTGGACTGATTTAAAATCCAAGTGATAGAAGTCAAACTTTAATCAGCAAGCAAGAAATCTGGTTTTAAATCATTTATTTTAATCTAGCTTATCATCTGTACTTTATATCCTCCTTCCCCCGCCCCCCGCAAGGGAAGGATGATGCTCATTCATTGGTAACCATTAAAACATGTGAACTGCAACTAAATATAGCCTTTGGGCTATATTTGGTGGGACTGGTTTTACTAACCAGGAAGAGACACTATATTTTACACATTTACTTAAGCAATTCTTTAGTTTAACTTACATTTATTCAGATTTTTTTATAAATATCATAGAAATGTATGATGCACTTGTTAACAACTACACATCTTCAGTGTGGTCTTAGAACCCAAATCTTCTTCGTTGTGTACCTTACGTGCTATCACCTAACTAGTTTCATAGATACCAGGGTGGGGTTTTGTTTGTTTGTTTAGGTTTTGTTTGTTTGTGGTTAAAGAGAAAGTAGTACTAAAGATTCTTGTTCCGCAAGCTATTAAACAAATCAGACCCCGTTATGTCCTTCAGCCAACTTTCTTTGGTAGTTAACAGTGTGACTTGCAGCATTATGCTCTGGCCATAAAACATTCTTTTCACTAGTCAGAACTCAGCTCTCTCTTCATTTTTCTTTTCTTTTTTTTAATATAGCTATCAAGATAATCAACATGCAAAAACTCAACATCAGGAAAGACCTTAGAGATACCCAAGAATCAATGACGTCCAGGAGGTTGAACTCATATACATTAAGAGTCAAACTTTTAAGTGCAAGGAAATTTAGTCTACTTATTTGTAACTGGCTTGACATTCATAAGAGATTGATTTCACTCACATGCTGCAAGGTACTAACAGGGAATATCCAACTGCCCAACATTTTGTAAACTCAGGTGTCCAGAGCATCTCTACTGCAGTTTATATTTAAAAGAAAATAATTCTTACAGTAGTCAGTATTAACTTACAGTCAATTTGTATATTTTATTTATAAATAAGGTTCAATTATGCATCCGCCCAGTGAATACAGTAAGACATCCACCAATTCTTGACCGGACGTAGAATTCTTCCTTAATCCAAGTGTAGTCTATTGTTTAAATAATGCCACTTATAGATTGAGAGGTTAGTAACTTTGTATAGTAACTCGAGTTCTTCAAGGTGCACCCCCCTACGTGCACTCCACTTCAGGTACATCTTTGACATTTTCGGTAGCAGTGCCTGTTCAGCACACGCATGTGGCTCCAGACCCCCTCATGTCCCATATCAAGAATACGGGAAGCAGTGCAGGCAAATAGCCCTCAGTTCCTTCGCTATCACCAAAAGACAGACTGCAAAGCAGACAGGGAAAAGGGCAAACAGTAGAGCACCTATCAAGACATCTCTAAGAACTTCAGTTCCTGTAAATTTAAACCACCTCTCCTTTCTCAAGTAGTGTCCTGGTGGGTGCTCCACTTTAAGCAACTGCCAACCAGCATCCATAGGAGGGAGCAGCTTTGGAGTCAGATTGAAGCCTGCTGACAAAACAGCACTGTCAATAGCAGTATCTGACCTGGAAGAGTGTACCAAGACATATTGTTTGGAGAAACTGAACCGATGACCAAGTTGCAACTTTGCAAATTTCAGTGACTGGCACACTTTTCAACAGTGCCGTAGAAGTGGACTGAGATCTAGTTGAGTGGGCAATTACTCTAGAAAGGGACAGAACATTAGTGAGTTTATAACAAGTCGAAATATACCCAGAAACGCATTTTGAAGTCTTTTGGGTGGAAACTGTATATTCTTCTGATGGATCCACAAAAGAAACAGTCAGGGTTTCTAAATGTTCTGGCTCTGTCCTGATACAAAGCTAACACCCTTCCGACATTCAGAGTGTGGAATGCAGATTCTTCCCTGGACTGGTGTGGCTGGGAAATGGAGCAGGGGAGGGGGAACCACACATACAGAGGAAGGTATATGGCCTGGTTAGTGCGGAAATCGAAAAATGTTTTAGGTAGAAGTTTGAGATGAGCCTGTAATGAAACTTTTTCCTTAATACTGCAAAGGGGGTCCAATATTAATGCCCCATCGGGCCCATGTTGCAGAAGTGATGCCATTTTAACAGGTAAGGGTAAGAATAGAAAACAACTACACTGCCACCTCAATATAACGCGGTCCTCGGGAGCCAAAAAAAATCGTACCGCGGTATAGGTGAAACTGCGTTATATAGAAGCCAGACACGTGACATGCTGATCCACCAGAGCGAGCAGCCACGCCCTCCGGAGTGCTCCTTTACCGCTTTATAGCAGAATTCGCCTTATATCGGACCGCGTTATATCGAGGTAGCAGTGTAGCTAGAGGCACAAAAGAAGGTTCCATGAAGTTGTTAAGGACCAAGTTCAAGCCTCATGCCAGAGTAGGTTTCTTTAATGAACTCTGTCATTGTGGGGTAGGCAAATACTGAAACCCCCCTCCTCACCTCCCTCGGTAAATGGAAAGTTGTGATTACTACCAGATCTTTGACAGAACTCAAGCTAAGCTCTGACCTTCTTTATTCCAAAAGATTATCAAGAACAGCAAAGAAGGGTACAGGTAAGAAAAACTGCCAGTGAAAACACCAGTGATGAAATCTCCACTTTTCAAAGTAGCTAGCTCTGCTACAGATCTTTCTGCTGTTTAACAGGGCCTGCTGTACCTCTGTCATGTCGAGTATTCTCTATTCCCCAAGAATCAGCGAGGAGTCAAGCTCTGAGAGGAAGAGTGCCCAGAACCGTGGGATAACAAATGGGGAATGACTGGAAGGAGAAAGGACAGACAAAGTGAGACAAATCAATTAACGTCTCTTGGCCAAGTTGGTACAATTAGGACAACCCTGGCTTTGTCCTGCTTGATCTTGTTCAGCACCTTCAGGGGCAGTAGTGCCGATAAATATGCAGAGAGAAGACCCTTTGTCCAATAGGTGACAAATGCACCCCTACGACCTGATCTCCTCTTCTCCCCACCCACCCTACACAGAGCAGAATTTCACACTATTTTCACAGTGGTTGCAAAGAGGTCCACTTCCAGGAATCGCCAGGTTATGAAAATATGCTTGAGTCGGAGAGTCGCACTCCCACCTTCAAACCTGGGAGACATGACTGCTCAGGTTGCTGGCTCTGGTGTTTTGTACACCTGGTAGGTAAAAGGGTGAGATGAGCATGTTCTTCACTGTACACCGGTCCCATAACTTCATTGGTTCAGCACAAAGGGATGCTCAGCACAGCATCTCGCCCCTCACTTCATGGCTTATATAATTGTTTGAGGAATTGTCACAAGAGGTGATCCCGGCAATTACAGACCGGTAAGTCTAACATCCGTACCGGGCAAATTGGTTGAAACAATAGTAAATAATAAAATTGTCAGGCACATAGAAGAACATAAATTGTTGGGCAAAAGTCAACATGGTTTCTGTAAAGGGAAATCATGCCTTACTAATCTATTAGAGTTCTTTGAAGGGATCAACAAACATGTGGACAAGGTCGATCCAGTGGACGTAGTGTACTTAGATTTCCAGAAAGCCTTTGACAAGGTCCCTCACCAAAGGCTCTTACATAAATTAAATTGCCATGGGATAAGAGGGAAGATCCTTTCATGGATTGAGAACTGGTTAAAAGACAGGGAACAAAGGGTAGGAATAAATGGTAAATTTGCAGAATGGAGAGGGGTAACTAGTGGTGTTCCCCAAGGGTCAGTCCTAGGACCAATCCTATTCAACTTATTCATAAATGATTTGGAAGAAGGGGTAAACAGTGAGGTGGCAAAGTTTGCAGATGATACTAAACTGCTCAAGATAGTTAAGAACAAAGCAGACTGTGAAGAACTTCAAAAAGATCTCACAAAACTAAATGATTGGGCAACAAAATGGCAAATGAAATCTAATGTGGATAAATGTAAAGTAATGCACATTGGAAAAAATAACCCCAACTCCACATATGATATGATGGGGGCTAATTTAGCTACAACTAATCAGGAAAAAGATCTTGGAGTTATCGTGGATAGTTCTCTGAAGACATCCATGCAGTGTGCAGTGGCAGTCAAAAAAGCAAACAGGATGTTAGGAATCATTAAAAAAGGGATAGAGGATAAGACGGAGAATATCTTATTGCCCTTATACAAATCCATAGTGCGCCCACATCTTGATTGCTGCGTACAACTATGGTCTCCTCATCTCAAAAAAGGATATACTGGCATTAGAAAAGGTTCAGAGAAGGGCGACTAAAATGATTAGGAGTCTGGAACGGGTCCCATTTGAGGAGAGATTAAAGAGGCTAGGACTTTTTAGCTTGGAAAAGTGGAGACTAAGGGGGGATATGATAGAGATATATAAAATTATGAGTGGTGTGGAGGAAGTGAATAAGGAAAAGTTATTTACTTGTTCCCATAATAGAAGAACTAGGGGCCACCCAATGAAATTAGTGAGCAGCAGGTTTAAAACAAATAAAAGGAAGTTCTTCTTCACACAGCGCACAGTCAACCTGTGGAACTCCTTGCCTGAGGAGGCTGTGAAGGCTAGAACTATAACAGGGTTTAAAAGAGAACTGGATAAATTCATGGAGATGAAGTCCACTAGTGGCTATTAGCCAGGATGGGTAAGGAATGGTGTCCTTAGCCTCTGTTTGTCAGAGGGGGGTGATGGATGGCAGGAGAGAGATCACTTGATCATTACCTGTTAGATCCACTCACTCCGGGCACCTAGCATTGGCCACTGTTGGTGGACAGGATACTGGGCTGGATGGACCTTTGGTCTGACCCAGTACGGCCATTCTTATGTTCTAATACCACCAATGCTACGTTGTCTGTCAGGACTATGACAGACTTGTTCCTGAGGAAGCGGGTACGGTGTATTCAGGCATTCCTGACTACTCTTAATTCCAGGAAGTTGATATGGAGTCAGGTGCTGGGCACATCATTTGTGCTGAGCAGTGTCCCCCCAATATGTGCTCCCTACCCCATGAGGAATAATCTGAAGTTATAGTAATGGCAGGAGGTTGGGTGAAGGGAACTCCTGTACATACTTTGGACAGGTCCTTGCACCAACCGAATCAACCCAATACTCAATGAGGGACAGATACGATCTTGTCTAGACTGCGCTTGTTCTGAGCCATCCCTGGAAGCAGAAACCATGTAACTTGGCATGCTGCCTCACAAAAGATACAAGCTGCCACGTGTCTTAACAAATGTCTTAACTAGACTATTTCTTGACAGTCTGTGGACTTAATTCAAATAAGTGTGGTTTGTTAGCATCAAATCTGTACCTGGTATGGTAAGCTTTGGCTTTTATGGCACCCAGAGAAGATCCTATGAATCCAGTTGCAGTGGGGTCAAAGTGGATTTTGTTTGTTTGTTTAGCTCAACTCCTAACATGTGGAAAAGGGACACAGCTGTTTTTACTAGAGAGACAACTTTGCTGTAAGAGTGGCCATTCAACGGACAACCATGAAGGAATGGAAGGACAACCATCCCAGGTCAATGAAATAGTAGCTACTACTACCAGGGCCTTCAAGAATACCCTCCAAGCAGAAGAAACTGATGGGAAGCACAATACTGCAAGTGATCCTGGTTGACTATTAAACAAAGAAAACATCCCATGGGAGGGGTAGATCATGATGCAAAAATTCTCATCGTCAAGATCAAACGTAAAAACCAATCCCTAGAATACAGCAATGGAAAAATACCAGCAAGTGTCACCATCCTGAATTTCTGCATTTGCACAAAGGTGTTTAAGGGGCTGGAGATCAAAAAAAATCACTGTCCATCCAGAGGGATTTTTTGGACCAGAATCCCTTCCCTCTGTGCTGAACTCAAACAGCTTCTATAACCCCTACACATGACAGAAATGACTTCTAGTCTCAGCAAAGACGCATGAGATGGGTCCCTGAAAAGGAACAAGGAAGGAGGGTGAGCTGGGGAGATGGAGATTAAATGTATGGAATAACCTGAGATTATAAACTCCAAAACCCATTTCTCGACAACCAAGGCATTAGGCAAAGGCTATGTAAACAGAACTTGAGTTATTGGCTAAACATATTAATTTTAATCTGCACATTTATATATGTAGGTCATATCGTTGCTGGGGTCTATTGGAACCTTGCAAGACCATCTAGCAAAGTCTCCTTTACTCGCAATGCCACTTGATAGAAGGTTGCTATGTGTAGAATGTCTAACAGCTTATGATGGGACTCTTCAACCTACTCTAAGTAGGTCTTGACTTAGGCAATTCGTTTAATTAGCTCTTGAAACAGTTGGGCATAGTCTGTCAGAGAAGTTGGGGGAGGCATCACAGCCTCACCTGGTGAAGATCAGGAGATATTAGTTAGCAGAGTGTCCTCCCTGTCTGCTTCTGCCCTCAGAAAGACTCTTCCTATGCTTGAGGCAGAAAAGACGGAACAGAAAAGCGTTTCCCTTGGTGATCCACATGAGAAAGGCAAGGAGCTCTTGAAAGCTGTTGGTGACATGGATCCCAGAGAACGCACTTTTCATTTTATCCGTGAAAAGATCAGCTTATTCTAAAGGGAGATCCTTGATGGGGTTTTGGACCTTCCTCGGGAAACCGGAAGAGCGAAGCCACGAGTCCCTGTGCATCGTGAGTACGGTGGCCAAGGAATGGGCACTTCTGAGGGCATTAAGTATCAGAGGGGTAGCCGTGTTAGTCTGGATCTGTAGAAGCGACAAAGGGTCCTGTGGCACCTTATAGACTAACAGAGATATTGGAGCATAAGCTTTCGTGGGTGAATACCCACTTCTTCGGAACTGAGGGCACTGTGTGCCAAAAATTAAAAGTTCTCCACACAGTATTTTAAAATTCTGCAAGTTTTATTTGTCAATAAAGAAATGCAGAGGCTCCAGCAAAGCAGCAGGGAGCATGGGCCACTGGCTGCATAAAGGTGGGAGATCACCTCGCAGCTCCCCCACCCTCCAGACACAGACACAGTAGTGAGGCTACACCTGACCCTGACACAGCACAACACCCTGGGACCCTGCCTATCTCCCCTCTGTCATCAAACAGAGACCATATATATCTTTTTTTACAAGACAAAAGCATTCCCTTTATATTTATCACTTATTTTCTAAAATCCCTCACAGTTTTAAGAGCTTTTCAGCTTTCTGATCCATTGAATACAACTAGATTTGTGACATCTTTTTTTTTTTAACAGGACTAAACAGCTTAAGTCAAAACTCAATGATCTGGTCAAATCCAGTTCAAGTGAGGCAACTAACATTTCAAGTAGACAAAACACTTTTGAGGCAGAGGTTTCATCAAGAAAAGTATCAAAAAATCAAAACTGAAACTAGGAACCATCTTGCTCAAGATGAAGCCTACAGGAAACCCGAGGAAGAAAAGAAAGCATGGGAGAGACTTAAACACCTAATTCTTGAGAGAGGGGCTTGAAGGGCTTACAGTGCAATTTAACCAACTCACCTAACAAATAGCAACAAAGCACTGTAAATTAAGGCTTAGACAGTAATAGACTATTCTGCAGTCCACACAGACAAGGGGAGGAAGGAACAGATCTCAGTAATACATCAAGACTTGATCAGACACTGCATTCCTGATGAACGGATGGTAAATATTGATAACTCATTTTAACACTTTCCCAGGTTAAGAGCAGCAGCTAAACAAATGAGCACTTGAGAGAGTCAAGTACTTATCACAGCCTCTTTCGAAACTGAAGTAGGATTCCTGATTTAAGACAGGACTTTGGAGAAGATTCCTTTGTCTGACAACACATGGTCATACTTTAACTCCACCAATATTTAAGGACATCTCACTTTACTGCTCAACTCAAAGGTTGCCAAGTTCACACCTCTCAAAAACCTTCCCCTTTGACTACAGGTTAAAGTCAAAATGTAGCATGACCTGTGTCAGGTCTAATTCTTATTTCACCATCAAAAGCCTTTCTATAGTCATTTAGTATCTCATCAGATCAATACACCTGAAACATCCTTAACAGAGCTCCTTTAAATCACATATTGATTTTTCCATTTAAGTCAACAGCTACATTATTTATTCAAAATTTCAGAACAAGCTTTGTTAACTTGTTTTTTGCCTTTAGTTGAATTGTTTCTAAAATTTGAGAAGAAAGCTTAAATAAAAATGCTTGAAATTTTCCCTATTCATGTGCAGTTTATTTTAAACATACTAGAATGTGAAAGTTTATTTTTAATTAACTGATCTATTTTAGCACATATTTGTCAAACATTTGAAGTAGCAACAATTTCAGCTCAGCCTATTGTGACCCAACAAAGAATCTCTTCACTCAGCAAGCACTGTCCAGTATATTAATTCCATCGCTCAATGTTTATTTTCTCCTTCTTGCACTTAAGGCCCAATCATATTACCTACTTTAAAAAAAATGCACACACTATTCTCCTCTTTTGGATTATTTGACAGAGTGCCTGGATCTTCCGATTTAAAATATGTAAATCCTCCCCAAATCACTCAGAATGACTTTGAATCAAAAGGCTTGTAGTCCTCTCGTGGATGTGGCTACGTCGACCAAAAAAAGTCACAAATCAACTAATACTGCATTACATCACCTGCTCTGTGTTGTCTTCTAAGTCAGCCAAGAGGATTGTTAAAGTAAACTTGAGTCGGAAGAATAAGTTATACACTTCTGTAAATCACAGCATTAAGAAACTCGATCACTTCCTTACGAAGCTGGAGCCCGCTAACAATATTTGAAACATTTCTCAAACCCCACTACTGATCTTTCAGTACACAGTAGGAAGGTAAACACAGCCAATCATTATGTGGCAAGATACTGTGCTGTAGATTCAGACCCCAGCTTGCCACACACGATGTCTCCAAGTAGTCAAGTCCTAGGACGTTTGTTTAGCTTTTTGTGGGGTTTTTTGGGAGTAAAAAAAAATCAAATATAAAATTAAGAAGGAAACATACCCAATACAGTTACAGTTGTTGATGACTGAGCAATTCCTAGTGGGAATGTAACTGCTTTGCATACATATTCTCCTGAATCAGAGAAGTTTATATTGTTTAGGATGATAGTTGCATCAGTAAGTAAGCAGCTCTTAAATGACACTCTTCCTTGGTATTCTCCTTGAACAGAAAACCCATATTCAGGATGATGAACAGCAATGGTCTGTCTACTTTTTCCATGCATCTTCTCCCAGGAGATTTGTATTATTGTTCCATTTATTTCAATTATGCATTTCAGGGTCACATTCTTCCCCCAAACTGCTGTTACATGTGGATCAACAACTGGTCCAGCCAAGTCACCTAAAAACAAAGAAATGTTATATTAGTTGAGAGATGGGTCCATCACTAAGTTAAGAACCATATTTGAAGATAGTTGTCAATAGGGAAGGTGGGACCTTGAGCCGAACTTCACCATAGTTCAGGGTGTTGGGATCCAAAGTTTTATTTGGGCTCAGTGCACAGAGCAGACTCATGAAGTTAATTTTCTCCTACTGATTACTACCTTCCTACCTACCACACATTAAATCTTTGAGAGCAAACTGACTATACAAAGGTACTACTGCTGTTTCTTTGGTTTCTTTGGTTTCATTTGGTTTAACTGTATCATGTCCCATTAGGGAGCCAGAGTAAGATTCCCTCAAGCACCAAAAAAATACCCCCAAAACAAACCACATGTCCAATACTGAAGGATTGCAGGTGAGTCACAGAAAGTTTAACTGTTTAATAAACAGAAATGACTAATATATGGGGAAAGAGAAAAACCTTCCTTGTGAATATTTATTTTTCTTCTTAGATGTGATAGTCTGCTTGCTAGCTAACTGCCACATGGTGAAAACAACTAACCAAAGGAAAAGGACCAAGTCTATTTCACAAAATTATTTGCCATCTTTTCTGAAAGTATACTACTTCAAAAAACCTCTTTGAAAGATGGCATAAAATTTATAAGGAACGACAGTATATCTATAAAGCAAATTACCGAAAGCACATTTATCTGCTATTAAAAAACATTTTCTCAATTATTGAACTTGCTTTGTCATATGCAGTGTTATTGTAAACACCTGAAATTCATGTAGCTTCCTTATCCCACTCTCGACAACGTATAACGCTATTGTGTCTCTGCTGTCAGTCATTCACAATCCTTCCTTATTACAATCTCTGCTTATTGCGCTTTCTGACTGGTAAATACTGCACTATTATAATTAGCCATATTCTTCATTTTTGCCTTTTAAAAAGTAAAGTATGAAATCTATTAGTCACATTATTAAACAAGCAAAATATGTTTCCTAATCCTTGTTTATTGATAAATCCTTAAAATGAGTGAAGTTAAGGAACAGCCTGTTAACATTATGAAATGTACAAAGATAAAACGATATAACTCTATAATTAGTAATCTCAACCTGTTTCAATTTAATGTATTTGTTACAAAAAAATCTTTGTTTCTACCCGAGCAACAAATTTCTCATATATTGCATCAAAACTCTAATAGAAAACATCACTTGGAGCTGATATGTACTGCATCCCTAAACATGTTGGTTGATTCTACAAACTGTGTCTATCGAGAGCATCAATTGCATATTCAGGTCTAAATCAGATTAGAAAGCAATTTAGACAATTGCAGTCTCAATAAAAAACTTCTATTGTACCTCTCTGTAACTACTGTCTCTCTCTGCTACTACCCTTTGAAATTCTGTTTCCAATTCAGACATACTACTCACATATGCCATACAGGCAGTTAAAATACTGGACTTTCACAGACTGCACTGTGGTTTGGAAATTCTTAAGCTGCGATTCTCCACGCCAAACTTTTCCTTTCATAATAAAATTGAACAGTTAGCTGTTATCTTTCCTGTCACCACCCTGTCATAATTACATTGCAGAACACCTTTTTCTTCTTACCCTTCGTGTGCATGGAGAGTAGCACGATCAAGGAAATGTGAAGCTGCCAGTTTGAGTCGTCCAGCCAACCCATTGCTGCAGAAGAGTAGTGATTCTGATTTGCCTGTGATCTTCTGTTTCTTTTTCTTTTCTTAGTTCACGGATAGTCCTGTGCTTCACCTCTGTCAGATCCTCAGACAAGTCTGCCAGCAAGCCTGAGAGGAGAATGTGAAAGACAAGCCTGTTACAAACTGGTTCTGTCACCACATAGACCTCGATTCATCACCTCATGGCGAGGACAACAAAAGGGCAGCAAGGATCCCAAGCTGGAGTGGATTCCTGAGACAGGAGCATGGATTGACTGCCCACCCAGGGATTTGTGTAAACTTGGAAGCTGCCCCCACCCTCAGTTCCTTCTTGCCAGAAACTCCGACAGTGGGGAAGGAGGGTGGGTCGTGGAATGGACATGAGCAACACATCTCGAAGAACACCAATTATGGAACAGGTAACTGTCTTTTCTTCTTCGACTGCTTGCTCATGTCCATTCCACATTAGGTGACTCCCAGCAGTTCCTGTGGAGGCGGGAAGGAGCGCACAGGTGCGCAGATTGTAACACAGTTCTGCCGAACCCAGCGTCGTCTCTGGCCTGCTGAGTGATGGCATGATGAGACGTAAACGTGTGGACTGAGGACCACGTCACGGCTCTACAGATGTCCTGGATCAGGATGTGCGCCAGGAAGGCCGCCGAACACACCTGCACTCTTGTCAATGAAGAGCTGGGTCAATTTACAGAAAGGCTTGGTACACTCCAAGTAAAAAGCCAAGGCCCTCTGGACGTCCAGTCTTGTGTGGCTTGGGACAGAACACAGGCAGGAATACGTCCTGGCTCATGGGGAAGGAAGATACCACCTTTGGTAGGAAGGCTGGGTGGGGCCGCAGCTGGACCTTGTCCTTCTAAAACACTAACTTTACAAGAACTCTAGTTCATACAAACAAAGCCTAAGCAACGCTAGCAAGAGCAGCAAACATTCCATGCACCGCCGCTGGCTGCAAGAAGGAACTGAGGGTGGGGGGAGCCGGCAGCACCCCCTATACCGTGCCAAGCGGGCATCACTCCAGAGGGCACCAGAGCAGCTCCCCTATGGATACTGCAGAGGGAAAAACTTCCAGCACCGGTGCATGTGGAGAGCACACACACATAATGTGCAATGGACATAAGCAAGCACTCGAAGAAGAACTACCATTTACTAGTTCAAACCAGCAAGGGATCCATGCGCCAGAGGAAGGTGAAAAGCTCCAAGGGTGTCTGCCAATCTAACCAGGGGGGAAATTCCTTCACAACCCCACGTATGGGTCAACACAATTTACATACTCAGATATTCAATACAAAGGTTAAAGGGAGATAGATGTACACTACAGAATATTTCCCCAAATGTACCTGTGTGACTCATCAGGTGTCTAGGACTACCAGTGATTGTCTGTTTTATGTTTCAAATGCTCAGCTGTTTACAAATACATGTATCATAGTGTGGACTCTAAACTTAAGCAACAGTAGAATGTATGTGCAGATGGGAGGTGGTGGGAGAGAGGACCATGGCACACTTTTTTCTACCCTTTATGATCAAAATGCATTCCAGGGATTTATATGTTTCACAGAAGTTATTTTCATCTCTCAGGGACACAATTTCTTTTACCACATCCTTAGAAATCCATAAATAACCCCCACTGACTTGAGACAGAGTTGAACGGATGCTTCTGAGGTAAAAATTAGGCTTCATGGATCAATTTAATTTCGTGTAACTTCACCGATTGCAGTGGAATTATACCAGAGATGCATTTAGTCCCAGAGCCACTATCCATGAGTGTACAACAGAGGGCCAAATGCTGCGGTCCAGATGAGGAATGGATCCTGGTAATGCACAGGAAAAAAGGGTTGCCAGCTAAATCCTGCTCACTTTTGTGATCTGAGAAGTCCCAGGATTTGGCTTCTCTCTCTCAAAAAATATCTCCCCTGAACTATAATTTTATTATTGATTGTTTGAGCTTCAAATTGGGAATTTTTGTCAGGATTCTTAAAAAAAAAAAAAAAAAAGGATTTGTTGTGATATTATTCTCTGTAATGACCCTACATAAATGATTCATCTTAAACTGAAAAGGGACGTGCCCTGATAGAATTGGCATCTGAGACTGTCAGTTTTCTAATCAAAATCAGTTCCTCTATGGGATTATTATTAAGGCTATGATTTAGTCACGGGCATTTTTAGTAGAAGTCACGGACAGGTCACAGGCAATAAACAAAAATTCACAGCCCCGACCCGTCCATGATTTATACTAAAAATACCAGTGATTAAATCTTGGGGGGATGACGCTGGAGGGCATGAGGGGGCCGCTGCGGGGAGGCGCTTTGGGGGGGCCCTGGGGCCAGCAGCACCAGCTGCCAGAGGCTGCCGCTGCTTTGGCTGGCCGCCCAGGGACCGCTGCCTGGGTCAGTGGACCACGGCTGATCCGGCCACCCCGGGATCACTGCCGGAGCCAGCTGCTTGGGCGGCCCTGGGATCAGCCACACTGGCCCCTGCAGAAGTCACGGAAAGTCACGGAGTCTGTGACTTCCCCGACCTCCGTGACAGACACGGAGCCCTAATTATTATTTATATAGCGCCAACGGTATACTTGGCACTTCACAAGCAGGGTCTTGTCACAGTTTTAATTTAATATCAAACCTCACTGTATTTTTAGCACAAGAAAACTTTTAGCAGCTTCAGTGGTGTAGTAAATTGTATAATGTGCCTTTAAAATGCAATACATTTGCTTATTCTCAAAACTATTTTAATTGATTAATTTGATCATTAATTATAATTAAAAGAATTATTTTCTTTGATTATCTTAGGTCCATTTTTATATAAACCACAAACCCCTAATTAATTTGCACACTGACATGTGAATGTCAGCCAACAAGAGCATGATTTCTCTCATGATTTCTTGTAATATCAATGAGAAACCTACATGAAGGCCTTTGATTTACTTAAAAGCACAGACACTGTACTGAACAGAACTACAGATTGGCTTCAGAGACCGGATATCCACTGACCACGTAGCAAAACTGAAACAGCAATAACAAGTTCATAAAGGCCTCTAGGTTACTACTTTCCTTTGTGTGATGTATCATTTGCAATACCTTGTTCATGAAGACTCGGCTCTGAAAGGCAACCAATCAAGCAATTTTACACTAAGATCTATCTGAAGGATGAAAACTCCCGTGGGAAACTTCCCATAGAATCTCTGCAGTGAACAGGATTTATGTCTGAGCTCCCTTATCTAATGTTGTAGTCATCTAGGCCAACATGTTACATATTTGTATATATTTAACCTGATGGCCTAAAAGTTAGACACTTCAAACCACATTTAGGCACGTAAATAACAATGGACTGATTTTCACCCACAAACCCTTTGAGGTCAGTGAGAATCACAGATACTTAGTACTTACAAAAAGTGACTTGATTTTTCAAAGGCGCTGAATGCCTGCAGTTCCCATCAGCTTCAGTGGCAGAGTTTGTGGATGGAAAGCAGGCCTAATGAAAAAAAAACAACACACGTACAATATATGTATTAAGGACACAGGTTCAAAGAAATTTGCCACAATATACAGGTTCAGGGCTTTTTATTTATTTATTTTGTTTTATCCCTGGGTTTGGGACAATATTAGTTTCTCATGTACTGGGAAGTAAAGGGTGCTGAAATGTTTTTATTCGATGCCTGGGCAACCTTAATATTCTGCATTTCCTAACTTTTAAGTATTTAATGTTCTTTTAACATAGAGTATTTTAATGTAATTTAATAGTATAGAGCAAAAATAGTATCTAGAAAATGTAATTAAACACAGAAAATAAATTATAACCACATTTTAAAAACTGCAGTTTATACAAACATTGCGTAATTCTCTATAAGCCTAAACTTACACACTGATTTGTGTATTTCATTTTATCTGCTCACACAATTAAAAGCAAAACATGATTCTATTAAATAAATAAATAAATAAAAACAACCAAAAGACCAATACAAGACAAGAGGGTGGTTTAAATACGCAGCGTGAAGAGGTATTCAAATGTAGAAGGGCAAATGCAATTCAGTCTGCAAGGACTCAATTCAATAAAATTATGTCCTGCTTCTCTTTTGTGAAAAATAGATGCAAGGCTACAGAGTCCATTTTAAAAAATTAACTGGTGGTGATCTTCCTTGACTTTGTACTGTGAATGCCTGCCCCCCCCCCCCTTTTTTTTTTTTTCTTTTTTTTTAAGTATAATGTTCTGGTCTGTGCCATAATGCACCTTGAGCAGAGATAACAGAACACGCTGTGGTCTGACTCAATTATGAAAAAAGAACATTAGTAAGCAATGACTAGTGTACACTGCGGCCCTGAAGCAGTGATAGCCAATCATAACTAATATGCAAGAGTATCGGTCACTCTCTACAGTTACTTGTATTGTCCTCATCCTAATAGTGTAAGAGGGCCTAGTGCGTATGTCATAAATCTCACATCCATTCGCCTAAAGGAAGGGGGGGATGAAGAAGAAATAATTGGAGAAATTGACAGGAAGAATTCCACAGAGCATGTCAAACAAAGGGTAAAAGAAGTGTGAAAAATGAACCCTGGCATATGCAGCATTTAGCAACAGCACATCCAAACCAAACGCAAAAGCAAAACATGCAACTCAGAGTAGCACATCTATGCACTAGTGATCTCCTTTGCCTGTATACAAAAAGCTTTGAAAATTCAAATACATTAAGGTGCTTCTTGTTAATAATTGTAAGAACTACTACTGATATCAACTCTAAAGGAGATTAGATAGTAGACATAGTGCTCATTGATGTAGACAGCCACACCCATACAAACAGACCTCCCTTCACTTCTTATATACCAGTATGTTCTTTCAGCTTCCCTGTTGAATGGGCCCTTCACATTCATAGGAGCCAGGCACACTTCCCCCACTGTGTGTTCCAGCTGTCTAGAGGACAGAGGTGCTGGGGTAGATGTTTGCGGGGGGGGTCTAGGTCAATGGTTTTCAGCCTATGGTACACTGCTTCCGGGGGGGCTGCAGAGCATGTCTGAGGTTTCCAACACGGTCCGCACCTCCAGCTGAAATGTTTTGGGGGTCCACAAATGAAAACGGTTGAAAGCCACCGGGTTACAGGAAAGGAGGTTAGAGATCAGGGGAGGTGTTGGGGAGAGGTCTACAAATGGAGGAAGTGGAGGGGTGATGGTATTGGGGAGGGTCTAGAGGGAGTGCTGGGGGGTCAGGGTAGGTGTTAGGAGGGGTAGAGGCAGGACTGGGGGCTAGAGGAGGGGGCTGGGGAGGTATTGGGGGCTAGAAGCAGGGCTGGGGACTAAAGGAGGGATGGTGGGGGCTAGACGAGGAGGAGTGGGAGGTATGTGGGGGCGGGGGTAGAAGAGGGGGAGGATGGGAGGTATTTGGGGGTGGGGGTAGAAGAGGAGGGGATGGGGGGCATTAGGGGGTGGGGCTAGAAGAGGGGAGAGTTTGGGGGGAGGGCCTAAAAAGGAGGGGGTGGGAGGTATTTGGGGGTGGGGGTAGAAGAGGGAGAGGATGGGCGGCATTAGGGGGTGGGGCTAGAAGAGGGAGAGGATGGGCGGCATTAGGGGGTGGGGCTAGAAGAGGGGGAGGATGGGCGGCATTAGGGGGTGGGGCTAGAAGAGGGGGAGGATGGGAGGTATTTGGGGGCGGGGGTAGAAGAGGGGGAGGATGGGCGGCATTAGGGGGTGGGGCTAGAAGAGGGGGAGGATGGGAGGTATTTGGGGGCGGGGGTAGAAGAGGGGGAGGATGGGGGGCATTAGGGGGTGGGGCTAGAAGAGGAGGGTGTTTGGGGGGAGGGCCTAAAAAGGAGGGGGTGGGAGGTATTTGGGGAGAAATTGTGGGGAGAGGAGCTAGAAGACAAGGAGGGTGGGAGGTATTAGGGGGTGGGGCTAGAAGAGGGGGAGGATGGGAGGTATTTGGGGGTGGGGCTAGAAGAGGAGGGGGATGGGAGGTATTTGGGGGCGGGGGTAGAAGAGGGAGAGGATGGGAGGTATTTGGGGGTGGGGGGGCATTAGGGGGCGGGGGTAGAAGAGGAGGGGGATGGGGGGCATTAGGGGGTGGGGGTAGAAGAGGAGGGTGTTTGGGGGGAGGGCCTAAAAAGGAGGGGGTGGGAGGTATTTGGAGAGGGGTCGCTGGGGGAGGGGGAGGGGGTCCCCTCCTTTACCGTCTCGCGCTCCAGGCCGCTCCACGTGCCGCTCAGGCGCCGCTGCCCGGGAGCCTCGGGGCCACGCGACACCCGACCCCTCCCTGGGAAGCTCCGCCCCTCCCGACACAGCCAATAGGAAGAGGAGACAGAGCCCGGACCAATTAGAGCGCAAGAAAAAACCTTCCCCCCCCCCCCACCCGTGTTTGAGTGCGTGGGTGGGGGCTGCAATGAGCTTGACACCCCCCCCCCCCCCCCGGGATGCAGTGGGGGGGCTGCAGTGACCAGACACCCCTCCCCCCCCGCAGGGATACAGCAGGGAGCGGGGACACAGGATCTGGGGGCACCTTGCCCGGTCACTGCTGTGATGAGTTGGTGGGTCTCAGCCGTGAGGGCCAGGCGTTCCTGCTGTCACCCACCTCGCAGCTTCCCAAGGGGCCGCCCTCCCTGCCCCCCTCCGCCGGAGGAATTTGCTTCCCTTATAACCCCGTTGTGTGCCGGAGGCCTGGGGGCCGTGGAGCACCCGGTGGCCGTGGTTCTGTAGCGGGGCCATGCTAACAAAATAATCCCCCGCACAAGACTCAGTCGATCCCTCCTGAGGACTTGATTCTGGTGACGGGGACCCTGATTTCCAGCCTTCCCTGGGGGAACCTTCCCCAATGGGCTCTCTGCTGCTGGGCCACCAGACCCTCCCACTCCCCCCCAGCAGGGGCAGGGGGCCCGTGGGTTCTTCTGGTTTGCGGGGAAGTAGAAGATGCGTCTCTGGTTTCCGCAGGGCCGACAGAGGGAGAAATCCCCGGTTCCCTCCTCCAGGCACCCAGCAGAGAAGTTGCTGAAGAGACCTTGAGCTGCACTAGGACCTAGCGGAGCCTGCAGCACACCGAGAGAGAAGAAGGGCGGTGAGGCCTAGAACCGAGGAGCAGAAATAAAAGCTTTGCCACACATCAACCTGTGGAACTCCCTGCTGCAAGAGGGCCAGATCCTCTCCTAGCTTCTGTAGAAGGTCTGGGAGTTGTGCAGGAGCAATGGGGGATTGATGGTGCTGAGGCCAAGCAGTGGTTTGGGGTCAGAGAATGGGGATGTGGGGCTGGCAGGGCCAGCTCTAGCTTTTTTGCCACCCCAAACAAAAAAAAAAAGCAGCCGGAGCGCCATCGAAGCAACAAAAAAAAAAAAAGAGGGGAGGGGGTGGCCGGAATGTGCCTCCCCAAGATTGGCCGGAATGCCACCCCTTAAAATGTGCCGCCCCAAGCACATGCTTCCTCGTCTGGTGCTTGGATCCAGCCCTGGGATCTGGGTAGGGCCGTATGTTTTTGCTGAGCTTAGCTCCCGCTCCACTCCCAGACCTTCTACAGAAGCTAGAAGAGGATCTGGCCCTCCTGCAGCAGGGAGTTCCGCAGGTTGATGCACGGTAAAGCTTTTATTTCTGCTCCTTGGTTCTAGGCCTCACCGCCCTTCTTCTCTCTCGGTGTGCTGCAGGCTCCACCAGGTCCTGGTGCAGCTCAAGGTCTCTTCAGCAACTTCGCTGCTGGGTGCCTGTTACCCAGAATCCCCCGGGGCTCTGCCCAGCCCCAGCACCCCAGTCTGTTTCCCAGAATTCCCTGTAGCCCCTGCTCACACCCAGTGCCCCATTGTTTATTACCCAGAATCCCCACTGTCCCCTACCCTGCCCCACAGCTGTCGCCCGCAGGCCCCTGGGGAGCACGAGAAAGCCCATGGGTCACGCAGTGCTACTCATGCTCCTTTCCCATGATGGGAACCAAAGCCTCCTGAAGGGAGTGGGGCTGCGGAGGCAGGATGGGATGAGGCAGAGAGCAGGACACTGGGGTGGCGACAGGGGGAGGCAGGAATCCCCTCTCCACAAACCATCGGCAGCCAAGGGCAAACCCAGCCAGAATAGGCCAGGGATCCCAAGCATGGGGCGGGGATGAGCCGAGCCCCTCACACCAGGGACGGGGCCCTAGGGAGCCTGTGGGGCAGGAGCACAAGGGGGTACCTGGTAGCTGTGATTGCAGGACAGGAGGAACGCTCTGGAATACTCTGTGCGAAAGGGAAATGAATTGGGGTCAGCCAGAGTGGGGGGGAGGTAAAATCACCCCATGATGCCAGCACTGCAGTGCCACCAGCCTCCTCCATGAGCCCCTACCCCACCCCATAGAGCACTGCCCGGAGAGAGGGAGCCCCACCTTCCCCATAGGCAGAACCACCCCCTGACAGAGTCCCCATGATCATCTCCCTGAGAGAGAGTGCTGGCCTGCAGATCACCCATCCTCCTGATCGAGAGACCCCAGTACCGTACATCGATCCCAAAAGGAGAGCCGTACCCGTTACAGATTGTCTCAGCCCATCTCTATACATCCCCACCAGAAAGATCCCCTCACTAGAGATCCCCCACCAGAGATACCCACCACAGAAAGACCCTCAACTCTGAGAGATCCCCTCACTATGGATCCCCAACACTGAGATCTCACAATTAGTGAGCATATGTGAAAAGTTGGTATAAGTGACTTGTCTAGCATCACTTAGGGACTCTGGTACAGTAGGGGATCTTCATCTGAGAGCTCTGTAGTGAGGAGATCTTTGAAGAATTTCTTGACTCAGGCACATGGCGAGCATGCATACCTACATATGGAATATGCATAGAGACAATCACTCAAAGAGGAAAACAGAATTGTGTACTGAGAGTACAGGAAACAAAAATAGTGGGTGTTCAGCTGTGGCAGCTGCAAATGAACTCTTGCACATGCAGGGCCCCCCTCAACCTTTAGTGGGTGGCAGGATCAGCTGTTTCCAGCGGATCAGCTGTTGCATGCAGCTGGCTGTCTGCTGTTTGGCAGGGAGCCAGCAGATGAGCTCTTTCGCAGTATGTGGTTGTAATTCCTAGCTCGGCTCCCACTGCAGGTACAAGTGGTCCCTTTCCAGGGCAGAGGGAGCAGAGTAGGGTGACCAGACAGCAAATGCGAAAAATCAGGACACAGAGTGGGGGGGGTAATAGAAGCCTATATAAGAAAAAGACCCAAAAATCAGGACTGTCCCTATAAAATCAGGACATCTGGTCACCCTAGAGCAGGGTGCCATTTAGGGAGGGCAGAGGGGGCTTCTGCTGCTTCCTGAGTTTCCTACCACAGCTAGGGTGACCAGCTGTCCCGATTTTATAGGGACAGTCCCAATTTTGGGGGCTTTTTCTTATATAGGCTCCCATTACCCCCCACCCCGTGTCCCGATTTTTCACATATGCTATCTGGTCACCCTAACCACAGCGGAGTGCAAACAGGAAAATGAACTGCTGCTCCCTGCCATCACCAGAGGAACCTGAAGCCCTGAGCTGTGAGCTGAACAAAAAGTTTCTTTAGCTGAGAGGACTGCTCCAGAGGAGCTGGATCAGCAGCTCCTCCCTCTCCCTTGGCTGTGGGAAATGTAAATTCCCCCTTGTGCAGGCTGCTGTGCTTAGACTGCATCTGAAGTTCACTCCCAAGGGGGCTTCCGCATTTCACATAAATCAGGTTATCCAGCTTCCAGTCTTTTGTCCCAAACCTCATCAGGATAATAGGGAAGCCATCCTCAATACACTCTGTGTGAGGAGAGCCTTGGACTTCTATTTGGACAAGATAAGAGCCTTCAGAAAATCTTAGAGACTCTTCCTCTCTGTTGAAGACGGGTCAAAAGGTACAGCGATTTCAGCTCAGACTCTCTAAGTGGGTGCTGGGCTGTATTAAATGGTTACAAATTGTGTCATGTAACACCCTCGTCTTCAATATGCCTGCATTCTACAAGGTCAGTCTCCTTGTCTGTTCCTTTCTCCAAGAGGGTCCCCGTATCAGAAATCTGCAGAACAGCTACTTGGGCATCTGCAAACACCTATGCCATCCTGGGGGATTCAGCTGCAGATGCCAACTTTGGTGCCACCTATTAGACTCTACTCTGAAGTCCCAGCCTCCAGTCGCAGGTACTGTTCAGGAGACTCCTACAGTGGAGGACCCATAGGAACGCTACTCAAAGAAGTACTGCTCATCTTGTGCAGTAAAGATGGTTCTTTGACATGTGCGTCCCTAAGCTGATAGCAGCATACAGCCCTCTGGCTGGAAACTAAGAGTCCTTGGTTTGTCTTGTTGTTTACATCACAGAACACATGGATGCACTCCAATATTTTTGTTTATGGGATAGAATATCATGATTTTTATAAAAACAAAAAGAACCTGGTAACAATTGCCACAAATGTGACCAGAACCCAACTCTTCGAAGAGTGTAAAGTAATGTACATTGGAAAAAATAACCCCAACTATACATACAATATTATGGGGGCTAATTTAGCTACAACTAATCAGGAAAAAGATGTTGGAGTCATCGTGGATAGTTCTCTGAAGACATCTGTGCAGTGTGCAGCGGCAGTCGAAAAAGCAAACAGGATGTTAGGAATCATTAAAAAAAAGGGATAGAGAATATCTTACTGCCCTTATATAAATCCATTGTGCGCCAACACCTTGAATACCGTGTACAGATGTGGTCTCCTCATCTCAAAAAAGATATACTGGCATTAGAAAAGGTTCAGAGAAGGGCAACTAAAATGATTAGGGGTCTGGAACAGGTCCCATATGAGGAGAGATTAAAGAGGCTAGGGCTTTTTAGCTTGGAAAAGAGGAGACTAAGGGGGGATATGACAGAGGTATATAAAATCATGAGTGATGTGGAGAAAGTGAACAAGGAAAAGTTATTTACTTGTTCCCATAATATAAGAACTAGGGGCCACCAAATGGGCAGTAGGCTTAAAACAAATAAAAGGAAGTTCTTCACACAGCGCACAGTCAGCCTGTGGAACTCCTTGCCTGAGGAGGCTGTGAAGGCTAGGACTATAACAGGGTTTAAAAGAGAACTGGATAAATTCATGGAGATGAAGTCCATTAATGGCTATTAGCCAGGATGGGTAAGGAATGGTGTCCTTAGCCTCTGTTTGTCAGAGGGGGGTGATGGATGGCAGGAGAGAGATCACTTGATCATTACCTGTTAGGTTCACTCACTCCGGGGCACCTGGCATTGGCCACTGTCGGTGGACAGGATACTGGGCTGGGTGGACCTTTGGTCTGACCCAGTACGGCCATTCTTATGTCCAGTGATAATTGGGTGCCCAGTCTATAGGCTTTATTAATAGCAAACACCAAATATCCACCTTTAGGAAATTGGGACATGCAAAAATAACACTCATTTTGATCAAAGTTGACATTAATTTAAAATATGTACTCAGGCAGTCTACAGCAGGAACTTGACCATCTCGCCCACCTGTCAGGTTCCAAAGTTAGTCATTAAAATGTGGGCTCTGAGGGATGTGCAGAAAACACTGCTTGTTGCACTTGAGTCCTTAGGCGGTCAGCATGCTTTAGATCTTGTGCTTAATTTGTCTGAAGTAGATGAACTTCAATAGTTTAAGTAGACGTGCAGAGTATGAAATAACATGGTGAAATCCTATTAACCATGGGAGCTGAGTATTCGAATACGTTTCCCTACATATGCTTAGAACATCGTTTTGTTTAACATTTAACACACACACATAGCCAACTCCAAAATAAAGACCATCATGGAAAATTAAGAATCTATGAAAGAAAGTTACTGACTGTGAATCCTACCTTTACAGGAGTGTAAAAAGTGAAAAGGCTGTACGAGGTGATGCTTCCATTGTTAGCTGGTGTAATGAACAGGATTCATACTTTTCATGCATAGTCCTCCTAAAGTATCAGAGGGGTAGCCGTGTTAGTCTGGATCTGTAGAAGCGACAAAGAGTTCTGTGGCACCTTATAGACTAACAGACGTATTGGAGCATAAGCTTTCGTGGGTGAATACCCACTTCGTCAGATGCCTGCAGTGCATGCTCCAATACGTCTGTTAGTCTATAAGGTGCCACAGAACTCTTTGTCACTAGTCCTCCGAAAGATGGCAAAAATGATACAGTAATGCAGTATAGTAAGGAAAAAAGAGCTACGTTTTTGTAATTTTTCTTTAGAATGGCTTGCAGATGGTAAAATGTGAATATAAACAGTGATTTATCTAATTAATTGTTGGTTTTGTTAGCATCTCTAAGACTGAACCGTAGAGCAAAGTTTAACAGCAGGTAATTAATTTTGAGATTTTAATTGAACACTTGATACAAAAGACCTTCTCATTTACCCACCCACAGATATGACCCTGCTACAAATAATAGGAGTACCGTTTAATCAAATATAGCTTTGAAATAGTCATGACTGACTTCCCTACTTCATATCACTGTGAAATATTCTTTTCAAGCACAAAACTTAAAAACGATATCACTTTCAGCTTTTAATCTCACATTTTCTTGCCAAAAAATAGCTGTGCAGCCTGGGCTGGAGCTTCGACTCGAAAGCCTATGGAGGAGGAGTGGGCTGGTGAGAAATACTTTCCATTCCAACAGTGACTAAGGCGGATGTTAACAGCAGTTACTATTAAAGCAGCAGATCCAGATAACTGGCATCTAGGAGTTTTAAAAGAGCTGGCCGAGGAGCTTGCTCTCCCATTAATGCTGATTTTCTACAAGTCTCAGTACACTGGGGAAGTTCCAGAGGACTGGAAGAATGCTAATGTTGTGCCAGTGTTTTAAAAGGGTAAATAGGACACCCTGGGTAATTGTAGGCCTGTCAGACTGGCATTGATCCCAGGCAAAATAATGGAATGGTAGATATCCAGGTCAATCAGTAAGAATTAAAGGAGGGTAATATAGTTAATGCCAATTGCATGGGTTTCTAGAAAATAGATCAGCTCAAACTAACTTGATAGCTTTTTTTGATGTGATTACAAGTTTGGTTGAAAAAGGCAATAGCGTTGGTGTGGTATCCTTAGAATTCTGTGAGGCATTTCACTTGTTAACGCACAACATTTTGAGCAAGAAACTCGAACAGTATGAAATTAACAGGATGGCACCCATTAAATGTATTAAAAACTGGCTGGCTGACAGGTCTCAAAAGGTAACTGTAAACAGAGAATCCTCATTGACGGGTGTGTTTCCAATGGGGTCCCACAGGGACCGGAGCTCGGCCCTACGCTGTTTAACATTTTTATCCATGACTTGGAAGAAGGCAAAAAATCATCACTGATAAAATTTGCGGACAATACAAACATTGGAGGATTGGTAAATAATGAAGAGGTCACTGATGGAGAACGGTCTGGATCGCTTGGGAAATGGGGCACAAGCAAACAATCTGTGTTTTAATAGGGGCAAAGGTAAATGTACATCGAGGAACAAAGAACATGGGCCACACTTACTGGGTGGGGGGCTCTATCCTGGGAAGCAGCGACTCTGAAAAAGACTTGATCACCTGGGACAATCAGCTGAACGTGAGCTGCCCATGTGACACTGCCGAAAGGGCTAATGTGATCTTTGGATGTATAAACAGGGGAACCTTGAGTAGGAGCAGAGAGGTTATTTCATCTCTGTTTGGCACTGGTGCTGGAATCCTGTGTCCAGGTCTGGTGCCCGCAGTTCAAGAGGATGTAGAAACACTGGAGAGATTCAGAGAAGAGCTGCCAGGATGATGAAAGGGTTGGAAAACCTGCCTTCCAGTGAGACTTCAGGAGTTGTCTATTCAGCTTAGGACAGAGAAGGTTAAGGGGTGACTTGATCCTAGTTTCTAAGTACCTCCTTTGAAGCAGAAATGTTATAATGGGCTCTTCAATCTGGCAGGCAAAGGTCTAACAAGGTCCAATCTTTGGAATTTGGAGCCAGACACATTCAGACTGGAAATAAGGCACACATTTCTAACAGCCAACGGTTGTGGCAGATTCCCCTTAACCGGCAATTTTTAAACCAAGCCACTCTCTGAACTGTTTTGTAATGTGTTGTGGGGGAACTGGTCTGTCCTCGGCCCGTGTGTGGACGTGTATTTAGCCCACCAAGTCAGTGAACAGGCGCTATGTGAAGAGCTTGCCTGATCCTTGAGCCCCAGGACGCAGGCAGACCAGATCAGACCAGAAATGGGATGCCGTTGCCATATGGAAGCTGGTCGCCAGAGGGGGTAGAATTGGGGCACGGCCTCTGCACGCCCCCTCCACAGCCCCTCCCCCAGCCCCCTGCTGTGAGCCACTTATGGAAGGGGGCTGGGGCAGGGAGCAACCCCATGACCCCAGCCCACATTCACAGCCCCCTGCCCTGACTCCTGCACCCCCCTCACACTGCCCCAGCCCCCTGCCCTTCCGCACCCCCAACCTGAGCACCAAAGGGGAGCCCCTGTACACACCCCCCACATTCCCACCTGCACCCCCTCACACCAAATGGGAGCTGCCCCAGGTAAGTGCTCCACACCCCCACCTCCTGCCTGAACCCTGGGCCCCCTCCTGCATCCTAACTCCTGGCCAGAGCCTGCACCCCCAGCCCTGACTCCTGCACCCCACTCACATACTCCCAGCCCCTCCCCCATACCACTCTGGGGCCGGGAGGGAGGCTGGGACCCAATGGGGCTCCAGCAGGGTTTGCCAAAGGGGCAGGGGAGGGCTACCACCCCGTGCCAGGCGCTGCACTTGTAGCGAGGCTGAGCGAGCACAAACTTTCAGAGGCTGCAACCGACTTTATCAGCAGCATGGACTGAAGTCAGCTGGAGCCCCCAAGAGTTCACGCTCGAACACACGTGTCAGTCGCCACGCTGGCACACGGACTCCTCGAGCCGGATCCGCCCCGCACCAAGCGTCACGCGGAGCACGCGCCGTCTCAGCCACAAGGCCGAGCAACAACGCGTCCCTGCCGACGCCAGGCTACCCTCTCGCTCCCACAGCTTTCCAGCTCACGGCGACTCCCTTCGCGTCCTCCCGCGGCACTCCCTGCGGCCGCCCGACACGGCTCATCTGCATAGCCCCGCCCACAAACACGTGACACCTCCTCTGGGTCTGGTCTCCGGGAGTCGCGTGCGGGGAGTGCGCACGTCACCGCCCCAGCGCACGCGGCTCCTCGCCGGCGGCCATTGTTCGAACCTGCGCTGAGATTCCATCTCCCGGCACCCCCCGCGGCCAGCAGCCGCCGGATGGTGAGTGTCTGTGAGCCCCGGGCCGGGGGCGGGGCTGCGGGGAGGAGACTGGGGGCGGGGCAGAGAGAGACCCCGCCCCATAGACAGCCGGGGGCAGGGGAGATTGGGGGGATGGGAGAGACCCCGCCCCATAGACAGCCTGGGGCAGGGGGTATTGGGATGGGGGAGGGAGAGACTCAGCCCCATAGACAGCCGGGGGCAGGGGGTATTGGGATGGGGGAGGGAGAGACTCAGCCCCATAGACAGCCAGGGGCAGGGGGTATTGGGATGGGGGAGGGAGAGACTCAGCCCCATAGACAGCCGGGGGCAGGGGGTATTGGGATGGGGGAGGGAGAGACTCAGCCCCATAGACAGCCGGGGGCAGGGGGTATTGGGATGGGGGAGGGAGAGACTCAGCCCCATAGACAGCCGGGGGCAGGGGGTATTGGGATGGGGGAGGGAGAGACTCAGCCCCATAGACAGCCGGGGGCAGGGGGTATTGGGATGGGGGAGGGAGAGACCCAGCCCCATAGACAGCCGGGGGCAGGGGGTATTGGGATGGGGGAGGGAGAGACTCAGCCCCATAGACAGCTGGGGGCAGGGGGTATTGGGATGGGGGAGGGAGAGACTCAGCCCCATAGACAGCCGGGGGCAGGGGGTATTGGGATGGGGGAGGGAGAGACTCAGCCCCATAGACAGCCGGGGGCAGGGGGTATTGGGATGGGGGAGGGAGAGACTCAGCCCCATAGACAGCCAGGGGCAGGGGGTATTGGGATGGGGGAGGGAGAGACTCAGCCCCATAGACAGCCGGGGGCAGGGGAGATTGGGATCGGGGAGGGAGAGACTCAGCCCCATAGACAGCCGGGGGCAGGGGGTATTGGGATGGGGGAGGGAGAGACTCAGCCCCATAGACAGCCGGGGGCAGGGGGTATTGGGATGGGGGAGGGAGAGACTCAGCCCCATAGACAGCCGGGGGCAGGGGGTATTGGGATGGGGGAGGGAGAGACTCAGCCCCATAGACAGCCGGGGGCAGGGGGTATTGGGATGGGGGAGGGAGAGACTCAGCCCCATAGACAGCCGGGGGCAGGGGGTATTGGGATGGGGGAGGGAGAGACTCAGCCCCATAGACAGCCGGGGGCAGGGGGTATTGGGATGGGGGAGGGAGAGACTCAGCCCCATAGACAGCCGGGGGCAGGGGGTATTGGGATGGGGGAGGGAGAGACTCAGCCCCATAGACAGCCGGGGGCAGGGGGTATTGGGATGGGGGAGGGAGAGACTCAGCCCCATAGACAGCCGGGGGCAGGGGGTATTGGGATGGGGGAGGGAGAGACTCAGCCCCATAGACAGCCTGGGGCAGGGGAGATTGGGGGGATGGGGGAGACCCAGCCCCATAGACAGCCGGGGACAGGGGGTATTGGGATCGGGGAGGGAGAGACTCGGCCCCATAGACAGCCAGGGGCAGGGGGTATTGGGATGGGGGAGGGAGAGACTCAGCCCCATAGACAGCCGGGGGCAGGGGGTATTGGGATGGGGGAGGGAGAGACCCAGCCCCATAGACAGCCGGGGGCAGGGGGTATTGGGATGGGGGAGGGAGAGACTCAGCCCCATAGACAGCTGGGGGCAGGGGGTATTGGGATGGGGGAGGGAGAGACTCAGCCCCATAGACAGCCGGGGGCAGGGGGTATTGGGATGGGGGAGGGAGAGACTCAGCCCCATAGACAGCCGGGGGCAGGGGGTATTGGGATGGGGGAGGGAGAGACTCAGCCCCATAGACAGCCGGGGGCAGGGGGTATTGGGATGGGGGAGGGAGAGACTCAGCCCCATAGACAGCCGGGGGCAGGGGGTATTGGGATGGGGGAGGGAGAGACTCAGCCCCATAGACAGCCGGGGGCAGGGGGTATTGGGATGGGGGAGGGAGAGACTCAGCCCCATAGACAGCCGGGGGCAGGGGGTATTGGGATGGGGGAGGGAGAGACCCAGCCCCATAGACAGCCGGGGGCAGGGGGTATTGGGATGGGGGAGGGAGAGACTCAGCCCCATAGACAGCTGGGGGCAGGGGGTATTGGGATGGGGGAGGGAGAGACTCAGCCCCATAGACAGCCGGGGGCAGGGGAGATTGGGATCGGGGAGGGAGAGACTCAGCCCCATAGACAGCCGGGGGCAGGGGGTATTGGGATGGGGGAGGGAGAGACTCAGCCCCATAGACAGCCGGGGGCAGGGGGTATTGGGATGGGGGAGGGAGAGACTCAGCCCCATAGACAGCCGGGGGCAGGGGGTATTGGGATGGGGGAGGGAGAGACTCAGCCCCATAGACAGCCGGGGGCAGGGGGTATTGGGATGGGGGAGGGAGAGACTCAGCCCCATAGACAGCCGGGGGCAGGGGGTATTGGGATGGGGGAGGGAGAGACTCAGCCCCATAGACAGCCGGGGGCAGGGGGTATTGGGATGGGGGAGGGAGAGACTCAGCCCCATAGACAGCCGGGGGCAGGGGGTATTGGGATGGGGGAGGGAGAGACTCAGCCCCATAGACAGCCGGGGGCAGGGGGTATTGGGATGGGGGAGGGAGAGACTCAGCCCCATAGACAGCCGGGGGCAGGGGGTATTGGGATGGGGGAGGGAGAGACTCAGCCCCATAGACAGCCTGGGGCAGGGGAGATTGGGGGGATGGGGGAGACCCAGCCCCATAGACAGCCGGGGACAGGGGGTATTGGGATCGGGGAGGGAGAGACTCGGCCCCATAGACAGCCAGGGGCAGGGGGTATTGGGATGGGGGAGGGAGAGACTCAGCCCCATAGACAGCCGGGGACAGGGGGTATTGGGATGGGGGAGGGAGAGACTCAGCCCCATAGACAGCCTGGGGCAGGGGATATTGGGGGGAGGGGAGAAGAGGACCCAGCCCCATAGATCTGTAGGGGCGGGGGGGATATTGGGGTCAGGAGGGGAGAAGGGAGGTGGCAGAGACCGAGCCTGGGGTGCAGGGAAATGGGGTGGTTTGGAGGGAACTAGGGAAGAGAAGAGACACATGGGGGGTGACACGTTGGGACAGGGAAACTGAGTCACTCCAAGTACATGCGGGGCGGGCTGGAGGCAGATCACGCTGGTCCCAGGGTAATTTTGGGGGGTTCTGATTCCCCACTCGGCTGGGGACTGAGCTGCCGGTGGGTTCCCCTCTGGGCTGAGGAGACCTGGCCTGGGGCAGATGCAGGGGCCCTGTGTGTGTCAGGCTGGGGGAGCTGCCTGGGCAGAGGTGCAGGAACTAGGGGTGCGGCGGGTGCTGCAGCACCCCCGTGTCTGTCTGTGAAAAGTTCCAGGTGCTGTGGGAACGAAGCTGGCATTATTGCGTGATTCTGGAGAGCCCCAGAGCTGTGCTGCGCCTGTGTAGTGTGAGCGGGACTTGTGCTTTTTCACATTGCTTGTGAACACACACGGGTAGAGTTAGCAGGCTTTCAGCACCCCACTATAAAAAGTGACAGAGCACGGCTGCCTAGAAGTGTCTGCTCAGCCTGCTGCAGACACTGCCCGGCCCCGGCCTGCTGCCCTTTCTGCACCACAAACCCAGGGCACCGACGAGACGGATCAGAGTGTAAAATTCAGGGCTTGCCTACAGGGGACACTCAGCAACATGAATTTTGATGAGCAGAAGGTGTGATTTCAAGTGGCTTAGTTAAATGGCATTGAACCCCTCACTAACCCCATAAAAGAATTGACTTTACATAGAGCATTAGAGCACAAAGCTATTTCTTTACAGTTTATGGGAAAAAGCTGCATATTCTACAGTCCACATCCCTCTTAAAATGAGAGCTTTGGGGAGGTTGCAGAGAGGTCTCCTGTGCCCGCTCTCTGGTGACTTGGCTTCTGGATTCTCCTGTTCTTTACCATCTCCAGCTGCTGCAGTGTTGCTTTTCTCTCCTTCACCATCCTCCATGTTATCTTGGAGCTAAACACAGCCTGAGACAATAGTTCTGAGAGGTGCACTGCTCCTGGGGATAGTCCCATCCCACCTCCCCAGGGCTGGAGAGCCTGTGATCTGCATCGTGCATGCCAGTTCTCTACTCCTCAGTGCGTCAGCAGTGTGTTCCTGGTGCATCCTCTCCGAATGCATGTTCTCAGTGCCACACCCACAGAAGCAGGGTTTCCCCAGGTCCTGGCTTGCATGAGGTGGGCAGGGATGAGGGTCAGGCTCCTTAGCTGGGCAGGAAAGCCCCAGATTCCAGCACAAGTGAAGATAGGGAGAAGAGCTCAACCTCTCTTTTCCTTCTCCCCCCGAGCATGCACAGCAGGGCTGTGGGCTGATGGGCTGATAGGTTCTCCACCTACCTTATGCCAGGTCCCCCTTCCACTCCCAGTATAACCCCATCCCCTCACCTGAGCTCCCCAGCCCTTCTCTTCCCCTACACTCATCCATCTTCCTCCCCTCACTGCAGACCCAAAGCTCTCTCACCTCCACTTCTCCACCCACAGTTCCCCCTCCCAGAAGCATTCACGTCTGTTTTTTTTCTAAAAAAATACTTTGCATTCCCCCAAATACACCCCCCCCCCAAAAAACAATCAGACAGATTTTAGCAATATACATTCAGATTTCTCCAGACTTCTGCCTGAGATGGGACTTGATCTGACAGTGGCTGGCTAGGTCGAGTTCAAAGAACTACTGCTTATCCAGCTCCAGTGAAGTTTTCAAGACTACAAACCTGGTAGGCGCCTCTCTCCACATCCTCAGTGTAACCTCTTCGTTTGTGTGCCTTAAGAACATTAGGCCTGTGCCTACTGGAGAGCTAACCTTTTTCTTGCATATCATTTTCAGTGTTGCTCCCCCCAAGAGGTGCACGTGCCATGCCCTGTCTGGGGGTCAATGTTGAGAGATGGAGACCATTTGGGCCACATTCAGAACCAGGGTGCCTGGAAGTCCTCCCAGTAACCAGGACCTTGACTTATCTGGAAAAAATGTGTGCAGTCCAGGCACAATGTATCTGTAACTAGTCCACGTACCCATCAGTAGAAGTCCTGCTTTCCAAAAACAAGTCTAACTAGGGCCTGTAGCTACAGCTGCCTCGTTCAGCGTGATGGGTCAGGGAAATAAGGACGTCCTAACATTTCATGGGAACTGGCCCTGGACTTTACACAATTAGCGTCTCCTGCAGTAGGCTCCATAGAATCATAGAATCTCAGGGTTGGAAGGGACCTCAGGAGGTCATCTAGTCCAACCCCCTGCTCAAAGCAGGACCAACCCCAACTAAATCATCCCAGCCAGGGCTTTGTCAAGCCTGACCTTAAAAACCTCTAAGGAAGGAGATTCCACCACCTCCCTAGGTAACCCATTCCAGTGCTTCACCACCCTACTAGTGAAAAAGTTTTTCCTAATATCCAACCTAAACCTCCCCCTCTGCAACTTGAGACCATTACTCCTTGTTCTGTCATCTTCTACCACTGAGAACAGTCTAGATCCATCCTCTTTGGAACCCCCTTTCAGGTAGTTGAAAGCAGCTATCAAATCCCCCCTCATTCTTCTCTTCACTGTAGGCAACCTTCCATTTCGAGACGGTCTTAGCACACCCCATCCGGCAGCAACTGCTGCTCTGCTGCGGTGAGTGGAACTTGCCTCGCGGGGGGGCCGGGGGCAGTTGTCGGAGTTTGCAGCGGTGGGGGGGGGCAGCTGCGGGTGAATGTAACGGCGGGGAGGGAGAGCCCGGCTGGCGGGACCCCCCCGGGCGCTCGCTGCTCCGGGTGGAGGGGCCCGATCTGGGGGGGTGTGTCGGGGCGCCCGCTGCTCCGGGCGGGGGGGCCCGATTGGTGGGGGGGCGCAGCTGGGGTGTCTCCGCGGGGCCGAGTGAGGCTCCAGCAAACCCCCCGCCCCTTTCCAGAACCGGAGCCTCCGGCTCGGGCAGCCGGGGCCGAGGTGACTCGGCACAAAGCGGGGCGCGGGGTCACTGCAGCCGCCCAGCTCAGCACGGGGATCCGCAAATCACAGCCCAGGGCCGGGCGCTATTTTCGGGTCCCCCACACACACACACACTGTGCGTTGGTACCGCCCAGGGGTCTGCCCAGGGCTGTTTGTGACCCTCTCGCCCCCGGGGCTGGAGAAACAGGAGCTTGTGGCCCAGCCGGTGGGGGGGGGGGGGGGGGTGTCTGTGCGATGAGGTCTCTTAGAGGGATAGAAATGGTTCCTGGTGTCCAATGCTGTCGCTGGAACATGCCTCCCCCCACCCCTTATGTTTGCTAGCGGGCGGAGCGGCTCTTGGGGGGAGCTTGGTCAGACCCCTCTGCTGGGGGAAGCGGGTTTTGTCCCCCCACCAGCGGTCACATGCCCCCCCCCCTTATGTTTGCTAGCGGGGGGAACGGCTCTGGGGGGAGCTTGGTCAGACCCCTCTGCTGGGGGAAGCGGGTTTTGTCTCCCCCCCCCCCCAGCGGTCACACGCCCCCTCCAGGCCTTTGCCTTGACTCTGCTGCTGCGGATCCTGGGCATGGGGGGTTAAAGCACGCCCCCACCCCTGTGGGGTGATGTGGTCCTGTGTGGAAGACTGACACTCCCCACCCCAGCTCTGTGCTCGCGGAGAGCCGCTGGCCCGGTGGTCTGGGTGACATTACTCAGGGGCCTGTTGGAAAGAAAGGGGGGGGGGCGGAGGGATGGGGGGACACAGGAGGAACCTGGATGTGATATTGGTCTTTTGCAAGAAAGAAATGAAGGCAGCAGCAGCGATGTCACTTTCCAGTGCAGTCCCAGGAACCTAAGGAGGCCTCTGCAGACCGCTGCTTCTCACCGCTTCCTGGGCACCCTCTTGGAGGGGGGCTCCGTGCAGAGCCGGGAGCAGGGTGCCGCCAGGGTGCTTTGCGCAGCGAGAGGCCCTGGCAGGGAGGGAAGGAGAGACTGCTGCTGGAGGTGCGACCTGCTGCCTCATTGCCGGAGGGGGCAGGATATCCCAGAGGGTGCTGCACAAGGCCAGTGGATTATTATGAAGGAGGAACACTGGGAACGAAGTACATGGGTGGTGAATGTTACGATGACAATGAAGAAGACTGTGTCACGTGTAGATGGTATGTGGTATGTGTAGTAACCACTGATACCTTAACTTGATTCATACAGTTCCATTCATTAGTTGATCACTTTCAGGTTGTTCATATTTTTACTTGAGGAAAAACAAGTTTTTTGAAGTTGATTTTCAAGCTTTTGGTATTGTAAAAATCTGGGGTAAATGTATCTGAGCTGCCTTATGATTTTTCAATGCTGTACTGCTGTCTTTGAAAATATTGGAATGTTGATGCATAATGCTTTATTCGTCTACTGCACATGTAAGTACCAAGTGCTAACTTAAAGTTACCATACAACAATGTTAGAGTTAAAAAGCAACTGTCTTGGCTTTGTGATTTAAAAACAGTTTACTTGAGACTATGATCAAGTCTAATCTTTGTTAAGCACATGGGTTTTTATATATACACATTTTAGACAAAAAAAAGGAGTGAATTAGTCTCAAAGCTAAAGTTTAGTTAAGGTAACTTCAATTCTTAAAAGTAATTTTTACTATAAAAATGGATTTGCTTAAATCTGTTTTTTTCAAAGGTATATTTTACTTTTCTACACAAAAATGAATATCTCTTTGTTTTAATGAGCCTTCCTGTAATGCATAATTAGTGGTAACTTTTTTTTAAAGAAAACATGTTGCATTGAAAAAGTTAGAATTCTCAGTGAAGGCGTTTTAGAGGAATAACAATGAATATATGGAAAGTTTTGTCTTGTACCTGATTTTTGAGAACCATTTTTTACACTACAGTTCATTTCCAAAAAGTACTATTACAGTCTACGTACAGAATTAGTCAGTTATAGTCCTGCACTTCACATGAGATCAAAAATGGATTCTCTAAGTTAAAAAGAGAGAATTTTCAACTAGAAATAAGATGATGCCAGGAAAGTTTTCACTGGGGATTGGGAAATACAAGGTTAGGTCTCATTTCAGATATAAATTCTAAGAGTATGGGGAAAGCAAATGGAGTTAATGTAGCTAAGGTATATAAGTTTAAGATTTTAGGAGAATACAGCATAACATGGTGTGCAGAACATAAAAGGTAAAGGGCACATTTTTACAATGCTCTGTGATTACATCATTGCTTTTAAGAGTTGAGCATACTTTTTAAAAAAAGCATATTTATGAAAAGGGGTTAACATAAAAAAAGTGCTATTTAAAATAAAGCAAGTAGGGAAATAAATATTGCTATTTGATGCTGTTGAAAAATAATTTGTACAAGAATCCTCAGGATTCCCAGAACAGCAGTTGTCTGTATTACTCAGTTGGGTTTGTTTTGTATTGCATTGGTTTGCTTTGTTGCAAATAAACAAGTGGACTGTTGACTAAGACAGTAAGCAGTCTTGTAGCTAGGAGAAGCAGATGGTTACCAGAAATGAAATTGCACGCTTGTAAGTCAGTTTCAAGAGCTGGAATAACCTTGCCCCTCCTAGAGTAGTAGGTTCACTACCTCATCTTTGCAAACGAATAGAACGGAATCTGAATGAAATTAATTCAGATAATCCAGTTTGACGGCAGTTAAATTGTAAAAATTAGAGGTGATAAATAGTTCTGTGGTGAAATCCTATTTTAAGCTCTCAACTTGACATGCATTCATGAGTTAAACTCTTACCCAGGAAAACTTGCCTTAATGTTGAAGTCCAGAAATGAAAAAACTTGGCTGGAGGCGGGGGGAATATTGCCATGCAAATAAAAATTTAACAAGCTTGGACCAGAATTTCAAGGATGCTTAATGGCTACTTTTTTGAATGTTTCCTTTCGTAGTAAAAGCCCTGCAAAATGACAGTATTTAGAGCGTTACAACAAATACAGTATCTGTATTAGACTTTTGACAGTCTGTGATTCCAAATGACTGCCTGTCTTCAAAAAAGGGGAGACTAGCAAATTCATATGCAGCCTAAAACAATTTCCTAAGGCTAGTTAGGTTCATAATTGAGAGCTATGTGATGTATGTTAAAGTCTCAACTTATCACAATAGCAAGAGGGTCTGTGCTCAGGTGTAAACTTATGCAAATGAGTTCTTATAACACACAAGGGTCTACTCCAAAGCCCAGTGAAGTAACTGGATCAGATTCTATATATAGAACTTCTTGTTGTCTCTGAGAGAGAATTTAACTTAAGAGAATGTTAACTGTAAACTCTGTGTCCATGTGAGATGATTTATTTGGGCCTTCTGTAGGTTTTGGTTTTTGTAACAAGTTGAGATTTAGAGATGGGTAGTTCCTAAACTCTTAAGTGTTCTTCACCATCTAAAATTATTGGTTAAACATTTTAAACCGAAGAGGTTGGTGGTAGAGTTAAGACTCCAAAAGAGTTGCAGTGTTTCCTACATTATGTATGTTTACTGTAAGTAGATACTTGATTGTAAGTATGAATAGCTGTTATGTGAAATAAACATCTGCTGTTAAATTGAGTTCTTGAATACAGATAGTGTGCAGAACTGACTGAAAGACATCAAATAACGATCTAAAGCTCACACCCAAATATACGTACATTAGGTGTAAAGGTTTTTGGTGAGAATGGAGTTCAGCAATCCGCCTTCAACTAGAATTGCTTCAGTATCACTAGTACTTTGAAAATTATTTCTACATATTTAAGTGCTTTTCAAAATAGCGTATTGAGGAACTTAAGCAATTAGCATGGTTGATACTTAAGGACAAGTCTACCTTTATTAAAGGTATGTTAATTAATCACTTACAATTAATGACTTCATTGACTTCAGTTAAGAAAACAGTTAACAACATTTATTAAGTATTTGGACACATTACTAATGTTTAGACCCCTCACCTGTGCAGATGCCCCTCAGGATCTCTCTTTCCTCTGAGCCCTGGAGATCTGGGGACATTGGCTCTTCCCCTCGTTCCAGCTGGAAGATGATACCAGGTTTGGAAACTGGGAACCCTGCTCAGGGGAAAGAAGACAAGTTAGATAAGATGAGTTCATGGGACATTTGAAAGAAAAAATAAATGCACCGAATGTGGAAAAAACTTAACTCGCAGCTCGGACCTTTCTCAGCATCAGAGAACCCACACGGGGAGAGGCCCTATGAATGCCGTGAGTGTGAAAAAAAGTCAATAGCAGCTCGCACTTTATTAGCCATCAGGGAATCCATACAGGAGAGCGGCCCTATGAATGCCGTGAGTGTGAAAAAAAGTCAATAGCAGCTCGCACTTTATTAGCCATCAGGGAATCCATACAGGAGAGCGGCCCTATGAATGCAGTGAGCGTGGGAAAAACGCCAATAGCAGCTCGCACTTTATTAGCCATCAGAGAATCCATATGGGAGAGAGGCCGTATGAATGCAGTGAGTGTGAAAAAATGCCAATAGCAGCTCGCACTTTATTAGCCATCAGAGAATCCATATGAGAGAGAGGCCGTATGAATGCAGTGAGTGTGAAAAAATGCCAATAGCAGCTCGCACTTCATTAGCCATCAGAGAATCCATATGGGGGAGCGGCCCTATGAATGAAGTGAGTGTGGGAAAAACGTCAATAGCAGCTCGCACTTTATTAGCCATCAGGGAATCCATATGGGAGAGAGGCCGTATGAATGCAGTGAGTGTGGGAAAAGCTTCACACAAGGATCAGACCTTTTTCACCATCAGAAAATTCACACAGGAGAATAGCGTAGCTGAAGTCGATAGTTAGATCCACTTACCGCGGTGTCTTCACTGCAGTAAGTCGACAGCTGATGCTCTCCCGTTGACTCCGCTTGCGCTTCTAGTTCTGGTGGAGTACCGGACTTGATGGGTCAATTTATGGGCGGGCTTGTGACTTACCTTACCTGTTGATGGGTCAATTTATGGGCAGGCTTGTGACCCCCCACATAATAACCTCACCCCCCCAAGGGGCTGTAACCCCCACTCTGAGAACTCCTGGTCTGCCCCCTTCCTCCTCTGACTGGGACACTTGACCCCTGTCCCGTTCCCGGGGGGCACGTGCTCTCCTGGAGCTGGATCGGCCCCTCCCGAGGGGACCCAGAGCCGGGGGGCGGGGGGGTGCGCGCGTCAGTATTGGGGCTTTTAGAAGCTACTATAAATATGAATAATAACTTCAAACCCATGATCTTGCAACTGCTTCCTGCGAGTGAATCCCTTGTCTATACAAAAGTTCCACTGACTTCATCTCTATGTACTTTGTCTATATGAAGTTGGGTGTCCAAGGTTATTTTACAGGCTGTATGTTAATCAGGGTGTTCTAGGGACGATAGAGACAAGCAAAAATAAAACCTAGATGAGAAACTCATCACCAAGTCATATTAAGCTACAGTAATAAATATGATCAATTTCTTCAGCATACAGAAGCCTTTGGTTTAGGACAGAGAAAAAAGCAGATCTTTGCTGATACTACTTGCATAAATTAAGTCCCTACAGGTCCCTGCTTGTCTTGTAGAAGGAGGTGTTACCAGAATAAAGTGATGGCTGGGTTATACAATCAAAGATTATGATACCATGTATTTTTTTCCCCATGACTGTCTGAAGCCAAATCAGTTTACTAGGATTTCTGTTGTTCATCAAGAAGTGTAGAGACTCAAAGGACTTATAGAAAGTAATCACTCACGGCCCTGTCCTTTCAAAGGGAAAAAAGGCCCATTAGAATAGGATTCCTGAAAACATGTTTGTCTACAGTAGGTTTCTAGCTGTATCGCCAGTGACAAATACTGTGTCGGTGCAGTTGATTAGGAAGATTTGCAGAGCATCTCCCGTTGACATTGCGTAATGTGGACTCCGCGGTAAGTAGATCTAAGCTACGTCTACTTGAGTTACGCTACTAATGTAACTCAAAGTGCGTCGCTTAGATTGACTTTCACGGATAGTGTGGCCAAGGCCTTACAATATAGGATACAGCTGTTATAAGTGAGATGAATGCAGGCAACAACTTACAAGTACTCAATAAAGTGTGACCACTAAGCACATGTTTATAACTCTAATACCTATTGCAGCGATCTTAACACACAGGTGAGCCAGAGTGATTCCAGGTGTGGATTTGTCAGTATTCAAGTGAGACATGGGGACCTTGGCATCAGCTGACACCTGCTTTGCCGGCGACTGCATCTGCCAATTCGTATGATTATTATTAGGGTAGCTTCGACAGGCTGAGATCGGGGCCCCATTGTGCCAGGTGCAGGATATGCACAGAGCAAGGGTCTGTCTACAACGGCAGCACAGCTATGGCGCTGCAGTGTTGTTGTGTAGCCGCTTCCAACATGGACAGACGGGCTTTTCCCGCTGATGTAGTTAACCCACTTCTTTCAGAAATGGAAGCTAGATTGATAGACGCATGCTCCTGTCGCCCTAGTTGCGTCTACACCAGGGGTTAGGTTGACCTAACCACAGCACTGAAGGTGCTAAATTTTTCACAGCCCTAAGCGACACTGTTAAGTCATTCTAATTTTTAAAGTGTAGAGCAGGACCAAGAGACAGTCCTTGCTCTAAATAGCTGACAGTCTAAACAGGCAAGACAGAGAAAAGATTATCATCTCCATTTTACAGGTGGGAAATTGAGGCACAGGGAGATTAAGTGACTTGCCCAAGGTCACAATGAGAGTTGGTGGCAGAGCCAGGAATTTACCCTAGATCTCCTGAGTCCCAGATTTGTCCATTTAGACTATAAGCTCTTCAGAGTAGGGGCTGTCTGTGTGTCTGTACAGCGCCTAGCACCCCAGGGCCCTGATCTCAGCTAGTAATAGCAGTAGTAATAAATGAATTCAGTGGCACTTTGGCTAAGGACTACAGAATTTGGCTGGTAATGAAGAGATAAAAAAATGCAAGTACTAACTCAGCAGGAAAAGGGACCGCAAAAGGTTTACTTTCCTGCTGAGGAAGCCACAGTGGGGGGACTATAATTTAGACTGTAATGATTTTAAAGTAGGCCAAAAACTTTAGCCTCACCTCTAGTAAGAGCATTCCTTTAATATTATTCACCTTGCTGGAGGGGTATATACTCCGGCACTTGCAATTTCTCCCTTGGTGCTGATGGATGTTTGATCAGACTGAATGGCCTTTTCGTTTCAAGGCGTGGGAACATTTCAGGCTTTGAGACCCTTTCACAAATTGGATTAAGTTGCTCTATCCCTGCTGCCGGGTTGCAGGTCAGCTGCCCTTTTCCCCCAGCACTCATACAAACTGATCTGAATCTCTCGCCCCAGGGCACACACGCACATCACTTTCCTTCAGTGATACTTTACCGGCACGCCAAGCTATGAAAGTGCTACCAACGTGTGTGTGGGGACTCTGTACCATACACAGCAACACAAAGTCTCAGGGTGCTTTTTCTATTCTTTGCTCTAGTCCAATTGTCTCCAAGATCTTCTCATTCCGTCTCCTACAGTCACAAGCAAATAAATTACTCATAGAAAAGAAGGAGGTCATGAGCTGCTGAGGATTTCTTATTGATCTGTTAAGCTGCACGTGGACACACACAAAGTGAAATAAATGAGGTTGCTATGCTGGTAACAAAGGTTTTATTTAAGCTTTGCTGAAACACAGTACAAATGAAAAACTAAACCTTCTAAGTTACCCTATCACAAGATTTCAAATGTCAGTTTTATTTTGCATGGGAAACAAACAAATCATGAATTTACTCCAATCAAAGCATTGTAACATAGTGCAAACAGAAACAGAAGTATTTTGGTGAGCTTTACGCTACATGTAGGGAGCATGTATTCCATAGATATTTCACGTTTCCTGGATGAAAATAAATTTAAGTGCAAAACGGGAAGGGTGCGTAGAGGGTTTAGTAAGAAAGTACCTTTTCTGGAAGGGAATCGGTCTCTCTATTGTTATTCAAGAGCATAAAATGCTCCTGCTACTCACACAATATTTCAGCCACCCTCAAGCACCTTCTCAGATAGGTACACGGGGGTGTTGGAAGGAGTCCTGCTTCCACAGCACCTTAGCTCTTACAGCACTTTATTCAGAATTATTACAGGGTGACCAGACAGCAAATGTGAAAAATTGGGACAGCAGGTGGGGGTACTAGGTGCCTATATAAGAAAAACCCCCAAATATAGGGACTGTCCCTATAAAATTGGGACATCTGGTCACCCTATATTATTAGAGAGAAAGGCCATCGCCAATCATTTGTACATGGTCCGAATACAAAGAGTTAAGAATGAATGAGGAAGCTGCCACCTTGAAAGCTGAATGACCGTTTGGGACACAGGGAATGCATGGGAGCCGGAGTCATTTTCAAAGCAGTTGTGTTATTTTAAACTGTAATAAGAGTTTAACCAATTCTTTGTTAGTAACAGGACTTCAGGCAACTGTCCTGCTCTTCATACGTTCAGCTGTCCACCCTGGCCAACACATCCCAGCCTCGGCTCCAAAAGGGGGCATGGCCATGAACAGCCAGAGTTTCGGAGATGTTGAGTATCTCCCTGTGACGGAGTAGAGAGCGAGATGGATCTGACCTGGGAGGCTGGCTGCATTGGGAAAGGCTGCATCGGGAATGCGAGACTTTACCTGAGGCTGTAACATGAGCCAGGACGGGGGTTGGGAGGTGACACCTTTGGCTGGGAGAATGGACAGGCTAGAGGAGGGGCCCCGGGGGAAGGGAAGAGCCTGCTGGAGGTTTGGCTTTTTGTTTTCAGTTTGGAGCTGGCTTGGGAAGAGGAGGGGAGGGGGGCAGACAGGGTCTGGCCTCCCTGCCCCGTTTGGAGCTGTGGGGTGAAATGCAGGGAGCCCCAGGCTGGGGTCTAAGCTCCCTGCCCCCCGGAAGGACCCGACTGAGGGGTCCTGGTTGTACTGACAAGCTCTGTTTGGACTGTGTTCCTGGCATCTCTAATAAACCTTCTGTTCTACTGGCTGGCGGAGACTCCCAGTGAATCCGGGGAAGAGGGGTGCAGGGCCGGACTCCCCTATACTCCGTGACAACTGGTGGCAGCGGTGGGATGTTCTGCACCCCGTGAACGGCGCTTCCTGCAGTAAGTAACTGGGGAGCAGTAGAACGAAGGGTGGCTAACGAGGACCAGGCGTGCTGAAGGCTCACAGAGGAGCGGTTTCGGGGAGCAGAGGAGCTACGCTTAACCCCTGGGAGTGTGTGACCAGCGAGAAGGACTGTGCAATGATGGGGTCCCCCTGGGGGCTGCAGTGAGCAGTCCCAGGGGCGGAGGAGCCTGCGGCTTGGCCCTGGGAGACAGAAGGATTTTTGCAGTGACAGGGTTCCCCTGGGGGTGCCGTGAGTGGACCCAGGGGCGGAGGAGCTGCAGCTCGACCCTGGCAAAGAGGCGGTGACCTGGAGAAGGGCTGGCACACTTGGGGTTCTTCCTGGAAACTGTGGGGAGCTAAGAGCACACAGGCCTGCGGATCCACAGCAACTTGGGAGCAGTGAAGTGATGGCCTATCGCCTTCTCCTTAAGAAGAGCATTGTAACCCTGTGCAAAAAGAGAGGGCTACCCATTGGGAAGCTCACTAAAGCCCAGTTAATCACGCGGCTGGAGGAGGATGACCATTCTAGGGAGCAGATTCCTGACCCCAATGGGGCTACAGCAGGATCTGGGAGCAGCTGGAGTGATAGCTTGGCATCCCCAAGAGTCTGGTCCCCAACCAGACGGGGGTCTTCACAATCGGGTTCCCCAGCAGGGGATCGGAGACGGATGGGACTGGAGCTGAGTCCGAGAGAGCAAGAGGACAGTGGGAGACAGCGAGAGCCTGAGAAAGGGCTACAGGAGAAGCAGCAGCGTGAACTGGCGGTGGTGGAACGGAGAGGCATAGGGGACTGGCCAGGGGTAAGTGGGGACAGATCCTGGGGTGCCAGCTCCGCAGGGAACCTTGATCCTAAATTGCTGCCCCTAGTTAAGGAGGGTGGGGATGTGGAGGCCCACCTCACTGCCTTGGAGCAGGCTGGTGATTGGAACCAGGGAGACCCTGCGGAAAAGCCCCAGGATCTAACCCCCTTGCTGGGTCCCAAGGCCATAAACTCCGCCAGCCAGATGGGTGGGATGGTGGACAGATTTCCACTCCTGGCCCTGGACTCAAGCCCTATGGACCCCCAGTGGGAGCGGAAGGTGATGGTCAATGGAGAGACATTCGGGGGGTGGCAAGACCCCGGGACAGAGAGACCTGTGGTCAGGCCCCGGGTGGTGCACCCCCACCAGATGCTGAGGGGCTGTCTGACCTGGGTGAGGGTCCCAGGGACGGACCCATTCGCCCTGCCTATGGCCCAGATCCCTGTGCAGACCCAGGAGGGGTCGGGCTGGCTGGTGGTTGGGGTTCTCCAGGATATCAGCGGTGAGGTGCTGTTGGGGGGTGACTGTGTATCTTTGGGACAGGATCCAGGCCCTGGCCCTGTAACGGCCGAGGATTTGAATTTGAACTCAGGGAACCAATTGGCTAAGAGGGAAATGGTCAGTGAAAATGCAAATGACCTGGCTGGCAGGGGGGAGGAGCTGCCAGGCCCCAGTTACCTGCCTGCCTGTAACCAGACCCCTAGGGCGGGGTGCGACAGAGAGATGCTCCCCACCCCCCTGCACAATGGAGAGGTGGCTCAGGCAGTCTCTGATGCAGAGAGCAAAGCAGCGAGCTCGCTGCCTGGCCCCACAGGGACAGCCAGGGCAGCGCTGAGCACCGGGGGAGCAGAGACCCCAGCTGAGTGGGGGGACACACAGGCAGGGCAGGACGGCTGCCAACCAGGCTTGCCTGGTCCAGAGGTGCTGCCGGGAAGTGATTCCACTGCAGGGAGGGAGCCACCAGGGGCAGGGCTCAGTGGGGCGGTGACCCCAGGCCTGGCCAGTGAGCTGCAGAGGGATCCTGCTTTGGAGAAGCTAAGGGAACTTGCTGGCCACAGCGCTGCAAACCCCCTTGGGGAAGACTGCAGAGACAGATCCTTGTGGGAGAAGGGATTCCTGTGCCGGGAATGGGCTTCCCAAGGGGAAGTGGAACTGTGGGGAATCAGGAGGCAGCCGGTGGGGCACCCGAAGTATCATCACCAGCTATTGTACCTGGCTCAGGGTAAGGGAGAAGATCCCTGGAGGTCCCTGCCCATCAGAGAGGAACCTTTCCAGAAGGTGGCTATGAATAGGGTGGGCCCCCTCAGCAGGGCAACCTGGTCAGGGAAGAAATGCATCCTGGTGGTGATGGATTTCGCCACCCGCTACCCAGAGGTGGTGGCTCTGTCCTCCACCGGGGCAGACACCGAGGCAGACACGCTGCTGACCATCCTCAACAGGATGGGGGTCCCCAGCGAGGTCTTTACAGATCAGGGATCCGAGGTCATCTCAGCCCGGCTCTGGGGCGTGTGGGAGAAAGGTGGGGTCTGGCCCACCTGGGCCTCTGCATATCACCCTCAGTCCAACGGGCTGGTGGAGAGAGTTCAGGGGACCGTGAGGCTGATGCTGAGGACTTGCATAAATCAGCATCCACAGGACTGGGACAAGTACCTGCCCCACCGATGGCACAGGGAAGTGCCCCAGGAGTCTACCGGATTCTCGCCCTTCGAACTGTTATACGGCAGGAGGGTACGGGGGCCCCTGGACCTGATGAGAGACGAATGGGAGGGGGAGGCGGCCCCCGAGGGAGAGTCAGTGGTGGAGTATGTCCTGACCTTCCGAGAGAGACTTACTGAGCTCATGGGCCTGGCCAAGGGAAATCTGGCCAGAGCCCAGAGGAAGCAAAAGGTCTGGTATGACCGCACGGCGCGGGCCCGCGCCTACGCCACGGGGGATCAGGTGATGGTTCTCATTCCCGTGAGGAAAAACAAGCTGCAGGCCGCTTGGGAAGGCCCTTTCAAGGTTGTCAAGCAGCTAAATGAGGTAAATTATGTGGTGGAGCTGTCTAACCAGGCACACCACTGCCGGGTGTACCATGTCAATATGATGAAGCCATATTATGACAGGGGGAATGTGGTGCTGGCCGTGTGTGGACATTGGGAGGAGCAGGGAAGTGACCCCCTAGTAGATCTATTCCCTGAGACAGGAGCTGGCTCCTCCCAAGAAACGATCCCCCTCTCTGATCAGCTAACCCCTGCCCAGCAAGCTGAGATCAGAGGGGTGCTGCATCTGTACCGACAGCTGTTTTCCAACCAGCCTGGTTGCACTAATCTGACTGTCCACCGGGTGCAGACAGGATCGCACCAACCTATAAGATGCTCCCCCTTCCGAGTCACAGGGAAGACAGCTCGGGACCTGGAAAGAGAGGTCAAGGACATGCTGGCTTTGGGGGTGATCCAGCAGTCGTCCAGCCCTTGGGCCTCGCCGGTGGTGCTGGTCCCCAAAAAGGATGGGTCGATCCGGTTCTGTGTGGACTATCGGAAGCTCAACGCCATCACTGTATCTGATGCCTACCCCATGCCCCGGCCGGACGAGCTCCTAGACAAGCTGGGAGGGGCTCGGTACCTTACCACCATGGATCTTACAAAGGGCTACTGGCAAGTGCCACTGGATGCAGATGCCCGGCTGAAATCTGCCTTCATTACCCCTCTGGGGCTCTACGAGTTCCCAACCCTGCCTTTCGGCCTCAAGGGAGTGCCAGCCACCTTCCAGCGCCTGGTGGATCGGCTACTGAAGGGGATGGAGAGCTTCGCTGTGGCGTATATCGATGACATCTGTGTCTTTAGCCAGACCTGGGAGGACCATGTGTCCCAAGTTAAACAAGTGCTGGACCGACTCCGGGAGGCTGGACTGACCGTAAAAGCGGAGAAGTGCAAGGTGGGGATGGCTGAAGTGTCCTACCAGGGACACCGGGTGGGGAGCGGCCACCTAAAGCCAGAACCAGCCAAGGTGGAGGTGATCCGGGACTGGCCCGCTCCACAAACTAAAAAGCAGGTCCAGGCCTTTATTGGGATGGCGGGGTACTATCGAAGATTTGTGCCCCACTTTAGCACCATAGCCACCCCCATCACTGAGCTATGCAAGAAGGGGAAGCCAGACAAGGTGGTCTGGACCGAGGAGTGCCAGAGGGCTCTCTGTGCACTGAAGGGGGCTTTGATCAGGGGCCCGGTTCTGGCAAACCCAGACTTTGACAAGCCCTTTCTGGTGTTCATCGACGCCTCAGACATGGGACTGGGGGCGGTGTTAATGCAGGAGGATGAAACGGGGCAGAGACACCCCATCGTGTATTTAAGTAAGAAGCTGCTACCCTGGGAGCAGAATTATGCGGCCATCGAGAAGGAATGCCTGGCCATGGTGTGGGCCCTCAAGAAACTAGAGCCGTATCTATTCGGGCGACACTTCACCGTGTACACCGACCACCCGCCCCTGACCTGGCTACACCAGATGAAAGGGGCCAACGCCAAGCTCCTGAGGTGGAGCCTGCTCCTGCAGGATTACGACATGGACGTGGTCCATGTGAAGGGAAGTGCCAACCTGATAGCGGATGCGTTGTCCCGGAGAGGGGGCCCTGAACTTCCCCAGGCCACTGGTCAGAGTGACCCCGCTCAGTTCAGTCTCGAAGTGGGGAGAGATGTGACGGAGTAGAGAGCGAGATGGATCTGACCTGGGAGGCTGGCTGCATTGGGAAAGGCTGCATCGGGAATGCGAGACTTTACCTGAGGCTGTAACATGAGCCAGGACGGGGGTTGGGAGGTGACACCTTTGGCTGGGAGAATGGACAGGCTAGAGGAGGGGCCCCGGGGGAAGGGAAGAGCCTGCTGGAGGTTTGGCTTTTTGTTTTCAGTTTGGAGCTGGCTTGGGAAGAGGAGGGGAGGGGGGCAGACAGGGTCTGGCCTCCCTGCCCCGTTTGGAGCTGTGGGGTGAAATGCAGGGAGCCCCAGGCTGGGGTCTAAGCTCCCTGCCCCCCGGAAGGACCCGACTGAGGGGTCCTGGTTGTACTGACAAGCTCTGTTTGGACTGTGTTCCTGGCATCTCTAATAAACCTTCTGTTCTACTGGCTGGCGGAGACTCCCAGTGAATCCGGGGAAGAGGGGTGCAGGGCCGGACTCCCCTATACTCTGTGACACTCCCCACAGACACTCACGGCAGCAAGAGATCCAGGGGTTCGGCAGCTCCGAAATATCAGGGCCCTGATTTAAGGTGCATGATGCTGGATGTAGGCGGGTAACTTTCTGGTGCCTGCGTTAGCTTCCCATCTGTAGAATGCTGACTTCCTTTGTGACGCGCATTTAGCCCTACAGAGCCAAAGAGCCAGACAAGAGCTCTGGGTCCTGGCTCTGCCACTAAGGCATGAGAACAGACTTCCTGTAGGGAAATGCCAGGAAAACGGCAGCTCTGATTGGATTAGGGCTTGTCTATACAGAAAGGTTATACCACTCTAACTATACGGCCCTCGTAGGTCTTGTCTACACGGCCACTTTACAGCGCGGAAACTGTCTCGCTCAGGGGTGTGAAGAAACGTCCCCCTGAGCGCTGCAAGTTTCAGTGCTGTCAAGTGGTCGTGTAGACAGTGCACCAGCGCTGGGAGCCGTGGTAGCTACTCAGCTCGTGGGGGTGGTTTCTTCTCTCTCCCAGCGCTGGGAGCCATGGTAGCGACTCAGCTCGTGGGGGTGGTTTCTTCTCTCTCCCAGCGCTGGGAGCCGTGGTAGCTACTCAGCTCGTGGGGGTGGTTTCTTCTCTCTCCCAGCGCTGGTGCCATGGTAGCTACTCAGCTCGTGGGGGTGGTTTCTTCTCTCTCCCAGCGCTGGTGCCGTGGTAGCCACTCAGCTCATGGGGGTGGTTTCTTCTCTCTCCCAGCGCTGGGAGCCGTGGTAGCTACTCAGCTCGTGGGGGTGGTTTCTTCTCTCTCCCAGCGCTGGGAGCCGTGGTAGCTACTCACCTCGTGGGGGTGGTTTCTTCTCTCTCCCAGCGCTGGGAGCCGTGGTAGCCACTCACCTCGTGGGGGTGGTTTCTTCTCTCTCCCAGCGCTGGTGCCGTGGTAGCTACTCACCTCGTGGGGGTGGTTTCTTCTCTCTCCCAGCGCTGGGAGCTGTGGTAGCTACTCACCTCGTGGCGTGGTTTCTTCTCTCTCCCAGCGCTGGTGCCGTGGTAGCTACTCACCTCGTGGGGGTAGTTTCTTCTCTCTCCCAGCGCTGGTGCCGTGGCAGCGCTTTGACGTTGGTAGTGAAGATATACTCCTAGTGTGGACACAGGTACACTGGTGTAAGCATCTATGGGAAGGGGAATAGACTGGTGCAGATTAAGGTACCTTTATACTGGTATGCCTGCATTGACACTAGGCATTACACCAGTATAACTATTTCGGGGGGTGGGGGTGGGAATCATACCCTTAAGCAAATGTATTATTTGCTACATAATAAAAATAAATCTCCGAACTGTCTAATGTTCATTGTGGCGTTCCTTTGACACAAGGGGATTTCCACTTGATTCCTTATACTCTTAGCCACAGAATAGAGGCAAGTATCTCAAGCTTTATATATACTACACATCTTAACAGGGTTTCAGTAAGGATATTATATCCCCACCTAACACAATACATTGTACTTTCAGGCTTTTTTGATCAACATGGACTACACACTTCAGAACACATTGGATCTGAAACTATTCAAACGGAACAAGTAACAAAATGCCCTTTTTTCAAGGCAACAGGGAAAACAAAATTCACAGTATCTAGAAGATGTACATTCAGGTCTACGCCCAAGCACCCACCTTGCTGAGCGCACAAACATCCAAAGAAAGGGAAGGCAGCTAGCTAGTAACTACCAGTTCCCACTTCTATACTATTATAAGGAAACCCTGCTAAATCTGCTATGGCCCAAAGGAAGGCTAAGGTGCATCAGCTTCATTTTAGTGACCCTTAAGCAAGAAAGCAACAAGTGCATTTCAGATATGGGGCCAGAACCCCCAATGGTGTAAGTCAGCAGAACGCCACTGACTTCACTAGAGCTATGCTGATTTACCCCAGTCGGTGATCTGGTCTGTTGCTGCAATTTGGTGCACTGCAGCTTAACTGGTGATTTAAACACAAAACTCATCCCATTTGTACACGTACAGCAAATAAAACCAGACACAGGAATCATCCCACAGTAAAACAACATTGAGTCAATATAGCTGCAGAATCACCAACAGGTTTGGTGTGCTTTTGGCAGCGATAGCTCTGATCCCACACATCCCATCTCCTCCGATGTCCCAACAGAGCAAGAATAAGCTCAACGTGCTTTTGGTGCTGCTGAGTTTTGTGACCTTCCCCGGCAGATGTAGACGCACAACTGGCTTGGTAGGAAAGGGTTGAGCACGTCTGGTAAAAAACAGTTTTTGGACTTGAGAGGGAATGAAAAAAGGAAGGAAAAAGTTGCTTTGAGAACCACCTGAAAGAGTCTCAAGTATTTAGCGACATGGAATGGTTCCCAGTTCTGCTCAGACTTGCTCACTCATCACTACCAATGTCCTGCTCGTCAGCGAGCACATCCAGTACCGGCGCTGTGCTGGTCGGCCTATGCCAAGCAGTAGCGCTTTCTAACGAAACGCCACTAATCAATAGGGAGCGAGGAAAAGCCTGGATTGTCACCATGGAAAAGAGATCCGCTCCCCTCTCCTCCTCCCAAAGTCAAGATTAAACCACAGGAGAGCCACTGCCCCCTCTGCATACAACATAGCTAAGAGGGTGCTGACCAGTCAGTGCTATATATTCCCTTCCCTTCCCATTTGAAACGTTGGAGATAGCGCTGCTGAAGCAGCTCTAAGCACTGCTTTAAGGAAGCTTGTGAGGTGCTTGTACCTACTTTGGTGTCAAGTATCAGACGGGGAGCGGTGTTAGCCTGGATCTGTACAAGCCACAAAGAGTCCTGTGGCACCTTATACACCAGGCCTGCACAACTCGTAAAGCAGCGAGGGCCAAACTACTCCAAAGAAAACAGCTGAGGGCCGAAACCCTCCGGCCCCGCAGAAACACCCCCACCACCTCCAGACTTTTCAATGCAACCTACTGATTTGCCCATTTCTGGGGTGCAGACCATAAAATTAACCTGGGTTAAGTACATTTTAATATTCAATAATGTCCACTGCATGCATCCGAAGAAGTGGGTATTCACCCACGAAAGCTTATGCTCCAATACCTCTGTTAGTCTATAAGGTGCCACAGGACCCTTTGTCGCTTCTACAAATCCAGACTAACCCGGCTACCCCTCTGATACTTTAATATTTTAATATTCAAGTGTGTTTTTAATCATTTTGTCATATTCAAGTTACTGTGGTCACCCAGTACACTAGTGGCTTTATAAAAACACATTATATCCACATAAGCTCAGGCTCACTGCTCACCCTGCCTGCCCCCTCCCCGCTCGGCCCCACCATCACACCCCTCTCCACCCCTTAGCCCCCCGCTGGCTTGCTGCATCCCTCCTAGTCAGTCCCGCCCCCACCACTCGCCTCCTTTCACCTCCTCCCTCCCCTGCCAGAAACACCCATGCCCGCCCCTAGAACCCCTGCTGGCTCATTGCTCGCCTTGCCTGCCCCCCCCCCCGCTCGCCTCCTCAGCCCCTCCACCACTGCCCGCCCGCTCCTCTGTCCGGGGGAGAGCAGGGCATGCCGCCCTCCCTGCGGCTCTCCTCTGTCCGGGGGAGAGCAGGGCATGCCGCCCTCCCCATGGCGCTCCTCCGGCCGGGGGAGAGTGGGGCATGCCGCCCTCCCTGCGGCGCTCCTCCGGCTGGGGGAGAGCGGGGCATGCCGCCCTCCCTGCGGCTCTCCTCTGTCCGGGGGAGAGCAGGGCATGCCGCCCTCCCCACGGCACTCCTCCGGCCGGGGGAGAGTGGGGCATGCCGCCCTCCCTGCGGCTCTCCTCTGTCCGGGGGAGAGCAGGGCATGCCGCCCTCCCCACGGCACTCCTCCGGCCAGGGGAGAGTGGGGCATGCCGCCCTCCCTGCGGCGCTCCTCCGGCCGGGGGAGAGTGGGGCATGCCGCCTCCCTGCGACGCTCCTCCGGCCGGGGGGAGCCCCAGGCACCCCAGGTCAAACTAAGCACTACAGTTAAATTAATAGAATGGTTTTTTATGACCAAGTCTTATGAAATCAACTGAAATCCTTTTCTTTCATCTGAGCAGGGTTTGCAGTTTCCAAACCTGATGTGATCTCCCAGCGGGAACAAGGGGAAGAGCCATGGGTCCCAGATCTCCAGGGTTCAAAGGAAAGAGAGATCCTGAGAGCTCCCTGTACAGATGAGGAAACATTAAACCAACTCAGAATCTGTAAGTGCCTGAAGGAAGCATCTGGAATGCCCTACAAAGTCCTTGGGAAAACTCTTGGTCATTATTGTCCCTAGTAGGGGTCATATCCTCAGGGTAAAAATAGCTTCCTATTGAGCCTAGCAGACACCAGACAGTAGCTTCCTCCCTTCCCCCTGCAAATTTGGATGGAATGTGAAGGCTGAATTGATCCCCCCTCCTCTCTCCTATTTGGGGGAAGTTCAGTTCCTGTTTTCTATTTGACCTCTCTCTCTCTCTATTTGACCACTTGTTTTGGTTTGGTCTTCCCCTTTCCATCCCTAGTTGAGGTTTCTGTCTCTATCACAGCAGGTGACGCAATGGTATGTGAGAACGAGGAGCACAATTCTCAGCAGGAAAATGTTGAGCAAGTGGATAAACACAGAGACTTATCGCAAAGCCCGAAAAGGAATGTGTCCAGGAGTCATGAGCTGGGAAAATCCTGTGAGATTCAGCACAGACCAGCCATCCCCCCACCCCACTGCTCACCTCCTCGGCCCCTCCACCACTGCCCGCCTGCTCCTCCAGCCGGGGGAGAGCGGGCATGCCACCCTCCCTGCGGCGCTCCTCCTGCCGGGGGAGAGCGGGGCATGCCATCCTCCCCGCGGATCTCCTCCGGCCGGGGGAGAGCGGGGCATGCCGTCCTCCCTGCGATGCTCCTCTGGCCGGGGGAGAGCGGGGCATGCCGTCCTCCCTGCGATGCTCCTCCGGCCGGGGGAGAGCGGGGCATGCCGTCCTCCCTGCGATGCTCCTCCGGCCGGGGGAGAGCGGGGCATGTCAGAAGACGCAACCCCACAATGTGTATTCTATGGACACAGAACTATGGCTTCCCAGTGCATCGGGACGCTACACTGAATGCACATTTCTTGGGATTCAAAACAGTCCACCGTCTCCGCTTTGACGGCAACATTGAATTGATCCGATGCAGATTCATTGAGGAACCACAAGTCATCAGTAGTATCTGAAACAATGGCAGTGTCTATGTCCTAGTAGAAAGGAGATGGGGGGAAATATGCATGCATTAGGATATGAGTGATTCAACAGGTCTGGGTATGCAGAACTCCAGTGCTCTCAACAAGCGTGAGGGGGCATAACGGCAGCCCTAATGCAAGCTCTCCTCTTCTTTTATACCAGACTTCTCCCCACTCAAACTCACTCAGTGACTCTTGGGGCGACAAGCAATGCAGTAGAACATGCTGAAAAATGAAGACAAATTTTCACGTGTCCATTTTCTGACCAGCTCTACAATCCAGTCCCCTAGTTTACAGCTCACACAAGCTAGCCACCATGCTACATACATCTTCATTATATATTAGTGACTTTTATCCCAGAGGATCCCAATGACCTCCACAGGCTATATGCATATGGCACCACTCTGGCATGGAGAACGGCAGCCCCTGGGTGAAGAAAACACTGGGGAGCAGGGACGTTTTGTCCCGACACACCAAACCAAACCTTACATTCATGAAAAGACTTTTAACGGGGTAGATAGAAGGGAGAAGTTGTAAGTCTTGGACAGACTTTGAACTGTGGGGAAAAAATGACGACAGGAATATTTACTTGACCCACACAAGAGTGGAGAGGGAGAGAATTCACTGCATCTTTAGCTGTTTAAAGTATCCATTTACCTGGCTGGTCTGGACGTCTGTTGATCCGTTACTTCTGGACTTGTTTCTCAGATTTCCTAAAAACCACCATGGAAGGCCAGCTACATCCCACTCCTCAAATACCAGATCCAGTTTGGGCTTCTTGCTTTTTGAGAGGTTTTCTACTAAGTCTTTGTCTGCAGAAGCCGAGTAGAATCTAGGTCAGGACAGGCACATGCAGCTTGTGGTGCCAGCAAAGCAGAACCCAGCCAAGTCCAATACATGGTGTATTATAGAATCTTTAATTCCATACCTTTCTGCCTGAGCTAGGTGAACAAGCCCTGGGCGGTGTTTATTACAGCATCACGCTGGCGTGTTGCACCTCCTGGACTTTTGGATGCTCACATTGCTTAGCAGAGCCGACACGTGCATTATTTACAGGTTGCACATGTGTGCACACGCACACAGCGTACGGCCCCACTGATCCCCTTGAACACCACCACTACACTGCAGATTCCAAGGGACACTCCCTACCCAGAGATGCTTGTGAAACCTGATGCACAAATAAAACTCGCACAACACACTGGGGCCAAATTCAGCTTTGGATAAACTGGGCACAGTGACACTTCAACTGAGGAGTTAGATCTGGTCACACCAGATTTGGGTTTGGCCCCAGTGTCCAGCAATAAGGGCTCCTTGATTCCATGAGAAGACTCCCAGCCAGAAACTCTTCAAAATGGGAAGCCGAGAGAAGGAAATCTGCCCCTCTTCTCACTCCTTGCCTCACTTCAGCCCACGGAATTCGACCTTTGTTCCCAAACTCACGGGGGGCCTCATTTCCAGAGAGCTTTCACTCCAGCTCTCTGCAGTTTTGCAGGCACAGACAAGGACCATCTCTACCGGCAATCAGATAAATATCTACCCAGCCTCGTTTGGGCCAACCGATAATCGAGCCTGCCAACAGAGAAGCCAGTTTTAAAACATCAGACCCTGTGATATGAGGCTGGAGCTGGGAGTAATGAGGGGAAAGGAAACAAACCCTCCGTATCACATAATACGCATGCCACTGAGCTAGCACAAAAGCCTCAAGAGACATTAAAAGAAATGTCAAGAGAGGAATTTTCTAGTTATGAGGATGGATGAAAAATACAACCCAACTTAACACTCTTGTTATTCAGTTCTCTGACAGGGTTGCGGGTACTGACTGCAGACAGCTCGGGCTGTATTCCAATTAATTAGAAGACAAAGTCCCCATGGAAGATAAATTGATACAAGTATAATTTCAGCATTTACAATACCCTTCTCAGATTTTTGGTGGCATTGCTTAGTGACAGATGGGCTGTTTGGCGTTAACCTGCCATTTGCTCCAAGTGTTTGTTTATTTACGAGGCCAAGTATCCGGGCTAAAAAGCGTGTACATCCTACAATACCTACGGCAGATATTTATGGTTCTCTCCATCTTTGCACATAAAATCGTGACTTCGGAAGATTACTTTCCACAATAGGATTTTTATTAGTCTCCCAGCATCCTACTCTGATCGGCTCCTGCCATGCAGAGCACCATGGGCTGTATTCACAAACGTGTAGGTGGGCTTGTGTTTGCCTCTCAGTGTGGAAACAACTTGCACTCACCTTTGTAGCTTCCATAGTTGAGCTGTGAGGTAGACAAAGCAGGAGCATCACTTTTGGCCTCTGTTCCATCGGTGTCAGAGCTTCCCTCTGTGCTAGTCTGCGTGAAGGAAGGCAGAAAAGACACCCATTGCCCCTCAGAGCTTATAGGGACAAGGGGATGTAGCACTTCCACTCTGACTCACCAGCTGCAGTACAACTCCAAGGAGTCCCATAGAAGAATAAAGGTTTTTTGAGCACAACACACAATATTAACCTTTCCAGAAGGCTGCTATGGCTCTATTATCAGCACACGTGGAGTACTTTCAACCCAGGAAAAATCTCAAGATTGGCAAGGAACCAAAAGTTGCCATCTTTAATGCAGTAATATTCTGATATTCATCCCCCACCAGCCCCACACTCCAGACTGCATAGGCACTTCCCATACCAAACTGTATTAATCCCCATGTATATGCCCAAAACAAGTTAGGACGAGACCAGGATTGTTCCCAGGTTTCCAGATTCTGCCTGGAAGCTTTTGAAAATGATCCCACTAAGCAAAACCAGTTTATGCTTTTAGGAAGTTCAATCTGTTGTTTGAAGAATGGGAGAAACAAAACAACACACACACAAATCCAAACACAGTGCAAGCTGGAGGGACTGAGGACAGGAAGTGTTACATCCCAGAGAAACGCGCCCAGAGAATGGAACTCTGTTATGAAGAGAACAGAGAAGGGTCACTCTGTCCCTGGTCTGTGGGCTCCCAAGAACTTTTAAGGAAGGTGAAGACCTACCAGCCAAGCAGTAAAAAGTTCTGGCAGTCCACCATGCACAGGTACAGAGAAGGGGCCGCTCTGTACTACAAAAGAAACCACCAGGCAGTGGGTTTACCTTCAGCTGGTCTTGGCTCGGACTCTCGACGCTCTGATCCTTTGCAAGAGCCAGAGTCTGTGCAGCATCTATATGGCAAGTAAAACAAAAGAAAAAACTTTCCCTGGTAATAACCATTCTCCCAACACAGAGGGCCGTCTGCAAGCAGCCAACGAGCCAGGCGTAGCAGACAGGTGTGTAGAAGAAAGGATTCTAGTTACTTAGGTAGCTGGCCAATTCCCAGAGGGCTATTTCAAGGGGCTTTTGTTTTTATTAGGGATGTAGAGGGCACTGGACTAGGGACCCCCTTGCCTCCCTGGCCTGCCCTCCCTCTGCAAGCTGCCAGCCTGGGGGCAGGGAAGCACAATGCAGCAGCAGAGGTGGTGACTCCAGCATGAGTCTAGAGCAGCTCCATGCTGAAAAACAAGGCCAGGAGGGAAAGGCCTGACGGATTCGCTCTCTTTCACTGGCCACAGAGACTAGCTGTGGGGAGACGTGGAGAAAGAAGAAACCAGACCACATAGGGGAAGGTCCACGTCCTGGCAGGCTTCTCTCTAGGCACTGACAGTCAGTGCACATGTCCTCAATGCAACTGAATGCAGACAAATACACAGGCCCTGAAGGCTAATCATAACTCCCCCGCCCCCCAAAACCTCACAGTCTCAGCTAAAAGCCAAAGCAACCAGGTTAACAAAAATGATGGTCACTGAACTGAAGACCTGTATTTTGGAAAAGGCGAAACGAGCGGAATGGCTCATAGGAGCAGCAAATCTAGGGACTGCTCCCGCTGCTTTTTAATTCCATGGCAACGCTGACGTCTAGGAGAGCAGGCCTGGGTTTCTGGGCCTGTTGTACTTCACAACACAGACATGAAGACACAGTGAAGTGCCGTTCTAGATAGAAAAGTGACCGTAAGATGACACTGCTGGATCCCATATTCTCTCCACTCACGTCCATATCAAATATCCTCTATTTACAAGCCTATGGTTGATTTTTCTAATTCCCAACAAAGTAAATCTGAAAATCCAGCCATTTTCTTCTGACTCTTCCATCATCAGCGGCAGTAAAGATTCTGCAATCAGAGATTAGCTGATGTGGCCTGAAGCAAAAGAGACTTCAACTCACTCATCCATAATTGCTTTGGCTCCGCAGTGTCAGAAGAGGAAGAGTGGCTTTAAGATGAAGTCTAGTTTTGTCTGAACATATTAGAACACACTATTCTTACAATGGTTGGAAAAACACCGTTCATACTGGAAAATGTCTCTGCCAACATAACTAAAAACACTGAATGCAAAATTTCAAGGAAGTAGAGAGCCTAAAGTAGATGCTGTATGACTCAGGCATACAGGGAACAGTTAGGCTGAATACGAGATCTACTGATGAAAAGCACTACATGGGAGCTAGGTATTATTAAGGAGATATGTTCTTATCACACAGTCACTTTTCCTTCGATAAGTGCACTTGATGGAAGTGGCCTCGATATTTTGCAGAGTGAGGCACTGAAAAACAGAAATCTGCCCGGTGAGTATTGCTTGCTCTCCCCGAACATGAAGTATGACAGGCTATGGAATCCTATTTCCAGTTGCCCTGTGCTAAGAAAAAATTAAATAAATCCACAAGCACCCTTCCTAGACACTTGTGAATTCACAATTGCATGTACAAAATTGCATGTTCCATTCCATGCATCCGATGAAGTGGGTTCTTAACCCACGAAAGCTTATGCTGAAATAAATTTGTTAGTCTCTAAGGTGCCACAGGCATTTTTCTTGTTTTCTTTTTACAAAATAAGGGATCACTCTGCCAAGCTTGTTTCATTTTGTTTCCCCCCCACACCTCTCTCTCTCACACACACAACTCAGTGACCAATTCTCTAAAGGAACATTATTTCCTTTGGCGAGTTTAAAAATACTTACACCATAACCGGAATGAACAAAGACAAGCTCACCCATACGAACGTGCACAAACACCTCCAGAAAAGGGGAGGTTGCTAGCAGGAGAAAATGTTTCCCTAGGGTTCTTTGCTTTCCGCATATGTTGCTCGTGGCTAAGCCAGGGAATCACCACCATAGAAAGTAGCACTCACACAGCTATTCTGCAGATACAAGTAGGTGGTTAGACAAGACAGTGCTCAGGCAGGTTCTCCATTACAGACGGGAATGGGTGATCTCCGGAAGCACTGATGCACACTAACCGTGGCTGAAAAGCAGAAAACTACCCAGTATTTGGCCACAGTTTCTGAAATGGCCTCTAAATTTGCATGCACCACTACTTGTTAGTGCAAAAAATAGCCTAGGCCCTTCTGAAAATGGTGTCATTGGTATTAAACTGCTTAGAGCCCTAGGAAGTATGGCAGGTGACCTCACAATTCTACCAATGCTCCTTGCTCACGATTCACATGCTTGCTATTTCAGTATGAATTCTCTACTGAGTAAATGCTAACAGCTGTAGTAATTGAATGGTAGATTGTGCTATGGGGGGGAAACAAGCACAAGGGACTAGGTTAACAACAACAACAACAACATTTGTTTCAACTTGCGACTGAATTTCTTTTTATGTGGATGGATTTGACAGCTTTCCTCATGAGCTGACAGAGCAACAGTGATGTTGAGAGAGTAAGTCAGGTATTCAGACCTCTGACATTGGACTGGGTTATTTAAGGGAACAGGTCATCATGTCAGATTTCCAATACCCCTATGAGTGGTTCTAATTAAGATCACAAAGTACAGACACAAGCAATAGTAGGGAGCCGGGCGGAGATCATTCAACATTTTGTAACTCAGCAAAGGTAGAGAGACGAGCGAGGGTCTCCGTGGGGTATTTTTAGCCAAGCCAGTTCACTCAGACCTAGCATTTAACTCTGTTAGTTTCCAGGATGTGCTTCTGGATATAAACTGTCTTCTACTTCCTGAGGCGTAGCTCCAGCCATGCACTGGCAGGTCAGGCAGAGGGCTAATTGGTTTCCAACCACGTGAACTGTTTGCAGACACACACACGACTTGAATGTGCCCCCACAAAACCTCCACAAGCAGTTTTCACTCCAGGAACATTTCTCTTTCCTACATACCATTACTTACCCAAATTAAATTAACATTGTACTGAATGCGCTTGGCTGTACTAGGACAAACCTACCTGTAATAGTAACAGAAGTCAGGTTCCTTTTCAGCATGTCATGAACTGGGCTGCAAGAAAAAGAGGACTAGTGAATGCAACCACAGCAAAAAATAAGACAGCCTTTCCTCATCATTCCTTTGTTCTCCCAGTTGTCCCACGCCTCCTGATAGCCTCCCCATTCCAGCCACTGTGCAGCAGCAGAAAGCAGCAACAACCTCCTTGCTGGTGGCCAGTGAAGCTCTCTAACTGGGCAATACTGGCCAGGAAAAGGCACGGGAAGGGAAGTACTGAAACAGCTTCTCCTAATGTAACTCTTATGAACTGTAATTTAAAGGTGCTCCTCTTTGGCAGAGCTCCCAAGGTGGGGCAAACATGACCGGCCCAGATTCACCCCTGGTGTACAGCAAGCCTTCCTCTGATAGAATCACTGTGAAAAACACACTGACTTTTCCCCTCGCCTAGCCACTTGTCCCCGTTAGGCAACTGTAGGAGTTATCTGAAACCTCTTCTTGGCCATTTGTTTTCATATCAAGATATTGGTCTTTTGAATTCAAGAGTTCTCGCTTAAGCAGTTGCAATCTGTCATCCGCAGTTGTAGTCTGCTGTCTTACATCAGTCATTTTGCTAGCACAGAAATTGTGACACTCTATACCTCGGGGGAGCGCCCTGTAACCCCCATATTCCTCATTTCTGTATAAACTGTAATACTGCATATAAAGCAGGCCATGTGAGGTATCAGGGGAAGGTTGTGATCTGCTGAAAGCCATTCTTCTAGCTAAATGTGTATATCATTAGTGCATAGGAAGTGATGAGATTGTGTTGTATGGTTGTCACTAAAACATGCTGTAAATTGGGGAATCAGCAGCTCCACAGAGACAACAGCAAAGAAAAGTAACCAACCCCCGGGTGGGTTTCGAACAACCCTCAACAGCCATTGTCCAGCAAGGGAGCTACAATGCAATGACTCATTTGCACAAGGCCACACCAGGGCAATACCCAGCCTTCCTGGTGACTAAGCAATGCCCCCAGACATGCCTGGACTCGTGTTCTCCAAGCACATGGACTAAGTTATAGAACAGAACAGAGCAGCACCATGCTTCCTCTATTCTCCTCACCCCCACCTACGCTGTGACTAGCAACAAGGACACTGAGAAGACTGACGACTCCAACAGAGGAGATTGGCCCAGGTTTCCAGGGTGAAACCTGTGAATGAACTGCAATATCCAGTGGGGTGAGAAAAACTGCTTCATCTAGATGTTGCCCAGTCTAATAGGGTTGAGAGTTTAGACTGCGTGTTTATATTTTCTTTTCTTTTGGTAACTGACTGACTTTTTGCCTATCACTTATAATGTCTCTCTTTTGTAGTCAATAAACTTGTTTTACTGTTTATCTTTACCAGTGAGTTTGCCTAAAGTATTTGGTAAATCTGCTCAGATTTACAAGGCTGGTGTATATCCACTTTCCATGGATGAAGTGGTGAACCAATTAATAAACTTGCACATATTGTCCTGAGCAGTGCAAGACGGTATATTCTTGAGGTACAAGGCTGGGAGCTGGGGGATTTGGCTGGTGCCTCTCTGTTTGATTCATGAGAGGCTCTGGGAGCATCCATGAAATCTAGCGGGGTGTGGGGCTGCACCCCAGGGATCCCGCCACAGAACTGAATTCATGCCACAAGTTTAGCATTAGGCCTTCAAAAGGTCATTGATGCTGGGCTGGCAAAGAGCAGGCAAAGCCTTTGATACAACACAAATATCTCTGCAAATGAACAAGCCCAGCAAGGTAAAGTTCCCTTTAGTAAAAGCCGGAGAGATTGTGACTATGACACTTGAGCACTCTCCCCTGCATCCAGAGAAGCGGAAGATACCGACCGCCCCCACAGCAATCCACGCCCCTGCTGAACTGAGACACAAGGGGCTGGGAATGACAGAAGTTAGAGCCAGAAAGACCTGTTACACCAACTACTCCACCACCCAGACAGTGCAGGATTGTTCCTTGCAATCAAATTCAGACACATGCCAGATGACACTCGAGAGCACCAGCAATAAGCTAGTGGACCATCGAGGTCTCATCCGCATCACAGAAAGGAACAATGTTGGAGCTGGGTCCCCTGCCTCAGCAATACCTAATCACGGTGAACCACCCCCCCCAGGGAGCACATTGCTAAGCCGCATCTCTTCCTACCTTGGTTCTTTCACAGAGAAGCTCTCCAGTCCCAGCAATTCTCCCAGCGGATCCCCTCCACAATACACCATGTGCTGCTGTCGCTTATCATAGAGCTGCCTCACCATGATATACTGTCCCAGATAACGCATGACCTGTGGGGATGTAAGAGAGTATTAGTTACATCTGCAGTTGATACTAAACCTCCAGGGCTTTGTGTTCCATTTCCTTCTTCCGCTGTACACTTCCTTTAGCTGACACGACACGGTGCCAGTGAAGAACCACCTCCTTATCTAGGACAGACATCACCCTTCTACAGAGCCTTCCAGCCATACATCTCAAGCATTGGGGATATTGACACTTCTACAAAAGGGGAAACCGAGGCACAGAGAGGTGATGTGACAATGTGACACTGACAGTGAGTCAGTGGTAGAGCCAGGACATGCATCCAGATTTCCCAAATCCCAGTAAACCACTAGGCTGCACTTGTTCTCTAGACCAGGACGTACTTTGGTTATTATCTGAGCCAGATTCATGATCCAAGCAGGGTTTTGGGGTTTTGGGGTTTTTTTTAAGTTTGGCCACAGTCTCTTGGCAAGTTCTTCTGAGGAGAGGCCCTGTTGAATGTTTCAAGAAATACAATCTATAAAATACAAGTAAAGATTACATTCTATTCCCCATTTTCCCTCTGCACCATCAAAACGTTTAGTGAGATGGTGTCACAGAGTTTCCCAAAATGAGATGCTGTTTTTTGCACTATGTAAGAACCAATATTCTGGTAACTTCAGTGCCGTTTATTTGGCTCTGGCATTTAATCAAAGCACTAGGTCCCATGTGATCCATCAAAAAAGGGAAGTGTAGTCTTGGCCAATTTACAGTAACTCCAACTTCAGTATTGAATTAAATGAAAAGATTTTACCCACTGACACACCTTCACTAATCCCAGCCACTTAAAATGTCAGCAAGCAAAACAGAAACCTCTTTGCTGTCTCAGATTACAGCAGAGAACAAGACAAGGTTGAAATTATTTATAATCTATGCACAGGCTCCTTCTCAGCCAAATGGAACCCAGCTGACTGGGTCAAAGGCTCAGCTGACGTCCTATATAGTAACAACAGCTATTCAGAATGACCCTAAGATTGTTCTCTAGCAGCAATGCAGCAGACCCATGCTACACAGCTGGTACTTCTCTGTAACCACCAAAGTGTGTTTTCAACTGTCCTCTCTCCAAAAGTGGGAGGGCAAGAAAATATGGTGACAACATGAAAGAAGGCCGAAGTTAAGTGGGAGGAGACCACTTGCTTGGCACAGGTAGAGAGCAAAGATCATAGATGCAAGATGCTTTGCATTGGAACCACACAGAAGTGTGGGGAGAAAATGATTCCTCTGCTATAGAAAATGTCCCTTGAGGACTAAGGCCACAGAACTGGCTACAAAGAGGATATATAGGTCAACTCAAGTTAGAATCCAAGAGGTGTAGTAAGAGGAGGCCCTGAAACATAAACTCTTGTATCAGAGGCCTAGTCTGAGGCCTGAAGCCTGAACCAAAGTACTTCTAGGCATTGCTAAGCAAAAGCTGGGCTGTGAGCCAGAGGCAGGTCCCACTCACAGAAGCTGGCAAGAAAAGGTTGCTAGAAGCACGTGCAGACACACGCACAAGGGCTAACGAGAGGAATTGTGCCAAGGCGGCATCAGAACACTCCGCAGACACAACAAGGAACGGGCAGGTGCATCTTAAAGACGGGGTCCAAAGAACAGCATGATGGATAGATTCGTTTGAACTCTGATGAGTAATCTGTCCTGAACGGTATAAAAGTAGGTCCCAGAGCGCACGTCTTTGTCCCGCTTAGGGGGCAGTGGAAAGTCCCCCCACTGACTGAGCTGTGTGCATTCCCAGGGAGCACAAATTCGTAGTACGCCCTGTAGAGTCTATAGAGGAACTATTACTGTGCTTCGTTTGACAATAAACCTGGCCCTGGTTCCTTCGTATCTTACTGGAGTCTGTGGTCTTTGGGGTTCTCTCGGGGTCCGCTGTGTTAGCTATCTGCGCAGAGCTGGGGCAGCACACAGAGGGAACACGCACGCAGCCGACTGTTATCATCATCGAACAAGAGCGGAGCACCACACCGGTAGCTACCGACAACATTGGTGACCCTGACCGCTGATCTGGTGAGTAAGCGAGCTGTCCGCTGTAGGAATCGCGATCTAACATGGCAGAACACCACGAGTTAGGGAACCCCCTTAACCCCTCCCTGAAAATCCCCACAGAGTATAAAAAATATAATGGGGAAGAAACATGTAATGTAATTTGTAAGGCTAGGGCAGAGACTGTAGCCTCAAAACGTAAAATATTGAAAACTATAACCCTGCCTTTTAAATGGTTAAAACAGCACGCCACAAAATTGGCGGGGCAAGTAACAGTAACAAAGAAAGAGTTAAAAGACTCAAAACAAGCTACACAGCCCTGGAATGCTCCCACTCCTCTTGCAGGGTGGCAAGCAGCCCAGAGACAACCAGCACAGGAACAGAATAACATATTGGAAACAGCGGCAAGGAACCTACAAAAAATACATGTGCCGTCATCCCCGTTATAAATATTGGTGGTAAACAGCAGGCTTCAGGTAGCTCCCCCGTGCCTGAAGAATGGGGACAGAAGTGGAAAAAGTTGGCCCTAGTAAAATTAAAAGATGAAACGGGGTCCACTGCACTGCAACCACTACCTTATGATACAAGCCAGGTTCTGGTAAAACCTAAACCGGGACCTAGACGGGTGCCTGTCAGAATGGGAGAAGTAAGTGCACAGAAGGAAAGAGTAGCACTGAATTGGTAAATCAAATGAAGGAAAACATAGAACAGTTCACAGAGCACATTAGGAGACAGGCGCTGCGACTCGATTGCAGGGGAGTGAATAAAAAGGAATTTCAAAGTCAAAACTAAAATTGAGCAAATTAACACATAAAATTAATGCATTCACATATGGAGTTGCCTCAAAACTGTTAATTGCAGCAAAAAAGGGTACTCCTGAAATCTGTTTGGTATGCAGACAAAAACAACAGAGACTGGGGGAACAAATTCAGATTTTACAAGAGCAGATATTCACCCCCACTTTTATCTCAGAGCCAGGATAAAAAACAGGGGCGCGGTTCCCAACTGTGCAGGTTCCCAATTGCTTTGACCCATGGAACCACACTCCGTGCTCATATCTGAAAATATAACCTTCTTTCTCGAATATTTTTACATACCGGTTAAGTTTTTCCTTTATATGCCTTCTCAGTTTGCTGAACTTGCTGCTGCTGCCTGTACTTTTAAAGACCTTGATAGAGTTAATCTCTCTTGGTTCAGGTCTCGCTACCTTCCTAGGTTGCTCTTCGCCCACCATTTCCCCCGCCTCTCCTTACTTCAGCTCTCTCTCTTTGTTTTAAAAGTTAAAAGTTATAGTTTTTACAGAAACCTCCCAAGGATAAAGCAATTGAAAACAGAACAAAACAACAAAGAGAAAACAAGGTAAAAACTTTACATAAATCCAGTAAATGAATTATTTTAACCCTTCAGGAATACAACAGCTGGACTTATTCCTAACTTTCTTGAAGATAGGGTTGCCAAGCAACAGAAATGCAGCCTCTGCTTCTGATCCTAACCACGCACTAATATTTGAAACATGGGCTTTTCTAATTTCATATAGTAGAGTTTTAAAATCATGTTAAATATAAAGTAATGCAAAATTCCTTGTTACCAAATTAATACAATAAATTTGGCAAATATTAATATATTGTTATCAATTTGTTAAAATTTTTAAATAAGGTAATAACTTCTTTATTCAAATATTTAACCCTTTTTATTTTTTATTTGCCTTATTTTAGAATTTTGGCACCATTTGTTTTTAACTGTAAGTTTGTCCTGTATGTCATGTATGTGTTGTCCTGTGTTGTATGTTGTGTGTGTCACGTGACTATTTTTTATTATTTTTATTTTGTTGCAACAAAAGTCAATTTTATACCCTTTTAAAAAACTATATGTATATGTGGTACCACACTATTTTAAGATCATGGTTGGGGTATAATCATAGTATGATTGGCACCAATTTTTTGTGTGTGTCAAAGTTCAAAAAGGTTTCAGTTACAAATATATGTACAAATATTTCTGCCTCAACAAATAATGCAATTGCAAACAAAAAGAATTCTCTTTTATCAAAGCTGTTTTGGTTTGTTTTGTAAGTTTTTTTTTATTTTGTTATTCAAAGAAAAAAAAGAAGTAAGGGGAAACCTCAACATTAAGGTAAAAATAATATTAACAAAATGTCAATTTCTTGTTTGGGCTCTTTATAAACTAGTTTGATAAGAATACTATAACCAAAATGTTTTAAAATAACAATTTATGCATAAAGCTAACCAAACAATTTAAACAGGTTTCCACCTTTGGCTCCCAAACATAACAAAGCATCATGAAAGTATTTGATTGGACCTGTATTTAAAATTTATTTTGGTTTAATTTTATAGTTGGTTTAATTTTATACACTTTTCCTTTGTTATGTTATGTTAATGGGAAGCAGTGGTTGTTAAAGTTTGTGCTTCTAAACAGTTAACAAGAGTGAAATTGGTATCACAAGCAAATTAAATCTAAAAAGCCTGGTATAAATTCTGTTATTAACTCTTTTGCCAAAGCAGAGTGCTCAGCAAGGGAAAGCAATACACCCCATGGAAGATTGTGAGCATCTATTTCAGCCGTTTAGCATTACGTTTAGAATAAAATATTAGTAATGCATCTCAAGTGAAAATGAATGTCTATACAACAATTGCAAAAGTATAGCTTGTGTATAAAAGACTTGGTCCCTATTACATTGTAAACACTAACTTAATCTGTGTATTATCCCTATTACATTGTAAACACTAACTTAATCTGTGTACTACGTTTGGGTTACTAAAAAGAGAAATGTAAAGACAAACAAAAACTGTATTATATTAACTAACTTAAGAACAAAGACACCAGAAGATATCACACCACAAAGACACCAGAAGATATCTGTATAAAGTGAAGAAATCCCCAAGCATCAAGAAAAGAAAAATGAAGTGCTGTATAAGTAAGAGACTGGTCAAATACACCTCTATCTACCATATATGGACAATTAATTTAACAATCTGCTAAAAACTACTAGCTGGACCAGGATAAATTGTCATTTAATTTTAGTGTGGTTACTGTGCAAAAACAACTGTATTATTGCTGTACTACTGTATTATCGTTGTACTGTTGTATTACTGCTGTATTGTATTATTGCCGTACAACATTTACAATGTGCATAACCTTGCTAAACTGCTTAACCAACACACAGGTAAAAATTAACAAATGAATGGCAGCAAACAACATGAAGGCAAGGAAAAAACAAATTGGTAAAGAACTCACAGAGGGAACACGCACGCAGCCGACTGTTATCATCATCGAACAAGAGCAGAGCACCACACTGGTAGCTACCGACAACAAGAGGTAAACAGCATAACACAAGCAGGACTAGACACCTGATGAGAATCAAAAGAGGGCTCACCTGAACAAAGATACATGCAACCGAAGAAGTTGCTAACAGAACTTCTATTCACTTAAGAGGACTGACTACTGTGTACTGTAGCAGCCTGAGTTTCATATTGAAACACCCCCCTCCCCATTCAAAGCATTCAACTTGTTTTTGCAAAAAAATTTAGACTCTAAATAAGTTGTTTAAATGCATAAGAGTTTAAGTCACATAGGAAGTCACATAGCTCTGTGAGAGTATCTGACACATTCATAATGAAAAACCGCCGCATTTAATTCTTTGCTGACAGGATACTCCTGTAAATCACAGGCAGTGTCGTTTTTTAAATCTTGGATACATTTTGCATTTTAATCTTAAATGAATTCACAGCGTGTCTTAGGTTTAGCTGACAAGACCTTTCAAAAGAAACTTAAATTGTACTTCAGTTGATATTTTCTCTTAAGAACTTTCAAGCAACGAAGGATAGCAAAAGAATTGCAAAGTGTTTCTGACAATCTCTCAAGAGTGCAGCTATCCATTACATCTTTCCTAAACCTGTTTCTGGATTCTCAAGATACATCATAATTTTCATTCATATTTTGCACTCTTATAGGGATTCCATCAGAGGATCTCAAAGCACTTTGGCTCAGATCCACAAAGGTATTAAGGCACCTAACTCCCATTGATTTCAATACGATTTAGGAGCCTAAACACTTTTGAGGATCTGAGCCATTATGCTTAAAAAAGTCTCCATATCCCCATGTATAAAGTAGCCCTATCTTACAGATAGAGGCACTAAGGCACAGGAGTTCAAGAACCCGATTCTGCACCTACTGATTTCCAGGCCCTATGGTCCCAATCCTGCAAGGATGATTTACCTGAACGGGTCCCAGTGGAGCCCCACTGACTTCAGGGAGGCTACACTCTCACCAATCAGCTTGCAGGAACAAGGCCTCAATGAGAAAATCCTGACCACAACACAAATGTGTGGCAGAACTGCTAAGAAAACCCAGCTCTCCCAATTCCTAGTCCAGTGCTTTTTAGCTACTAGTGTATTTTATACATAGCCTCAGGGTTCTCTCTAACCTAACAGAGATTACACCAGTGCATTTGTGTTTATACAGTGCCTAGAACAATGGGGCCCTGATCCATGATTGGGGCCCCTAGGCACTATCGTAACACAAGTCATTCATAATAAAATAATTGTCCATCTTCAAGGTCCTGGATGTAAAATTCACAAGGTGGCACATTAATCATCTGCTAACTGACCATTATTACAGCTACTTTCTTGGTTTAACCATCAAAGTAGAGTCCCGGGCTCACCTCCTTCATTGTGAAGGTTTCACCTTGTGCACCTGCTGCTTGCAGAATCTTCAGGAGTGGCAGTTTCGGTTGTACCTAAAATACAGAACACATAGTTATGGATTGGCTACCTAACGTGGTGAGCTTCTGAGAAGAACTGTGTCCATGGGCATCAGTTATGTAGCTAATAAATGCTGGGGGCAAGGCTGTCATACAATCATTATAGCAAGCCCAGACAAGTGGTTCTACAGTGAGTTGCTGGCCAAGGGGGACATCGCTAGTCTTTGAGGTACCCTCCCAAGGGCTCGTTCATGTTCTTCTAGAGTTAATGACCTGCCTTTGAGATATGCTTGAAGAGAAGACAATCCTGTCTGGGGCAATGAGCTTTGTGCAGATGGACCCTTGTGTCTGTTCAGAGCCCTGCTGAAATAAATATGGGCCTACCCCAGCAGAGCTTATTGCAGGAGCAGGATCTGTAATGGTATGTTTCACTAGTCAGAATTAAAAGTCAGTCAATGCAACTTCTCTACCATATTGATCCTAATACAAGATGTGCACAGCCAACAAAGTAGGAGGCCCAATCCGGCAGACCTTAGTCATCTGCACTGTGCCATTAACTTGCATGGGATTGGTCATGAGAGCAAGGACTAGAGAATTAGTCCCTAGGTGAGGGGAATCCTAGAGGCTGACTAGCTAGGCATGTGAGGGATAATGCAATGGCCACACCATTAACTTCAATTGGACCAGGTTTAAATCTAGCTCACTGAATGGGAAGAATAGAATAGGTCCCTTATGCACAGCCCACAGGTGATGTTTGGCTATTAAAAACTTGTGAACAGAGACAAAAAATTACAAGAAGAGGGCGCAGCGTATAAAAGTTTATTTTAAGTAGCATTAAAGGACTGATCCTGCACTCTCCGTGGACCCCAAACTTCCACCCAATCTCTCACCCTAGTTGTGAATTTTGCATTAATAGGTAGTGTAGTGGGGCTCTCTTGTCGTGGGCACACACTCACACAAGAAGTGTGAACATGAAGCAACTTCATAGTAGTTTCCCTTTGGTTACTTCCACACTATACACCTGAGCAAATCTCAATGGCAGACGAGACAGCTAATGTTGCAGTATGAATGTTACCAAAAAAGCAGGGGCAAGTTTTAAATAGTTCTCAGTCCCCAACTGCCCTACTTGAGTCCATCCGCACACATCCTGAAAGAGTAACATCCTAGGGAGATATGCCACAGCATAAACGAGTATCGTTCGCCTCAAAACCATCAAGGTGCCCCAACCTGATTCTTCAAATTAGTAGCTGAATGTTATGGTGTTTTATAAATACAATCAATATTCCTACATTAAACCTTTCTCCCATGTACCTCTTGCATCCTTCGGTACTTAATACCAGCAGGCCAGAGGGGATGGATTTAAAATGTGGCGTGTTTTATATGCAAAAGCAGTGGCATTTTTTTGAACATACATTGATTAACTTTAGGACCAAATCCTGATGTTGGATAAACACTACATATTGCTGCATCTCAAAAGAAAAAGTTGTCTGTGTGTTCGGGGAGACCTTGGCAACGTATTTGCACTCAGAACCTGGCCCTCAGCATGTCAGCGGCAGCTTTCACAATTTTAGCTCTGTCAGTCAGAGCTTTCTCCCTGTCCCCTTCTCATTTCAGCGTTAACAAAACCCACTTAGGGCTACAATAATGCTACAGCCACTACAAGTGAAGTCTTTTAGAAGACTGTGGCCAATTTCACCTGTCACTTCTGAAACGGCTTCATAAGGCTGGAAAAACAGAAGTTCTGAAAAAGAGTGGCAGGGAACAGCTCTTTCTAGCCTGGCCTAATTATTTCTGCTCAAATAAATCAGCTGGAAGCAATGATTCTGTCAGGCTAATGTTAATTTTGAAAGAAAGCAGGATTTATGGATCAAGAGAACCAATGATCCAGTCCAGTCCTTTCATTAGGCTAGCGGCATCTTGCTATTCCACAAGCATATAGAAGTAGTGGGGTAGGTAGGAGTTCTCCATACTCATTGCACACACACGCTCTATTCCACATTACGGATGGGTGAGAGACCATACACTGGCTAGAACGCAAGCAGCAAGATGCTTCCACTGGCCATATGTTGGGAAGGGATTTTGTACACAACACTCTTTGCTGTTCTCCGAACACTTATCAAAGCTTGTTCTATTGAAGCACATCCCTGAACCTCTTTCCAGCTGTAATTGGCCCTTTATATCTTCTCTCCAGCAAAGGTGGGCTCAGCTGTGTCTAGAGAGCTCAGATCTCTCCTGATATAAATGCAATTGCAAAAAGCCCTCACTTCCTGAAAGGAGGGGGAGGAGGCAACTCAGAATTCCTAAGCCCCCTGCACCCTAGCCTCCAGGCAGAGTTGGAACCACCAAGCTCCTGCCTGAGAAAAGAGGAGTTTTGTTACTATCCATCACCAACTAACTGGCCAAGAACTCAGCTGCCAGACAATACTCAGGCAGGAATTCATCCCATTGTGCACACAATTCTCAAATTCTAAGAATGTATTTATCTTCGCCTTAAACTAATCTGAGCGATCTACTCCCACATCATTATCATTGCTAGATTCACTCTTTAAAAAAAACCTTTCACCTTTTAAGACCAAATCAAGCAGAGCAAGGAATGTACAACCTCACGCCACAATTCTTTCCAACACCAGCCATTTTGTTAGGACATAATGAATTAAGCTCTATGGAAGTAAAAGCTTGTGTCAGTACTAATACAATGTTCTTATGAGCGCAATTAATGCAAGTACAAGACAGTTTTACTTCTCCAAGCTAAGGACCACTGTCATGGATTTTTCTTCATTTTAAATAACTACCTCCTCACCCTCCCCTTTCTGTGTTTAAAAAAATTCCCTAAATTAATTTGAATATTTAAAACAGCACCTTAACTACCACAATGAAGCCAAATTGGAGACGGGAATGTTAGTTCATTCCATATTCCCCAAGATAATGGGTGTAGGCGGCCAATATTTCTGTACTAACATCAAAGTCTGCTTATTTATTTATAATTTTTTCAGCAGAATGAGCTGAATAAAGAAGCCCGTTAATCAATTCTGCATGGGACTCAAATGGATTTTACCATTTATAAATTAAGTATATAGGGGAGTTTGTGTCACTTCAGAGGCTAATTTACACTCCCTGCCCGCAGCCAGACCCATGCTCTTACCAATGAAGCAGTCTTCAAAGATCCAGCCCCATTCTTGTCTTGGAGAACCCACTCATCATAGTTTGGAGACTACATTTTTCTAGCCATAGCTCACACTGCAGATTTGTCTCTTTGACTGGCAGCCAACATGTTGATGCAGTGCCAGATTCCCACACTCTACGCTAAAGAATTGCCACGCTGGCTTTGGATAGCTTTCCTAAAGCAGTCAGGCTATGACATATTGGCACTCACTCCACCAGTGCCCTGGGAATAGATTGGTATGGGGAACAGCACGTGTTCAGTGTTCACTCAAGGTAGCTCCAAGAGAGAGAGAGGTTATTGGCTTTATAAACTAGGTTACACAGATGAGTGTCTTTTCATATTCTGAGGAACTGCATAATGTAACAGTTCCATGGAGTCCAGAGCTTTGAAAAGGGAACTCTGTGTGGTCCCATGTCAGGCTATGTCTACACTACCACTTATGTCAGCAAAACCTATGTTGCTCAGGGGCAATGAATAGCCCACTCCCCTGAGCAACATAAATGATAAGAACGGCCTACTGGGCCAGACCAAAGGTCCATCTAGCCCAGTATCCTGTCTTCTGACAGTGGCCAATGCCAGGTGCCCCAGAGGGAATTAACGGAACAGGTGATCAGCAAGTGATCCATCCCCTGTTGCCCATTCCCAGCATCTGGCAAACAGCAGCAAAGCCATTGTTAGCAAAAGCAGCCTCTGTTTTTTAACACAGACTTCTTTTCTAACTTTTTAAACGCTGTTAACGTTTTAAAAAATGGGGAGATTGCATTGAAAGATACTTCATGAAAGTTATAACAAGTATTTTATTCCATTTTGTAAAAGTCAAAAACCACCGCTTTGTGACTGCATGAAGCTTAGAGATAGCCTTTCTGAAGAATGCCCTTACCCCTTGACTTCCCCCCCCCCCTGTACTTTTAACACTTGCTAAACAGGCAGTGTTTTATTATATAAAGGTTTTTAACATTAAAATACAGAATTGACTGAGATGTAACAGGCAGCCTGCTTTTTAAAGGGATCTTCTTTTTTTCTAATCCACTACCTTTAAAGGGTTGTTTCAAGTGGTTTTCACTACAAACCTTGGGGGAAAACTTTTAGTTAGTCAGGGTTTGTGGGTTTAACCCTGGGCTGTTTCTGCATGCTTAGTCAGGGTTTAGGCCAGGGGTGCTTCTGCCTGCTTTTTGTTCTGGCCGCCTTATTTTTGATCACAGAGGCTGCTTTTGCTAACAATGGCTTTGCTGCTGTTTCACAATGTTCTTACTAAAAAATAATCCAGGTTAGTTTAAAACTTTTTTGTCACTTTACATTGCTTTTTATAAACAGGCTTTTAAACCCTGGACTGTTTCTGCAAACTCACATGTTATTAAAACACTTGTACCAAAGGCATCTGTCTTCAGGTAGCCTATTTTTTAATGGGGTCTTTTTCTTTTCTAATCCCCTACCTTCAGAAGGCTGTTTCATGTGATTTTCACTAAAAACCTTGGGGAAAAACTTTTTCTTAATTGGGGTTTAACCCTGGGCTGTTTCTGCAGGCTCTTTTTTATTGCAACCTATGCAAAAGGGCTAAATAAAGGAATGTATCTTCAGATAGGTTTGGTTTTTTAAGTGTTTATTCCTTTCCAAGACTTTCACCTTTCTTTGTTAAAAAGTGTGGGGGGGGGGGACAAATCTCTTCTCTCTGATCCCTGGTTTACAAAATAAGGGAACTATAAACTGGCTGTTACTAAAAACCTAGGGTTTTAAACCTGGGGTGCTTCTGCCTGCTCTTTTTAATTAAAACACCCCTGTAAATAAAGTGTTTATCAAGGCCATTACAAAACTTAATAAAATTTTTACTTGTCTTTGTTAAAAAGTTTTAAAAAGAAGCAGTCTTCTTCTCTGTGATCCACTGACTCACAGAGACTGCTTTTGCTAACAGGGGCTTTGCTGCAGCTTCACATTGTTTTTACTAAATAAATAACCCCCGTTAGTTTAAAACCTAGGGAAAATTTTTTTAAAAATGTTTTGTTACTAAAAACTTATGGTTTTAACTTTTATAAAAACCCCTATGTAAAAGGTTTACATGGCGGAAAAAATGCTGGGGGTCTGTTTCTATAGATAAGAATAAAACAGAAGGGGAGGGGGAAGAAAAGGGAGTTGTCTCTTGTTTAAAATCAAGGATTGGTTCAGGAAAATAAATTCCATGATGCTACTGTAAAACAAACTCTGGTTGGGTCGACCCAAAGGCGGTGATAATAAGTCTAAGAGAGTCTGAATCAGGAAATTGCCTCATTCTACAGAAAGACAAAGAAAAGTAAAAATTCTCTCTCTCTCTGATTCAACCATGTGCTCTCTATCTTTCCCCTGTTCTTTCTTTTAACCTACCCTGATACTGAATGCTTTTCTATTCACTTTTTACCCTGTGCTTACTACCTTTTCTTTTCAAACCTAGCTTTTAATGATTTTCTTAACCACCCTGATACTGAATGGCTTAAATGTGTTGTTCTTAGCCCCCCTTGATAGTTTTTACCCTGTGCTTACTACATTTTCTTTTTAAACCAAGTTTTAATAGCTTTTAATGTTTTTTAACCTAGCCTGATACCCTTTTATACCCTGTGCTTACTAAACAAACTTTGCCTGAGTCAATTCCCATTTTAAATCTTGTTTTCTACATTATTTAACTCTTTTCTTAACCTAGCCTGGTAGTTAATACCCCTTTTACCTTTATTTTAACATTTTCTATTCTTAAATCACCTGTCAAACTAGACCTTTACCATCATCTCCCTTTTCTTTAATAACTTGCCTCTCTTCTTTCAAACTAGCCCTTTAAAAACAAACATCTCTTTCTATTCTTGAATAACCTGCCCTTTACCAGCCTCTCTCCTTACTCAATCACACCCCACCACCTTTCTTTCCTCTTTGAGCAGAAATAGTGCTTTTATACACACGGTCAAATGCTCATTGGTTAGAGCTTTTCAAATAACCCACTCTGCGATAGTCCATTTCTAAAAGGCTCTTGTTTAACATCTTGGGCCTACCGGATTGGTTTAACAAGTGCATTCTGTGACCTAGCTGTACAACCACCTCTGATTGGTCCACCAAAAGGAGGGGTTAGCTCCTCAGGCTCGCCGCCCACAACAGCTATCAGTTCACTACCCACAGGCACTGGGGTAGGATGTTTCGCTCTGCCCGTGTTCAGTAACACACACACTCTTTCCTTGAATCACCTGCCCTTTACCAGCCTCTCTCCTTCCTCAATCACCTTGCTTTTCTCTAAACCCTACCCCAACTTTCTTTTTCCTCTTTAAACTTCTCTCCCTCTAGTCTTTCCACCTTATTCTCTCCATGTCACCAAGCACAAACACACACAACACACACAAACATTTTTTCAAAATGGCCGACGGCGCCACACTTCCGGCGGCAAACAGAAACGGGGTGGGAGGCGGGACAAACATCCCAAATAAAGCATCCTATTGGCCCTGGGAACCTGTCAAAATTGCATGGTGATGAATACTATCAAGTCATATACTACTTAGGGATATTATGCCGACATAGCTGCCGCCACTCATTGAGAGTGGATTAATTATGTTCATGGGAGAGCTCCGTCCCGTGGACACTGAGCGGCCACACAGGAGATCATACAGCGGCGTAGCTGCATCGGTACAGTTGTGCCGCTGTACGTTGCTAATGCAGGCATAGCCTAAATAAGGTATGAAGCCTGGAAATACCCACATGATGCACTTTCCTCTGTGGCCAGTTTAACCCACCTCACTTTTCTCCCACTGTTTCAAACGTCAGTCCAGTGTTCTCTATCGATCGTCCATACCAGTGGCACTGCTAGTTAATGTTCACAAACCACTGACTTGATGGAAGACTATTCATTCCACCCGGTACAAAAGGCCACGTGCCATGAAGTCAAAGCTGCTCGAGTCGGGCTTCACTGGCCTTATTTTGAATAAGGAGAGAGGAAAGCCAAGAGTGTGTGTGCCGGGGGGGTAGCGTGGGAAGGGGAGATTACCTGGTTAGCTTGTCCAGGTGCGATTCTGCAGGCATTCTCAGAGGCTGGATGCTGCTCAGAGGTTGAAGATGTCATTTTGGCAGTGAAGTAGCTGTCTACAATCTAAACTAAAATAACAACAAGGTTTTGTTTAGTAGCAAGTCAGAAGCAGCAGGCCCTGAGTTTAACCCCTTCCGTTTCTTAGAAGCTTTAGGCAATCAATCTTCCCTGCACGTACATCCTAAAATGGAGCATAAAACAAATCTAAATTACTGATCGGCCCCTGCAATTGTTTTATAGTTTGCCAATAAGCTCAGCAACCCAAACCCATTCTCTCCTTGGTACGTTAAAGCCAGCTGCTCAGCTGCCCGGACAGGTAGCCTTCTAAGAGTGGCTGGGACAGAAATCCTTCAGCAACCAGCAAGCACGTCTTCTATTGGCTTTTAGGAAATGTACAATTTCTGTTCACTCACCATCTCAGGCTGATTTGCACTGGTGACACCCCAATCCCCTCCCCTCCCCCAACCTTCACTATGCTCTAGAAATATTGTGCTCACTGGGAGACAAATGCTAGGATAAAGTATTCCCACGCTCAGCTGCAAATCCCAGACAGTTCCTCTTTCTGTTGCGACCCCCCTGTTCAAAGACACAAAGTCTTCTGTGACATGTTGAGGCAAGTTCTTAATGAGTCAGAGTGGACAGTAACAGCTAAGTCAGTTTAACCCTAACCCCCAACCCCCCCCTGCTCCTTGCCCCGACTGCCCCCTCCTGAGAACCACCCCCCAGCTGTGTGGATGTGATGTCGCATGCTGACGCTGACATGACAGGAGGGCGTTGAATGTGTCTGCAAAGCAAGGTCTAAAGGGGGCACTTCTGCTCTGCCTCCATCCCTGTCTGCAAGTTGTTTAGCCCTTCTTCTCAGGGGTCCTTTTTATCCCTCATTGTCAACAGACTTGCTGAACAGCAAGAGATGGACTCAAGTATCAGAGGGGTAGCCGTGTTAGTCTGGATCTGTAGAAGCCACAAAGGGTCCTGTGGCACCTTATAGACTAACAGAGGTATTGAGGCATAAGCTTTCGTGGGTGAATCCCCACTTCTTCGGATGCAAACACGTGTATTCACCCACGAAAGCTTATGCCTCAATACCTCTGTTAGTCTATAAGGTGCCACAGGACCTTTGTCGCTTCAGCAAGAGATGGAGACATTCCTAGGTGTTCAGGCCAGAACAGACCGTTATGATCATCTAGTCTGGCATCTCGCAGAGCAAAGGCCAAAGAATCTCACCCCAGTCAGTGTTTTGCCTTTGGAGACCTGGTTTCAAAAGGAATGTGCCTGAGAAGAAGGCCCAGCTCCCCCTCCCTGTGCTCCCAGGTGTGTGAGGAGCTGCAGGGGGTCACAGGGGTTCAATCGGTACGAATTGAGCTGGGCTCTGGAGGGGGCGCTGTAACCCCCCCCCCAAACTGCTGCGTCTGCTCCCAGCGGGTGATCCCCCCGCCCCCCCGTTTTCAGGACACTTTAAGCCCCGCCCCCTGCCCCTGCTCCATTCGCACCTCGCCCTTGCCCGGCCTAGAACAGCCGCTGCCCCGGGAGCCGCAGGCGTCGCTAGTGCGGAGGGAAAGCCGGTGTTCCTTGTTCTGCCCGCACACCTGCAGCTGCTCTCGAAAGTATTTATGGCTAAGGGGGGGGGTGCTAGGGAGCGGGACTGGGGGAGCCCCGGTATTTAATTCCGTTTGCAACCTGCCTCCGAATGTATCCGACAGCTGGGCTCGAACCCCCCGAGTGACCGTCCGCTTTGTCCGGGGGGTTTGCAAAGCTCGCTGCCCAAATCCTCTTTTCTTATTAGCACCTGCTGCAAAGTGACTCGCCCCCGCCCCGCTTTGCACACGCAGCGCTGCGGAGGCACATTGGTGCGCTCGCGACCTTCCTTGCAAAGCGCCCCCCCCGCTCGCGACCCTCCTTGCAAAGTGACCCCCCCGCTCGCGAGCCTCCTTGCAAAGCGCCCCCCCCGCTCCCGCTCGCCACCCTCCTTGCAAAGAGCCCCCCCGCTCGCGACCCTCCTTGCAAAGCGCCCCCCCGCTCGCGAGCCTCCTTGCAAAGCGCCCCCCCCGCTCCCGCTCGCCACCCTCCTTGCAAAGAGCCCCCCCGCTCGCGACCCACCTTGCAAAGCGCCCCCCACTTGCGACCCTCCTTGCAAAGCGCCCCCCCGCTCCCGCTCGCGACCCTCCTTGCAAAGTGCCCCCCCCGCTCGCGACCCTCCTTGCAAAGTGCCCCCCCCGCTCGCGACCCTCCTTGCAAAGCGCCCCCCCCCGCTCGCCACCCTCCTTGCAAAGCCCCCCCCCGGGATTTTGGGTCTCTTGTCTAGTGTTGTTGCAAACGGGCCGGGACCTGATTCTCCTTGCAGCCAGCAACGTGCCATGGAGCCTCTGGCGCCTCTCTCCTCCCCGGGGAGACACGGGGGTTGCTTTCGCTGCTTTCGGTTCCTTAAAGCGAGCACGCGGGGTTGGGGGGCTCAGACCAGCCGGCGGGCGCGCAATAAAGTGCAGTGTGAAAAATCAGCTGCCTGTTTTCACCCCCCCCCTTGGGACACCCCAGAATCACCAAGCAGGAGGCCAGAGGGCAGGTTCCCATATTCAACACACAAACAAAAGGAGGGGGAGCCCCGCCCCCATCCACTCCCTGCCCCCCTTGGCACCCCAACCCGCCCCTGCTCCTTGCCCCCTGACTGCCCCCTCCTGAGACCTCCCCACCCTAACTGCCCCCCAGGGCCTACCCCCTACTTGTCCCCTGACTGCCCCAACCTTATCCACATCCCGTCCCCAGATAGACCCCTGGGACTCCCATGCCCCATCCAACCGCTCCCCGCCCCCTGACTTCCCCCCAGAACCCCCGACCCATCCGACCCCCCTGACCAGGGCCGGCTCTAGCGTTTTTGCCGCCCCAAGTGGCAAAACCCCCCCAAAAAAGCCGCTGCCGAAGCAAAAAACCCCAAAACCGTCCCTTGAAATGTGCCGCCCCAAGCCCCTGCTTTCTTGGCTGGTGCCTGGAGCCGGCCCAGTCCCTGCCTGCCCCTGGGGCTCCCCTCACCACCGTGCCGCTCAAGCCGCTGGCTCCACATCAACACGGAGCCAAACCACACAGGTGTGGGAAAGGACCCCTGCAGAGCGGGCACGGCCGATTGGGCGGCTGGCCCCGGTTGAGCCGCTCCCATTGGCCTCCAGCAGCCAGAGACCCTCCCTCGCTCCGCTCTCTGCATAGGGAGAGAGGAAAAATCCCGGACCTTTCTCCCTTTCCACAAATTCCTCCCGGGCAGCTCCTTAAAGACAAAAAAGCCGGACATGTCCGGGAAATACAGACGGATGGTAAGCCTACCAGACAAGGACCCTGCAGGGCCGGGGCTGTCATAAGTAGGGTGGTGAATTAAATAAGCAGGGATTTCCCTACGCCTCTCCATGGGGGTGTATACCCCCCTGAATCTCCCCAACACCCCCCTGCAGTTTTGTGAACTAGTTACATGCCAATTTAGTGATTGTTTGAACATTTGAATTGAAATTAAAACATTAAAACACACTTTAAAAGCATATACAGTGTATGATAAAATACGTGTATCTGAAAAAGGATAATAGCTTTGAAAAGTATGAACATAGACTAGCTTCCTTATCCAGCTGGTGTTTTTTATGACAATGTCAGTGCATTCATTTCGGTGATGTTGGCCAACCTAATAATTTCAAATGATGATTTGTAAGCAAAATCAAAATGAGCTCTCCCTGACAGCTAGTGATGAGCTGGGGGTTGGGGGGGAAACACTTCAGGACCAGATTGTATTAACATTCACACCTAATCTACCTAGGTATCCAGCAAACAGAGCTGTGGTGCCCAAGTGATAGATTTTGGCTGGCATTGCGCTACAAATCACTTGAATGCGGGGGGGGGGGGGGGAGGGGGAAGGGAGGCGGGAAAATGAAATGTTGTTGTTCTTATTGTACATAAGAACATAAGAATGGGCGTACTGGGTCAGACCAAAGGTCCATCCAGCCCAGTATCCTGTCCACCAACGGTGGCCAATGCCAGGTGACCCGGAGTGAGTCAACCTAACAGGTAATGATCAAGTGATCTCTCTCCTGCCATCCATCACCCCCCTCTGACAAACAGAGGCTAAGGACACCATTCCTTACCCATCCTGGTTAATAGCCATTAATGGACTTCATCTCCATGAATTTATCCAGTTCTCTTTTAAACCCTGTTATAGTCCTAGCCTTCACAGCCTCCTCAGGCAAGGAGTTCCACAGGTTGACTGTGTGCTGTGTGAAGATGATCTTCCTTTTATTTGTTTTAAACCTGCTGCCCACTAATTTCATTGCGTGGCCCCTAGTTCTTCTATTATGGGAACAAGTAAATAACTTTTCCTTATTCACTTCCTCCACGCCACTCATAATTTTGTAGAAGGGAAAAAAGAGTCCTGTGGCACCTTATAGACTAACAGACGTATTGGAGCATAAGCTTTCGTGGGTGAATACCCACTTCTTCAGATGCTACCCCTCTGATACTCATAATTTTATATACCTCTATCATATCCCCCCTTAGTCTCCTCTTTTCCAAGCTGAAAAGTCCTAGCCTCTTTAATCTCTCCTCATATGGGACCTGTTCCAAACCCCTAATCATTTTAGTTGCCCTTCTCTGAACCTTTTCTAATGCCAGTATATCCTTTTTGAGATGAGGAGACCACATTTGTACACAGTATTCAAGATGTGGGCGCACCATGGATTTGTATAAGGGCAATAAAATATTCTCCATCTTATTCTCTATTCCTTTTTTAATGATTCCTAACATCCTGTTTGCTTTTTTGACTGCCGCTGCACACTGCGTGGACGTCTTCAGAGACCTATCCACGATGACACCAAGATCTTTTTCCTGGTTAGTTGTAGCTAAATTAGCTCCCATCATATTGTATGTATAGTTGGGGTTATTTTTTCCAATGTGCATTACTTTACATTTATCCACATTGAATTTCATTTGCCATTTTGTTGCCCAATCATTTAGTTTTGTGAGATCTTTTTGAAGTTCTTTGCAGTCTGCTTTGGTCTTAACTATCTTGAGCAGTTTAGTATCATCTGCAAACTTTGCCACCTCACTTTTTACCCCTTCTTCCAAATCATTTATGAATAAGTTGAATAGGATTGGTCCTAGGACTGACCCTTGGGGAACACCACTAGTTACCCCTCTCCATGCTGAAAATTTACCATTTATTCCTACCCTTTGTTCCCTGTCTTTTAACCAGTTCTCAATCCATGAAAGGATCTTCCCTCTTATCCCATGGCAACTTAATTTACGTAAGAGCCTTTGGTGAGGGACCTTGTCAAAGGCTTTCTGGAAATCTAAGTACACTATGTCCACTGGATCTCCCTTGTCCACATGTTTGTTGACCCCTTCAAAGAACTTTGATAGATTAGTAAGACATGACTTCCCTTTACAGAAACCATGTTGACTTTTGCCCAACAATTTATGTTCTTCTATGTGCCTGACAATTTTATTCTTTACTGTTGTTTCAACTAATTTGCCGGGTACGGATGTTAGACTTACCGGTCTGTAATTGCCGGGATCACCTCTAGAGCCCTTTTTAAATATTGGCATTACATTAGCTATCTTCCAGTCATTGTGCACAGAAGCCGATTTAAAGGACAGGTTACAAACCCTAGTTAATAGTTCCACAATTTCACCTTTGAGTTCTTTCAGAACTCTTGGGTGAATGACATCTGATCCCGGTGACTTGTTATAGTTAAGTTTATCAATTAGTTCCAAAACCTCCTCTAGTGACACTTCAATCTGTGACAGTTCCTCAGATTTGTCACCTACAAAAGACGGCTCAGGTTTGGGAATCTCCCTAACGTCCTCAGCCGTGAAGACCGAAGCAAAGAATTCATTTAGTTTCTCTGCAATGACTTTATCATCTTTAAGTGCTCCTTTTGTATCTCTGTCATCCAGGGGCCTCACTGGTTGTTTAGCAGGCTTCCTGCTTCTGACGTATTTAAAAAACATTTTGTTATTACCTTTTGAGTTTTTGGCTAGCTGTTCTTCAAACTCCATTTTGACTTTTCTTATTACATTTTTACACTTAATTTGGCAGTGTTTATGCTCCTCTCTAGTTACCTCACTAGGATTTGACTTCCACTTTTTCAAAGATGCCTTTTTATCTCTCACTGCTTCTTTTACATGGTTGTTAAGCCATGGTGGCTCTTTTTTAGTTCTTTGACTTTGTTTTTTAATTTGGGGTATACATTTAAGTTGGGCCTCTATTATGGTGTCTTTGAAAAGTGTCCATGCATCTTGCAGGGATTTCACTTTAATCACTTTACCTTTTAATTTCTGTTTAACTAACAGGAGTTAAAGGGCAGTAGAACTGTACTTAACCTGTACTGATTGAGGGCATCAGGAGAGAGGGTGGGGACAGGTGTTTTGCTTGATGATCTGTCTAAGTCACAAGTACTATTTGGCCTGCCCCTCTCCACTGTTTAAAGACAGAGCTGATTAGGCTCCATAGATAGTCTTTTGTTTTGTTAAGTGACCACTACAGCTGAAATCACTGATAATCAGGTCTAAGTGCTTAGTCCTGCTGTGGGACAGTGTTTCTGGGAAGAGACGGCCCAGACTGCACTAGCAGTGAGGTTCCCCCACTGAGAGCTCAGCTGAAATCGCTGAGAGCTGGGTGGAACCTCGAGAGACCAACTCGCAGAGGTCACAGTGGCAGGTGGCAGCAGAAGGTGACGGCGCAGGGCCATTGGCAACAGAGCGATGGAGTGAACGGTGACCCAACGAACAACAGTGGCCAGAGCGAACAGTGAGCAGCTGGAGGAACAAGCAAGATGCCTTCTTGCCCCCTGTAATGGTGCGAGGACTCACCCAGCGGCGCCTCCTGCTGGTCGTCCAGAGAATTAGCGTTCCAGCCTCCGGAGCACCCTCTGCAGGCCGGTGTCCCGCTTGCCCCCAAGTCCCTCTTGGACCCCGGTGCCCCCTTTCATGCCGGGGTACTGCCACCTGGAGCGGGTGACCACCCTGCTACACCCCCCACCTGGGAGGTGTACTCACGTGAAAGCACCTCTGAACTCTGAGTCTCCGCTGACCAAGGACAACACCGGTGAGCGGGGTGAGGTGGAGGGAAAAATGAGGGGCACGTTAAATAAACATTTGTTTGTTGGACTATATTGTAGTGACTTTGCTCCAGAATGCTAGATTTGTTACTGGGAATGGAAACTTATATAAATGTGTTTCCTAGTAGGCCAAGATTTTTAAAATGCATTATTTGCCAAGGTTGTTATCTCACACCGTTGCTATCTTGAGAGGCCATTATGTTGGGGAGTTTCTGTACTAAACATTTTTATTATTATAATAAATTTTTACATAAGAATGGTCATACTGGGTCAGACCAGTGGTCCATATAGCCCGGTATGCTGTCTTCCGACAGTGGTCAAGGCCAGGTGCTTCAGAGGGAATGAACAGAACAGGTAATCAAGTGATCCATCCCCTGTTGCCCATTCCCAGCTTCTGGCAACAGGCTAGGGACACTCAGAGCATGGTATTGCATCCCTCCCCATCCTGGCTAATAGCCACTGATGCACCTGTTCTCCAGGAATTTATCTAGTTCTTCTTTTAATCCTGTTACAGTTTTGGTCTTCACAGCATCCCCTGGCAAAGAGTTCCACGGGTTGACTTTATGTTGTGTGAAGAAGTACTTCTTCTGGTTTTTTAAAACCTGCTGCCTATTAATTTCATTGGGTGACTGCTAGTTCTTGTGTTATGTGAAGGATTAAATAACATTTCCTTATTCACTTTCTTCACACCAGTCAAGATTGTGTACACCTCCTATCATAATCCCCCCTTAGTCGTCTCTTTTCTAAAATGAAAATTCCCAGTCATTTTAATCTCCCCTCCTGTTTCATACCCCTAATCATTTTAGTTACCCATCTCTGTACCTTTTCCAATTCCAATATATCTTTTTGGGGATGGGGTGACCAGATCTGCACACAGTATTCAAGGTGTGCACATACCATGGATTTATATAGAGGCAATATGATGTTTTTGGTCTTACAATCTATCCCTTTCTTAATGATTCCCAACATTCTGTTTGCTTTGTTGACTGCCGCTGCTCATTGAGTGGATATTTTCAGAGAACCAGACACAATGACTCCAACATCTCTTTCTTGAGTGTTAATAACTAATTTAGACCCCATCATTTTGTATGTATAGTTGAGATTATGTTTTCCAATGTGCATTACTTTGCATTTATCAACATTGAATGTCATCTGCCATTTTGTTGCCCAGTCACCCAGTTTTGTGAGATCCCTTTGTAACTCTTCGTAATCTGTTTTGAATTTAACTATCTTGAATAGTTTTGTATCATCTGCAGATTTTGCCACCTCACTCTTTACCCACTTTTCCAGATCATTTAGGAATATGTTGAACAGTAATGGTCCCAGTACCGGCCCCTCAGGGATACCACTATTTATCTCTCTCCATTCTGAAAACTGATACTTTATTCCTACCCTGTTTCCCATCTTTTAACCAGTTACTGATCCATGAGAGGATTTCCCTCTTATCACATGATGGCTTACTTTTCAAAAGTCAATTTAAATTAAATACATTTTTCTTTAAATTATATTTTTTTAGAAATCTAGAACTGTTATGGGTTTTGATGTATTTTGCATTATCCTTATGTTAAATTTGCATTATCCTAACAAAACATTTAATTTATTCATATCTCTTTTATACGTTGCAGGTCAAAGTGAAAATGAAAAGACAAAAAACAATACAACAATTTTTCCACTCAAAGGCCTCAAAAACTAACCAAGGTGAAGAACACATCAAGAACCAAGAATATATCAACATGTCATCTGAAGGTTCAAGTGGTATATCTACATTCGACCAGCCCGAAGCACAAATACAGCTACCTACTGAAGAAACAGTGTCTCCAAAACCTAAAGGCGTTTCCCGATGTTTGTTGGTCAAAGTGTTCCCATTTATTGAAGTTACAAAAGAGGGCTACTGGTGCACCTCTTGCAAAAAAGCTTACGAAGAAGGAAAGCTTCCCAGTGCTATAACTGGTAAAAGTGGAGGAGCTTGGTTTGTCAGACCGATCAGCAAAGCCAATGCTGACAAACTACGTGAAAAGGCAGCAAAACACCAGGTCTCTGGAGTGCATCAACATGCAGAAAACCTTATAAGCCCACTTTCAAAGCCAATTTTAGGAGTACTTAATGAGGCTGTTAAGAATGCTGGAGACACAACACAGTTCATAAGAACAAACATGACTGTGGCATCCTACTTTCTATTTAAGCAAGAGATACCACACACTACAAACTGGAGGCCAATGTTAGGTGCATTGTCACTTGTTCATCCTGAAGTTGAACACTGGTTCCGAACAAGACCAGCAAATGCTCACTGTCTTTCTTCAAGAAACTCAACTGACTGGCTAGAAGCATGCGGTGCAACAGTGAAAGTCTCAACAGTTGAAAAAGTGAAGAACTCTCACCACTTTCAAAAATTTGCATGCATGGCTGATAAATGCACCGATGCAAATGGGCATCAAGTATTAAGTCACTGTGTACATTATCTTAATGTCAGTGGTAGGCCAGTAGATGCATTTCTAGATGTTCAAGTTATAGAAGACACATCGGCTGCATCTGTGACAACACACATCTTTGAAGAGTTAAATGCTTGTCAATTGGACCCCAAACAAATGGTTGCTTGTGCATTTGATGGAGCTGCAAACTTCTCTGGAAGACATGGTGGAGTACAAGCTTTGCTCAGAGAAAAGTGTAACCCTAATCTCTCCTATACACACTGCAGAGGCCATCTACTCCAACTAGCACTAGTACAAGCTGCAGAATCTTCAAAAGACATTAAAAAAAGCTATACGTTTAATGTCTTCATTATATTTTTTTTTCAGCAAGATCCAAAAAGACTGAATATCTTGGAAAATATAGAAGATACACTGGGACTGAAGTTTAAATTAGTCCAACCTGGGAAAACCCGCTGGCTTTCTCATGAGCGATCCTTGGCTGTTGTCTTAAAATGACTCCAGCCGTTATTACTGGCTTTGGAAAGTATCTACCAAGATGGGATGGATCTAAGTAGTGAGGCTGGTGGATTACTTTTGCTACTACGTTCAGAGAAGACTATTGCCATTTTCTCTCTCATAAATCTGCTGTTGAAACCACTTGGGTCATTAAACAGTGCCATCCAGGCATCTGCTACAACAGTAGTAGATCTTTGTCCAGCAATAGAAGCTACATTTGGATCAGAGAGCTATCCATTAAAAAAGTATGACGAATGAATGAAAATTTGACTTCAACCTTTTTATCATCACTAGTGGCTCGACCGGATCTTTGTGTTCTGTTTCCTGGGATGAAAGAAGTAGGAATTCATCTCTTGCTACTCCCAGTCACAACAGCTACAGTTGAGTGTTCTTTTTCATCATTGAATAGAATTTTGTGTTTTGAAAGAAGTCACCTTCTGCCTGATCATGTGAATGGACTAATGAGCATATCAATTGAAGGAATGGAAGTACCGGACACACGAGAAGCCACCGAAGATGAACGCATTGCATTCAAGAAGTTCATTAACAAAGTTGTGCAAAATTATAACAAGAAACCAAGAAGGATGTAGACATAATGCTTCATAGAAAGCTTGAGTAGCCAACTTTAATTTGTGCAATTTTAAAACATGTTTTAAATCTAATAAAATGGTCATGAAACATTTTTCAGTTTTTACTATGGTACCATAGAGCCCACCTTCACCCTCACGGTCTCACCCCTCATCGGCCCTGACACAACCCCCCCCCCATAAATTTGAACACCTCCCCTCCTAATTTCAGTTCCTGGGGAAAACACTCCTATTGTCCTGGCGTTGCAGAGCTAGGGAGGATGGATTGGAGGCGGGGGTGGGGGGAATGCAGGGGCAGTTCAGTGTGCGGAGGGGGGTGTTGTTCACTGATCAGCAAGAAATCCTCGATGTTTCTGAAGCTGGTGCATTGAGATCACTGGGTATGGGGGGAGCGTTTTCATGGATTGATTTTAAACGGCTGAATAGATGATAAGTCGAAAAATGGAGCAACCATGGAAGTGGCGGGGCAAGGAGAAAGCAACTGAGTGAGGCTCGTTTCATTGCATTTCATCAGAAAGCTTTTTTTCTGGAGATTTCCCTTTGGGTCCTAGTTTAAATGCCAGCTGTTTTAAACCCGGCCAACCGATTGTCCTGCATTTCCTCCGGTGTTAACTTGCTGCTTAGTTTGGATTTTTGATTTTCTTTCAGGTCTTGGGAGAAGAGTCGCTCTCCCAGTGGAAACCCACTCAACCCTCGCTCTCAAGAACAGCCCACCCAAGGAATAAGCCAGATGTTCAGTAAAAAACGAGAGCTTGAGTTTGACTATTTGCAGCCGTGCTTCTATCCAGACGAAGATGATTTGTATTTGTGCAGGCCGGACTCTGCTTCCCCAGGGGAAGACATCTGGAAAAAGTTTGAATTGCTGCCTACCCCTACCCCAGGGCTTCAGGTGACCCCCGCAGGAGGGGCTCCAGTGCCGTGGGGAGGGGTGGCTTTAGGGGCATTCCGAACCCATGACCCTCTGGACTGGCCATCTGAACTGCTGCTGCTGCCTGCGGAGGCTGAGCTGTGGGGAAGCGCAAATGGAGGAGACGTATTCAAGACCGGTTTGGGGGAAAGCAACAACCTCGGCTCCGTCATTATCCAGGACTGTATGTGGGGCGGCTTCCCTGCCCACGAGACGCTGACGAGGGCAGTGGTTGAGAAACCGCAGGGCCAGTCGGGAGCAGCCGTGGCACCACTGACAGCTGGCACATCCACCACCACCGCCAGCCCTGGGGGCACCGGCAGCAACAGCCACGCAGAGCTCAGCAGCTCTCTGTTGCAGTGTGTGGATCCTGCCGTGGTGGGCCCCATCCCCATCAACAGGAGGGAGCCAGTGGCAGCAGCCCCAGCCCCAGGGGGAAGCGATGGCATCCAGGTGAACGTTAGTGGGATCGAAGAGGGGGCAGCAGCTGCCACCCAGCGCAGCAGCCTCCACGCAGGTGCCACCAGCGGCTCAGGAGGTGACACTCTCCGGGACTCAGGTAAATGCTCCACTCAGCAAGAGTTGTTAGCCTGAATCATAGAACCGTAGAAGATCAGGGCTGGAAGGGACCTCAGGAGGTGATCTCGTCCCACCCCCTGCTCAAAGCAGGACTGCGTACGTCTCCCCCGGGGTGTTTGTATGTGCATGGCTGTCCCACCCTCACATGCAGCTTTTGTGGGCAGCATCACCTCTATGATGCATCTCCCCCCAGCCGGAGGCACAGAGGGCAGCATATGAATTCATATGAATTCATTACGGGCAGCCTTGCCAAATTCACTCCACTTAAGGAGGATGTCATGTGATGGTCAAGTAAACTAGCACTAGTTGTTACCCTGGTGAGGTGGGTGAGGAATGTTGTGCCTGGTTGGTACAGTCTGAACCTTCTGCAAGGCTGCGTTAGGCTATCGACATTGAGAGAGAACAAGGGGTGGTCATTTTCTCTCTCTCTGTCTTCACATTTTCCCTCCTGTAATCAAAATTAAGCTCAGGGCATGTGTACACTACGAACATAAGTTGGCCTACGTTAGGTTGACTTACAGCCACGGCAGTAATGACTGCAGGTTTTCATGTCCACACGACCCTCTTTCGGTCAGTGGTGCACGTCAGGAGCGATGGGGGCACCCTAAAGGGAGGGGGGGGGCACCAGCGCCCAAACCGTGACCCCGCTCTTGCGCAGCCCCTTTTCCTCTAGCGACTCAGCTCAGGTTCTTGACTCCCTACCAGGAGCCTGGCTGTCTCCCTGCACTCCAGGAGCGGAGCTCCCCACCAGGAGCCTGGGGGACAGCCGGGCTCCCAGTGGGGAGCCGGGAGCCTGGGCCCAGCCGGGCTTCCAGCGAAGAGCCCGGAGCCCAGGTGGAAACCTGGCTCCCTGCAGGCAGTGGGGAGCCCAGGCAGCAGCCTGGCTGGGAGCCAGGAGCCCGGAGTCAGCTGGGCTGCGAGCCGGGAGCCTGGGGGATCCGGACTCTAGCTGGAGCCCCCATACCCACCCAGGGGTGACAGCAAAAGCCGTGAGCTGGGCACAGGGTTCACAGCCGGGACGGGAGCCTACCAGCCTTTCTTGTCAATGTCATGGCTTCGGCTGGGCGCTCCCTGCTGGCCCCTAGCCCTGAAATGGAGAAGAATGACTGGCAACAGCCCATGTAAGTCATGCGCCGCCCTCAGGACACTGAATGAGCCCCACACCTGTCGTGGAGGTGGAGTTCTTATATCGGTGCAGGCGGGCACTTGGGCCTGGTTTACCCTGGGGGGGGGGGGAAGAGGGGATCGATCTAAGTTACGCAACTTCAGCCACAAGAATCATGCCACTGAAGTCGCTGTACTCAGGTCTACTCACCACGGTGTCTTCCCTGTGGGGAGTCGATTGCTGACGCTCCCCGGTCGACTCCGCCTGCACCCCTCGCTCCGGAGTACCGGAGACTAGATGCGGTAAATCCACCCCCGCTGGATCGATCGCGGCCCGGCGGGTAGTATAGACAAGCCCTGAAATCAGTGGGAGGAAAGCTGTAGTGTAGACACTGACCTCATTAGCTTGACATAAACTGTCTGACTTCGACTGAACTCTGCAGTGTAGACCAGGCCCTAGTCTTCCCTTTTCCCAAGCCCCTCCAGGCACCCATGTGGTCAGGCGACCAAAGAAAATAAATCCATGACCCTAGGTCAGGGTGGGCAAACTACAGCCTGCGGGTCAGATCCAGCCACCAGCTGTTTTAATCCCTCCCTCGAGCTCCTGCTGGGGAGTGGAGTCTGGGGCTTGCTCTGCTCGGTGTTCCAGCCGTAGGGGCAGCCAAGGGGCTCCCCTCTGCACGCTGCCCCTGCTCCAAGCGCTGCCCCTGCAGCTCTCATTGGCTGGGATTCACAGCCAATAGGAGCTGCAGGGGCGGTGCCTGCAAACTGGGCAGTGTGCAGAGCTGCCTGGCCACACCTCTGCGTAGGAGCTGGAGAAGGGATATGCTGCTATTTCCAGGAGCCGCTTGAGATAAGTGCTGCCCAGAGCCTGCACCCCTGTGCCTCCCCCCACACCCCAATCCCCTGCCCCAGCCCTGATCCCCCTCCCACCCTCTGAATCCCTCGATCCCAGACCGGAGCAACCTCCTGCACCCCAAACCCCTCATCCCCAGCCCCCCCCTGAGCCTGCACCCCCAGCCGGAGCCCTCGCCCACCCCAGAGCCACCCTAGAGCCCTCGGGCGAAAAAGTTTGCCCACCCTTGCCCTAGGTCCTGCCCCCTTTCTTTGTTTCTTGAATCTCAGTGAGTCAATAAAAAAAATGGAGGAAAAGTGGGAGGGCAGATTCCTCAGTGCTGAGGAAGCCCCCGTGCCTTGAAGTGCTTGTGCAGAGAGAGAGAGGAGGGGTAAGTAAAATGGCAGCTGAAGTGAGGGGAGGGGTGTGGAGCTGGGGAAGAATCAGTTCAGTATAGAACATGACAGTGGGGTGAGCCCTTAGGGCAAGGGTCATCAATTATTGTCACAATCCAAATTTCTTGGTCAAGGTCCAGACTCCAGAGAAAATAACAACACTAATGATAATAATCATATATAAAATATGTTGGGGTCTGTTCAAAAGCCTCTGGTGGTCTAGATTTGGCCCGTGGGCCTCCTATAGACTACCCCTGCCTTAGGGCATGGGACCCCCTGCAGTTAAAGAGAGGGGAGGCTAGGAGAGAGTCCACCACCAGCAGATTCAGAAGCGGTGAGAGGGATTTAGGGTGCCATGAAAGTTAGTCTGGGAGAGGGGGAAGCTTGTAAATCCCAGACCAGGCTCGTTTGCTTTTCTTTATTAACAAAAACAGCCAAGAACTAAACCCCTCACTGTCCAAGTGGGTGCATGTGTTTTACCCCCTCCCAGTTCAAACCCTGGTATATGGGTTTGCAAGTAGGTGGCAACATGCTTGTCGGAGGACATTGCCTTTTGGAAAGGATTCTTTGAGGGATCCTTTTGCAGGGGGCTGATGATAAAGCAGAGAGTGGTATATAACTAAAGGGCATCCTATCCTGGGCACATTCTTACTGATGCTGGGTGAATTTGAGTGGGTTTTTTTAATCTTCTCCCATGCCAAAGCCTACAGTGTGGTTTCTCTCAAAATTCATTCATGTGGCCAAATAAAAGGCAGCTTATGCGGAATGTATTGTGTAAACAGTGCATTGCCAATATAGGAAAATGTTTTTAGTGTAAAATAACCCTGCCCTGTGCATGGTTTTTAAATGGCTGGGCAGTCTAATAATTTAGCAGGGAAATGTTTGACTTTGGGTGTTGGATTAAGACACGGAGAAAAATCCAGAATGCTAAAAAAATCCTCTGTAAAAAACCCACCTGTCGTTGCAAAGAAGCCCACTTCAATTGTAAGCACAGTTTCTCGTAGGTAAACGAGTAGATCCATATGATCATTATCCTAAACTTGATGACAAGTCTCCTGTTTCAATGTCTGTAACTGGACAGCTCTCTGTGAGGCAGCACTTTCTCCCAAAGGAGCTGTCTTCTTGGCAGTGCCCCAGAACACGGTCTTACGGAGACTCAGGCTGGAACAGCTTCACATTCTGCATCAGAACAAATCTCTTTAGCTTTCTGACTCCTTTTTGGTCAAGCAGGGGAGGTGATGTGATATTGTGTGTGTGCGTGCACATGCATGTGTGTTCTGTGCCCCAGTTTGATGGTTAAAGTATAAATTAGGGCATTTTCTCTAATACCGTTTCCTCTAGTGTGTTTATTTGGGTTGCACCTTCATGTGTCCTCCTATTATAGAGCTTGAAAGTGCAGTAAACTGTCGGTTTAGGGTTATAATTTTAATTTTGCAGATACCCACTTATCTCGGTGGGAGTGTGTGCATTGTGTGTGTATAACTATCTATCTCCATCTATCTGTAGATAGTTAGTATATGCACCCTATACTTATCCTCAATTACTACATTATTGCTTTTAGTGCATGTTTTGAACCCTTAAAAACCTATGGATTGCCGTTTGTCCTGAGAATCCACACAGATATGTTACTAGTTTTTAAATGTCAAGGTCCTGTGTGTATGTTTTTTAGAGAGAACAACTTACTTTCTTTATCTTATATTTTGTATTTCTAAAGATGAGGATGAAGCAGAAGACACTGAGGTTCTGGCAGTGGAGAAAAAGCACTCTGACTCCAAGAAGACTATTATGGCTTTTATTCAAAAGCCTTGCACCCCGATTCACGAGCATGGTTACTGCATTGCCCCTTCCTCGTACATTGACAGAGAAGATGCCCTGCTGCAGGAAAAGCTAAAAAATAAGGTGCCCCATAACATAAAACCCTTGATCCAAGCAGAGTCTAGTTCAAGTCCTCAAAATGCAGTCTCAGCGGATCACAAACGTCGACAGCACAATCGTCGGGAACGTCAGCGGAGGAAGGCTGTGTGGTGTAGTTTTCTCACATTAAGGGACCACGTACCTGAACTGGTTAAAAATGAGAGCGCTGCAGCAATACTCATCTTGAATAAAGCCATTGATTATATCCATTCCCTTCAGGCAGAGGAACAGAAGTTATTACTAGAAAAGGAAAACTTGCAAGCCAGACAACAGCAGTTGTTAAAGGAAACAGAACACATGGAGACTGGCTAAAGTTTTTTTTTACCTGACCTGGACAGTCACTGCCGCTTTACACATTTTTGATTGTTTAAAAAAAATTGTGTTTTCTGATGTTAATGTTGGTTTTACTTTCAATCCAGTCCTCGCAGTAGTTGATGAACTATGTTGTCCAGGGACAGCACATGGATGTTCTTGCAAGGAGTTCAAAGACTGCCAAACAACGATGCACTGCCCTCGTATTGCTTCTTAAGTACTATAGATGTTCTTTAAAAGTTGTGAGCATTTGGAGCTACTGGTGGTTCCTTGTTGAGTTGAAAAATATTCATTCCTAATTTTGAATGGTGCTTATTTTCTACCAGGTGTAACTTCAGGAGTTACCATTTGTACCTGTCACGGACTCACAGGTCGTGCCCACTCTTGGCCCCGTGCGGTCAGTGGGGGGTGCCCCTTTCAGTGTGACAGTCCTTCTCGGGGGTTCACTCTCTCCCGGGGGTTAAGCCCCTCCACCTCCTGGAGCCGCACCTCTCTGAGCCTTAGCACGCCTGTCTCTGCCGTGGGCCCCCTCACAGCGAGTCCCCTCGCTCGGGACCCCCCGGGGCCTCCACCCCCAAAGGGGACGATGCCACCCTGTTCTCTAGCCCGGAGCGACTCTCAGCCAGCGTAACACAGGAGGGTTTATTGAGCGTTGAACACAGCACAGGAACTCTCACAACCCTCAGGCCTGGCCTCCCTCAGCACGGCACATCCCAGTCTCCCCTGCATTCAGGGGGTCTCTGCCTGCTCCCCCTCTCTAGCCCAGAGCCCCCATGCTGGGCAGCTGAGATCCCCGGCCCCCAGCCCCGCCTCTGTCCATTGTCTTCTCTCCAGGCAAACAGGGTCATGAACAGGGTCCTCTAGCTAGAACCGGTTGGTCGGGTCCCCGGGGGTCCTCGCAGCCCATTGTTTTCCCACCGGCCAGAACTGACTGAGACTCCTGAGCTGGGCCTCCTGGTCACCAGGTCATTGGCTGGGGTCCCAAGTTCCCTCGCCCGTCCTCTGTAACAACAGACTCCCTCTCCCATCGCCTTGTTAAACTGGTAACCCCAGGGAAACTGAGTCCCACCCCTCTGCATGCAAACCATAGAAAAAACAAGGAAAAAAATCCCATAGGAAACCAGGAATCTCCCCCACTTCATCACCTCTCTTCCCCCTTCGAGTCTGAATGGAGCAGGGTCACTTAGCCAGTGACCTGGGGAAGTCAGGGCCCCCGCTCCGTGATAAAGCATCGGCTATAACATTGGCACTCCCCCTCACGTGGACCACCTCCATGTCATAACCCGGAAGGAGAAGACTCAGCAGCTTGGCATTAGCCCCTTGCGCCTGCAGCCCTCGGTCCCAGAAGCGCCCCCCCTCAGGGGGCTTCCACCCAGTTAACACCCCGGGGGTTCTGCTTGGCTGCCATTTCCTTCATCTTCAGGCACTGGGCCACCTTGTGCCCCTTTTGGCCACAGTAATGACATTTCCCGTCCCTCAAGTCCCATGAGGGGGGGTCAGCCCGCCCCAGCCTTCACAGGCACCCCTGAGTTGGGCCTCCTGGAGTCCCACCTTGGAGAGGTCTCTGGGTGACTCCCCTTCTGAGTCCCCGATGCGGGTCTCCCTCCTGCCCCCGATCTGCTCTCCACAAACTCATCCGCCAGTGCCCCCGCACTGGGCAGATCTCTGGGCTTCCGGTCCACTAGCCACATCTTAAGGTCTGGAGGGCAGATGTCGTACAGCTGCTCCAACCCCACCAGGTTATACACGCCCTCTGTGGTTGCGGCCCCTGCACCCTTCCCCCACTTGCAGAGATCTTCCCCCAGCAGGTTGGCGACCTCCTTGTAAGTGACACCTGAGGCCTTGCACACACCCCAGAATCGTTTCCTGTTCGCCTCGGGGGTCAGTTCAAACTTCTGCAGCAAAGCCTGTTTGAACAGGTCACAGTCCCTCGTCTCAATCCCATCCATTTGGCTGAACGCCTCTATGGCCTTGGGACCCAGCCGGGGGGTCAGACAGCGGAGCCTGTTTGCGGGGTCGATCTGGTTCAGACCACAAGCCTTCTCAAAGGCCGTGAGATCGGCATCAATATTCCCCCCCCCCGCCTTGAACTGGGGCAGCAGCTTGGAGTCCAGATTCCCCAGTAACTCCTCACTTCATGTGGTAGTTATGTTCTTGAAAAATGCTACTTCAAGCAAAACGATGTTAAGCGAATCCAGTTTCCCCATAAGAATGACAAAAGACCCCCCCACACCCACACACACAGAGTATAAGTTTTAAACAAACAATTTAATATTGTACACCGCAATGATGATTGTAAAGCTTGGGTGAGGAGGTGAAGTCAGAGGGAGGAAGAGGGTGGGATATTTCTCAGGGAATGCCTTACTGCTAAATGATGAACTAGCACTCGTTGAGCCCTCAAGGGATAACACATTGTTGTTAATGTAGCCTCACATGCTACAAGGCAGCACGAATGGAGGGAGGGGAGCCTGGATTGCAGAGAGAGACAGAGAGACAAAGTGTGTGTGTGAGAGACTCGCATTGCCCCTTTAAGTACACTAACCCCACTCTAAGTATATTGCCTTTTTAAGTAGATCAGCAAGTTGAAACAGCAGCTGCTGCCTGCAAGCTCCCTCTGTCCTGAGCCCTGTCCTGTTGTGCCCCCCTCCCCGCTCTGTGGAAATGGGGTAAAGTAGTGGGGGGCAGGAGCGGGGGACACCCTGACATTAGCATCCCTCTTCCCCCCACCCCCTGCACAGCAAACAGGAGGCTCCCAGGAGCAGCGCACGGCAGTGGAGGGAGGGACAGCTGAACTGTCTGGCAATTGATAGCCTGCTGGGCGGCTGCCGCACAGGGAACTTAGGGGAGCTGATGGGGGGGGGGGGCTGCTGGTCCACCCTGGTTCCAAGCCCCCACCAGCTAGCTCCAACCATAGGCCCACCGGCTTTAGCTGGTGCCAGTGGGAGCTCGTGCCCTCCTGGCCCCGCCCAACCCCCCCCCCCTTCCCAACCCCTTCCCCAAATCCCCGGCCCCGCCTCCTCCCCCGGGCGTGCTGCATTTCCCCTCAACCCCCCGGGGGAGAAGCGGAGCGGTGGAGTCCTCAGGGGAGGAGGCAGAGCGGAGGTGAGCTGGGGTGGGGGGGCGTGTGGAGGGCCACCTGCAGCAGGTAACCCGGGGGGGGGTGCAGGGGAACCGCTCCCCGCCCCAGCTCACCTCCGCTCCGCCTCCTCCCCTGAGCGCCCGCCGCCGCTCTGCTTCTCCCCCTCCCAGGCTTGCTGCGCCAAACAGCTGATTCGCACAGCGAGGCTGGAGAAGTGGAGCAGCGGTGGAGTGCTCAGGGAAGGAGGCAGAGCGGAGGTGAGCTGGGGCGGGGGGGGCTCCATCGGGCTGCTCTTTCTGCAAGCAGTGGCCAAGGCTGCCGAACAACAGGGGGTCAGGAGCAGGGGGTCCCGGAGGGGGCGGTCAGGGGACAAGGAGCAGGGGGGGTTGGCTAGGGGGTGGGGGGGCCCGGAGGGGGCGGTCAGCGGACAAGGAGCAGGGGGGCTGGATAGGGAGTGGGGTCCCCGGGGGTGGTTAGGGGCCAGGTGTCTCAGGAAGGACAGTCAGGGAACAGGGAGCAGGGGTGGGTCGGACCGGGTGCAGAGACAGGCCCCGCCCCCATTGCCAGCCACGCCCCAGCCGTGCACAGACCCCACGGCCGGCGGCCAGAGGAGCCCGGGGTGATCCTGGCCCCCCTCCAGCCCTTCGCCCCTCCCCGCCACTGACGTCACTCTGGGAGCAGAGCCGCCCCCGCCCTCACAGCCAGGGCTGGCCAGAAGTGGGAGGGGCTGGGAGAGACCAGCAGGGGCGCCCTGCCTGGCCCCACCCCTCCCCCTCCCATCTCTTACCCCTCCCCCCCTTTGTTCCCCTTGCCCCCACCACCAGCCTTGCGTCTGCCCCATTGTTGGCCATTCCCCCCCACACACACACACACCACTAAGGGGCAATCCCAGGTCCAGCCAGCAGCAGAACCTGCCCTCAGGACATCAGGTCACTCCCACCTCACCCAGCGTGGGACAGCGTCAAGCCCCCCACCTCCCCCTCAGGCCCCACCCTCTGGCCAGGCTATAGGTGCGAAGCCAGAGCCAGGCAGTGCAGGGCAGCTGCTCCCCTGGCTGGGGGTGCCATGGAGCAGGCAGCCGGGACTCCCCACCCCCCATCTGCTGCTGGTGCCAGAGGTTTGCAACTGCTCCTCATCTCCCAGCCCCCTGCGACTCCACATGCAGCAGCTGATCAGAGCCGCCGGGTGGGGGCAGGCCAATGTGTCCTCAAATTTTTGACAGGTCATGTGGGCAAAAAATTGCTTCTGTGGAAATGTTTGTGCGCGTGGTGTTTTGCCAGGTGCGCGGGGTTTAGGAGCTGTGTGCGCGCTGTGGCAAAGTACCTGCTTCTCCTCAGCAGACTCCGTCCTTTTCAGCCTTGGAGACACAGGCTTGGGCAAGGCAAACCATTACCAGTAGCACAGGGTCCGGCTGTACCTTCCCCTGGTCAGTCCCTTGTGTTTGTTTTCCTTCCCTTCTGGGGGAGGAAATGCAGCCCTCCTTCCAGGAAGGGTTCAGGGTCTTGCTGCACTCAGCCTACTGGCAACTTCCCTCACACTCACCCACAGTCATACAGGGGAGGGTTTAAAAAGGTCTCCAGCAGTTGCAGCCAGCCAGACCTAATTAGCTCCCTAGTAACCCCTTTCCCAGCTGAACCTTATTTCCCCGTAGTCATCTCTCCTCAGTGGCTAGGGAGAGGCCTTTTAACCCCCTGGGACCAATTACCACCCCCTCCTTCGTAGCGGTTAGTCCCGGGTGGACCACAGCGCGCACAGCTTAGAGGGAACAGTGGAGGGGGACCTGGCTCCAGGGCCGACAGGGCCCTTGGGGAGCAGCTACGGCAGGGGGGCCCTTCTGGCACACAGCCCCAGCTATCATAGAATCAGAGAATCTCAGGGTTGGAAGGGACCTCAGGAGGTTCTAGCCCAGCCCCCTGCTCAAAGCAGGACCGAACCCAATTAGATCATCCCAGCCAGGGCTTTGTCAAGCCTGACCTTAAAAACCTCTAAGGAAGGAGATTCCACCACCTCCCTAGGTAACCCATTCCAGTGCTTCACCACCCTACTAGTGAAAAAGTTTTTCCTAATATCCAACCTGAACCTCCCCTTCTGCAACTTGAGACCATTACTCCTTGTTCTGTCATCTTCTACCACTGAGAACAGTCTAGATCCATCCTCTTTGGAACCCCCTTTCAGGTAGTTGAAAGCAGCTATCAAATTGCCCCTCGTTCTTCTCTTCTGCAGACTAAACAATCCCAGTTCCCTCAGCCTCTCCTCATAAGTCATGTGCTCCAGCCCCCTAATCATTTTTGTTGCCCTCCACTGGACTCTTTCCAATTTTTCCACATCATTTCTGTAGTGGGGGCCCAACACTGGACACAGTATTCCAGATGGAACAGACCCCAGGGCTGCATTCATATGCTCTGCCCACTAGGCTGTGCTGCTTCTCCGTCCAGAGGGAGGAGGTGGAGAGAAACCAAGGAGCGCTGGTTTTGCATGGGTTACACACAGCCAGGCCCAGCAGGAAGGGGAGGGGAGCTGGGCGCGGGCCCTGGGACTGGCAGGGAGCAATTTTTCCCCGTGGGTGCTCCAGCCCCGGAGCACCCACGGAGTCGGCGCCTATGCCGGGGCCGGCCAGGGCCACTCGTCTGTGCCCTGAGCGAAGCGAAGTCTGGACCATTTTACACAAGCCCTCGGTCAGCAGCAGAATAAAAATCCCAGCAGCTGCCGTGTCGTGTCGTGTCATGTCGTGCCGCACCGTGCTGTGCTGTGCCATGTCATGCCATAGACTCAGAGAATCTCAGGGTCAGAAGAGACCTCAGGAGGTTCTAGTCCCACCCCTGCTCAAAGCAGGACCAATCCCAACTAAATCATCCCAGCCAGGGCTTTGTCAAGCCTGACCTTAAAAACCTCTAAGGATGGAGATTCCACCACCTCCCTAGGTAACCCATTCCAGTGCTTCACCACCCTACTAGTGAAAAAGTTTTTCCTAATATCCAACCTAAACCTCCCCCTCTGCAACTTGAGACCATTACTCCTTGTTCTGTCATCTTCTACCATTGAGAACAGTCTAGATCCATCTTCTTTGGAACCCCCTTTCAGGTAGTTGAAAGCAGCTATCCCTCGCCATGCAGCCTGAGCTACCCCCCTGCCCGCCCACTCTCTAGCTACCCCCGCCTGCATCCTGAGCAATTTGCAACCTTTTTCAGCTGAGTCCCCCCACTTTGAGTTATATTTTTTGCTTGTGTCCCCCTATAACCCAGACAGGCTGGGTGGCCTGCTGAGGTGAGTCAGGGGGTGGATGTGGCGTGCCCTCCCTGAACCCCGCTGTGTGGAGCAGGCCCCCCTCCAAATAAGTCAAACTATGCCTATACCCAAGGGTCCCAGCCCGGAGACCTCCTGAGTCCACCCCCTGCCCCTGGAGTTTTTATATAGTATGTTGAGGGGGGGGGCTCAGAAAGAAAAAGGTTGAGAACCCCTGTTCCAGGAGTTGTGAAAGATAAGTGTTAACTGTTCCAAGATTGCTTCAGCTAACTCCTTTAGTACCCTAGGATGAATTTCATTAGGCCTTGCTGACTGTAATACATCTAACTTATCCAAATATTTATTAACAAGGGCTGTCAATTAATTGCAGTTACCTCATGCCAGTAACTCAAAAAAATTAATCGTGAGTAATCACAGTTTTAATCATACTATTAACCAATAGAATACCAATTGAAATTTATTAAATATTTTGGATGTTTTTCTACATTTTTATGTATACTGTATTCTGTGTTCTAGTTGAAATCAAAATGTACATTATTTTTTATTACAAATATTTGCACTGTAAAAATGATAAACAGAAGAAACAGTATTTTTCAGTTCACCTCATACAAGTACTGTAGGGCAATCTCTTTGTCATGAAAGTGCAATTTACAAACGTAGATTTTTTTCTGTTACCTAACTGCACTCAAAAACAAAACAATGTAAAACTTCAGAGCCTAGAGGTCCACTCAGTCCTACTTCTTGTTCAGCCAGTCGCAACGACAAACAAGTTTGGTTACATTTGCAGGAGATAATGCTGCCCGCTTCTTATTTACAATGTCTCCTGAAAGTGAGAACAGGTGTTCGCATGGAACTTTTGTAGCCAGCATTGGAAGGTATTTACTTGCCAGACATGCTAAACATCTGTATGCCCCTTCATGCTTCCACCACCATTCCAGAGGACATGCTTCCATGCTGATGACGATCATTAAAAAAATAATGCGTTAATTAAATTTAAAGGAATAAACTGGCCATGTTTGAAGGAGCTATTCCTGACTAGCACTGCTGAGATTTTGGGTGGTTTGCTAAAGGAATCTGCTCCAGGGAAGTGTATGTTTAGCACGGTGAAGGAGTTGGCAAGAACTCAGCTAGAAATAGCAAGCACCCAGCTGTTGGTTTTCACCCCAGAGAAGGAAGCTATGGAGAGCTATGGCCCACATCAAACTGTTCAGAGAACACGGCTCCCTTCTTCAGTAGCATTGCTTTCAGCCCCAAAGCATGCCAGGATTAGACTGGAAACAATTGTCCTTTACTATTTGGCACGGAAGTATCATGAGGAAACGAGGACATTCCTTCCCTGTGGAGTCCAATCTGGCTGCCTGATTGGACAAGGACTTTCATGGTGTGCGAGTGACAGTAACTTTCCCCCTTGGTAACAATGCCACTGAGCCCACCTTGTGAAATGCTTCGGGGACTAGGGCTGAGAAGCTCCCATAGAAACGCTGCATATTATCACGGCAATAAAACAGTCTGACATTCAGGGGTTGGGTCAGTGGCTACTGCCCCTTCTCTCCTCCCCTCTCATTGGACGGGGAAATCTCCCAGGAGAGTTTGGAGACACCCTCATCCCTTCCCTTCACCGTGGCTCTGGCTAGCTCTTCCAGCAGGAACTGCTCCGGCCCCAGTCCCTCCACAAACCCAGGCAGCTCTTCCCACTCCCAGATGATCTTCTGCCTCTTGGCTTCTGTCTGTTTCTGCCATGACAGGGAGAGGGAGATGGCGGAGAACCATAAATGTGTCTCCAAGAAATGGGGACCTCTTCACCAGAGAACAGGATCTCTCTCTGTGGGTGACGGGAAGTTCATTTAGGCCAGGAGGGAGGAGGAATCAGGGCGGGGGAAGCTGTACATTGCTAACAGGAGGGGATTTTCTCATCAAATTGGCCTGAGCCAAAATCTTCATCTCTCCAGCCCACATCTTCTCTCCTTTCTCCCCATCTCCCCAAGGTGCTAGAAAGGAACGGGGTCACTCATCTATCGAACCAGCCTTTGGCCAGGGGCTTTCTGGGCCAGTAGGGAGACTGACATTCTCCTTCACAGCAGCCTTGTGCACCGTAAGGCCATCCCGTCCCCTGCACTCTCCTTGGGCTCCACGGGGGCTGGTTTTCACACTGAGGCTGGCCGAACGAGCCCGGTGTTTACCACGTCACTCAGGGCACTGTGATCCCAGGCAAATCGGAGAGCCTGGGGCTCCAGGCATCTAGCAACAACTCCTCGCCTCGCCGTTCCTCCTTGGCCTGGGCGGCTTCTCCCCCTTTGCAGCCGTGTCAGGTGCTCCCATGGTGCCTCCTAGAAGAAGGCAGGGGAGGGGGGCTACAAACCACTACAAGGGGCCTCCCAGCTGCCGGAGTTCAGGGCCCACCTTGCCCTGCGGACACCTAAGCGGAATTCCTGGGACTTGGATTTTTTCCCGGGTGTACACTCTGAGCGAGGAAGATCTGGAAGGGAAAGGTGAAAGGAGGATCAGGTTTTCAGACAAAAGCACAAAACCCTCTGGTGAAATGCCAGGCGTGCAGCCCAAAACCCAGCTCCTACCCGCAGCCTAAAAAGTCAACGTCAAAGTCTTGGGTGACATGATTCTGGTATAAACAGCTGCTCCACCCCACATGATAGGTGGCTGCATCTGAGCCCTGGTCTACACTACGAGTTTAGGTCGAATTTATTAGCGTTATTTCGATTGATCCGTGCACCCGTCCACACGACGAAGCCCTTAACATCGACTTCTAGGGCTCTTAAAATCGATCTCGCCACTCCACCCCCAACGAGGGGATTAGCGCTTAAATCGATATTGCCGAATCGATGTAGGCTAGTGAGGACGCAATTCGACAGTATTGGCCTCCTGGATCTATCCCACAGTGCAATATTTGACCGCTCTGGACAGCAGTCTGAGCTCCAATGCTCCGCCCAGGTAGACAGGAAAAGCCCCGCGAACTTTTGAATTTCATTTCCTGTTTGGCCAGCGTGGTGAGCTGCAGGTGAGCGCAGATCTCATCAGCAGAGGTGACCATGATGGAGTCCCAGAACCAAAGACGAGCTCCAGCATGGACCGATGGTGAAGTACGCGATCTGATCGCTGTATGGGGAGACGAAACCGTGCTAGCAGAGCTACGGTCCAAAAGAAGAAACGCCAATACATATGCCAAAGTCTCCAAGGGCATGCAGGACAGAGGCTACAACAGGGACGCGCAACAGTGCCGCGTGAAAATTAAGGAGCTCAGGCAAGCCTACCAAAAAACCAGAGATGCAAACAAACGCTCTGGGTCAGAGCCCCAGACATGCCGCTTCTATGATGAGCTGCATGCCATTCTAGGAGGTGCAGCCAGCACTGACCCACCCATGTGGTATGACTCCGTATGTGGATCATCAGAAACCACAGAGGAGCATGATGATGATAATGATGCTGAAAATAGCGCCCAGACACAGCAAGGAAGTGGAGAAGCCCTTTTCCCCGACAGCCAGGAACTCTTTGTCACCCTGGAGCCAGTACCCTACGAACCCACCCAAGGCGTGCTCGATGCAGGAGAAGGGACCTCTGGTGCCTCTGGTGAGTGTACCTCTGTTAATTAATACATGTTTTACAAGCAAGCGTGTTTAATGATCAATTCGCGGCCAGTACAGCTACAGCTACTGGAAAACTCTGTTAACATGTTCGGGGATGGAGCAGAAATCCTCCGGGGACATCTCCAGAAAGATCTCCTGGATGTACTCCCAAAGCCTGTGCAAAAGGTTTCTGGGGAGGGCAGCCTTATCCTGTGCTCCGTGGTAACACACTCTACCATGCCAGGCCAGTAGCACGTAGTCTGGAATCATTGCTTTGCAAAGCATGGCGGCGTATGGTCCCGGTGTTTGCTGGCATTCAAGCAACATCCGTTCTTTATCTGTCTGTGTTATCCTCAGAAGAGTGATATCATTCATGGTCACCTGGTTGAAATAGGGGAATTTTATTAAGGGGGTATTCAGAGGGGCTCCGTCCCTGCTGGGCTGTTTGCCTGTGGCTGAACGGAAATCTTCCCCGCTGTGACCCACGCGGTGGGGGGAGGGGGAACAGCGAACATCTTGGATGTGTGTCTGTGTGTGTGGGGGGGTGTCGATTAGGTTCGCGCTGCACGTTAACCCGAAAACCGCCGCCCCTCCCTTTTCAATTGCCAACCAGTTTTAAATTGCCAGCCCAAAGGCTGTTTGTTATGGGAAATGAGGGGGTTGCTGTTTGAAAACATTCCCACATGTTATGAAGGTTAAAGAAGCCTATAGACTGTGGCTTACCATGGCTGCCTGCAAGCCGAATTCTGTTGCCCGCCGGACCTGCTTGTGTGATCTCTCACACCAAACCGGCAGACCCTCAATATAACAGGCAAAGTGCAACCTTGGACCAAATGCATATGTGATATGTAATGTTTGGAGCATTGTTCTCTAATATGTGTCTTTTAAACTACTCCTCTCCCGTTTGTTTCCTCCCGCAGCTGCAAATGTTTCAACGCCACCCCTTTCATCACCGTCCCAGAGGCTAGCGAAGATTAGAAGTAAAAAAAAAAGGAATCGAGATGATATGTTCTCAGAACTCATGGAATCCTCCCACACTGAAGCTGCCCAGCAGAATGCGTGGAGGCAGACACTGTCGGAGTCCAGGAAGGCAGAATTTGATCGTGCGGACAGGTGGCGTGCTGAAGAGAATGACTGGCGGGATGAAGAGAGTAGGTGGCGTCAGCGTGCAGAGAGAAGGCAGGATGCAATTCTGAGGCTACTGGAGGATCAAACGGAAATCCTCCGGCTTATGGCTGAGGAAAGGCGTAGGGTTCAGGAAAGGCCGCCTGAGCCCAGACCGCCGCTACAGCCCCTGTGCAACCAACAGCCCTCCTTCCCGAGTCCCATAACCTCATCCCCGAGACGCCCAAGAACGCGTTTGGGCGGCCTCCGTGCACCCAACCACTCAAGTCAAGAGAACAGTCCAAGCAAGAAAGGGCTGGCATTCAATAAGTTTTTAAGTGCTGTGTGTCCTTGTCCTTCCCTCATCCCCTCCTCCACCACCCATCCTGGTGCTTCCCTTCCTCCACCAGCTATTCCGGGAGACTGTGGCAGTTAGCCCCATAGTTCCCCCTCTTTGTTTTACGAATTAATAAAGAATGCATGATTTTTAAGCAACAATGACTTTATTTCCTCTGCGAGCGGTGATCGAGGGGGGGAGGGCAGGGCGGTTTGGGTAAAGGGAAGTAGAGTGAATGAAGGGGCGGGGCTTTTCATTACAGGGGAAAAACAGAACTTTCACACAGCATCCTGGCCATTCATGAAACTGGTTTTCAAAGCTTCCCTGATGCGCAACGCACCCTGCTGTACTCTTGTAATAGCCCTGGTGTCTGGCTGCGCATAACCAGTGGCCAGGCGATTTGCCTCAACCTCCCACCCCGCCATAAACGTCTCCCCCTTACTCTCACAGATATTGTGGAGCGCACAGCAAGCAGTAATAATAATGGGAATATTGTTTTCGCTGAGATCTAACCGTGTCAATAAACTTCGCCAGCGAGCTTTTAAACGACCAAATGCACATTCCACCACCATTCTGCACTTGCTCAGCCTATAGTTGAAAAGGTCCTGACTACTGTCCAGGCTACCTGTGTATGGCTTCATGAGCCATGGCATTAAGGGGTAGGCTGGGTCCCCAAGGATAACTATAGGCATCTCAACATCCCCAACGGTTATTTTCTGGTCTGGGAAGAAAGTCCCTTGCTGCAGCAGCCGAAACAGACCAGAGTTCCTGAAGATGCGAGCGTCATGTACCTTTCCCGGCCATCCCACGTTGATGTTGGTGAAACGTCCCTTGTGATCCACCAGTGCTTGCAGCACTATTGAAAAGTAACCCTTTCGGTTTATGTACTCGCTGGCTTGGTGGTCCGGTGCCAAGATAGGGATATGGGTTCTGTCTATCGCCCCACCACAGTTCGGGAACCCCATTGCTGCAAAGCCATCCAGTATGAGCTGCACATTTCCCAGACTCACAACCCTTGGTACCAGCAGCTTGGTGATCGCCCTGGCTACTTGCATCACAACAGCCCCCACTGTAGATTTTCCCACTCCGAATTGATTCGCGACTGACCGGTAGCTGTCTGGCGTTGCAAGCTTCCACAGGGCTATCGCCAGTCGCTTCTGTACTGTGAGGGCTGCTCTCATCTTGGTGTTCTGGCGCTTCAGGGCAGGGGAAAGCAACTCACAAAGTTCCATGAAAGTGCCCTTACGCATGCGAAAGTTTCGCAGCCACTGGGATTCATCCCAGACCTGCAGCACTATGTGGTCCCACCAGTCTGTGCTTGTTTCCCGGGCCCAGAATCGGCGTTCCACTGTATCAACAAGCCCCATTAACACCATGATGTCCACCTTGCGGGGGGGCCTTTTTTGAGAGAGGTCTGTGTCCATGTCCTCATCACTGTCCTCAGGGCACTGCTGTCGCCTCCTCGCCTGCTGTAGCTGTAGCAGCTCCTGGTTCTCGTTCTGCATATACTCCTGGACAATGCGCGTGGTGTTCATAACGGCGAGAACAGCCGCGGTGATCTGATCGTGCTCCATGCTTTCCCTGGTATGCTGTTTGCAGGACAGCAGAGTGGCAGCAGAAGCAGCGGGTGGATAACAATGGAGTCAGCAATATGGCGCCCATATGAAAAAAGGCGCGAAAGGATTTTTTGCTCCCCCCTCAGTTGCTTTCACGGAGGGAGGGGGGAGCAAGGGTTAGGCTCATTTCCTTCTAGCTGCAGATGGTACAATATGCGGTGAGCAAGGAGGCGCCTTCCCTTCTAGCAGCAGATGGTACAATATGCTTGATATCCATCATCAGCTCCTGGCCCCCTCAAGGATTGAACTCGCAACCCCGGGTTTAGCGGGCCAACGCTCAGACCGCTGAGCTATCCCTCCGCCCGTGTTCCAGGCAGTACTGAATCTCCCTTAAACAAAACGTAAAAAAGAGAATGACCAGAGTCACTCTGGTCACTCCCATTTATGTCCAAGCGCCCCCGGCCAGCCACACCATAGGCCGCCGGCCAGGAGCACACGAATACCAATCATATTGTACAATCTGCTGCGAGAAGGCAAGGAGCTTCTGCTGTATGGTCCCGCGACCACGACCATTTATGGCATATTGCACCATCTGCAGCTAGAAGGCAAGGAGCTTCTGCTGTGTAGTCCCGCGACTACCAGCCTCAGGCGGAATGGCCCCCTCAAGGATTGAACTCGCAACCCTGGGTTTAGCGGGCCAACGCTCAGAACGCTGAGCTATCCCTCTGCCCGTATTATAGTGTGACTGAATCCCCACTAGACCTAATGTCCAGGCGTACGCTGGAGATGTACGGTAATTGTGTGCTGAGCAGGCTTCCGTAGCAAACACGGAAACCCCGGAAAAAAGGCGCGAAAAATATTGCTTTCACGGAGGGAGGGAGGGAGGGAGGGATGACGTACCCAGAACCACCAGCGACAATGTTTTCTGCCCCATCAGGCTTTGGGATCGCAACCCAGAATCCCAATGGGCGGCGGAGACTGCGGGAACTGTGGGATAGCTACCCGCAATGCAATGCTCCGAAAGTCGATGCTAGCCCCGCTACTGTGGACACAGTCAATCGACCTCATGGTCTTAACGCTTGTGTGTGGGGACACACACAATCGATTCCATAAATTCGGGTTTTAAAATATCGACTTCTATAAATTCGACCTAATTCTGTAGTATAGACGTAGCCTCAGTGCTGGGTGAGCGATGCCTGTATAAACAGCTGCCACATCACTGCACCTCAGCACTGGGCAACATAATTGCAGTATGAATAGTTGCCACATCCCACCCCAGAGGTGGCTGCATCTCAGTGCTGGGTGATCTGCTCCCATGTCCCACCCCAAGGCTCTATACAGGTTGTGAAATAGTTTAGGACTAGCCACAGCCATTTTTAAGCAAGGGCTACAGCACGTCTGTTCCCAGCGGGGCTCCGTGGTCAAGACTCACCTGGTCCGTTACATCAGACGCGCTGATCCTCCGTAGTAACTGGACGTGCCGAGTGGAAGTGCTCCCAGCTGGCTGTCCCCCACTGCAGGGCAGGGAAAGAGGGACACAGACCATGCTCCTTCCCACAGCCAGAAGGGGAACCCAGGAAACCTGCCCAATACTGCCTCCAAGAGCTGAGGACAGAACCCAGGAATCCTGACTCTGAGTCCTCTGCTCTATTAGACCATAGAACCCAGGAGTCCGGACTCCCAACCCGCAGCTCTAGCCTCCGGCCAGCATTCCTCCCCAGCGTCAGAAATAGACTCTGTGCTCCCAGCCTCCCTGCTCTACCCACTAGACCCCACTCCCCTCCCAGTGCCTGGGAGAGAACCCAGGAGTTCTGGCTTCCGGCCTCCCTGCTCTAACCACTAAGTGCCCCCCTCCCACCTCTGATGAGTAGCATCAGCTTTCTGCCTTCAGCCCCATCCCTGCTGGGCTGGTGCTTGGGTGGCAACGCGGAAGGGGCGGCAGTCCAGCCGGCCACAGCGGCAATCCGGTGCGCTGCGTTGGGTGGCACAAATAGTCGAGCCGGCCCTGGTTGCTGCAGTTTTAAAAAGGGGCAGAGAAGCGAGATCTTGAGCTCACAGCTGAGTAATCGCAGCTGGTCGTGCTCGGAGGCAGTGAAACGAGCGAACTCTTGTTCAATCTCTGGCCGGTCCAGTGGCTTGAACTGCTTTTCACGGTGGGCTGAGAGATCTCCCGTGGTCCCTCAGCGGCTCTCAGCCCGCTGCCTGGTTGCTGGGCCTGGAGGAACCTCGGAGCAGCTCGGCGCTGGGCATTCTGCCGTTAGAGCTAAAAGCCCCGTGCCCAGAGTCTGCCTCAGCAGCCCTGTTTGCTGTGGGATCTGGTCCCCCCACTTCTCCGGGTCACTCCAAGGTGAAGCCAGTAGCTGCATCCACAATGAATCTGGCAGTGCCTGGCCCCTGCACGGTATCTGGGTCCTCTCAGCGCCCCGCTGGGCAGCAGGAGTTTGTGTTGGGATCCTGTGTGCGCCCCATCCCCTCCCGTGTTGGTTCTCTGCTGTGTTGTGTGATGATCCGTGTTGTAAATAAACCTTTCTAACTCCCTGCCGGCCGCTGATCCCCTCCCATGGCTCTGCTCCACCCCGTGCCAGTGGGGGTGGAACTTGGCTCATGCCACCAAAGTCCCATCCCTTTAGCCAAAGGAGAATCACCATCAGCTGGGAACAGTAGAGGGGATGTGACACACAGCAGGCTAGTTCTTGTTCCACTTAAGCGTCTGCAGAGAACGAGAAGGCTAGTGAAAGGCCTGGAGCCCAAAGCACAGTGAGCCTCCAGCCTGTCCTGTGGGGGTGTAAGTCAGCCTCCAGGGCTGGGGTTCTGTGGCAGGGATGCAAGCTTTGAACCACCATCCTCTAGTGTGGCATATTCCTGAGAAATCAGCTGCCTCGCAAGACACCAAGGAAGCTCAATCCCTTTAGTTTAGCCAAGGGAAGGTTCGGAGGTGACTTGGTCTCCCACTTTGTCTGTACCTCCACGGGGAGGAGATTTCTGAGAGAAGGCTCTCAACTCAGCGGGCAAAGGCAAAATGGGATCCAATGATGGGATCTGGCATAAGACAAACGCAGAGTGGAAATAAGGCACACATTTTTAATAAAGAGGGTGATTAACCATTGGAGCAATTCCTCCGGGTGGAGGGGGGATTTCTCCATCACTTGGAGTCTCTCCATCATGACTGAACATGTCTCACATTCTGCCCTAGCTTGACCACCAGCTAGGGGCTGGCTGCTGGAATGGCTGGGTCGGGGTTCTCCAGCCTGGGATCTGCAGGAGCTCAGACTTGGTGATTCCTGGGCTCCTTTCTGGCCCTCTATTTCAGATCCTGAGGAGCAGCAGCGGCTAGAGATGGCTGGGCTGAGCTGGGCTGGGCCTGAGAAGGCAGCAGGGTGTGGATAAGGAGCGTGGGGCTGCAGCCTCACTGGGTGGATGTAGGATAGCCCTGTCCTTCCCTGTGTGCATTCACAATGCATTCCCAGTTCTACACACGCAGCAGGACCCATCCCAGAGACCTCTCGGGGGCTGCCCAGGAGTGCGGGTGATCCGCTTGCAGTAGCTGGCTTTAATACTTTGCCCCCTTGGCTCTTCCCTCAGGGTGGACTTCACCCTGTCTGTCCAGCGCATCCCTGGGGCTGCCTCTTCAGCATCTGCATGGATTCCCTCCTGATCAGCGGCCCAGTATTAGCTGCCGCCAGAGGACAGCAGCTGCTAAGAGCTGGGCTTTGTTGCTAGAGAATAGGAATAGGTGTAAGAATCAGGAGAGAACAATCCCACAGACCATACTCTCAGCGCTGGGTGGGAAACAGGTCTGTGCTGGGAAAATTTGTGAGGTTTCAAAAACTTTTCCCTGTAGCAAATCAGGCAGAGAAGTTGAAATTTTGAAAAATGTTGCCAAACAAAAATCCGGGTGGGGGGGGAGGGAGGGGAATTCCATTCGGGTGAAACGATACATTGATCATTTAATTACTTTGAAAATTATTTGTACTTACCCATGCTACAGGACCCTATGTTTACAAAACGCATCCCAGATCCCGGTTAATCCTCACCCTGTTGTGTTGGGGAGGCACTTTACAGATGGGAAGGCAAGGATGCCCCGGTTTAGATTTTTTTCCTATAAATTAACTTAAATGCAAAGTCAGTTTGAACCAAAAAAAGGAACTTTTCACCAGGAGAACGCTGCTGTGGGAAGCTCTGAGAATTGTGAAGTATTTTTCAAAACAAGTGTGGAAGAAAATAAATCCTCACTCTCAGGTTGGAATGCAACAAAATCAGAGACAGCTTTATTTCAAGCAATTGCCAGGGAAGAAATACAGCTGACAGAGAGCATCTCTGCCTCAGTTTCTTCAAAGTACAAACAATAAGCCACAAATATTTATACTCTTTCATGGAATGCATGCATTAAAAACATCTGCAATTTATTTGTGTTATGTCCAGCCCATTCCAGTATTTTCTCACTTCTGTTCTCACATCATCATCTCCAAGGTTAGGTCACATTAACTCTGTGTTGTTTTCCCTCCCGGATCAGACACAGAGTCTGCTTTCCCAAGTCTCGCAGTATGAGACTTCAGAGTTAACTGTAATGTTCTCTGTCTTGACATAACTGAGGGGCCTATAGTCTAATCCTTTAACCCTTGCTTCCACATTTCCCCCCTTTTGTGCTGTCCCCAGCACAGCCAACACTCTTAAAACCTCCAATTGCATCATGCCTTGTATTTCTGTTTCTAGCTCAAAAGGATCAGGACTATCCCTATACATCTTAGCTGGATATAGCGACAATGAATGATTAGTATGAACATAAAAGGCATTTTTGTTATTACACTTCTTACAACAACAACATATCCCTATACTAAACAAAAGCAAGATAAGCATTACTGTCCCCATTGTAACAATATGCTGGGGTTGATTCATCGCCTCAGTTACATAGCACATTACATCATAACTAGTACACAAAGCAGACACTCTATAGGCTGTATGGAAAGCATATTTTTCAATCTGATATATGTTCTGTAACACATAGATTTGACCCTATAAATCAGAAATTTTCTGAACCTCTGGTAGAAGTGAATGCAAATTTTGGAATCGATCAGGTATTAACCTGATCCAGTTAAAAGAAATTTGATACCGAAGGTCTAACTGTAGGGTCTTATCTGCTGGCCAATAAAGAACGTGATTTCCCGTGGTTGTGGTGAGATTAAAATGTATGTCTAGCAAAGTAGTGGCCCTCACATACACACAGCTATCATTAGCTTGGAATAGTAACTGTCCTATCAGGGTAGTTCCTTGTCCTATACCTTCCCAACAAACCCTGTCAAAAACGGTGACAACTTCCCCTTGCTCTAGTTTCCTTATACACTGAAGCTGCGGGGGTTCCAAAGGCCAAAACGTCCACTGATTCCCTATCCCAATCCAAATATCGGGTGTTATTCCAGGAGCACTAACAATAAATCAGCTAGGCATACCAGGTGGTCTAATTTCCCAGATGTCACGGTGAATAATCCAGTCCCACAGGCATCCTCCCGATGGACCCGGCAGGATTCGGTATGTGGGAGCCCACACCCCTCCGACCGGCCCATATGCTTGGAAGGAGCACCGTGAGTACTTACACAGCCATCCTGAAAATCTCCAAGTATGTCTCCATGGCCACAAATCAGATGGTACACCTGAAGCACTAGTAAGGGCAGTGGGCCAAGCTTGATGTTCAAGATCATTCTGAATGGCCATCAGCTGGTCATTCAGGAAATCCTGACTCTCCGAACATGCTAGATCCCACTGCAATTCCTTTCCTGCCTCAGTGAATTTTAATACCATCTCTGTCAACAGCTCCTGGGTCATCGAACTAAGGGCAGGAATAACATGTAATTCACCAACTTCAGCCTGCACCTGGGTCAGCTGTGTTCCAGTGATAAGACTAGCGGCTTTCTCCAATTGCCCTAATTTCTCATCATATTGTTGGCCTTTAAGAATATTCCAAATTGCTGCTGCACTATTTGCACCATCCCATAAATGTCCACTTAAATCTCTTTTCTTCCTAGAGGAGACCCATGCCCTGTGCTGTGCTAGCTGGATAGCAGCCCCCTTAAAGTAGTTTGGATATCTGGTAATAATCTGAAAGCTGGATAGGGGCAAAGTAAATTTTACTGAGATTATCTTGATACAGATAAAATGTCTGGTGGCAAAACACGTTTTCTGAGTATGAATTTAATTATTTACTAATTGGGTAACCAAGTAACAATAAGATCCCCTGTCCTCCAACATACTACAAACCCCCTCATAGAACCCACTAATCTCAGTTTTGGGTTCTTGAGGCTCATTTATAGTGATCTCATATACTTTTATCTCCACCGACCAGTCTATTTTTCACTCAATTATTCGCTTATATGGGATATTTTGAACCTTAAAATAAATTTTCAAACAATATTTAAACAAATCACTAAAATATAATGACCATTGGGTTTCATCAGAATGAATAGTAATGTCTGTGTCTGGGTATGTTACAGGAGTGATAATGGTAGTTGTGATGGAGGTAATGGCAGGGGTAATGAATCATAGAATCAGAGAATCTTAGGGTTGGAAGGGACCTCAGGAGGTCATCTAGTCCAACCCCCTGCTCAAAGCAGGACCAACCCCAACTAGATCATCCCAGCCAGGGCTTTGTCAAGCCTGACCTTAAAAACCTCTAAGGAAGGAGATTCCACCACCTCCCTAGGTAACCCATTCCAGTGCTTCACCACCCTACTAGTGAAAAAGTTTTTCCTAATATCCAACCTAAATCTCCCCCTCTGCAACTTGAGACCATTACTCCTTGTTCTGTCATCTTCTACCACTGAGAACAGTCTAGATCCATCCTCTTGGGAACCCCCTTCTAGGTAGTTGAAAGCAGCTATCAAATCCCCCCTCATTCTTCTCTTCTGCAGGCTAAACAATCCCAGTTCCCTCAGCCTCTCCTCATAAGTCATGTGCTCCAGCCCCCTAATCATTTTTGTTGCCCTCCGTTGGACTCTTTCCAATTTATCCACATCCTTCTTGCAGTGTGGGGCCCAAAACTGGACACAGTACTCCAAATGAGGCCTCACCAGTGCCGAATAGAGGGGAATAATCACGTCCCTCGATCTGCTGGAAATGCCCCTACTTATACAGCCCAAAATGCCGTTAGCCTTCTTGGCAACAAGGGCACACTGTTGACTCATATTCAGCTTTTCGTCCACCGTAACCCCTAGGTCCTTTTCTGCAGAACTGCTGCCCAGCCATTCGGTCCCTAGTCTGTAGCAGTACATGGGATTCTTCTGTCCTAAGTGCAGGACTCTGCACTTGTCCTTGTTGAACCTCATCAGATTTCTTTTGGCCCAATCCTCTAATTTGTCTAGGTCCCTCTGTATCCTATCCCTACCCTCCAGTGTATCAACCACTCCTCCCACTTTAGTGTCATCTGCAAACTTGCTAAGGGTGCAGTCCACACCATCCTCCAGATCGTTGATGAAGATATTGAACAAAACCGGCCCCAGCACCGACCCTTGGGGCACTCCACTTGATACCGGCTGCCAACTAGACATGGAGCCATTGATCACTACCCGTTGAGCACGACCATCCAGCCAGTTTTCTATCCACCTTACCGTCCATTCATCCAGCCCATACTTCTTTAACTTGCTGGCAAGAATACTGTGGGAGACTGTATCAAAAGCTTTGCTAAAGTCAAGAAATAGCACATCCACTGCTTTCCCCTCATCCACAGAGCCAGTTGTCTCATCATAGAAGGCAATTAGGTTAGTCAGGCATGACTTGCCCTTGGTGAATCCATGCTGACTGTTCCTGATCACTTTCCCCTCCTTTAAGTGGTTCAGAATTGATTCCTTGAGGACCTGTTCCATGATTTTTCCAGGGACTGAGGTGAGACTGACTGGCCTGTAGTTCCACGGATCTTCCTTCTTCCCTTTTTTAAAGATGGGCACTACATTAGCTTTTTTCCAGTCATCCGGGACGTCCCCCGATTGCCATGATTTGTCAAAGATAATGGCCAATGGCTCTGCAGTCTCATCGGCCAACTCCTTTAGCACCCTCGGATGCAGTGCATCCGGCCCCATGGACTTGTGTTCGTCCAGCTTTTCTAAATAGTCCCGAACTACTTCTTTCTCCACAGAGGGCTGGTCACCTCCTCCCCATACCGTGCTGCGGAGTGCAGCCACCTGGGAGCTGATCTTGTCTGTGAAGACAGAGGCAAAAAAAGCATTGAGTACACTAGCTTTCTCCACATCCTCTGTCACTAGGTTCCCTCCCTCATTCAGCAAGGGGCCCACACTTTCCTTGACTTTCTTCTTGTTGCTCACATACCTGAAGAAACCCTTCTTATTACTCCAAGAAGTAATGGTTGGGGCAATAAGGCGTTTTTGCTTTTTTTAAATATTCTTCATCTGAAAGCTAATTAGGGAGAGCAGTACATTCCCAGGGCACTTGTCCAACAGCACATGGGGCAGCCCCCGGGAGAAACCCCCAATACCAAGTAGTACCACATTCCCAAGCAAAAAGTCCACAACTTTCTCCTTGCCAGTGTATAATATTCCGTCTCTTCCACCAGGGCCAGTTCTTAATGTCTTTTGTGGTTAGGAACTCCTGGGCCTTGGCAGGTTCAGCAAAGTGAACATTTCCTCTTATTCTTTGTATTCCTTCTTCTTTCCTGGAGCAATCGTGGCTCAGCATCATACAGGGGAGAAGTTACTAGCACGTCACCCTGTAGTGCTTTGGGGTCTTTAGCAAATACTGAATGCAGGTTAGCTCTGTCAGTGGACAAGGGAGAGGTTACCAGCACTTCACCTTGTCCTTTTCTCCTGCTGACCAGAAGGAGGAAAATAAATACCAGAAGGAGAGACAGGCTGATCAGTAGTCGAGATGGAGTCATCTCGAGGTGGAGGGCCTTTCCTGCAGTGAAAAGCATGGGTCCAGGCAGTCAGTCTTTGGCACTTCGCAGCGGTGTTGGTAGTTAGCAGGACTTGGTAAGGGCCTTTCCAGCATGGGGCCAGAGCAGTCTTTCATTGGTGGACCTTTACGTAGACCCAGTCACTTGGTTCCAACGAATGGCAGGGCTGCTAGGGTCTTTGGGTAACGCTTCTTTTACCTGTGAGAAAAGAAACCTAACATCTCATTAATGCCTGGCAGTGATTTGTAGATTTTACAGCTGCTTGGGCACATTTAAGCCCCCACTTTTCTTGGCTGTCAGTCAGGTCTTAGCTGTGAGCAGTGTCCTTGGGCGAGGCCAGAGTCTTGTCTTATCTTTTTTTTTGGACTGAGCTTCCTAGTTACAATTAACTCGTTCTGTTCTTTTCTTCTCCCCTTCTCGGCTTCTTTTAACCTACAAAGGAAATCTCCACTCTCCACTCACACCTTTGTCCAAAAATAAACACATATACATTACCCATTATACAGAACTTTAGTCTTATTATTCAATATATACCACATACACCCTTCTAATAAAATTACTTTATTACAGAGCTTTGGAGCAACAAGCCAGAACAAGCACACCCACTTTTGAGGAGTCCACTCAGTACAACCTCTGGTGTCCAATAGTTTTCCTCCCTCCCCAGCCCTCTGGCTAGAGATCTGAGATAGACAGAAGGATCCCAATGTGAGTGAATTGAATAGTGTGGTGGTTTTTTTGGCTTTGTGAGCTGCTGACTCAGCAGACAGGAGAGAGAAGTGCCGCGGGGGGGGGGGAAGGCTGCCGCGGGAGGGGGGGTTAGCTGCCGCAGGAGGGTGGGGAGCTGCTGCAGGCGGGTGGGGGCTGGCTGCCGTGGGGGGGAGGAGGCTGGCTGCCGCGGGGGGGTGGGGAGCTGCCGCAGGCAGGGGGCTGGCTTCTGCGAGGGGGCTGCCGGGGGCGGGGAGGGGGGTCCCCGGGCGGCAGGGGGGGCAGGCGGGGTTAGCTGCCATGGAGCAGGGGGTTCCCTGGGCAGGGTTACCTGCAGTGGTGAGGGGTAGCTGCCATGGGGGTGGGGGGCTCCCCAGGCAGGCTGGATTAGGTGCCGCGCCGGGAGGGGTTAGTTGCCGTGGGGGTGGGGGGCTCCCCGGGTGGGCTGGATTAGGTGCCATGGCAGGAGGGATTAGCTGCCGTTGGGGGGACGGCTCCTCTGGTGGGGGGGACGGGTGGGTGGGGTTAGCTGCTGTGGGGAGGGCAGCGTGTGGCGTTAGCTGGGTGAGGGGGGAGGAGAGGCGCAAGGTGGAAGTTTTGCCTAGGTCCCCAGCAGTGCAGGGCTGAGAAAACGTCACAGGGGGCTGCGCGTGGCTCATAGACTCATAGACTTTAAGGTCAGAAGGGACCATTATGATCATCTAGTCTGACCTCCTGCACAATGCAGGCCACAGAATCTCACCCACCCACTCCTGGAATAATCCTCTCACCTATGTCTCAGCTACTGAAGTCCTCAAATCATGGTTTAAAGACTTCAAGATGCAGAGAATCCTCCAGCAAGTGACCTGTCCCCCATGCTACAGAGGAAGGCGAAAAACCTCCAGGGCCTCTGCCAATCTACCCTGGAGGAAAATTCCTTCCCGACCTTGTGACGAAATAGGACTGTTGGTAATGTTTTCCCTGAGTACTGTGTGGGTGCCTCGGTTTCCCTATGTAGTGCTTGAGTATCTAGGTGGTGGGACAAGGGTGCATGATTGTTACAGAGGGGCCTGGACACAGAGAATGGCCGACACACTGTCTCCTAGCAACTGATGGCCCCGGCCCCTCCCCTGCAAAGGTGAGAGCTGAAGGTGTTGGAACAAAGGGATCAGGTGACCTCCTGGCCCGGGGAGGAGACAAAGGGAAAGGAGGGGCTGGACAGTTTGAGTTTGGAGCTGGCTGGGGAACATGGAGGGAAGCGCAGACAGAGTCTGGCCTCCCTGCCCCCCTTTTGGAGCTGTGGGGTAAAATGCAGGGAGCCCCAGGCTGGGGTCTAAACTCCCTGTCCCCCGGAAGGGCCCGACTGAGGGGTCCTGGTTGTACTGACAAGCTCTGTTTGGATTGTGTTCCTGGCATCTCTAATAAACCTTCTGTTCTACTGGCTGGCTGAGACTCCCAGTGAATCCAGGGAAGAGGGGTGCAGGCGCTGACTCCCCCACACTCTGTGACAGACCCCAAATATGACGACCAGCCGAACCCTGAGCATGTGGGCAAGACTCAGCAGCCAGACACCCAGGAAAAAGTTCTCTGTAGTAACTTCTAACATCCCATCACTGACCATTGGTCCTATTTACCACTAATGGCAATTAATTGACCTTTGACTAAGATCATGTTATCCCATCAAACCATCCCCTCCATAAACTTATCTAGCTTAATCTTGAGGCCAGATAGGTCTTTTGCCCACACTGCTTCCCTTGGAAGGCTGTTCCAGAACTTCACTCCTCTGATGGTTAGAAACCTTCGTCTAATTTCAAGTCTAAACTTCCTGATGGCCAGTTTATATCCATTTGTTCTTGTGTCCACATTGGTACTGAGCTTAAATAACTCCTCTCCCTCCCTGGTATTTATCCCTCTGATATATTTAAAGAGAGCAATCATATCACCCCTCAGCCTTCTTTTGGTTAAGGTAAACAAACTAAGCTCCTTGAGTCTCCTTTCATACGACAGGTTTTCCATTCCTCGGATCATCCTAGTGACCCTTCTTTGTACCTGTTCCAGTTTGAATTCATCCTTCTTAAACATGGGAGACCAGAACTGCACACAGTATTCCAAATGAGGTCTCACCAATGCCTTGTATAACGGTACTAACACCTCCTTATCTCTACTACAAATACCTCGCCTAATGCATCCCAAGACTGCATTAGCTTTTTTCACGGCCATATCACATTGGCGACTCATAGTCATCCTGTGATCAACCAGGACGCTGAGGTCCTTCTCCTCTTCCATTACTTCCAACTGAGGCGTCCCCAGCTTATAACTAACATTCTTGTTATTAATCCCTAAATGCATAACCTTACACTTCTCACTATTAAATTTCATCCTATTACTATTACTCCAGTTTACAAGGTCATCCAGATCTCCCTATATGATATCCCGATCCTTTTCTGAATTGGCAATACCTCCCAACTTTGTGTCATCCGCAAACTTTATTAGCACACTCCCACTTTTGGTGCCGAAGTCAGTAATAAAAAGATTTTTAAAAATTGGCCCCAAAACTGATCCTTGAGGAACTCCACTAGTAATCTCCCTCCAGCCTGACAGTTCACCTTTCAGTATGACCCACTGTAGTCTCCCCTTTAACCAGTTCCTTATCCACCTCTCAATTTTCATATTGATCCCCATCTTTTCCAATTTAACCAATAATTCCCCATGTGGTACTGTATCAAATGCCTTACTGAAATCGAGGTAAATTAGATCCACTGCATTTCCTTTACCTAAAAAATCTGTTACTTTCTCAAAGAAGGAGATCAGGTTGGTTTGGCACGATCTACCTTTTGTAAAACCACGTTGTAATTTGTCCCAATTGCCATTGACCTCAATGTCCTTAACAACTTTCTCCTTCAAATTTTTTTCCAAGGCCTTGCATGCTACAGATGTTAAACTAACAGGCCTGTAGTTACCCGGGTCACTTTTTTTCCCATTTCTTAAAAATAGGAACTACATTAGCAATTCTCCAGTCAAATGGTACAACCCCTGAGTTTAGAGATTAATTAAATTTTTTTGCTAATGGGCTTGTAATTTCATGTGCCAGTTCCTTTAAAATTCTTGGATGAAGATTATCTGGGCCCCCCGATTTACTCCCATTAAGCTGTTTGAGTTTGGCTTCTACCTCAGATATGGTAATATCTACCTCCATATCCTCATTCCCATTTGTCATGCTGCCATTATCCCTGAACTCCTCATTAAAGACTGAGGCAAAGTATTTGTTTAGATATTGGGCCATGCCTAGATTATCCTTAACCTCCACTCCATCCTCAGTGATTAGCGGTCCCACTTGTTCTTTCTTGGTTTTCTTCCTATTTATATGGCTATAAAACCTTTTACTATTGGTTTTAATTCCCTTTGCAAGGTCTAATTCTACATGAGTCTTCACCTTTCTCACTTCATCCCTACATGCTCTGACCTCAATAAGGTAGCTTTCTTTGTTGATCCCTCCCATCTTCCACTCTTTGTATGCTTTCTGCTTTTTCTTGATCACCTCTCTGAGATGCTTGCTCATCCAGTTTGGTCTAAAACTCCTACCTATGAATTTTTTCCCCTTTCTTGGGATACAGGCTTATGATAGCTTCTGCAACTTTAACTTGAAATAATCCCAGGCCTCCTCTGCCTTTAGATACATAAATTCTTTAGTCCAATCCACTTCCCTAACTAATTTCCTTAATTTATTAAAATTAGCCCTTTTGAAATCAAAAACCTTTGTCTCAGATTTATTTTTGTTTATTCTTCCATTTAGTTTGAACAGAATTAGCTCATGATCGCTCGAGCCAAGGTTGTCCCCCACAACCATTTCTTCAATGAGGTCCTCACTACTCACCAAAACCAAATCTAAAATGGCATCCCCCCTTGTTGGTTCAGCAACTACTTGATGAAGGAATTCATCACCTATCACATCTAGGAAAATCTGAGCCCTATTATTATTACTAGCACTTGTTCTCCAGTCTATATCTGGGAAGTTGAAGTCTCCCATGATCACACAGTTCCCATTAGTATTTACTTCCTTAAAAACATTAAAGAGGTCTCTATCCATATCCAAATTAGATCCCAGTGGTCTATAGCACACCCCAAGCATTATCCCAGGGGAGGCTCTAGTAGTCCTGTCTGTGTGTGTCCCTACCAGCCGCCGCCCAGACACTCCCTCCTTTGGAATAAAAGCGGGGAGACAACAGGCTTGTTGATCCCTATTGCCAGCTGGAAAGGAGATCACTGCCAGGGGCGCTGTCCCAGAGCCATGCAGAGGAAAAGCCGATCAAACACACAACCGGCTGCTGGAACAATACTGTTTAATAAACAGAAGGGAAAGGGGATAAGGGAGTGTTTCATTTTTGAATGCAAAAGAACTCTCATAAACAAACCCTCAAATCTCATAACACAGAGAGAACAACCCCCCCACACACACGTTGCAATAACAAAATCAGTTAAAACGCAATGTATATGCGTATTTTAGAATTCAAGACTTTTTCTGGCGTGATTTTAAAATAAAACTCACATTTTAAAGTCTTAGTGATTCCTGTGATGCATAAAACAAAATGACTAACACCAAAGACAAACGCCTTGCACCCATCCAGCCCGACGGACGCTGCCTCGTTGGCAAATGCTCAAAATTAAATCGCTGCGTGAGTTAGCAGGACAAGGGCAAAACTATGAAACTTCTGGTTCTTTGGCACTGGTTCTCTTCCGACAGACCTCACCGCAAGGCAGGGGTACCAAAAAACCAGGCTGCTGGGGGGGATTTAAAGAAATCAGGCGACTTTCTACCTGGCTGCATCATTCCACCCTGGACTTTAAATGCGAACTAGGAAACAAACAGTAGAAAACTAAACTTCAGTTCCAAGCCCCTTCTGGTGGCTCCCTGTTGAAAGGCTCCAGGTTTTTGTCCCAGGGGGGAGGAGGTTTCTTCCCCTGCCGTTCACCGTCTCACTATGAAGCCAGCCGAGTTGCGCCTGCCTTTGCAGAAGAGGGACCGCTTCCCTTGATTGCCCGGGCAGTATTTCAGCGTGTGGGCCCCATCGCCCGTGGCACCGCACACTGGGCAGACGTAGCTGCGCAAGATGGGACACACCACGGTGCCATCGGCTTGCTTCAGCAAGTGGGAGGAGTAGACCTGCCTGGACTCCCCGTTGTGCCTGCAGAAGCTGCATACGGGTTTGCTGGGCGTCTGAGGGGTGGCCGCTCTGTTCTGCCCACTTTGAGGACAGCTGCTGCCGTTGCTCCTGTTGCAGCCCAGCGACTTCGGGCTTGAAGCGTCCCCCGGAGACATTGGAAGGGGGGTCTCCGGCAGGCAGAGAGCTGCTGTCTCACAGGTGCGGAGGCTCCCAGACTCCTGTCTGTGCTCCTCAATGATTTCGCCGAGAACCTTCGACAGGTTCAGGTAGTCCCGCCACACGTTGAAGTCATGCATGATCGCGACGGGCGGAGAAGGTGGCCCGAAAAGCCAGGCAGGGAGCATGGTGCTCATCAGAAAAACTCTCTCCTCTGCAAAAAGCTCTTAGAGGCACTGCTCCTTTAATATGCTTGACCTGCAGTAGGCTGCATTGCCAGCAGGCTGCACCATGCCCACCCAGTGCAAAGAGGTGGAGTCGAAGATTTAAAGGGCCGGAAACCAAAACAGAAAAGCACCCCCCGCCGGAGATTATTGAGCTAAATATCAAGCTATATCAGCAATAGCCAATCTGCTGGGCATCAGACGCACCCCTCTTCTAGAGAACTGAATTCCACTTTCCCCTCCATTCTGCTCCGGAAACTGATGTCCTACCCAGGGGTAATCCATTATTTTTTGCCAAGGTCCAAATTTCTTGGTCAAGGTATAGTCAAGATCCAGACTCCAGAGAAAATAATAAAAATAAACCATAATGATCATAATAAGTAAATAAAAAGATTTTGAGGTCCATTCAAAAGTGTCTGCTGGTCCGGATTTGGCCCAAGGTCTGCCTATTGACTACCCCGTCCTAGGGTAACGCTGTCAGTGGCTGCAATCCAATCTGGGATCCCTTGACCTTGATGTGGGAGCCTCTACTGCCTGAGCTAAAAGGCACCCCTCTCTTAGCGGTGGTTGTAGCAGGTTCATCCCTTGCACCCTGCAAATCTGCAGATCGCTGCTTTATATCCACAGACTACATTTGCGGCTCATGGCTTGAAAGTGGATCTACACAGGGATCTACTCACTCTGTAGCTGGTCTAGCCACCACTTGAAGGGGACAGAGCGCCACACTGAGCAGGCCTGGCTTACACTGGTGAGACAAAAACATCTACAGAAGTCTCAAATGTGGCTTCTTTTTATTTCACTCAGATTTAACCATCAAACCAAGTCTGAACAGCATTAATTGAAAGCTTTTTAAAGACTTTTTAACATGTTTCAAGAGGCCTTTTCTGCTCCAGTCCATTAGCACTTTTCTGTTTTCTTAAAAAAAAAACAAAAAACCCAAATCCCCCACACATATCTGCTAAAAACTGCCCTTGTCAGTTGCAAAGATTGACAGAGATGCTAAAGGGACTAGGTCCATAAAAAGTAATTGACATGGTCAGTTTCCCAGCAGTCTCCTCCTTAAGGAAAACTGACTGTCATATCTATACCAAAGTAGTTATTCCACTATAGGTATTCCAGCATAACTCCAAGGCAGAGTAAATATTCTGGAATAAAGTCATAAAAATGGCCAGACTGGGTCAGAACAAGCTCCATCTAGCCCAGTATCCTGTCTTCTGACAGTGGCCAATGCCAGGTGCCCCAGAGGAAATGAACAGAACAGGTAATCATCAAATGATCCATCCCCTGCCACCCATTCCCAGTTTCTGGCAAACAGAAAGGACACCATTCCTGCCCATCCTGGCTAACAGCCATTGATGGGCCTATCCTCTATGAACTGATCTAGTTCTTTGTGAACCCTGTTATAGTCTTGGCCTTCACGATATCCTCTTGCAAAGAGTTTCATATATTGACAATGTGTTTTGTAAAGAAATACTTCCTTTTGTTTGTTTTAAACCTGCTGCCTATTCATTTCATTGGGTGACCCCCTAGCTCTTGTGTTATGCGAAGGAGTAAATAACACTTCCTTATTTATTTTCTCCACACCAGGCAAAGTTTTTACAGACCTCTGTCATATCCCCCCTTAATCGTCTCTTTTCCAAGCGGAAAAGTCCCAATCTTATTAATCTCTTTTCATAAAGGATCTGTTCCATACCCCTAATCATTTTTGTTGCCCTTTTCTGAACCTTTTCCAATTCCAATATATCTTTTCTGGGCTGGGGAGACCAGATCTGCACGTGGTATTCCAGATGTGGGCGTACCATGGACTTACATAGAGGTAACATGATATTTTCTGTCTTATTATTAGGTCCCTACCAAATTCAGGGTCCATTTTAGTCAATTTCATGGTCATGGGATTTTTAAAATGGTAAATTTCAGGATTTCAGCTCCTTAAATCTGAAGTGTCACAGTGTTGTAATTATAGGGGTCTAGACACAAAAGGGAGTTGTGGGGCGGGGGTTGCAAGGTGATTGTAGGGGGGGTTGTGGTATTACTACCCTTACTGCTGTGCTGGTGCTGGTAGGGCACTGCCTTCAGAGCTGGGCACCTGGACAACAGCTGCCGCTCTCTGGCCACCCACCTCTGAAGGCAGCGCAGAAGTAAGGGCGGCCGTACTGCAGCCTCTCCTAAAATAACCTTGCAAACCCCTCCCCCCTGCAGCTCCCTTTTGGGTCAAGACCTCGAATTTGAGCAGCGCTGGTCTCCCCTGTGAAATCTCTATAGTATAGGGTAAAAGAACATAAAATTCCAGATTTCACGGGGGGAGACCAGATTTCATGGACTGTGATGCATTTTTCATGGCTGTGAATTTGGCAGGGCCTTTCTTATTATTTATCCTTTTCTTAAGGATTCTCGAAATTCTGTTCACTTTTTTGACTGCTGCTGCACATTGACTGGATGTTTTGCAGAAAAATATCCACGACTCCAAGATCTCTTTCTTGAGTGGCAGCAGCTAATTTAGATCCCATCATTTTGTATGTCTGGTTGGGATTATGTTTTCCAATGTGCATTACTTCGCATGTATCCATATTGAATTTCATCTGCCATTTTGTTGCCCAGTCACCCAGTTTGGTGAGATCCCTTTGCAACTCTTTGCAGTCTGCCTGGGACCTAACTATCTGGAGTAGTGTGGTATCATCTGCAAATTTTGCCACTTTCCTGGTTCTCAATTGATTTTGGAATAGTGTGTGCATACAGGGAGTTATTCTGGAATTGCTATCAAGTGAAATAGTTATTCTGCTGTAGCTATTGCAGAATAACTCCAAATCAGGGAAGTATGCTGTAAAAAAGTGAGTTTGCTTTGGAATAGACTCTGGGGAGGGGGTGTATTATGGAAAACCTGAGGTATACCAGGATTCCCCATGTAGACAATGCCTAAGAAAAGACAGGAAAATTAAATGCAAAAAAGCCCCAGCACGAATGCAGGTTGAAATATCAAGCAATCAATATTAGGAAGTTTGAGCAATTAAGGTTAAACCTTAAATTTAGCCAGCGCTCATGATGTGTTGTCTTGTTTTCCTTATTCCAGCGAAACTGTCCTGACCAGCTCATTAAAGAGCTAATGTTGCCAAGGAAAACCAGAACGGGGGGAAAAAAAACAAAACACTTTTGCAGACTCACAGCTAGGCCAAGTTAGCCTCTGTGGAGTCACTATTTTGGAATAGTGCAGTTTGGGGCTTAGTCCTGCAAACCCACACGTATGCAATGGCATGTCTGGGAGCAGCCCCACTGACTTCAAAGCCAAGTGCACCACTCGGACCTTTGGCTGTTTGGCATTTCAAATAAGATGAGGTGTCTTGCATTTCATTTCCCTGGTTGCTGCCCTCTCAGGGCTCCCTCTGCTCTACCCCAGCCTCATCTGGTCTGGTCTGTTTCCAGTGTCAGTTCTTTGGGTCAGAAACCTTTTGTTACCCTGGGCAGATCGAGTGCAATGGGGCCCCTATTGCAGCACGACCCTACAAGCATGATTAATAATAACCTGCTTTCTGGGCATTGTTCTGGAGCCTCTGGGGTTTGTCTGTTTATGTGTCTGTCACACCTGTGCCGGTGCCACTCTGTCTGGAACAAGTTGGAAATTTGTATCTTTCCCTGGCAGCTCCCCGCCCCCAATGCTCTAGGGTGGTAAGTTACAGTCCCCCGACAAAATGTCCCCTGTGACAAAGTGGGAATTTTCTGTAGTATGCTTATGATGCCGATGCGTGCCTCAGTTTCCCCTTATAGTTAACATGGTTACCCAGTGGAGGGCAAAGGGGTAAGTCGGCTCTTGGAGGGCAGTGCAGGACACGAGGCGAGGAGGGGGCACACCAACCGGGTTCCCCCATGAGACCGCTGAAAAGCCGAGGCCTAGCACAGATCCCGTGGAGTTGTGACGCACACAAACACTCCCCCCCCCCCCCGATCTGTGACCGTGAGGCTGGGTCAGGGCCAGTGAAAACGCAGGGTGGGGAGGCATCTCGCGGTTGGATTCTCCCCTGCAGATCCACCAGGAATTGCCCTGGGGCGGGGAGGGGGAATAGCGCTGGCCACAGGGGTCTGCTGCAGTACTTGCATTCGCAGCTCTTCCTCCCCCAGCCCAGTGTGGGGATCCCTGGAGAGAAGCCCCGGACACCTGGGTTCTGCGGTTTGCAAGCGACCAGTCACGTGAAGCCACCTGCATCCACTTGAGAACCAGGAAGAGCAGCTAAACAAGGTCATCTCCCCCTAACCCCCATTAGACTTTCACAAGGGGCCTGATCCTCCCACCAAGGGCCCCCCTGCCACGGGCAGCTGTAGGGTCCCTTGTTTCAGGGAGGGGCCCAGTGGGGCTGTCATAAATATGAAGGGAAGGGGGAGAGAGTCTGATGCAGTGCTATAAAATCCTCTTTCCAGTAAAGGGTTAAGAAATGCAGGTAGCCAGACTGACACCTGACCTGGCTGGCATCTGACCAATAAGGGGACAAGATACTTTCAAACTTTGGGAGGGGGGAAGGTTTTAGTGTGTGTCTTTGTCTGAGAGAGAGTGATCTTGGAAGACAGAAGGAACCTGCAAAAAATCAAACCTCCCTTTTCTGAAGTAAGTTTAGATAGCATAGCACATAGATTTCTGTTTATTTTCGGCTTGGTGTATTCCCTGTGTTAGAAGGGGCAAAACGGGGGGGGGGGGGGGGGGTTATTCATGGTTTTCTGTAATTTTAAGGTTTTGTCCAGAGGGGGAAATCTCTCTGAGTTTGGAAATATAGTGCCCTGTAAAATAGTTACCATCCTGATTTTACAGAGATGATTTTACCTTCTTTATTTTTAATAAAATCCTTCTTTTAAGAAGCTGACTGTTTTCTATGGTGTTAAAACCCAGGGGGTGGGTTTTTAGATCACTGTGTAACCAATTGGTTGGGAGATTGTTCTCAAGCTTCCCCAGGAAAGGGGGTGTACGGCTTGAGGGGGTATTTTGGGGGGAGGGAAGTTCAAGTGATTCCTTTCCTGGATTCCTGTTAGATACTTGATGGTGGCAGCGAAAGAAGCATTTCTCAGGGTGCAGGGAATTTTGTACCTTGGGGGATTTAACCTAAGCTGGTAAAAATAAGCTTAGGGGCTCTGAATGCGGGTCCCCACGTCTTCACCCTAGAGTTTAGAGTGAGGAGGGAACCCTGACAGGGGCGCTCTCACCCCAGCAGATGGCTCGAGGAGACCTGCAGGGACTACCCCCTGCCCAGACCCGGCTGCTTTGGATGCCCAAGGGCTGTGTCTTGGGGGACTGGCCCCTGTGCACTGGGGGCCGCGTTGCAGCGGGCGAAGTGGTTTAAAGGCGTTGGCGAAGGTCTGGGGCTCAGCGAGCGCAAGTAGAGGGCGGATCTTGCAGACTGGGCAGGAAAGCGAGCAAGGGCAAAGCCGTTTCTGGGAAGAGGAGCGACCGGGCATGTACGACCTGGGGCAGGGCTTAGGGTGATACTGCTATAGGAGACTGACCAGAAGCAGAACTAAGTACCAGCCCCCGAGCCATGCCCTGTGCCCCAGCAGACAGAGGCCAGAATGGCCAAGCGGGAGAGTCTGGGGCTGTCTCCCCGCAGAAGAGGGTGACATGGGGATAACAGCCTACTACTGCTGACAGTTTTGGAGATACTCCTAGAGGCTGCACTTCCAGTGCTGCAGGTCCCGGGTTGGATCCCTCCTGCCCATCCGTGTATCGGTCTGGCCGCAGGAGTGCCGGTGTTGCACCTCATCGCCACCCCCTTCCCATGGGTCTGGCACACGATGGAGGACACGGAGCAGAACCTGCACCCCCCGACCATGGAGAACCTCTGCAAGACCTGGCTGCCTTCCAGGCCGAGTACCTGTGACTACCCAGAGCCTCCCCTGGCGAGGGGACCAACCCCTCCCTGGGCCTCACAGGATCCTTCGCCCCTCCTGGGCCGAGCTCCATGGGGCTAGCAGCCAAAACACTCTTGCCAGCGCTCTTGGGGGCACTGCTCCAGTGGCAGGAACACCAGGTGGCATCTGAAACCCACCGAGATCTTGGAGCCCCAGGGCCCATTTGTGACGAACTAGGACTGTTGTTAAGGTTTCCCTGAGTACTGTGTGGGTGCCTCGGGTTCCCCTATGCAGTGTTACAAAGCCCTAGAAGGCAGGGGTGGGCAGAGGCCTGGATACAGAGAATGGCCCTGTCTCCTGGCAACAGATGGCCCCGGCCCCTCCCCTGCAAAGGTGAGAGATGAAGGTGTTGGAACAAAGGGATCAGGTGACCTCCTGGCCCGGGAAGGAGACAAAGGGGGAGGAGGGGCTGGAGAGTTTCAGTTTGGAACTGGCTGGAGAGGACGGGAGAGAGGCAGACAGGGTCTGGCCTCCCGGCCTCCGTTTGGAGCTGTGGGGTGAAATGCAGGGAGCCCCGAGCTGGGGTCTAAGCTCCCTGCCCCCCGGAAGGGCCCGGCTGAGGGGTCCTGGTTGTACTGACAAGCTCTGTTTGGACTGTGTTCCTGGCATCTCTAATAAACCTTCTGTTCTACTGGCTGGCTGAGACTCCCAGTGAATCCGGGGAAGAGGGGTGCAGGGCCGGACACCCCCACACTCCGTGACAACTGGTGGCAGCGGTGGGATGGTCTGCACCCCGTGGAAGACGCTTCCTGCAGTAAGTAACTGGGGAGCAGTAGAACGAAGGGGGGCTAACGAGGACCAGGAGTGCTGAAGGCTCACAGAGGAGCAGTTTCGGGGAGCGGAGGAGCTACGCTTAACCCCTGGGAGTGTGTGACCAGCGAGAAGGACTGTGCAATGATGGGGTCCCCCTGGGGGCTGCAGTGAGCAGTCCCAGGGGCGGAGGAGCCTGCGGCTTGGCCCTGGGAGAGAGAAGGATTTTTGCAGTGACAGGGTTCCCCTGGGGGTGCCGTGAGTGGACCCAGGGGCGGAGGAGCTGCGGCTCGACCCTGGCAAAGAGGCGGTGACCTGGAGAAGGGCTGGCACACTTGGGGTTCTTCCTGGAAACCGTGGGGAGCTAAGAGCACACAGGCCTGCGAATCCACAGCAACTTGGGAGCAGTGAAGTGATGGCATATCGCTTTCTCCTTAAAAGAAGCATTGTAACCCTGTGCAAAAAGAGAGGGATACGCATTGGGAAGCTCACTAAAGCCCAGCTAATCGTGCAGCTGGAGGAGGATGACCATTCTAAGGAGCAGATTCCTGACCCCGATGGGGCTACAGCAGGATCTGGGAGCAGCTGGAGCGGTAGCCTGGCATCCCCAAGAGTCTGGTCCCCAACCAGACGGGGGTCTTCATGATCAGGTTCCCCAGCAGGGGATCGGAGACGGATGGGACTGGAGCTGAGTCCGAGAGAGCGAAAGGACTGTGAGAGACAGCGAGAGCCCGAGAAAGGGCTACCGGAGAAGCGGCAGCAGCATGAACTGGCAGTGGTGGAACGGAGAGGCATAGGGGACTGGCCAGGGGTAAGTGGGGATAGATCCCGGGGTGCCAGCTCCGCAGGGAACCTCGATCCTAAATTGCTGCCCCTGGTTAAGGAGGGTGGGGATGTGGAGGCCCACCTCACTGCCTTTGAGCAGGCTGGTGATTGGAACCAGGGAGACCCTGCGGAAAAGCCCCGGGATCTAACCCCCTTGCTGGGTCCCAAGGCCATAAACTCCGCCAGCCAGATGGGTGGGATGGTGGATGGATTTCCACTCCTGGCCCTGGACTCAAGCCCTATGGACCCCCAGTGGGAGCGGAAGGTGATGGTCAATGGAGAGACATTCTTGGGGTGGCGAGATCCCAGGACAGAGAGAACTGTGGTCAGGCCCCGGGCGGTGCACCCCCACCAGATGCTGAGGGGCTGTGTGACCTGGGTGAGGGTCCCAGGGACGGACCCATTTGCCCTGCCTATGGCCCAGATCCTTGTGCAGACCCAGGAGGGGTCAGGCTGGCTGGTTGTTGGGGTTCTCCAGGATATCAGCGGTGAGGTGCTGGTGGGGGGTGACTGTGTATCTTTGGGACAGGATCCAGGCCCTGGCCCTGTAATGGCCGAGGATTTGAATTTGAACTCAGGGAACCAATTGGCTAAGAGGGAAATGGTCAGTGAAAATGCAAATGACCTGGCTGGCAGGGGGGAGGAGCTGCCAGGCCCCGGTTACCTGCCTGCCTGTAACCAGACCCCTAGGGCGGGGTGGGACAGAGAGATGCTCCCCACCCCCCTGCACAATGGAGAGGTGGCTCAGGCAATCTCCGATGCAGAGAGCAAAGCAGCGAGCTCGCTGCCTGGCCCCACAGGGACAGCCAGGGCAGCGCTGAGCACGGGGGGAGCGGAGACCCCAGCTGAGTGTGGGGACACACAGGCAGGGCAGGACGGCTGCCAACCAGGCTTGCCTGGTCCAGAGGTGCGGCCGGGAAGTGATTCCACGGCAGGGAGGGAGCCACCAGGGACAGGGCTCAGTGGGGCGGTGACCCCAGGCCTGGCCAGTGAGCTGCAGAAGGATCCCGCCTTGGAGAAGCTAAGGGAACTTGCTGGCCACAGCACTGCAACCCCCCCTGGGGAAGACTGCAGAGACAGATCCCTGTGGGAGAAGGAATCCCTGTGCCGGGAATGGGCTCCCCAAGGGGAAGTAGAACTGTGGGGAATCATGAGGCAGCCGGTGGGGCCCCAGAAGTATCATCACCGGCTATTGTACCTGGCCCGGGGTAAGGGAGAAGATCCCTGGAGGTCCCTGCCCATCAGAGAGGAACCTTTCCAGAAGGTGGCTATGAATAGGGTGGGCCCCCTCAGCAGGGCAACCTGGTCAGGGAAGAAATGCATCCTGGTGGTGATGGGTTTCGCCACCTGCTACCCAGAGGTGGTGGCTCTGTCCTCCACCGGGGCAGACGCGCTGCTGACCATCTTCAGCAGAATGGGGGTCCCCAGCGAGGTCCTTACAGACCAGGGATCCGAGGCCATCTCAGCCCGGCTCCGGGGCGTGTGGGAGAAAGGTGGGGTCTGGCCCACCTGGGCCTCTGCATATCACCCTCAGTCCAACGGGCTGGTGGAGAGAGTTCAAGGGACCGTGAGGCTGATGCTGAGGACTTATATAAATCAGCATCCACAGGACTGGGACAAGTACCTGCCCCACCGATGGCACAGGGAAGTGCCCCAGGAATCACCAGGGGGCTTCCCTTTCAAGCTGTGGTATGGGAGGAGAGTAAGGGGACCCCTAGAACCGGTAAGGGATGATTGGGAGGAGAAGGGGGAAGACCCCCTGGTGGATCTCTCCCCTGAGATGGGAGCCCATCCTCCCATCAGGTGTCCCCCATTCAGAGTAACTGGGAAAAGAGCCCAGAACCTGGAGAGAGAGGCCAAGGACAGGCTGGCTTTAGAGGTGAACCAGTCATTCAGCAGCCCAGGGCTGGCCAAGGTGGAGGCGATCAGAGATTGGCCTGTTCCCCAGACCAAGGAACAGGTCCAGGCCTTTAGCAGGATGGCGGGGTACTACCAGAGGTTTGTACCCCCCTTTAGCTCCCTAGCTGCCCCCATCACAGAGCTAGGTACGAAGGGGAAGCCGGACGAGGCAGTCTGGACCGAGCAGGGCCAGAGGGCTCTCTGTGCGCTGAAGGAGGCTCTAATCCAGGGGCCTATAAATCGAGTAAACCCAGACCGGGCCAAGCCCTGTACAGTGTTCACCGAAGCCTCAGACACAGGGCTGGGCGTGGTGCTGATGCAGGCCTATGCGAAGCGGGGGAGACACCCCATCGGGTATCTGAGCAAGGAGCTGCTGCCCTGGAGGCAGAACAGTCAGGCCATAGAGAGGAAATGCCTGGCCATGGGGCAGGCCCTTAAGAAGCAGCAGCCGGATCTATTTGGGTGGCGCTTTACGGTCTATAGTCACCACCTCGCCCCGACTTGGCTGCATCCAGGAAAAGGGGCCGATGCCGAGCGGCTGGTGACACAGACACGTGGTCAGAGAGGGGACCAGATCAAGAGGGAGGCTCTTAACCAAGAGAGCCCGAATTACAGCCCTCCAGACTGGAGCGCTGGGAAAAGACCTGATCTCAGCTTGAACCCCAGGGGTTTTGGGATGGAAAAAGGGCACGGGCCGCATAAACCTTCCCACATGCGGCCTGCGGGTGCCATCAAGCCCACCTGACCTAAGGGAGCACGTGGAACTGGAACGGCCTGGTGTGACCAGGTTCGAACTTCCCCAGGTCACTGAGTCACCCCGCTCAGTTCGGTCTCGAAGGGGGGGAGAGATGTGACGAACTAGGACTGTTGTTAAGGTTTCCCTGAGTACTGTGTGGGTGCCTCGGGTTCCCCTATGCAGTGTTACAAAGCCCTAGAAGGCAGGGGTGGGCAGAGGCCTGGATACAGAGAATGGCCCTGTCTCCTGGCAACAGATGGCCCCGGCCCCTCCCCTGCAAAGGTGAGAGATGAAGGTGTTGGAACAAAGGGATCAGGTGACCTCCTGGCCCGGGAAGGAGACAAAGGGGGAGGAGGGGCTGGAGAGTTTCAGTTTGGAACTGGCTGGAGAGGACGGGAGAGAGGCAGACAGGGTCTGGCCTCCCGGCCTCCGTTTGGAGCTGTGGGGTGAAATGCAGGGAGCCCCGAGCTGGGGTCTAAGCTCCCTGCCCCCCGGAAGGGCCCGGCTGAGGGGTCCTGGTTGTACTGACAAGCTCTGTTTGGACTGTGTTCCTGGCATCTCTAATAAACCTTCTGTTCTACTGGCTGGCTGAGACTCCCAGTGAATCCGGGGAAGAGGGGTGCAGGGCCGGACACCCCCACACTCCGTGACACCATTTAAGGATCCCGGCTTGTTTAGCAGGGGCGTGACCTCAGAGTCCTGGTCCTCTGCTTCCCTGCGGTCCCCCTGTGGTGTCCCTTCCTTTCCTGCCCCGAGCTGCGTGGCTGCTGCCGCGCTGCACCCAAGAGGTGGCTGCATTTCAGGGGCAGGCAGCCTGTTTTGGCAAGGAAGCTTCAGGCCGCGAGATGCCGGTTTCTGCGCATAACCCTCTTCCCTTGGGCGCAGCCAGCGACGGATCCGGCGGGGCGCGGGTGATGTGCCGCCCGACAGCTGGGGCCGCTCCCACTCCCGGGGCCTGGCAGCCTTCAGCGGAGACAGCCTGGGCAGGAGTCGCGGATGCAGCCCGTCGGGTACGCCCTGGGACCGGGAGCATCTCCAGGGTGGGTTACTGCGCTGGGCTTGCCACTGCCTGGGAGCCCCTGGCCACGTCCCCAGCCCCTGGGCCATCCCTTCTTCGGGGCCCAGCTGACCAAGGCCGGGGCAGGTGTTGGGAGAGTCCATGCCTAGACGGGGGCTCCCCCAGGGAGGTGTGTTGTAGGAGTGCGGGGGTTTGTGTGGGGGAGCGTTGGGGGGGGGCAGGGACGCTGGCTTGGTGACCCCCCATCCCCGAGGACTGAGCTCCCCTTTACTGTCTCACTCCCACAGTCCATGTTCTTACTCACTCAGACACCCTGGAGTTGGCTGTCAGTGGGCATGGTGCTGTGACCAGGGCCGGTGCAACCACTAGGCGAACTAGGGCGCCTAAAGCCCACCAGGCGAGGAGGTGGAGTGGAGGTGAGCTGGGGCAGGAGGCGCGGGGGAAGGGCTGCCCGCAGTAACGGGGGGGGGGGGGGGGGGAGGGAAGGGGAACTGAAATTTTCAGGACAAAAGGGTTTAGTGCCTGGTCTTCTTTTTCTTCTGTCAAAAAGCTGAGCGCAACTGAGAGCTTAAAATGGAAGAGTGGCTGGAACCTTAACTCTAGGGTCAAAACTGGATGCATAACATGACACCTTGGAAACCATCTAATACTGAGCACTGAAAAAGTTGATAAGGTGTCGATGTGTTTCATATACGTACGCTATGCTGAATACTTAGAATGTGCCAATAGTGAATTTGGCAACTGTCAAGAGAAAATGCTCTTGTGGGGGAGGGATTATCATTTAAATCAAGTTTATTTCACAGCGCTGCTGTCAGAGTGGCTTTGTACAGATTTGGGGGAAATACTGTATAAGTTTCCACTCACAGAGCTGCATCATGTCTGTGAAATAGAATTCATTCATTTAAACTACAGTAGTTAGCAACGGGATTGAGGCCATGTTCATTAAAGGTGAACTTCGTTTTTTAAAAATCCATGAAATGTATTTCTGGAGGCTGAAAGACCCAAACAACAAAGAGAAGAGGGGGCAGTATTCGGTTTGTATTTAGTTCAGCTTGCCTGAAGTAGCAAAGGGTAGACTTTGTTATGCTGTGACACTGTGGAATGCAGAGTTCTTTGACATCACAGTCACTACCGAGGCCTCTGGAGCATGGAGCCCGCCCACAGGGGTGGAAAGAAGTAGCAGTTCAAAGGAAGGAGCTGAGAACACATTGTCTAAAGACCTTACGTCTTTCAATGCAGCCAGAGCCATAATACAGCAGCACTTAATCTGTTAGTCTCTAAGGTGCCACAAGTACTCCTGTTCTTTTTGCTGACAGACTAACACGGCTGCTACTCTGAAACCACAAGAATTCTGTCTCAGTTCATTCTCCCAGCCCCTCCCTCAAACCACACCCACCTCCAACCCTGCCAGTGCAATTGGGGAAGCCAATTACACTATTATGAAACATATTGCAAAAAGCCATGCTATATAACAAACAAAAAGCAATGTACCTCAGCCCCTACTCCACACTCCAGCAGTGCTCAATATTTTCTCTAGCACAGTCGGGAGCTAGAGCTCTCTAATGAGAGCTTACAACATAAAGCTTCCTACTCAGGATATGCTGATTCACAGCATTATGCGGGTGCGGGGGGAGAGAACAATCCTGTAAATAACAGCAGGTAAAACAAATCCATTTGACTGCAGTCAGGCATCCCAATATCCACAACATGAGTGCCATTTAAGACTACATAAGAACATACAGTTTGCCTAGGACAGTGGCTCTCAACCTTTCCAGATGACTGTACCCCTTTCAGGAGTGTGATTTGTCTTGTGTACCCCAAGTTTCCCCTCCCTTAAAAACTGCTCACTTACAAAATCAGACATAAAAATACAAAAGTCTCACAGCACACTATTACTGAAAAATTGCTTACTTTTTCTTTCTTACCATATAATTATAAATCAATTGGAATATAAATATTGTTCTTACATCTCAGTGTATACTATATAGCGCAGTATAAACAAGTCATTGGCTGTATGAAATTTTAGTTTGTACTGACTTCAGTAGCGCTTTTTATGTAGCCTATTGTAAAACTAGGCACATGTCTAGCTGAGTTGATGTACCCCCTGGAAGACCTCTGTGTACCCCCAGGGGTACACGTACCCGTGGTTGAGAACCACTGGTGTAGGGCACCTCTAAGAGAAGAGAATCGCAGCAATATAACTGAGAAAACCATTTTTAAAAAAAAAAATCACAGAATTCCTTCTTCAGCACAAGAAACTACAATTACCTTCAGCAACAAAGGGGTTATTAGGTCAGGAATGTGACTGAAACATATTAAAATGAGGGAGACAAAGAGGAGCAGCTTTTTTTATTATTATTTTAATAAGTTCATAATCTAGCTGCTTTACTGAGATGAGGCATGTATGGGGATGCACTGATCCTGCTTTGGGTTTTGCTGCTATATCAGAGTGAATCCTATCAAGTAGATAGGAGTTCATAATTAAGGCCTGAATTTTGATTGCTCGTGTAAGGGAGAAAATACACAGCTACTGGAAGGGAGAAAATATAAAATTATTTCCACTGAAATTCAATATTTAATGCAACCAATTAGGATGAAAATAATACTGACAATGCACTTGGGAAAATGTAAAGCCATAGTCCTGATCATGTTGCTTTTATGCTGTTTTGAGAATGAAGAGTCCTGGGGCAGCAGGACCTATTATTTATTATTGTTGTCATTATTTATTTGCATTACCATAGTGCCTAGGAGCCTAGTCATGGCCCAGGACCCCACTGTGCTAAGTGCTGTGCAAACACGGAACAAAAAGAGGGTCCCAAACAAAGATCTCATACTGATCAAAGATAAAATAGCTAAGGTATATAGAGCATGAAGTTGTACCACTAAAGCAAAGATGGCCACAGCTTTCCACTGATTCCAGTAAAGCCAAGTTGTCCTCAGGCAAGATGGTGACATCCCATACTGTCAAGAGACTAGAAAGCACTATGAGGAGCAGAGGTGGACAAAAGCAATTTACCATCTCTGCTAAGGGCATCCTAGTGCCTCAGTCCAGAATACTGGGAGATGGTGGCCACTCGGAGGAGACCAGCCTAACTCATGAGCAAGGCCAAGTTTTTATCATGGATATTTTTAGTAAAAGTCAGGGACAGGTCACGAGCAATAAACAAAAATTCACGGAAGCCCGTGACCTGTCCCTGACTTTCACTAAAAATATCCCTGACAAAATGGGGAGGCGGGTTCAGCACGCACTGCAGCTGGGGCTCCGGGGTCCCCCACCACTGCGGTGAGTGGGAGCTCTGGGGTCCCCCCGCATGGTGGCTGAGCAGCTCTGAGAGGACCCTGACACTGGCAGCAGCAGGAGCTCCAGGGGGTTCCCCACCACCTGCAGCAAGTGGAAGCTCCGGGGTCCCCCTGCCCGTGGGGGCTGAGCTGCTGCAGGGTCCCCCCACCACAGCTGGGAGCTGCAGGGGTGTTCCCCACCATGGTTGGGCAGCTGTGGGGTCCCCCCACCAGGGCAGGGAGCTCCAAGCCCAGGCAGAAAATGTCACGGAGATCAATGGAAGTCACAGATTCCGTGACTTCCCTGACCTCTGTGACATAATCGTAGCCTTACTTATGAATGTAAAAACATTGCTTGAGCCCCGGCATCTCTTTCGTTACAAATTAAGCATTGGATTGGATTAGCTGCCAAGGATTTACTGTAATTTGAGCTGCTGCATCCAGGGCCGGCGCTATCACTAGGCAACCCTAGGCGGTCGCCTAGGGCGCCAGGATTGTGGGGGCAGCATTTTGACGCCCTCGGCGGCTGCCTCCTGCCTCCCCGCTCGAGCCAGGAGGCAGCCGCCTGCTTCCTTGCGAACCCCTGCTGTGGCGAGGGCTGTTGCCCTGCCCTTGGGGCTCAGCAGGGCTTCGCGGGTGGCTCGCCGCGGCTGCCTCCTACCTCCCGGCTCCGTGCTCAGCAGCTGTGTGTGGAGCCAGGAGGCAGGGGGAGGCTGCCGCGGAGCGTGGGCGGAGGGCTGAGCTGCTGCGGGCAGGGGAGCCGCCTGCCGCGGCACAGGGGTGGGGCGGCATTAGCTGGGCGGGGGGGAGGGGGGGCGCAGGGCTGGTGCAAGGAAGTTTCACCTAGGGCACAAAACTTCCTTGCGCCGGCCCTGGCTGCATCCCCATTGCATTACTAGTTGGAGCATTAGCATCACTTGAACAGTCAAGTTTCAACTCCCCCACCTGAGGTATGTCCATACTCCCAGACCGGGCACAGAGACATGTGCGAGCTGGGCTCAAGCTAGAAAGCTAAAAATAGCCGGACAGATCTTGCAGCTCAGGCTCTGAAGCTCATGCACCTGCCGAGGCTTGTGATCCTGAACTGCACCACTGACACTGCTCTTTTTGGGGTGCTAGCACATGTCTGTCTCCCCTAGCTGGGAGGCTTGCTCCCAGCTGCAATGGTCAGCCCCTGACATGACAGCTAACTCGAGTTTAAAGCACCACTTCACGTGAGCTAGAGATTTGTGTGTGTGGATAGGAGACCAGTGAGGGGTAACACTCAAGTTAAAACTTGAGCTCACTGTGCTGTGAAGAGACACCTTCAGTCTCATACCATGGTATCACCTGAATAATAACGCAATGAAAGGCTTGTTGAACCTGTGTAAGGCACCATATTGTTACAGCTCCCCTGAGAATAATGCCTCTAAAACAAAATGCTCATAACTGAGCACAACATATTTCTGAGACAGCAATAATAGCAGCCATGTCCGCAAAAGAGTACTAGGGCTATCTGTCCATATTTCTCTTTCTCCTGGAAGAAACAAGTATAATTTACTGAAAATATATATCAGAATCTCATTCAGCTGTGAACAAAAGTCATTACCAAACTAACGTATGTTCAAGTCAATTAGCACAAGCTTTTTCTACAAACTTTTATGCAAGTAACCTATTCATCCAAAAAGACTGCTGATGTTCTGAGCTAGAAGAGCTCTTTAGGTCTGTAGCGGACTAGTCAGCAGTACCTGCCAGCCCTTCTCAATCTAGGTCAGGTCTTGAGTACTTAGTTTGGAAGCCAGACAGCCAAAGAGAACTAGTGTGGCCTCAATAAAGAATTCCCTTTATTTTCATCTGTACTCTACCATACAGATCTCTATACCAACTATTCCCTCTATTGTATCTGAAGTGGGTATTCACCCACGAAAGCTTATGCTCCAATACGTCTGTTAGTGTATAAGGTGCCACAGGACCCTTTGTCGCTATTCCCTCTCTATTACACAGACAGACCAACCCCTCTACATAGTCACTTGCTTTGAGTGAAGGAAAGCATCAGCTTAGCTGGGGAAGAGCCCAGTCCTTGTGGGTGTCTCATCATACCGGCATGAGTTGGACCACATCACCCTCTCCTAACAATGCTCCTGAAAAGATCCACAAACGGCCCTTTAATATGTAGGAAGGTGGTGGTTCTCACTCTGATCTACAGCAAGACTCAATGTTAGAACTGAAAAACATCCAGGACTCTTTCCCTCCCCACCCCATCTACACACAAAAAAGAAGACTATTCACAATCCCCAAGTTGAGAATGCATGCTAAAAGCAGAGCACAATTTCTCATTTCTTCCCTCTCTTCCTGATAATCTTTATTTAAGTCTCACTGCAAAACCTAAATTGCTCTTACACACGCACACAAAGTTAGGAAAATCTTTGGGAAGAAACACATAGCTGACCCAACGGTCAAAACCAGGTGAAAATATGCAGAAGCAGACAACAAAAGATCACAAAGTGCAGGCAGTGCTAGAGATGAACAGCTCTGGAAGAGGTCACATTGCTACCACCTACCCATCAAAACAACAACAAATCATCACAAATTAAACTACTTAAATTACTGGTCTGACACATACATTTGAGAAACTAGAACCAGAAATAGAGGAGATCATAAACTTACAGAATTTGTCCAAGCTACGGAAAAGATGGAAGAAAGGACCACCATGACTTGAGAAGGATTGAGTTGTCTAATCAGCTAAGCAGGAACCATAAAAATCCAAAGAAAAATGCTCAAGGAGAAAACAGTGGACCTGAAAAAATAAAATAAAATAAAATTCAATGAATTTTTTTAGGCATTCAAACATGCAAAATAGCATCCCTATAAAGCGCTGGGACCACAAGAAACAGATTATGTGCAGTAATTAGAAAATCCAAACCTTTGGGGAAAAAGTGTTACATGTCTCTGGAGAGACTGGGGGCTGAGGGGGGAAGGGAAGAAAGCAGATAATGGACATTTCATTTATCAAGATTGCTTGGCCAATATTCAGAAAAGACATGCAGAATCCACACACGTGAGACAAGCGCTATATATCGGACATCAGTTTTATTTTAGGATAGTCTACTATCAGGGCGGTGCAACCACTAGGCGAACTCGGGGCCGGTGCAAGGAAGTTTCACGCCCTAGGTGAAACTTCCACCTTGTGCCACCCCCCTGCCCAGCTAACCCCGCCCACCCCTCCCACCTGGGGGATCCCCCCCACTCCGCAGCAGCTAACCCAGCCCGGGGAGCCTGCCCCAGCCCACCTCTGCTCCACCTCCTCCACTGAGCACACTAGCACCACTCTAATTTTCCTCCCCTCCCAGGCTTGCAGTGCTGATTGGAGGAGAATTAGAGCGGGGGCGGGCGCTCAGCGGAGCAGGCAGAGTGGAGGTGAGCTGGGGCGGGGAGCGGTTCCCCTGCGCACCGCCCCCCCGTTACTGCGGGCAGCCCTCCCCGCCGCCCCCCTGCCCCAGCTCACCTCCACTCCACCTTCTCGCCTGGCGGGCTTTTAGGCGCCCTCAACCACTAGGAGCCGGGGGGGGCGGCTGGCCGTGGCTGCCTGCTGCCCTCCCGCTCCGCAGCTGAGCCGGGAGCAGGGGGGGCTGAGCTGCAGTGGGGGGGGAGCCACCGCGGGGGGGGGACTGGCTGCTGCAGGGGGGGCGCGCAGGGCTGGTGCAAGGAAGTTTCGCCTAGGGCATGAAACTTCCTTGCACCAGCCCTGCGCCCCCGCCAAGCTAATACCGCCCCCCCCCCCCCCCCCCCGGTGGCTCCCCTCCCCCCACAGGCCAGCAGCTTAGCCCCCCGCCCGCAGCAGCCTCCCCCCCGCCCACACCACCCCCTCAGCTCAGCCGTGGAGCCGGGAGGGCGGCTCCCTAGGCGACCGCCTAGGGTCACCTAGTGGGCTCGCCAGCCCTGCTTGCACCATCCCAGAGCAGGAGCTGCCCGGAGCCCCTGTCAAAGCCCTGCTCTCAGACTCAACCTGCGGGGAAAGCAACCCGCCCCCGCAGCGGCGGCTCTAGGCACCAGCAAACCAAGCACATGCTTGGGGCAGCACATTTTCAGGGGCAGCATTCCAGCCAACCTTTTTTTTTTTTTGCGCTCGGGGCAGCAAAAGGACTGGGTAAGGACTGGGACACTCGGGTTGGGGGCTGTCCCGCAGGGCACATGGAGCTGCCTGCAGGTGCTGCAGGGCAGCTGCCCACCCCCAGCACCACAGCCGGGGCTGGGTGAAGCGCCTGAGCCGCTGAGGGGCTGTGGCAGGGTGGCCAGGAGCAGCAGCAGCAGCGGGGCCATAGACGGGACCGGTGCCCGGGGTGCTGCCGTGCGGGGTCTGCGTCCCACTCTCCGGGGCTCCGCTCCCTCTGGGGCTGTCCTGCCCTGGCTCCTCAGCCCCCTGCCGGGGCAGTCCCCCTGGCTCTGCCCTCCCGGGTCCCGGCCAGTCCTGGAGGCGGGAGCCCCGGCTGGAGGGACCCTCGGCTGAGGCACGGCCCGGGAGCCCCCGTTTACCCCGACCCTGCCAGCACCGGACAGGCAGGAGGTGAGGGGGGAGCAGGCAGAGTCAGCACTGGTGGGGGAGAGCCCAGTGCTGGGGCGGCAGCGGGGGGAGAGCCCAGGGCTGGGGCGGCAGGGAGTGTGGGTGAGGGAGGGCACTGGTGGGGCGGGGGTGAGAGCCCAGGGCTGGGGCAGCAGGGGGCACGTGGGGGAGCCCAGGGGTGGGGGGCAGCCAACATTGTTTTTTGCTTGGGGCGGCAAAAAAACCTAGGGCCGACCCTGCCAGCCCCCACCGAGACAAAGAGGGGAAGGGACGAGGCCGCCCCCGTGCGAAGGCTCTGCTGGAATCGACACCTGCTCGCTGGGCGCGGAGGAGCGAGTTGCTGCCGATTCAAACCCGGCGCCAAGTGCTGGTGGGTTCCGCTGGGCACATTGCGGGGGGAGGCGGTTCTGGGTGTGACTGTGTCCGACAGACGAGGCGGGTTTAGTTTCCTGCCGGTTACCGGCCGCTGCGGGGGCTCAGGCGAGCGAGTGAGAACCGGGGGGGTCAGCGGGGGCCTCTCGGAGCCTCGCCCGGCGGCGCTAGCGGGGAGACCGCGCGCTGGAGCGAGCCGGGGACTGGGGCTGACCCGGGGCGGCCCGGGGGGGCGGGCGGCGGCTCGGCTCGACGGGGAGAACGCGCCCAGGAGGACCGAGGAGCGCAGGAGCGACCCCCCCCCCCCGCTCGCTGCAGTGCGGGGTGAGTGTCCCCCCCCCCCCCCCGACACCGCCCCCAGCCCGGCGGGGGAGCACGAGCCGGAGGAGGCTGCTCGGACCCGGTGTTTGTGCCCCCCCCCCCCGGAAACCGGAGCCGAGTCCCGCAGCGCGGGGTCCCGTTCACACTGGATTGGGGGGGGGGAGTGTTACCGGAGTGGCGCCCATGCCCGCGAAGGAGAAGCGGGTCCCCCGCCCCGGGGACACAGGCCGAGGCGGAGCCGCCAGGGGCTGGCTGGGGGACTCGAGACAATGTGTCCGAGGCGAGGCGGGCTCGGAAGCGCAGGGCGGGTGGGGACGGGCGCAGTCCCGGGGCCAGCAGCGAGCGGGAGCAGCGGCCCGGGGCCAGGCGCTCCGCGGACCCGGGCCCTGCAGACACCGACTCGTCCCCGGGGCCCGCCCAGCGCTTTGCCCCCCCCCCCCCGGCTCCTCCAGGCCCCCCCCCCCGCCGCGGAGCCACGCCCCTGCGAGCGGCTTCGTGTCCCGAGGCGGGCTTCGCCGGCTGCCCCGTCGGATCCCGGAGCCCTCGGGCATGGCCGCGCCGCCGCCCTCCAGCGTCCCCCCCAGCGACCCGCAGGGCGCGGGGCCAGCAGACCCCGACCCGCAGCACCGCCCGGCCCCCGCCGCCGCCTCTGCGGCCGCCCCGGCCCCGGCCTCCCCCGGCGGGGGCGGCTCGGCCCAGCTCGAGCCTGCGACCAGGGCCAAGCGGCCGGCTCGCCCCGCCGGGCCGGCCAGGAGCCCCCGGGCGGCAACGGCCTTGCCAAGGAGCGCCCCGCTCGCCCTGGGCCAGCCCTCCGCCTCCCTCCTCCCGGCCCGGGCCGGCTACTGCTCGCGCCACGACAAGCAGGTGAGCCCCGCGCTGGGCTGGAGCCCGCGGGATGTCACCCCCTCGGGGCTGCCCCCTCCCTTCTCCCGGGGAGCTGCCCGCGCCCACCCGCCTGAGCAACCTCCCCCCGCTCGCCCCTCTGCCTCGGGCCCTTCTCCCAGCGCTTCCCGGTGGGTGCCCTGGAGTCCCTTCGCCCTGCTGGGCCTCCGGGTTACTCCCCCCCCGGCCCCCGGAGAGGCCTGGACTCTGTTCGCACCCGCCAGCGGGCCCTCTTGGTTCCTTTCCCTTCGGCTCGCTCCCCCCGTGAGCCCGTGGAAATAAGGTGACCGGCTGTCTCGATTTTATAGGGACAGTCCCGGGATTTGGGGCTTTTTTTTATATAGGCTCCTATTACCCCGCCACCCCCTGTTCTGATTTTTCACACCTGCTGTCTGGTCACCCTACGTGCAAACCGGGCCGGAAATATTCAAGGGGGTGTGGGGGAGCTGGTTAGTGTGTCTTCGTTTTCCCATCAGAAACAGGCGTGTGACAAGCAAGCGTCTCGTCTGTAACGCTGGCTGCTGCGGTAAACGGGGAGAGGATATTTGCGTTCAGAGCAAGGCCTTCCGAATGGGCCTGAAAGCCTGGGAAAGCGCGTGTTCACTGGTCGGCAGGGAGAACGTGCTGGTTTGCTTTAGACTGTGCTGTTTGGGAGGCTTCCCATCTCAAACCGCACTCTCCTGCCTTAATCAAAGGGCGGGGAACAGAGGAGTTCTAAACCTTCTTCCACTTCCATCTGGGTTCAGTTGGAGATGGTCTCATTGTTTCTAGTCCCCATGCGGGTGGCTTGATAATTTTTGTTTGATTTGTTGAAGAGCGCTATCTAGAAACTTTTACAGTTTCATTTGGCTCTGAACCACTAGAAGACCCACCAATGTTCTTAACAGTTCACTTGGTATTGTAAATATAAATATTTCAGAGGAAGAAGTATTGACTATTTTTGCTAACCTAAAAGTAGGTGAAAAGTTGTCATTGGGTCCCATTGCTTACTTCAAAAAATGGTGGTGCATCTTTAAAATTTTTATTTTTGTGGTGGGAAAATTAGTACACATACACAAAGAGTATGATTGTGAACCTGCCTTCTGGTCAGACCTGTGAGATGGGGAATGTGTATAGCTTTTTTGTTGTTTGTTTTTTAAATATGCAGTGTTGTTGTAGCCCTGTGGGCCCCAGGATATTAGAGACACAAGGTGAGTGGGAGAGGTTTTTTTGGGCCAACTTCTGTTGGTCTCTCCCCCACCTTGTCTCATTTACTTTTTTGTGGAGGAGAGGGGTGGTTGGGGAGGGGGTGGAGAATCTCTGCTTTCCACAGCACAAACTGCTTTTATAGGCTTAAATAGTTTGGGTAAGAGATTCCCCTAAAACTTGAAAGCACATATAGTGAAATTAGAAACAGTCTTAAAGAGTCCCTGAATCTCAAGTTTATAGCTGATCAAAATTTTGGAATACATGGTAAACTGGCTTGAAGGGATGGGAATTGTACACTTTTTTTCCCCCAATTTTTTTCATATTTAAATACTCTGAATGGAAGGACAGTAAATTGATAATTGATGTCCCAGTGATTGGATTATATCTGCAGTTATATATTGTTTAGGATATCTAACTTGATCTTGGATCTCTTCTACAAACACTTGTTCTCAAAGGAGAATATCTTAATTTCTCTTCTGGGAATAAGATGCTCTGTGATAAATTAAAACCCATTAATAATTATTTTACATGGATGGTATAATTCAGCATTGATCTAAGCAAGCAATTGTGACGCAATACCTTTATACTGTAGGACTGTATACTTTTGTATTAACTGCTGCTTTTCTCTGGTGCATGTGCAGTCATCACAGAGATTTTGTTTGAGGATATAATTGCTTTGTTTAAGTGATGCCCAAGCTATACCAGCAAAGCCTATTGAGGGGTGACTTGATAACCATGTGCAAGTATTTTCATGGGGAGAAAATACCTGGGTACTAACATGCTCTTTAATCTAGCAAAGAAAGACAAGAACCAACTGCTGGAAGCCAAAGCCAGACACAAATTTTTAACAGTGTAGGTGACTAACCACTGGTACAAACTACCAAAAGAAGTGGGGGATTCTCCATCTTTTGATCTTTTAATCAAGACTAGACGTTTTTCTGGAAGATCTTCATTCGCCAAACACTGGCTGTTGGACTCAATACAAGAGTAATTCGATGAAATTCTATGGCTCCTGATAGACAGAAGATCTAATGGTCCCTTCTGTCCTTAAACTCTATGAATCTTTACATGGAGACTAAAAGAGCATTATTTCGCTCTCAACTTGCTGAGCAGCACCATATCATGAGCTGGTATCCCTCCTGATGCTTAACTTCTCTACATGTTGGTTTGTTTGGTTTAAGAGTTTAAGCATTTCTTAAGATGCTCTTGTAAAAATCCTATTGGACAAAGATTAACTCTAATTTTGGAGTGAATGCTCTATAGATCTGGTATTCAATTTTAAAAGCAGACTTGGGCTCAGCAGTTATTGAGGAATGGCTCACCTTGGGTGCAAGACAAAGACAGTTTGTTTTTTAAATTTTCAGGTGTCCTGCCATGGATTTCATGATATAGTTTCCTGTGGAGTTGTGATGTATTCACACTAAGGAATTCCAAGTTTCTTAGTTTTTGGTTTGTGATGTATGGTTCTTGTAATGACGGTATGGAAAATACTGGCTTAACATCAGAACTTTATTGTCAAACTAAATATTTACATTTCAAAACATTCATACATACAAGCTAATAGGTGACTATTAAAATTATGTACTTGAACATAGAGCTCTGGATATGTGTGTTTTAACAGCTTTAAATTCTGCTAAACTAGTATTTAAAGAAGATTGGAATGTGTAGCTTACAATTGGACACTTTCTTCTATAGTGCCAATAAGGTAAACTTTAATCGCCCAAATAAATGATCTCCACCAACAAGCTCAGCACCTTCTCATATTTTACATGTCTCTAATTTATTTTAAAAATTAATGTAGTTTGAAGGTTGCTCCAGTGAAAAAGTTAAGGACCTACAAACCCAGCTTTACTACTTTTTTATGACTTAACAGTGGCACTAACTGCCAAATATACCAAAAGTGTAAACTTTCAGGGCCATATTCTCTCTCTTCCCCTCCCCAGGTAGATAGAATCGTAAAATCTAGGGCCAGAATGGACTTCAACAGATCATCAAGTCTGGCCCCTGTGCAGAGACAGGACCAAGTAAACCTAGACCACCCCTGACAAATGTTTGTCCAACTGTTTTTTTAAAAACCTCGTGATAGAGATTCCACAGCTTCCCTTTGTAAGCCTGTTCCAGAACCTAAGTTTCCTTATAGTTAAAAGTTTTTCCTAATATCTAACCTAAATCTCCCTTGCTGCAGATTAAGCCCATTACTTCTCATTTTACCTTCAGTGGATGTGGAGAACAATTGATCATCATCCTCTTTGTAACAGCCCCTAGCATATTTAGAGACTGGTATCAGGTTCCCTCTGTCATCTTTTCTCAAGACTAAACATGCCCAGTTTTTTAACCTTTCCTCATAGGCCAGGTTTTCTAAACTTTTTCATAGTTTTTGTTGCTCTCCTCTAGACTCTCCAGTTCGTCCACATCTTTCCCAAAGTGTGGCCCCCAGAACTGGATGCAGTACTCCAGCGGCGGCCTCACCTATGCTGAGTAGAATTAACAATTACCTCCCATGTCTTACATACAATATGTTGTTAGTACACTTTAAAATTTATATTGTTGTTGACTCGTATTCAATTTGTGATCCACTATACCCCCCAGATCCTTTTCAGCAGTAGAATCATAGAATATCAGGGTTAGAAGGGACCTTAGGAGGTCATCTAGTCCAACCCCCTGCTCAAAGCAGGACCAATCCCCAATTTTTGCCCCAGATCCCTAAGTGGCCCCCTCAAGGATTGAACTCACAACCCTGGGTTTAGCAGGCTAATGCTCAAACCACTGAGCTATCCCTGAGTTAGTACTACTGCCTAACCAATTATTTCCCATTTTGTAGTTGTACATTTGATTTTTGCGCCCTTCCTAAGTGTAATACTTTGCACTTGTCTTTATTGCATGTCATTTTATTAATGTCACACTAATTCTCTAATTTGCAAAGGTCGTTTTGAATTCTAATTCTGTCCTCCAAAGTGCTTGCAACTCTTCTCAGCGTGGTGTCATTTGCACATTTTAGAAGCATACTCACTCCCCAGCCCATTATCCAAGTCATTAATGAAAATATTGAATAGTACTGGACCCGAGACTGACCCCGGAGGGAACCCACTGATACGTCCTCCCAGTTTGACTGTGAACCACGGATAACTTTTTGAGTAAAATGTCATAGCTCTATTGACTGCAACTGAGCTATGACTATTTACACAAATTTGAGTATCAGAACCCAAATCTTCTTTTCTCACATAGCATATATATAAAATAAAAATCAAGCTTTTTTTTTCCCCCTCCCTCCTCCTCCCCCCCAAGCAAGGGAGGATGGAAAAATATGCTTCTGAAGTCATACAGCCAAAAGGACTTTTCTCAAACTCTTCTAAAACATTGCTCTTGAACAGAAACCAAACACATTTTTAATTGGAAAATGTGGTGATTAAAATGTTTGTAGCATTTTAAAACTTTCATAGTCTGACAACCTTAACTACTGCACTTGCTACCAAGCAAGCAACAGCAGTAATAGATGCAGTAGTTAATACAGCTAAAAGAAGTGACATGCTTTTTTGCTCTGTGAACTTCCAGAGTTCTGGGCTGAATGGAATAGCTATGCTTTTTGCCTTTTTAAATTGATATTGGACTCCGTAAAAGTAGTGTTGAGCTTGTTTCAAAAGTGTAAAACCTGAGGTGCTTCATTTTTTCCCCCATGCTGCTATTTTTCACCATATATTTTGTATCTGTTCCCAGAATGAGAAATAATGTGTAAACATTGCAGTAAACTTTAGAGCCCGAATGTCTGGCTTTCTTTAACTTCCAAATATTTTTTGTCCCCATCAGTGGGTTCTTAATGTTGTAGTTTTAAAAAACTATTCTAGTCTGTCACATTCAGTGTCAGTATTGTTTGTGCATATGATGCTGGGATAGCATAAGAACTTGAAGAAATCTATTTGTTCCCTCTTAGAGAGAGCTACATGCAAACACATTTTTTAAAATATACATTTTTTACAGAGAGACATCAAATTTTCGATGTGAGCTGTGGGGCGAAAAGGCACCCATTGGCTTCACCAAGAGGATACTTTTTAAACAGAAGTTAAGAGAAGGCTCCTCAGCTGCTGTTTTCACTGAATTTTCCTCACGGCTACTACATTCCAGTGCTTCTATCTGTGCCTGGTATTTCGGAAATCTTATTTCTTAACTATCTTTAGAACAGAACAGCCTAGTAATAATTACCAAACCAAACAGTCAATCCAGTAAAAATAGTTCATGTGATCCCTAATTTATTTATTTTTTAAAATTTAGGACTAAAGGGGTATCTTTATCTCCAATTTTCCTTCTCTACACTACCTGCCCCAAACAAGATGGCTGTTTATTTCTGAGGCTATATTCACAAAATATTTGTTGTTCTTAAACTGGGGAACTGTGAATGAATGGGCAGCAGTTAATAACGCTATCATGGCTTAGAGGTCATTCCAAAATCCAATCTGCCCCTGCCCTTTCATTATCTGTGTATCTTCAAGTGGGACAAAAAATGAAGTCTCAAGGGAAAAAAACAATCTTATGCTTCCTGCCCTTATGGTTTTTAAAAACAAGAAAATAATTTAAGTGGAAGGCACCCCCAAGTGTTACACCCAGAAAGAGAACTTTTTGCAAGGTAGCTACATATGTTTGGTTTTAGGGGATGTGTTTGAGTGAAGGGGTGGGGGGGATCTTCAAATCTTTTGAAACTTGTCTGAGGCAAACAAATAAAACCTAATTCTGTTCTTAAAAATTAGATAAAATAAATACATTTTGTCATGATAGAATCTTCCATTACAGAAGAGCATTAACTTTTTATCCTTCTACAGATTGTTTTCATTAATCTAAGATTAGTCATAGTTTTTTAAAATGTATACGACGCCAAATAATCATGAGCCAAACCCTTCTGATTTCAGTCTGCTACTCCAGAAATGGGAATTGGGGGCAGCAGATTAGGAGGGTCTTTTATATGTGGTTCTCTACAAATTTAGTACATATTTGTCTGCTTGAAACAGAACCTTTATATGTATCTTTCTACTGCAAGAAAAAACTGGCATCTCTACTGTTTTGGTGCAAGATCTGTGTTTGTTTGGATCTTAATCCTTCCCGATTAGAATCAATACAAAACTTTATTCTGAGCTACAGCTATCACAGTCCATTAGATTTATTGGGCTCAGGTGGCCCTGTTTGGTGGTGGGGGAAGCAAAATAAACACCGCCAAAAAACAAGCGAGGGACAGGAAACTTGGCTGCTGGCCCTGAACCTTGGGGTTGGGTTCAGAGAAGGAGACTGTGAATAATAAAGGATGGCAGTCTGTTTTCTTACTCACTAATTCACTGTGGAGTTGGCTGTCGGTGGGCATGGTGCTGTGCTTCTACCCACATTGCCCTGCTGACACAACTCTCTTCCCATCACCCAGATGGATCTGAATTCCTTACAGTAACAAAGGAGACAGGATGGCCCTGTGATTCTTTGCGCGTACACTGGTGTGTGTACAGACCCTAACACTCAGATAAATAAAGAAACCAGTGCAGCTGAATTGCCTCTAATATGTTGCATTATGTTATATGAAGGTATAAGAATTAAAACTGAAGTTGGCTCCAAACGAGTCATAGAATCCTAGAATCTCAGGGTTGGAAGGGACCTCAAAGCAGGACCAACCCCAACTAGATCATCCCAGCCAGGGCTTTGTCAAGCCTGACCTTAAAAACCTCTACGGAAGGAGATTCCACCACCTCCCTAGGTAACCCATTCCAGTGCTTCACCACCCTACTAGTGAAAAAGGTTTTCCTAATATCCAACCTAAACCTCCCCCTCTGCAACTTGAGACCATTACTCCTTGTTCTGTCATCTGCTACCACTGAGAACAGTCTAGATCCATCCTCTTTGGAACCCCCTTTCAAGTGGTTGAAAGCAGCCATCAAATCCCCCCTCATTCTTCTCTTCTGCAGGCTAAACAATCCCAGTTCCCTCAGCCTCTCCTCATAAGTCATGTGCTCCAGCCCCCTAATCATTTTTGTTGCCCTCCGTTGGACTCTTTCCAATTTATCCACATCCTTCTTGTAGTGTGGGGCCCAAAACTGGACACAGTACTCCAAATGAGGCCTCACCAGTGCCGAATAGAGGGGAATAATCACATCCCTCGATCTGCTGGAAATGCCCCTACTTATACAGCCCAAAATGCCGTTAGCCTTCTTGGCAACAAGGGTTTTTTGCCTTTTCCAACTTGTGCTTAGAGCAGTATTAGGATATAGCTGTTCAGGCCTGTCTGTAAAGGTCTGTACTTTAAGAATTTAGGTATATGTTTATCATTTCCCAGAGAAAGGGAAGAGCCTAGAAGATGTAAAGGAAACTTGAGTTCTGCTTAGCTATACCTTAACCAATCGTTTTACTGAAATTTAACCAATCCTAACCTATTGTAACATGATTATCTAACCAGTTATATCCCACCATCTTAATTATTTTTCACCCAGCAAAATTAATTATACAGCAGACAGAAACAATCACAGAACCAGACAGACCATGGAAATAATAGCAAAGTGGGAACTATGATGAGAAAACAATACAGAAGTGAGGATTTCACAACTACATCTATAAAGACCTAAGGTTTCCCAGCTGTGTCTATTGATAAGTGAGTTCTTGCCAGACAGGATGCTATCAAACTAAGTTTCCTTTAAATCTTCTAGGCTCTTCCCTTTCTCTGGAGGGGATAGATCGGATCCCCTTTCCAACAGCCCCAAATTGCCTGATTGGAATGTGAGGATGTGACCATTCGCTTCCCAGCTCATGGCTGCCTCTGCTGCTTAGCCAATTACTTCATGAGCCCAGGTGGGGGGACCGAAGCCTGAGCCCCCCCCAAGCCCCACCGCTCTGGGCGGGGGGGCCAAGCTGAAGCTCAAGGCTTCAACCCCAGGCCAGGGGGCCTGCAACCTGAGTCCTGCTGCCAAGGGCTGAAGTAAGTTTAAGCCAGCCCTGGCGACCCTATTCAAAGGGGGTCGTGACCCACTTTGGGGTCCCGACTCAGTTTGAAAACGGCTGGTTTAGAAGATTCTAGCAGGTCATCTTGAAGTTGACTACACTCTGTCCTCCTCCAGCTGCCTTGTAATTAAATCTATATTGCAAAGCCTCTTGATACATCACCTTAGAACAGTGGTCCCCAAACTTTTTACCTCACAACCCCGCCCCGTCCGCGCTCTCTCCCTCCCTCCAAGCCAGGGCCAGAAGTGGGGTCACGGGTCGGGGCGGGGAGGATGAACACGGACAGGGTAAGGGCCTGAGGCTGGGGGTGGGAGCAGAGCTGAGGCTGGGGCCCCGGGCATGGGGCCGGCATCTGGGGCCTGGGCCCACGCCAGGAGTGGGGCTGGGTGGTGCTCCCTGCCTGCCCTGCATGGGGGCTGGCCCAGGCCCCTGCCACACACCCCGGAATGTTCTTCCTTGCCCCCTTAGTGGGGCGTGCCCCACAGATTGGGTACGTTTGCCGTAGAAACTTGCCAACAGCTTTCTCACTCAAATGAGAAGGTTGACTTTTCAATTCTGCCTTAAGACTTTATCATGTTCCCTATGTAATCTGCATATCTGAAATAAAATTGTCCCCTTTGTTAGTTGGTTTCTTTAAAAATGTGATTACTTCATTTGCATCCATATTCTGTCAGAAGAGGGAGGGCGGGAGTGGGTTGATTGAGCAACTGCTTGATTAGTTTCTGAATGACGCCTACATTAGGCATTGTATTCTGGGCAGCGGCAGCGTCTGGATCTGTGTGACAGGACAGTTCCCTGGCTTTTGCCCTAGCTTTGCTTCTGGCATTAGCTGTTGGAGAGAGCTAATGACAGGTTTAACTTGCTGCTGGACTCCTGCTCATATGATCGCCATTTCTTTTCCACTGTCGTCCTTGAGAGTGAGATGCATAATCCATGTTGCATGTTTTTAAATAATATCAGATTCATTTGACTTGACTTGACACCTTGCGTGGCTTTTCATCCTCTTCCCCCCCCCCCCCACCCCAGTTGTTTAAAAGTTGGATGGCCCAGCAATATTTAATGTATGTTCTTTGTAAACTTGCATTGAAAATACAGCGCTGCAAGAGAAAACTGTAATACAGTAAACTGATTTACCACCTTATGCACAAAAGGAATTTTCTAGTACAGGAAGATGCACAGTTCCAAATTTAATATTTAGAACTTAAAGAACTTGATATTTTTCAAAACATTTAGAATGTTCGAGGTATCAGTCTTGTTCAGATGCTAATAAGGAAGCTTTATTTTTTCTAGAAGAACAGTCTGTGTCCAGAAATGTAACTCGTTTTTTAACAAGGTTTTGTTGAAAACCTCCTTCAAAAGCTTATCCAGAAATAAAGATTAACGACATGCGCCCAGCCTTGTGTGCTGCTGCAGCTCTGTGTCTGCATAATATGAAATGTGTCCATGCCAGGTGGAAGAGTGAGCCTGGTTGCCTGGCTTATGATGATAAATAAATGGAGTACATTTTAGGAAAAGGCAATCAGGATGGTAGTTTTCCCCCCCCCCCCCATCCCCTTCCCCCCAAAAAAATCAAGTTTGGTACTTATATATACAGAGAATGTTGGTTGCGGTTAGATTTGGTCGCCTTACCTCCCACCCCACCACCGCTCCATACTCAGATGAACGTTACCTGGTTCTTGTTTCTGTTTTGCTCTTGGTCATTCCTGTGAAGTAGGTTAAAACTACTAGTTAAGAATGATGGAAAACCTGTACTTATGGTAAAAGACCTTACTTGCATTGTACAGTGGATTTGGTTTTTTGACAGCGTTTTGGATTTTCTAGGACTTTTTATGATCTACTACATCAAGAGTGCTGTGTGTAGGTATAAGTTAGAATTTTAGATTTCACTGTGAACTTTCTTGTTCTGAGGTTGTTTGGTGGTTTTTACACTCCTCCACAGATCTGTTTTTAAAGCCCAGCTGATTTAACTTCTAACAGAACACAAATCTGTATAGGATGCTACATCTGTGTACCACTTCCCTCTGTTGAATGGAATGCAAACATGCAAGCAGTTACTGCTAGTGAATAAATACATGATCTGGCGTATACAGAGTTTCACTATAGAGTGAATGTGGGTTTGGGATTTGCTTTAGTTTTATTAACCAACATGATTCCATTTGTCTTAAAAATGTGGACAGGCTAATCTTTAAATTCTGTAACTAACTTACAGTGTACAGTTTCTTCTTCCTAATTCCAACTTCTTCCCAGCAGTTCCACTGACCCTGAAAGTGCTGGCTGGCACAGGAGAATTGCCACAGTTCTTGGCGTTGACACCACCTTTGGTGATGATGGCAAGCTTTTGCATCCAGTTTGCCTTGTATGTTCTGTCTGGCAGATAGACTGATAGATTAGAGAGAGGATTGTCCTTGTTTTTTTGCTTGATGTGCCCAGTGCAACAATAGTACAGTAAATGTAAACGGCTCAGTAAGTTTATGCAATGTTTGTATATGTAAGAAAAGTTACCTGAAACATGCAATAGGTGACATACCCAAATGGGTGAGTGTTGGCAGATGGTTTCCGTTCTTGAGAGACGGGTGGGATGGACATCCTGGTATTGTATTGCAAAGAAAACAATAACACTTCTATTTTATTTTTGTCCGCGTATGAGTGGCTGCTTACAAGAGGGATCGCTTTTCCTCTATAGAGGCTGTTGTGAACACTTTGCTTATCATTACTACCCATAATATCTCCGCTTATGGTTAAGATACTTATTTTTTTCTGTGGGTGGCTTAGTGTGTCATACAATTTTTTTTTTCTGTGTCCTTTTCCAGGTGCTGCATTTCTACTGTGACACTTGTTCTATCCCTATCTGCCGGGAATGCACCAAGGGACGACATCTAGGTCACAGCTTTACCTACCTCCAAGATGCCCTCCAGGATTCCGGAACCCTCATCATTCAACTGCTAGCAGATGCTCAGCAAGGATGCAAGGCTATTCAGGTAAGTCGCTCACAGGGCTAAGAGAATGTTCCCTTTTGTCTACCACCAGCTGTGCCTGCTGCTACAGTGTCCCCTGTGTGTGAAGGGCAAAAAGCCTCTCCTTTCAGCGTCCCCTGTCCTCTACCCCACCCTCTCCCTTGTTGCACTAGGTGATGTCTTTTCATTATTCAGGAAGGAACTTCCTTGTCAGCAGCAAATCAAAGGGAATGCCAACACACTATTCACATGCATCTTTGTTGCATCCTCCTTTCATAAATAGGGACATCATGCTGTTTCCACGTCAGACTGTGCACAATTTGACATGTAACTTGTTCTAGGCTCAAAGTTCTGATCTTGTAAAGCTCTCTTGGTTTGGAGGTGGCACATGCCTCATTACTGCTGTATAACTGCCAACAGCTATCTCCAGCTTTTCAGAACAGGGACTGTCTCTTAGTATGGCTCTGACCAGTGCCTAGCACAATGGGTCCCCAAGCATGGTTGGGAGTTTTGGGCAGTGCCACATGACAAGTAGTAAGCATCCGCTACTTGGATTAGAATGATCAGAATTCCACTCTGTGTGGGTGAGTGGGGATCTATTACAAATATAACCGTCTCAGACAATGTTCCCTCTAATTTTTGACACGCCGTGTGCGCAAAAAATGTCTTCTATGCAAATTGTTGTGCTTCTGTGCAAATTTTTGTGTGCGTGGTGTTTCGCCGTGTGCACTGGGTTTAGGATCTGTGTGCGCGCGTACACGCGCACAGCTTAGAGGGAACAGAGGTCTCAGACTAGGAACGCAGATGAATTTAAGCAGTGTGGGTGAAGGCATTTCTACATTCAAGGATCATAAAGCATTTTGTATGAAAGGTGCTGTAGAATTAAATAGTGCCACTTCTATGGTGGAATGCAGCAGCTGTTCGACAGCGCACAACAAATCTAAATACAGGACAAGGAAGGAAGAAAATTACCATACCCCTTCAAACTACAGGCAGAAAAGACTTTGACCAGATACACAGGTAAGGACCCAATTCAGCCATCCTTACTCTCCCTGAGTAGTACCTGACCCTGCAGATAATCCTGCTGATGTCAGTAGAACTTCTTGCCAAGTAAAGTACTGGTCAGTGTGAGAAGCATGACAGAATCAGGCCCTAAACTACTATCTTCTCCTAACACATTACTTATACAGCACTGCCCACTTTCAAAGCTTTTCAAATATTAATCTCATAACACCCTTGTAGGCAGTTTAGCCAAACTCAGACATTTAAAAATCATAAATCAGACCTTAAACCACATCTTAAAAATGAGATTTAAACCGTCCTTCCTAACTTCCCGAAAGTTGAGTGCTTTTAATTTGCCTTCTGTTTTGTTTTAACCTTTAGAGTATATTCAGTTCACGTTTTCCTCTGGAACTCTGAAGGCTAGAGAAAATTTTACTTTTAAATGAAAGCCAACACTTGCATGTAATCATTTGTCTTCTGTAGCTAGGACTTTATTGCGAGACTCTCAATAAAATCAAGGGACTGGAGCAAGTCCTTGTCTTTGAAAGATGCAAATTGTTTTCATGTAGTTTGTCAGTGGGATTATCAGGTAATCCTTTTATGTAGATTTTAAATGGCGCATCTGTCAAATCTTGGAACAATAGGGAAAGAATGGTTCTAAAAAGTCAGTCATTTTTATGCTACTGATATAAAAAATTAAATCAGTCTGATGGGAAATAATCAAGATGGAACTGTTCTTGGAAATTTATGCCAGCATTTGGCCCAGTTTCTAGCTTCTAGTATATTGATAGGAGAGAAGTAAAAACTCGATGCAACATAATTTGTTATAGCATTTTATAATGATTGGATACTGTTTTCTTCATATATTCATCTTGTCTCCTAAAGAGTGGAAAACAGATGTGCTCTGAGCTACATGTTTGAATAATCCTAATTGCACACAACACACAGTTCATAAAAGGAACATTAGAGATGTGCGTTTATTTAAAGGCAAGTAGCTCTTTTACTTTGAGTGTCAATCAGTTTCTAGTTTCTTCCGCCATCCTCCAGCTGTGGCACCCTTGCCTTTATATCACAATGAATGTAACTGAGAACACCCCTTTAATATCAAGACATCTCTGAAGTCCTAGTCCCATGGTCTCTGGAGTGTCACAGTAGTGGCCTGTCTCATATTAAATTGCAGAATGCAATTCCTCAGTGTATGGAGTCCAGCCAGAAGACGAACTTCTCTGCTAGAGCCTGAAGTGTCCTTGAATGCCTCGGATATCGGTTTACTGTTCCCCCTTTTTGTGGCAGCTCCACTCCGGCTACGGAGTATAGGAACTGGTTGAGCAGGTCTGGATCTGTTGTCTCCCCTTGGAATGGAATGTTTGATTCAAGTATTACACGTTGGTCTCCTGAGTCCAGACCCTGCCTCTCACTATGTTTGTATATGCCGGGGTGTTTGTATAGCACAAGTGCTTTGAAAATGTAAAATGTTGTCTGTGTAAGTACTAAATAATTATGCCTATTTATAATAAACTGAAAAATTACATATCCTCTTGAAAGCTCCCAGGTACTTGGAGAATAAAGACTATCCCAACAGAAGCTATTGCAGTATATATAATATGTGCTTTCAAATCTGAAAGTATGAACCATACAGTATGCCCGACATTTCCTCTGATGCTAGAGTCCGGTACACTTTGCACAGTTGCTACTGTACAAGTAGGTGTGTGGCAGAGAACTGGCAGTATTGAAAGGCTGCTGGCTGGCAGCAATAGCGCCGTGATTGGCAGTGTTTCAGTGCTACAACCATCCTTCATTGAGACTATTCTCACTTCCGCAGTCAGCTGGGGTTTTGGAGTGACTACGTTTTGCACACGCTTTATTTGTATGTGGTGTATTTTAAGGTTTAAGCTACGAAAACAGGAATAAAAAGACAACAGAAGCTGAGGCAGGTCAAATCCTGAAAGACCAGTCTTTGTCTTTGAGCACTACATTTCCATCATCGAGGTAGATCACTCCAAAATAACTAGAAATGATCAGTAAATAGTATGACTCGTAAACCTCATTTTGGGACTCTCTGTAGGAGGAGATGTGTTCTGTGGATCAGTATCCAACCAAACATGGAGCCTATTCTTTTGTGGCCTTAACAGTAGAGTATTCCTGAGGTACTTCCTGAAAACCAAGCTGAGAAAGAAACTGATACCTGAAACGAAGACAGATTTAAAAAGGGAGCTTTGTGGCTGCCTGAACTGTGATTTCTAGAGCAGATGGAAGTGTCAAAACAGTGGGTAGCAGAATGTTGAAGTCTCTGGAGAGCTAGGAGAGTTTGATTCAGATAGGGTTAAAAAGATTTCTACTTGAACTGGCTAATTAGCCTACAAAATCAGCCTTGATTGTGTGGAGGATTCATTTTGTCTTGGATTTGTTCCTTGACTATCCTGAGGAAAGGTAACCTGTTAGAGGAAAATACAAAGATCCACATTTATCTTAATTATACACCGGGTTTTTTTTTAAAAAAAACCTCACCTGGCTCCTAGCAGTATTAAAGTCACCGTTTTTAAAACGAGATTCCCTCTTGCTGTAGCTGGTGAAGCTCCAGTTCCGTTTCAGAAACACTCACTTTTTCACTGCGGCAGAGGAAGCTGATAAATATTTAGATTACTTGGCCAATCACGGCTGAGGTAGAAGATGAGCAATTCATTTTGCACATCTCAGACTAGGACTGAATGAATCTGGGTCTGCCTCCATAGCTTCACAGGAGAGTTATGGATGCCTTCTGCTGAGCACCTGCTTTCAGATCCTCTTTTGTTTTATTGTTTGTTTAAATGTAAAACTGGAATCATCTTCTAAACTGTATTCAGCTGAGCCGGCTCTTAGTTCTCAGAGGCCATTTGGAAGGCTGTCTAAAGCAGAATCCTAAGAGGAAGTAAACTTGCTTCTCCTCTAACCCACATATTCCAGCCCTTTCATTGAAGGGGAGCTGTCTTGCTTCTGGGGGAGAGTTCACAGACAAACAGACTGGGATTACAGGAATAAAAATGGGCTGCTCTCATCTCCGTGCATCTTTCGCCGAATCCTCCTCATCACTCCAAGGTCGCTGAGGCTGCAGTTCCTTGACCTAATCTACTAAACCACAGAATCTTCACTGATCGTACAACACAGAATATTCATTAATATGGTCCAAGTTATCCAGGCTTTGAGAGACTGAATTTAGGTGGGGGGGGAGGGGTGTGTGTGTGTGTGTGAGTTTTTTGCGGTTTCCTTTTTAAGGTAACTTCCTCTCTACTCTTATCAAGGAGATCTTCTACCAGTTAGGAATATTGCTCCCCTGTTTTAAATTTAGATGTTACCTACATTTAGAATCAGATTATAGAGTTCTAGCATGACAGTCTTTTTTACTGAAAGTGATGTTCTTAAAAGTTCATAATCCAAGTCAGATTTGATCCAGATGTCATAAGATTCTATAAACATCTTCCCTACCAGCCCATCCAATGACTGTTACCACAAGACTCTATACCTAGCGTGATGCCCTTACAAGATAGACAGCTACTTACAACACTTTTTCTCTATTCTGTTTCTTCTCAGGATTGCATTTCTGAGGATTATTAGCCTCAGCTGTCAAAACATGAGGCCCCAACCATACAACCCTGGTGTATTGCACCTTCCATGCTTCTGAAAATGGTTTTTAGAAAGGAGTTTGCTCTTAATGTGAAATTGAATGGTCCTTCACAGATAGTCAGAATGCAGACAAGGCAATTTCCTACTATCTTTGTATCCCTAAGGAAAAGTAATGCTATCTAGATGTTCACATGGCCTTCAGTCTGTACATTTTTAGAAAAATAAACTCTTAATCTATCACAGTGATTGAATTTTTTAAATGAAAGTGGGTGAAATCTTTGATTGTCAAGTTGCTATAGTGATGTATGTTGGAGGTCGGCAGGGCCACAAGTGCCAACTCCGACCTTATCTATGCAAGAACTTGGAGTGATCATAAAATACCAAAACTAGAGTACTGGGTAACAGAAGGCAGATTCTTTTGATTAGGATGAACGAGGCACATTGTAGTTTCAGTTGGGTAAACTTAGAGCCATGATTGTCAGAAATTAAATACATCTTCATTATTGCCTTATTGATTTGTTGTCTACAAGCATTGACCATGTTAAAAGAACTTCCAGTCTTGGAGAAAATATATGGGTTTTGCTTGGTAGTGTAAAATATAAGTGAAGAGGCACAAAATAAGTTTCTGAAAACTACAGTGGAACTGATATCTTCATGATAGGTCTCTGCCAAAAATTTGACCCAAAAATTGTCTTTTTGCTTTATGCAGGGATGGAAAAAATAGTGGTGGTGAGTGGCAGAGTTAGGGAGAAAAGGGGACTAGTCATATTTTAATTACACAGCTGAGAGTAGTGAACTTTTAATATTGCTATCTTTAGGTACATCCAGGAATAGGCTTGGAGGAAAATAATAAACTGAAAAAACACTTCTGAGCATGCTCAGTAGGCATTAACTTTTTAAAGCAAAGCCTAAGATAGGCCTGGTCCTTTGACAGAAGGCAGGGATAGCTCAGTGGTTTGTGCATTGGCCTGCTAAACCCAGGGTTGTGAGTTCAATCCTTGAGGGGACCATTTGGGGATCTGGGGCAAAAATTGGGGATTGGTCCTGCTTTGAGCAGGGGGTTGGACTAGATACCTCCTAAGGTCCCTTCCAACCCTGATATTCTATGTTTCCCTGTGTAGTTCAGTAGTGGCTGATGCTTTCTGACATATGCCAGGATTTTTCTCTGTATGAAAGATTGTACAATATTTTTATTCTGACCCAAAGAAAAAACTCCCCTATCTGCACCAGGAATAAATTGTGAGCATCGGAGGATCTGATCATCATTTTTTGCTTCATTTTGCAATATTTTGCAACTGCTACGCTTTCATTTAGATTTTTTTCTCCATTGCAAACCTCCGGCTATCACAATGCAAACAGAGATGTTGCTCCCTAGTAATCCAGCCTTGCAGAAAACTATCTCCAGCCAAACACTAGAAGCCCCAAGGTTAAGAACGTCCCGGCCCGACCACCACCACTATAGTAGTTCTGTTTTAAGGAGCCCTGATTTTAAAAATGCAAACTTGTAATTCATGAACTTCTGGGTCTATTTCAGGCTTTGTCACTGGCCTTGCCTCGGTTGCTTTAGCCGGCACAGCCTTGTGGCTCTGACTTTCCTATTGTAGATGCAGCCTCTCGGCCGGATTTCCAGCATATCTTTTAGCTGCTGCGATTCACTAGCTGTGTGTAAAATTGGTACTTAACTTCCTTGGGTGGGGTCGGGTGATGTCTCTGTGAGTTAATTGTGTGAGGCTTAAGTTTGAATTTAATATAGTCAAATTAACTTGTTTGGGGATTTTGTTTTGTTTTGCTGGTACTACAGAAGCCCTCAAGTTGCCCTGCCAAGTTTTATTTTAGTATTGTTAAAGATACAAAATAGCTGTCCTCTCTTGGTGTGTGAACGACAAACAGGGAGAAACGACTGACCTGCTATATTGGGGAGACATTGACATGGACTTTACACAAAGTGCTGTCAGATGCACAGAGTAAAACACATTTTTTCTAAATTTTCAGTTACAGTAATTTTTAGGTGTCACTTGTCTGAATTTTTTTCTCTTTCCTGTGGGCTCCAAGTGTGCCTTCTAAGTTGACTCCCCTTTTTAATGTTTGCACAACACTTCTCTGACTGCATTGTATAAATGCTGATAGTTTCTCTTTATTAAATATAAAACAGGAACGTTGACTACACTTGTGTCTAGAGGACTTGAAGTTTCAGTCTCTATCTAAGACTTGCTCGTGTCTCTCCAGTTTTAAAGTGCCAATAGACAATTTTATTTTCACGTGCCACCACTCCTTTCTCCTGGTCGTATATAAAAAGTATTGCTGTCTACATACAATTGACTTGCATAGAAATGGCATACATTAGTACAGTGGTCCCCAAACGTCTGAGGGTCACAGCCCCCCTTACCCCTGTCCGTTCCCCCACCCTGCCCAGGGACGGGAGCAGGGCTGCGGCTCGGGGTGGTGGTGCGGGAAACGTGGACAAGGGTAAGGGGCCTGAGGCTGGGGGTGGGTCTGGGGCCAAGGTTGGGGGTGGGAGCGGAGCCACAGCTGGGCCACGGTGGGCGCCAGCAGTCTGGCCTGCGGCAAGGTGCGGCTCCGCTCCCAGCCTTGCTCCCAGCCTCTGCTCTGGGCCAGGAATGGAGCTGGGGGTGGGGCCAGGAGCCAGGGACAGCTGGGAGCAGGACTGGAGCAGAGCTGGGGGCGAGAAGGGGCTGGGTGGCTCTCCCTCCCTACCCCTGTGGGGACTGGCCCGGGCCCACTGCACCCCCTCCCCCCAGACGTTCCTTCATGCCCCCCTGCAGGACCATGCTCCACACTTTGGGGACCTCTGCATTAGTGGAAAACAGAACTCTTACTAGAAGACTAGACTTGTATCCTGTAGCAAATGTATTGTTAGTCTAAAATACTTGGGGATAAGAAGGTCATTTTGGATTCTCAACACACATGTCTAAGGTATGTAGGTTTGATATCGGACTTAATCAACATGTGCATACTGGACCAAACTGTACATTAACTTGAATCCTGTGCAACTCCGCAGGTATCAGTGGGGCTTGCACAGGCTATGTTGGGGAAGAATTTGGTCCTATGTACAGGGGCGGCTCTAACGTTTCTGCCGCCCCAAGCAAAAAAAACAAAAAAAACCCCCAAACGCCGGGCCCCCCCAACAAAAAAAACACACACACCCCAAAAAATAACAACCAACCCCCGTCTCTCGAAGCGCGGGCAGCATGCCCATGGCCCCCGCTCTCCCCGGCTGGCGGGGAGCGAGCGCAGCATGCCGGTAGCCCTGCTCTCCCCGGCCGGAGCGCCAGGGCGAGTGGGGCATGTCTGGGAGGGAGGGGGAGAAGCGCGCCGTGGCCGCTCGGGTTCTCTTCTCCCCCTCCCTCCCAGGCTCCTAAGCCTGGGAGGGAGGGATAGAAGCGGCGCAGAGCGGAGGTGAGCTGGGGCGGCTGGGGCACATTTCTAGGGGCAGCATGTCCGGTGCCAGAATGCCGCCCCTAGAAATGTGCCGCCCCAAGCACCAGCTTGTTTTGCTGGTGCCTGGAGCCGGCCCTGCCTATGTAGTGAATTTTGTATAAATTCCAGCATCTAATATCTGAAACTGACGTGCACTCAGGAAAACTACATGAAAACAGCTGCCTTGAACTTTGTCCTACAGCAGCATTATGAGAGCACCTTGACCTGTTTCTGTTCTAGTGCTGGAGGCACTGGGTCCATCACCTTATGCAACTTACATTGGTTTGACTAAGCAATATGTGTGTCCTGTTTATTCTCCAGCTGAGTCTTGAACAGGCCCAAGCTGTGGCAGAGCAGGTTGAGATGAAAGCAAAGGTGATGCAGTCTGAAGTCAAAGCTGAGACATCTCGCCATAAGGAGGCCCTGGAAGAATGGGAGCGTGAGCGGCTGTGTAAGGTAAAAAGCTTTTTATACAGGTATATTTAGCTGTTCTGGTTTCTAACCATTAACCTTTAAGATGGAAATCTGACCTGTCTTTAAATTAGAGTAGGGCAACGTTATGATTTTTGAGTGGTATTTACAATACAGGCAGTCCCATTTTAAAATCGAGTTGAGGAGTAAGGTATTTTCAACATGAATGAGGATGGTAGAATCTGGCCCATAGCCAGGGCCGGCACTATAACTAGGCGACCCTAGGCGGTTGCCTAGGGTGCCAGGATTTGGGGGGCGGCTGCCTCCCGGCTCCCCGCTCAGCGGCTGAGCAGGGAGCTGGGACTCGGAGGCAGCCGCGGCGAGCTGCTCCCCTGCCCCCTCGCTCAGCGTCTGAGTGCGGAGCTGGGGGGCAGCCGCGGCGAGCCACCCCCCGGCTCCCGGCTCAGCTCCTGTGGGTGGTGGTGGGGGGCTGAGTGCCTGTGGGTCGGGGGGGAGGCTGAGCTCCCACGGGTAGGGGAGCTGGCTGGGGGGGGGGGAGCGGAGGGCTGGTGCAAGGAAGATTCACCTAGGGCGCAAAACTTCCTTGCAGCAGCCCTGCCCATAATAAATATATATCCGTTAGATTCTAAATGTGTACTTTTAAGAACAAAAATTTACTGTCACAGAGCAGGGGTCTCCAAACTATGGCCCGGGGGCCGGATCCAGCCCGTGGCTTCAATTTGTCCGGCCCCCCAACCAATTGCTGCCGCCTCGGTGGCACTTCGGCGGTATTTCGGCAGCGGGGCCTAAAGCCAGCCCGCGAAGCCCCTTTAAAAATCTAATGTGGCCCTCGTCTCCTAACGTTTGGAGACCCCTGTCACAGAGGAATGAATAGGAAATGCAGTAGCCCTGATTATTGCTGGATCCGCAAACAGAGCTGCCCGAAACCCAGGATTTCTGGTTCGCAGAGAAATTTTGAAATTTGGTTTCTGTCGGACTTCTGCATGGCCCTGCAGCAGCACTGCACAGCTCTGGGAGCAGGGCTTGTTCAGTTACTAAACAGAGGAATTCTGACGACTTCTTCGAGTGATGGTCCCTATTCTAGTCCACTGCAGATTTACGCGTGCGCACCGTGCATCTGCAGCTGGAGATTTTGAAATTAGTAGTGTCCTTTGGTCCGCGCTGAGCCCTTGTCTTGCCTCATGGTTTCGTCCAAGGTGATAAAGGGTGGGGCGGACCGACCGTATTTCCAGTTCCTTCTCGCTGCTGGTATGGTCTGGGTCGGAACTATTGGTGTCCTCTTGTGTTATGCACTTAAAAAATATAGAATTGTACATAGCTAGTTTTAGAGTGGTTTATTGTTTTTATAGTCATTGTATAGTTTTAGGAGTAGGTATGCAGGTACTGGACTATGCAGAAACCTCAGGCTTTAAAATATGCACCTCCTGCCTGTGTCCCATCTCCGTTCAAGCCTCTAGGGTGGTTACGGATGATTTAGTGGAGGACTGTAAATGACACAAAGTGATAAAATTTAAAGACTTTGCTCAACTAACTATTTTATATTAAATAAACAGGCTTCACTATGTAACCATTCACTGCATTTATACTCCCGTTCTAAGGAGGAGCGATCCATCCAGGGATGAGCAGTCCCTGAATGAGAAGAAAGGGTATAAACCGCTCTCGGCTGGATGGGTGTGCCTATCTAAAATCAGTGTCGTACTCTTTTATAATTGTCACGGAGTGTGGGGGAGTCAGGCCCTGCACCCCTCTTCCCCGGATTCACTGTGACTCTCAGCCAGCCAGTAGAACAGAAGGTTTATTAGAGATGCCAGGAACACAGTCCAAACAGAGCTTGTCAGTACAACCAGGACCCCTCAGTCGGGTCCTTCCGGGGGTCAGGGAGCTTAGACCCCAGCCCGGGGGCTCCCTGCATTTCACCCCACAGCTCCAAATGGGGGGGGGGGGGGCAGGGAGGCCAGACCCTGTCTGCCCTTCCCCCCCTCCTCCCCAGCCGACTCCAAACTGAAACTGTCCAGCCCTGCCTCCCCCTTTGTCTCCTTCCCGGGCCAGGAGGTCACCTGATCCCTTTGTTCCAACACCTTCAGCTCCCACCTTTGCAGGGGAGGGGCCCAGATCATCAGTTGCCAGGAGACAGGGTGTCAGCCATTCTCTGTCATCACAGTGGTCCTCTAGGGTTCTGCAATCACACACCTTTAGCCCACCACCTAGAGACTTAACACATGCCTCGGGGAAAATGAGGCATAGCAACATTAAGAACAGTCCCATTCCATCACAATAATCAATTATAATAACAGCTTAATTAACATTAAATCCACATTTTCTTACCATAATTAAATATTTTCTATTTTCTCATTGGCTATTTAACATTAAACGCCTTAATTAGCATCTGAATAAATACATATCAATAACTATCAATGTAACATTTTCCAAAATATTAGCATTTTATCTAAAACACTTGTAAAAACCAGTTAGGATCAAAACATGTTTACAACGTGACCTGGGGTTATTTCTTAACTTATCTCTAACTTGCCTCTGAGCTGTCAGTGGTTTGAGCATTGGCCTGCTAAACCCAGGGTTGTGAGTTCAGTCCTTGATGGGGCCATTTAGGGATCTGGGGCAAAAATCTGTCAGGGGACAGTACTTGGTCCTGCTAGTGAAGGCAGGGGACTGGACTCGATGACCTTTCAAGGTCGTTCCAGTTCTAGGAGATTGGCATATCTCCATTTATATTTATATATTTATCTGTTAAACAGTCAAGCACACCTGTAACTGCAGTCTTCAACCACTATGCACATTGACCAGATGGACACACTAGCTGAAATTTCTGAATGTTTGCTTGGCTGCAGAACTGATGGTGGAGTACACTCTGCAACAATGAAGTCTTGATTACACATTTCATTAACTTTCCAAGGCATGTGGTTTTTGCCATTAACATCTTGAATGGATTTCTAAATAGCAAACGAATGCAGCAAAACTTCATGGCAGAAGTGTGTGTTGCTTTTAATTAAGGCTATATTTTTCAGAGGAGGGACCAGTGATTCTCAGCAGGTTCATTTTGCAATAAGCATCCACATTTCCGCTAATTATTTTACTCACATGGACCACATCTTCATAGAGAATTTGTCCTGCAGACCACTTCCCCTTCCATTCATGATCTCTTAACATCCCTGTGGCAACTACACTACAATTTTATGTAGGAATTAGGAAAGTAACACTAGACAAATATTTCTGAACTACTAGCTGTCTTTTAATATAAGTGTAATGGGTTTGTTTTGTTTGTTTTTAAGGTGGAAAAGATTCGTCAAGTCAAAGCCAAGTCCCTTTACCTGCAAGTTGAAAAGTTGCATCGGAATCAGAATAAACTGGGCAACACTATTCGTGCAATTCACCAGGTCCTAGAGGAGGGTCGTAGCACGGATAGTCTCCTGGCAGGGGATCCCCTGCTGGCTCAAGTGCAGAAGCCGAAGAATGTGAGAGGCCTTCTACAGATGCAGGAGGATCACAGAGTCATGATCACCCCTCCTGACCAGGCTCTGTATATGGCCGTTAAATCAATGGGGTTTGTCAGCAGTAGGGCTTTTGCTCCTCTGACCAAAGCCACTGGGGAAGGGCTCAAACGTGCACTACAGGGCAAAGCGGCCTCCTTCAGAGTCATAGGCTACGACCAGGATGGCAAACCATGCTTTTCGGGGGGCGATACGATCTCTGCAGTGGTGAAGGGCCCTGATGGAAACCTGTTTGATGCAGATGTCAATGATCAGCAGGATGGAACCTACCTGGTCAGTTACAGACCCCAGCTGGAGGGAGAGCATCTCGTCTCTGTCATGATGTGCAACCAGCACATAGAGAACAGTCCATTCAAGGTCATGGTAAAATTTGGGCGCAGTTACATTGACATTAAACTACCAGGGCTTTCATTTGGCAGCGAGGGAGACAACGATGGCAAGCTGTGTCGCCCCTGGGGAGTTTGTGTAGACAAAGAAGGGTACATCGTGGTTGCTGATCGCAGTAATAACCGCATTCAGGTGTTTCAGCCCTGTGGCACCTTTCACCACAAATTTGGCACCTTGGGTTCGAGGCCTGGTCAGTTCGATCGCCCTGCTGGTGTTGCCTGTGATATCTCGCGTAGGATTGTCGTGGCTGACAAGGATAATCATCGCATCCAGATCTTTACATTTGAAGGGCAGTTCATTCTGAAATTCGGGGAAAAGGGAACCAGGAATGGGCAATTCAATTACCCATGGGATGTGGCAGTCAACGCTGAGGGCACAATCCTGGTCTCTGACACGAAGAACCATCGGGTTCAACTGTTTGGACCTGATGGTGTGTTTCTGAATAAATTTCGCTTCAAAGGGGCACCTTGGAAGCACTTTGATTATCCAAGAGGTGTGACGTTCAATCAGGAAGGCCATCTGGTAGTGACAGATTTCAACAACCATCGCCTCCTGATCATCCATCCAGATTGCCAGTCAGCATGTTTCATTGGGTCAGAAGGCACCAGCAACGGCCAGTTCCTGTGCCCACAAGGCGTGGCTGTGGATCAAGAGGGGCGCATCATTGTGACCGATTCTAGGAACCACCAAGTGAAGATATTTGAGTCAAATGGTAGTTTTTTATGCAAATTTGGCACTCTGGGAAGTGGCTTTGGTCAGATGGACCAACCTTCAGGTGTAGCTGTCACCCCTGATGGCATGATTGTTGTGGTTGACTTCGGAAACAATCGAATTCTCATCTTCTAATCTGTGTTATCTGAATTGGGAAGAAACTGTCTCAGGGAAATTCTTTTTAAGAGAACGAAAAAATACAACGTTAATTCAAACCTACCTCATCTTTAATTTTTTACTTCTCTTTTCTGCAGGGAGTGATCCTGTAAAGTTGTAAATTCTATCTATCTTATTATCTTTGTGTTCTCCCCCTCCCTCCTCCCTTCCACCCCCCCCCTCCCCCCAGCAGTAAGTTTTACCTCTTCCCCACATGGGGCATCATGCACAAACATGTGTTGCTGTGCACATTAGGTGGTTGCATGATGAATTCTGTAGACTAAGCCAAAAAGGCGCTTTATATTTTTTTTAATGGGGCGGTGGGGAATCCGTAGCATTAGATATTTGTAGAGGATTTGTGTTCTTGATCGGACTGGTTTTGTGGGGGAAGGGTTGTTGGTTTTTGTTTGGTTGGTTGGTTGGTTTTTTTAAAATGCTGCTGCAGCAGAGAACTTTTTCCTGTTCTTTTTATACCTCAGTATGTTTGATTTATTGTTCAACATAGTGTCTTGTTCCCACAAGACTTTGATCTTTTTGTGGAAGTGGGTGGGGTTCACTAGTCAAGAAAAGCACGTTTGCTTTTTTACATACATGTTTTGAAAAATGCAGTAATCCTACAGTACAAAGTGAAGCCCCTGTGAAAATGCACAAATTTCTTGGGGGAAAAAATCATTTTTGGTGACTTAGTGTAGTTGTCATTAAAAGTTTAATGAAAAAAGCAGGACTTTGTGTAATGTGTTCTCTATGCTATAATTTCCTTATAGCCTTTTGTCTGACTATTAGTCACATTTTAAAAACAAGGTTCCATTCTTCCTTCCATCATATGTATGTCACTGGTATGTGTATCGATGCCTGTTACAAGGAGCATCAAAACAGGGAAGAATTGAACCCTGGAGTTAAAATTTGTTTCGTGTGCAATGGCTGTGGGTTTTTTGTTTTGTTCCCATAAAGGCTTTAGTTAGGGGAGTAAAGATTAATAGGTTTGTCAGGACAAAGTAACTTTTCCCAAAAATAAACATAAAGCACAACTTTGGAAATTCAGGGTGCATTTCAGAGAAGTCCACATTAAAAAAAACCAACAAAAAACAGTCAGTGACATCAGCTGAACTTTTTGTTTTCTTTTTCCCTCATCCCTGGTGAAAGGTAACCAGCATGAGGCAAAATGGAGCCATATAAAGTTCTGCATCGTCAATCCATGGCATCACCAAAAAACTGCATTTAAAATGGGGACAGTGTCTAAAAACTAGACTAGTCAGATTCTTTAAACTCTATAAACTGCAAAATTTAGCTCCAATGGGGATAGAAATTTCTTGTTTTTCTGGGAAGCTGAGATTTTGAGGCGGGGCTTTGGTTACCAAGCCATGTGAATTTGATTCCCTAGTGGATTACAGTCCACATTTCAATAGCTTGCATCTTAATATGTTAGCTATTGCTGTTGACATGGACTCTTGAGAAATTGCCTTGCCTTCTGGATAGGACTGTTTTTGGCAAACCATAAAGGCGAATATAGGGGATGGAGAGTTTTTGCACTGTGCAGAAATTGAAGCGTTCATGCATCAATTAGGTTTTTTTCCTCTGCAGTGGTTTAAGATTAGTGTTATCAATTCCAGCAAGAGAAGAGCCCTGAATGAGAAGCAAGGTTATTAACTAAAAGGCTGAAGGAGAAAGGGTTCATCTCTTCCCTCAGCCACCACATACACAAGCAACCTGAAAAATTGAAGGACTCTTTTCATATTAATAAGAAATTTCAAGGTGCACTTTCACTTGCTTCCATTGCTTTCCCTATTACCATAATATCTCCAAGAAATTCATTTCCTGTTTTTAGAAATCCTAGTCATTTGTCCAGGCTTATGACAGCAGCCACTTAGGAAGGTGAGGATTTTAAGAGGTGGACAATGAAGAGGGAGTCAGTGAGATCACAAGAACCCTTTTAAAACCGAAAACCCCCTAAATTATACGGGTAATGTAACTGTGCTCATGAAGCAAATGCTCAGCAATGGGTGTCAGCTGGGCTTAATTTTAGGGATAGTGTTGTTTTTAAAAAAATCCAAGATAATCTTTTAGGGAGATCTGTTATTAAACTTGTATATGGCTCTTCAGAATTCGTGTGTAATAGAAAGCAAATTTCTCCTTTTAGCTTTCACAGCCCACTTTCCTTCCTTTTTGTGGTACCCTGTGGAAGTTGAGTTTGTTTGTTTGTTTTCTGTGTTTTTCACTAAGAGAATTATTTGTAACTTGGCTGTGAAAACAAATTAGACGCAGAGACCTAGATACCAAAGATAACCAGTTGAAAGCTTTAATTTGACAATTTGCGGAATCCTTCCATTTCACCTCTTTGTCTTATTAAAAATGCTTGGCCTTTTTACCTTGACCTTTGTGGTTGTCACTGCTGGATTATGCCAGAAAAGCTATTATGCTCAATGCTTGTTGATGTTGCCCTTTTGTATTTTCTATTCTCCCTGTATGGCTCCCCCAATACCCCAGGCATTTTTTTTTAAGTATTTAGCTGCTCCTGGCATGCTTTGAGTTGAATTGCAGCAAAATTCTTCTTGTCCATCTCCATCCCTGTATAGCATAGAGATGTGAAGGCTGGTGGAATTTCTATTGACCTTCACCATGTCATATTATGTTGCTGCACGAGACTGGAAGGCCATACGCCTGTCTTTATTTGGGGAGGTACAATGTCTTCCTTTACAGTTGCTGTTTACTTAGTTCACTGGATCTGCTTACAGCACAAACAAGACTATTTGACTTCGAAGTGCTTCACATCACGTTGGGAGGCTTTTGTTTTTTAAAAAGGGCTGTGTGGCTACCCAAACGATTTCCTATACTGTTACTGTAATAGTTAAGCCAAATACATTTATTTCAAGAGCGGTCTTTAGGCTTGATCCAGCCATATATTTTATTTCTTTTGAAGATCATAAAATGTCTATGTTCCATTCTGTTTTTTAAAAAAATGTGCCAAAGTGTTTTTATTTGTTAAAGGAGTGTATCCAAATGGTGCCAAAAGGTAATAGGGTATTTTTTAAAAAATAGAGATGTTTAGACAAACAGTTTGGAGTTGTCTAAAAAGTTAAACACTGGTACTTGTGTTAGACAGATATTGTACCTCAGGTCCTTGAGTCCTTTGGAGATCAGTGGAACCCAGTTTGCTGTGGTACAGAATGTACAAATAGTTTTTGTTTCTTAAAGTTCTACCTCACCATGGAGAAGGTAGTATCAGAGAGGTCTCAGAAGACAGTGTTAGTCTGCATGCAGGGGAAGGGTACATCCTGCCTGGAGGAGACACATTTTTGTTTAAATGAAAATATTAGATGTGTACAAGTGGCTAGTTGTTGTTGTTGTTGTCTCCCTGTGGAAATATTAGGCTGCCCTTGCTAAAGAACTATGAATAAAAACTAAATATTTGTACACGCAGGCAAATTAATTCTAATTCTCCTCCTGTAAATTGGACTCGTTTTCACTACAAATTATTTTTTTTTCAGTTTTATGACACTACTGGTTGACATGACATCCTTTGTGTCTTTATTTGCAGAGTTAAAATAAAATAAAATAAAAAAATTTTAAAAAAAATTCTTATGTCCTTAAGACCTTTAGGTCTTCTCTGTACAAGAGAAAAATATTTTATCTATTTTTGCGTGCCTACAAATGTATCCCATCAGAAAAGAGACCAAGGGTATAATTTCTTTAAATGCAATGCTGTACCAAATGCTTGAAGGGAATGAGATTGATGTCAAGTTCCTGTTCCTGGAAGGCAATTCAGACTGAATGTTCTTACCAGAGGCAGCCCTTGTGTTGGGTTTTTATTTGATTTGAATAGTGGTGTTCAACAGACCCATTATTTTACATGTGGAGTAAAGTTTAGAGAAGCGCATTATCAGATTACTGTATTAAAAATTGTTTTTCTCCCCTAGTTATTGTTGCGTGACAAAAGTTGGAAGAGTGGGTACAGAAAACCACTTAATGGTTATATGCTGTGTTGGGTTTGGTAAATGTTATGGTAGAAAATGTACCTTGATGTCTTTTTAAGTGATCTTTCAGGTTAACAAGCCAATTTGGCATCTTTTTCCTTCTCTTAATGATTGTATCGGCTTACAAACTCAGGTAGATATTTTTGTTTTAAAGCTCTTTTTACAGAGCCTTACTGACTGAATGTTACACGTCCATGCAGTGAAGTAGGGTAGATACCTTTCTTTAAACTACCAGACCAGTAAACTCCTTTATAGGTTTGTAGAATACTTCTCAGTCTTTGTGGTAGTTTCCTTCAGAGGAAGAGATGTCCTGTTCCTCAGTTTTGCTTTTTTCCCCTCCTAAAATGACTAAAGTTTTTAACTAGTCTGTAAGGTGTGTTTAGTCACCCAAGTTGGCGGGGGGAGGGGAGGGTTCTTACTGTATGTGATTATTGTTTGTATTGTGCATTACTTGTCATGCCTATCTTGGTTGGTGGTTGATACATTTTAAGTAAAAAGAGTGAGGGCCTATACATACCATTTAATTTGGTCCTTTGTTGAGGCATAGATTTACAGAAACTGGAAACATCAAAAACAAATGGAAGCTCTGTCCAATTAAGACCAGTGTAACACATTCTGTAGACAGTTTAAGTCCTCGCTTGATAGTACTGTAGATAAGCCCATCTTATAAAATGTAATTACTAAATTAGAAGTATTGTCATCTTGCTATAGTTCAGCACAGTAATGCCATGAGCTTCAAGAGAGAATGATTCTGTCAGTTCTTGGAAGTTGTGCATCTTGAGCCAATTGCTCTTGTAGTTTCCTGTTCTGCTGCACTCTACTTTTCTATTTTAGTGATTAATCATGCTGTTTTCCTAATAAGAAAAAGTGCTCAGTGGAACAGACATTGCTCTGAGTAGCTCATTTAAAAACAGAGCATTTATAACTGTTAATGGAACAGGTCATGTCAAAAAACCCCTTCCATTAACGCAACCCCCACCATCCAAAACAGGGGTCACTTGTCTATTTAGACAAAAATTGCTGGGCTTTGTAACTTAAAATGTTACGTACTGCAAAGAAGAAAGCATGACAGGTTATGGGCAAACTGTTACGTAGAACAAACTAACAATGTTAGGGAACTCCTGTGTTGATGGAGGCTTCTGAATGTATCTTTGTGGTCCATAGAGAAGGCTGAAGGATGTAGCAAGGAGATGATGTATGAGCTACTGGCAGCCTTAAAACAAAGTCAGTGTCTCCCAGGACTTTAAAATGTTCCTGTGCAGTTTATCTTATTTTTGTTTGTTCAAATAAAAATGAGGTTTTCTTGGCAAGCTTGGCTCTCATGTGTGTTTGTTATCCATTTAAAAAAACGTTCTGTTGCATCCTATAAGAAAGGACAAAGCACATCTTGGAGAAAGTGAAACTGGTTCTCTGTAAACAATAAAGCTTCTAAAACAAAAATTGAGGAAGTGTATGTCGTGTTCTGAAAGACCAGCGGAATAAAGTATAGGAAATATGAGACCTTTGTTAAAAATACACCAAACTTTCTTTCCCAATATTATGCAGGTAATGGTAATTTGTTGCAAGGCCAAAATATTTTCAATTTAACAAATAGTTGCTTTTGCACCGTGCCTTTATAAATCAATATCACTTTTGTGAGTGAAGGATGGTCTTTGGTTAAGGCATGGGCCTTATATCAAAATATATTCTCAGTTCTTCCAGAGAGTTCCAGTGTAGCCATGGGCAAGTCGATTAGTTGTGGTGCCTCCATTTCTTCATCAGTAAAATGTGGGTGATAACTCCTTTACCTCTCGGGGTGCTAAACTTGTTGTTTGTGAAGTACATTGGGGATCCTATGGCAGGCACAAGTGCAAGGCAGCACAGTTTAGTTTAAAGATTGCATAATAATTGGTCGTGCAGGCAGCAGTCCTCTTTAGCCCACATGGCTTTGGACTAATGTTGAAAGAAAATATGGGGGGGGGGGGGGGGGTCTTCAATAGACTTGGAGATGAGAGAATTAAGTGGGTGAGAGGATGCATGGTGTATGGGGGGTGAATTCTAGAGCTTCCAGGGTGATGTAAACAGAAGTTACCCAAGTTCCCTCTAAGATGCGTGGCCGCGCAGCAGGCTATCAAGGGCTGTGCAGGCGGGGACAGGTGCCTCTCCCCTGGCCAAGGAACTGCTGCGGCCGGGGAGAGGCACCCCTCCCACAGCTACAGTGTAGCCTGATTTAGGGTGTACTGATAATATTCATGTAATTTATCAATTTAATTTAATTAATAGTATGGGTTTTAGGCTCGCCAATCTGTTTGATCAGAAAATACAAGTTCTTGTCTCGAATCAGGCTCCACAGAAATTACAAAGGACCCTCGGGGGTATGACAGGAAGCTCACACTGAGACAGATAGCGCCTTAAAGACTTTTTTTATTAAAATCAATAATAGTAAGTAAATGGTAAAATACCCAGAGTTATAAAGTTATAATTGCATTACTACTATTCAAAAGAGACATATGCTAATATAGTATTATATGCTACAAAGCTTTGGTTAATATCCTCACACCTTTCCTTGATAACCTGGTGGTAAGAGACACAGGACCAGCCTTGCAGTTCAAGTTTCTCAATTCTTGAGTGAGGGATGCAGCACTTAGAAAAAGCTAAGAGCTATCAAAGCTGACTTAGGGTTTATTTGACTAACTTAAACTTAAAATCAAAACCTAATAAACTAAGAATAAATTTAGGGAAACTAAGCTTAGCCTAGTTCTCTTGAAACTTAAAGTTTAAGAAGAACAAGTGTAGTAGTCATAGTAGATAGAAGAGATCAAATGAGTGAGAAGGAGTGGAGTGAAGAAGGAGCAGAAGTGAAGTGGAAGTGCTCTAGCGAGGTGGGTCACCTCTTTTATAGGGCACAAGTGCGGGAAATCCTTCCCCCTATGCCCAAATTTAATTCACCCACAAATATGAGGGTATACTTACTCTATAGGCTAGTAGGTTTGTACGTATTGATGACCTGTACTTATGCACATAAATTTCCTTGTGGTGTACCTGTTATGTCTGGGGGTACAACATTCAAAAAACCCCTGTGCCATTCTCCAATATCTATTGGTCTAGATAAAAGGTCATAGACATAGGCTTGGGTACTTATCTATTTAGGTAACAAGATATAGGTCAACTTTACTTTTCTAGGTAAATGGTCTTAATATAGACGTGTTAAGCTAAGAAAAGTTAACATACAGGATATGGCTTTTAGGTCTCTTGCGTTACAGCCAAGCTTACTCTAATGTAAATCTATAAACCTATTATAAATACTTAAATGATAAGATATATATACACATATACATATACATACACAAGCAAGCAGGTTAATCCTATAGGCTACAACAGGCATGAGAGAGGGCTGGGGGAGTCCTCTCTCCCCGCCGCAGCCCCAGGGCAGCCTGCACTCCAAACCTCTCATCCCTGGCCCCACCCCAGAGCCCACACCCCCAGCCAGAGCCCTCACCCCCCCGCATCCCAACCCTCTGCCCCACACACTCCCACACTCCAAACCCCTCAGCCCCACCCCCACATAATCTCCATATTTGTGCACATAACAAAATTAATTCCAGACATGGACGTAAAAAATTAAGAGGGAACATTGGAAGTTACCACATAAGAATGGTCATACTGGGTCAGACCATTTAGCCCGGTATCCTGCCTTCTGACAGTGTCCGGTACCCAGTGCTTCAGAGGGAGTAAACTGAACAGGGCACTTATTGAGTGATCCTTTCATCCAGTCCCAGCTTCCAGTAGTTAGAGGATTAGGGACACCTAGAGCATGAGGTTGTGTCCCTGACCATCTTGGCAAATAGCCAGTGATGGAACTATCCTTCTTGAATTTAGCTAATTCTCTTTTGAACTCAGTTATACTTCTGGCCTTCATAAAATCCCCTGGTAATGAGTTCCACAGATTGACTCTGCGTTGTGGGAAGAAGTACTTCCTTATATTTGTTTTTAAACCTGCTGCAAATTAATTTCATTGGGTGGCACCTGGTTCTTGTTATGTGAAGGAGTAAAAAACACTTCCTTATTCACTTTCTTCACGTCATACATGATTGTATAGCCCTCTATCATATCCCCCCTTCATCGTCTCTTTTCCAAGCTGTACAATCCCAGTCTTTTTAATCTCTCCTCAGATGGAAGCTGTTCCATACCCCTAATAATTTTTGTTGCCTTTCTCTTTACTTTTTCCAATTCTAACATCCTTTTAGAGACAGGGTGATGAGATCTGCACACAGTATTCAAAATGTGGGTGTGACGTTCCGCTAGTGTTATCTGGACCGGTGATCTGCTAGGTCACTCCAATCCTTGACTCTGGGAGCCAGCCTTACCCTGCTCTGCTGTGAGAACCCCCACTCCTGCACTGTTCACACACAGCCTCCGGCATGTCAGCTGCTCCTTGGATTGTGCAACCGAATAACACTAGCCAATATCTCCGATCCCAGACACAACCCTGGGAACCTCCGTCTTGCAGTGTCCAGTTATGCCCGCTGGACACTGCACACTTATATGAGTTTGTCAGTTTAACAAAGAAATTGATACGTACCAGGTTTGTTATCACAAGGGGAGTCTCTGATACACTTCAAACCAAATGCTCTGCTGTTCTTTCTTCCCTCTTGGCTTTGCCCCACCCCCCCCTTCAGAGTCAGGTGAGAATTACCTCATCGTAGTCCCCAACTGACTAAGGGAAGGGGGGTGACTCATTCAGGGGTCCAACAGATCCTTTGTTCCTGCCTAGGCCAGTGTCCTTTGTTCTCGTGAGGCTGGGCTGGGTTTGTCCCATACCTGCCCTGATGAGGTGTGAACTGCCCCTCTGCTCCTGGAGAGTTTTTGCCTGGGCTTGTTTTAAGCCATGAGGATACATTTTCAGCCTCATAACTATATACATGAAATTACAACCTATAACATCACAGTAACAACAATGATCAGTGCATCATGAGCCTTCCGAAGACACCTGACATGACAAACTTTGCATTGGATACCACACAATCATATAAGGATGAACACGGGGGTGTAGGGTGTTTCCCCAAGGTACAGAGCGTCACAGTGGGTGTACCATGGATTTATATAGAGGCATTGTGATCTTTTCTGTTTTTCCCCTTTGACTTTCAGGGGGACTGGTACCGAAGTAATTCAAGAGCACTTCTGAAAATTCCCACCTTACCTCAAATATTCTGAAGTTGACTTTTCTTGACTTGGACCCATCAGCGCAGCAATCCTGTTCTTGGACTCTCCTGCAACCCACAATGACTCATATCACTGCTTTCACAGAAAACTAGAAACGGTGAGGGGCTGAGGCACTTGAGTGGATGCTAGTGGTCTGAGATGCACTAGCTAGCGAGTGAGCCTCAAGCTCTTAGTGACTAGTCTGTTAGCCACCCTATATTAGTTAATGCTTTAAGGCCTTGTCTATTCTAGGCACTTTTGTCAAAAACTTCCTACCGCTGCTACCACCAGTTTAGTTCCACCACTATTAGCAACTATGGAAGGACTAGTATAGAGTAGAATGCCAATGGCCACTACTGCTTTAAGGACCCTGTGGCTTTGACTTCTCTGAGATCTGGTAGGTGATGGGACAGTAAAAACACTGGTGGCCAACTGTAGCTCTGTCTACACCAGACATCGCTGGAGCTGAAATGCTGGAAGCCCTCTGTGCCATCAGAACTTGAGGTACATTGATTTGAAACCATCGCCTGTTCCCCCACGTGAGGGCAAAACCCAAGCAGAGGGCGTTCGCCAGCAGGGGTCTGCAAGAAGATGGTGAAGGAGTGATCATTTCAGAGTAGCTCTCTGGATGAGGCAAAAGACTTGCTTCCTTTCTTTAGTACATGTATTCACTGCTGAGAGGGAAGTGATAAGATTGAATCCTGCACCACTGACTTGAATGGGAGCAGGATCAAGCCCTTACTGAGTGACAACTTTGTTGGTTATAGGATCTGTGTGACTGTGGTCCCCACATCCCATTCTTGGTCTTGAATCCTGGAGCATTTGCTACTGAATCTTACAAATAACCATTTATTACATTGGTTAAATTAAATCCTCTTCCAAATTCTTTCAGAGCTTTTGCTGGACCAGAGCACCCAGCAGCCTCCTTGTCTGCCTGCCTCTTGAAGCACTTTGGTAAAGAGACTAAAATAATGAGGGGAAAGTAGGTGTTGGGAAGCAAGACTAGAGAGGAGGGATCAGTGATTTCCCTACACCCCCCCCCCCCCAGGTGGGGTGTACACCCCCCCTGAATTTTCCCAACACCCCCCGCAGTTTTGTGAACTAGTTACATGTAGTGTTGCCACTTTAGTGATTGTTTGGGAATTTGAATTGAAATTGAAACATTAATACACACTTTAAAAGCATATAAAATGTATGATAAAACATAGACTAGCTTCCTTATACAGCTTTTGATTTTTGTGACTGTCAGTGCATTCATTTCGGTGATGTTGGCCAACCTAATAATTTCAAATGATGATTTGTAAGCAAAGTCTAAATGAGCTCTCCCTGACAGCTAGTGATGAGCTGAGGCTGGGGGGAAAGGCTTCAGGACCAGATTGTATTTACATTCACACCTAATCTACCTAGGTATCCAGGAAACAGAGCTGTGTTGCCCCAGTGATGGATTTTGGCTGGGGTTGGGTTACAAATCATTTGAATGGGGAGGGGTAATGAAATGTTGTTTTTATTGTACGAGTAAAGGGCAGTAGAACTGTCCTTAGCCTGTGCTGATTGAGGGCATTGAGAGAGGGTGGGGACAGGTGTTTTGCTTAATGGTCTGCCTGAGTCACAAGTACTATTTGACCTGCGCCTCTCCACTGTTTAAAGACAGAGCTGATTAGGCTTCATAGAAAGTCTTTTGGTTTGTTAAGTGACCACTAGAGCTGAAATCTCTGATAATCAGGTCTAAGTGCTTAGACCTGCTGTGGGACAGTGTTTCTGTGGAAGAGATGCCCCAGTCTGCACTAGCACCGAGGTTCCTCCCACCCTGAAGAGCTGAAATCACTGAGTCGGGTGGAACCGCGAGAGACCGACTCACAGAGGTCACAGTGGCAGGTGGCAGCAGAAGATGACAGTGTAGGGCTATTGGGGCAGAGCAATAGAGTGAACGGTGGCATGGCAAACAACAGCGGCCAGAGCATTGGATTTAGGGTGACCAGATGTCCCGATTTTATAGGGACAGGCCCAATTTTTGGGTCTTTTTCTTATATAGGCTCCTATTACTCCCCACCCCCATCCCGATTTTTCACACTTGCTTTCTGGTCACCCTAATTGGACTATGCTTTAGTGAGCTTTCTCCAGAAGCTATATTTGTGACTGGGAAACTTATATAAATATATGTTTCCTAATAGGCCAAGATTTTAAAAATGCATTATTTGCCAAGATCATTATCTCACATCATCGCTATCTCAAGAGGTCATTATCTTGGGGAGTTTCTGTACTAAACTTCTTTATTATTATAATTATTTTTTATGTAAGAATGGCTATATTGGGTCAGATCAATGGTCCATCTATCCCAGTATCCTGTCTTCCGACAGTGACTGTTCCAGGTGCTTCAGAGGGAATGAACAGAACAGGGAATCATAGATTGATCCATCCCCTGTCGTCCACTCCCAGTTTCTGGCGAACAGAGGCTAGGAACATTCAGATCATGATGTTGTATCCCTGCCCATCCTGGCTAATCTTCCATGAACTTACCTAGTTCTTTTTTGAACCCTGTTATAATTTTGGCCTTCACAACATCCCTGGCAAAAAGTTCCATGGGTGACTGTGCGTTGTGTGAAGAAATACTTCCTTTAAAACTTGATGCAATAGCAATTTTTGTTTTAAACTTACTGCCTATTAATTTCATTGGGTGATCCCTGGTTCTTGTGTTAAGTGAAGGGATAAATAACACTTCCTTATTCATTTTCTCCTCACCAATCAAGATTTTATAAGACTCTATCATATCCACTCTTAGTCGTCTCTTTTCCAAGCTGAAAAGGCCCAGTCTTCTCTCCTCATATGGAATCTGCTCCATACCCCTAATCATTTTTGTTGCCCTTCTCTGTACCTTTTTCAATTCCAATATATCTTTTTTGAGATGATGTGACCAGAACGACATGCAGTATTTAAGATGTGGGCATGTCATGGATTTATATAGTAAAAGTGGAGGAGCTTGGTTTGCCAGACTGATCAGCTAAGCCAATTCTGACAACCTATATGAAAAGGCTGCAAAACACCATGGTTCTGGACTGCATCAATATGCAGAAAGTCTTATAAGCCAGTCACTGTCAAAGCCAATTTTAGAAGAACTTAATGAGGCTGTTAAGAATGCTGGAGACGCAACTCAGTTTATGTGAACCAACACTGCTATTGCATCACACTTTCTATTTAAGCAAGAGATACCACACACTACAAACTAGAGGCCTATGTTAAGTGCATTGTCACTTGTTAATCCTGAAGTTGGACATTGGTTCCGAACAAGACTGGCAAATGCTCACTGTCTTTCTGCAAAAAACTCAGCTGACTCTCTTGAAACATGTGGTGCAACAGTGAAAGACTCAGGAGTTGAAAAAGTGAAGAATTCTCTCACTATATTAAAAATCCATGTGCATACATGGCCGACAAATGCACCAGTGCAAATAGGCATCAAGTATTAAGTCATTACGTATGTTATCTTGATGTCCATGGTAGGCCAGTAGATGCATTCTAGATGTTCCAGTTATAGAAGACACATCAGCTGCATCTGTGACATCTTAGAAGAGTTAAATGCTTGTAAATTGAACACCAAACAGATGGCTACTTGTGCATTTGATGGAGGTACAAACTTCTCTGGAAGACATAGTGGAGTACAAGCTTTGCTCAGAGAAAAGTGTAACCCTAATCTTTCCTATACACACTGTAGAGGCCATCTACTCCAGCTAGCACTAGTACAAGCTGCAGAATCTTCAAAAGACATTAAAAAGCCATACATTTAATGGCTTTTTATACTCTTTTTTTTCAGCAAGAGTCCAAAGGACTGAACATTTTGAAAGCAAATAGAAGATACACTGGGATTGAAGTTAAAATGAGTCCAACCTGGGAAAACCTGCTGGCTTTCTCATGAGTGATTCTTGGCAGTTGTCTTAAAATTACTGCAACCGTTATTACTGGCTTTAGAAAGTATCCACCAAGATAGGACAGATCTAAGTAGTGAGGCTGGTGGACTACTTTTCTTACTAAGTTCAGAGAAGACTATCGCCATTCTCTCTCTTGTAAATCTACTGTTGAAACCACTTGGGTCATTAAACAATGTAATCCAGGCATCTGCTACAACAGTAGTAGATCTTTGTTCAGAAATAGAAGCTATCCTTGGATCAATCAGAGATATCCATTGAAAATGTACTGGAAGAAGCAAAGACTTCAGTCCAGAAGCTGACTAATGAAGGTACTTATATTGACTCCATAAGTGAAGAGGACAAGAAGTGTTTGTTAGCCAGCTGAAAAAGTACAAAGACTTGATTCTTACAAATCTACAATAGAGATTTCTGGATTCTATTCAACCTCCACGTAGCTTTTACAGATGCCTGTCTTATAAAACACCTACAGTTGAGTGGAGTGAGGCACTACCAGCAATGGGGCTGCCATGTGCTCACGGCAGAATAGAGAATTTTGAACACAGCGTGGAATATCACACGATGAACGAATGAAGATTTAACTTCAACTTCTTTATCATTACTAATGGTTCGACCCAATCTTTGTTCTATGTTTCCTGGGATGAAAGTAAGAATTCATCTCTTGCTAATCCCAGTCAAAACAGCTACATTTGAACATATTTTTTCCTCATTGAATAGAATTTTGTGTTCTGAAAGAAGTCGCCTTCTGCCTGATCATGGGCATATCATGAAGGACTGGAAGTAACGGACACACAAGAAGACACCAAAGAGTGCAAAATTACAACAAGAAACCAAGACTGATGTAGATGTACTGCTTCATAGTAGGCTTGAGTAGCCAACTTTAATTTTTGTGATGGTTTTAAAACATGAGTTAAATCTAATAATAGTTTTTACTATGGTGCCATACAGCCCACCTTCACCCTCAGTCTCGCCCCTCGTCGGCCCTGACACCCCCCCTGGAAATTCGAACACCCCCCCCTAATTTCAATTCCTGGGGAAACTACTGGGAGGGATACTGCTCAGGAGATATGTCATGTGACTATTAAGGAGGAACAGGACATCTTCAGCTTTCTGGAACTGGCTAACCAGTCAGTGTTATGGTCAAGCTAGGAAAAAATTATAAAATGGATATGTGTAAATATTAGAGCTGTCAAGCGATTAAAAAAAATCAATTACGATTAATCATGAATCCCATTTATTTAAATACTTTGTGTGTTTTCTACATTTCTTATGTTATGTCAGTCTCGGCTGATGACCCAGCACATGTTGTTGTTCGTTTTAAGAACACTTTCACTGCAGATTTGACAAAACACAAAAGGCACCAGTGTGAGATTTGTAAAGATAGCTACAGCACTCAACCCAAGGTTTAAGAATCTGAAGTGCCTTCCAAAATCTGAGAAGGACGAGGTGTGGAACATGCTTTCAGAAGTCTTAAAAGAGCAACACTCCAAAGTGGAAACTACAGAACCCGAACCACCAAAAAGAAAATCAACCTTCTGCTGGTGGCATCTGACTCCCATAATGAAAATGAACATGTGTCGGTCTGCACTGCTTTGGATGGTTTTGGAGCAGGACATGTCCCCTAGAATTGTGGTTGAAGCATGAAGCCAAACTCGTTTTTTTGGGGTGGGGTTTAACTCATGATTTTTCCAATGGTGAGGGTGGCAACACTGAGAAAAAGAAGAATCCTAGCTTTTAAAACAATCTTCCAACAAAGCAAAGAAACTCACATCTATAGACTCAGAAAACACTCCCCAAAATTTTACAATAGTTTCTCATAAAGAAACACAAGCGCTAAAGAGTGCATATTTTACAACTCCTTTAGAACATTACCAAATCAGCATTTTCACAGTAAAACTCATCCTGCTTTTTTAACCAGAAGATTCTCCCCAGAAGGAGAGGCACTGTTCCTGGAGACACTGCAATACCAGGTCAATGCATGGGGTGGACAAAGCAAGCTCCTATTCCATCCCCGTTCCAAAAATCTATTTACTATACAGTCCTCAAATTAAGGACATATCAGATATTAAACTGATAAGAACAGGTTTAAAAATGTTATTAAAACGAATGTTTTAAAATGAAAATGAAAATATACACAAGTTAAAAAGTAAGGTACTGTACATCTGGAGTCGGGCCACAAAGGAAGGAGACTGACCTGTCAAAATCAGGATGATGTACCTAGTTTAGAAGTAGTCAACATGCTGAAGCTAGCACTTGCCAAATACAAAGGCAGTGCTATTTAATACTGATGATGATACAGTGCACCCAAAAGGGGCACAACTTGTTAGCCTGGGGTCACTAGCAGAACCCCAGTCCCCCTCGCCTAATTTGAAGGTTGTTGCTGGTACAGGCTGCATTTTTTTTAAATGCAGTACATTCCATTTCTAAGCTTTCTCCCTGAAGCACCCTCAGGCACATTCCACCTGCCTCTCGCCTTATTCAGGCATCACGGCTTTTAGAACTACCCCACTATCTCTATGAATCTGCAAGCCATTAGACTGCTGATAATTGTGGTTTGTCTGAAGTGCCTGTACTCATGAGAGTGTGAAGATACAGAGTGTAAGAATGTTGATGGTTTGTATAGTTAAGTCAAACAGAGTAATGAAAGTTACAAGACCTAATATTTACTTACCTCTTCCGTCATTTTGGCAAACCTGTCTGGAGGTATGTTCCCACATAATACATTTTTTCTTAGATTAGGGTTCTTTGTGTCCTTGAGATTTGCTATTCTACTTCGTACCCTATTTTTGTATTTCATGTCAGTGTTTTTCAATTCTTGATATATAGGTGCTTAGGACTTAAGGAACACATCATCATCAAGTAAAATCAGAACACAATATAGTACTTCATTGCTTTGCAAACGTTTGCCCAGGCTTACACAGGCTTGGCAGGATTCGATTTTTATCAGTAAATGTCAGTAAACATCAATTTTACCATATACACACAGACAGATGAAAAATATTTCCATCAATAATAACAGAAATGTACAGATCAGCACAGTGATAAAAAATGCTGCTTGAGAATGTATTAGTTTTATTTAAAGATACTTACTTTGTATATTTTAACACGTGATGTTGACAATTTGTGTTTTAATTCTTATAAAACTGAAGTTTGAATCTCAATGTCTATGGTCATTAAATAATTGTCTTACCTTCCCCAATTTCCCACAACTGTGAAAATGTAAATAGATAAAAATACTTACAAGCAAACATCTATACTATCTACCAAAATTATAAAAAAATAGAAATAAAATTCGCTAAACCTTCTCTTGACGTTGTTGATCAGTACCTTTCTTAGCAACAGCTGCCAGGGCTTGTATTACATACTTTTCTCAATTTCTTCTGCTCAACACATGGCAACTAAGTAATGAAACTGCAGATCTCTCAAGATCTCTCTTTGACTTGTGGAAGCCTCCCACAAGAGTGCAACAGGCATCTTCAATTCATTCTGCTGAGGAACTGATTAGTTTCCAAAATAATGCCGTGTTGATATCTGAGCATCAATAACATCCAAATCAAATTTCCAATGAAAAATGAAGCTTCCAACGTTTTCAACATGGCTACCCGATTTCTTTACAGAAGACACTCTCACGTTTTATGCTAAATATACGCTGGCTGGGTAGCATCAGAAAGCTCAGATTGTTACTACCTATATAGTATTTGGTCAAATGCTAAGTAATAGATGCTGTCTGTTGCCAGTTTGGCTCCTTTGAAAACATATTCAAGTAAATTTAATGGAGTTTGGGTGGGTGGGTGGAGGAAAGAGTCCTGATTTGTGTAAGCATTAACCACATTAGAATTAAAAACAAAACAACAAAAACTACGCACTTAAAGCAAAAGAAGATTATGTACTTTGATAGTCACAAATGTTCTTAGCATTAAGATTCATCCAAGATTATAGGAACACAATAACAACACCTAGCTCTTATATAGCACTTGTCATCGGTAGATTTCAAAGCTAAGGCATAGAGAGAAGTAACTTGCCCAAGTCAGAGGTGGGAATAGAACCCAGTTCTGCCAAGAAGCAGTCTAGAGCTCTATCTACTAGGCCAAACTTTCTTTAGAATGTCACCACCGGTCACTTCAGTAAGATAGCTGCTATAGCTGCCGCTAGCAGCAGCAACCTTAGAACTATCACTTAATTAAAAAGAGTTCTGTATGTAATTTAATGTTCATAAATTGTGAGAATCGCTTCTCACACTAAAAACTTTCACACCACTGTATTGAACAAAATGAGTATTTTCCTACTGAATAAAAATCAATATTCATTATATGGACCAAACCATTTAAAAAAAATGTAAACAGCAATATAATCAGCAAATACTAATTCTGGAGCACTTAGATATACCACAAAGGATATCTTCTTCAATCTGAGATCCCAGCTCTTCCTCATCAGCACCAATAGCAATGTAGTCATCTGAACAAAAGAGAAGTTTGATTATTAACATTAAGTGGACATCAGATTTCCTTAGCAGCTCAAGTGCCCATTGGGAATCCTGGAAGTTATGCCACAACCATAGTACATATTTTCAGAAAAAATAGTGCACTATATACTTTCATGGTAGCAAAACCCTGTTAGCTCATTATTTTGCAGAGCACACAAAAGATAAAGAAGACAAGATTGATAGAAAAGCAATGGCCTAAAATCTTGTTTAATCAGGAGCTAAACTGTAGATGTAGGTACTGTACAAAGAGCTTTTGTGTTATCAGTTAAGTCTTGAAGATTCTACTCAGTTTGACAACTGCCAATCTCTGCTCTGAAAGGAAAGACAGAACTCTCACTTCAAGGTCGGTGATAAAATTCACTCTCGTGACAGCATGGGTACATTCAATCAGTGTTAGACGACAGTAGAATCAGTAATTAAGTTGTAGAAAAGAGTTTAATGGACATTATAAGGAAAGCAGACAAACTGAAGTGCAATAAAACAGGAAAGTTAAAGTGGTAAATAAAATTAGGTAAAATATTTAAACTCTAAAGACAGCATGAAAAGTTCGGCCTGAAATGCCCAATCTTAGAAATCTCTGAGTAGAGATTTTGGAGAGAAAAAGTAAAAAATATTTACTTTCTAATTTAACATTTACTTCCCAATTTGACAGAGGACAGGCTAGACAGTGCAAGTACACTGTCAACATTTTCCACCTTCCTTCCCCTCACTTTCATTTGCATTTTAAAAAGATCAAAGAACACCATCAACTAGAAATTAAGTCAATTTCATAAAATAAGTAAAAAAAAAAATTTAAAAAAATTTCAGGTACCACGTCTATCAAATGCCTATGTCAATTTTTGTGTTTTACAATCACATATTCCTACTAATAAAAAAATATGTTCTCCCCTGTTGCTGTGTGAAAGGCCAACAAAAACAGCAGTGTAACCTGGTGATAAGGAGCCAATTGTTGACCTAGGGGAAGACTGAAACCACAACATCTGATACAAGCTGCTACTACAGAGCACACCTTGGTAAAGGCACTGGAGATGATAGGAGCAATGCCAAAAGTGAGTATTCTGTATTGAAAATGGTCAGAGCCCAGGAATCTGAGAAAGCATCTGTGAGCAGGGTGGATGCCCAGGTGAAAGCAGGTGTCCATGTTGAGAGCTGTAAACCAAATCCCTTTTTCAGGGATGGAATTATAGATACCAACATGGCCATGTGAAACTTGAGTTTGCGAATAAAAATGGGCAGAGGGCAGAGGTCAAGAATGGATCTCCAACAGCCCTTCTCTTTAGGTACTAGGAAGTATGTCAAGTAAAAACTTCTCCCTTGGTACTGAAGAGGAGCCTGTTAAGTTGCACCTCATTGTAAGAGGGATTTCACTTCTTGTTTGAAAATGTTCTCATGCGAGTGGCCCCTGAGAGGGTGCTGGGGACGCAAGTAGGGATGCAAACTCTGTTGAATAGCTAGAATGGATGACGTTCTGCACCCATTTGTCCACTGTTTTTGCACTCCAGGTGTTGAAAAACAGTGACCTCAGATGACCCTCAAAGGACGCATGGGAGTCTGGAGGCATAGACTTAAGATATGTCTACACTGCAATGAAAACCCCACATCTGGCCTGTGCCAGCTGACTCGGGGTCGGGCTGCAGGGCTGTTTCATTGCAGTGTAGACTTCTAGGCTTGAAGCCTACCCTGCAATGAAACAACCCCGCAGCCCAGGCCAGCTGACACGGGCCAGCCGCTAGCATCCGGGTGCTATGTAGACATACCCGTAGTGGTTTGCAGCTCTCAAGTTCCTGTCAAAAACAATGTTTAGCTGAGGGCTGAGATTGGGATGAGAAACCTGCTGAGGAAGGTGTGGGGAAGCAGGCCTTTTGAACCCTCTGCCTCTTATGGGGTGGCTCATAAGGTCTTTGGTGGAAGAACTGTTGAACCATCAGTCTAGGCTTCTAGGATTACCAGTGAAATTTTCTATTTGGGGCAGGTGCATATATATTCTCAGGGAGTGGAAGGTGGCCATGGAGTTCTTCAAAGTGTGTAAGGATTCATCCATCTTCTGATTATATAGATAGTCTCCTTGAAAGGTTGGTCCTCTATGGTGTTCTGGCCCTCCCTGGGAAACCCTGAAGCACGGAGCCACGACTCCCTGTGCATTACCATGGTAGTAGTCATAGTCCTGGAAGATGCATCAGCGACATCTACTGCTGAGTGGAGAGCAGTCCTCACAATCATTTTGTGTTCCGCCACGAGAGCCTGGAAACAAGCTCTGTCCTCCTGGGGGAGTCTGTCAAATTCTGTGGATTTTTAACAGTTCACAAAGTTGTCCTTAGCCACTAGTACTTGGCTATCCTGAACTGGAGTCTAGAAAAAGAAAAGACCTTCCTTCCCAGTAACCTGAGACACTTGCCCTCCTTATCAGTTGGGATCAATCGGGGCGTATTATTGCCTAGATCTCTTTGTGGTGGCCGGAACCACTAAAGACTTAGGAGCAGGGTGAGAGAACAGAAATCCCACCCCTCTGACTGAGACATAGTACTGTTTCTCTGCCCTCTGCGGTAGGGGTGCAGGTAGCTGGGGTATGCTCTACCTGGCTCCAGGATGGTTTACTTAATAGGTAACACTTTTTGATGGAGCCAGAGGACTGAAAAACGTCCAGAAGCTTGTGTTGAGGATCCTGAACCTCCTCAAAAGACATCTGCAGCAGCCCTGCAATTCTATGGGGTTCCCCCTGATGACTATAAGCAATTCCAGGAACAGAGACACTGGAGTCGCTGCCTCATCTGGACAGGGTGACGGCAATCTTGTTGGTTCTGGTGGAACTGCCAGATTCGGTGCACGCTCCTCCTCAGTTGGATCCAGGGACAATTCTACTTGTCCTCTCAGAGAGGAAAGAAGGGGCGACTCCATAGCAGACCGGACCAAATTTGTGGGATGGTACTGGTCCCCCGGCCCCACCCCAGTGGTCAGTAGGATAGGTTGAATGAGGGTTGCAAAGGTCCCCATGGCATGGTGTACCGAAGGCTCCGAGACAAGTGATGAGGTGGAGGTTGGTGCCAAGCTGGTCAAGGTCCTCTGACCAGGAAGGTGTGTTATGGAAGAGGGAGTAACAGTTCATTGGACAGTTCAGAATCTCCCGATGGGAGGAAAGCCACTTCTGATTTCATAGACTCATAGACTTTAAGGTCAGAAGGGACCATTATGATCATCTAGTCTGACCTCCTGCACAATGCAGGCCACAGAATCTCACCCACCCACTCCTGGAATAATCCTCTCACCTATGTCTCAGCTATTGAAGTCCTCAAATCATGGTTTAAAGACTTCAAGATGCAGAGAATCCTCCGGTAAGTGACCCGTGCCCCATGCTGCAGAGGAAGGCAAAAAACCTCCAGGGCCTCTGCCAATCTACCCTGGAGGAAAATTCCATCCCGACCCCAAATATGGCGATCAGCTGAACCCCGAGCATGTGGGCAAGACTCACCAGCCAGACACCCAGGAAAAAGTTCTCTGTAGTAACTTCTAACATCCCATCATTGACCATTGGTCCTATTTACCACTGATGGCAATTAATTGACCCTTGACTAAGATCATGTTATCCCATCAAACCATCCCCTCCATAAACGTATCTAGCTTAATCTTGAAGCCAGTTAGGTCTTTTGCCCCCACTGCTTCCCTTGGAAGGCTGTTCCAGAACTTCACTCCTCTGATGGTTAGAAACCTTCGTCTAATTTCAAGTCTAAACTTCCTGATGGCCAGTTTATATCCATTTGTTCTTGTGTCCACATTGGTACTGAGCTGAAATAATTCCTCTCCCTCCCTGGTATTTATCCCTCTGATATATTTAAAGAGAGCAATCATATCTCCCCTCAGCCTTCTTTTGGTTAGGGTAAACAAACCAAGCTCCTTGAGTCTCCTTTCATACGACAGGTTTTCCATTCCTCGGATCATCCTAGTGGCCCTTCTTTGTACCTGTTCCAGTTTGAATTCATCCTTCTTAAACATGGGAGACCAGAACTGCACACAGTATTCCAAATGAGGTCTTACCAATGCCTTGTATAACGGTACTAACACCTCCTTATCTCTACTAGAAATACCTCGCCTAATGCATCCCAACCTCGCCTAATGCATCCCAAACTGCTGTTTCAACAGCAGTACCAACCGTGCCACTCAAAGTCAAAGCCCAAAGATGGAATGGGAGACACGCTCCTCCCAAAGGCCAGCTCCCCTGGCCGAGTTATATATTCTCTCAAGGAAGGACTTGATAGAGTGGGCGACTGAGTGGAAAGCAAAGGTATCCACAGGAGGAGCACAGATCTCAACTCTTTTCCGGGCGAGAGGGGTCCTGTCTGCCCAAACCAATAGAGCCGCAGTAAAGCGTCTATGCCACAGCAGTTTAAGGCAAAGACAGTACTGAAGGTAATCAATCCTCTCAGTGATCAGTTTTCGTCTGTGCAGGTGCACCACAGGGTTGTGTTTGGGACTACCAGAGGCCCCAGTGCCGCCGGATCACAATCTGGTGCTGATGGAGCCCTAGACTTGTCACATGCCCCTGAGACTTAAGATGTTCTAAGTTCTCTTGGGTTGAAGCTTATAGACTTGCCTGGTTTAGGCAGGGCTGAATCAGATGTCTTCAAAGAGGATTTGGGGGAAGACAACCTCATGCTTACAAGAATGCTCCTTGCTCTCCTGACTAGGCCCATTGACGGATTTGGGCGGTGGGGGAGACTCCCTTACTCTTGAATTGGACCTTGTGGCAGGAGACGCACTCCTTGCTGAGTAAGGCTGATCTATGGGGTGGAGGTTCCCCGGGCCTGGGTCCAATTGCGGTCTCATAGCCTCTTCCATTAGGTGCTTCCTAAGGAGAAGTTCCTACCCTTCCCGGGTATTGCGGGGGAACAAAGGGCAGGTATGGCACCTTGCTACAAGGTGGGCTTTCCCCGAGATAGTATAAGCAGCATAAGTGGTTATCACTGACCAAGAAGGAATGCAGGCAGGAACCACAAAATTTGAAGCCCGGAGTCCAGGGCATAGTCCAATACCCAAACAGGGTGTGCGCTTTCACGATAAAGAGATTGCACTATAGTACTTGTATGACATGAATTGAAAAATACTATTTCTTTTTATCATTTTTACAGTGCAAATATTTGTAATAAAAATTAAATATAAAGTGAGCACTGTACACTTTGTATTCTGTGTTGTAATTGAATTCAATATATTTGAAAATGTAGAAAACATCCAAAAATATTTAAATAAATGGTATTCTATTCTTGTTAGTGCAATTAATCGCATGATTAATTGTGTGATTAATTTTTTTAATCACTTGTCAGTCCTAGTTTCTACCTAAAATGCAAGGTACTGATTAAAATAGGCTGGTTATTGTTAAGACTCCTAGTATTGTAGAGTAAGAATGTTAAATAGATGACTTCAGCGGGCACGATGGATATTTTGACTATGTGACCCATATTGTAGCTAGTCACCTGCCATTTATTCATATTAACAGCAACAGAATTGATTTACCTTCATTCCCACCACAAAAGACCTGGATGACTATTTTGATTTACAATGATTGTCCAACCTTGATGCCAGTGCAGGCATCACCACTTTTTAGACACTGATTATGTGTTTGATATAAGAACATGGCAGCCCTCTCTAGTCCCAGATATACTTGTACAAATGCTAAATACATATTTAGGGAAGTACCTATGAAGAAACTGATTCTTCACATTAATAATTCATCTGTCGTGCTAGTTCATTTTATATTACTTACACACACACACACACACACACACACAGCTTCAAATACCTTTCTTCTCTTGCTTCAGGACTGTTTTGTGATGAAGATGCAGGTTCCTTTTTCTTGTCTTCAGAGTCTTTATCAGTTGATGGTCCATCTGGAAATGTAGAAACCATGAAATAAGCATTGCCTCTTATAGGACAGAAATGGCAGCTAAGTCTAAGTTAAATGCAATGTAGTTTATTTCCATAAGGGTTGAGTACCCACAATTCACACGGGAATTTGAGTGTGCTCAATACCTGTGAAAATCAAGCCACTTACTGAGGCATCCAAGTTTGAAAACTCTGCCCTGATGATTAGGATAAAACTACCACAGATTCAGTGCTTATTTAACAAAAAACAAAAAACAAAAAAAAAAGCACCATACAGTTCTATAGTTAAGTCCACACAGACAAGACCAAACAAAATCTAGGGGATCAAAGGTTTAAGAGACGATCAAATAAAAAAAATCAATTACTTAGTTAAAACTCATTGCCCTGAATGAAGACAACAGAAAAGAAAACATAAAATTATCCAAATACACCTCTACCCCGATATAACGCAACCCGCTATAACACGAATTCGGATATAACACGGTAAAGGGGGGCGCTCTGGGGGGTGTGGCTGCACGCTCCGGCAGATCATCAGCAAGATCAATATAAAGTGGTTTCACCTATAACACGGTAAGATTTTTTTGGCTCCCGAGGACAGCGTTATATCGGGGTAGAGGTGTACAGTAGATGCTGCATTAAAATGGAAGTGATATTTTAAAAGTCCTGAAGATTAAAATAAAAGAAAATCCACAATATATATTTATATATTAAGAAAACTAAAACCATAAGAAGTTGAACTAGTCATTATTCAAGTACACCGTTAAGACACAACAGCATTTGCATTTCTCATATAGAAGGAAAACTGATCCCTCCCCTTTTTATGTATGAACACATAAGTAATCACCATAGCAACTAAAGAACACTTATCTGATATATAATACAGAAAATATTCTATATATGCAGACAACCTCACCCATTCTTACATTCTCTGCCATCAACTGCATGAATATTTTCACCAGGAATTTTAGAGTTGTATTAGCACTTTGTCATCTTTTCCCACCAACTGGCTTACAATTTCACTAGATGAATCTCATGTTATACTGATATGGAACAAACTGCCTAGGGAAGTTGTGGGCGGAAATCCCTGCCTGGTTTGGCTTTCAGCACGGCCAGCTCCTCCTTCAGCTCCCTGATGACCTTCTGCAGCTACAGGGTCTGGTTTGCCCACGTAGGGCAGCGTGAGGGGGTAGTGGATCCTGTGGAAAAGCAAGAGGCAGGGGCAGCTGGGATCAGCACGTGCCCTGAAGTTGCTCCAGTCACATGACTAAACATCCCCCTATATCACGCCCCCCTCCAGTTAGATTAATAGCAGAAGGGACCATTGTGATCTTCTAGTCTGACCCCCTGGAGAACCCAGCCAGAGACCTGCCCTGAATTAATTCCGCTTTGAGCTACAGCAGATCTCTCTGACAAACATCCCATCGTCATTGAAAATTGCCAGGGATGGAGAATCCACCATGACCCTCGCCAAGTTTTTCCAATGGCTAATTACTGTCAACAGTTTGAGCCTGATTTCCAGACTGAATTTGTCTAGCTTCAGCGTCCAGCCACAGGACCTTGTAAGACCCCTGTCTGCTACCGTGAAGAGTCCTGAGCAAAGACTTGTTCCCCAGGTAGGTACTTAGAAGACTGGGATCGAGTTGCCATGAACCTGCTGTGTGTTAGGCTGAACAGACGGAGCTTCTGGAGTCTCTCACTACCAGGCAGGGTTTCTAAGCCCTCAATCATTCTTGCGGCTCTTCTCTGACCTCTCTCGATTTATCAACATCCTTCTCGAGTTGCAGACACCAGAGAGGGACACAGGATCCCAGCAGCGGTCACATCACAGGGAAAATAACCCTTCTGCTCCTCCTTGAGATCCCCCTGTTGATGCAGCCCAGGGATTCCGTCAGCCTCTTTTGGCATGGTGTTGCACTGAGAGATGCCTTCAGCTGATTATCCACCACGACCCCCAAGCTGCTGATGTCTTCCTAGTCCACCCCCTGCTGCGAGCTGCCCTTACCTGTCAAACTCCACGGAGTAGATGAGGGTGAGGGAGCGCTTGGAGCTGGGAGCTCTGATTTGTGGCCATGGAAACATACTTGGAGATGTTCAGGATGGATGTGCAAGTACTTGCAGTGCTCCTTCCAAGCATATGGGCTGGTTGGAGGGATTTGGGCTCCCACATACCGAATCCTGCCGGGTCATAGAATCTCAGGGTTGGAAGGGACCTCAGGAGGTCATCTAGTCCAACCCCCTGCTCAAAGCAGGACCAACCCCAACTAGATCATCCCAGCCAGGGCTTTGTCAAGCCTGACCTTAAAAACCTCTAAGGAAGGAGATTCCACCACCTCCCTAGGTAACCCATTCCAGCTCTTCACCACCCTACTAGTGAAAAAGTTTTTCCTAATATCCAACCTAAACCTCCCCCTCTGCAACCTGAGACCATTACTCCTTGTTCTGTCATCTTCTACCACTGAGAACAGTCTAGATCCATCCTCTTTGGAACCCCTTTTAGGTAGTTGAAAGCAGCTATCAAATCCCCCCTCATTCTTCTCTTCTGCAGACTAAACAATCCCAGTTCCCTCAGCCTCTCCTCATAAGTCATGTGCTCCAGCCCCCTAATCATTTTTGTTGCCCTCCACTGGACTCTTTCCAATTTTTCCACATCATTTCTGTAGTGGGGGCCCAACACTGGACACAGTATTCCAGATGGAACAGACCCCATGGCTGCATTCATGTGCTCTGCCCACTAGGCTGTGCTGCTTCTCGGTCCAGAGGGAGGAGGTGGAGAGAAACCAAGGAGTGCTGGTTTTGCATGGGTTACACACAGCCAGGCCCAGCAGGAAGGGGAGGGGAGCTGGGGCTGCGGCTGGAGATCGGCAGGAGGGGGCTGGAGTGGAAAGAACAGTCATGCCAGCTGCGACGGCCCAGCCCCCCAGTGCCCAGGGCTGCCCATCGGGAGGGGGCGCTATGGGGAGGGGGCAGCAGCACTTATGGGGCAGCTCTTTGTTACGAGAGTCGCTGTGGGGAAACCCCCAAGTGAGGCTGGGAGCCCAGTGCCCCCAAGGCTGGATAGGCCCCATAACCAGGGGCAAACCCTGGTGGGCTGGCAGCTGGAGGCCGCACTGCAGAGAGTGCAGCCCCCGGTGCCCTTCCCCTGGCACAGTCCTGGTTCAGCCCAATTATTCCTGCTTCTGAGCCGGGGAGGCGGCCAGTCCAGGCCCCGGGGCCTGGAGCTCCAGAGAATGCGTGAAAGCCCCCAGGAAGGGACGGCCCAGCCCCTGGGTGTCAGCCTCTTGAGAGAGTGAGACCTCCAGGGGCTCCAGCAAGAGGTTTCACTCCTGGGACGACCGCAGCCCCCGAACGGACTCAGCACAATCTCCCTTCCCATCTTCCCTGGGACATCAGCATCGTAACAGCTCCCCAGGCCCCTGCAGGGCTGCCACAGCCTGGGCCCCACAAGCCACCTTGCTCGGTCCCTAGGATGTTTTGGCCGCTAGCCCCATGGAATTCATCCCAGGAGGGGCGAAGGATCCTGCGAGGCCGAGGGAGGGGTTGGTCTCCTCGCCAGGGGAGGCTCTGGGCAGTCACAGCCACAGGTACTCAGCCAGGAAGGCAGCCAGGGTCTTGCAGAGGTTCTCCACGGTCAGGGGGTGCAGGTTCTGCTCCGTGTCCTCCATCGTGTGCCAGACCCACAGGAAGGGGGTGGCGATGAGGTGCAGCACCGGCACTCCTGTGGCCAGACAGATACACGGACGGGCAGCAGGGATCCAACCCGGGACCTGCAGCACTGGAAGTGCAGCCTCTAGGAGTATCTCCAAAACTGTCAGCAGAAGTAGGCTGTTATCCCCATGTGGCCCAGCCACCAGAGGGTGCCATGGGACACATTCTAAACCCACACGCGGTCTGGAGCCAGATGGAGCCAGGCCGTCAGGCATGACCTGACCTTATATCCAGGAGCCGCGTACTCCCGTGACCTTGCATGGACCAGCTAGCCAGGTGCATTATGGGACAGGGACAGCCAGGCTCCGATACTAGATAGCAACAATGTGTCTATAAAGGGTTTTGCCTCCAAGGAGCCCAGAGCCCACAACACCACCACCTACCTCTTTTCAATAGTGGATCCCAAAGCACTTTACAAAGGAGGAGGCGGTCTCATTATCCCCATTTTACACATGGGGGACACGGCGGCACAGGGAGGGGAAGGGTTTTGGTCAAGGTCACCCAGCAGATCAGTGCCAAGGCTGGGACTAGGACCCAGGTTTCCTGGGCTCCAGACCATTGCTCCAGCCACTAGGCCACTCTGCCGGCATTCACACTCAGCCACCTCTGGGGTGCTGTGCACCAGGCAGGCCCACAGCAACGCTTAGCAAGCGCACCGCACTTGTCCCCGGTGGGTCCCAACGCCAGCTCAGCCCTGGGCTCCGCGGAGGGGGGTTGAGCTGCAGGGAGTGATGGGGTGGGGAGGGCTGTGTAGTTGGGATTGGAAAGTGCCCGTGCCTGGAGCTAGATGTGACTTTTCAGCCATAAAATGTCTCCCACATTTTTAAAATGAAGGATTCCTCCCCTGCCCCCCAAGCGCCCATTCCTCCCAAGGGCAAATTTCCACCCGCCCTTGGTCTCTGCCGCCCCCTGCTGGAGAGCCGGGGGAGGGGGACGAGTGACGTACTAGCTCATTGAAATCAGCGCTGCTCTCTGCCGCCCCCTGCTGGAGAGCCGGGGGAGGGGCCCGAGTGACGTACTAGCTCATTGATCAGCGCTGCTCTCTGCCGCCCCCTGCTGGAGAGCCGGGGGAGGCGGCCGAGTGACGTACTAGCTCATTGATCAGCGCTGCTCTCTGCCGCCCCCTGCTGGAGAGCCGGGGCTGCTCTCTGCCGCCCCCTGCTGGAGAGCCGGGGGAGGCGGCCGAGTGACGTACTAGCTCATTGAATCAGCGCTGCTCTCTGCCGCCCCCTGCTGGAGAGCGGGGGACGTGGCTGAGTGACGTACTAGCTCATTGATCAGCGCTAGCAAGCCAGGAATGTTTTTCTTGGGGGCTTGGTGGGCGAGACCCCGGTCTCCTCCTCTCCTCTGACAGCTAATTCCAGACGAGCTCCCCAGCACTGAGGGGCGCGCCCGTGGAAGGAGGCGCTGTGGGGCCCCTTGAAACCCCCAGCCAGGGAACCTTCAGTCCCTCATGGGACCCCCCCCTCCAGCCATAGTGCCCCTAGTCCCCAACAGGATCCCCTCCTCCACGGCATAGACCCCCCAACCATAGACCACATGACCCCTCTCCAGCCCCATAGAGCCCCAGCCAAGGACTCCCTGCCCTGCATGGGACCCCCTTCCTCCACCCTGGGGACCTCCCCCGTCACCCATAGGTGACGCCATCCACACTACTGCTGCAGCCCCCAGCCGGCTTGTGCCAACCCCCCTGCAGCCCAATGGCACCCAGCAGGCTTGGGTGGAGTGCTGTGGGTCTGGCCCCATGGGGCAGAGCAGCACTAGCTGTTCCCAAGGGCATCCGGGGGCCGTGCCGATTGGCAGAACTCCTCTCCAAGATGGGATCAGCGCGGATCTGTGTTGCCGAAGGGCTGGGGGGAGAATCGGGGAGCAGGGGGGCAGAAAGATTTTAGTCGGCCCTCAGGGGGCTGGAAGCCATGGGGCAAGGTGAACTCCACCCCATGGAAGGCAGGACTTGGGGGTTCACGCAATGCCCCAGGAAGAGCCCAGGATTCGGGTTATGCATTCAGGAAGCGGAACCAAGGTGGCTGCCCATGGGGCACCCCAGAGACTAAGAGATGGTCTAGCGGATGGCCGCAGAGACGGGGCTCTGGAGCAGAGGAAACTGAGCCAGCCAAAGTCGTAGGGGAAGATTGGGAGGAGGATTACAAGGGGTCTGCCACCCGAGGGAGTGTCTTGGAGGAAGCCACGTCTTCCCAACGCAACCTCCCAGCTTCCCAAGGAGGAGAAGACTGGGAAAAGGAGTATGAAGAGTCCAGAGAGCCCCCCAAATCAGCGCCAGCCATTCCACCTCTTCCAGAGGTGGCCTCAAAGGATCAAACAGCCCCCCTCGAGCAGAAGACAACTCCCCTACCACCTAGCAAAGACAGCAGCTTCTCCAGCTGTCTCCAGAACCTCTTCACTAACCTGCCCAAGAAGTCCAGCACCATCTCAGATCCACGCCAGGCGAGATAGCCCCACGGGGACACTGCCGAAAGTGGGACATGTCCCCCAGAATGAGGAGGCCAATGTGGCCAGGTGTCTGCCAAGCTTGGTGATTTTGCATCCAGGTGTGTAGACCCCTTCTGCTCCGCCATGGAGAATGGGGACAGATCGTGAGCCCTGGGGCATGGAAAGGCTCTGGTCTGTTCCTAAGCTGGGATCTTGTGGTTCTCCTGTTCAACTGCATCTCTATTGCCAGCTCCACCAGCCTGCTGGGCTCAGCCCAAAGCCTCAGCGCTGGGCTGGGGACAATTTCAGCCAAGGGTTGGTGTGTTAATCACCAAGTTCTTTCTCACCCTTCAGACCCTCCATCCATTCCTTGCCTTCTATTCATGATCCTCCATTTCCAACGTCTGGCTTTCTCTGTCCAAAGATTTTGATGTTGAATTAGGTTTAAAACTGGGACTTGCCTAAAAAAAAAAACTAGATCCAGATTTCTGTTGTGTTTGTCTCTCTTAATTTGTTTCATTCCAAGATTTGGTTAAAAAAAAACAACCTAAACACCAAACCCAAATCCCACATATTCTCCCCCAGAAGAGTGCCAGCTCATGGGGGGTTTGTATCATTTAGTTAGTAACTCGAAGGTTTGCTTTTCTGTCCAGGTTAGAAAATGAAGCTTGAATGAGTTCCCCGTATTCTGCTAATTAACAATGAGGTTTACGGCTCTATAAATCCCCCTGATGACAAATACTTCCGCATGTGCTTAGCGGACGTGTTACCCAGGGCACTCAAGTTTACTCCTGCCTAATTTTTCAAGATGAGGGCCTACATTTTTAACCCTGGAAGTTTGGGGATTAGTCCTAGGTTTAAAACCCACCCCAAATATCCCATGTATTTTTTACCGACCCCCTCGCTCATCCCTGATTTTGTATCATCATATTTGGAATTTCTCAATATTTGTGGTTTTCTTTCTAGGTTAAAAAAACACCCAAAGAGCCAGGGTGTTTTGAAGTCTTACTACAGTTGCTCACCTTACAGTGTTAAGTTGTGTTTGCAAAGACAGTTGGATTTTGAGTTGTTTGAACAAGTTGAAACGTTTCTCTGTTTGGCAATGCTTGTCTCTGGGGTGATTTAACAGTTTGAACTCAGCTCTCTGTATCAATCTGTATCGACCTGCTAGCTACACCAGAAATCAGAGCGTAAAGTGGAGAGTTTGACTGATTGCTAAAATATAGATGTTAGACATGCAATACAGTTTCTCTCGACTGTTTGGAGATTTAAAAAGTGAATTTAATTTATCGCATATGCTGTATATGTTGTATCTGCAATGTAACTTCTGTGCACTACAAAGGAAAAAATTGTGAATTTGACTTATTACATTTATGGTTTATCTCCCATTTTCACCTCTGTGTATCCCAGAGAAATGTTATTGCACTTAGAACTATATCTTTGTGCTACATAGAGGTTAACATTTCAATATGATTGTCTGCATATATGACATACAGATGTAACAATAGAAATTTGCTAGTTTAATCTATATAGCCCAGACATTATATATATATATATATATATATCACAGAAAAATTATATTGCTGGTATCTATATGCAAAATAATTCTACCTAAAATAATTTCTGTGCCATGTGTAGAGATTAAAATAGTGAATGTGAATTATTGCATATATATTTATTTTTTGCATTATTGCATATGTACCCCCAGAAAAATTATATTGCACATAGAACTATATCTTGTGATATGTGTAAATTAAAATGTCAATATGACTTATTGCATATATGACATATAGATGCATTAATAGAAATTCACCATTTTATTCTATCTAGTATATACATTATATCACATATATGATATATCTAGCACAGAAATTATATTGCTATGATCTCAACATATATGCAATATAATTTCTGTGCTATGTAGAGATTAAAAAGGTGAATCTGACCTATTGCATAGACATATTGCATATATTATTTGCATATTATATTATGACATTGTATATCTGCAATCAAATTTACCATTTTAATATATAGCACAGAGAAATTATTTTGTGTTTGTGATATGTGCATTTTTAGCAATAAGTAAATTCACTGTTTAACTCTTTGTTTAGTGGAAAGAAATTATACTGCATATGTGAATATATATTCCAGCAACGGCGTCTGACCTCAAAGAATGATGCATCAAAGATTCATGTGTCTGAACACCAGGAAGCATTATTATTGGGTTATGGCTTTGGGGGGTTATTTTTAACAGAGGCCGTGAGGCATTAAGAGCAAGAGATGTCTTCAGATTCATCATGAAACCTGTTCCTTTGAAATCCAAGGAGCAAAGCGTTACGGTGTCTGGCGATTTTTTTAAAAAAAGCATTGGGATCATGCGTGTGGTTTGCCTCAAGAAACAGCCTCAAATCTTCGGGGCAAAAGCCCAAGAGTTGAATTGGGCATTTTGTCTTGAAAGGGGACCAGTGTTGGATCTCTCAGGATGGGAGACGGGGACCAGAATGGGACCCCCAGGATGTGAATATTGGCTATGTCCCGAGGAGGCTTCATAATAATGTAATTAAATGTAACTTAACAGATGCCAACCAGTCCTAAGTTCTCTGCGGTTGTGAATAAAGGTTTTATTCGTATTTCAGCTGCGTTGGGGTTTGAGGGATTATATTTTGTTGGGACTTTACTTGGAGGATTTGAGAAAGTTAAAGGATTAGAGAATGGGACATGGGGCCTTTCCCCTCTAGGGGGCGCTGGTTCTTATCCAGCCCCAGGTCCTTTTTGGGGTGCAAGGAGCTAGGGTCTCTAGGGGATTTGGAGGCTGTGTGGATCTAGGAGAGTGGATCTAGGTTCTGTCTGTGGGGCCTAGGAGCTGGAATGCAAGTTGGCAGGGCTAGGGCTGTGGGGTTCAGAGTGGGAGGCTGGGGGTACAGGAGATCTAGGTGGCCCCCCTCACGCTGGGTGCTGCACCAGCCCTGACCAAGATCGGGCCACCCCTAATGTGCCAGGTGCTGCACAGTCCCTGGGTGAGGTCAGGGGGTTCCCCCATCGCACCGGGTGCTGCACAGACCCCAGGCAGGGTCAGGGGATCCCCACATTACACCGGGTGCTGCATAGACCCCAGGCAAGCTCAGGGGGTTCCCCCATCGCACCGGGTGCTGCACAGTCCCAAGGCAAGCTCAGGGGGTTCCCCCATCGCACCAGGTGCTGCACAGTCCCAAGGCAAGCTCAGGGGGGTTCCCCCATCGCACCGGGTGCTGCACAGACCCAAGGCAAGCTCAGGGGGTTCCCCCATCGCACCGGGTGTTGCACAGACCCAAGGCAAGCTCAGGGGGTCCCCACATTACACCGGGTGCTGCACAGTCCCAAGGCAAGCTCAGGGGGTTCCCCCTGTCACATCAGGTGCTGCACAGACATGGAGTCCCTGCCCCAAAGTCCTGACAGACAAAGGAGCCAAAGGGAGGATGCAGTGACTCACGTGGGGAGTTGGGGCAGGGCTGGGAATTGAGTCAGGGGCTTTCACCCCAAGGCCAGCCAGTCGGGGGGCTCAGCAGCACCTCTGCAGAGCTAAGAGCCAGCGTGCCAGTCCTCGCTGGCTGCTCCCTATGGGTGGTGGCCTCCGCTTGTTTCCATGTGTCGCTCCCCCCACCTCAGCTTCCCCACAGCTGGGGCAGTCCCAGCTGATGCTTTCCCTGCATTCACTACTTATCAGAGGTGGGAGGGGGGCACTTAGTGGTTAGAGCAAGGGGCTGGGTGCCAGGACTCCTGGGTTCTCTCCCAGGCACTGGGAGGGGAGGGGGGTCTAGTAGGTAGAGCAGAGAGGCTGGAAGCCAGAACTCCTGGGCACTGGGAGGGGAGTGGGGTCTAGTGGGTAGAGCAGGGAGGCTGGAAGCCAGAACTCCTGGGTTCTCTCCTGGGCTCTGGGAGGGGAGTGGCATATAGCGGGTAGAGCAGGGAGGCTGGGAGCACAGAGTCTATTTCTGACTCTGGGGAGGAATGCTGGCCGGAGGCTAGAGCTGCGAATTGGAAGTCCGGACTCCTGGGTTCTATGGTCTAATCGAGCAGAGGACTCAGAGTCAGGATTCCTGGGTTCTATCCTCAGCTCTTGGAGGCAGTATTGGGCAGATTTCCTGGGTTCCCCTTCTGGCTGTGGGAAGGAGCATGGTCTGTGTCCCTCTTTCCCTGCCCTGCAGTGGGGGACAGCCGGCTGGGAGCACTTCCACTCGGCACGTCCAGTTACTACGGAGGATCAGCGCGTCTGATGTAATGGACCAGGTGAGTCTGACCACGGAGCCCTGCTGGGAACGGACGTGCTGTAGCCCTTGCTTAAAAATGGCTGTGGCTAGTCCTAAACTATCTCACAACCTGTATAGAGCCTTGGGGTGGGACATGGGAGCAGATCACCCAGCACTGAGATGCAGCCACCTCTGGGGTGGGATGTGGCAACTATTTATAATGCAATGATGTTGCCCAGTGCTGAGGTGCAGTGATGTGGCAGCTGTTTATACAGGCATCGCTCACCCAGCACTGAGATGCAGCCACCTATCATGTGGGGTGGAGCAGCTGTTTATACCAGAATCATGTCACCCAAGACTTTGACGTTGACTTTTAGGCTGCGGGTAGGAGCTGGGTTTTGGGCTGCACACCTGGCATTTCACCAGAGGGTTTTGTGCTTTTGTCTGAAAACCTGATCCTCCTTTCACCTTTCCCTTCCAGATCTTCCTCGCTCAGAGTGTACACCCGGGAAAAAATCCGAGTCCCAGGAATTCCGCTTAGGTGTCCGCACGCAGGGCAAGGTGGGCCCTGAACTCCGGCAGCTGGGAGGCCCCTTGTAGTGGTTTGTAGCCCCCCTCCCCTGCCTTCTTCTAGGAGGCACCATGGGAGCACCTGACACGGCTGCAAAGGGGGAGAAGCCGCCCAGGCCAAGGAGGAACAGCGAGGCGAGGAGTTGTTGCTAGATGCCTGGAGCCCCTGGCTCTCCGATTTGCCTGGGATCACAGTGCCCTGAGTGACGTGGTAAACACCGGGCTCGTTCGGCCAGCCTCAGTGTGGAAACCAGCCCCCGTGGAGCCCAAGGAGAGTGCAGGGGACGGGATGGCCTTACGGTGCACAAGGCTGCTGTGAAGGAGAATGTCAGTCTGCCTACTGGCCCAGAAAGCCCCTGGCCAAAGGCTGGTTCGATAGATGAGTGACCCCGTTCCTTTCTAGCACCTTGGGGAGATGGGGAGAAAGGAGAGAAGATGTGGGCTGGAGAGATGAAGATTTTGGCTCAGGCCAATTTGATGAGAAAAGTCCCTCCTGTTAGCAATGTACAGCTTCCCCCGCCCTGATTCCTCCTCCCTCCTGGCCTAAATGAACTTCCCGTCACCCACAGAGAGAGATCCTGTTCTCTGGTGAAGAGGTCCCCATTTCTTGGAGACACATCTATGGTTCTCCGCCATTTCCAAGTCTCCCTCTCCCTGTCATGGCAGAAACAGACAGAAGCCAAGAGGCAGAAGATCGTCTGGGAGTGGGAAGAGCTGCCTGGGTTTGTGGAGGGACTGGGGCTGGAGCAGTTCCTGCTGGAAGAGCTAGCCAGAGCCACGGTGAAGGGAAGGGATGAGGGTGTCTCCAAACTCTCCTGGGAGATTTCCCCGTCCAATGAGAGGGGAGGAGAGAAGGGGCAGTAGCCACTGACCCAACCCCTGAATGTCAGACTGTTTTATTGCCGTGATAATATGCAGCGTTTCTATGGGAGCTTCTCAGCCCTAGTCCCCGAAGCATTTCACAAGGTGGGCTCAGTGGCATTGTTACCAAGGGGGAAAGTTACTGTCACTCGCACACCATGAAAGTCCTTGTCCAATCAGGCAGCCAGATTGGACTCCACAGGGAAGGAATGTCCTCGTTTCCTCATGATACTTCCGTGCCAAATAGTAAAGGACAATTGTTTCCAGTCTAATCCTGGCATGCTTTGGGGCTGAAAGCAATGCTACTGAAGAAGGGAGCCGTGTTCTCTGAACAGTTTGATGTGGGCCATAGCTCTCCATAGCTTCCTTCTCTGGGGTGAAAACCAACAGCTGGGTGCTTGCTATTTCTAGCTGAGTTCTTGCCAACTCCTTCACCGTGCTAAACATACACTTCCCTGGAGCAGATTCCTTTAGCAAACCACCCAAAATCTCAGCAGTGCTAGTCAGGAATAGCTCCTTCAAACATGGCCAGTTTATTCCTTTAAATTTAATTAACGCATTATTTTTTTAATGATCGTCATCAGCATGGAAGCATGTCCTCTGGAATGGTGGTGGAAGCATGAAGGGGCATACAAATGTTTAGCATGTCTGGCAAGTAAATACCTTCCAATGCTGGCTACAAAAGTTCCATGCGAACACCTGTTCTCACTTTCAGGAGACATTGTAAATAAGAAGCGGGCAGCATTATCTCCTGCAAATGTAACCAAACTTGTTTGTCGTTGCGATTGGCTGAACAAGAAGTAGGACTGAGTGGACCTCTAGGCTCTGAAGTTTTACATTGTTTTGTTTTTGAGTGCAGTTAGGTAACAGAAAAAAATCTACGTTTGTAAATTGCACTTTCATGACAAAGAGATTGCCCTACAGTACTTGTATGAGGTGAACTGAAAAATACTGTTTCTTCTGTTTATCATTTTTACAGTGCAAATATTTGTAATAAAAAATAATGTACATTTTGATTTCAACTAGAACACAGAATACAGTATACATAAAAATGTAGAAAAACATCCAAAATATTTAATAAATTTCAATTGGTATTCTATTGGTTAATAGTATGATTAAAACTGTGATTACTCACGATTAATTTTTTTGAGTTACTGGCATGAGGTAACTGCAATTAATTGACAGCCCTTGTTAATAAATATTTGGATAAGTTAGATGTATTACAGTCAGCAAGGCCTAATGAAATTCATCCTAGGGTACTAAAGGAGTTAGCTGAAGCAATCTTGGAACAGTTAACACTTATCTTTCACAACTCCTGGAACAGGGGTTCTCAACCTTTTTCTTTCTGAGCCCCCCCCTCAACATACTATATAAAAACTCCAGGGGCAGGGGGTGGACTCAGGAGGTCTCCGGGCTGGGACCCTTGGGTATAGGCATAGTTTGACTTATTTGGAGGGGGGCCTGCTCCACACAGCGGGGTTCAGGGAGGGCACGCCACATCCACCCCCTGACTCACCTCAGCAGGCCACCCAGCCTGTCTGGGTTATAGGGGGACACAAGCAAAAAATATAACTCAAAGTGGGGGGACTCAGCTGAAAAAGGTTGCAAATTGCTCAGGATGCAGGCGGGGGTAGCTAGAGAGTGGGCGGGCAGGGGGGTAGCTCAGGCTGCATGACGAGGGATAGCTGCTTTCAACTACCTGAAAGGGGGTTCCAAAGAAGATGGATCTAGACTGTTCTCAATGGTAGAAGATGACAGAACAAGGAGTAATGGTCTCAAGTTGCAGAGGGGGAGGTTTAGGTTGGATATTAGGAAAAACTTTTTCACTAGTAGGGTGGTGAAGCACTGGAATGGGTTACCTAGGGAGGTGGTGGAATCTCCATCCTTAGAGGTTTTTAAGGTCAGGCTTGACAAAGCCCTGGCTGGGATGATTTAGTTGGGATTGGTCCTGCTTTGAGCAGGGGTGGGACTAGAACCTCCTGAGGTCTCTTCTGACCCTGAGATTCTCTGAGTCTATGGCATGACATGGCACAGCACAGCACGGTGCGGCACGACATGACACGACACGACACGGCAGCTGCTGGGATTTTTATTCTGCTGCTGACCAAGGGCTTGTGTAAAATGGTCCAGACTTCGCTTCGCTCAGGGCACAGACGAGTGGCCCTGGCCGGCCCCGGCATAGGCGCCGACTCCGTGGGTGCTCCGGGGCTGGAGCACCCACGGGGAAAAATTGCTCCCTGCCAGTCCCAGGGCCCGCGCCCAGCTCCCCTCCCCTTCCTGCTGGGCCTGGCTGTGTGTAACCCATGCAAAACCAGCGCTCCTTGGTTTCTCTCCACCTCCTCCCTCTGGACGGAGAAGCAGCACAGCCTAGTGGGCAGAGCATATGAATGCAGCCCTGGGGTCTGTTCCATCTGGAATACTGTGTCCAGTGTTGGGCCCCCACTACAGAAATGATGTGGAAAAATTGGAAAGAGTCCAGTGGAGGGCAACAAAAATGATTAGGGGGCTGGAGCACATGACTTATGAGGAGAGGCTGAGGGAACTGGGATTGTTTAGTCTGCAGAAGAGAAGAACGAGGGGCAATTTGATAGCTGCTTTCAACTACCTGAAAGGGGGTTCCAAAGAGGATGGATCTAGACTGTTCTCAGTGGTAGAAGATGACAGAACAAGGAGTAATGGTCTCAAGTTGCAGAAGGGGAGGTTCAGGTTGGATATTAGGAAAAACTTTTTCACTAGTAGGGTGGTGAAGCACTGGAATGGGTTACCTAGGGAGGTGGTGGAATCTCCTTCCTTAGAGGTTTTTAAGGTCAGGCCTGACAAAGCCCTGGCTGGGATGATCTAATTGGGTTCGGTCCTGCTTTGAGCAGGGGGCTGGGCTAGAACCTCCTGAGGTCCCTTCCAACCCTGAGATTCTCTGATTCTATGATAGCTGGGGCTGTGTGCCAGAAGGGCCCCCCTGCCGTAGCTGCTCCCCAAGGGCCCTGTCGGCCCTGGAGCCAGGTCCCCCTCCACTGTTCCCTCTAAGCTGTGCGCGCTGTGGTCCACCCGGGACTAACCGCTACGAAGGAGGGGGTGGTAATTGGTCCCAGGGGGTTAAAAGGCCTCTCCCTAGCCACTGAGGAGAGATGACTACGGGGAAATAAGGTTCAGCTGGGAAAGGGGTTACTAGGGAGCTAATTAGGTCTGGCTGGCTGCAACTGCTGGAGACCTTTTTAAACCCTCCCCTGTATGACTGTGGGTGAGTGTGAGGGAAGTTGCCAGTAGGCTGAGTGCAGCAAGACCCTGAACCCTTCCTGGAAGGAGGGCTGCATTTCCTCCCCAGAAGGGAAGGAAAACAAACACAAGGGACTGACCAGGGGAAGGTACAGCCGGACCCTGTGCTACTGGTAATGGTTTGCCTTGCCCAAGCCTGTGTCTCCAAGGCTGAAAAGGACGGAGTCTGCTGAGGAGAAGCAGGTACTTTGCCACAGCGCGCACACAGCTCCTAAACCCCGCGCACCTGGCAAAACACCACGCGCACAAACATTTCCACAGAAGCAATTTTTTGCCCACATGACCTGTCAAAAATTTGAGGACACATTGGCCTGCCCCCACCCGGCGGCTCTGATCAGCTGCTGCATGTGGAGTCGCAGGGGGCTGGGAGATGAGGAGCAGTTGCAAACCTCTGGCACCAGCAGCAGATGGGGGGTGGGGAGTCCCGGCTGCCTGCTCCATGGCACCCCCAGCCAGGGGAGCAGCTGCCCTGCACTGCCTGGCTCTGGCTTCGCACCTATAGCCTGGCCAGAGGGTGGGGCCTGAGGGGGAGGTGGGGGGCTTGACGCTGTCCCACGCTGGGTGAGGTGGGAGTGACCTGATGTCCTGAGGGCAGGTTCTGCTGCTGGCTGGACCTGGGATTGCCCCTTAGTGGTGTGTGTGTGTGTGGGGGGAATGGCCAACAATGGGGCAGACGCAAGGCTGGTGGTGGGGGCAAGGGGAACAAAGGGGGGGAGGGGTAAGAGATGGGAGGGGGAGGGGTGGGGCCAGGCAGGGCGCCCCTGCTGGTCTCTCCCAGCCCCTCCCACTTCTGGCCAGCCCTGGCTGTGAGGGCGGGGGCGGCTCTGCTCCCAGAGTGACGTCAGTGGCGGGGAGGGGCGAAGGGCTGGAGGGGGGCCAGGATCACCCCGGGCTCCTCTGGCCGTGGGGTCTGTGCACGGCTGGGGCGTGGCTGGCAATGGGGGCGGGGCCTGTCTCTGCACCCGGTCCGACCCACCCCTGTTCCCTGACTGTCCTTCCTGAGACACCTGGCCCCTAACCACCCCCGGGGACCCCACTCCCTATCCAGCCCCCCTGCTCCTTGTCCGCTGACCGCCCCCTCCGGGCCCCCCCACCCCCTAGCCAACCCCCCCTGCTCCTTGTCCCCTGACCGCCCCCTCCGGGACCCCCTGCTCCTGACCCCCTGTTGTTCGGCAGCCTTGGCCACTGCTTGCAGAAAGAGCAGCCCGATGGAGCCCCCCCCGCCCCAGCTCACCTCCGCTCTGCCTCCTTCCCTGAGCACTCCACCGCTGCTCCACTTCTCCAGCCTCGCTGTGCGAATCAGCTGTTTGGCGCAGCAAGCCTGGGAGGGGGAGAAGCAGAGCGGCGGCGGGCGCTCAGGGGAGGAGGCGGAGCGGAGGTGAGCTAGGGCGGGGAGCGGTTCCCCTGCACCCCCCCCCGGGTTACCTGCTGCAGGTGGCCCTCCACACGCCCCCCCACCCCAGCTCACCTCCGCTCTGCCTCCTCCCCTGAGGACTCCACCGCTCCGCTTCTCCCCCGGGGGGTTGAGGGGAAATGCAGCACGCCCGGGGGAGGAGGCGGGGCCGGGGATTTGGGGAAGGGGTTGGGAAGGGGGGGGGGTTGGGCGGGGCCAGGAGGGCACGAGCTCCCACTGGCACCAGCTAAAGCCGGTGGGCCTATGGTTGGAGCTAGCTGGTGGGGGCTTGGAACCAGGGTGGACCAGCAGCCCCCCCCCGCATCAGCTCCCCTAAGTTCCCTGTGCGGCAGCCGCCCAGCAGGCTATCAATTGCCAGACAGTTCAGCTGTCCCTCCCTCCACTGCCGTGCGCTGCTCCTGGGAGCCTCCTGTTTGCTGTGCAGGGGGTGGGGGGAAGAGGGATGCTAATGTCAGGGTGTCCCCCGCTCCTGCCCCCCACTACTTTACCCCATTTCCACAGAGCGGGGAGGGGGGCACAGCAGGACAGGGCTCAGGACAGAGGGAGCTTGCAGGCAGCAGCTGCTGTTTCAACTTGCTGATCTACTTAAAAAGGCAATATACTTAGAGTGGGGTTAGTGTACTTAAAGGGGCAATGCGAGTCTCTCACACACACTTTGTCTCTCTGTCTCTCTCTGCAATCCAGGCTCCCCTCCCTCCATTCGTGCTGCCTTGTAGCATGTGAGGCTACATTAACAACAATGTGTTATCCCTTGAGGGCTCAACGAGTGCTAGTTCATCATTTAGCAGTAAGGCATTCCCTGAGAAATATCCCACCCTCTTCCTCCCTCTGACTTCACCTCCTCACCCAAGCTTTACAATCATCATTGCGGTGTACAATATTAAATTGTTTGTTTAAAACTTATACTCTGTGTGTGTGGGTGTGGGGGGGTCTTTTGTCATTCTTATGGGGAAACTGGATTCGCTTAACATCGTTTTGCTTGAAGTAGCATTTTTCAAGAACATAACTACCACATGAAGTGAGGAGTTACTGGGGAATCTGGACTCCAAGCTGCTGCCCCAGTTCAAGGCGGGGGGGGGGGAATATTGATGCCGATCTCACGGCCTTTGAGAAGGCTTGTGGTCTGAACCAGATCGACCCCGCAAACAGGCTCCGCTGTCTGACCCCCCGGCTGGGTCCCAAGGCCATAGAGGCGTTCAGCCAAATGGATGGGATTGAGACGAGGGACTGTGACCTGTTCAAACAGGCTTTGCTGCAGAAGTTTGAACTGACCCCCGAGGCGAACAGGAAACGATTCTGGGGTGTGTGCAAGGCCTCAGGTGTCACTTACAAGGAGGTCGCCAACCTGCTGGGGGAAGATCTCTGCAAGTGGGGGAAGGGCGCAGGGGCCGCAACCACAGAGGGCGTGTATAACCTGGTGGGGTTGGAGCAGCTGTACGACATCTGCCCTCCAGACCTTAAGATGTGGCTAGTGGACCGGAAGCCCAGAGATCTGCCCAGTGCGGGGGCACTGGCGGATGAGTTTGTGGAGAGCAGATCGGGGGCAGGAGGGAGACCCGCATCGGGGACTCAGAAGGGGAGTCACCCAGAGACCTCTCCAAGGTGGGACTCCAGGAGGCCCAACTCAGGGGTGCCTGTGAAGGCTGGGGCGGGCTGACCCCCCCTCATGGGACTTGAGGGACGGGAAATGTCATTACTGTGGCCAAAAGGGGCACAAGGTGGCCCAGTGCCTGAAGATGAAGGAAATGGCAGCCAAGCAGAACCCCCGGGGTGTTAACTGGGTGGAAGCCCCCTGAGGGGGGGCTCTTCTGGGACCGAGGGCTGCAGGCACAAGGGGCTAATGCCAAGCTGCTGAGTCTTCTCCTTCCGGGTTATGACATGGAGGTGGTCCACGTGAGGGGGAGTGCCAATGTTATAGCCGATGCTTTATCACGGAGCGGGGGCCCTGACTTCCCCAGGTCACTGGCTAAGTGACCCTGCTCCATTCAGACTCGAAGGGGGAAGAGAGGTGATGAAGTGGGGGAGATTCCTGGTTTCCTATGGGATTTTTTTCCTTGTTTTTTCTATGGTTTGCATGCAGAGGGGTGGGACTCAGTTTCCCTGGGGTTACCAGTTTAACAAGGCGATGGGAGAGGGAGTCTGTTGTTACAGAGGACGGGCGAGGGAACTTGGGACCCCAGCCAATGACCTGGTGACCAGGAGGCCCAGCTCAGGAGTCTCAGTCAGTTCTGGCCGGTGGGAAAACAATGGGCTGCGAGGACCCCCGGGGACCCGACCAACCGGTTCTAGCTAGAGGACCCTGTTCATGACCCTGTTTGCCTGGAGAGAAGACAATGGACAGAGGCGGGGCTGGGGGCCGGGGATCTCAGCTGCCCAGCATGGGGGCTCTGGGCTAGAGAGGGGGAGCAGGCAGAGACCCCCTGAATGCAGGGGAGACTGGGATGTGCCGTGCTGAGGGAGGCCAGGCCTGAGGGTCGTGAGAGTTCCTGTGCTGTGTTCAACGCTCAATAAACCCTCCTGTGTTACGCTGGCTGAGAGTCGCTCCGGGCTAGAGAACAGGGTGGCATCGTCCCCTTTGGGGGTGGAGGCCCCGGGGGGTCCCGAGCGAGGGGACTCGCTGTGAGGGGGCCCACGGCAGAGACAGGCGTGCTAAGGCTCAGAGAGGTGCGGCTCCAGGAGGTGGAGGGGCTTAACCCCCGGGAGAGAGTGAACCCCCGAGAAGGACTGTCACACTGAAAGGGGCACCCCCCACTGACCGCACGGGGCCAAGAGTGGGCACGACCTGTGAGTCCGTGACAGGTACAAATGGTAACTCCTGAAGTTACACCTGGTAGAAAATAAGCACCATTCAAAATTAGGAATGAATATTTTTCAACTCAACAAGGAACCACCAGTAGCTCCAAATGCTCACAACTTTTAAAGAACATCTATAGTACTTAAGAAGCAATACGAGGGCAGTGCATCGTTGTTTGGCAGTCTTTGAACTCCTTGCAAGAACATCCATGTGCTGTCCCTGGACAACATAGTTCATCAACTACTGCGAGGACTGGATTGAAAGTAAAACCAACATTAACATCAGAAAACACAATTTTTTTTAAACAATCAAAAATGTGTAAAGCGGCAGTGACTGTCCAGGTCAGGTAAAAAAAAACTTTAGCCAGTCTCCATGTGTTCTGTTTCCTTTAACAACTGCTGTTGTCTGGCTTGCAAGTTTTCCTTTTCTAGTAATAACTTCTGTTCCTCTGCCTGAAGGGAATGGATATAATCAATGGCTTTATTCAAGATGAGTATTGCTGCAGCGCTCTCATTTTTAACCAGTTCAGGTACGTGGTCCCTTAATGTGAGAAAACTACACCACACAGCCTTCCTCCGCTGACGTTCCCGACGATTGTGCTGTCGACGTTTGTGATCCGCTGAGACTGCATTTTGAGGACTTGAACTAGACTCTGCTTGGATCAAGGGTTTTATGTTATGGGGCACCTTATTTTTTAGCTTTTCCTGCAGCAGGGCATCTTCTCTGTCAATGTACGAGGAAGGGGCAATGCAGTAACCATGCTCGTGAATCGGGGTGCAAGGCTTTTGAATAAAAGCCATAATAGTCTTCTTGGAGTCAGAGTGCTTTTTCTCCACTGCCAGAACCTCAGTGTCTTCTGCTTCATCCTCATCTTTAGAAATACAAAATATAAGATAAAGAAAGTAAGTTGTTCTCTCTAAAAAACATACACACAGGACCTTGACATTTAAAAACTAGTAACATATCTGTGTGGATTCTCAGGACAAACGGCAATCCATAGGTTTTTAAGGGTTCAAAACATGCACTAAAAGCAATAATGTAGTAATTGAGGATAAGTATAGGGTGCATATACTAACTATCTACAGATAGATGGAGATAGATAGTTATACACACACAATGCACACACTCCCACCGAGATAAGTGGGTATCTGCAAAATTAAAATTATAACCCTAAACCGACAGTTTACTGCACTTTCAAGCTCTATAATAGGAGGACACATGAAGGTGCAACCCAAATAAACACACTAGAGGAAACGGTATTAGAGAAAATGCCCTAATTTATACTTTAACCATCAAACTGGGGCACAGAACACACATGCATGTGCACGCACACACACAATATCACATCACCTCCCCTGCTTGACCAAAAAGGAGTCAGAAAGCTAAAGAGATTTGTTCTGATGCAGAATGTGAAGCTGTTCCAGCCTGAGTCTCCGTAAGACCGTGTTCTGGGGCACTGCCAAGAAGACAGCTCCTTTGGGAGAAAGTGCTGCCTCACAGAGAGCTGTCCAGTTACAGACATTGAAACAGGAGACTTGTCATCAAGTTTAGGATAATGATCATATGGATCTACTCGTTTACCTACGAGAAACTGTGCTTACAATTGAAGTGGGCTTCTTTGCAACGACAGGTGGGTTTTTTACAGAGGATTTTTTTAGCATTCTGGATTTTTCTCCGTGTCTTAATCCAACACCCAAAGTCAAACATTTCCCTGCTAAATTATTAGACTGCCCAGCCATTTAAAAACCATGCACAGGGCAGGGTTATTTTACACTAAAAACATTTTCCTATATTGGCAATGCACTGTTTACACAATACATTCCGCATAAGCTGCCTTTTATTTGGCCACATGAATGAATTTTGAGAGAAACCACACTGTAGGCTTTGGCATGGGAGAAGATTAAAAAAACCCACTCAAATTCACCCAGCATCAGTAAGAATGTGCCCAGGATAGGATGCCCTTTAGTTATATACCACTCTCTGCTTTATCATCAGCCCCCTGCAAAAGGATCCCTCAAAGAATCCTTTCCAAAAGGCAATGTCCTCCGACAAGCATGTTGCCACCTACTTGCAAACCCATATACCAGGGTTTGAACTGGGAGGGGGTAAAACACATGCACCCACTTGGACAGTGAGGGGTTTAGTTCTTGGCTGTTTTTGTTAATAAAGAAAAGCAAACGAGCCTGGTCTGGGATTTACAAGCTTCCCCCTCTCCCAGACTAACTTTCATGGCACCCTAAATCCCTCTCACCGCTTCTGAATCTGCTGGTGGTGGACTCTCTCCTAGCCTCCCCTCTCTTTAACTGCAGGGGGTCCCATGCCCTAAGGCAGGGGTAGTCTATAGGAGGCCCACGGGCCAAATCTAGACCACCAGAGGCTTTTGAACAGACCCCAACATATTTTATATATGATTATTATCATTAGTGTTGTTATTTTCTCTGGAGTCTGGACCTTGACCAAGAAATTTGGATTGTGACAATAATTGATGACCCTTGCCCTAAGGGCTCACCCCACTGTCATGTTCTATACTGAACTGATTCTTCCCCAGCTCCACACCCCTCCCCTCACTTCAGCTGCCATTTTACTTACCCCTCCTCTCTCTCTCTGCACAAGCACTTCAAGGCACGGGGGCTTCCTCAGCACTGAGGAATCTGCCCTCCCACTTTTCCTCCATTTTTTTTATTGACTCACTGAGATTCAAGAAACAAAGAAAGGGGGCAGGACCTAGGGCAAGGGTGGGCAAACTTTTTCGCCCGAGGGCTCTAGGGTGGCTCTGGGGTGGGCGAGGGCTCCGGCTGGGGGTGCAGGCTCAGGGGGGGGCTGGGGATGAGGGGTTTGGGGTGCAGGAGGTTGCTCCGGTCTGGGATCGAGGGATTCAGAGGGTGGGAGGGGGATCAGGGCTGGGGCAGGGGATTGGGGTGTGGGGGGAGGCACAGGGGTGCAGGCTCTGGGCAGCGCTTATCTCAAGCGGCTCCTGGAAATAGCAGCATATCCCTTCTCCAGCTCCTACGCAGAGGTGTGGCCAGGCAGCTCTGCACACTGCCCAGTTTGCAGGCACCGCCCCTGCAGCTCCTATTGGCTGTGAATCCCAGCCAATGAGAGCTGCAGGGGCAGCGCTTGGAGCAGGGGCAGCGTGCAGAGGGGAGCCCCTTGGCTGCCCCTACGGCTGGAACACCGAGCAGAGCAAGCCCCAGACTCCACTCCCCAGCAGGAGCTCGAGGGAGGGATTAAAACAGCTGGTGGCTGGATCTGACCCGCAGGCTGTAGTTTGCCCACCCTGACCTAGGGTCATGGATTTATTTTCTTTGGTCGCCTGACCACATGGGTGCCTGGAGGGGCTTGGGAAAAGGGAAGACTAGGGCCTGGTCTACACTGCAGAGTTCAGTCGAAGTCAGACAGTTTATGTCAAGCTAATGAGGTCAGTGTCTACACTACAGCTTTCCTCCCACTGATTTCAGGGCTTGTCTATACTACCCGCCGGGCCGCGATCGATCCAGCGGGGGTGGATTTACCGCATCTAGTCTCCGGTACTCCGGAGCGAGGGGTGCAGGCGGAGTCGACCGGGGAGCGTCAGCAATCGACTCCCCACAGGGAAGACACCGTGGTGAGTAGACCTGAGTACAGCGACTTCAGTGGCATGATTCTTGTGGCTGAAGTTGCGTAACTTAGATCGATCCCCTCTTCCCCCCCCCCCCCAGGGTAAACCAGGCCCAAGTGCCCGCCTGCACCGATATAAGAACTCCACCTCCACGACAGGTGTGGGGCTCATTCAGTGTCCTGAGGGCGGCGCGTGACTTACATGGGCTGTTGCCGGTCATTCTTCTCCATTTCAGGGCTAGGGGCCAGCAGGGAGCGCCCAGCCGAAGCCATGACATTGACAAGAAAGGCTGGTAGGCTCCCGTCCCGGCTGTGAACCCTGTGCCCAGCTCACGGCTTTTGCTGTCACCCCTGGGTGGGTATGGGGGCTCCAGCTAGAGTCCGGATCCCCCAGGCTCCCGGCTCGCAGCCCAGCTGACTCCGGGCTCCTGGCTCCCAGCCAGGCTGCTGCCTGGGCTCCCCACTGCCTGCAGGGAGCCAGGTTTCCACCTGGGCTCCGGGCTCTTCGCTGGAAGCCCGGCTGGGCCCAGGCTCCCGGCTCCCCACTGGGAGCCCGGCTGTCCCCCAGGCTCCTGGTGGGGAGCTCCGCTCCTGGAGTGCAGGGAGACAGCCAGGCTCCTGGTAGGGAGTCAAGAACCTGAGCTGAGTCGCTAGAGGAAAAGGGGCTGCGCAAGAGCGGGGTCACGGTTTGGGCGCTGGTGCCCCCCCCCTCCCTTTAGGGTGCCCCCATCGCTCCTGACGTGCACCACTGACCGAAAGAGGGTCGTGTGGACATGAAAACCTGCAGTCATTACTGCCGTGGCTGTAAGTCAACCTAACGTAGGCCAACTTATGTTCGTAGTGTACACATGCCCTGAGCTTAATTTTGATTACAGGAGGGAAAATGTGAAGACAGAGAGAGAGAAAATGACCACCCCTTGTTCTCTCTCAATGTCGATAGCCTAACGCAGCCTTGCAGAAGGTTCAGACTGTACCAACCAGGCACAACATTCCTCACCCACCTCACCAGGGTAACAACTAGTGCTAGTTTACTTGACCATCACATGACATCCTCCTTAAGTGGAGTGAATTTGGCAAGGCTGCCCGTAATGAATTCATATGAATTCATATGCTGCCCTCTGTGCCTCCGGCTGGGGGGAGATGCATCATAGAGGTGATGCTGCCCACAAAAGCTGCATGTGAGGGTGGGACAGCCATGCACATACAAACACCCCGGGGGAGACGTACGCAGTCCTGCTTTGAGCAGGGGGTGGGACGAGATCACCTCCTGAGGTCCCTTCCAGCCCTGATCTTCTACGGTTCTATGATTCAGGCTAACAACTCTTGCTGAGTGGAGCATTTACCTGAGTCCCGGAGAGTGTCACCTCCTGAGCCGCTGGTGGCACCTGCGTGGAGGCTGCTGCGCTGGGTGGCAGCTGCTGCCCCCTCTTCGATCCCACTAACGTTCGCCTGGATGCCATCGCTTCCCCCTGGGGCTGGGGCTGCTGCCACTGGCTCCCTCCTGTTGATGGGGATGGGGCCCACCACGGCAGGATCCACACACTGCAACAGAGAGCTGCTGAGCTCTGCGTGGCTGTTGCTGCCGGTGCCCCCAGGGCTGGCGGTGGTGGTGGATGTGCCAGCTGTCAGTGGTGCCACGGCTGCTCCCGACTGGCCCTGCGGTTTCTCAACCACTGCCCTCGTCAGCGTCTCGTGGGCAGGGAAGCCGCCCCACATACAGTCCTGGATAATGACGGAGCCGAGGTTGTTGCTTTCCCCCAAACCGGTCTTGAATACGTCTCCTCCATTTGCGCTTCCCCACAGCTCAGCCTCCGCAGGCAGCAGCAGCAGTTCAGATGGCCAGTCCAGAGGGTCATGGGTTCGGAATGCCCCTAAAGCCACCCCTCCCCACGGCACTGGAGCCCCTCCTGCGGGGGTCACCTGAAGCCCTGGGGTAGGGGTAGGCAGCAATTCAAACTTTTTCCAGATGTCTTCCCCTGGGGAAGCAGAGTCCGGCCTGCACAAATACAAATCATCTTCGTCTGGATAGAAGCACGGCTGCAAATAGTCAAACTCAAGCTCTCGTTTTTTACTGAACATCTGGCTTATTCCTTGGGTGGGCTGTTTTTGAGAGCGAGGGTTGAGTGGGTTTCCACTGGGAGAGAGACTCTTCTCCCAAGACCTGAAAGAAAATCAAAAATCCAAACTAAGCAGCAAGTTAACACCGGAGGAAATGCAGGCCAATCGGTTGGCCGGGTTTAAAACAGCTGGCATTTAAACTAGGACCCAAAGGGAAATCTCCAGAAAAAAAGCTTTCTGATGAAATGCAATGAAACGAGCCTCACTCAGTTGCTTTCTCCTTGCCCCGCCACTTCCATGGTTGCTCCATTTTTCGACTTATCTATTCAGCCGTTTAAAATCAATCCATGAAAACGCTCCCCCCATACCCAGTGATCTCAATGCACCAGCTTCAGAAACATCGAGGATTTCTTGCTGATCAGTGAACAACACCCCCCTCCGCACACTGAACTGCCCCTGCATTCCCCCCCACCCCCGCCTCCAATCCATCCTCCCTAGCTCTGCAACGCCAGGACAATAGGAGTGTTTTCCCCAGGAACTGAAATTAGGAGGGGAGGTGTTCAAATTTATGGGGGGGGGGGGGGTTGTGTCAGGGCCGATGAGGGGTGAGACCGTGAGGGTGAAGGTGGGCTCTATGGCACCATAGTAAAAACTGAAAAATGTTTCATGACCATTTTATTAGATTTAAAACGTTTTAAAATTGCACAAATTAAAGTTGGCTACTCAAGCTTTCTATGAAGCATTATGTCTACATCCTTCTTGGTTTCTTGTTATAATTTTGCACAACTCTGTTAATGAACTTCTTGAATGCAATGCGTTCATCTTCGGTGGCTTCTCGTGTGTCCGGTACTTCCATTCCTTCAATTGATATGCTCATTAGTCCATTCACATGATCAGGCAGAAGGTGACTTCTTTCAAAACACAAAATTCTATTCAATGATGAAAAAGAACACCCAACTGTAGCTGTTGTGACTGGGAGTAGCAAGAGATGAATTCCTACTTCTTTCATCCCAGGAAACAGAACACAAAGATCCGGTTGAGCCACTAGTGATGATAAAAAGGTTGAAGTCAAATTTTCATTCATTCGTCATACTTTTTTAATGGATAGCTCTCTGATCCAAATGTAGCTTCTATTGCTGGACAAAGATCTACTACTGTTGTAGCAGATGCCTGGATGGCACTGTTTAATGACCCAAGTGGTTTCAACAGTAGATTTATGAGAGAGAAAATGGCAATAGTCTTCTCTGAACGGAGTAGCAAAAGTAATCCACCAGCCTCACTACTTAGATCCATCCCATCTTGGTAGATACTTTCCAAAGCCAGTAATAACAGCTGGAGTCATTTTAAGACAACAGCCAAGGATCGCTCATGAGAAAGCCAGCGGGTTTTCCCAGGTTGGACTAATTTAAACTTCAGTCCCAGTGTATCTTCTATATTTTCCAAGATATTCAGTCTTTTTGGATCTTGCTGAAAAAAAAATATAATGAAGACATTAAACATATAGCTTTTTTTAATGTCTTTTGAAGATTCTGCAGCTTGTACTAGTGCTAGTTGGAGTAGATGGCCTCTGCAGTGTGTATAGGAGAGATTAGGGTTACACTTTTCTCTGAGCAAGGCTTGTACTCCACCATGTCTTCCAGAGAAGTTTGCAGCTCCATCAAATGCACAAGCAACCATTTGTTTGGGGTCCAATTGACAAGCATTTAACTCTTCAAAGATGTGTGTTGTCACAGATGCAGCCGATGTGTCTTCTATAACTTGAACATCTAGAAATGCATCTACTGGCCTACCACTGACATTAAGATAATGTACACAGTGACTTAATACTTGATGCCCATTTGCATCGGTGCATTTATCAGCCATGTATGCAAATTTTTGAATGTGGTGAGAGAGTTCTTCACTTTTTCAACTGTTGAGACTTTCACTGTTGCACCGCATGCTTCTAGCCAGTCAGTTGAGTTTCTTGAAGAAAGATAGTGAGCATTTGCTGGTCTTGTTCGGAACCAGTGTTCAACTTCAGGATGAACAAGTGACAATGCACCTAACATTGGCCTCCAGTTTGTAGTGTGTGGTATCTCTTGCTTAAATAGAAAGTAGGATGCCACAGTCATGTTTGTTCGTATGAACTGTGTTGTGTCTCCAGCATTCTTAACAGCCTCATTAAGTACTCCTAAAATTGGCTTTGAAAGTGGGCTTATAAGGTTTTCTGCATGTTGATGCACTCCAGAGACCTGGTGTTTTGCTGCCTTTTCACGTAGTTTGTCAGCATTGGCTTTGCTGATCGGTCTGACAAACCAAGCTCCTCCACTTTTACCAATTATAGCACTGGGAAGCTTTCCTTCTTCGTAAGCCTTTTTTGCAAGAGGTGCACCAGTAGCCCTCTTTTGTAACTTCAATAAATGGGAACACTTTGACCGACAAACATCAGGAAACGCCTTTAGGTTTTGGAGACACTGTTTCTTCAGTAGGTAGCTGTATTTGTGCTTCGGGCTGGTCGAATGTAGATATACCACTTGAACCTTCAGATGACATGTTGATATATTCTTGGTTCTTGATGTGTTCTTCACCTTGGTTAGTTTTTGAGGCCTTTGAGTGGAAAAATTGTTGTATTGTTTTTTGTCTTTTCATTTTCACTTTGACCTGCAACGTATAAAAGAGATATGAATAAATTAAATGTTTTGTTAGGATAATGCAAATTTAACATAAGGATAATGCAAAATACATCAAAACCCATAACAGTTCTAGATTTCTAAAAAAATATAATTTAAAGAAAAATGTATTTAATTTAAATTGACTTTTGAAAAGTAAGCCATCATGTGATAAGAGGGAAATCCTCTCATGGATCAGTAACTGGTTAAAAGATGGGAAACAGGGTAGGAATAAAGTATCAGTTTTCAGAATGGAGAGAGATAAATAGTGGTATCCCTGAGGGGCCGGTACTGGGGCCATTACTGTTCAACATATTCCTAAATGATCTGGAAAAGTGGGTAAAGAGTGAGGTGGCAAAATCTGCAGATGATACAAAACTATTCAAGATAGTTAAATTCAAAACAGATTACGAAGAGTTACAAAGGGATCTCACAAAACTGGGTGACTGGGCAACAAAATGGCAGATGACATTCAATGTTGATAAATGCAAAGTAATGCACATTGGAAAACATAATCTCAACTATACATACAAAATGATGGGGTCTAAATTAGTTATTAACACTCAAGAAAGAGATGTTGGAGTCATTGTGTCTGGTTCTCTGAAAATATCCACTCAATGAGCAGCGGCAGTCAACAAAGCAAACAGAATGTTGGGAATCATTAAGAAAGGGATAGATTGTAAGACCAAAAACATCATATTGCCTCTATATAAATCCATGGTATGTGCACACCTTGAATACTGTGTGCAGATCTGGTCACCCCATCCCCAAAAAGATATATTGGAATTGGAAAAGGTACAGAGATGGGTAACTAAAATGATTAGGGGTATGAAACAGGAGGGGAGATTAAAATGACTGGGAATTTTCATTTTAGAAAAGAGACGACTAAGGGGGGATTATGATAGGAGGTGTACACAATCTTGACTGGTGTGAAGAAAGTGAATAAGGAAATGTTATTTAATCCTTCACATAACACAAGAACTAGCAGTCACCCAATGAAATTAATAGGCAGCAGGTTTTAAAAAACCAGAAGAAGTACTTCTTCACACAACATAAAGTCAACCCGTGGAACTCTTTGCCAGGGGATGCTGTGAAGACCAAAACTGTAACAGGATTAAAAGAAGAACTAGATAAATTCCTGGAGAACAGGTGCATCAGTGGCTATTAGCCAGGATGGGGAGGGATGCAATACCATGCTCTGAGTGTCCCTAGCCTGTTGCCAGAAGCTGGGAATGGGCAACAGGGGATGGATCACTTGATTACCTGTTCTGTTCATTCCCTCTGAAGCACCTGGCCTTGACCACTGTCGGAAGACAGCATACCGGGCTATATGGACCACTGGTCTGACCCAGTATGACCATTCTTATGTAAAAATTTATTATAATAATAAAAATGTTTAGTACAGAAACTCCCCAACATAATGGCCTCTCAAGATAGCAACGGTGTGAGATAACAACCTTGGCAAATAATGCATTTTAAAAATCTTGGCCTACTAGGAAACACATTTATATAAGTTTCCATTCCCAGTAACAAATCTAGCATTCTGGAGCAAAGTCACTACAATATAGTCCAACAAACAAATGTTTATTTAACGTGCCCCTCATTTTTCCCTCCACCTCACCCCGCTCACCGGTGTTGTCCTTGGTCAGCGGAGACTCAGAGTTCAGAGGTGCTTTCACGTGAGTACACCTCCCAGGTGGGGGGTGTAGCAGGGTGGTCACCCGCTCCAGGTGGCAGCACCCCGGCATGAAAGGGGGCACCGGGGTCCAAGAGGGACTTGGGGGCAAGCGGGACACCGGCCTGCAGAGGGTGCTCCGGAGGCTGGAACGCTAATTCCCTGGACGACCAGCAGGAGGCGCCGCTGGGTGAGTCCTTGCACCATTACAGGGGGCAAGAAGGCATCTTGCTTGTTCCTCCAGCTGCTCACTGTTCGCTCTGGCCACTGTTGTTCGTTGGGTCACCGTTCACTCCATCGCTCTGTTGCCAATGGCCCTGCGCCGTCACCTTCTGCTGCCACCTGCCACTGTGACCTCTGCGAGTTGGTCTCTCGAGGTTCCACCCAGCTCTCAGCGATTTCAGCTGAGCTCTCAGTGGGGGAACCTCACTGCTAGTGCAGTCTGGGCCGTCTCTTCCCAGAAACACTGTCCCACAGCAGGACTAAGCACTTAGACCTGATTATCAGTGATTTCAGCTGTAGTGGTCACTTAACAAAACAAAAGACTATCTATGGAGCCTAATCAGCTCTGTCTTTAAACAGTGGAGAGGGGCAGGCCAAATAGTACTTGTGACTTAGATCATCAAGCAAAACACCTGTCCCCACCCTCTCTCCTGATGCCCTCAATCAGTACAGGTTAAGTACAGTTCTACTGCCCTTTAACTCCTGTTAGTTAAACAGAAATTAAAAGGTAAAGTGATTAAAGTGAAATCCCTGCAAGATGCATGGACACTTTTCAAAGACACCATAATAGAGGCCCAACTTAAATGTATACCCCAAATTAAAAAACAAAGTCAAAGAACTAAAAAAGAGCCACCATGGCTTAACAACCATGTAAAAGAAGCAGTGAGAGATAAAAAGGCATCTTTGAAAAAGTGGAAGTCAAATCCTAGTGAGGTAACTAGAGAGGAGCATAAACACTGCCAAATTAAGTGTAAAAATGTAATAAGAAAAGTCAAAATGGAGTTTGAAGAACAGCTAGCCAAAAACTCAAAAGGTAATAACAAAATGTTTTTTAAATACGTCAGAAGCAGGAAGCCTGCTAAACAACCAGTGAGGCCCTTGGACGACAGAGATACAAAAGGAGCACTTAAAGATGATAAAGTCATTGCAGAGAAACTAAATGAATTCTTTGCTTCGGTCTTCACGGCTGAGGACGTTAGGGAGATTCCCAAACCTGAGCCGTCTTTTGTAGGTGACAAATCTGAGGAACTGTCACAGATTGAAGTGTCACTAGAGGAGGTTTTGGAACTAATTGATAAACTTAACTATAACAAGTCACCGGGATCAGATGTCATTCACCCAAGAGTTCTGAAAGAACTCAAAGGTGAAATTGTGGAACTATTAACTAGGGTTTGTAACCTGTCCTTTAAATCGGCTTCTGTGCACAATGACTGGAAGATAGCTAATGTAATGCCAATATTTAAAAAGGGCTCTAGAGGTGATCCCGGCAATTACAGACCGGTAAGTCTAACATCCGTACCGGGCAAATTAGTTGAAACAACAGTAAAGAATAAAATTGTCAGGCACATAGAAGAACATAAATTGTTGGGCAAAAGTCAACATGGTTTCTGTAAAGGGAAGTCATGTCTTACTAATCTATCAAAGTTCTTTGAAGGGGTCAACAAACATGTGGACAAGGGAGATCCAGTGGACATAGTGTACTTAGATTTCCAGAAAGCCTTTGACAAGGTCCCTCACCAAAGGCTCTTACGTAAATTAAGTTGCCATGGGATAAGAGGGAAGATCCTTTCATGGATTGAGAACTGGTTAAAAGACAGGGAACAAAGGGTAGGAATAAATGGTAAATTTTCAGCATGGAGAGGGGTAACTAGTGGTGTTCCCCAAGGGTCAGTCCTAGGACCAATCCTATTCAACTTATTCATAAATGATTTGGAAGAAGGGGTAAAAAGTGAGGTGGCAAAGTTTGCAGATGATACTAAACTGCTCAAGATAGTTAAGACCAAAGCAGACTGCAAAGAACTTCAAAAAGATCTCACAAAACTAAATGATTGGGCAACAAAATGGCAAATGAAATTTAATGTGGATAAATGTAAAGTAATGCACATTGGAAAAAATAACCCCAACTATACATACAATATGATGGGAGCTAATTTAGCTACAACTAACCAGGAAAAAGATCTTGGAGTCATCGTGGATAGGTCTCTGAAGACGTCCATGCAGTGTGCAGCGGCAGTCAAAAAAGCAAACAGGATGTTAGGAATCATTAAAAAAGGAATAGAGAATAAGATGGAGAATATTTTATTGCCCTTATACAAATCCATGGTGCGCCCACATCTTGAATACTGTGTACAAATGTGGTCTCCTCATCTCAAAAAGGATATACTGGCATTAGAAAAGGTTCAGAGAAGGGCAACTAAAATGATTAGGGGTTTGGAACAGGTCCCATATGAGGAGAGATTAAAGAGGCTAGGACTTTTCAGCTTGGAAAAGAGGAGACTAAGGGGGGATATGATAGAGGTATATAAAATTATGAGTATCAGAGGGGTAGCATCTGAAGAAGTGGGTATTCACCCACGAAAGCTTATGCTCCAATACGTCTGTTAGTCTATAAGGTGCCACAGGACTCTTTTTTCCCTTCTACAAAATTATGAGTGGCGTGGAGGAAGTGAATAAGGAAAAGTTATTTACTTGTTCCCATAATAGAAGAACTAGGGGCCACGCAATGAAATTAGTGGGCAGCAGGTTTAAAACAAATAAAAGGAAGATCATCTTCACACAGCACACAGTCAACCTGTGGAACTCCTTGCCTGAGGAGGCTGTGAAGGCTAGGACTATAACAGGGTTTAAAAGAGAACTGGATAAATTCATGGAGATGAAGTCCATTAATGGCTATTAACCAGGATGGGTAAGGAATGGTGTCCTTAGCCTCTGTTTGTCAGAGGGGGGTGATGGATGGCAGGAGAGAGATCACTTGATCATTACCTGTTAGGTTGACTCACTCCGGGTCACCTGGCATTGGCCACCGTTGGTGGACAGGATACTGGGCTGGATGGACCTTTGGTCTGACCCAGTACGCCCATTCTTATGTTCTTATGTACAATAAGAACAACAACATTTCATTTTCCCGCCTCCCTTCCCCCTCCCCCCCCCCCCCCCGCATTCAAGTGATTTGTAGCGCAATGCCAGCCAAAATCTATCACTTGGGCACCACAGCTCTGTTTGCTGGATACCTAGGTAGATTAGGTGTGAATGTTAATACAATCTGGTCCTGAAGTGTTTCCCCCCCAACCCCCAGCTCATCACTAGCTGTCAGGGAGAGCTCATTTTGATTTTGCTTACAAATCATCATTTGAAATTATTAGGTTGGCCAACATCACCGAAATGAATGCACTGACATTGTCATAAAAAACACCAGCTGGATAAGGAAGCTAGTCTATGTTCATACTTTTCAAAGCTATTATCCTTTTTCAGATACACGTATTTTATCATACACTGTATATGCTTTTAAAGTGTGTTTTAATGTTTTAATTTCAATTCAAATGTTCAAACAATCACTAAATTGGCATGTAACTAGTTCACAAAACTGCAGGGGGGTGTTGGGGAGATTCAGGGGGGTATACACCCCCATGGAGAGGCGTAGGGAAATCCCTGCTTATTTAATTCACCACCCTACTTATGACAGCCCCGGCCCTGCAGGGTCCTTGTCTGGTAGGCTTACCATCCGTCTGTATTTCCCGGACATGTCCGGCTTTTTTGTCTTTAAGGAGCTGCCCGGGAGGAATTTGTGGAAAGGGAGAAAGGTCCGGGATTTTTCCTCTCTCCCTATGCAGAGAGCGGAGCGAGGGAGGGTCTCTGGCTGCTGGAGGCCAATGGGAGCGGCTCAACCGGGGCCAGCCGCCCAATCGGCCGTGCCCGCTCTGCAGGGGTCCTTTCCCACACCTGTGTGGTTTGGCTCCGTGTTGATGTGGAGCCAGCGGCTTGAGCGGCACGGTGGTGAGGGGAGCCCCAGGGGCAGGCAGGGACTGGGCCGGCTCCAGGCACCAGCCAAGAAAGCAGGGGCTTGGGGCGGCACATTTCAAGGGACGGTTTTGGGGTTTTTTGCTTCGGCAGCGGCTTTTTTGGGGGGGTTTTGCCACTTGGGGCGGCAAAAACGCTAGAGCCGGCCCTGGTCAGGGGGGTCGGATGGGTCGGGGGTTCTGGGGGGAAGTCAGGGGGCGGGGAGCGGTTGGATGGGGCATGGGAGTCCCAGGGGTCTATCTGGGGACGGGATGTGGATAAGGTTGGGGCAGTCAGGGGACAAGTAGGGGGTAGGCCCTGGGGGGCAGTTAGGGTGGGGAGGTCTCAGGAGGGGGCAGTCAGGGGGCAAGGAGCAGGGGCGGGTTGGGGTGCCAAGGGGGGCAGGGAGTGGATGGGGGCGGGGCTCCCCCTCCTTTTGTTTGTGTGTTGAATATGGGAACCTGCCCTCTGGCCTCCTGCTTGGTGATTCTGGGGTGTCCCAAGGGGGGGGGTGAAAACAGGCAGCTGATTTTTCACACTGCACTTTATTGCGCGCCCGCCGGCTGGTCTGAGCCCCCCAACCCCGCGTGCTCGCTTTAAGGAACCGAAAGCAGCGAAAGCAACCCCCGTGTCTCCCCGGGGAGGAGAGAGGCGCCAGAGGCTCCATGGCACGTTGCTGGCTGCAAGGAGAATCAGGTCCCGGCCCGTTTGCAACAACACTAGACAAGAGACCCAAAATCCCGGGGGGGGGCTTTGCAAGGAGGGTGGCGAGCGGGGGGGGGCGCTTTGCAAGGAGGGTCGCGAGCGGGGGGGGCACTTTGCAAGGAGGGTCGCGAGCGGGGGGGGCACTTTGCAAGGAGGGTCGCGAGCGGGAGCGGGGGGGCGCTTTGCAAGGAGGGTCGCAAGTGGGGGGCGCTTTGCAAGGTGGGTCGCGAGCGGGGGGGCTCTTTGCAAGGAGGGTGGCGAGCGGGAGCGGGGGGGGCGCTTTGCAAGGAGGCTCGCGAGCGGGGGGGCGCTTTGCAAGGAGGGTCGCGAGCGGGGGGGCTCTTTGCAAGGAGGGTGGCGAGCGGGAGCGGGGGGGGCGCTTTGCAAGGAGGCTCGCGAGCGGGGGGGTCACTTTGCAAGGAGGGTCGCGAGCGGGGGGGGCGCTTTGCAAGGAAGGTCGCGAGCGCACCAATGTGCCTCCGCAGCGCTGCGTGTGCAAAGCGGGGCGGGGGCGAGTCACTTTGCAGCAGGTGCTAATAAGAAAAGAGGATTTGGGCAGCGAGCTTTGCAAACCCCCCGGACAAAGCGGACGGTCACTCGGGGGGTTCGAGCCCAGCTGTCGGATACATTCGGAGGCAGGTTGCAAACGGAATTAAATACCGGGGCTCCCCCAGTCCCGCTCCCTAGCACCCCCCCCCTTAGCCATAAATACTTTCGAGAGCAGCTGCAGGTGTGCGGGCAGAACAAGGAACACCGGCTTTCCCTCCGCACTAGCGACGCCTGCGGCTCCCGGGGCAGCGGCTGTTCTAGGCCGGGCAAGGGCGAGGTGCGAATGGAGCAGGGGCAGGGGGCGGGGCTTAAAGTGTCCTGAAAACGGGGGGGCGGGGGGATCACCCGCTGGGAGCAGACGCAGCAGTTGGGGGGGGGGGGGGGGTTACAGCGCCCCCTCCAGAGCCCAGCTCAATTCGTACCGATTGAACCCCTGTGACCCCCTGCAGCTCCTCACACACCTGGGAGCACAGGGAGGGGGAGCTGGGCCTTCTTCTCAGGCACATTCCTTTTGAAACCAGGTCTCCAAAGGCAAAACACTGACTGGGGTGAGATTCTTTGGCCTTTGCTCTGCGAGATGCCAGACTAGATGATCATAACGGTCTGTTCTGGCCTGAACACCTAGGAATGTCTCCATCTCTTGCTGAAGCGACAAAGGTCCTGTGGCACCTTATAGACTAACAGAGGTATTGAGGCATAAGCTTTCGTGGGTGAATACACGTGTTTGCATCCGAAGAAGTGGGGATTCACCCACGAAAGCTTATGCCTCAATACCTCTGTTAGTCTATAAGGTGCCACAGGACCCTTTGTGGCTTCTACAGATCCAGACTAACACGGCTACCCCTCTGATACTTGAGTCCATCTCTTGCTGTTCAGCAAGTCTGTTGACAATGAGGGATAAAGAGGACCCCTGAGAAGAAGGGCTAAACAACTTGCAGACAGGGATGGAGGCAGAGCAGAAGTGCCCCCTTTAGACCTTGCTTTGCAGACACATTCTACGCCCTCCTGTCATGTCAGCGTCGGCATGCGACATCACATCCACACAGCTGGGGGGTGGTTCTCAGGAGGGGGCAGTCGGGGCAAGGAGCAGGGGGGGGTTGGGGGTTAGGGTTAAACTGACTTAGCTGTTACTGTCCACTCTGACTCATTAAGAACTTGCCTCAACATGTCACAGAAGACTTTGTGTCTTTGAACAGGGGGGTCGCAACAGAAAGAGGAACTGTCTGGGATTTGCAGCTGAGCGTGGGAATACTTTATCCTAGCATTTGTCTCCCAGTGAGCACAATATTTCTAGAGCATAGTGAAGGTTGGGGGAGGGGAGGGGATTGGGGTGTCACCAGTGCAAATCAGCCTGAGATGGTGAGTGAACAGAAATTGTACATTTCCTAAAAGCCAATAGAAGACGTGCTTGCTGGTTGCTGAAGGATTTCTGTCCCAGCCACTCTTAGAAGGCTACCTGTCCGGCAGCTGAGCAGCTGGCTTTAACGTACCAAGGAGAGAATGGGTTTGGGTTGCTGAGCTTATTGGCAAACTATAAAACAATTGCAGGGGCCGATCAGCAATTTAGATTTGTTTTATGCTCCATTTTAGGATGTACGTGCAGGGAAGATTGATTTCCTAAAGCTTCTAAGAAACGGAAGGGGTTAAACTCAGGGCCTGCTGCTTCTGACTTGCTAGTAAACAAAACCTTGTTGTTATTTTAGTTTAGATTGTAGACAGCTACTTCACTGCCAAAATGACATCTTCAACCTCTGAGCAGCATCCAGCCTCTGAGAATGCCTGCAGAATCGCACCTGGACAAGCTAATCAGGTAATCTCCCCTTCCCACGCTACCCCCCCGGCACACACACTCTTGGCTTTCCTCTTTCCTTATTCAAAATAAGGCCAGTGAAGCCCGACTCGAGCAGCTTTGACTTCATGGCACGTGGCCTTTTGTACCGGGTGGAATGAATAGTCTTCCATCAAGTCAGTGGTTTGTGAACATTAACTAGCAGTGCCACTGGTATGGACGATCGATAGAGAACACTGGACTGACGTTTGAAACAGTGGGAGAAAAGTGAGGTGGGTTAAACTGGCCACAGAGGAAAGTGCATCATGTGGGTATTTCCAGGCTTCATACCTTATTTAGGCTATGCCTGCATTAGCAACGTACAGCGGCACAACTGTACCGATGCAGCTACGCCGCTGTATGATCTCCTGTGTGGCCGCTCAGTGTCCACGGGACGGAGCTCTCCCATCAACATAATTAATCCACTCTCAATGAGTGGCGGCAGCTATGTCGGCATAATATCCCTAAGTAGTATATGACTTGATAGTATTCATCACCATGCAATTTTGACAGGTTCCCAGGGCCAATAGGATGCTTTATTTGGGATGTTTGTCCCGCCTCCCACCCCGTTTCTGTTTGCCGCCGGAAGTGTGGCGCTGTCGGCCATTTTGAAAAAATGTTTGTGTGTGTTGTGTGCTTGTGCTTGGTGACATGGAGAGAATAAGGTGGAAAGACTAGAGGGAGAGAAGTTTAAAGAGGAAAAAGAAAGTTGGGGTAGGGTTTAGAGAAAAGCAAGGTGATTGAGGAAGGAGAGAGGCTGGTAAAGGGCAGGTGATTCAAGGAAAGAGTGTGTGTGTTACTGAACACGGGCAGAGCGAAACATCCTACCCCAGTGCCTGTGGGTAGTGAACTGATAGCTGTTGTGGGCGGCGAGCCTGAGGAGCTAACCCCTCCTTTTGGTGGACCAATCAGAGGTGGTTGTACAGCTAGGTCACAGAATGCACTTGTTAAACCAATCCGGTAGGCCCAAGATGTTAAACAAGAGCCTTTTAGAAATGGACTATCGCAGAGTGGGTTATTTGAAAAGCTCTAACCAATGAGCATTTGACCGTGTGTATAAAAGCGCGTATTTCTGCTCAAAGAGGAAAGAAAGGTGGTGGGGTGTGATTGAGTAAGGAGAGAGGCTGGTAAAGGGCAGGTTATTCAAGAATAGAAAGAGATGTTTGTTTTTAAAGGGCTAGTTTGAAAGAAGAGAGGCAAGTTATTAAAGAAAAGGGAGATGATGGTAAAGGTCTAGTTTGACAGGTGATTTAAGAATAGAAAATGTTAAAATAAAGGTAAAAGGGGTATTAACTACCAGGCTAGGTTAAGAAAAGAGTTAAATAATGTAGAAAACAAGATTTAAAATGGGAATTGACTCAGGCAAAGTTTGTTTAGTAAGCACAGGGTATAAAAGTGTATCAGGCTAGGTTAAAACACATTCAAGGCTATAAAAACTAGGTTTAAAAAGAAAATGTAGTAAGCACAGGGTATAAAAGTGTATCAGGCTAGGTTAAAAGCTATTAAAACTAGGTTTAAAAAGAAAATTGACACAGGCAAAGCTTGTTTAGTAAGCACAGGGTATAAAAGGGTATCAGGCTAGGTTAAAAAACATTAAAAGCTATTAAAACTTGGTTTAAAAAGAAAATGTAGTAAGCACAGGGTAAAAACTATCAAGGGGGGCTAAGAACAACACATTTAAGCCATTCAGTATCTGGGTGGTTAAGAAAATCATTAAAAGCTAGGTTTGAAAAGAAAAGGTAGTAAGCACAGGGTAAAAAGTGAATAGAAAAGCATTCAGTATCAGGGTAGGTTAAAAGAAAGAACAGGGGAAAGATAGAGAGCACATGGTTGAATCAGAGAGAGAGAGAGAATTTTTACTTTTCTTTGTCTTTCTGTAGAATGAGGCAATTTCCTGATTCAGACTCTCTTAGACTTATTATCACCGCCTTTGGGTCGACCCAACCAGAGTTTGTTTTACAGTAGCATCATGGAATTTATTTTCCTGAACCAATCCTCGATTTTAAACAAGAGACAACTCCCTTTTCTTCCCCTTCCCCTTCTGTTTTATTCTTATCTATAGAAACAGACCCCCAGCATTTTTTCCGCCATGTAAACCTTTTACATAGGGGTTTTTATAAAAGTTAAAACCATAAGTTTTTAGTAACAAACCATTTTAAAAATTTTTTTCCCTGGGTTTTAAACTAACAGGGGTTATTTATTTAGTAAAAACAATGTGAAGCTGCAGCAAAGCCCCTGTTAGCAAAAGCAGTCTCTGTGAGTCAGTGGATCACAGAGAAGAAGACTGCTTCTTTTTAAAACTTTTTAACAAAGACAAGTAAAAGTTTTATTAAGTTTTGTAATGGCCTTGATAAACACTTTATTTACAGGGGTGTTTTAATTAAAAAGAGCAGGCAGAAGCACCCCAGGTTTAAAACCCTAGGTTTTTAGTAACAGCCAGTTTATAGTTCCCTTATTTTGTAAACCAGGGATCAGAGAGAAGAAATTTGTTCCCCCACACACACTTTTTAACAAAGAAAGGTGAAAGTCTTGGAAAGGAATAAACACTTAAAAAACCAAACCTATCTGAAGATACATTCCTTTATTTAGCCCTTTTGCATAGGTTGCAATAAAAAAGAGCCTGCAGAAACAGCCCAGGGTTAAACCCCAATTAAGAAAAAGTTTTTCCCCAAGGTTTTTAGTGAAAATCACATGAAACAGCCTTCTGAAGGTAGGGGATTAGAAAAGAAAAAGACCCCATTAAAAAATAGGCTACCTGAAGACAGATGCCTTTGGTATAAGTGTTTTAATAACATGTGAGTTTGCAGAAACAGTCCAGGGTTTAAAAGCCTGTTTATAAAAAGCAATGTAAAGTGACAAAAAAGTTTTAAACTAACCTGGAGTATTTTTTAGTAAGAACATTGTGAAACAGCAGCAAAGCCATTGTTAGCAAAAGCAGCCTCTGTGATCAAAAATAAGGCGGCCAGAACAAAAAGCAGGCAGAAGCACCCCTGGCCTAAACCCTGACTAAGCATGCAGAAACAGCCCAGGGTTAAACCCACAAACCCTGACTAACTAAAAGTTTTCCCCCAAGGTTTGTAGTGAAAACCACTTGAAACAACCCTTTAAAGGTAGTGGATTAGAAAAAAAGAAGATCCCTTTAAAAAGCAGGCTGCCTGTTACATCTCAGTCAATTCTGTATTTTAATGTTAAAAACCTTTATATAATAAAACACTGCCTGTTTAGCAAGTGTTAAAAGTACAGGGGGGGGGGAAGTCAAGGGGTAAGGGCATTCTTCAGAAAGGCTATCTCTAAGCTTCATGCAGTCACAAAGCGGTGGTTTTTGACTTTTACAAAATGGAATAAAATACTTGTTATAACTTTCATGAAGTATCTTTCAATGCAATCTCCCCATTTTTTAAAACGTTAACAGCGTTTAAAAAGTTAGAAAAGAAGTCTGTGTTAAAAAACAGAGGCTGCTTTTGCTAACAATGGCTTTGCTGCTGTTTGCCAGATGCTGGGAATGGGCAACAGGGGATGGATCACTTGCTGATCACCTGTTCTGTTAATTCCCTCTGGGGCACCTGGCATTGGCCACTGTCAGAAGACAGGATACTGGGCTAGATGGACCTTTGGTCTGACCCAGTAGGCCGTTCTTATCATTTATGTTGCTCAGGGGAGTGGGCTATTCATTACCCCTGAGCAACATAGGTTTTGCTGACGTAAGTGGTAGCGTAGACATAGCCTGACATGGGACCACACAGAGTTCCCTTTTAAAAGCTCTGGACTCCATGGAACTGTTACATTATGCAGTTCCTCAGAATATGAAAAGACACTCATCTGTGTAACCTAGTTTATAAAGCCAATAACCTCTCTCTCTCTTGGAGCTACCTTGAGTGAACACTGAACACGTGCTGTTCCCCATACCAATCTATTCCCAGGGCACTGGTGGAGTGAGTGCCAATATGTCATAGCCTGACTGCTTTAGGAAAGCTATCCAAAGCCAGCGTGGCAATTCTTTAGCGTAGAGTGTGGGAATCTGGCACTGCATCAACATGTTGGCTGCCAGTCAAAGAGACAAATCTGCAGTGTGAGCTATGGCTAGAAAAATGCAGTCTCCAAACTATGATGAGTGGGTTCTCCAAGACAAGAATGGGGCTGGATCTTTGAAGACTGCTTCATTGGTAAGAGCATGGGTCTGGCTGCGGGCAGGGAGTGTAAATTAGCCTCTGAAGTGACACAAACTCCCCTATATACTTAATTTATAAATGGTAAAATCCATCTGAGTCCCATGCAGAATTGATTAACGGGCTTCTTTATTCAGCTCATTCTGCTGAAAAAATTATAAATAAATAAGCAGACTTTGATGTTAGTACAGAAATATTGGCCGCCTACACCCATTATCTTGGGGAATATGGAATGAACTAACATTCCCGTCTCCAATTTGGCTTCATTGTGGTAGTTAAGGTGCTGTTTTAAATATTCAAATTAATTTAGGGAATTTTTTTAAACACAGAAAGGGGAGGGTGAGGAGGTAGTTATTTAAAATGAAGAAAAATCCATGACAGTGGTCCTTAGCTTGGAGAAGTAAAACTGTCTTGTACTTGCATTAATTGCGCTCATAAGAACATTGTATTAGTACTGACACAAGCTTTTACTTCCATAGAGCTTAATTCATTATGTCCTAACAAAATGGCTGGTGTTGGAAAGAATTGTGGCGTGAGGTTGTACATTCCTTGCTCTGCTTGATTTGGTCTTAAAAGGTGAAAGGTTTTTTTAAAGAGTGAATCTAGCAATGATAATGATGTGGGAGTAGATCGCTCAGATTAGTTTAAGGCGAAGATAAATACATTCTTAGAATTTGAGAATTGTGTGCACAATGGGATGAATTCCTGCCTGAGTATTGTCTGGCAGCTGAGTTCTTGGCCAGTTAGTTGGTGATGGATAGTAACAAAACTCCTCTTTTCTCAGGCAGGAGCTTGGTGGTTCCAACTCTGCCTGGAGGCTAGGGTGCAGGGGGCTTAGGAATTCTGAGTTGCCTCCTCCCCCTCCTTTCAGGAAGTGAGGGCTTTTTGCAATTGCATTTATATCAGGAGAGATCTGAGCTCTCTAGACACAGCTGAGCCCACCTTTGCTGGAGAGAAGATATAAAGGGCCAATTACAGCTGGAAAGAGGTTCAGGGATGTGCTTCAATAGAACAAGCTTTGATAAGTGTTCGGAGAACAGCAAAGAGTGTTGTGTACAAAATCCCTTCCCAACATATGGCCAGTGGAAGCATCTTGCTGCTTGCGTTCTAGCCAGTGTATGGTCTCTCACCCATCCGTAATGTGGAATAGAGCGTGTGTGTGCAATGAGTATGGAGAACTCCTACCTACCCCACTACTTCTATATGCTTGTGGAATAGCAAGATGCCGCTAGCCTAATGAAAGGACTGGACTGGATCATTGGTTCTCTTGATCCATAAATCCTGCTTTCTTTCAAAATTAACATTAGCCTGACAGAATCATTGCTTCCAGCTGATTTATTTGAGCAGAAATAATTAGGCCAGGCTAGAAAGAGCTGTTCCCTGCCACTCTTTTTCAGAACTTCTGTTTTTCCAGCCTTATGAAGCCGTTTCAGAAGTGACAGGTGAAATTGGCCACAGTCTTCTAAAAGACTTCACTCATAGTGGCTGTAGCATTATTGTAGCCCTAAGTGGGTTTTGTTAACGCTGAAATGAGAAGGGGACAGGGAGAAAGCTCTGACTGACAGAGCTAAAATTGTGAAAGCTGCCGCTGACATGCTGAGGGCCAGGTTCTGAGTGCAAATACGTTGCCAAGGTCTCCCCGAACACACAGACGACTTTTTCTTTTGAGATGCAGCAATATGTAGTGTTTATCCAACATCAGGATTTGGTCCTAAAGTTAATCAATGTATGTTCAGAAAAAAGCCACTGCTTTTGCATACAAAACACGCCACATTTTAAATCCATCCCCTCTGGCCTGCTGGTATTAAGTACCGAAGGATGCAAGAGGTACATGGGAGAAAGGTTTAATGTAGGAATATTGATTGTATTTATAAAACACCATAACATTCAGCTACTAATTTGAAGAATCAGGTTGGGGCACCTTGATGGTTTTGAGGCGAACGATACTCGTTTATGCTGTGGCATATCTCCCTAGGATGTTACTCTTTCAGGATGTGTGCGGATGGACTCAAGTAGGGCAGTTGGGGACTGAGAACTATTTAAAACTTGCCCCTGCTTTTTTGGTAACATTCATACTGCAACATTAGCTGTCTCGTCTGCTATTGAGATTTGCTCAGGTGTATAGTGTGGAAGTAACCAAAGGGAAACTACTATGAAGTTGCTTCATGTTCACACTTCTTGTGTGAGTGTGTGCCCACGACAAGAGAGCCCCACTACACTGCCTATTAATGCAAAATTCACAACTAGGGTGAGAGATTGGGTGGAAGTTTGGGGTCCACGGAGAGTGCAGGATCAGTCCTTTAATGCTACTTAAAATAAACTTTTATACGCTGCGCCCTCTTCTTGTAATTTTTTGTCTCTGTTCACAAGTTTTTAATAGCCAAACATCACCTGTGGGCTGTGCATAAGGGACCTATTCTATTCTTCCCATTCAGTGAGCTAGATTTAAACCTGGTCCAATTGAAGTTAATGGTGTGGCCATTGCATTATCCCTCACATGCCTAGCTAGTCAGCCTCTAGGATTCCCCTCACCTAGGGACTAATTCTCTAGTCCTTGCTCTCATGACCAATCCCATGCAAGTTAATGGCACAGTGCAGATGACTAAGGTCTGCCGGATTGGGCCTCCTACTTTGTTGGCTGTGCACGTCTTGTATTAGGATCAATATGGTAGAGAAGTTGCATTGACTGACTTTTAATTCTGACTAGTGAAACATACCGTTACAGATCCTGCTCCTGCAATAAGCTCTGCTGGGGTAGGCCCATATTTATTTCAGCAGGGCTCTGAACAGACACAAGGGTCCATCTGCACAAAGCTCATTGCCCCAGACAGGATTGTCTTCTCTTCAAGCATATCTCAAAGGCAGGTCATTAACTCTAGAAGAACATGAACGAGCCCTTGGGAGGGTACCTCAAAGACTAGCGATGTCCCCCTTGGCCAGCAACTCACTGTAGAACCACTTGTCTGGGCTTGCTATAATGATTGTATGACAGCCTTGCCCCCAGCATTTATTAGCTACATAACTGATGCCCATGGACACAGTTCTTCTCAGAAGCTCACCACGTTAGGTAGCCAATCCATAACTATGTGTTCTGTATTTTAGGTACAACCGAAACTGCCACTCCTGAAGATTCTGCAAGCAGCAGGTGCACAAGGTGAAACCTTCACAATGAAGGAGGTGAGCCCGGGACTCTACTTTGATGGTTAAACCAAGAAAGTAGCTGTAATAATGGTCAGTTAGCAGATGATTAATGTGCCACCTTGTGAATTTTACATCCAGGACCTTGAAGATGGACAATTATTTTATTATGAATGACTTGTGTTACGATAGTGCCTAGGGGCCCCAATCATGGATCAGGGCCTCATTGTTCTAGGCACTGTATAAACACAAATGCACTGGTGTAATCTCTGTTAGGTTAGAGAGAACCCTGAGGCTATGTATAAAATACGCTAGTAGCTAAAATGCACTGGATTAGGAATTGGGAGAGCTGGGTTTTCTTAGCAGTTCTGCCACACATTTGTGTTGTGGTCAGGATTTTCTCATTGAGGCCTTGTTCCTGCAAGCTGATTGGTGAGAGTGTAGCCTCCCTGAAGTCAGTGGGGCTCCACTGGGACCCTTTCAGGTAAATCATCCTTGCAGGATTGGGACCATAGGGCCTGGAAATCAGTGGGTGCAGAATCGGGTTCTTGAACTCCTGTGCCTTAGTGCCTCTATCTGTAAGATAGGGCTACTTTATACATGGGGATATGGAGACTTTTTTAAGCATAATGGCTCAGATCCTCAAAAGTGTTTAGGCTCCTAAATCGTATTGAAATCAATGGGAGTTAGGTGCCTTAATACCTTTGTGGATCTGAGCCAAAGTGCTTTGAGATCCTCTGATGGAATCCCTATAAGAGTGCAAAATATGAATGAAAATTATGATGTATCTTGAGAATCCAGAAACAGGTTTAGGAAAGATGTAATGGATAGCTGCACTCTTGAGAGATTGTCAGAAACACTTTGCAATTCTTTTGCTATCCTTCGTTGCTTGAAAGTTCTTAAGAGAAAATATCAACTGAAGTACAATTTAAGTTTCTTTTGAAAGGTCTTGTCAGCTAAACCTAAGACACGCTGTGAATTCATTTAAGATTAAAATGCAAAATGTATCCAAGATTTAAAAAACGACACTGCCTGTGATTTACAGGAGTATCCTGTCAGCAAAGAATTAAATGCGGCGGTTTTTCATTATGAATGTGTCAGATACTCTCACAGAGCTATGTGACTTCCTATGTGACTTAAACTCTTATGCATTTAAACAACTTATTTAGAGTCTAAATTTTTTTGCAAAAACAAGTTGAATGCTTTGAATGGGGAGGGGGGTGTTTCAATATGAAACTCAGGCTGCTACAGTACACAGTAGTCAGTCCTCTTAAGTGAATAGAAGTTCTGTTAGCAACTTCTTCGGTTGCATGTATCTTTGTTCAGGTGAGCCCTCTTTTACTTCTCATCAGGTGTCTAGTCCTGCTTGTGTTATGCTGTTTACCTCTTGTTGTCGGTAGCTACTGGTGTGGTGCTCTGCTCTTGTTCGATGATGATAACAGTCGGCTGCGTGCGTGTTCCCTCTGTGAGTTCTTTACCAATTTGATTTTTCCTTGCCTTCATGTTGTTTGCTGCCATTCATTTGTTAATTTTTACCTGTGTGTTGGTTAAGCAGTTTAGCAAGGTTATGCACATTGTAAATGTTGTACAGCAATAATACAATACAGCAGTATTACAACAGTACAACGATAATACAGTAGTACAGCAATAATACAGTTGTTTTTGCACAGTAACCACGTTGAAATTAAATGACAATTTATCCTGGTCCAGCTAGTAGTTTTTAGCAGATTGTTAAATTAATTGTCCATATATGGTAGATAGAGGTGTATTTGACCAGTCTCTTACTTATACAGCACTTCATTTTTCTTTTCTTGATGCTTGGGGATTTCTTCACTTTATACAGATATCTTCTGGTGTCTTTGTGGTGTGATATCTTCTGGTGTCTTTGTTCTTAAGTTAGTTAATATAATACAGTTTTTGTTTGTCTTTACATTTCTCTTTTTAGTAACCCAAATGTAGTACACAGATTAATTTAGTGTTTACAATGTAATAGGGATAATACACAGATTAAGTTAGTGTTTACAATGTAATAGGGACCAAGTCTTTTATACACAAGCTATACTTTTGCAATTGTTGTATAGACATTCATTTTCACTTGAGATGCATTACTAATATTTTATTCTAAACGTAATGCTAAACGGCTTAAATAGATGCTCACAATCTTCCATGGGAAGGTGTATATTTGCTTGTGATACCAATTTCACTCTTGTTAACTGTTTAGAAGCACAAACTTTAACAACCACTGCTTCCCATTAACATAACATAACAAAGGAAAAGTGTATAAAATTAAACCAACTATAAAATTAAACCAAAATAAATTTTAAATACAGGTCCAATCAAATACTTTCATGATGCTTTGTTATGTTTGGGAGCCAAAGGTGGAAACCTGTTTAAATTGTTTGGTTAGCTTTATGCATAAATTGTTATTTTAAAACATTTTGGTTATAGTATTCTTATCAAACTAGTTTATAAAGAGCCCAAACAAGAAATTGACATTTTGTTAATATTATTTTTACCTTAATGTTGAGGTTTCCCCTTACTTCTTTTTTTTCTTTGAATAACAAAATAAAAAAAAACTTACAAAACAAACCAAAACAGCTTTGATAAAAGAGAATTCTTTTTGTTTGCAATTGCATTATTTGTTGAGGCAGAAATATTTGTACATATATTTGTAACTGAAACCTTTTTGAACTTTGACACACACAAAAAATTGGTGCCAATCATACTATGATTATACCCCAAGCATGATCTTAAAATAGTGTGGTACCACATATACATATAGTTTTTTAAAAGGGTATAAAATTGACTTTTGTTGCAACAAAATAAAAATAATAAAAAATAGTCACGTGACACACACAACATACAACACAGGACAACACATACATGACATACAGGACAAACTTACAGTTAAAAACAAATGGTGCCAAAATTCTAAAATAAGGCAAATAAAAAATAAAAAGGGTTAAATATTTGAATAAAGAAGTTATTACCTTATTTAAAAATTTTAACAAATTGATAACAATATATTAATATTTGCCAAATTTATTGTATTAATTTGGTAACAAGGAATTTTGCATTACTTTATATTTAACATGATTTTAAAACTCTACTATATGAAATTAGAAAAGCCCATGTTTCAAATATTAGTGCGTGGTTAGGATCAGAAGCAGAGGCTGCATTTCTGTTGCTTGGCAACCCTATCTTCAAGAAAGTTAGGAATAAGTCCAGCTGTTGTATTCCTGAAGGGTTAAAATAATTAATTTACTGGATTTATGTAAAGTTTTTACCTTGTTTTCTCTTTGTTTGTTGTTTTGTTCTGTTTTCAATTGCTTTATCCTTGGGAGGTTTCTGTAAAAACTATAACTTTTAACTTTTAAAACAAAGAGAGAGAGCTGAAGTAAGGAGAGGCGGGGGAAATGGTGGGTGAAGAGCAACCTAGGAAGGTAGTGAGACCTGAACCAAGAGAGATTAACTCTATCAAGGTCTTTAAAAGTACAGGCAGCAGCAGCAAGTTCAGCAAACTGAGAAGGCATATAAAGGAAAAACTTAACCGGTATGTAAAAATATTCGAGAAAGAAGGTTATATTTTCAGATATGAGCGCGGAGTGTGGTTCCATGGGTCAAAGCAATTGGGAACCTGCACAGTTGGGAACCGCGCCCCTGTTTTTTATCCTGGCTCTGAGATAAAAGTGGGGGTGAATATCTGCTCTTGTAAAATCTGAATTTGTTCCCCCAGTCTCTGTTGTTTTTGTCTGCATACCAAACAGATTTCAGGAGTACCCTTTTTTGCTGCAATTAACAGTTTTGGGGCAACTCCATATGTGAATGCATTAATTTTATGTGTTAATTTGCTCAATTTTAGTTTTGACTTTGAAATTCCTTTTTATTCACTCCCCTGCAATCGAGTCGCAGCTCCTGTCTCCTAATGTGCTCTGTGAACTGTTCTATGTTTTCCTTCATTTGATTTACCAATTCAGTGCTACTCTTTCCTTCTGTGCACTTACTTCTCCCATTCTGACAGGCACCTGTCTAGGTCCCGGTTTAGGTTTTACCAGAACCTGGCTTGTATCATAAGGTAGTGGTTGCAGTGCAGTGGACCCCGTTTCATCTTTTAATTTTACTAGGGCCAACTTTTTCCACTTCTGTCCCCATTCTTCAGGCACGGGGGAGCTACCTGAAGCCTGCTGTTTACCACCAATATTTATAACGGGGATGACGGCACATGTATTTTTTGTAGGTTCCTTGCCGCTGTTTCCAATATGTTATTCTGTTCCTGTGCTGGTTGTCTCTGGGCTGCTTGCCACCCTGCAAGAGGAGTGGGAGCATTCCAGGGCTGTGTAGCTTGTTTTGAGTCTTTTAACTCTTTGTTACTGTTACTTGCCCCGCCAATTTTGTGGCGTGCTGTTTTAACCATTTAAAAGGCAGGGTTATAGTTTTCAATATTTTACGTTTTGAGGCTACAGTCTCTGCCCTAGCCTTACAAATTACATTACATGTTTCTTCCCCATTATATTTTTTAAACTCTGTGGGGATTTTCAGGGAGGGGTTAAGGGGGTTCCCTAACTCGTGGTGTTCTGCCATGTTAGATCGCGATTCCTACAGCGGACAGCTCGCTTACTCACCAGATCAGCGGTCAGGGTCACCAATGTTGTCGGTAGCTACCGGTGTGGTGCTCCGCTCTTGTTCGATGATGATAACAGTCGGCTGCGTGCGTGTTCCCTCTGTGTGCTGCCCCAGCTCTGCGCAGATAGCTCACACAGCAGACCCCGAGAGAACCCCAAAGACCACAGACTCCAGTAAGATACGAAGGAACCAGGGCCAGGTTTCTTGTCAAACGAAGCACAGTAATAGTTCCTCTATAGACTCTACAGGGCGTACTATGAATTTGTGCTCCCTGGGAATGCACACAGCTCAGTCAGTGGGGGGACTTTCCACTGCCCCCTAGGCGGGACAAAGATGTGCGCTCCGGGACCTACTTTTATACCGTTCAGGACAGATAACTCATCAGAGTTCAAACGAATCTATCCATCATGCTGTTCTTTGGACCCCGTCTTTAAGATGCACCTGCCCGTTCCTTGTTGTGTCTGCGGAGTGTTCTGATGCCGCCTTGGCACAGCTCCTCTCGTTAGCCCTTGTGCGTGTGTCTGCACGTGCTTCTAGCAACCTTTTCTTGCCAGCTTCTGTGAGTGGGACCTGCCTCTGGCTCACAGCCCAGCTTTTGCTTAGCAATGCCTAGAAGTACTTTGGTTCAGGCTTCAGGCCTCAGACTAGGCCTCTGATACAAGAGTTTATGTTTCAGGGCCTCCTCTTACTACACCTCTTGGATTCTAACTTGAGTTGACCTATATATCCTCTTTGTAGCCAGTTCTGTGGCCTTAGTCCTCAAGGGACATTTTCTATAGCAGAGGAATCATTTTCTCCCCACACTTCTGTGTGGTTCTAATGCAAAGCATCTTGCATCTATGATCTTTGCTCTCTAAATAAAATAAATAAATAACTGGCGATATGCCAATCTCCTAGAACTGGAAGGACCTTGAAAGGTCATCGAGTCCAGTCCCCTGCCTTCACCAGCAGGACCAAGTACTGTCCCCTGACAGATTTTTTTTTTTTTTTTGGCCCCAGATCCGTAAGTGGCCCCCTCAAGGATTGAACTCACAACCCTGGGTTTAGTAGGCCAATGCTCAAAGCACTGAGCTATCCCTCCCCCCTCTACCTGTGCCAAGCAAGTGGTCTCCTCCCACTTAACTTCGGCCTTCTTTCATGTTGTCACCATATTTTCTTGCCCTCCCACTTTTGGAGAGAGGACAGTTGAAAACACACTTTGGTGGTTACAGAGAAGTACCAGCTGTGTAGCATGGGTCTGCTGCATTGCTGCTAGAGAACAATCTTAGGGTCATTCTGAATAGCTGTTGTTATTATATAGGACGTCAGCTGAGCCTTTGACCCAGTCAGCTGGGTTCCATTTGGCTGAGAAGGAGCCTGTGCATAGATTATAAATAATTTCAACCTTGTCTTGTTCTCTGCTGTAATCTGAGACAGCAAAGAGGTTTCTGTTTTGCTTGCTGACATTTTAAGTGGCTGGGATTAGTGAAGGTGTGTCAGTGGGTAAAATCTTTTCATTTAATTCAATACTGAAGTTGGAGTTATTGTAAATTGGCCAAGACTACACTTCCCTTTTTTGATGGATCACATGGGACCTAGTGCTTTGATTAAATGCCAGAGCCAAATAAACGGCACTTGAAGTTACCAGAATATTGGTTCTTACATAGTGCAAAAAACAGCATCTCATTTTGGGAAACTCTGTGACACCATCTCACTAAACGTTTTGATGGTGCAGAGGGAAAATGGGGAATAGAATGTAATCTTTACTTGTATTTTATAGATTGTATTTCTTGAAACATTCAACAGGGCCTCTCCTCAGAAGAACTTGCCAAGAGACTGTGGCCAAACTTAAAAAAAACCCAAAAAACCCAAAACTCTGCTTGGATCATGAATCTGGCTCAGATAATAACCAAAGTACGTCCTGGTCTAGAGAACAAGTGCAGCCTAGTGGTTTACTGGGATTTGGGAAATCTGGATGCATGTCCTGGCTCTACCACTGACTCACTGTCAGTGTCGCATTGTCACATCACCTCTCTGTGCCTCGGTTTCCCCTTTTGTAGAAGTGTCAATATCCCCAATGCTTGAGATGTATGGCTGGAAGGCTCTGTAGAAGGGTGATGTCTGTCCTAGATAAGGAGGTGGTTCTTCACTGGCACCGTGTCATGTCAGCTAAAGGAAGTGTACAGCGGAAGAAGGAAATGGAACACAAAGCCCTGGAGGTTTAGTATCAACTGCAGATGTAACTAATACTCTCTTACATCCCCACAGGTCATGCGTTATCTGGGACAGTATATCATGGTGAGGCAGCTCTATGATAAGCGGCAGCAGCACATGGTGTATTGTGGAGGGGATCCGCTGGGAGAATTGCTGGGACTGGAGAGCTTCTCTGTGAAAGAACCAAGGTAGGAAGAGATGCGGCTTAGCAATGTGCTCCCTGGGGGGGGTGGTTCACCGTGATTAGGTATTGCTGAGGCAGGGGACCCAGCTCCAACATTGTTCCTTTCTGTGATGTGGATGAGACCTCGATGGTCCATTAGCTTATTGCTGGTGCTCTCGAGTGTCATCTGGCATGTGTCTGAATTTGATTGCAAGGAACAATCCTGCACTGTCTGGGTGGTGGAGTAGTTGGTGTAACAGGTCTTTCTGGCTTTAACTTCTGTCATTCCCAGCCCCTTGTGTCTCAGTTCAGCAGGGGCGTGGATTGCTGTGGGGGCGGTCGGTATCTTCCGCTTCTCTGGATGCAGGGGAGAGTGCTCAGGTGTCATAGTCACAATCTCTCCGGCTTTTACTAAAGGGAACTTTACCTTGCTGGGCTTGTTCATTTGCAGAGATATTTGTGTTGTATCAAAGGCTTTGCCTGCTCTTTGCCAGCCCAGCATCAATGACCTTTTGAAGGCCTAATGCTAAACTTGTGGCATGAATTCAGTTCTGTGGCGGGATCCCTGGGGTGCAGCCCCACACCCCGCTAGACAGTGTCTTCCCCAGGAATTGAAATTAGGGGGGGTGTTGAAATATTCGGGGGGGCGGGTGAGGGCCAATGAGGGCTGAGACCGTGAGGGAAAAATTGGGCTGTATGGCACTATAGTAAAAACTGAAAAATGTTTCACAACCATTTTATTAGATTTAACTCATGTTTTAAAACCATCACAAAAATTAAAGTTGGCTACTCAAGCCTACTATGAAGCACTACATCTACATCAGTCTTGGTTCTTGCTGTAATTTTGCACTCCTTGGTGTCTTCTTGTGTGTACGTTACTTCCAGTCCTTCATGATATGCCCATGATCAGGCAGAAGGCGACTTCTTTCAGAACACAAAATTCTATTCAATGAGGAAAAATTATGTTCAGCTGTAGCTGTTGTGACTGGGATTAGCAAGAGATGAATTCCTACTTTCATTGCAGGAAACATAGCACAAAGATTGGGTCGAACCATTAGTGATGATAAAGAAGTTGAAGTTAAATCTTCATTTGTTCATCATATGATATTCCACTCTGTGTTCAAAATTCTCTATTCTGCCCTGATCACATAGCAGCCCCATTGCTGGTAGTGCCTCACTCCACTCAACTGTAGGTGTTTTATAAGACAGACATCTGTAAAAGCTACGAGGAGGTTGAATAGAATCCAGAAATCTCTATTGTAGATTTGTAAGAATCAAGTCTTTGTACTTTTTCAGGTGGCTTAACAAACACTTCTTGTCCTCTTCACTTATGGAGTCAATATAGGTACCTTCATTAGTCAACTTCTGGACTGAAGTCTGCTTCTTCCAGTACATTTTCAATGGATATCTCTGATTGATCCAAGGATAGCTTCTATTTCTGGACAAAGATCTACTACTGTTGTAGCAGATGCCTGGATTACATTGTTTAATGACCCAAGTGGTTTCAACAGTAGACTTACAAGAGAGAGAATGGCGATAGTCTTCTCTGAACTTAGTAACAAAAGTAGTCCACCAGCCTCACTACTTAGATCTGTCCTACCTTGGTGGATACTTTCTAAAGCCAGTAATAACGGTTGCAGTAATTTTAAGACAACTGCCAAGAATCACTCATGAGAAAGCCCGCAGGTTTTCCCAGGTTGGACTCATTTTAACTTCAATCCCAGTGTATCTTCTATTTGTTTTCAAAATGTTCAGTCCTTTTGGACTCTTGCTGAAAAAAGAGAGTATAAAAAAAGCCATTAAATTTGTGGCTTTTTAATGTCTTTTGAAGATTCTGCAGCTTGTACTAGCGCTAGCTGGAGTAGATGACCTCTACTGTGTGTATAGGAGAGATTAGGGTTACACTTTTCTCTGAGCAAAGCTTGTACTCCACTATGTCTTCCAGCAAAGTTTGTAGTTCCATCAAATGCACAAGCAGCCATCTGTTTGGGGTTCAATTTACAAGCATTTAACTCTTCTAAGATGTCACAGATGCAGCTGATGTGTCTTCTATAACTAAACATCTAGAATGCATCTACTGGCCTACCACGGACATCAAGATAACATACGTAATGACTTAATACTTGATGCCTATTTGCATTGGTGCGTTTGTTGGCCATGTATGCACATATTTTGAATATAGTGAGAGAATTTTCTTCACTTTTTCAACTCCTGAGTCTTTCACTGTTGCACCACGTTTCAAGAGAGTCAGCTGAGTTTTTTGCAGAAAGATAGTGCGCATTTACCAGTCTTGTTCGGAACCAGTGTCCAACTTCAGGATTAACAAGTGACAATGCACTTAACATAGGCCTCTAGTTTGTAGTGTGTGGTATCTCTTGCTTAAATAGAAAGTATGATGCAATAGCCATGTTGGTTCACATAAACTGAGTTGTGTCTCCAGCATTCTTAACAGCCTCATTAAGTTCTTCTAAAATTGGCTTTGACGGTGACTGGCTTATAAGGCTTTCTGCATGTTGATGCAGTCCAGAAGCATGGTGTTTTGCAGGTTGTCAGTATTGGCTTAGCTGATCAGTGTGGCAAACCAAGCTCCTCCACTTTTACTATATAAATCCATGACATGCCTACATCTTAAATACTGTGTGTAGTTCTGGTCACACCATCTCAAAAAAGATATATTGGAATTGAAAAAGGTACAGAGAAGGGCAACAAAAATGATTAGGGGTATGGAGCAGATTCCATATGAGGAGAGAAAACTGGGCCTTTTCAGCTTGGAAAAGAGACGACTAAGAGTGGATATGACAGAGTCTTATAAAATCTTGATTGGTGAGGAGAAAATGAATAAGGAAGTGTTATTTATCCCTTCACTTAAAAGAACCAGGGGTCACCCAATGAAATTAATAGGCAGTAAGTTTAAAACAAAGTTTTAAAGGAAGTATTTCTTCACACAACGCACAGTCACCCATGGAACTTTTTGCCAGGGATGTTGTGAAGGCCAAAATTATAAGAGGGTTCAAAAAAGAACTAGATAAGTTCATGGAAGATTGGTGTATCGATGGCTATTAACCAAGATGGGCAGGGATGCAACATCATGATCTGAATGTCCCTAGCCTCTGTTGACCAGAAGCTGGGAGTGGACGACAGGGGATGGATCAATCGATGTTTCCCTGTTCTGTTCATTCCCTCTGAAGCACCTGGAACAGTCTCTGTCGGAAGACAGGATACTGGGATAGATGGACCATTGATCTGACCCAATATAGCCATTCTTACATAAAAAATAATTATAATAATAAAAAAGTTTAGTACAGAAACTCCCCAAGATAATGACCTCTTGAGATAGCAATGATGTGAGATAATGATCTTGGCAAATAATGCATTTCTAAAATCTTGGCCTACTAGGAAACATATATTTATATAAATTTCTCAGTCACAAATATAGCTTCTGGAGAAAGGTCACTAAAACATAGTCCAATTAGGGTGACCAGAAAGCAAGTGTGAAAAATCGGGACAGGGGGTGGGGAGTAATAGGAGCCTATATAAGAAAAAGACCCCAAAATCGTGATTGTCCCTATAAAATCGGGACATCTGGTCACCCTAAGTCCAATGCTGTGGCCGCTGTTGTTTGTCATGCCACCGTTCACTCTATTGCTCTGCCCCAAGAGCCCTACACTGTCACCTTCTGCTGCCACCTGCCACTGTGACCTCTGTGAGTTGGTCTCTCGCGGTTCCACCTGACTCAGTGATTTCAGATCTTCGGGGTGGGGGGGAACTTCGGTGCTATTGCAGACTGGGGCATCTCTTCCACAGAAACGCAGGTCTAAGCACTTAGACCTGATTATCAGAGATTTCAGCTCTAGTGGTCACTTAACAAACCAAAAGACTCTCTATGAAGCCTAATCAGCTCTGTCTTTAAACAGTGGAGAGGCGCAGGTCAAATAGTAGGTGTGACTCAGTCAGACCATAAAGCAAAACACCTGTCCACACCCTCTCTCAATGCCCTCAATCAGCACAGGCTAAGGACAGTTCTACTGCCCTTTACTCATACAATAAAAACAACAACATTTCATTACCCCCTGCATTCTAGTGATTTGTAACCCAACCCCAGCCAAAATCTATCACTTGGGCAACACAGCTCTGTTTGCTGGATACCTAGGTAGATTAGGTGTGAATGTAAATACAATCTGGCCTTTCCCCCCAGTCCCCAGCTCATCACTAGCTGTCAGGGAGAGCTCATTTAAACTTTGCTTACAAATCATCATTTTAAATTATTAGGTTGGCCAACATCACCGAAATGAATGCACTGACAGTCACAAAAAACAAACTCTGTATAAGGAAGCTAGTCTGTGTTCATACTTTTCAAATCTATTACACTTTTTCAGATACACGTATTTTATCATATACTTTATATGCTTTTAAAGTGTGTATTCATGTTTCAATTTCAATTCAAATTCCCAAACAATCACTAAATTGTCAACACTGCATGTAAATAGTTCACAAAACTGGGGGGGGTGTTGGGAAAATTCAGGGGGGGTGTAGGGAAATCACTGCCGCTAGATTTCATGGATGCTCCCAGAGCCTCTCATGAATCAGAGAGAGGCACCAGCCAAATCCCCCAGCTCCCAGCCTTGTATCTCAAGAATATACCGTCTTGCACTGCTCAGGACAATATGTGCAAGTTTATTAATTGGTTCACCACTTCATCCATGGAAAGTGGATATACACCAGCCTTGTAAATCTGAGCAGATTTACCAAATACTTTAGGCAAACTCACTGGTAAAGATAAACAGTAAAACAAGTTTATTGACTACAAAAGAGAGACATTATGAGTGATAGGCAAAAAGTCAGTTAGTTACCAAAAGAAAAGAAAATATAAACACGCAGTCTAAACTCTCAACCCTATTAGACTGGGCAACATCTAGATGAAGCAGTTTTTCTCACCCCACTGGATATTGCAGTTCATTCACAGGTTTCACCCTGGAAACCTGGGCCAATCTCCTCTGTTGGAGTCGTCAGTCTTCTCAGTGTCCTTGTTGCTAGTCGCAGCGTAGGTGGGGGTGAGGAGAATAGAGGAAGCATGGTGCCGCTCTGTTCTGTTTGATAACTTAGTCCATGTGCTTGGAGAACACGAGTCCAGGCATGTCTGGGGGCATTGCTTAGTCACCAAGCAAGGCTGAGTATTGCCCTGGTGTGGCCTTGTGCAAATGAGTCATTGCATTGTAGCTCCCTTGCTGGACAATGGCTGTTGAGGGTTGTTCGAAACCCACCCGGGGGCTGGTTACTTTCCTTGCTGTTGTCTCTGGGGAGCTGCTGATTCCCCAACTTACAGCATGTTTTAGTGACAACCATACAACACAATCTCATCTCTTCCTATGCACTAATGATATACACATTTAGATAGAACAATGGCTTTCAGCAGATCACAACCTTTCCCTGATACCTCACATGGCCTGCTTTATATGCAGTATTACCGTTTATACAGAAATGAGGAATATGGGGGTTACAGGGCGCTCCCCCGAGGTATAGAGTGTCACAATTTCTGTGCTAGCAAAATGACTGATGTAAGACAGCAGACTACAACTGGGGTTGACAGATTACAACTGCTTAAGCGAGAAATCTTGAATTCAAATGACCAATATCTTGATATGAAAACAAATGGCCAAGAAGAGGTTTCAGATAACTCCTACAGTCGCCTAACGGGGACAAGTGGCTAGGCGAGGGGAAAAGTCCATGCGTTTTTCACAGTGATTCTATCAGAGGAAGGCTTGCTGTACACCAGAGGTGAATCTGGGCCGATCATGTTTGCCCCACCTTGGGAGCTCTGCCAAAGAGGAGCACCTTTAAATTACAGTTCATAAGAGTTACGTTAGGAGAAGCTGTTTCAGTACTTCCCTTCCCGTGCCTTTTCCTGGCCAGTATTGCCCAGTTAGAGAGCTTCACTGGCCGCCAGCAAGGAGGTTGTTGCTGCTTTCTGCTGCTGCACAGTGGCCGGAATGGGGAGGCTATCAGGAGGTGTGGGACAACTGGGAGAACAAAGGAACGATGAGGAAAGGCTGTCTTATTTTTTGCTGTGGTTGCATTCACTAGTCCTCTTTTTCTTGCAGCCCAGTTCATGACATGCTGAAAAGGAACCTGACTTCTGTTACTATTACAGGTAGGTTTGTCCTAGTACAGCCAAGCGCATTCAGTACAATGTTAATTTAATTTGGGTAAGTAATGGTATGTAGGAAAGAGAAATGTTCCTGGAGTGAAAACTGCTTGTGGAGGTTTTGTGGGGGCACATTCAAGTCATGTGTGTGTCTGCAAACAGTTCACGTGGTTGGAAACCAATTAGCCCTCTGCCTGACCTGCCAGTGCATGGCTGGAGCTACGCCTCAGGAAGTAGAAGACAGTTTATATCCAGAAGCACATCCTGGAAACTGACAGAGTTAAATGCTAGGTCTGAGTGAACTGGCTTGGCTAAAAATACCCCACGGAGACCCTCGCTCGTCTCTCTACCTTTGCTGAGTTACAAAATGTTGAATGATCTCTGCCCGGCTCCCTACTATTGCTTGTGTCTGTACTTTGTGATCTTAATTAGAACCACTCATAGGGGTGTTGGAAATCTGACATGATGACCTGTTCCCTTAAATAACCCAGTCCAATGTCAGAGGTCTGAATACCTGACTTACTCGCTCAACATCACTGTTGCTCTGTCAGCTGATGAGGAAAGCTGTCAAATCCATCCACATAAAAAGAAATTCAGTCACAAGCGTTGTTGTTAACCTAGTCCCTTGTGGTTGTTTCCCCCCATAGCACAATCTACCATTCAATTACTACAGCTGTTAGCATTTACTCAGTAGAGAATTCATACTGAAATAGCAAGCATGTGAATCGTGAGCAAGGAGCATTGGTAGAATTGTGAGGTCACCTGCCATACTTCCTAAGGCTCTAAGCAGTTTAACACCAATGACACCGTTTTCAGAAGGGCCTAGGCTATTTTTTGCACTAACAAGTTGCGGTGCATGCAAATTTAGAGGCCATTTCAGAAACTGTGGCCAAGTACTGGATAGTTTTCTGCTTTTCAGCCACGGTTAGTATGCATCAGTGCTTCCGGAGATCACCCATTCCCGTCTGTAACGGAGAACCTGCCTGAGCACTGTCTTGTCTAACCACCTACCTGTATCTGCAGAATAGCTGTGTGAGTGCTACTTTCTATGGTGCTGATTCCCTGGCTTAGCCACGAGCAGCATATGTGGAAAGCAAAGAACCCTAGGGAAACATTTTCTCCTGCTAGCAACCTCCCCTTTCCTGGAGGTGTGTGTGTGGGTGAGCTTGCATTTGTTCATTCCGGTTATGGTGTAAGTATTTTTAAACTCGCCAAAGGAAATAATGTTCCTTTAGAGAATTGGTCACTGAGTTGTGTGTGTGTGGGAGGGGCGGGGGGAAACAAAATGAAACAAGCTTGGCAGAGTGATCCCTTATTTTGTACATGCAATTGTGAATTCACAAGTGTCTAGGAAGGGTGCTTGTGGATTTATTTAATTTTTTCTTAGCACAGGGCAACTGGAAATAGGATTCCATAGCCTGTCATACTTCATGTTCGGGGAGAGCAAGCAATACTCACCGGGCAGATTTCTGTTTTTCAGTGCCTCACTCTGCAAAATATCAAGGCCACTTCCATCAAGTGCACTTATCGAAGGAAAAGTGACTGTGTGATAAGAACATATCTCCTTAATAATACCTAGCTCCCATGTAGTGCTTTTCATCAGTAGATCTCGTATTCAGCCTAACTGTTCCCTGTATGCCTGAGTCATACAGCATCTACTTTAGGCTCTCTACTTCCTTGAAATTTTGCATTCAGTGTTTTTAGTTATGTTGGCAGAGACGTTTTCCAGTATGAACGGTGTTTTTCCAACCATTGTAAGAATAGTGTGTTCTAATATGTTCAGACAAAACTAGACTTCATCATAAAGCCACTCTTCCTCTTCTGACACTGCGGAGCCAAAGCAATTATGGATGAGTGAGTTGAAGTCTCTTTTGCTTCAGGCCACATCAGCTAATCTCTGATTGCAGAATCTTTACTGCCGCTGATGATGGAAGAGTCAGAAGAAAATGGCTGGATTTTCAAATTTACTTTGTTGGGAATTAGAAAAATCAACCATAGGCTTGTAAATAGAGGATATTTGATATGGACGTGAGTGGAGAGAATATGGGATCCAGCAGTGTCATCTTACGGTCACTTTTCTATCTAGAACGGCACTTCACTGTGTCTTCATGTCTGTGTTGTGAAGTACAACAGGCCCAGAAACCCAGGCCTGCTCTCCTAGACGTCAGCGTTGCCATGGAATTAAAAAGCAGCGGGAGCAGTCCCTAGATTTGCTGCTCCTATGAGCCATTCCGCTCGTTTCGCCTTTTCCAAAATACAGGTCTTCAGTTCAGTGACCATCATTTTTGTTAACCTGGTTGCTTTGGCTTTTAGCTGAGACTGTGAGGTTTTGGGGGGCGGGGGAGTTATGATTAGCCTTCAGGGCCTGTGTATTTGTCTGCATTCAGTTGCATTGAGGACATGTGCACTGACTGTCAGTGCCTAGAGAGAAGCCTGCCAGGACGTGGACCTTCCCCTATGTGGTCTGGTTTCTTCTTTCTCCACGTCTCCCCACAGCTAGTCTCTGTGGCCAGTGAAAGAGAGCGAATCCGTCAGGCCTTTCCCTCCTGGCCTTGTTTTTCAGCATGGAGCTGCTCTAGACTCATGCTGGAGTCACCACCTCTGCTGCTGCATTGTGCTTCCCTGCCCCCAGGCTGGCAGCTTGCAGAGGGAGGGCAGGCCAGGGAGGCGAGGGGGTCCCTAGTCCAGTGCCCTCTACATCCCTAATAAAAACAAAAGCCCCTTGAAATAGCCCTCTGGGAATTGGCCAGCTACCTAAGTAACTAGAATCCTTTCTTCTACACACCTGTCTGCTACGCCTGGCTCGTTGGCTGCTTGCAGACGGCCCTCTGTGTTGGGAGAATGGTTATTACCAGGGAAAGTTTTTTCTTTTGTTTTACTTGCCATATAGATGCTGCACAGACTCTGGCTCTTGCAAAGGATCAGAGTGTCGAGAGTCCGAGCCAAGACCAGCTGAAGGTAAACCCACTGCCTGGTGGTTTCTTTTGTAGTACAGAGCGGCCCCTTCTCTGTACCTGTGCATGGTGGACTGCCAGAACTTTTTACTGCTTGGCTGGTAGGTCTTCACCTTCCTTAAAAGTTCTTGGGAGCCCACAGACCAGGGACAGAGTGACCCTTCTCTGTTCTCTTCATAACAGAGTTCCATTCTCTGGGCGCGTTTCTCTGGGATGTAACACTTCCTGTCCTCAGTCCCTCCAGCTTGCACTGTGTTTGGATTTGTGTGTGTGTTGTTTTGTTTCTCCCATTCTTCAAACAACAGATTGAACTTCCTAAAAGCATAAACTGGTTTTGCTTAGTGGGATCATTTTCGAAAGCTTCCAGACAGAATCTGGAAACCTGGGAACAATCCTGGTCTAGTCCTAACTTGTTTTGGGCATATACATGGGGATTAATACAGTTTGGTATGGGAAGTGCCTATGCAGTCTGGAGTGTGGGGCTGGTGGGGGATGAATATCAGAATATTACTGCATTAAAGATGGCAACTTTTGGTTCCTTGCCAATCTTGAGATTTTTCCTGGGTTGAAAGTACTCCACGTGTGCTGATAATAGAGCCATAGCAGCCTTCTGGAAAGGTTAATATTGTGTGTTGTGCTCAAAAAACCTTTATTCTTCTATGGGACTCCTTGGAGTTGTACTGCAGCTGGTGAGTCAGAGTGGAAGTGCTACATCCCCTTGTCCCTATAAGCTCTGAGGGGCCAATGGGTGTCTTTTCTGCCTTCCTTCACGCAGACTAGCACAGAGGGAAGCTCTGACACTGATGGAACAGAGGCCAAAAGTGGTGCTCCTGCTTTGTCTACCTCACAGCTCAGCTATGGAAGCTACAAAGGTGAGTGCAAGTTGTTTCCACACTGAGAGGCAAACACAAGCCCACCTACACGTTTGTGAATACAGCCCATGGTGCTCTGCATGGGAGGAGCCGATCAGAGTAGGATGCTGGGAGACTAATAAAAATCCTATTGTGGAAAGTAACCTTCCGAAGTCACGATTTTATGTGCAAAGATGGAGAGAACCATAAATATCTGCCGTAGGTATTGTAGGATGTACAGGCTTTTTAGCCCGGATACTTGGCCTCGTAAATAAACAAACACTTGGAGCAAATGGCAGGTTAACGCCAAACAGCCCATCTATCGCTAAGCAATGCCACCAAAAATCTGAGAAGGGTATTGTAAATGCTGAAATTATACTTGTATCAATTTATCTTCCATGGGGACTTTGTCTTCTAATTAATTGGAATACAGCCCGAGCTGTCTGCAGTCAGTACCCGCAACCCTGTCAGAGAACTGAATAACAATAGTGTTAAGTTGGGTTGTATTTTTCATCCATCCTCATAACTAGAAAATTCCTCTCTTGACATTTCTTTTAATGTCTCTTGAGGCTTTCGTGCTAGCTCAGTGGCATGCGTATTATGTGATACGGAGGGTTTGTTTCCTTTCCCCTCATTACTCCCAGCTCCAGCCTCATATCACAGGGTCTGATGTTTTAAAACTGGCTTCTCTGTTGGCAGGCTCGATTATCGGTTGGCCCAAACGAGGCTGGGTAGATATTTATCTGATTGCAGGTAGAGATGGTCCTTGTCTGTGCCTGCAAAACTGCAGAGAGCTGGAGTGAAAGCTCTCTGGAAATGAGGCCCCCCGTGAGTTTGGGAACAAAGGTCGAATTCCGTGGGCTGAAGTGAGGCAAGGAGTGAGAAGAGGGGCAGATTCCCTTCTCTTGGCTTCCCATTTTGAAGAGTTTCTGGCTGGGAGTCTTCTCATGGAATCAAGGAGCCCTTATTGCTGGACACTGGGGCCAAACCCAAATCTGGTGTGACCAGATCTAACTCCTCAGTTGAAGTGCCACTGTGCCCAGTTTATCCAAAGCTGAATTTGGCCCCAGTGTGTTGTGCGAGTTTTATTTGTGCATCAGGTTTCACAAGCATCTCTGGGTAGGGAGTGTCCCTTGGAATCTGCAGTGTAGTGGTGGTGTTCAAGGGGATCAGTGGGGCCGTACGCTGTGTGCGTGTGCACACATGTGCAACCTGTAAATAATGCACGTGTCGGCTCTGCTAAGCAACGTGAGCATCCAAAAGTCCAGGAGGTGCAACACGCCAGCGTGATGCTGTAATAAACACCGCCCAGGGCTTGTTCACCTAGCTCAGGCAGAAAGGTATGGAATTAAAGATTCTATAATACACCATGTATTGGACTTGGCTGGGTTCTGCTTTGCTGGCACCACAAGCTGCATGTGTCTGTCCTGACCTAGATTCTACTCGGCTTCTGCAGACAAAGACTTAGTAGAAAACCTCTCAAAAAGCAAGAAGCCCAAACTGGATCTGGTATTTGAGGAGTGGGATGTAGCTGGCCTTCCATGGTGGTTTTTAGGAAATCTGAGGAACAAGTCCAGAAGTAATGGATCAACTGACGTCCAGACCAGCCAGGTAAATGGATACTTTAAACAGCTAAAGATGCAGTGAATTCTCTCCCTCTCCACTCTTGTGTGGGTCAAGTAAATATTCCTGTCGTCATTTTTTCCCCACAGTTCAAAGTCTGTCCAAGACTTACAACTTCTCCCTTCTATCTACCCCGTTAAAAGTCTTTTCATGAATGTAAGGTTTGGTTTGGTGTGTCGGGACAAAATGTCCCTGCTCCCCAGTGTTTTCTTCACCCAGGGGCTGCCGTTCTCCATGCAGGAGTGGTGCCATATGCATATAGCCTGTGGAGGTCATTGGGATCCTCTGGGATAAAAGTCACTAATATATAATGAAGATGTATGTAGCATGGTGGCTAGCTTGTGTGAGCTGTAAACTGGGGACTGGATTGTAGAGCTGGTCAGAAAATGGACACGTGAAAATTTGTCTTCATTTTTCAGCGTGTTCTACTGCATTGCTTGTCGCCCCAAGAGTCACTGAGTGAGTTTGAGTGGGGAGAAGTCTGGTATAAAAGAAGAGGAGAGCTTGCATTAGGGCTGCCGTTATGCCCCCTCACGCTTGTTGAGAGCACTGGAGTTCTGCATACCCAGACCTGCTGAATCACTCATATCCTAATGCATGCATATTTCCCCCCATCTCCTTTCTACTAGGACATAGACACTGCCATTGTTTCAGATACTACTGATGACTTGTGGTTCCTCAATGATTCTGCGTCAGATCAATTCAATGTTGCCGTCACAGCGGAGACGGTGGACTGTGAAGAAGTGGGGAAAGAGAGTGACAAAAAGGTATCTCCTAGTGGTACACGGTACGGCTGTGTTAGCTGATCTAATTTATGTTGCAACCCTTTGCCATTCAGGTCTCTTCTCCTGTTCCCCTTCTGTATTGGGAACAGGCAGTCCAATGACCAGGCAGCTTTGTAAGTCTTCTTTAGTAATGGAGTCCCCCTCAGGAGTCTCTGTTGGGATGTCCATTAGAACCACTTTTCTCAGAAGCGATAAGCTGTGGGGAGTCCTCTGTCTCTGCTCGTTGTGACCCGTTGAAGTCATTTTTCAAGGCACACCGTCAGCTTAAAATCACACTTCTGAATTTTTTCTCTACCATTACTACAGCCATTACTGTAAGGTTCAGCACTGACCGAGATTAGAGGGGAAATATTTTTCTCATACTTTTTTGCGAGCACTTTGTGCACAGTCAGTGTAAGAGTTTAGGCCTGATCCTGCAAACGTAGTCAATGAGCAGCAAGACTGGCCACATGAGTCAAGTTACCCACAGGCACGTTTGAAGGATGCGAAGAAAAATCCATGAGCACGTTTTTAGAAAAGTCATTAGTGAGATTTGCATACAATTCTAATAACTTATTTATGGGGGGAGGGATAGCTCAGTGGTTTGAGCATTGGCCTGCTAAACCCAGGGTTGTGAGTTCAATCCTTGAGGGGGGCCATTTAGGGATCTGGGGCAAAAATCTGTCAGGGGGCAGTACTTGGTCCTGCTAGTGAAGGCAGGGGACTGGACTTGATGACCTTTCAAGGTCCTTCCAGTTCTAGGAGATTGGCATATCTCCATATATTTAATTTACTCTTCCCAGGTGATTGAGGTTCCGCGTACTAATGACCTCGAGGATTCTCCATGCCTAAGTGATGACACAGATGTAGAAGCTGCCTCTGAGGTATTCAACATCCCACGCTCCAAGTGCTGCACCAGCTTGTCTGGCTAAAACGTACATTATTTGTTCTGCTAGGAGAATGTTTCCTGTATCCCTTTCAAAAGCCGTGATAAGTGCTCTGTAGCAAATAGGTACATTCCCTTTGCTGGGGCACCTGTATGAAGTGTAGGGGTGTCTCTCAGTCTAGTTTGTTTTGAAAAGGTGTCGGTTTAAATACTGACCCCAGGATTGGCATGAAATGGCCCCCTTGTTGGCAGCTTGAAGAGTAGTCAAGCGTTGAATGGGCCGTGGAGATGGAACACACCACTCACAACAGCATAGTCCCTTCCGGCCCAGGTTTAGGCCGTTTTGCTGGGCAGTGTGGGAGAGTTTGCACCTGCCTGTGCTGTAGCTGTTCCCTGGCTAGACGATTCAGGGCTTTATTCTGTGTTGTGCTAAGGCCCTTTTACGCTGCCAGAATTGTGCAAATGGGAATGAGGCCCTCAGCGTCCGGCACTGTCAAGCCAGCGCTACATTCATTAGAATGAAAACAACTGGTTTTGTTCTGAGAGGTGAAAAGTGTAGCTAGGGATGGGTTTGCATGCTTTCCTAGGGCCAAGTCTGTGTTGCAGTCTGAAAGGGAATCTGGGATATTCTCCTTGATGACGATTCAGAAGTATAAATTAAGCCCCCCGTAGCCAACGAAATAGCCAGATCAGAGTTAGTCATATCTGAAAACATGCTGCTGCAATAGTCTGTATTCCAATCAGAGTCCCACTGTGTCCTGAGCTCCAAGCCAGCTACGAAACTGCGGCTTGCTTCACGGGGGTCCCCAGGATGGAGAGAAAATCCAGTTGTCACTCTAATCTGTTTTAGTTACACACATGGCTCCTGTCACAGTAGCACCTGGGTGCCTCACTATCTTTACTCTATTTATCCTTAACACCCCTCGAAGGCAGGGCAGGGCTATTCTCACCACGTTACAGGTGGGGACCGGAGGCAGACAGAGATGAAGTGACTTGTGCAGGGTGACAAAAGGTGTTTGTGGTGGAGCAGGAATTGAATCTGGGTCACCCACAGCCTCGTTAGCACTCGATCTACAGACCCAGCCTTCTTCCCATTTCCCCCTTCAGTTTCTGAAGCATGTGGAAAAGAATTGTCCCATTTAACTCTCCTCCAAGAGGCATCCTTCCCAGTATATCTTAACCGACACCAGCGCTACGTTCTGTCATCTGTGCTCTTTCCCCCGCAATCCTAGCAGGATTTCTTTTGAGGGTTTTGCCATATGTCAGAACAGATATATCACACTGTTCCTTGCAGCTGGCGGAGCCAAAAACATGTTGAGCACAGTTTTCTAGACTGTGCTGGCTTGACAAATTGGCTTGTCCCTGGCATAGGACAGCTGAATTATAGCTCTAACTCGAGCAGTGTATCTAGGGTAATCAAGTAAGCCACTATCAACTGTTTAGATCCAGGAGATGCTAAATAATTAATGATTCTGAAAAATACACTTCTAACCAATTCAAGGAGCTATCTACCCTTGAATTTAGAGCGGGGCACTTACATTTCAATAAACTGCACAGAATGAGAACTTTCCTTTCCTCCAAAGATCTGAAGGTTGAGAGGTGGGAGAAGACAAAGAAAACGCCTAAGCAGAGGGCGTGAGTCTGTAGGTGTTATGGGCAAGGGGAAATGCTTCTTAGGGCTGGTCCACACTAACCCCCCGGGTCGAACTAAGATACGCAACTTCAGCTACGTGAATAACTTAGCTGAAGTCAAAGTATCTTAGTTCGAACTAAAAAGCACTTACCGCGGGTCCAGACGCAGCAGGCAGGCTCCCCCGTCGACTCCGCTTACTCCTCGCGCGGAGCAGGAGTACCGGTGTCGACGGCGAGCACTTCCGGGATCGATTTATTGCTAGACGCGATAAATCGATCCCAGAAGATCGATTGCTACCCGCCGAACCAGGAGGTAAGTATAGACGTACCCTAAGGGGAGGGATATGATAGAGGTATATAAAATCATGTGTTGTGTGGAGAAAGTGAAGAAGATCGATTGCTACCCGCCGAATCAGGCGGGTAGTATAGACGTACCCTTAGGCTCTCCAAGTTGCCATTGTGTATCGTGCATCTGCTCGCCTCAACACACTGCCATTTTTGATGACTCTTCTTTGCTGCTTCCGGCACATAAAGGAAAGCAGCCTTAGTAAGAATGCACTGACTTGCTCTTGTTTTTGTCTATTCCATTCATTCTTCAGGACTGAGGTACCTTAATCTGCACCAGTCTATTCCCCTTCCCATAGATGCTTACACCAGTGTACCTGTGTCCACACTAGGAGTATATCTTCACTACCAACGTCAAAGCGCTGCCACGGCACCAGCGCTGGGAGAGAGAAGAAACTACCCCCACGAGGTGAGTAGCTACCATGGCACCAGCGCTGGGAGAGAGAAGAAACCACGCCACGAGGTGAGTAGCTACCACGGCACCAGCGCTGGGAGAGAGAAGAAACCACCCCCACGAGGTGAGTAGCTACCACGGCACCAGCGCTGGGAGAGAGAAGAAACCACCCCCACGAGCTGAGTAGCTACCACGGCACCAGCGCTGGGAGAGAGAAGAAACCACCCCCACGAGCTGAGTAGCTACCACGGCTCCCAGCGCTGGGAGAGAGAAGAAACCACCCCCACGAGCTGAGTAGCTACCACGGCACCAGCGCTGGGAGAGAGAAGAAACCACCCCCACGAGCTGAGTAGCTACCACGGCACCAGCGCTGGGAGAGAGAAGAAACCACCCCCACGAGCTGAGTAGCTACCACGGCTCCCAGCGCTGGGAGAGAGAAGAAACCACCCCCACGAGCTGAGTAGCTACCACGGCACCAGCGCTGGGAGAGAGAAGAAACCACCCCCACGAGCTAAGTAGCTACCATGGCTCCCAGCGCTGGGAGAGAGAAGAAACCACCCCCACGAGGTGAGTAGCTACCACGGCACCAGCGCTGGGAGAGAGAAGAAACCACCCAACGAGGTGAGTAGCTACCACGGCTCCCAGCGCTGGGAGAGAGAAGAAACCACCCCATGAGGTGAGTAGCTACCACGGCTCCAGCGCTGGGAGAGAGAAGAAACCACCCCCACGAGGTGAGTAGCTACCACGGCGCCAGTGCTGGGAGAGAGAAGAAACCACTCCCACGAGCTGAGTAGCTACCACGGCTCCCAGCGCTGGGAGAGAGAAGAAACCACCCCCACGAGGTGAGTAGCTACCACGGCTCCCAGCGCTGGGAGAGAGAAGAAACCACCCCCATGAGCTGAGTAGCTACCACGGCTCCCAGCGCTGGGAGAGAGAAGAAACCACCCCCAAGAGCTGAGTAGCTACCACGGCTCCCAGCGCTGGGAGAGAGAAGAAACCACCCCCACGAGCTGAGTAGCTACCACGGCTCCAGTGCTGGGAGAGAGAAGAAACCACCCTGACGAGGTGAGTAGCTACCACGGCTCCCAACGCTGGGAGAGAGAAGAAACCACCCAACGAGGTGAGTAGCTACCACGGCTCCCAGCGCTGGGAGAGAGAAGAAACCACCCCCACGAGCTGAGTAGCTACCACGGCACCAGCGCTGGGAGAGAGAAGAAACCACCCCCACGAGCTGAGTAGCTACCACGGCACCAGCGCTGGGAGAGAGAAGAAACCACCCCCACGAGCTGAGTAGCTACCACGGCTCCCAGTGCTGGGAGAGAGAAGAAACCACCCTCACGAGGTGAGTAGCTACCACGGCTCCCAACGCTGGGAGAGAGAAGAAACCACCCCCACGAGCTGAGTAGCTACCACGGCTCCAGCGCTGGGAGAGAGGAGAAACCACCCCCACGAGCTGAGTAGCTACCACGGCTCCAGCGCTGGGAGAGAGAAGAAACCACCCCCACGAGGTGAGTAGCTACCACGGCTCCCAACACTGGGAGAGAGAAGAAACCACCCCCACGAGCTGAGTAGCTACCACGGCTCCAGCGCTGGGAGAGAGAAGAAACCACCCCCACGAGGTGAGTAGCTACCACGGCACCAGTGCTGGGAGAGAGAAGAAACCACCCCACGAGCTGAGTAGCTACCACGGCTCCCAGCGCTGGGAGAGAGAAGAAACCACCCCCACGAGCTGAGTAGCTACCACAGCTCCAGCGCTGGGAGAGAGAAGAAACCACCCAACGAGGTGAGTAGCTACCATGGCTCCCAGCGCTGGGAGAGAGAAGAAACCACCCCCACGAGCTGAGTAGCTACCACGGCACCAGCGCTGGGAGAGAGAAGAAACCACCCCCACGAGCTGAGTAGCTACCACGGCTCCAGTGCTGGGAGAGAGAAGAAACCACCCTCACGAGGTGAGTAGCTACCACGGCTCCCAGCGCTGGGAGAGAGAAGAAACCACCCCCACGAGGTGAGTAGCTACCACGGCTCCCAGCGCTGGGAGAGAGAAGAAACCACCCCCACGAGGTGAGTAGCTACCACGGCACCAGCGCTGGGAGAGAGAAGAAACCACCCCCACGAGGTGAGTCGCTACCACGACTCCCAGTGCTGGTGCACTGTCTACACGACCACTTGACAGCACTGAAACTTGCAGCGCTCAGGGGGACGTTTCTTCACATCCCTGAGCGAGACAGTTTCCGCGCTGTAAAGTGGCCGTGTAGACAAGACCTACGAGGGCCGTATAGTTAGAGTGGTATAACCTTTCTGTATAGACAAGCCCTAATCCAATCAGAGCTGCCGTTTTCCTGGCATTTCCCTACAGGAAGTCTGTTCTCATGCCTTAGTGGCAGAGCCAGGACCCAGAGCTCTTGTCTGGCTCTTTGGCTCTGTAGGGCTAAATGCGCGTCACAAAGGAAGTCAGCATTCTACAGATGGGAAGCTAACGCAGGCACCAGAAAGTTACCCGCCTACATCCAGCATCAGGCACCTTAAATCGGGGCCCTGATATTTCAGAGCTGCCGAACCCCTGGATCTCTTGCTGCCGTGAGTGTCTGTGGGGAGATACTCAACATCTCCGAAACTCTGGCTGTTCATGGCCGTGCCCCCTTTTGGAGCCGAGGCTGGGATGTGTTGGCCAGGGTGGACAGCTGAACGCATGAAGAGCAGGACAGTTGCCTGAAGTCCTGTTACTAACAAAGAATTGGTTAAACTCTTATTACAGTTTAAAATAACACAACTGCTTTGAAAATGACTCCGGCTCCCATGCATTCCCTGTGTCCCAAACGGTCATTCAGCTTTCAAGGTGGCAGCTTCCTCATTCATTCTTAACTCTTTGTATTCGGACCATGTACAAATGATTGGCGATGGCCTTTCTCTCTAATAATATAGGGTGACCAGATGTCCCAATTTTATAGGGACAGTCCCTATATTTGGGGGTTTTTCTTATATAGGCACCTAGTACCCCCACCTGCTGTCCCAATTTTTCACATTTGCTGTCTGGTCACCCTGTAATAATTCTGAATAAAGTGCTGTAAGAGCTAAGGTGCTGTGGAAGCAGGACTCCTTCCAACACCCCCGTGTACCTATCTGAGAAGGTGCTTGAAGGTGGCTGAAATATTGTGTGAGTAGCAGGAGCATTTTATGCTCTTGAATAACAATAGAGAGACCGATTCCCTTCCAGAAAAGGTACTTTCTTACTAAATCCTCTACGCACCCTTCCCGTTTTGCACTTAAATTTATTTTCATCCAGGAAAAGTGAAATATCTATGGAATACGTGCTCCCTACATGTAGCGTAAATCTCACCAAAATACTTCTGTTTCTATTTGCACGATGTTACAATACTTTGATTGGAGTAAATTCATGACTTGTTTGTTTCCCATGCAAAATAAAACTGACATTTGAAATCTTGTGATAGGGTAATTTAGAAGGTTTAGTTTTTCATTTGTACTGTGTTTCGGCAAAGCTTAAATAAAACCTTTGTTACTAGCATAGCAACCTCATTTATTTCACTTTGTGTGTGTCCACGTGCAGCTTAACAGATCAATAAGAAATCCTCAGCAGCTCACGACCTCCTTCTTTTCTATGAGTAACTTATTTGCTTGTGACTGTAGGAGATGGAATGAGAAGATCTTGGAAACAATTGGACTAGACTAGAGCAAAGAATAGAAAAAGCACCCTGAGACTGTGCGTTGCTGTGTATGGTACAGAGTCCCCACACACATGTTGGTAGCACTTTCATAGCTTGGTGTGCCCATAGGTGTCAACTTTTGTCGGCACCGGTGGGTGCTCGCGCCCCCAGCCGCCCCCCCCCCACTCCACCCCTGGCCCCACCCCTTCCCCAAATCCCCATCCCCGCCTCCTCCCCGGGAAAAATTGGTGGGTGCTGAGCACCCACCAGCAGCTTCCCGCCAGCCCCCTTGTGCGTGCGCGCCCGCCCAACTCACCTTCCACCCAGCTCCCTCTTCCCCACCCAGGTCTCGCCCCCAGCTCCCTCTTCCCCACCCTTCACCCAACTCCCTCTTCCCCTCCCAGCACCCAGCTCCCTCTTCCCCACCCAGGTCTCAGCCCCAGCTCCCTCTTCCCCTCCCAGCACCCAGCTCCCTCTTCCCCACCCTTCACCCAGCTCCCTCTTCCCCACCCAGGTCTCGCCCCCAGCTCCCTCTTCCCCACCCTTCACCCAGCTCCCTCTTCCCAACCCTTCACCCAACTCCCTCTTCCCCACCCTTCACCCAGCTCCCTCTTCCCCACCCAGGTCTTGCCCCCAGCTCCCTCTTCCCCTCCCAGCACCCAGCTCCCTCTTCCCCACCCAGGTCTTGCCCCCAGCTGCTTCTTCCCCTCCCAGCACCCAACTCCCTCTTCCCCACCCAGGTCTCGCCCCCCAACCCCTCTTCCCCACCCGGTACCCAGACCTCTCTTCCCCACCCTTCACCCAACTCCCTCTTCCCGACCCAGGTCTCGCCCCCAGCTCCCTCTTCCCCACCCAGCACCCAGCTCCTTCTTCCCCACCCAGGTCTCGCCCCCCCGACCCCTCTTCCCCACCCGGTACCCAGCTCCAACTACCCCACCCCGCACCCACCCCACACTCCCTGCGGGGAGCCGGGCCCGCTGTGGCCCGGTGTGGAGCCGAGCCCGCGGGGGCTGAGCTGCAGCTGTGGAGGGGGGTTAGCTGCTGCGGGGGGAGGGAGGGAGCTGGCTGCCGCGGGAGGGGGCGCAGGCCCTGCATGCACCCACCCCACCCTGCACTCCCCGCACCCTCTACCCATCTAACTACAAGAAGCAGCGCACCCTGCTCCCACCCCCTCACACTCCGTCCCCCTCACGCCCCACTCACTGCACAGTGCCCACCCGCTGCGCACCAGGATCCCGCGCTGCGTCTACTTCTCAGCCAGGGGGACCCACCTCCTGCCACTGCCCAATTCCAACTGACCACCACGTGGGGGGCGGGAGGTAGCACTGACACAGACCCCGACCCCGGGCCCAGCCACGTCCCTTTCCACACCTCCTAGCCCCACCTCTCAGGCCCAGAGAGACCTGAGCAGCAGCCCGGACGGCCAATCCCAGCAGGGGGCCTGCCCACCTTGGCTGCACAGCTGAAAAGCAGCTGTTGCTGCTAAAAAAAGCACCTTGGCGAGAGGTGCCTCCAGCCAGGGAACCCAGAACGCGGATGGTGAGTTGGGCGGGCGGGCGGGTGGGTGCGCGCGTGGGGATGGCGGGGAGCTGCTGGTGGGTGCTCAGCACCCACCAATTTTTCTCCGTGGGTGCTCCAGCCCCAGAGCACCCATGGACTCAGCGCCTATGGGCGTGCCAGTAAAGTATATCTGAATGAAAGTGATGTGCGTGTGTGCCCTGGAGCGAGAGATTAGATCAGTTTGTACGAGTGCTGGGGAAAAAGGGCAGCTGACCTGCAGCCCGGCAGCAGGGATAGAGCAACTTAATCCAATTTGTGAAACGGTCTCAAAGCCTGAAATGTTCCCACGCCTTGAAACGAAAAGGCCATTCAGTCTGATCAAACATCCATCAGCACCAAGGGAGAAATTGCAAGTGCCGGAGTATATTTCCCTCCAGCAAGGTGAATAATATTAAAGGAATGCTCTTACTAGAGGTAAGGCTAAAGTTTTTGGCCTACTTTAAAATCATTACAGTCTAAATTATAGTCTGCCCACTGTGGCTTCCTCAGCAGGAAAATAAACCTTTTGCGGTTCCTCTTCCTACTGAGTTAGTACTTGCATTTTTTAGCTCTTCATTACCAGCCAAATTCTGTAGTCCTTAGCCAAAGTGCCACTGAATTCAATTATTACTACTATTACTAGCTGAGATCAGGGCCCTGGGGTGCTAGGCACTGTACAGACACACAGACAGCCCCTACCCTGAAGAGCTTATAGTCTAAATGGACAAATCTGGGACTCAGGAGATCTAGGGTAAATTCCTGCCTCTGCCACCAACTCTCATTGTGACCTTGGGCAAGTCACTTAATCTCCCTGTGCCTCAATTTCCCACCTGTAAAATGGAGATGATAATCTTTTCTCTGTCTTGCCTGTTTAGACTGTCAGCTATTTAGAGCAAGGACTGTCTCTTGGTCCTGCTCTACACTTTAAAAATTGGAATGACTTAGCTGCGTCACTTAGGGCTGTGAAAAATTTAGCACCTTCAGTGCTGTGGTTAGGTCAACCTAACCCCTGGTGTAGACGCAACTAGGGCAACAGGAGCATGCGTCTATCAATCTAGCTTCCATTTCTGAGTGGGTTAACTACATCAGCGGGAAAAGCCCGTCTGTCGATGTTGGAAGCGGCTACACGACAACACTGCAGCGCCATAGCTGTGCTGCCGTTGTAGACAGACCCTTGCTCTGTGCATATCCTGCACCTGGCACAATGGGGCCCCGATCTCAGCCTGTCGAAGCTACCCTAATAATAATCATACGAATTGGCAGATGCAGTCGCCGGCAAAGCAGGTGTCAGCTGATGCCAAGGTCCCCATGTCTCACTTGAATACTGACAAATCCACACCTGGAATCACTCTGGCTCACCTGTGTGTTAAGATCGCTGCAATAGGTATTAGAGTTATAAACGTGTTTAGTGGTCACACTTTATTGAGTACTTGTAAGTTGTTGCCCCTTGGGGGCGGGGAGGTTATTATGTGGGGGTCACAAGCCCGCCCAGCTCTGCAAGCAGCAGAAGTGAGGGTGGCAACGGAGCTCAAAGTCTGCTGTGAAAAGTGATATTGACAAATGGCTTCGCACCCTGTGTTAAACAGTAACTATTTTCAAAACCCTCTTCTGCTTATCACAATAATTCAATCCAAGTGTGTTTTAGGCTTAATTTAAAAGTGGTGAGAAAAGGTCAATCCGTTTAAAGAATCAGGTTATAAATTAGGCATTTAAAATAACGTTAAATATAAAAAATGTGTTTTGAATTGATAGGGGGGGGTTGCACTCGGGCGCTTGCTTTGTGCAAAGGGTCACCAATTCAGAAAGTTTGAGAACCACTGGGTTACACAGGGAAAGAGGAGAGAGACACTGGAAAAGGCCTGCAGGGGAAATACCTGGGGAGAGTGGTTCCCAACTCCCAAATCTTCCCCCCTCCATTTACTGCCTCAGCCCTGGCCTGTATCTCCAGTGCCAAGGACATCACAGATCCCCTTCTCTGCCAAGGGGGCTTGCATAGGTATTTCCTTTGTGCCAGGCCCCTGCCTCACTGAATAATTGCATAGATTCATTGGTGCTCCTCACCTTTTCCCTGCTTCTTTCTGTAACCCTTCTGCCAGTTGGAGTTGGCAGCAACACGGCCCGGGTTGAATATCTAGGGTTTCCTTTTCAAGAACACAACACAGAACCTGCTTGAGCCCCCACCCAGTAACCTAGGACAATTCCACACACACACACACACACACACACACACACACACCCTGGGTGCCTCTAGAGGCAATACTTCCCCACTCACAAGCACCGAGTCTGAGGGCTTGTCTACACTACCCGCCGGATCGGCAGATCCAGCGGAGGTCGATTTATTGCTTCTAGTATTTATGTGATAAATTCACCCATCGACGCTGGTACTCCACCAGAACTAGACGCACAAGCGGAGTCAACGGGAGAGCATCAGCTGTCGACTTACTGCAATGAAGACACCGCAGTAAGTGGATCTAACTCTATCGACTTCAGCTACGCTATTCTCCTGTGTGAATTTTCTGATGGTGAAAAAGGCCTGATCCTTGTGTGAAGCTTTTCCCACACTCACTGCATTTGCAGGGCTTCTCACATGTGTGGATTCTCTGATGATTAGAAAGGGCTGATCTCTGAGTGAAGGTTTTCCCACACTCACTGCATTCATAAGGCCTCGCTCCGGTGTGGATTTTCTGATGGTTAATAAAGTGCGAGCTGCTATTGGCGTTTTTCCCACACTCACTGCATTCATAGGGCCTCGCTCCGGTGTGGATTTTCTGATGGTTAATAAAGTGCGAGCTGCTATTGCCGTTTTTCCCACACTCACTGCATTCATAGGGCCTCGCTCCGGTGTGGATTTTCTGATGGTTAATAAAGTGCGAGCTGCTATTGCCGTTTTTCCCACACACACTGCATTCATAGGGCCTCGCTCCTGTATGGATTCTCTGATGGTTAATAAAGTTCGAGCTGCTATTGACGTTTTTCCCACACTCACTGCATTCATAGGGCCTCGCTCCAGTATGGATTCTCTGATGGTTAATAAAGTGCGAGCTGCTATTGACGTTTTATGGATTCTCTGATGGTTAATAAAGTGCGAGCTGCTATTGACGTTTTTCCACACTCATGGTATTTATAAGGCCTCTCCCCTGTGTGGATTCTCTGATGCGGAGAAGGGTCTGAGCCGCGAGTGAAGTTTTTTCCACATTCAGTGCATGTATTTTTTCTCTTTCCCCTGAGGATTTCCTGCTGTGTGGCGGTTTCCTTGACACCCTTCTGAGTTCCCTGACAGGAAATAAATTGACCCACTTTCTCCCCTGGCTGGTTTCCTTGCTCTCTTTCTGGTCTGTGCTGAATCTCACAGGATTTTCCCAGCTCATGACTCCTGGACACATTCCTTTTCGGTGTTTGCAATAAGTCTCTGTGTTTATCCACTTGCTCAACATTTTCCCGCTGAGAATTCTGCTCCTCGTTCTCACATACCATTGCGTCACCTGCTGTGATAGAGACAGAAACCTCAACTAGGGATGGAAAGGGGAAGACCAAACCAAAACAAGTGGTCAAATAGAGAGAGAGGTCAAATAGAAAACAGGAACTGAACTTCCCCCAAATAGGAGAGAGGAGGGGGGGATCAATTCAGCCTTCACATTCCATCCAAATTTGCAGGGGGAAGGGAGGAAGCTACTGTCTGGTGTCTGCTAGGCTCAATAGGAAGCTATTTTTACCCTGAGGATATGACCCCTACTAGGGACAATAATGAACCAAGAGTTTTCCCAAGGACTTTGTAGGGCATTCCAGATGCTTCCTTCAGGCACTTACAGATTCTGAGTTGGTTTAATGTTTCCTCATCTGGCCCCAAGATTTTACTGATTTAAGATGGGCTGGGGTTGAAATAACAGAACTTTGTGTGTGTGTGTGTGTAACAAATGTCCCATGAATTCATCTTATCTAACTTGTCTTCTTTCCCCTGAGCAGGGTTCCCAGTTTCCAAAACTGGTATCATCTTCCAGCTGGAACAAGGGGAAGAGCCAATGTCCCCAGATCTCCAGGGCTCAGAGGAAAGAGAGATCCTGAGGGGCATCTGCACAGGTGAGAGGTCTAAACATTAGTAATGTGTCCAAATACTTACCTTTACACCTAATGTACATATATTTGGGTGTGAGCTTTAGCTCGTTATTTGATGTCTTTCAGTCAGTTCTGCACACTACCTGTATTCAAGAACTCAATTTAACAGCAGATGTTTATTTCACACAACAGCTATTCATACTTACAATCAATTATCTACTTACAGTAAACATATATAATGTAGGAAACACTGCAACTCTTTTGGAGTCTTAACTCTACCACCAACCTCTTTGGTTTAAAATGTTTAGCTCCTCCAAGTTTAATAATTTTAGATGGTGAAGAACACTTAAGAGTTTAGGAAATACCCATTTCTAAATCTCAACTTGTTACAAAAACCAAAACCTACAGAAGGCCCAAATAAATCATCTCACATGGACACAGAGTTTACAGTTAAGATTCTCTTAAATTAAATTCTCTCTCAGAGACAACAAGAAGTTCTATATATAGAATCTGATCCAGTTACTTCACTGGGCTTTGGAGTAGACCCTTGTGTGTTATAAGAACTCATTTGCATAAGTTTACACCTGAGCACAGACCCTCTTGCTATTGTGATAAGTTGAGACTTTAACATACATCACATAGCTCTCAATTATGAACCTAACTAGCCTTAGGAACCCGTTTTAATCTGCATATGAATTTGCTAGTCTCCCCTTCTTTTTTGAAGGCAGGCAGTCATTTGGAATCACAGACTGTCAAAAGTCTAATACAGATATTGTATTTGTTGTAAAGCTCTAAATACGGTCATTTTGCAGGGCTTTTACTACTAAAGGAAACATTCAAAAAAGTAGCCATTAAGCATCCTTGAAATCCTGGTCCAAGCTTGTTAAATGTTTATTTGTATGGCAATATTCCCCCTGCCCCCAGCCAAGTGTTTTCATTTCTGGACTTCAACATTAAGGCAAGTTTTCCTGGGTAAGAGTTTAACTCATGAATGCATGTCAAGCTGAGAGCTTAAAATAGGATTTCACCACAGAACTATTTATCACCTCTAATTTTTACAATTTAACTGCTGTCAAACTGGATTATCTGAATTAATTTCATTCAGATTCCGTTCTATTCATTTGCAAAGATGAGGTAGTGAACCTAGTACTATAGGAGGGGCAAGGTGGTTCCAGCTCTTGAAATTGACTTACAAGCATGCAATTTCATTTCTAGTAACCATCTGCTTCTCCTAGCTACAAGACTGCTTACTGTTTTAGTCAACAGTCCCACTTGTTTATTTGCAACAAAGCAAACCAATGCAATACAAACAAACCCAACTGAGTAATACAGACAACTGCTGTTCTGGGAATCCTGAGGATTCTTGTACAAATTATTTGTCAACAGCATCAAATAGCAATATTTATTTCCCTACTTGCTTTATTTTAAATAGCACTTTTTTTACGTTAACCCCTTTTCATAAATATGCTTTTTTTTAAAGTATGCTCAAGTCCTAAAAGCAATGATGTAATCACAGAGCATTGTAAAAATATGCCCTTTACCTTTTATGTTCTGCACACCATGTTATGCTGTATTCTCCTAAAATCTTAAACTTATATACCTTAGCTACATTAACTCCATTTGCTTTCCCCATACACTTAGAATTTATATTTAAAATGAGACCTAACCTTGTATTTCCCAATCCCCAGTGAAAACTTTCCTGGCATCATCTTATTTCTAGTTGAAAATTCTCTCTTTTTAAGTTAGAGAATCCGGTTTTGATCTCATGTGAAGTGCAGGACTATAACTGACTAATTCTGTACGTAGACTGTAATAGTACCTTTTGGAAATGAACTGTAGTGTAAAAAATGGTTCTCAAAAATCAGGTACAAGAAAAAACTTTCCATATATTCATTGTTATTCCTCTAAAACGCCTTCACTGAGAATTCTAACTTTTTCAATGCAACATGTTGTCTTTAAAAAAAGAGTTACCACTTATTATGCATTACAGGAAGGCTCATTAAAACAAAGATATTCGTTTTTGTGTAGAAAAGTAAAATATACCTTTGAAAAAAACAGATTTAAGCAAATCCATTTGTATAGTAAAAATTACTTTTAAGAATTGAAGTTACCTTAGCTAAACTTTAGCTTTGAGACTAATTCACTCGTTTTTTGTCTAAAATGTGTATATATAAAAACCCATGTGCTTAACAAAGATTATACTTGATCATAATCTCAACTAAACTTTCAACCTGAAAGTGATCAACTAATGAATGGAACTGTATGAATCAAGTTAAGGTATCAGTGGTTACTACACATACCACACCTTCCGGGATACTACTGAGCCATCTACATGTGACACAAAGTCTTCTTCATTGTCATCGTAACATTCACCACCCATGACTTCATTCCCAGTGTGCCCCCTTCATGATAATCCGTTGGTCTTTCATACCGTTCTTGGTATCTGTTAATATTGTCTAAATTGTTCCATTCTGGTTTGTCTGGGTCTTCTAAATAATTTTTTGAGATTAGACTGTTCACTGGATGTTTTATTTCTTTTTCTATACTGTCAGGGTAAGAGTCCACATCATCTGATTGATTGGAGAACATCTATTTGAGACTCTTTTTGAATATCTGATGGTGGAATGTAGTTCTTAGCAAAGTAGTGACCACGGAACGTCCATCTTCTCCTATAGCAGATAATTCCAACCAAAACACTTACAAGTATCAGAAAGAGAGCCCCACCCACTGCACTAGCGATGATGGTTCCCCAATTGTCTTTCTGCATTTCTGGCAAGGTTGATGTTGGAAAATGCATTAGTTTTGGTTCTGTTGCTAAACCTGTGATGCCATCAGTTGAAGGATGCCAAGGAACCGTGGGTGGTCATGTAGTAGGAGGAGGAGGATCTAATGGAAAGAGGAACGGGCTAGACAAGACACAGAAGGAGGCAAAGAATGTCAATTCAAGCTAAATCAGTAGAGGGTTTATAAGAAAGCCAAGTTGATGAATATGTAAATATGTTCTCTACTAACAGACAATAGTTTTTTATTCTTAAATTTCTAAGAAGTTTGAGCAATTATAAAGTACTTTTGCAATACAGATTATAGTTTTTCAACTAATTTTGAATTGGCTTCTGTGTATTCATTTTGGGCTATATGATAAGCAGAGTGGGGAACTGCTTTTGTAGCACAAAAGCAATCACTGTCAAATTTTAAAATAACCATTAATTCTCCTGAAAGAACGGAGAAGTTCCTTTCAGTTTATGTAGATTTTATAGTTTTTTATTTCCAACCAGTTTTATCTCATCCATGGAGGATATTATCTACCACGAAACACCAAAACCAAAATAAAACCAACCACTAACCAATTCCTCAGCCAAAGATAAGAAATATTGATTGAAAAATTAATACTGGTGAAGGACAAACAGTATCTTCACTTTTAACTTAAAGTCTTATTAAATTTTGAAATTGTTTAGTGCATTAAAAGAAACTCAAAGAATGAAAAACTATACATTGTGGGTTAAGTTAGCAGAAAGTAATTTTCATTGTTTTCCCCAAAACGTTGACTCTGTTAATAGAACCTCAACAGCCTAAGTGGTGAACGGTGAAGGAACTCAAAGTTAAATTATGTTATGCAGTTCTTTGGTTATGAATTTTCTTTTAAGAGAATGATCTCAGCAGTGTAACAATGCAACTTTATATTTTAAACCACTGTTTGAGAAAAATATTCTACAGAAACCAGTTGAAGTCACTAAAAATAGTTTCCTGCAGTATGTAAATAACTAGTATATTTCCAGAATGTAGATTGGTTTAATTTGTTTTTAATAAATTTTTAAAAAAATTTCCAAGTTCCCTGTCTCCTTCCTAATGGCACACATTCTGAGTTTTATCTGGCTCTCAAGGGCATGCACTGAAGCATCACTTATAAAATCTGCTGCTGGGGTAGTACGAGACTTTTTTCTTTTGATTTTCTAAGTCAACTGGCGACGTACACGCTTCTATGTGTAAAAACCACCTGGAATCATATAAGACTGCCTAATATCTGCAAGTGGTTTAAAATGAAGAGACTTCATGATCTCTTAAATTGCAAAATCACAAACAATATATTCAGTATGGTTTCTTAAGCGCTGTACGAATTAGTAGCTTATCACCAGCTGCAAGCTTAACGTACAGAGCCAAACATGCAGCTAAAATCTCTTTCATTTGTCAACTGATCTCAAATTAGGTAGTATGGATGTTGCCAATAATGCTGTCTTCCCCAAAGAGGGAGGGAAACACTTTCTCTTAGGAGGTGGTAGAGTTTACTTCCGTATCTTTAGTACCATCTCTCAGGGCTAGTATATCGTCTCAGACACTACTGTGGTACTTTTAAGTACTATGATTTACAGACAGCATGCATGATGGAACGATATTAGCCCTGGAAATAGTAGCAGTACTAGTAGGGTAATGGTTTATTTCCATTTGTCCTTCCCAGTTTTATATTATCTTTAATCAAAGACTGAGTTTTAGGTAACCTGTTATAGAACGTGGCTAAAAAACCTCATTCAACTAGACACCTAATCCAATTTCTGACACAGTATTTTAAACAAAGCATGCTTAGGAAGTGAAGGGAGAAACAACAACTCACCTAAAATGTAGATTGTCTTTTGATCACTTCTTTGTCCAAGGGAATTGGTCACCTTACAGCCGTAAGTTCCAGTATAATTGTAAGTCAATGGACTGTTGAAATGCAGAGTATTATTTGAAGACATTAAACCTTCAGGCCATTGCCCATCCAACCTGAAATAGACAATATTTGGAGGAAGTTTAAGCATTCTCAGAATGTACACAATAAAATTTAAATGCAAAATGTATTATCTGAAAAAGTTTCACTATAATTATTTTATGTTTAAAATAGCTTGCTCTGTGGAATGCAATTATTTTGTTACATTAAAGTCCTTTCGGTTGAATGGGCTCTTGAGGAAAAGGGAGGAAAGGAGCAGAAATCCCTTTCAATAGATCTTAAACTACTGAAGTAAGAGGAGGAAGCCAATGTAGTGTAATCCTCCTTTATCTATCATAAGAACATGAGAACAGCCAGATTGGGTCAGACCAAAGGTCCATCTAGCCCAGTGTCCTGTCTTCCGACAGTGGCCAATGCCAGGTGCCCCAAAGGGAATGAACAGGGAATCATCAACTGATCCATCCCCTGTTGCCCATTCCCAGCTTCTGGCAAACAGAGGCTAAGGACACCATCCCTGCCCATCCTGGCTAATAGCCATTGATGGACCTGTCCTCCGTGACTGTGCGTTATCTGTGTAAACATAAACCATAAGGCCCTGTAGGAATAGCACCGGATTGTGGCTCAAGTTGTTGACAGGCTGAGTGAGTATGGCTGGGGGACAGTGGCTCTATGCGGCATTGTACCTCGGCAGCCCTCCAGGAAAATTTCCATGAAAGCTAACCCCAGACCAAGTCCTCACCACCTCCATGAAAAAGGAAGGTGAGGTGCAGGGGTGGGAGAGGAAGCGATGGTGGTTTGTCTCCTCAGGGAGCCAGACTGTAAAAGCAGAGTAAGGTCATGAGAAGTCCAGAGGCACTGGCCCTTCCAGAGGACACCCCAGCCTTTTGCAAATGGCTGGGATTTCTCTATGGAAGCTGGGTTATCTATGCAGCCAGAAGAAAAACAGACTCCTCTAGGGATCTACCCAACCACCTACCCAGCAGGATGAAGCCACAAAAAGTCACTGACTGTCAATTCACAGATATTGCTGTGTAATTTCACCCGTCCCATGGGCTTTTCCTTGGCAGGCCATGATCTGGCTCAGGACTTTTTTTACATCAGCGGTCAGGGCCAGAGCCTGAAATCCTGACACAGGCAAAACCTCCAGTGAAGTCAGCTCTACTCTTTCTACTCTTATTTTCCTGGGCCCAAAACAGACTTCGTTTGTCTTTCAGGATACGGTTTTGTAGGCTGTTATTCTGCCATGTGGATAATATCCTTGATTCCCTTTATTAAACCGAGAAAGTCAAGTGCTGAAATGCTACTACGGTACATAGAATTACTCTGACAATATTGTTCCCCCTCACAATATTATTAATTCCTAATTTGGAACATTTTCCCCCGTGCAGAAGGCCAACACAAGGTCTGTGAATCACCAAAGCCCTCAAAATAGGACCTCGGTGGGACTTGAGTGGTTCAGATGCCTGTTATGGGCCCCCTGAATTTCACCCAATATGCATAGGGCAGGTTAAGCTCCATAGTAGATATTTATCTAATCAGGTCCATAATCTCTCTTTTAAAAACTCCCCAGCCGCTTATCTATGTGGTAAACTAGGGAGCCGTCTATCTGGAGAGTTTTAAAAATGCTTTTGATGGGAACTTCTTTTTCCTGTAAAAACAAAGAAAATTCAAACCGCAAAAGCTTTAGGGTTCTGATTTAAGAGCACAAAACAGAATTGCTGAAGATCCATTCTGATACTCCATGCTTATTCATTGCATGGAAGGCTTCTGTCTAAACTGTTTTTTCAATTAGAAATTGGGTTTTTCATAGAAGTACAGGATTAGTTATTTGACAAAACGATTTTTTGTGTGAAAAGTATCTGCTTTCTGGAGAAAATTTTGAATTTCTGTCAAAGAACTGAAAACCTCAAAACCAAAACCTTTTGTTTTTTAGGCTTTTTTTTTATGAAAAGTCAAAATTTTCAGCAGAACCCCCTCAGCCAGCGTTTTCCAACCAGATCTGATTCAAAGAGCCTGAACAATATGTACAATATGCTACATAATAATCCCTTCCATATGCTGTGTCCTGCAGAAGCTAGGCACAACAGAACAATTTGGGGGAAAGCACAGGTTATTTGCCTTAGCTACACATTTCCTTGCTTTGGTGAGTTTAAATTAGACTCTGTGTGTTATTCTACCCCCAACTCTGTTAAAGTCTCTCAATGCCTGCCCATGAATCATTGGAAGTATTAGTTACTTCAAAAGCACCTTTGAAAAAAATCAAGAGGTTTGCCACAACATTTCTGGTGCAAAGACCTCAATGAGAATGTTTGTAACTCATGTGGGTAGGGCGGGTTTCATCTCTGTAAATAATGCCTGGGAAGGTGGGCAGCGAGTTAATTTTGGTTGGTCAATAAACGATTGAGGACGGACATTTCAAATGAGGCCCTCTGCTACCCTACAACCCGTTATGGCACGGGATAGCACTGGGGCTGGAGCGGCTGTTCAAGCTAAGGGGCAGTGTCAGGCCAAGAGGATGTAACTTCTACCCCAAGATCCCGCCAGCGCGGAATGTTCTGCTGCTTTAGTATAGGCCTAAACACTCCTCTGGTGCCCCCCTGAGTGAGTCTAAAGGTGTTTAGTGCCTGTTGTTTCCATTGAAATGTATCTCCGTTTGTGGGGTTGTTTATTTACTGCTCTTTGCCAGGTCTGGTTCCTATGGTTGGGGTAGTTCTGCCTTTATTAAACGTTTGACTTGTAATTGTATTTTCTTTTTGTGTGTGTTGCGAGGCCTTAAATGAATGGAGACCTTAGAAAGTATTATTTAGTATGCCCTAGTCAGTAGCCTGGATCTAGTAGCCCTAGTCAGTGGCCAGGATCCCATGGTGTTAGGGGCTGTATAAACACAGAACAACCCTTTGGATGTCATGTCTCCCTGACAGCCTTTCCCTCCTACTGCGCTGGCCTGGCCGGGCACTCGACATAAGCTGCAGCACGGAGCATAGCGACTATCATTGCATCGGTCCCTGGGGGGCTTGACACTCTGATCTCACGTGGCCTTTCTGGGGTGAGGTTTCTAAGAAGTGGAGTAGCAGTTGAGCAGTGTTTACGGGAAGGAGGGAGAGCCCGCACGCAATGGGGGAGCAGTTATGTATTATTGGGGGAGCCTGCGGTTAAATGAAAAGCACAAAGCGAAGTAGCCCCCAGCCTTTGAAGACGTGGAGCTGAGCTTTCTTGTTCAGCCCACCTACAATGAAAATGGAGACATGTTTGAAAAATTAACTCACTCCTGCCTTTCCTCAAAGGGACCTGCAAGGACTACACAGAGGGCTCTTTACAGGGGGGGAAACCGAGGCATAGAGTGGAAAATGACTTGGCCGGAACTATTTACAGATGGCTGGGGAGTGGTCGGCTATTCCACACAGTGGTGAGACATTAACAGAGCATTCTAAGAAGGGAGTGCAGTCATGGAGGAGCGGGGGGAACTCAACTGGAAACCAGATCAGCAGCTATGGAAGCCAGGCATGGGCTCTGAACCCACATGATTCATAAATAAATACAGTCTCCTACAGGTTAGGACATTTTCCTTAAAAAAACAAACAAAGCAAACAAAAAATAATACAAACCTCTGAAAACAAGTTAAAAACAAAAAAGTAAAAACGTTCCCATTGTAAACCACACTCCTCCGTACACCAAGCTTCGCTCCTGTATAATTCTGTACACACTTACAGCTCTAGTGGGTTGCATTGTTTGTGCATCTGTGAGGACTCCCCGGCTTCTGAGACTCAAAGCAAAGAGCGGGGGAAGGGAAGTTCCCACTAGACGGCATACCTCGGAAACAACTAACCAGGGTGCATTGGTTTCACCCGTGGCTGCTTCTGACCTGTTCCTTAAGAAGGGGAATATAAAATAAACTCAGGTGAATCTTGGAGAAGCAGAGGTGTAGGAAGATTCAAGTATTTCCCCCAGCGCAGCCCAGATCGCAGCTGAAGGCACTCAGAACACAGTGACACAATGAAGAAGACAGCTGTTCAAATCAGGACCTTCCCTCCCCCTCCACAGCCAGCTTCCCCAAGCGAAACTTTCTTGCTAATTCTCTGGTCCTCGCTCAGTTTATATTCCAGGACTCAGCAGGTCACGGCCACTCATGGATGTGCCCATACGACATCAAAAGAGGGCTACTGGCAAGACATCAAGTAAGGCAGGACCTAATGAGTTCAAGACCCAGTCCCGCTGGGATGGATGGTAACCTCCAGCCTCTCAGAAGAGTCTCTGGGTAGCTGAGCTCTGGAATGAGATATGAATGTTCCCATGCAACAGGCAGGCAGTCACTGGTGAGAGTTTTCTCTTTTACACCCAATGGATAGAGGAGCTCCTGACTCCTGAATTAGGCTGTGCAGGTGGATCTCTGCCATTTTCTGGGGCAAGAGGACGTCTTGCATCCATGAATGATTGAGAAGGTCTTCAAGGGATGGCCTGTCGGACGGCCTCAAGGCCAGACACCATTGAATGAGGTGCTGGCACTCTGGGGAGAGAAAAGAAACAGTCGGTGAGAATGTGCTGCTGAGTAATGTCGGTGAAGCCTACAAGCCTCCCTCTTCTACCACCTGCAAGTCTGTTTGGGGATCTGCCTTTCTTGCTTCACAGGACAGATGACCATGGCTGTGGCTAGGCCCTGGTCTACACGAGGGGAGGCGGCGGGGAATCGATCGAGGATACGCAACTTCAGCTACGAGAATAGCATAGCTGAAGTCGACGTAGTTAGATCGACTCACCGCAGCGTCTTCACGGCGGGGAGTCGGCTGCTGCCGTCCCCCGTCGACTCCGCCTGCGCCTCTCGCAGCGGTGGAGTACAAGAGTCGACGGGAGAGCGCTTGGGGGTTGAGACCCCCGGCAGATTGATCTCACAGTGTCCATCCCCGCCGGAGTGCAGACCTGCCCTAGGTGTGGTTTCTGAGTTACTCCCACCACCCTAGGACGTGGGTGAACCAGTTCCCATCTTTGGAAGGAGACTCCGAAAATACACAAGGGAGCAAATTTGCAGTGCAAGTCCGTGAGCAAGCCAACCTCCCCTGCCATTCATACACAGGCTAAGAGCAAAAATCCACTTTCCCTTCCCCAGTGAGATGATTGAACCGGAGAGCTACGCGGTTCAATCTCTTTTGTCATTTCCACGTTCTGTCAGACTGCTTCAGCAGCCAGCTGCAGTAGCCACACTAAAGACCTCAGCAAGTGGCAGGAGAGTCCAGTGCTGACGTGAACTACAACAGTGAGCTCTGAGGCAGCTAAGGCAGAGAAGACAGCGGGGTCCCCAGCATTTCCCTGGGATTTAATAGCATCAAACATCTCACTGAGTTTAAGACAAGAAGGGACCACTAGATCACAGACTCATGCCTTGCACGTCTCACTGGTTGCATGAAGTGATGGTAAATGCACCTCTATATTATTGCTCTGTCAGTGTGGCATTCAGGCTAAGCAGCTGTTTGCCCAACTCTAACACTAAAAGGAGAGTGCTCACCTGGAGAGACCCTCTGCCGGAAGGAGACCTGGCCCTTAATAATCTCCTCGTCATGTTCAAAGGGGATATCCCCGCAGACCATGTCATACAGCAGGATCCCCAAAGACCAGACTGCAGCTGACCTGCCGTGATACCGGCGATAGCAGATCCATTCCGGGGGGCTGTACACTCTGGTCCCTGTAGAGATTAGAGGAGCATGGTTAGCAGAAATATTTCCTCTTTTACCCTAAGCAGAGCATCCAGTTATTAATTTTTTTTCAGGTGTTATCAGGGTGACCAAGAAACCAAGTCAGGTATGTCAGCCCCAAATTCAGGCTGCAATATCTTAATATTGTTCAACTATCAGCCCAGTTTGATTGGGATTTAAATTCTTAGCAGTTTTAGCAATTGCAGAGTTGCACAAGGGCATCGACTACAAATGAAGCAGAACCAAATGGAGTGCAAACAAACATGTTTTCCAGCTGCAATACAAGCCACAATAAGAAACAGGTTTCTTAAGGCCACTGTTATCCTGACTTTATCTCTGTCAATGTAACCATTTCTGTCATAACCATACAGCTAAGGGTAGCCTAGAATTCCTCCTTACCTGTAAGGGGTTAAGGAGCTCGAATAACCTGGTTGGCACCTAACCAAAAGGACCAACGGGGAAAGAAAATACTTTCAAATCTGGGGGAATCCGGGGGGGGGGAGGGGGTTTGTTTGGGCTCTTTGTTTGTGTGTCCTCTTGGAGCCAGGCAGAAAAACATCTCTTAAGAACCTACCTAAAAAGAATTACAAATATAGTAAGTAAAAGCCAGGGAAGGCGTTCGATTATTTTTTGTTTTAGCTTGTGAATGTTCCCTTTGCTAGAGGGGGGTTTATTCCTGTTTTTTGTAACTTTGAACTAAGCCCAGAGGAAGTTCCTCTGTGTTTGTGAATCTTTTGTTACCCTGTAAGATGATCTTCCATCCTGATTTTACAGAGGCGATTCTTTTACCTTTTCTTTAAATAAAATTCTTCTTTTAAGAACCTGATTGATTTCATTATCCTAAGATCCAGGGGTTTTGATCTGTGCTCACTTTGTAACCAGTTGGGTAGGATATTATTCTCAAGCCTCCCCAGGGAAGGGGGTGTAGGGCTTGGGGGGATATTTTGGAGGAGATAGGACTCCAAGTGGCCCTCCCTGAATGTTTGTTTAAATCACTTGGTGGTGGTAGCATACTGTCCAAGGACAAAAGGGATTTGTGCCTTGGGGAAGTTTTCACCTAAGCTGGTAGAAATAAGCTTAGGGGGTCGTTCATGCGGCTCCCCACATCTGTACCCCAGAGTTCAGAGTGGGGAGGGAACCCTGACAATTTCTCCCAGAGGTAAAGAGAGAGGCAGCTTGCAGATGCTTCAGTCCATGGTGACCCAGTGCAGATGGAGCATTTGGGGAGGGGCTGAGGCCTTGTCTACTGCACAAGGACCCCAGACAACCTTACAGTCCTTTCTACGTAGAAGGGTTTCCTTGCTTAACCCAAAGAGAGGCAGATACTTGAAGAGTTTATTCCTTTTTTGGCACTGACTGGTGTTGAGTCAGCCAGGTATAAAGCCAGCCTACTCCAAAGCTGTGGACAAAGGTTTGTTGTACAACATCAAGGGAGTGGTCTTAGTTTGTACAATTGTGCATGGGATAAGTATGCTTGGAACTCAGATTCCACCCTGCTTTTGGCCTCCGCAGATGCTTACGCCCTTTGTCTTTGTTGTATTTGATCTCTTCCCTTCTGGCAGGAAGAGGAGACTGAGGTCAGAGCTCCTTGTCTGGTTTCTGGCCACGTGACTGTTGTTTACAAACTTTGGGTTGTAAAAAGAAACCTGATGTCCCACCAGAGGGGGCACCACTAGCTTGGGAAATTCTGCAGAAGAGAGGGGTGGCTGGGAGGGGCAAACCCGTCCCTTGTCATCAACCGTTAAATTAAAAACAAAATATGCAGCAGCCATCCGGCAGGGCAGAAGCAAAACAAACCCTCGACAACAAACAGTGATTTTTTTTTTAAAGTCAACAGCCCTATCCTGAATATGCCTTTCAAGTGGGTCAGAAAGAGTGCCTGCCGCTCTGTTTATTTGTGCCCCACCCAGATCCCTGCACCAAGGTCAAACACTCCTCCCTGGGTCTGTAGCTCCCTCCTCCCTAAAAGATCAGACTCAGGTGCCTATAGGCAGCAGAGGAAAGGGAGCCAGCTATAAGCAGATCTCCCACAGATCCTATTTTGCAACATTCATCCCGTGACAAAACACAACTTTCCAATGAAATAAATAATTTAGCGAGATGGCGGAGACAGCAGCTTCCCCTCTTGATCCCCTCCCCACACGCATGTCCACCTGTCCTCACGGAAAAAACGGTACAAGAGCCCTCTTCTTTATCGCGGGGGGGGAGGAACAACACACACGTCCCCTCCCCTGCATTCTAGCTGCTAGATTAGGTTAGGAGCCAGCATCTGAGCAGCCATGGCTGCAGACAGGTTTAACTCAATCTTTCCCCATCTATGAGGTGAGGCAGATCCTGTTTGCACCACCCCTGGAGGGTGGAAAACCAGCCAGATCCCTGCTGAAATGCTACAGATGCAATGGTGTTAGGATAGAGATATTCAGGCCTGTTTGCAAAGGCCTGTACTTTAAGAAGTTAGGTGTATTCTTATCACTTAACTAGTTATAGAGATATAAAACAAGAATCAAAATCACAGTCTGCCTGTTTATAGGCTCTCTCTCACTGTGAGAGTTTAAGGCCGTGTTCTTAGACTAAGATCTTTGGCTAAGCAGCAGAGTCAGCCATGAGCTGGGAAGCGAACGGTCACATCCTCACATTCCAATCAGGCAATCTGGGGCTGTTGGAAAGGGGATCCGATCTATCCCCTCCAGAGAAAGGGAAGAGCCTAGAAGATTTAAAGGAAACTTAGTTTGATAGCATACTGTCTGGCAAGAACTCACTTATCAAGAGCTGGGGTGTGAAATCCTCATTTCTGTGTTGTTCTATCACTGTAGTCCCCATTTCCCTATTGTTTGTCTGTATAATCTATCTCTGTCTGGTTCAGTGATGGCTTCTGTCTGCTGTATAATTCATTTTGCGGGGTGTAAACTAATTCAGGTGGTGGGATATAATTGATTAGATAATAATCATGTTACAATAGGTTAGGATTGGTTAGTTACATTTCAGTACAATGATTGGTTAAGGTATAGCTAAGCAGAACTCAAGTTTTACAATACAGTCTGTAGTCAATCAGGAAGGAAGGAGGGGGCGGGGGGGAATAGGGTGACCAGACAGCAAGTGTGAAAAATCGGGACAGGGGGTGGTGGTAATAGAAGCCTATACAAGAAAAAGCCCCAAATATCGGTACTGTCCCTATAAAATCGGGACATCTGGTCACCCTAGGGGGGAATGGGAACAGGGAATGGGGGTGGGGGAATTGGAATCATGTTTTGCTAGAGGAGGGAAAGGGAACAGGGACACAGGTAAGGCTCTGTGGGGTCAGAGCTGGGAAGGGGGACACTAAGGAAGGAAATTGGAATTGTTGCTTGCTGGAAGTTCACCCCAATAAACATTGAATTGTTTGCACCTTTGGACTCTCTGTTCATGCGAGAAGGACCAGGGAAGTAAGCGGGTGAAGGAATAAGCCCTCTAACAGATGGACCTAGAGAAAACCAAATCACTGGAACCAGAGCCCTACTTTCTCCTCTCATTGCTCACAGGGACTCCAGAGACTGATGCTTGTGAGTTCACACCCGGTTTCTGCCATGTGCCCCCCCCAGCCCCTGCATGACATGGGCGGCTACCACCGGTTAACACCCAACGAAAGGGCAAACACATCTGTGAAACGCTTTTTGAATACAAGGCGGGGAGGAAAACCCCAAAAGTATCAACGCTGCAGATCACACAACAGTATATTTAGCAAATGACAATGGCAGGGGGAGGAGGGAACAAAACATTCCCTGGCTGGGAAGTTACTGAACATTTACAGGCAGGGAACAACCCATTTCAAAGAGGAATTGCCCTGGCTTCCCTCCCTACGCAGATCAAATAGAAGGGGATGGAAACAGACACTCACCATCAAAATCAGTGTACACTGTGTCCTTGAGTACTGCCGCAGACCCAAAATCTATGAGTTTCAGCTCCCCACTGTTCAGATCAATGAGGATGTTCTCGCCCTTGATGTCCCGGTGCAATACCCCACAGCTATGACAGTGCCGAACCGCCTCCAGAACCTGGTGGAAAAAGCCGCGGGCGAGCTCCTCAGGGAGAGCACCCCGCTCCGTAATGAAGTCAAACAGGTCCTGCACAGCATCTGGTCGCTCCAAAACCAAGACGAAGCTGTCCGGACTCTCAAACCAGTCCAAGAGCCGAATGACCCCCCGGAAGCCTGAGCCGACTTTCTTCAGGAGCAGGATCTCCATGGGCACTCTGCTCCCACCCGGCTGCACAGAGAGGGAAAGGAGAGCTCCATCAGAGGCAGGCAAATCGACACACAAAGTCAAGAGCTACCCACGACACTGGCTGCAACCTTCGCTACAGAGCCAAGACCATGCAATGCAGAGCCACAGCCGATATTCCTGCCCAAGGCACTTACCAGCTCGCCCCAGTCAGAAATCCGGTCCCGGGCCACGTGCTTCATGGCTACCTGCAACACAAACAGAACCAGACAGACCATCAGAATCCGGTCAGGCAACCCCAGAAAGAGGGGAGGCAAACAAGGGACCAGCGAGGGGGATGCAAGATGGTGGCTATGCCAGGGCAAAGCAAAGGAGATGTAACTGGGTAAGGGACGGGTCTCTCACCAAAGGTGGAGCTCTATAGAGCAGCACGCCTGGGGAGCGGGCTGTGGGGGGTCCCTGTCCAGGCTCTACTCACCGGGGCACTGTCCGACAGGCGGGTGCCCGAGTAGACAGAACCAAAGCCACCACTGCCCAGCAGTGGGCCCACCTGGTACAGGTTCTCCAATGGCTCCTCGTCCTTCCCTGCAGGCAGAGAGGCACAGACACCAGGATCAGACCCAGCTGTGTCCTCAAAAGACCAGGCCAACCCCCAAAACCGGGCCAGACCCAGATCCCTCCTCAGAACGACCCCCCATCCCCTGAAACCGGGCCAGACCCAGATCCCTCCTCAGAATGACCCCACCCCCCAAAACCGGACCAGACCCACTTCCCTGCTCAGAACGACCCCCCACCCCCTGAAACTGGACCAGACCCACATCCCTCCCCAAGCCAAACCGGGCCAGACCCAGATCCCTCCTCAGAACGACCCCCCACCCCTCAAAACCGGGCCAGACCCAGATCCCTCCTCAGAACGACCCCCCACCCCTCAAAACCGGGCCAGACCCAGATCCCTCCTCAGAACGAGCCCCCCACCCCCTGAAACCAGGCCAGACCCACTTCCCTCCTCAGAACGACCCCCCACCCCCGAAACCGGACCAGACCCACTTCCCTCCTCAGAACGACCCCCCACCCCCCGAAACCGGACCAGACCCACTTCCCTCCGCAAGCCAAACCGGACCAGACCCACATCCCTCCTCAGAATGACCCCTCACTCCGCAAAACCAGACCAGACCCACATCCCTCCCCATAGGCGGCGAGTTATATCGGCTCGTGGTGCCCGGGCTCCAGGAATATTCAGGGCAGGGGGCCCTGCTCAACCAATATTTGGAGCTGGGTCTCTCCCCCAGCCCTGCCTGGAGTGGGCCCCAGCCCCTACCTGCCGGTTCCCGCCCCACGCATTCCGCCCGCCCAGGAGCGTCCCTGCCGCATTGAAAGCCTGCTGCCTATTAATTTCACTGGATGACTGCTAGTTCTTGTGTTATGTGAAGGATTAAATAACATTTCCTTATTCACTTTCTTCACACCAGTCAAGATTTTAAAGACACCCTATCATAATCCGCCCCTTTAGTCGTCTCTTTCCTAAACTGAAAATTCCCAGTCATTTTAATCTCTCCTCCTGTTTCATACCCCTAATCATTTTAGTTGCCCATCTCTGAACCTTTTCCAATTCCAATATATTTTTTATGGGATGGGGTGACCAGATCTGCACACAGTATTCAAGGTGTGCACGTACCATGGATTTATATAGAGGCAATATGACATTTTCTGTCTTATTATCTACTCCTTTCTTAATGATTCCCAGCATTCTGTTTGCTTTGTTGACTGCCACTGCACATTGAGTGGATGTCTTCAGAGAACTATCCACAATGACTCCAACATCTCTTTCTTGAGTGTTAACAGCTAATTCAGACTCCATCATTTTGTATGTATAGTTGAGATTGTTTTCCAATGTGCATTACTTTGCATTTATCAACATTGAATGTCATCTGCCATTTTGTTGCCCAGTCACCCAGTTTTGTGAGATCCTTTTGTAACTCTTCGCAGTCTGCCTGGGACTTAACTATCTTGAATAGTTTCGTATCATCTGCAGATTTTGCTACCTCACTCTTTACCCATTTTTCCAGATCATTTATGAATATGTTGAACAGTAATGGTCCCAGTACCGACCCCTCAGGGATACCACTATTTATCTCTCTCCATTCTGAAAACTGATCATTTATTCCTACCCTTTGTTTCCCATCTTTTAACCAGTTACTGATCCACGAGAGGATTTCCCTCTTATCCCATGATGGCTTACTTTTCAAAAGTCAATTTAAATTAAATACATGAAAATGAAAAGACAAAAAACAATACAACAAGTTTTCCACTCAAAGGCCTCAAAAACTAACCAAGGTGAAGAACACATCAAGAACCAAGAATATATCAACATGTCATCTGAAGGTTCAAGTGGTATATCTACATTCGACCAGCCCGAAGCACAAATACAGCTACCTACTGAAGAAACAGTGTCTCCAAAACCTAAAGGCGTTTCCCGATGTTTGTCGGTCAAAGTGTTCCCATTTATTGAAGTTACAAAAGAGCGCTACTGGTGCACCTCTTGCAAAAAAGGCTTACGAAGAAGGAAAGCTTCCCAGTGCTAGAACTGGTAAAAGTGGAGGAGCTTGGTTTGTCAGACCGATCAGCAAAGCCAATACTGACAAACTACGTGAAAAGGCAGCAAAACACCAGGCCTCTGGAGTGCATCAACATGCAGAAAACCTTATAAGTCCACTTTCAGAGCCAATTTTAGAAGTACAGTAACGCCTCACTTAACGTTATAGATATGTTCCTGAAAAATGCGACTTTAAGCGAAACGATGTTAAACGAATCCAATTTCCCCATAAGAATTAATGTAAATGAGGGGTTAGGTTCCAGGGAAAAAATTTTCACCAGACAAAATACTATATTATATATATATATATACACACACACACACAAAATAAGTTTTAAACAAACAATTGAATACTGGTACACAGCGATGATGATAGTGAAGCTTGGTTGAGGTGGGGGAGTCAGAGGGTGGGATATTTCCCAGGGAATGTCTTACTGCTAAATGAACTAAGCAGTTGGCTGAGCCCCTCAAGGGTTAACTCTCACACTCTACAAGCCCTGTTTCTTTCAGAGATAGAGATTTCCAATTAGGGATCAAGAGTGGGGTCAGAAGTACACTGCCTTGTTAATTAGCTCAGCAAGCCCCACAGCTGCAGCTTCTGCCCAAGGCAGCAGCTCCCTCCCGTGTCCCCCCTGCTCTATGGAAGATGGGGTAAGCGAGATGCAGGAGGACATTAGCCCCCCTCTTCTTCCCGTCCCCCCCCACAGCAAGCAGGCACCCTGACATTAGCCCCCCTCTTCTTTCCCTCCCCCCCACAGCAAGCAGGCACCCTGACATTACCCCCCTCTTCCTCTCCCCCCCCACAGCAAGCAGGCACCCTGACATTAGCCCCCCTCTTCTTTCCCTCCCCCCCACAGCAAGCAGGCACCCTGACATTACCCCCCTCTTCCTCTCCCCCCCCACAGCAAGCAGGCACCCTGACATTAGCCCCCCTCTTCTTCCCCTCCCCCCCCACAGCAAGCAGGCACCCTGACATTAACCCCCCTCTTCTTCCCCTCACCCCAGACAGCAAGCACCCTGACATTAGCCCCCCTCTTCTTCCCCTCCCCCCCCACAGCAAGCAGGCACCCTGACATTAACCCCCCTCTTCTTCCCCTCACCCCACACAGCAAGCACCCTGACATTAGCCCCCCTCTTCTTCCCACCCCCCCCCACAGCAAGCAGGCACCCTGACATTAGCCCCCCTCTTCTTCCCACCCCCCCCACAGCAAGCAGGCACCCTGACATTAGGCCCCCTCTTCTTCCCCTCCCCCCCACAGCTGCAGCTTCTGCCCAAGGCAGCAGCTCCCTCCTTCCTGTGTCCCCCCTGCTCTATGGAAGATGGGGTAAGCGAGATGCAGGAGCAGGGGGACATTAGCCCCCCTCTTCTTCCCCTCCCCCCCACCCCCACAGCAAGGAGGCAGGAGTCTCGGGGAGCAGCACATGGCAGGGGGGAAGGGGCAGCTGAACGGTTGCAGCCGCCAGCCTGCAAACGACCTTAGACCGGGGCATTTCACAACTTTAAAGGCGCACGTTCCCTAATTGGCCAGCGCCTTAACAACGTTAACCGGGGCGACTTTAAGTGGGGAGTGCCTGTGCTTAGCGAGGCTGTGAAGGATGCTGGAGACAACACGGTTCATGCGAACAAACAGGGCCGTGGCATCCTACTTCTACTTACGCAAGAGCTAGATGCCACACACACCACAAAGCGGAGGCCAGCGGTTAGTGCACTGTCACTTGTTCGTCCTGAAGCTGAGCCCTGGTTGCAAACAGGACCAGCAACTGCTCACTGCCTTCCTGCACGAAACCCCGCTGCCGGGCTGGAGGCACGCGGGGCACGGGCGCGGGTCTCGGCAGCCCCGGGGCCAGGAGAGGCCAGCGAAGAGGAACGCGTTGCGTTCGAGACGTTCACGAAGGGGGTTGTGCAAGATCGTGCCAGGAAGCCAAGAAGGACGCAGCTGCCCTGCTCCGCGCAGGGCTCGCGTGGCCAGCGGAATTGGTGTGAGTTTAACACGGGAGTTCAATGGTCATGAAACAGGTTTCAGTTGTTACGATGGTGCCACGGAGCCCACCCGCGCCCTCACGGTCTGACCCTCGCTGGCCCTGACGCCCCCCGCTAGTTTCAATTCCTGGGGAACCGCTGCCCGCGCCCCGCGTTGTGCGGAGTCACCTCGGCCCGGCCACCCGCTGCCCTGAGCCGGAGGCTCCGGTTCTGGGGGGGGGGGGGGTTTGCTGGCGCCTCACTCGGCCCCGCGGAGACACCCCGGCTGCGCCCCGCCCCCCCATCACCCCCCCCCCCCGCCGGGAGCACCGGGCGCCCCCCCCCCAGATCAACCCCCCCCCCGCCGGGAACACCGGGCGCCCCCCCCGCAACAACCCCCCCCGCCGGGAGCACCGGGCGCCCCCCCCCAGATCAAACCCCCCCCCGCCGGGAGCACCGGGCGCCCCCCCCCCTAGATCAACCCCCCCCGCCGGGAGCACCGGGCGCCCCCCCCGCAACAACCCCCCCCCCGCCGGGAGCACCGGGCGCCCCCCCCCTAGATCAACCCCCCCCACCGGGAGCACCGGGCGCCCCCCCCAGAGATCACCCCCCCCCGCCGGGAACAGGGCCCCGGGGGGCTCCCGCCACCCTCCCCGGCTCGCCCCGCTGCAAACCCCGAGACCCGCCCCCCCGGCAGGTGCCACTCACCGCAGCAGAGCAGCAGCAGCCCCAGCCCCAGCCGCCCCGCGCCGGGCACAGCCGGGGGGCGCCGGGGAGCGGCGGCCGCGGAAAGTTCCCCGAGGGCGGGGGGAGCCGGCGGGGGGGCGGCCGCCCCGGTCTCCGCCATGCTCCGGACTCGGCTCCCAGCCCGCCCGGCTCCCGCCGCCCAAGCACGTGCTCCGGGCCCGCTCTCGCGCCCAATTCCCGCCTTTACCGCACTGCGCATGCGCCCCCGAACGGAGCCTGCGCAGTGACCTCCGCTGTTGCCACTGCCCTGTCTCTGCCCTCACTCCTACTCCCCCCTCCCTGCCCAGTGCCCCCCACAGAGCCCCTCCCCCCTCCCTGCCCAGTGCCCCCCACAGAGCCCCTCCCCCTCCCTGCCCAGTGCCCCCTACAGCCCCACCACAACTGCACAGTGCCCTGCATCTCCCTGCCCAGTGCCCCCCACAGAACCCCTCCCTGCCCAGTGCCCCCCACAGCCCTCCCACAACTGCCCAGTGCCCCCCAGAACCGCTCCCTGCCCAGTGCCCCCCACAGCTTTCCCACAACTGCACAGTGCCCTGCATCTCCCTGCCTAGTGCCCCCCAGAACCCCTCCCTGCCCAGTGCCCCCCCACAGAACCTCTCCCACCTCCCTGCCTAGTGCCCCCCAGAACCCCTCCCTGCCCAGTGCCCCCCACAGCTCTCCCACAACTGCCCAGTGCCCCCCAGAACCGCTCCCTGCCCAGTGCCCCCTACAGCCCCACCACAACTGCACAGTGCCCTGCATCTCCCTGCCTAGTGCCCCCCAGAACCCCTCCCTGCCCAGTGCCCCCCCACAGAACCTCTCCCACCTCCCTGCCTAGTGCCCCCCAGAACCCCTCCCTGCCCAGTGCCCCCCACAGCTCTCCCACAACTGCCCAGTGCCCCCCAGAACCGCTCCCTGCCCAGTGCCCCCTACAGCCCCACCACAACTGCACAGTGCCCTGCACCTCCCTGCCCAGTGCCCCCCCACAGAACCCCTCACTGCCCCTCGGCTGGGGGAGCCTGTTCTTAGTCCATCTGTCCCCACCGGAGGCCAGCGCTCGCCTCTACTTAGGTCTAAAGAGGGACTTTTGTCGCTGGGAAAAGGAGAAAGTTTGGGGAGGGGATGGGAATGCTGACAAGGCCACTGTCTGCCCCCATTAGGAGGGAAGGGAGGTTTGGGGTGAAGGCACAGGACTCCTGGGTTCTATTCCCTCCTCGGCCACAGATCTGTGCTGTCCCTGTGCCTCTCTGCACCTCTTTAGCCAGCTGTAAACCAGCAATATCATTGACCGCAAGGCTGGGTGAGCTAAATTTCTTACTACCTGTGAGGTGCTCGGCTGAATGCTGTAGAAAAGTCTAGGACTAAATGCCATGTGAAAAACTAGAGGAGGGGCTGGAGGTCCAGGAAACCAGCAGATGCGGCTAAGAGCCCATCAGGGCCCCTTCTTTGTAAAATAAGAAATTACTTGTCTATGGGGCGGATGGGGTTGATGTCGGGATGGTGTGCTAAGGCCGTCTAGAAATGGAAGGTTACCAACAATGGAGCCCACCGACCAACGGAGCCTACTGCAGTAGATGCTAATTGTGTAAAGTCTATGGCCAGTTCCCGTGAAATGTTAGGACGTCCTTATTTCCCTGACCCATCACGCTGAACGAGACAGCTGTAGGTACAGGCTCTAGTTGGACTTGTTTTTGGAAAGCAGGACTTCTATTGATGGGCACGTGGACTAGTTACAGATACATTGTGCCTGGACTGCACAAATCTTTTCCAGACAAGTCATGGTCCTGGTTACTGGGAGGACTTCCAGGCACAGGCTCCTGGAATCTTGCCATGCTTGCCCTAACAGCTGATGGCAGAACATGGATGAAGAAAAGGTTACACACCCTAAACGGATGCAAGGGAGCGCTCATTTTCTATTAATCAGTGTCTGTCGCTTACCTTTTGCTTTTCTTACGGTCTAACTTGTGGGCCTAACAGGGGTCAATGGGGACTGGTCAGAAATTTTCACCCTAAAATTTTTTTGATTGTAAAACAGTGAAATTAATTTTATCCGCAGCCATTTGCTTTCTGTGGGAAATTTTGATTTGTTGTGTCAAAAAAAAACAGACGCCTGAAAAACAAAATGTTGCAGTTTTAAAGCTTATGTGAATTCTTTAAGCTTAATATGCTGTAGTTTTTGACAACACCCCCACAAAAGTCACACAGGCCTGGTCTAGCTTAGACAGATTTGCCAGTTTATACTGGTGCAGACACAGTTCTAGCCATTTAAAAGTGCCAGTGCTGGTGTGTCTGTTCTTTACACTGGAAGGGAAATGAGTTTTATTGGTATGAGGCACCTTGATCCTGGTACAGCTTCATCCAAACTGGGGCTGTAGTGGGCAAAAATCCCACCCCTAACCACCATAACTATTGCAGTATAACTAGTGTAGATCAGACCCTAGTTGGGCTCTGTAGACATTCGTATGCAAATATCTCTAATGACGAAGGAGCCTTGGTAGCCACGTAGAGTAGCAGTGTCAGGGTTAATCCCTTAAAAAGAATTGTGCTTTAGCATCAGAGTCATAGCTTCAGGCTGCAAAAGTCAGGCTTTTGGTATAATCTGGTTGCTTTGTGCTGATTTCAATCAAACCTGGGGGACTGAAAAATGCAACTGATACTGACGTAAAGGAACTCATGAATATTAGCCACTGAGGATGTCTATAGCCTGTGTTCCATATTGTGGAAGTGTGATACTGTGACCAGAATTGATTTTGGATTGGAATTGTGTGTCTTCTTTTTTTTTTTTTTTTAATATGGTAGAGGAACAGAATTTGCTTTGACACCAATGCAAACGAGTAATTTTAAAAAAAATCTTTATTGGCTTTGTTAGAAAAAGGTACACTCATCAGAATGAAGGACACCCTTTATAAATATGTCTGAACAAAACCATTTAGCATAGAGAAAATGTTAGGACAATAAACTATCCGACTGGAAATAAACATTGCAGTAGAAAAATAATCAATGTACGTAAGGAAGTAACTAAGCTGTATGGGGCAAAGCTATCGTTTGGTCTGTGTTTGTACAGTGCCCAGCACAGTGAGGTACTGGGCCATGACTTGGGTGTCTTGGGTACTAATATAATGCACACAATTAAGAAAAACATGCTTCAGTATTTGCAGGATGGGGAAATTCTCTAAAGAAATGATCAGGAGGAGGAGTTTCTATGTAAAGGATAAACAAGATTACAAGTCCAAACAGGGAAAAATGTTATAGGAATATATTAACATTGGGGGAGATATGGATTCTTTGGTAGAATCAACAGTGAATCAATTATTCTAATACTGCCTTGTAAACTAAGGCCTTTATCCGAAAAATAGTTGAACAAGTGCTTAACTTAAGCTATAAGACTATTCCCATTGAGATCAATGGCATATGTGTCTAGGTGGACAAATGCACACATCTATGTTTAGTAAAAATTCCAGCCGGGTGGAATTTCAAAGAAGAGAGTATGGTAACCTGCATCAATATTTGGGAAGTAAGCTGTCCTCATCGGTGGTGACGTGAAGAAAGCTCTGAGGTGCAGGAGTGAGAGGCAAAATGCTCCGCCAAGGACAAATCGTGATGACAAGCCAAGAAGCCAGACGTCCTTCAAGTCACAAGATGACAAAGGAGCTCATGCTATAGGAGAAAAACAAACAAACCCAAACAGCATATTATAAATCAGAGCAGTGAGAACTCAGACTGAGGCGTGAGCCGCAAGTGGCTCTTTAGTGTGTCTCCTGTGACTCTTTGCAGCACAGGATATTAAAACACTGTGTGATTTAATTATTAACCAATCAGGATGCTTGTACTGTGTTATTAACCAATGAAGTTATCAACTTGCACCGAGTTATTAACCTATTTGCTGCGAGACTCATGAGAAACTAAAGAGTCCCCGTCATTCAGCCGCCTGTGGCTCTTGTGGTGATGCTGGTGGCTAGTCCGGCTCCGAAGCCCCCGAGCTCTGAGTATGGGTGAGTTAGAGACTCACAAGAAGCCGAGGTCTGTAGAACCAGACACCGAGCTGGGGGCTGCTGAGCTATTCGCATCGGGTGTTGGAGGCTCTTCACTGATGTGTTGGAGGGATAGCTCAGTGGTTTGAGCATTGGCCTGCTAAACCCAGGGTTGTGAGTTCAATCCTTGAGGGGACCATTTGGGGATCTGGGGCAAAAATTGGGGATTGGTCCTGCTTTGAGCAGGGGGTTGGACTAGATACCTCCTAAGGCCCCTTCCAACCCTGATATTCTATGATCAGTAGCAGAGCGGCGGCCGGCGGAGGTTAGAGGGGCTCATGTTTAAGCGGTTATTAGTATTGATGGGAATGTTCTCCACTGCCTGGATTTTAAGAAGGGGGCTCCACAGGGAGAGGGGTTTGGATAAGTCTGTTGCTGAGGGGGGCAGATACGCTGCAAGGGGGGGTGGCCCAGGGGTTGTCACAGCAAGGGGGGGTCTGGGTTTCTGCTTGGGAGGGAGAGTTGTTGGGAAGGGGGGCTAGGGCTGTTGCCAGGGGGAGGCTTGTGAGGGGAGGATGCCAGGTGGGGGCCTGTGCTGGGGGCTCTATGGACCGGGGCTCGGTGGTCCTGGGCTCAGGGCCGTTACAAGGGGGCCATGGGACAAGGGGGCACAGGGACAGTGGGGAGGGGGGGCTGTCGTCAAACAACAGTTTGTGAGAAAGTTTGTCCTCACCCCCCACCCGTACCAGCTCCCTTTCGCCGCAGGGCCTCACGGGAGTTATAGCTCCCTGGTGACGACCCGCTCCGCGCCCGGGGTGCCCTGCTCAGACGGCCTCTCCCACTCGCTGGCAGAGTCGGCGGGAAGCTCCCCGGGAGATGGAGTCCAGCGAGGGGGCACGGCTCCTAGGACAGACCGAGGGGACGTGTGAGCAACAAACTACAATTCCCATGAGGCCGCGGTGAGGGGAGACAGCCACTTTCTAGGGCAGGGGTCTCAAACATGCGGCCCGCGGAGTTATTTCCTGCGGCCCGCCATAGGCGCTGACTCCACTGGCAGCCACGCTCCAAACATTCCTGAGTGTTTATATGTTATTAAAACCCCTCTTTGCATTACAGTTTTTAAAATGTTAATACATTGACTTTTACTAGAATACTATCTTACTCTTCATTTTTTTTCATTTTTGACTATACTTTTGTATCATTGTATGAAAAGGTTTCAGTGATGCGGCCCTCGGGCCAATTTACTAGTTCTCATGTGGCCCTCGTGGTGATTTGAGTTTGAGATCCCTGTTCTAGGGTGTGGTCAGCAGTGACTCTGCAGTGACTCCATCTGGCTTTTCCTTGCACTGAGACCTGTCTCAGGTAAGGAAGCGGACAACTCCCCCCTCCCCTGGAGAGACATTGCTATTTTCTGCTGATAAGGGTGCCCAGGACTCCTCTCCCCCTTCAGTTGCCTCCTGCTCCTCAGAGCTCACCTCTGGGTACTTAGCAACAGACTCCCTCTGGCTCCAGGTTCCAGCATCAACAGCTTGGGCAGTGACGTGTCATTTCCCACCATCACATCAGCTGGCAAATTCTTCAGTCCCCCAATCTTCAAAGGATGCTTTAAACCTTCCCACTCTCATTCAATGCGTGCTAAGGGGACTTGGACTCCCTGGTGCATCCAATTCCTCGCCCTGGGACTCCTTCATTACTGCTCTCATAGTGGACCACCAGGTCTACTAGAATAAAGTTAAGACAAGCTTTCTATTTAAAGCTTGACTCTAACTACTTTCAAATTGGCCTGGTTACTCAGATTGCCTTGAACTTTGGTGTACCTCTTGGGAGGTGCTGGCTAGGGTCAGGGATACAAATTTGGGGGCATTTGACTAAAGGGTCTTGAAATAAAGCCCCCTGAATAAAACAACCCAGCTTTTCCTAAATGTTGGTGGAATCTGTCAACTTTATTGATTGAGTGCAAAGACCTGGGGATCAAATCCTGGTTCTGAATGTGGCCCAAATGGTCTCCATCTTTCAAAATTGACCCCAGCCAGGGCGTGGCACGTGTACCTCTTGGGGAGAGCAACACTGAAAATGATATGCAAGAAAAAGGTTAGCCCTCCAGATAGGCACAGGCCTAATGTTCTTAAGGCACACAAATGAAGAGGTTACACTGAGGATGTGGAGAGAGGCACCTATCAGGTTTGTAGTCTTGAAACCTTCTCTGGAGCTGGATAAGCAGTAGTTCTTTGAACTTGACCTAGCCAGCCACTGTCAGTTCAAGTCCCATCTCAGGCAGAAGTCTGGAGAAATCTGAATGTATATTGCTAAAATCTTATTGCATTCCCCCAAATACACCCCCCACAAAAAAAAAAACAAAGTATTTTTTTACAAAAAAAAAACAGACATCTGAATGCTTCTGGGAGGGGGAACTGTGGGTGGAGAAGTGGAGGTGAGAGAGCTTTGGGTCTGCAGTGAGGGGAGGAAGATGGATGAGTGTTGGGGAAGAGAAGGGCTGGGGAGCTCAGGTGAGGGGATGGGGTTATACTGGGAGTGGAAGGGGGACCTAGCACGAGGTAGGTGGAGAACCTATCAGCCCATCAGCCCACAGCCCTGCTGTGCATGCTCAGGGGGGAGAGGGAAAGGGAGGTTGAGCTCTTCTCCCTATCTTCACGTGTGCTGGGATCTGGGGCTTTCCTGCCCAGCTAAGGAGCCTGACCCTCATCCCTGCCCACCTCATGCAAGCCAGGACCTGGGGAAACCCTGCTTCTGTGGATGTGGCACTGAGAACATGCATTCGGAGAGGATGCACCAAGAACACACTGCTGACACGCACTGAGGAGGAGAGAACTGGCACGCACGGTGCAGATCACAGGCTCTCCAGCCCTGGGGAGGTGGGAGGGGAATATCCCCAGGAGCAGTGCACCTCTCAGAACTATTGTCTCAGGCTGTGTTTAGCTCCACAGTGTGTTCCCATTCCACTGAGAACAGCTCAGTGAGATGAATGAGCCACTTCGCAGCCGGACACAGCAAAACCGTTGCTGATGATTAATCTAACGCAGGCTTATAGCGGCGCACCAGCTCTGCTATAATGATGATTGAGAAAAACTTGTTACTTTAAACTTGTTGTTTAAAGGACGATTCTAAGTGGTCTAAAAACTGCAGGCAAACCTGGGTTGTGTTGAAATCTGGCGTGCCTCAGTTTCCCCACTTGTGCGATGGGGATAATTTTCTCGTCAAGAGCTACCGATGAAAAGTAAGAGCTAGGTATTCTCATTTTCTGGGCACAGGAGCATCTGAACTGCACATCTACATAGTAACTACAGCCGCCTAAATGACCACTAACTCCTACCGACATTTCTCTGTTCAAAAAACTAGTCACTTCACTGGCAAACCCCCTTAATTGACATAGTTGAGGTTGCCCAGTGGTAGCTTTTATTGTTCCAGAACATTGAGTTCAGCAGAACTCCAGTGTCTGAGAACCAGGAAATACACAGCTCTGGGTTAGGCTCACCTGCCATGTGACGAACTAGGACTGTTGTTAAGGTTTCCCTGAGTACTGTGTGGGTGCCTCGGTTTCCCCTATGCAGTGCTTGAGTATCTAGGTGGTGGGACAATGGTGCATGATTGTTACAAAGCCCTAGAAGGCAGGGGTGGGCAGAGGCCTGGACACAGAGAATGGCCCTGTCTCCTGGCAACAGATGGCCCTGGCCCCTCCCCTGCAAAGGTGAGAGATGAAGGTGTTGGAACAAAGGGATCAGGTGACCTCCTGGCCCGGGAAGCAGACAAAGGGGGAGGAGGGGCTGGAGAGTTTCAGTTTGGAGCTGGCCGGAGAAGAGGGGAGAGAGGCAGACAGGGTCTGTCCTCCCTGCCCCCGTTTGGAGCTGTGGGGTGAAATGCAGGGAGCCCCCGGGCTGGGGTCTAAGCTCCCTGCCCCCCGGAAGGACCCGACTGAGGGGTCCTGGATGTACTGACAAGCTCTGGTTGGACTGTGTTCCTGGCATCTCTAATAAACCTTCTGTTCTACTGGCTGGCTGAGACTCCCAGTGAATCTGGGGAAGAGGGGTGCAGGGCCGGACTCCCCCACACTCCGTGACAACACAGCTCTGGGTTAGGCTCACCTGCCCTCTTTGAGCGATGCCCCATACGGCCATAGTGCATCCTCGCACTCTGTCTGTGCACTGTGCTGAAAGAGGCGCTACCCACGTCTGCCTGACACTCACTTCGCCTGCTGCGCAGAAAGAACAGCTGCTAAATCTTACAACCACTTCAGGCCCGTTTGCAAACCACTCACCCCTACGCTCATCTTCCCACGTCTCACTGTACTTTCATTTGCCCTTCATTCAACTCTGACCACACTCATCCCCCACCCAACTGACCACCCCCTAGCAAGAGGACCCTGGGCCCTGCTACTGACACTCTACACACAGTGCTGAAGGGAGGCACACGCACAACGTTTCGTTCATCACACACCTTTGGGTCAGGGAAAGGTGCTCACAGCCTCCCAGATCACAACTCTGCCCATCATGCAATGCAGCTACCCCATCACAGTGCCTGCAGCTGCTGTGCATGCAGAGAATTCCCTGTGGCTATTGCCAGCTCCAAGAGGCACAGTTACGTGTGCATGAGCATTGACGTTCACTCTGTATTTCCAGTTTTCCTGGAGTTTGAGGCCTGGTCTACACTACAGAGTTAGGTCGACGTAAGGCAGCTCACATCCACCTAACTGCGGAAGCATCTACATTACAGTGTTCCTCCTGCCCACTCACCTCGCCTGCCACGCTGACCTAACGACTCCCCGTCTGCGAGAGGCGTAGCGCTTAGGTCAGTGTAGTGAGGTCGCTGCTTACATCTCCTGTTGCTGCCTTTGACAGCACTAGCTGTCAGCCCTGCCCTGGCGGTGGGGCTCCAGCGGTCAGTGCCAGCGCTCCTGGTGACGATGTGCACCACTCGCAGAAGGAGGGTAGTGTGGACATAAACAGCCGATTGAATTACTGTGGTGCCTGTACGTCGACCTAACATAAGTTTGTAGTGTAGACAAGCCCTGAGTGTTGCTGAACTCCATTGACTGGAAGGGCCGAGCTATCACCAGGCAATGTTAACTCTGCATTCCCTCTCCCCGCCAGTAAATTATCTGTATGATAGTAGTGGCTAGAGGCCCCAGCTGAAATCAGGGCCCCTTCTCCTTGGCACTGAACAAACACATTGGAAGAGCGAGCTCCCTGAAGAGCTTACAAGTGTAAGGGACCAAAGAACGGGCCGAGGAAAGGGACGATTGTCCCCATTCTACAGATCAGGAACTAAGGCCCCGAGAGATCCAGTGACTGGCCTGAATTGCCACAGGGAGTCTGTGGCGGAGCCAGGAATTAAACTCTGGCCTCCAGGTTTTTAGACCAGAAGCTTAATCCCAAAACTATCTTCCTTCTTCCCACCTTGGCCTTCTGATACCTTGATCTCTGCAGGCTGCCCTCAGATTTCAATGGCTCGTCACAGGCAATCTTGCAAAGACATTGAGGAGATTTTTTTCAAATCCCTCCAGATATCCTCAGTGCTCTCACCTTCGCACAGCACCTGTCTCCTGTCAGCAAGTCCCTCATGCCCCCGCCTTTCATCAAATATTGACTCCGGGGGTGGATATTGATCTGCTCTGATCTCAAACTGCCAATTTTACACTGAACTTTTTCTTTAAAAAGCAACCTATGGAACTTCTCTGCTGCAGGATGTTACAAACAACTACCTTGGGTTCGAAGAAGGTTTATATAAAGAAGGTGACATCTCAGCTAGGATGGGATTTCAGTGCTGTTTATCCTCTGACTCCAGATAACTAGCTAACTGACAATCCAGCAAGAACTCCCCCCCCTCCCCATAATATTGCGCAATAAGATTCTTATGGAGCCATGTTACCCCGCATGAATCCTGGCATTTTACAATCTTCCAACCAAACGCAGGCCTAGGTGGCTGTATGTGCCTGTTCTCCAAATGGTTTAACCGGACTCCTGTTCTGTTTGGTTTCAGATCCGGCTTGGTGGCCTCTATTGCTCATTCTGATTGTTGTTGCAATAGTCATTTACTGGGCTGCACAAAGATGTTGTCTAGGAAGAGATGGATCAAGAGCCATTGTATCCTACACCATCTTCAAGAAGAGAGGAAGGAATTCAAATCAGAACAGAAGAATGTATAAATCAGGGGTGTTACCGAAATATCGGGTCCACCTAGCTGAGAGCCAACAGCCAGCCAGGGATAAGGGATAAGTGACTTTCACAGGGGTAAATAGATGGACCATGGGCCAAAGCAAGACTGCCAGATGCTTTCGAACGGACTGCTAACTCTTTCTTTACTTATCATTTTAATTTTTGTATTATTTTCTCTGGATTCTGGACCGTTGTGACGGGTTGGGGCCACAGAGACCTGCTTGGTGCTGCCACCTGGTGTGCCAAGGCTACTTCTGCCCCTGCTTCCAGGCCTTTTCCAGCTTGGGACTCCCGAATCCTGTCTGTTTTGAGCCAGATTCCACTGATCTGCTGCAAACACAGACCCAGGTCCGAACCAAGTCCACTCACCACTGTAAGGCCCCTGGAAGTGCTCTTGCCTTTGACACCCAGCTGCTCAACTCCAAGGAGGTTCAAACCCTTAATACATCCGTTTTACCCTGCATAAGGCTTATACAGGGTAAACTCATAAATAGTTCGCCTTCTATTTCAAAGATAGAAAGATATGCACAACTGTTCGCTTTCCCCAGGTACCAACTCGTACTCAAGGAAACTTAATAAGTAAAACGTGATTTTAATAAGTACAGAAAATAGGATTTAAGTGAGTTCAAGTAGTGACCGACAGAACAAAGCGAATTACTTAGTAAAATAAAACACGCACGTCTATGTCTATTCAAAGTTAACACAGATAAAAGCCTCACCAGATTCGGATATTTTCCTTTTTACAGGCTGTAGAATTAGCCTGGGTCCAGCAGTCGCTCACACCCCCTAGTGTCTTTGTCCTTTGTTCAGTTCCCCTCAGGAATGTCCTTGGGGGGGTGGAGAGCCTCTCCCTTTAGCCAGCTGAAGACAAAATGGAAGGGTCTTGCAAGGGCTTTTATAGCCTTTCTTCCTCTCCCTGCGTAGGATCCAGTTGCCCTGGAGTGTTGGGATCACATGGGCAAGTCACCTGTCCATGCGCCCTAACCAGTCTAACCAGTTGCATCCTTGACTGGGGCCCCGATGTGGATTGGGGTCTGCACCTTCTTTTGTCTGTTAAGTACTTGTCCTTAACTTGCACATTCCTTCCTCTGGACCTGGTCCATTGTTCTTACAAAAGCTATGCATAAAACCAGCAAATATAAAACCAATGTTCATAACTTCAACCACAACAATGATACATGCCTACAAACAGGAGGAATAAATTCAGTAGGTCATAACTTTCACAGAGATATGTTACATGGCACATGTAGCATAAAACATATTCTAGTTACATATATACATTTATAAGCATCTCCCCATAAAGTTTTATGGGGAACACCGTCACAACCGTAACTATACTTTCACCAAGAAATTTTGTCCTTGACAAAAAATAATCGATTACCCTTGGTATAAACTGACACCTCTGCCAGAAGGAAGAAGCTTGAACAGTAAAGAGGTCCTGCTACTACAGCGTCTACCCATACATCCCACAGCACACACTTCCCTGCCTCGTGGCGGGGAGGGAGGAGAAAAGGATTGGGGGTAGCACTGTGGGGTTAATTATTCAGCATTGCTTTCTAGGCTTAATTCACTTTTCATTGTAGCTTTGCCACTCAACTTTCAGACCCACAGTTTCTACTTGTTTCAAGAAGAAAACATCAATTTAATCTTAGTACACTAGAACACCAGAATCAGAGGGGTAGCCGTGTTAGTCTGGATCTGTAGAAGCTACAAAGAGTCTGTTAGTCTATAAGGTGCCACAGGACTCTGTAGCTAGAACACCAGAGTTACGAACTGACTGGTCACCCACACATCTCATTTGGAACCAGAAGTACGCAGCAGCAGAGACAACAGGCAGCAGCAGAAACAACAACAACAACAAAATCAAACACAGTACAGTGATAAACGTACACTACTAAAAAAGGGAAAGTTTAAAGTTACTGTCTGTAACTCTGAACTCTGACTGTCTGTAACTCTTAGGCCTGGTCTACACTAGGACTTTGTTTCGAATTTAGCAGCGTTAACTCGATTTAACCCTGCACCCGTCCACATTACGAAGCTATTTATTTCGACATAAAGGGCTCTTTAATTCGATTTCTGTACTCCTCCCGATGAGGGGAGTAGCGCTAAATTCGACATGGCCATGTCGAATTCGGGTTACTGTGGTCGGAATTCGACGCTAATAGCTCCGGGAGCTATCCCACAGTGCACTACTCCGTGGACGCTCTGGACAGCAGTCCGAGCTTGGATGCTCTGACCAGCCACACAGGAAAAGCCCAGGAAAATTTGAATTCCTTTTCCTGTCTGGCCAGTTTGAATCTCATTTCCTGTTTGGACTTCGTGGCGAGCTCAGCAACACTGGCAACGATGCAGAGCTCTCCAGCGGAGGTGACCATGCAATCGCAGAATAGAAAGAGGGCCCCAGCATGAACTGATCGGGAAGTCTTGGATCTGATCGCTGTGTGGGGCGATGAGTCCGTGCTTTCACAGCTGCGATCGAAAAGACGGAATGCACAGATCTACGAGAAGATCTCTAAAGCCATGACGGAGAGAGGATACAGCCGGGATGCAACGCAGTGCCGAGTGAAAATCAAGGAGCTGAGACAAGCGTACCAGGAGACCAAAGAGTCAAACGGACGCTCTGGAGCCCAGCCCCACCCATGCCGTTTCTACGAGGCACTGCATGCAATGCTCGGTGGTGCTGCCACCACTACCCCACCAGTGTCCGTGGACTCCGACGATGGGGTCTTATCTACGTCCACGTCGTCGGAGGTATTCGCGGACGGTGAAGATGAGGAAGGAGATGAGGAGGACGAGGCAGTCGACAGCGCTTTCAACGCTGATTTCCCCGACAGCCAGGATCTCTTCATCACCCTGACTGAGATCCCCTACCAACCCTCCCAAGACAGTAACCCGGACCCTGAATCAAGGGAAGGATCAGCAGGTCAGTGTTTTCAACATTTATTTTGAATAGAATAGGTATGGTATGTTAGGAATGGGTTTTTATTGCTTAGTTTGCCCTAAGCGCTTTAGTTTTGAGTCATTTCCAGTGCAGCTACTCGAAAAGTCTGTCAATATGTCTGGGGATAGAGGAGAAATCCTCCTTGGAGATCTCCACGAAGCTCTCCTGGAGGTACTGTGAAAGCCTTTGCATCAGGTTCCCAGGTAGAGCGGCCTTATTGTCTCCTCCATGGTAGGAAACTTTTCTGCGCCAGGCTAGTAGCAGGTACTCCGGTATCATTGCCTGGCAAAGCATGGCGGCATACGGCCCCGGGGTTTGCTGGCATTCACATAGCATACGGTCTTTCTCTGTCTCCATAATCCTCATCAGAGTGATATCAGTCATGGTGCCCTGCTTTGAATTAGGGGAATTTTAGTATGGGGACTGGTTGCCTGTTTCTTTAAATAATTCTACCCAGCGGTTTCCAGCCACGCGGGGGGCGCGGGGAGGCGAACCGTTGAAACTGAGCGGTTCGCAGGCAGCAGGAACTGGCCACCGCTAGGAGCTGTGCTTGGAACATGGTAGTAGGGCGCTGCTGTGAAGTAAGCTCTCAGCAGGCAAAAGTCTACGGCTTACCATGGTCTCCAGATAGCAGAATTCTGGTGTCCAGCCCCGCTTGTGTGATCTGTACACCAAGACCCCAGGCACTCAATATAAAGACAAAATATTCGACCTTGTACTGAGCGCACATGTGATAGGTAGTGTGCATGGTCTTGTTCCCAGGGAAAGAGTATAGTCATTGTTCGGGAAAATGTATCTTTGTGAGGAATTCACTCCCTTTCTCCCATCACACAGCTGCAAGCGTCTCCCGCAGTACCCGTGCATCCCCCTCCCAGATGCTGGCACAGATCAGGCGGCGAAAGAAAAGGACACGGGATGAGATGTTCTCAGAACTTATGGTCTGTTCCCGAGCCGAGGCGGCACAGCAGACCCACTGGAGGGAGAACATGTCGCAGTACCAGCGATCACACAGCGAACGGGAGGACAAGGTGGCGCCAGGAAGACCAGCAGGCGACTCAAACGCTGCTTGGCATAATGAGGGAGCAAATGGACACGCTCCGGCGCCTTGCAGATGTTCTGCAGGACTGGAGGCAGGACGAAAGAGCTCCGCTCTATGTCATTGTGACGGAGTAGGGAGCGAGGTGGATTTGACCTGGGAGGCTTGCGGGGGAGGTTCCCTGGGACCTGCTGGATTGGGAATGTGAGACTTTACCTGGGGCTGTAACATGAGCCAGGAGGGGGGTGGGGAGGTGACACCTTTGGCTGGGAGAATGGACACAGGCTAGAGCAGGGGCCCTGGGGGAGGGGAGGAGAGCCTGCTGCAGGGTTTGTCTGTTTGGTTTCAGTTTGGAGCTGGGTGGTGAAACGCAGGGAGCCCCAAGGCTGGGGTCTAAGCTCCCTGCCCCCCAGAAGGGCCCAACTGAGGGGTCCTGGTAGTACTTACAAGCTCTGTTTGGACTGTTTCCTGGCAACCCTAATAAACCTTCTGTTCTACTCGCTGGCTGAGAGTCACATTGAATCCCGGGAAGAGGGGTGCAGGGCCTGACTCCCCCACACTCCGCGACAGTCATTTCTAACCGCCCTCCCCTGCCACAAAGTCCAATCCCCCCCTCTCCCAAAGTCACGAGAACGAGGGGCAGCAGGGGCCGTGGAAACAATCAGTCCACCCCTGCTGACTTCCCAAGTAGCAGAAGGCTATCATTCCCCAAGATTTGATGGATCCTTTCCTTCCCTCCAAACGCACGCCACCCTAGCCCCCGTCCAAGTTTCATCCCATAACTCTGCTGTTCTTAATAAAAATTGCTGTTCTGCAAAGTACTGTTTCCTTGATTTCCTTTTAAAGGACGGGGTGTTTGAAGGGGGGGAAGGGGGTTGGTAATTGGAGACTATAGGCACCTGTACCAGGGTACAGACAGGGGGACAGGTTCAACAGAACGTCACACTCACATTGCATTCACTAGGCACCATGGTCATTCTGGGAGGTGGTTTTCATGTTCTGTGTGGGGGGGCTCTGTGGGTTTCTGATTGGGGAGGAAGGCTACAGATCTTTTGCAGCGGTCAGTAGTCCGCTTGACAGAGCAATGCAGCAGGGGATCTGTAACCGCCATCCCCGGCCACAAAGTCACACAGGCCCCCCGTCACAGAGTTCCAAAAAGGAGGTGTGGCAGGCTCCGTTTAAACAAGCAGTCCAACACTGCGGACTGCTCTAGGAGCAGGAGCCTGTCATTCCCCGAGTTTGGAAGCGTCCTTTCCATCAATCCACCCGCTCCCCAACCGCCGTATGCGTCCCAGTTTCAACTCTTTACCGAGAAATCCTTAATAAAGAAGACGGTTTTAATGAACAAAGTTACTTTTATTTGATTTTTAAAGCACTGTAGGAAGGTGGGGAAGGGTTTTGGAAATTGGAGAGGATAGGCAACATTAACTGGGTAAATAAACATAGGCAGGTTCAGGTTCTGCTTACAGAAAAGTAATAGTCACAGGTTATCCTGCTCGCTCTGGAAGCTAGCTTTCAAAGCTTCCCGGATCCGCACCGCGTCCCGCTGGGCTCTTCTAGTCGCCCGGGTGTCTGGCTGCGCGTAATCAGCAGCCAGGCGATTTGCCTCAATCTCCCACCCCGCCATAAACGTCTCCCCCTTGCTCTCACAGAGATTGTGGAGCACACAGCAGGCTGCAATAACAATGGGGATATTGGTTTGGCTGAGATCAGAGCGAGTCAATAAGCTTCTCCATCTCCCCTTGAGACGGCCAAAAGCACACTCCACCACCATTCTGCACTTGCTCAGACGGTAGTTGAAGAGCTCCTTTTCACTGTCCAGGGCGCCTGTGTACGGCTTCATGAGCCAGGGCATTAGCGGGTAGGCTGGGTCCCCGAGGATCAGTATAGGCATCTCCACATCCCCAACAGTTATTTTGTGGTCCGGGAAGTAAATACCTTCCTGCAGCCGTCTAAACAGACCAGAGTTCTTGAAAACGCGAGTGTCATGAACCTTGCCCGGCCATCCGACATTGATGTTGGTAAAACGTCCTTTATGGTCCACCAGTGCTTGCAGCACCATAGAAAAGTAGCCCTTTCGGTTAATGTACTGGCTGCCCTGGTGGTCCGGTCCCAGGATAGGGATGTGAGTTCCATCAATAGCCCCACCGCAGTTTGGGAATCCCATCGCAGCGAAGCCATCTATGATCACCTGCATGTTTCCCAGGGTTACTACCTTTGAGAGCAGCAGGTCAACGATTGCATTGGCTACTTGCATCACAGCAACCCCCACGGTAGATTTGCCCACTCCGAATTGATTCGTGACTGACCGGTAGCTGTCAGGCGTTGCAAGCTTCCAGAGGGCTATGGCCACTCGCTTCTGGATAGTCAGGGCTGCTCGAATCCGGGTGTCCTGGCGCTTCAGGGCAGGGGACAGCAACTCACAGAGTACAAGGAAAGTGCCTTTACGCATCTGAAAGTTTTGCAGCCACTGTGATTCATCCCAGACCTGCAGCACTATGCGGTCCCACCAGTCAGTGCTTGTTTCCCTTGCCCAGAATCGCTGTTCCACAGCATCAACATGACCCATGGCCACCATGATGTCCAGGGACCGGGGTCCTGTGGTTTGTGACAGTTGTGTGCCCCTCTCAGAGTTAATGTCCTCACGGCGCTTCCATTGCCTACTCGCCCGATTTATCAGCATCTGTCTCTGGAAAAGGTGGACGATAAGGCGCGAGGTGTTGACAACAGACAGAACAGCAACGATGATCGCAGAGGGCTCCATGCTCGCGGTCCTGTGGCGTCCGTGCTGTCAATCACCAGAAAAGGGCGCGAACTGATTGCCCGCCGGCGCTTTCACGGAGCGAGGGCGGGAGTGAGGGTTGAATGACGACATTTACCCAAAACCACCCTTGACACATTTTTTACCCCATCAGGCATTGGGGGCTCGACCCAGAATTCCAATGGGCAGCGGGGACTGCGGGAACTGTGGGATAGCTACCCACAGTGCACCGCTTGCAATGTCAATGCTTGCCCCGTTACTGTGGACTCACAAAGTCGACTTGATGTCCTTGGTGTGGATTCACATGTTCGACTTTGTAATATCGGTTTCACAAGTTCGGTTTAACTAAAATCGAACTACTCTCGTAGTGTAGACATACCCTTAGGTTCTACTGTACTGCCAGTTTCGTCACAATGTTCCGCCATTGGTGGTAGATTCTCTGTCACTTGGGGGTCTTTACAGAAGATCAGATGCCTTCCCAAAAGATGCACTTTACCTTAACCAGATATTCTAGACTTGATCTAGAAATTACTGTTCAGTTCATTTGCCTGACCACTCCTACAGCTAGCAGGAGCAGCCCAAGCCTGAGGTGGGGCTGGGGGTGTTTCATTAGAGTGTAATAGGACTACTGCCTCTGGCTGTGGGAGGGAACCAGCCCTCTCCATCCCCGCCCCCTTTGCCTTGATTGACACGGGATACTGGTCGGGCACTGATTGGCCAGAGACATTTTGTTATACACTTTTTTAAAATGGAGCTAGTAATAACTCACATGTGTGGCATTAACACATATTATTCTTTCCATTGAAGAGATTCATTATTCACATCACACTTCCAAAGAATAATGTCACTGACCCAGCCCTAGCATAGCATTTTAACTGTCAACGCAGCAGCCGTTTTCGATTTGCTGTGGCCATAAATTCAGCCAGAGTAAACGTGTTTGAGAATCACTGGACTAGATGCTAACTGCCGAGCGGCGTTACAATCTCTGACTGGTTTGATGCCTTTGAGACCTCTCGAAAGAAGCTGCTCACAGGGTAAGAGGCTCCTGTGACACTGGAAGACATGTGGAAGTTCTACTGCTGGAAGGGCAGCCGGGCAGAGGAGAGGCCCAGCAACCTGACACAGAATTCGGCATTTCCTCAGGCTTATGGCACCTTCTCTGAAGACTGTTACATGCATTAATTGATTGTGTGTGTGTGTGTGGGGGGGCTGTCAGACAGTCATTTACGATTTTTCCCTTTATACACTTAAGCAACCAAATAAAATATTGTAAACTGCAGAATGATGTAGCTCTTGTCCCTGTTGCGGCTGCCCCATTCTGTAGCCCTTTGTCCCATTTTTACTCCTTTCTTGCTATCTCCATTGGATCGGTCTGTAGGATGAGCTCATGGGCAATACGGAGACAACTGAGCTTGCCTGAAGAACAAGTGGAGCTCTGCAAGGTATCTGCAACCCTAGCTCCACCCACAGGGCCTACAGCTGGCCAGTACAGCCCATTAACTACATCGGAGGCTTGCTCTTCCTGCTGATTTCCTCTCCACTTAGCTTTTCTTGATAGCAGGATACATTGCAATGAGTGACATCTGGTCTGTACTGCCTCTGCCCCCATCATTCGCCTGCAAGGCTTTAAAACTCCACTAGGTGTCAGCATTCCATTCCCTCCTTATTAATCAAGCCCTAAATTAATTTGTTCTATATAACTTCATCTGAGGAGTTCCAATGGCTTTACAACACTAATGGATTATCCCTACTTTCCCTTAAACAGAGCCATGTTGAGATGTCTGGATAACGTGAGCGTGCTTACATCCATTTCCAAGAGGGTGAAATTAAGGTAGAAGCAGTAACCAGCCCCCTGCCATCTTCACATAATTAAGGCAGTAACAGACATTGGACTAGAACCTGATATCCTAACTCATCCTCTACTTTAACCACGGCACAACTCCCCAAACCTGAGCTGGGCATAAAGTATGTGCTCCAACCGCTAGACCTCACGCCCAGCCCAGGAACCAGTACAGAGCCCAAGTCCCCGCTCTCTCTGTGGAGACCCATATGTCTTTTAACTCACCTGAAGTGAAACAGCAACTCTTCCACACTGACAATCAAGCAACCACCATAGCAGAAGTCAAATTATTTTGATTTCCTCTCCCCTATCTTTCCCCTGGTGAAAAGGAAGATTTCAATACTGCCTCCTTCCGGCTTATCTTCCCCATGTCATCTCATGGAAAATTAAATGTGAGTGATTGGGGGGAGCAACACTGAAAATGATATGCAAGAAAAAGGTTAGCTCTCCAGTAGGCACAGGCCTAATGTTCTCAAGACACACAAGCGAAGAGGTTACACTGAGGATGTGGAGAGAGGCGCCTACCAGGTTTGTAGTCTTGAAAACTTCACTGGAGCTGAATAAGCAGTAGTTCTCTGAACTCGACCTAGCCAGCCCCCTCACACCTCCCCCGAGCCCTGACTCCTACACCCCCCACAGCCCTGACTCCTGCCCCCCCTCACACACACCCCTGAGCCCTGACTCCTGCCCCCCCCCATACTCCAAGCCCCCTGCCCACCCTGACTCCTGCACACACATCCCCACCTGCAGCCCTCGCACCAAACGGGAGCGGCCCCAGGCCTGCCTCTTGCCTCGTCAGGGAATCCCAGCCATGCTGCCCCAGCCTGAGTCACGCCCGCAGCCTGGCCCACCCCGGCTGACGGATCCCAGAGCCACGCGAGTCAATGGCAGGTCGAGTTGGGGCTGCGCAACCCGCCTACCTGGGGCTGGAGCTGGCCGCTGTGTGTGTGTGTGTGGGGGGGGGGGGGGGTTGGGGCCTCTGGGCTCCAGCGGTGTTCTCAGAAGGGGGGAGCAGGGGGTCAGCCCCCCCAGCTGTCAGCTCACAAGGCGCCCAAGGTGCTGCACTTGGAGCGAGGCTGAAGGAGCAGAAACTTCCAGAGGCTGCAGCCCAGCTCACTTTAGCAGATACAGCGAGTGAATCGAGCTGGAGCCCCCGAAAGTTCACACTCAGCCGCTCGAGTCAGTCTCTACAGTGGCACGAGGACTCCCCAGCCCCGCACCCACCGTCACACGTACCACGTGCGGTCTCAGCCACAAGGCCGAGCAGCAGCATTCCCGCTGCAACACCAGGCTGCCCTCCCGCCCCCACCGCTCTCCACCTCACGGCGACTCCCTTCGCGTCCGCTCGCCGCGAGTCCCTTTGCCGCCAGACACTGCTCATCTGCACAGCCCCGCCCACGGACACGTGACGCCTCCTCGCGTTCTGGTCTCGGTAAGGCGCGCGCGGTGAGGGCGCACGTCACCGCTCCAGCGCACGCGGCTCCGCGCCGGCGGCCATTGTTCGAACCTTCGCTGAGATTCCATCTCCCGGCACCCCCCGCGGCCAGGAGCAGCCGGAGGGTGAGTGTCTGTGAGCCCCGGGCCGGGGGCGGGGCTGCGGGGAGAGACCCCGCGACACTGGGGGGCGGGGCAGAGACCCAGCCCCATAGACAGCCGGGGGCAGGGGGTATTGGGATGGGGGAGGGAGAGACTCAGCCCCATAGACAGCCGGGGGCAGGGGGTATTGGGATGGGGGAGAGAGAGACTCAGCCCCATAGACAGCCAGGGGCAGGGGGTATTGGGATGGGGGAGGGAGAGACTCAGCCCCATAGACAGCCAGGGGCAGGGGGTATTGGGATGGGGGAGGGAGAGACTCAGCCCCATAGACAGCCGGGGGCAGGGGGTATTGGGATGGGGGAGGGAGAGACTCAGCCCCATAGACAGCCAGGGGCAGGGGGTATTGGGATGGGGGAGGGAGAGACTCAGCCCCATAGACAGCCAGGGGCAGGGGGTATTGGGATGGGGGAGGGAGAGACTCAGCCCCATAGACAGCCTGGGGCAGGGGAGATTGGGGGGAGGGAAAGACCCAGCCCCATAGACAGCCGGGGGCAGGGGGTATTGGGATGGGGGAGAGAGAGACTCAGCCCCATAGACAGCCAGGGGCAGGGGGTATTGGGATGGGGGAGGGAGACACCCAGCCCCATAGACAGCCGGGGGCAGGGGGTATTGGGATGGGGGAGGGAGAGACTCAGCCCCATAGACAGCCGGGGGCAGGGGGTATTGGGATGGGGGAGGGAGAGACTCAGCCCCATAGACAGCCGGGGGCAGGGGGTATTGGGATGGGGGAGGGAGAGACTCAGCCCCATAGACAGCCGGGGGCAGGGGGTATTGGGATGGGGGAGAGAGAGACTCAGCCCCATAGACAGCCAGGGGCAGGGGGTATTGGGATGGGGGAGGGAGAGACTCAGCCCCATAGACAGCCAGGGGCAGGGGGTATTGGGATGGGGGAGGGAGAGACTCAGCCCCATAGACAGCCGGGGGCAGGGGGTATTGGGATGGGGGAGGGAGAGACTCAGCCCCATAGACAGCCGGGGGCAGGGGAGATTGCGGGGAGGGAAAGACCCAGCCCCATAGACAGCCGGGGGCAGGGGGTATTGGGATGGGGGAGAGAGAGACTCAGCCCCATAGACAGCCAGGGGCAGGGGGTATTGGGATGGGGGAGGGAGAGACTCAGCCCCATAGACAGCCTGGGGCAGGGGGTATTGGGGGGAGGGAAAGACTCAGCCCCATAGACAGCCAGGGGCAGGGGGTATTGGGATGGGGGAGGGAGAGACTCAGCCCCATAGACAGCCAGGGGCAGGGGGTATTGGGATGGGGGAGGGAGAGACTCAGCCCCATAGACAGCCGGGGGCAGGGGAGATTGCGGGGAGGGAAAGACCCAGCCCCATAGACAGCCGGGGGCAGGGGGTATTGGGATGGGGGAGGGAGAGACTCAGCCCCATAGACAGCCAGGGGCAGGGGGTATTGGGATGGGGGAGGGAGAGACTCAGCCCCATAGACAGCCGGGGGCAGGGGGTATTGGGATGGGGGAGGGAGAGACTCAGCCCCATAGACAGCCGGGGGCAGGGGGTATTGGGATGGGGGAGGGAGAGACTCAGCCCCATAGACAGCCGGGGGCAGGGGAGATTGCGGGGAGGGAAAGACCCAGCCCCATAGACAGCCGGGGGCAGGGGGTATTGGGATGGGGGAGAGAGAGACTCAGCCCCATAGACAGCCAGGGGCAGGGGGTATTGGGATGGGGGAGGGAGAGACTCAGCCCCATAGACAGCCAGGGGCAGGGGGTATTGGGATGGGGGAGGGAGAGACTCAGCCCCATAGACAGCCGGGGGCAGGGGAGATTGCGGGGAGGGAAAGACCCAGCCCCATAGACAGCCGGGGGCAGGGGGTATTGGGATGGGGGAGGGAGAGACTCAGCCCCATAGACAGCCAGGGGCAGGGGGTATTGGGATGGGGGAGGGAGAGACTCAGCCCCATAGACAGCCGGGGGCAGGGGGTATTGGGATGGGGGAGGGAGAGACTCAGCCCCATAGACAGCCGGGGGCAGGGGGTATTGGGATGGGGGAGGGAGAGACTCAGCCCCATAGACAGCCGGGGGCAGGGGAGATTGCGGGGAGGGAAAGACCCAGCCCCATAGACAGCCGGGGGCAGGGGGTATTGGGATGGGGGAGAGAGAGACTCAGCCCCATAGACAGCCAGGGGCAGGGGGTATTGGGATGGGGGAGGGAGAGACTCAGCCCCATAGACAGCCAGGGGCAGGGGGTATTGGGATGGGGGAGGGAGAGACTCAGCCCCATAGACAGCCTGGGGCAGGGGAGATTGGGGGGAGGGAAAGACTCAGCCCCATAGACAGCCAGGGGCAGGGGGTATTGGGATGGGGGAGGGAGAGACCCAGCCCCATAGACAGCCGGGGGTAGGGGGTATTGGGATGGGGGAGGGAGAGACTCAGCCCCATAGACAGCCTGGGGCAGGGGAGATTGGGGGGAGGGAAAGACTCAGCCCCATAGACAGCCGGGGGCAGGGGGTATTGGGATGGGGGAGGGAGAGACTCAGCCCCATAGACAGCCGGGGGCAGGGGAGATTGCGGGGAGGGAAAGACCCAGCCCCATAGACAGCCGGGGGCAGGGGGTATTGGGATGGGGGAGGGAGAGACTCAGCCCCATAGAGAGCCAGGGGCAGGGGGTATTGGGATGGGGGAGGGAGAGACTCAGCCCCATAGACAGCCGGGGGCAGGGGGTATTGGGATGGGGGAGGGAGAGACTCAGCCCCATAGACAGCCGGGGGAAGGGGGTATTGGGATGGGGGAGGGAGAGACTCAGCCCCATAGACAGCCGGGGGCAGGGGAGATTGCGGGGAGGGAAAGACCCAGCCCCATAGACAGCCGGGGGCAGGGGGTATTGGGATGGGGGAGAGAGAGACTCAGCCCCATAGACAGCCAGGGGCAGGGGGTATTGGGATGGGGGAGGGAGAGACTCAGCCCCATAGACAGCCAGGGGCAGGGGGTATTGGGATGGGGGAGGGAGAGACTCAGCCCCATAGACAGCCTGGGGCAGGGGAGATTGGGGGGAGGGAAAGACTCAGCCCCATAGACAGCCAGGGGCAGGGGGTATTGGGATGGGGGAGGGAGAGACCCAGCCCCATAGACAGCCGGGGGTAGGGGGTATTGGGATGGGGGAGGGAGAGACTCAGCCCCATAGACAGCCTGGGGCAGGGGAGATTGGGGGGAGGGAAAGACTCAGCCCCATAGACAGCCGGGGGCAGGGGGTATTGGGATGGGGGAGGGAGAGACTCAGCCCCATAGACAGCCGGGGGCAGGGGAGATTGCGGGGAGGGAAAGACCCAGCCCCATAGACAGCCGGGGGCAGGGGGTATTGGGATGGGGGAGGGAGAGACTCAGCCCCATAGAGAGCCAGGGGCAGGGGGTATTGGGATGGGGGAGGGAGAGACTCAGCCCCATAGACAGCCGGGGGCAGGGGGTATTGGGATGGGGGAGGGAGAGACTCAGCCCCATAGACAGCCGGGGGCAGGGGGTATTGGGATGGGGGAGGGAGAGACTCAGCCCCATAGACAGCCGGGGGCAGGGGGTATTGGGATGGGGGAGGGAGAGACTCAGCCCCATAGACAGCCGGGGGCAGGGGAGATTGCGGGGAGGGAAAGACCCAGCCCCATAGACAGCCGGGGGCAGGGGGTATTGGGATGGGGGAGAGAGAGACTCAGCCCCATAGACAGCCAGGGGCAGGGGGTATTGGGATGGGGGAGGGAGAGACTCAGCCCCATAGACAGCCAGGGGCAGGGGGTATTGGGATGGGGGAGGGAGAGACTCAGCCCCATAGACAGCCGGGGGCAGGGGGTATTGGGATGGGGGAGGGAGAGACTCAGCCCCATAGACAGCCGGGGGCAGGGGGTATTGGGATGGGGGAGGGAGAGACTCAGCCCCATAGACAGCCTGGGGCAGGGGAGATTGGGGGGAGGGAAAGACTCAGCCCCATAGACAGCCGGGGGCAGGGGGTATTGGGATGGGGGAGGGAGAGACTCAGCCCCATAGACAGCCGGGGGCAGGGGGTATTGGGATGGGGGAGGGAGAGACTCAGCCCCATAGACAGCCGGGGGCAGGGGAGATTGCGGGGAGGGAAAGACCCAGCCCCATAGACAGCCGGGGGCAGGGGGTATTGGGATGGGGGAGAGAGAGACTCAGCCCCATAGACAGCCAGGGGCAGGGGGTATTGGGATGGGGGAGGGAGAGACTCAGCCCCATAGACAGCCAGGGGCAGGGGGTATTGGGATGGGGGAGGGAGAGACTCAGCCCCATAGACAGCCTGGGGCAGGGGAGATTGGGGGGAGGGAAAGACTCAGCCCCATAGACAGCCGGGGGCAGGGGGTATTGGGATGGGGGAGGGAGAGACTCAGCCCCATAGACAGCCGGGGGCAGGGGGTATTGGGATGGGGGAGGGAGAGACTCAGCCCCATAGACAGCCGGGGGCAGGGGAGATTGCGGGGAGGGAAAGACCCAGCCCCATAGACAGCCGGGGGCAGGGGGTATTGGGATGGGGGAGAGAGAGACTCAGCCCCATAGACAGCCAGGGGCAGGGGGTATTGGGATGGGGGAGGGAGAGACTCAGCCCCACAGACAGCCAGGGGCAGGGGGTATTGGGATGGGGGAGGGAGAGACTCAGCCCCATAGACAGCCGGGGACAGGGGGTATTGGGATGGGGGAGAGAGAGACTCAGCCCCATAGACAGCCGGGGGCAGGGGGTATTGGGATGGGGGAGGGAGAGACTCAGCCCCATAGACAGCTGGGGGCAGGGGAGATTGGGGGGAGGGAAAGACTCAGCCCCATAGACAGCTGGGGGCAGGGGAGATTGGGGGGAGGGAAAGACTCAGCCCCATAGACAGCCGGGGGCAGGGGATATTGGGATGGGGGAGGGAGAGACTCAGCCCCATAGACAGCCGGGGGCAGGGGATATTGGGATGGGGGAGGGAGAGACTCAGCCCCATAGACAGCCGGGGGCAGGGGGTATTGGGATGGGGGAGGGAGAGACTCAGCCCCATAGACAGCCGGGGGCAGGGGGTATTGGGATGGGGGAGGGAGAGACTCAGCCCCATAGACAGCCTGGGGCAGGGGGTATTGGGATGGGGGAGGGAGAGACTCAGCCCCATAGACAGCCGGGGGCAGGGGGTATTGGGATGGGGGAGGGAGAGACTCAGCCCCATAGACAGCTGGGGGCAGGGGGTATTGGGGGGAGGGGAGAAGAGGACCCAGCCCCATAGATCTGTAGGGGCAGGGGGGATATTGGGGTCAGGAGGGGAGAAGGGGGGTGGCAGAGACCGAGCCTGGGGTGCAGGGAAATGGGGTGGTTTGGAGGGAACTAGGGAAGAGAAGAGACACATGGGGGGTGACACGTTGGGACAGGGAAACTGAGTCACTCCGAGTACATGCGGGGCGGGCTGGAGGCAGATCACGCTGGTCCCAGGGTAATTTTGGGGGGTTCTGATTCCCCACTCGGCTGGGGACTGAGCTGCCGGTGGGTTCCCCTCTGGGCTGAGGAGACCTGGCCTGGGGCAGATGCAGGGGCCCTGTGTGTGTCAGGCTGGGGGAGCTGCTTGGGCAGAGGTGCAGGAACTAGGGGTGCGGCGGGTGCTGCAGCACCCCCGTGTCTGTCTGTGAAAAGTTCCAGGTGCTGTGGGAACGAAGCTGGCATTATTGCGTGATTCTGGAGAGCCCCAGAGCTGTGCTGCGCCTGTGTAGTGTGAGTGGGACTTGTGCTTTTTCACATTGCTTGTGAACACACACGGGTAGAGTTAGCAGGCTTTCAGCACCCCACTATAAAAAGTGACAGAGCACGGCTGCCTAGAAGTGTCTGCTCAGCCTGCTGCAGACACTGCCCGGCCCCGGCCTGCTGCCCTTTCTGCACCACAAACCCAGGGCACCGACGAGACGGATCAGAGTGTAAAATTCAGGGCTTGCCTACAGGGGACGCTCAGCAACATGAATTTTGATGAGCAGAAGGTGTGATTTCAAGTGGCTTAGTTAAATGGCATTGAACCCCTCACTAACCCCATAAAAGAATTTACTTTACATAGCGCATTAGAGCACAAAGCTATTTCTTTACAGTTTATGGGAGAAAGCTGCATATTCTACAGTCCACATCCCTCTTAAAATGAGAGCTTTGGGGAGGTTGCAGAGAGGTCTCCTGTGCCCGCTCTCTGGTGACTTGGCTTCTGGATTCTCCTGTTTTTTACTGTCTCCAGCTGCTGCAGTGTTGCTTTTCTCTCCTTCACCGTCTTGCAGCCTCCTCCTTCTCTTCCTGTTCAAATAGCAGCATCAGTCGCTATAGTGTGTTAGACCTTGTCTACACTAGAACTTACTTCGGTACAACTTATGTCGCTCGGTGGGGAATAATCCACACTCCTGAGCGACGTAAGTTACACCGATCTAAGCGCTGTTGTAGAGAGCGCTACGTCGGCAGGAGAGCTTCTCCCGCTGACATAGCTACCGCCTCTCATGGCCAGTGGAGTAATTAAACTGACGGGAGCAGCTTAGAGCATCTTCAAGTGTAGATGCAGCCTCAGTGATGTGTAGCTCGGTGTCCAGTTAAACCCTTTACTATGACCAGCACTATGTAGAGAAGCGAGGTGACAAAGTTTCTACAACCCTGCAGGATGTTGTGGTCCCCACTTCATACCGTTTAGCGCCGTGGTTGGAGCACTCCTCTGGTACCTGGGAGACCCAGGTTCAACTCCTTCCTGTCTGCCAGGAGCCAGGAGGCAGAAGGCAGCCGCGGCGAGCTGCCCCCCAAATCATGGCGCCCTAGGCGACCGCCTAGTGGGCTTGCCGGCCCTGGATGTGTGGGTGACCAGTCACTTTGTAACTCTGGTGTTCTAGTGTATGAAGATTAAATTGATGTTTTCTTCTTGAAACAAGTAGAAACTGTGGGTCTGAAAGTTGAGTGGCAAAGCTACAATGAAAAGTGAATTAAGCCTAGAAAGCAATGCTGAATAATTAACCCCACAGCACAACCCCCAATCCTTTTCTCCTCCCTCCCCGCCACGAGGCAGGAAAGTGTGTGCTGTGGGATGTATGGGTAGACGCTATAGTAGCAGGACCTCTTTACTGTTCAAGCTTCTTCCTTCTGGCAGAGGTGTCAGTTTATACCAAGGGTAATCAATTATTTTTTGTCAAGGACAAAATTTCTTGGTGCAAGTATAGTCACGGTCCAGAATCCAGAGAAAATAATACAAAAATTAAAATAATAATGGTAAGTAAAGAAAGCGTTAGCAGTCCGTTCGAAAGCATCTGGCAGTCTTGCTTTGGCCCATGGTCCATCTATTTACCCCTGTGAAAGTCATAAGGTACGCTTATCCCTTATCCCTGGCTGGCTGTTGGCTCTCAGCTAGGTGGACCCGATATTTCGGTAACACCCCTGATTTATACATTCTTCTGTTCTGATTTGGATTCCTTCCTCTCTTCTTGAAAATGGTGTGTAGGATACAATGGCTCTTGATCCATCTCTTCCTAGACAACATCTTTGTGCAGCCCAGTAAATGACTATTGCAACAACAATCAGAATGAGCAATAGAGGCCACCAAGCCGGATCTGAAACCAAACAGAACAGGAGTCCGGTTAAACCATTTGGAGAACAGGCACATACAGCCACCTAGGCCTGCGTTTGGTTGGAAGATTGTAAAATGCCAGGATTCATGCGGGGTAACATGGCTCCATAAGAATCTTATTGCGCAATATTATGGGGAGGGGGGGGTTCTTGCTGGATTGTCAGTTAGCTAGTTATCTGGAGTCAGAGGATAAACAGCACTGAAATCCCATCCTAGCTGAGATGTCACCTTCTTTATATAAACCTTCTTCGAACCCAAGGTAGTTGTTTGTAACATCCTGCAGCAGAGAAGTTCCACAGGTTGCTTTTTAAAGAAAAAGTTCAGTGTAAAATTGGCAGTTTGGAGATCAGAGCAGATCAATATCCACCCCTGGAGTCAATATTTGCTGAAAGGCGGGGGCATGAGGGACTTGCTGACAGGAGACAGGTGCTGTGCGAAGGTGAGAGCACTGAGGATATCTGGAGGGATTTGAAAAAAATCTCCTCAATGTCTTTGCAAGATTGCCTGTGACGAGCCATTGAAATCTGAGGGCAGCCTGCAGAGATCAAGGTATCAGAAGGCCAAGGTGGGAAGAAGGAAGATGGTTTTGGGATTAAGCTTCTGGTCTAAAAACCTGGAGGCCAGAGTTTAATTCCTGGCTCCGCCACAGACTCCCTGTGGCAATTCAGGCCAGTCACTGGATCTCTCGGGGCCTTAGTTCCTGATCTGTAGAATGGGGACAGTCGTCCCTTTCCTCGGCCCGTTCTTTGGTCCCTTACACTTGTAAGCTCTTCAGGGAGCTCGCTCTTCCAATGTGTTTGTTCAGTGCCAAGGAGAAGGGGCCCTGATTTCAGCTGGGGCCTCTAGCCACTACTATCATACAGATAATTTACTGGGGGGGGGAGGGAATGCAGAGTTAACATTGCCTGGTGATAGCTCGGCCCTTCCAGTCAATGGAGTTCAGCAATACTCAGGGCTTGTCTACACTACAAACTTATGTTAGGTTGACCTACAGGCACCACAGTAATTCAATCGGCTGTTTATGTCCACCCTCCCCTCCACTTCTCCACCCACAGTTCCCCCTCCCAGAAGCATTCACACGTCTGTTTTTTTTCTAAAAAAATACTTTGCATTCCCCCAAATACACCCCCCCCCCCAAACCAATCAGACAGATTTTAGCAATATACATTCAGATTTCTCCAGACTTCTGCCTGAGATGGGACTTGAACTGACAGTGGCTGGCTAGGTCAAGTTCAGAGAACTACTGCTTATCCAGCTCCAGAGAAGGTTTCAAGACTACAAACCTGATAGGCGCCTCTCTCCACATCCTCAGTGTAACCTCTTCGTTTGTGTGCCTTAAGAACATTAGGCCTGTGCCTACTGGAGAGCTAACCTTTTTCTTGCATATCATTTTCAGTGTTGCTCTCCCCAAGAGGTACACGTGCCACGCCCTGGCTGGGGTCAATTTTGAAAGATGGAGACCATTTGGGCCACATTCAGAACCAGGATTTGATCCCCAGGTCTTTGCACTCAATCAATAAAGTTGACAGATTCCACCAACATTTAGGAAAAGCTGGATTGTTTTATTCAGGGGGCTTTATTTCAAGACCCTTTAGTCAAATGCCCCCAAATTTGTATCCCTGACCCTAGCCAGCACCTCCCAAGAGGCACACCAAAGTTCAAGGCAATCTGAGTAACCAGGCCAATTTGAAAGTAGTTAGAGTCAAGCTTTAAATAGAAAGCTTGTCTTAACTTTATTCTAGTAGACCTGGTGGTCCACTATGAGAGCAGTAATGAAGGAGTCCCAGGGCGAGGAATTGGATGCACCAGGGAGTCCAAGTCCCCTTAGCACGCATTGAATGAGAGTGGGAAGGTTTAAAGCATCCTTTGAAGATTGGGGGACTGAAGAATTTGCCAGCTGATGTGATGGTGGGAAATGACACGTCACTGCCCAAGCTGTTGATGCTGGAACCTGGAGCCAGAGGGAGTCTGTTGCTAAGTACCCAGAGGTGAGCTCTGAGGAGCAGGAGGCAACTGAAGGGGGAGAGGAGTCCTGGGCACCCTTATCAGCAGAAAATAGCAATGTCTCTCCAGGGGAGGGGGGAGTTGTCCGCTTCCTTACCTGAGACAGGTCTCAGTGCAAGGAAAAGCCAGATGGAGTCACTGCAGAGTCACTGCTGACCACACCCTAGAACAGGGATCTCAAACTCAAATCACCACGAGGGCCACATGAGAACTAGTAAATTGGCCCGAGGGCCGCATCACTGAAACCTTTTCATACAATGATACAAAAGTATAGTCAAAAATGAAAAAAAATGAAGAGTAAGATAGTATTCTAGTAAAAGTCAATGTATTAACTTTTTAAAAACTGTAATGCAAAGAGGGGTTTTAATAACATATAAACACTCAGGAATGTTTGGAGCGTGGCTGCCAGTGGAGTCAGCGCCTATGGCGGGCCGCAGGAAATAACTCCGCGGGCCGCATGTTTGAGACCCCTGCCCTAGAAAGTGGCTGTCTCCCCTCACCGCGGCCTCATGGGAATTGTAGTTTGTTGCTCACACGTCCCCTCGGTCTGTCCTAGGAGCCGTGCCCCCTCGCTGGACTCCATCTCCCGGGGAGCTTCCCGCCGACTCTGCCAGCGAGTGGGAGAGGCCGTCTGAGCAGGGCACCCCGGGCGCGGAGCGGGTCGTCACCAGGGAGCTATAACTCCCGTGAGGCCCTGCGGCGAAAGGGAGCTGGTACGGGTAGGGGGTGAGGACAAACTTTCTCACAAACTGTTGTTTGACGACAGCCCCCCCTCCCCACTGTCCCTGTGCCCCCATGGCCCCCTTGCAACGGCCCTGAGCCCAGGACCACCGAGCCCCGGTCCATAGAGCCCCCAGCACAGGCCCCCACCTGGCATCCTCCCCTCACAAGCCTCCCCCTGGCAACAGCCCTGGCCCCCCTTCCCAACAACTCTCCCTCACAAGCAGAAACCCAGACCCCCCCCTTGCTGTGACAACCCCTGGGCCACCCCCCCTTGCCGTGTATCTGCCCCCCTCAGCAACAGACCTATCCAAACCCCTCTCCCTGTGGAGCCCCCTTCTTAAAATCCAGGCAGTGGAGAACATTCCCATCAATACTAATAACCGCTTAAACATGAGCCCCTCTAACCTCCGCCGGCCGCCGCTCTGCTACTGATCATAGAATATCAGGGTTGGAAGGGACCTTAGGAGGTATCTAGTCCAACCCCCTGCTCAAAGCAGGACCAATCCCCAATTTTTGCCCCAGATCCCCAAATGGTCCCCTTAAGGATTGAACTCACAACCCTGGGTTTAGCAGGCCAATGCTCAAACCACTGAGCTATCCCTCCAACACATCAATGAAGAGCCTCCAACACCCGATGCGAATAGCTCAGCAGCCCCCAGCTCGGTGTCTGGTTCTACAGACCTCGGCTTCTTGTGAGTCTCTAACTCACCCATACTCAGAGCTCGGGGGCTTCGGAGCCGGACTAGCCACCAGCATCACCACAAGAGCCACAGGCGGCTGAATGACGGGGACTCTTTAGTTTCTCATGAGTCTCGCAGCAAATAGGTTAATAACTCGGTGCAAGTTGATAACTTCATTGGTTAATAACACAGTACAAGCATCCTGATTGGTTAATAATTAAATCACACAGTGTTTTAATATCCTGTGCTGCAAAGAGTCACAGGAGACACACTAAAGAGCCACTTGCGGCTCACGCCTCAGTCTGAGTTCTCACTGCTCTGATTTATAATATGCTGTTTGGGTTTGTTTGTTTTTCTCCTATAGCATGAGCTCCTTTGTCATCTTGTGACTTGAAGGACGTCTGGCTTCTTGGCTTGTCATCACGATTTGTCCTTGGCGGAGCATTTTGCCTCTCACTCCTGCACCTCAGAGCTTTCTTCACGTCACCACCGATGAGAACAGCTTACTTCCCAAATATTGATGCAGGTTACCATACTCTCTTCTTTGAAATTCCACCCGGCTGGAATTTTTACTAAACATAGATGTGTGCATTTGTCCACCTAGACACATATGCCATTGATCTCAATGGGAATAGTCTTATAGCTTAAGTTAAGCACTTGTTCAACTATTTTTCGGATAAAGGCCTTAGTTTACAAGGCAGTATTAGAATAATTGATTCACTGTTGATTCTACCAAAGAATCCATATCTCCCCCAATGTTAATATATTCCTATAACATTTGTCCCTGTTAACTATTGTGAGGCCTCTGGGAGAGGACTTACTAAAATACAATTCTGGAGACTCTCTCTTCTAGAGAGAACCAGTATTGTAGACTGTTCATATACAGGCAAATTTTTTTTATTGGGTTAAAACAAGGGAGTCTGTAGATGAGCAGAATGATTCATTAGGTATTATAGTACTACTTTAGCACCAGATGGTTTCTGCAAACTTTAGGGGTGGCACTTTTTGATTGCTTTTGAGGGGGAAGCACCTTGTCACTTGTAAGCCATGCTAAACTAGTCAATCAGCTGTCTTTGTTATGTATAAATGTGTTGCCTATTATAATCAGATTAGTCTGGTACTTTATTCAACTGTTAAGGAGTTGAAGAAAGTGCAGAATGTCTCCATGTAAATATTACTGTTTGAACACTGAAAATACAGCACCTTAGGGCTTGGAGATTCAGGGTTAAGGTAACTACCTTTTTAAAACATAGTAACATAGGAGTTGCCATGCTAGGTGAGACCAGAGATCTGTCTAGGCAGATATTTCAGACAGGAGTGTAAGGAACCTCATAATAGACCATTCAAAATATTGTAGCCATAGGGGAATTTTTTTCTTATCCCCATCAGTTAGTGGATGATTTAAGGCGTGAGGCATGACTTCATATATCTATATCTATATATCTCCTAATTTTAATCTTTTTTAATATTAAACATCTAAGCCTATTTTTAAGCATACTAAGTTCTGGTGTCAATATCATATCTTTTGGCAATGAGCTCCATAGGATAATTGTTCTGGGTGTTTAAAAAAAAGTTTCCTTTTATCAGTATTAAATTTGTTACCCCCTTAGTTTCATTGGGGTGTGTCTGTAATTTATGAGAGCGTATATCAGTAGGAGTACTGGCTTTTTTGCTCTGATCATTGTTTTGTATACCTCTGTCATGTTCTCTTGTTTCCATCATTTCTACTCTAAACACTCATTCTTTTAGGTCTCATATACAGAAAATCTGGCTATGCCTGAAAGCACTGTGTTGCTCATCTCTTTGAATTTTAACAATTCGTATTAAAAACTCATTTTATATTTACTTATAAATTTCAGTGGAGATTGAACGTGGCTCTTAGTATGTGCACCTTTGGCCTTTAACTTTCCACTATACGTTATCAATTTTCCAGTAGAGACATGGTAAACTCATAGGCCTGGTCTACGCTAAAAAGTTAGGTCAACCCATCTACGTCGCTCAGGGATGTGGAAAATCCACACTCCTGAGCGATGTGGTTAAGCCGACCTAACCCATGGGTGTAGACGGGAGGTGGATTACCTACGCGGCTACGCCAACAGGAGATCCCCTCCTATCAGTGTAGATAGTGTCTATGCTGAAGTGCTACAGCGGTGTTTCAAGTGTACACAAACTAAAGTGAGATGAATGTGGTAGAAGAAATTGAGTTTTCCTACTCTAACTTTATTTACTGAATAATATCTTTACCCTTTTTTGCTTTAATGCTGTGAAAACACCACTATGTTTGCTTCTGGCTTTATGGGTTAGTATTTCTGATTTGAGTTATTTGTCATTTTGAATCTTAAAAAAAATATATTTGGCTTATGTTGCCAGGGAAGTTAATTTCCTGGTTTCCCAAAATATGGCACTCAATGCAAAAAAATTTCCCACAACTTATTTTGGAATGGGCTGTTAAAAGAGAACACAAATCTCACTTTGATATAAGAAGACTATGTAAAATGTCATTTAAGGTCATTTTAATTTTTTTCTTTGCAATTCAAACACAGTTCTATATTTTGGACAGAGGAGCTTTTCACGCTTCATTAGGTGGGCCCATTGTTTTTGATTATTTTGAAGTTGTTTTCACTTTGAGGAGCCCAGATGGAGTTGTTTGGGAACTGTACCTAAACAATATTCAAATATGGCTCCTCTCTGAGCTGGTTTTAGACATGAGGATTGTTAAAAACAAACAAAAAATTAAAACAATATTTCCAGTTTCAGAGTTTCTTCTGCCTCTCAGCAAACAGAAACTCCTTTGGCATAAAGCACATACCCGGTAGATTATCTTTGGCAATCCAAATGGAGTATCAGCTCATTTCCCACTGCTGAACTAGGCACAGAGATGTTTTCTCTTTCCTGTGTTAAACAGTGCCTGTGCTGTTGGTTATATTAGTTGTTTGAGTTCACTCAAATTTGGGAAAGGCAAGTGTTTTCTCCCATCTTCACTGAAGTTTTGATGCAAGATTCCTGCCAGATGGGAAGGAGTGTTGTCCTGTGAAAACCACCTGACTGCTTTTATTCTCTCTTGCTAAATTGACTCCTTAGACTGAATATTTGTCTTTCTTATCAAGCAGAAAATTGAGGTAAACCTGCCTTGTTTTAGGGCAGAGAACAGAGTGACTTGGCTCAAGCAAAAGGAAATGAGTGAGTCATCAGCAGAGCTTGTCAGCAAATGGGTAGGGAACTCACAGGGATGGGTAGTGAGGAACTGTAGAATTTCTTGACTTCTCCCCTCCCCAGGCACGTGTCATTATGAACAAGCTTCCTTTAGAGATTACATTTAAGAATTGTTTCCAAGAAACTATAGAACTAGCATTCTGTTCTCTATACAGTCAGACAGCGTATTTTAGAAACGAATTGTCATTGTACTGAGTTCTTGAAGCTTCAGTGTTGCGTGTTTGTCCATTGTGTTAAACTTGACTAGATGGGAGAACTCTTAGAGTCCTGATAAAATCTTTTGCTTACAAAGCACCTTTTGAATCCAGCAGAACCCTAAGGCACTTCTGAATGTGCCTGTGTGGTATTAGGGAGACAAGGTGGGTGAGGTAATATTTTTTTATTGGACCAACTTCTGTTGGTGAGAGAGACAAGCTTTCAAGCCAGACAGAGCTCTTCTTCCTGGTACCGACGTGGCTACAACTACACTGCATGCAAACTATAGCATTAACATTTCTAACTTCCACCACACATGAGGTAGAATGTAGCAGCCCAACATGGGAACAGGAAGTGAAGTGTAATGTAGTCAATTTAAATTACAAGGGAAGTGTCTAGTTAGGCCACAGTGTAAATGAGAATGGCAATTTTTCTAGGACACAAGTCTTGTAGCACTCTACCCTCTTCCACCCCCCCAAAAACAAAACAATACAAAACTCCATGTCACTTATTGCAAGTATGTAGGTGTAAAACACAGGAATTAAGATTTTTATGAGCGGGAAGGAAAGAGAGCGCGTTCAGTAATTCATGACTATTAAGTAATCTCATTAAAAGAATATCAAATGTAGAATTCAACTAAGAACAAAATGAGTTAACATAAACTGGAATGCAAGGTGCTGTTCTCACAAATACTGAAGGTATTCTTTTAATATAGACTGCAAATTAGCAGGTTTTGCTTTGCATCCTGTGCACTAGGTTGTTTTGAAAGGTGATCCAAGTAACCTTTCCCAAAGTATCTGTATCTTGCAATCCTGGGAAGCTGCAGCTGTTGCAATCTGTTTAACTGCCTTGATGTAGCAAGGGAAACACTTGTAAATGTAGGTTTTGGAAGGGGTGGTGAAGCCAGAGAGCACCTTATGATTGTTGATACTTGCTTGTCGGGAGGACTGTTTTGCTAGTCTTGGGCAGGATAAATACAGAAGCACAAGTGATTTTGCACAGTCGAAGGACTTGATTTAGGTATCAATCCATAGTAAAGTAGGTAGTGTCTAAGTATAAAATAAAACTTAAATGCTGTTGCGAAAGTTCACACATTTAACATTGCCTTCTGTCTGTCAAGTCAGGAGTCATATTTGACTGTTTTTGGTTCATCTAAAAAAATAAGTGACTATGATGTAGCTTTTTTTAAAATAAAACTTAAGAGGCTAATATAGGGATCTTCTTCCATCTGTTTGTCTGTAAGCATACTCTTGCAAGTTGTACAGTATTTTTGCATGTAATTTAGCTAATAAAGATGCCTTTTTAGGTCATATCAAGTGCTATGAGGCTATTATAAGGGTGTCTAAATAGCAAAATTAATCATGTCCGTGCACGGCCTACTCTGGTTTGTAACAGACCAGTCACAGCTCGCTTTAGTACTGAGGTGCTGAATGCCTTCTTGCCTCTGTCACATAATACTTAATGAAATTATCCATAAGAAGACAACCTAGTTGCAATGTTTTGGTAGCCATTCACTTTCATCTTCCCTCTTTCTGCAGAACAGAAATGGGAATCAAAACTACCTCAGAATTGTTCATTTTGTGGCATTCATTGAGGTTGAAGCTAGGTTATATTTTCATTCTGATCAATCATAATGGCCAGTCAGTGCTCCCAGGATTAAGTGCCTGTTGAGATCTTGACTGGCAAAGTGAAAGACGTTTAAATTTACTGTCTGGATTTAGGGGCTTTTTGATCTGGCCTGATGGATAATAGGGTTTTCCTTAACTCCTTAAAAAAAAGTTATTTCACTGATATAAATTGTTCCCTTACATTATGGTATTTAACAGTTTGGGGGCAAATATGCAAATAGACAACCAAATAGTCTTTAGATGCTTATTTAACTTGGCATACAGTATAGTTTCTCAAAATAGTCACATATTTAACAGACAAAGGGTCCTGTGGCACCTTATAGACTAACAGAGTATTTCACATCCTTAAATCATTCTACAGACATTAAATACAAAGCTTTGCATTGGGGTAATCAATAGACAGCCCGTGGTCCAAATCTGGACCGCCAGAGGCTTTTCAGCGGATCGTGAGGTGTGCCGGAACTTGGGGCTTCAGCACCATGGGGGAGGAGGGTGCTTCAGTCTGGCACGCCTTCCACAGGGCTGAAGCCCTGATTCCTGTCGTGGCTGAAGCCCCAAGTTCTGGCACACTTCCCATGGGGCTGAAGTCCTGAGTCCTGGTGCACCGGGACTTAGGGCTTCAGCCCCACCACAGGCATGCTGGAACTCAGCTTTATACAGGGTAAAATTGATTTATTCAGGGTTTGAACCCCATTGGGAGTTGGGCACCTGGGTGTCAAAGGCAAGAACACTTCCTAAGCTGCTTCCAGGCAAGCCTACAGCTGTTAGGGGACGTGCCCCAGACCTGGGCCTGGGTTTGCAGCAGGCTAGCAGGTCTGGCTCAGACCAGACAGGATTCTGGAGTCCTAAGCTGAAAAGGGCAGGAAAGCAGGGGCAGGAGTAGTCTTGGCACACCAGGTGGCAGCTCCAAGGTGATGGAGAAGGAGGTGCAGACAGACTTCTCCCCCAAATAATCTGACCCCGTGGGGAGGAATAGCAGAGAGACCTGTCCCTCACACAGCTTCCCAGAGATCCTGACCTGAGGGGGGGGAAAGAAAAGAAACCTGGTCCCCATTTGGGGGGAAGGAGGAAACGAAGAGTCTTTTCCCCATATGGTTCCCCCAAGATCCTGATTTGGGGGAAGGGGGTAGAAGCAGAGAGATCTGCCCCTGCTGTGGCTCTCCAGAGACCCTGACCCAGGAGAGGGGAGCAAAGAGACCTGCCCCTCCATGGTTCCCCAGAGACCCTGACTTGATAGATGTGTACATCATACACCCACCTCTTCCTAGAACGATCCATAACCACTTTGTTTCCCTTTGCAGGGCAAACATCTCTAACTCTGCCCCTTTGCACCACTCCTTCCTGCCAGTTTTCATATAAAGGTGTGTCTTAGAGCAGGGGTAGTCAATAGGCAGACTGCAGGCCAAACCCTGACAGTCAGACGCTTTCCCTGAAATCTTTTTACTAACTTATTATCATTCTTGTTGTTGAGTTGTTATTATTTTCTCTGGAGTCTGGACCTTGACTATACCTTGAACAAGAAATTTGGACCTTGACACACACAAAATTGACTTACCCCTGCTTTCCATCTTCAAATCATTCTTCAGATATTTACGAAATAGTTACTGGCCCCATGGGAGTATTATAGAATTATTAGCCCCATTTTACAGATGATGAATTGAGATGCCAAAAATAAGCCCTGGTCTATGCTTAAAAGTTAGTTTGTCATAGTTACAGTGCTCAGGTGTGTAAAATCCATCTGTGTAGATGCATCTAGGTTGATGGAAGAATTCTTCTGTCAGCCTAGCTACTGCTGCTCGGAGAGGTGGATTACCTACAGCAACAGGCAAACCCCTTCCATCGCTGTGGGAAGCATCTATGCTATGGTGCTGTAGCAGCATAGCTACAGCACTGTACCTGTGTGGCTGAAGCGCCTGTAGTGTAGACATGGCTGAAGTGACTTGCCGGAGGCCCCCAAGTGAGCTGTTGTAGAGCCATTACTAGGACTCTGAGTTTCTGACTCTCAGTTCCACACTTAATTCACTAGAACATATTGTCTCCTTTGTGTACTGTAATAAAGACATCAGACTTTGTGGATGTTTCTCTTATCCTGGGAAAAGAAACTTGGGGAGAGTGTAGCTCTTTGATTTGCCGTTGAATGGGAGAAGTGTAACCTCAGTGACCATATGTTGCTGCAACTCCCAGTATAGTTGAATAGAGTTGGAGGAGGCTCCTTCCTTTCAGAGCAGTCATTTGCTTGAAGAATGTCAGAGCGGGTAGTTTTAGAACAATAAAAGAAAATGTTCTCTCCACCGGAGACTGTTGTGCTGCCATAGTGCTGTCAGGATGCTAGGGACTCTCCTCTCATGTATTGCATGATCACTAAACTGCTGAACTGTCCCGTCTATTTAAACAGCCTGATCTGCTCCTCAAGAGTAAGGAAGTTTAAGTTTATAATTTTCCTTTTTGATATAACTATTCCTTCTTCAGGCCACTGTCTAAAAAGTGTCAATTGACTCTCAGTATATGCTTAAATGGAAAACACTGTTTCTACCTGAAAGAGGACCACATTGTTCTTGCTCAAGAGTTTACAGGTGCTGAACACATGCATATGCCGTGTCTTGAGTAATTTTTTTTTTACAAAGTACATCAGAGCTGCAGCAGACTGTAAGACATCACAACTAATCTGTTTGCTTTGAATTCTTGAAATACGTACAAGATAAAGTTGTGACAAGTTCTCATGAGTTGACAGGTGCAAGGACTTAACTGTGATGTATTAGATGGAACTCTTCCTTCTGGGGAGAGAATTTATAATGTAATCCTGTAATTATTAAACTGATAAATATTCCAAGGTTCATTCTAGAAATCTGAATTTCAGTCACTTAGAATAAAAACTGTTTTAGGATTGGGTAAGGTGACTAAAAGCATCCCTGTTCTTGCCTCTGGCATCCTAATTAAAAATGTATTTTTTTGGCTTTGAAAGCAACTCTTTAAGGAAATAATTGCTGTTCTGCAGTTGATTTTTGACTTGGTATCAGAGAAGGGGTAATTGATCGTTTGGGCCATTTTGATGTTTTAGTGCAAGTGTTAAACTAGTGACTGTAAGATGTCAGTTTTGCATTTCTTATACATTCCTCCATCTTATATTTCCACCACTGTCATGGTGATATCAGAGGAAGCCCAAAACTTGCTTAGTAACTGTCCCAGCTCAGATTTCTGCCTACAGTCATCACGCTCCTCCAGAGATCTTGCTAAAATCCTCCAGGAATGGAAGCATCAACCTTTTTTTCTCTGCTTAAAAACAAGCAGGAAAAAAGACACCGTAGTGCTAAAGGGAGCAGTAAAAGGCACACTTCCTGCTTTTGCTTAGCATTTCACCCTTAACTGTGCCCATCTAGTTTGCTTCCAGCAGTGGGGTGGGTCTGTGTCTGTATACTTCATGGCAGAATTAAACTTGTTACATCTTATTGGTGTAGTATAAAACATCTTTCATGTGACTTGTATGTGCAGGGCCGGCACTTCCATTAGGCGACCCTAGGCAGTCGCCAGGGGGATGGGGAGCTGGCTGCCGCGGGGGGGCGGCGTCGGCGTTAGCTGGGCGAGGGTGCAGTGCTGGTGCAAGGAAGTTTCGCCTAGGCCGCGAAACTTCCTTGCACCAGCCCTGTGTATGTGGCAGGAGTGGATGGCACATCCCTCATTACTGCAAATTTGGACAAGGTTGTCAGTGACTAAAAGTTCTTACCATTAAATGTTTGGTTGCCTTTGAAATGAGCTTATGGTTTCAGACTAGTTCCTACTGGACTATGTCCCATCCCCAGCCTGGCCTGGCTCCTCACCCCTCTGCTTTTCAGTCAGATTTATACTAGAAACTTTTGCTGGTTTATCCATGTTAGTTACAGGTGTGAGTTTTTAACAGCGTTTCTGTACTAACAAAAGCCCTAATGAGGATGGAGATTATACTGGATTTTGCCGGTATCTTATTTTGCCGTGGAAACTAACACAAGCTCTGCCAGCAAAACCCCTCTTTCTGGTGCCTGGCATCATAGTAGTTCTGGCTGGGAGGAGCAGCAATTGCAGGGAAGTCTGCTCAGCCCTTGCGGCCATGGACTGGAGCATGCTCAGTGCAGGCAGTCTTCAGTGAATTTAGGTGCCAAACTCTAAAGTCTCTGCTGAGCGTATATGAACTGAAAATGTTCATAGTTGTATAACTTGGCCTAGTTTTGGCAAATCTTCACAGGGATGGCAAAAAGCATCTTCGTTACATGAAGGCAACCTCCTTGCCAAATGTCAAGACCCTGCTCCAAAGTATGAGGTGCTAGAGCTTCTCAGCAAAATGGCTGTACAGTTTTTCTAACGTGACCAAAACATATTTTCCCCTAATCTTTCTCAGTAATGACTGAATCATTTTATCTGAAACTTCCCCCGCGCGCGCCCCCCCCCCCCCCCCCCCCAAAAAAAAATTCAGCCTGAGGCAGGCAGCCAGCATGGAAAATTTCAGCCCGAATGGTTGAAGTTTGGCAAAGTTATAAGCAACTGAAAGCAGGGTCTTTGCTCAATACTTCTGTCTTAATGGTGGCACTACCAGCTCAGCCTGTAATAATTCCATACTCTTACGCCATTGTTTTAGGGCTGGTCCACGCTGAAAACTTACATTGCCATAGCTACGTCTCTCAGGGGTGTGAAAAATCCACCCCCCTGAGAGATGTAGTTAAGTCGGCTAACACCCGGTGTGGACAGCGCAGGGTCAAGGGAAGAAATCTTCTGTCTATCTAGATACCGCCTCTCTGTGCGGTGGATTAACTTCAGTGATGGGAGAACCCCTCCTGTCACTGTCGGGACTGTCTACACTGAAGCACTACAGTGCTGTGCTGTGCTGCTGTAGCAGTTTAAGTGTAGACATCGCCTTAGCTGATGAACATCCGAACTTTGGTAAGATTAGCGTTGATCCAAAGTAGGGTTAGAATTTTGCTGTATTCCATTATGTTGTGTGTTCTGAATCCTGCTCTACAAAATGTTAGCAGTGCAGTTGTTCTGCTTCCTTCTTGTGCTATTCATATTTACTTGAGGGAAGTGAGGATCTGATTAGTGAAACTGTTGTCTAGCCATTTTGTGTTGAAACTGAACTTCTGTAAATAGTTTACAAAAGATTTACAGATTAAGAACATAAGAATGACCGTACTAGGTCAAATCAATGGTCCATCTAGCCTAGTATCCTGTCTTCCAGCAGTGGCCAGTGCCAGATGCTTCAGTGGGAATGAACAAAACAAGGCAATTATTTAGTGATCCATCCTCTGTCATTGAGTCCCAGTTTCATGCAGTCAGAGGTTTAGGGACACCCAGAGCATGGGGTTGCATCCTAGACCCTCTTGGCTAATAGCCATTGATGGACCTATCCTCCATGAATTTATCTAGTTCCATATAGATTATTTGGCTGTGGAGAATGTCTGCTGCTTTCTATTGTAAATGTTTAATTATGAGCTCCCTGAGTATATGATGATGGTATTTCATCTTTAGTTCTGGTATTCAGTATTACCTGGCCTTTTGATTAACTGAGATTTTGTAGAATATTTGTCATCCATCATGCTAAAAGATAGAACATAATGCAGGAATGCTTCTTGGTACTACAATAAAAGATGTGGTTCAGTGTACATCAAAGTACTTTCAAAAGCAGGCTTGTTTGTTTAAAGCTTAATGCTTTAATTATGTTGAGGTTTCTGGGTGCACTGTATTCAATAGCACTGTACAATCAGAAGCAATAATCCCTTTTAAATATAACTTTTTTTCTTAGGTTTTCTGTTGGAATATACGTCACACATTTATGGCGATTCTGAGCATCAGGGCAGACTTCTGCCAGGCCCAGCACAGCACCCCGGCTGAACAGTGAGCGAGTCCTACGTACCATAAATACTTTGCCTTGAAGACTCCAGCCACAGCGGTCACCCTCAAATATATGGGATATCGTCCGCATATTGGAAGCATATTCCTTTTACTGCCTCAAGCAAAACTAAGTGTCACGAAAACAAAGTAGAGAGAAGATCTGCCCTTATTTTTTTGCCTCACCAGTGCCTAAATGTAGTACAGGCTGCCTAGTCTTGCATGTAGTCAGAATTTTTGGAGTTTGAAGGATACCACCTGCCGTTATTGAGGCTTAAATTGAATTCAAGTGGATTCTAAAGCAAACCTGGTTTTCTTGAAGTAAAAAAACTTAAAGAACAAACAAGTCAATAAAGAGAGTTCTGATCAAGCCCAGGCATATTAATGGTCTTTTTAATGTTTTCTGCTGTGAAACGTTTCAAGGGTTATTGATTTTTTTTCCCCCAACATATATTTTTTGTTTGCCATTATGAACCGTCCAGCCCCAGTGGAGATTACTTATGAGAGTATGCGTTTCCTGATCACTCACAGCCCTACCAATGCAACCCTCAACAAGTTCACAGAGGTAAGGTAGCCACATACAGTAGTATGTTTTTTCCATTCCTTGTGTTTTGAAATTTCTAAAGCAGCACTAAGACACATCTGGATCCACCATGGGTGATGCCATCAGAAATACCCTTTATACGTTAAAAAAAACCAAAAAAAAAACTTTAACTCTCAGGTACTTTGTTTCATTAAACTGTTTAAAGTTCTCCTGACTCTGTAAGAAGGAAGTCTTTGGTGATTTCCTTTCTTCAAAGTCCTACATCTTTTGACTGAGAGAGGCTGGATGGGACTCCTTTTGGAGCCCATAAAGGTGACTCCTCTTAGGCCCAGTCTACAATAAAAAGTTAGGTTGACCCAGCTACATGGATCAGACGGTGTGAAAAAATCTATGCCCTGACCGACACAGTTAAGCCAACCTAACTTCTCATGTAGACAGCACTCGGTTGACAGAAGAATTCTTCTGTTGACCGAACCACTGCCTCTCGGGGAGGTCGACTACCTGTGCTAATGGGAAAATTCCTTCCGTTGGCATAGATAGTGTCTATACAGAAATACTATAATGGCGCTGCAGCTGTGCCGCGGTGGCATTTCCGGCGTAGACAAGCCCGTATACTCTGCCATCCCCATAACTTGCCAGGTGACTTAGCATGTTGTCTTTACTATTGAGTGAGACTACCCTTTGTTGTCTGATGTAATAATAAAATGTACTAACCCCAGAGAGCCAGGGCTCATCTTCTGGCTTTTGAATAAGGCTCTCTAGTGGTTTGATTCATCTCTTTGACCTTTTGACTAAGATCAAGTGTCTTCCTTCCCTGACGAACCAAGGGACGCACCCCACCCATGTACTTATTAGCTACACCGAAACTCACTTAGACTCTCAATACATTCTATGGGTGCCGTACTCGAGACCCTTATCCACTGACGTTTTAAAAACTCCCACACCCCAATCTGGGTCTATGCTGGTTATGTGCTATGTATATATCTTGTGAACCTTGTAACCGATACTTGTAACCTTCCATCACTTAAGCCTGACCCCAGATGTACAGTACCTTCCTTCATAACTTGTGAAAAAATGATTGTAAACATTAATTTTAATATATGTAGAGGTCAGACTTTAATTTAAAGAAAAAGTGGTCCTCAAACTCCCCTTCTAATCCCAGAAGAGTTAACTATTTCTGTTAATGGAATTAGTAGTGACAACATTTGTAAACTACGTCTTTAGACTCAACTGAGATGAATGGAGTCACTTCCTCTGTACGTTGGGTCATATCCAAACTACTGTAATTGAAACCATAAGGGCTTAAACACTTGTTAAAACTGAAGCTTACATTTTGCAGAAATAGATGGCATCACCAGAGAAGTACTGGTATAGCATACCATTAGATCCCATCTTGTTGCAAACCATGGCATATTTTATAAGTCCTTTAGGGAGACTATATCATGCCCTTGCAGGGGGAAGATTTGATCTAATAGAGCTCTTCTATTCTGGCAAGATCTTGTGATCCGACACTGAGCTTTCATAGCGACATGATTCCACCTTTCAGGAAGATGTTCTCTTTGTCAGCAATCAGCTCAGATACTAATGGTTAATTTGGACTGAACCCCTGATTCTTCCATTGATGTGATGTTTTCATTGTATTGTTATGGATTATATTTCTGATACCTTGTCCAGGGGCCTAGAGCCTGGAATGGACAGTGCATGTGGGATATTAAAGCGTAAAAATAAAATTTTGAAGAGCCATTCCCGATCCAGGCACAGGAGAAAATGCTGCGTGCTGTTCGATCTTTCAAAATGAACTGGGGCAGCTTTAGTTTGATCTGATTATTTATCTAGCACGATGTGCTACTTATAGTGCATTACAAGGAAGCTAGAATATGGTTCTGTGTGTGTGTGTTCTCAAAATGTCTCAGCATTGTCTGAGGCAGACAGATCCATGCTTCTGTTTAAAGAGAAAAAGAATCTGCATGCAGGGTATAAGTAGCTATTTTAATTTTGCTGTTACATATGCATACCTATAAGGCAGTTTTCCCACTCTGACCTCCCACCCTAGGTGAGATTGACATAGAGGTATTTCCTATTCCTCTTATCCCCCGGACTTTTAACCCTCATCCTAACGTCCGCCAAGACCACATCCTTCCAGCTTAGAACTGGATGAGACTCTTGGAACTATCCTTGCTCCTCGGTTATCTAGTCTCCTCCATGGAACTGTAGAGCAATGTACACTGTCATTGATTCAGCATAGCATGTTTATTTGGCTTTGTTAAAGTTGAGAAAATGCTCTAATTCCTCATTCTGGCAGTATGCTTCATGTGTTTGCTTTCCTTCTTGTTCTTAAAGGAGCTTAAGACGTATGGAGTGACGACCTTGGTGCGAGTTTGTGATGCCACGTATGATAAAGCTCTTGTTGAAAAAGAAGGAATCCAAGTTCTAGTGAGTCTCTCTTAAAATTCTTTCTGAACTGAAAAATCATTAAATATGAATCAGATGTTCCAGCACTGTTTGGCATTCATGCTTTTGCCTGATAATGACCCAGGACTGTGTGACTACTATAACAATTGAGAGCTCACTTTGATATGCTTGTTCAGGAAACTGCTTATAACTTTGTGAAATACATCGGAAATATTTTTGATTATTACTACAACCAGGAGTTCTAGTTAGAATAGAGACTCTTATTCAGAGAGGTCTGGGTGCCTCAGGAGATATTTTGCTGTTCATCTCTTGGTCACTGATTTGAATATGGATCAGGTTAGTATTGACCAGGGCCGGCTCTGGCTTTTTTGCCACCCCAGGCAAAAAAGGCACCCGCCGCCCGCCCCCACAGCCCCCCGCCGGGGCGCTGGAGGGGAGCGCGGCAGGCACGCGGCCCCGGTGGGGAGCACGGCAGGGGAGGGCGGAGGGAGGGCGCCGCTCTCCCCAGCGGCCGGAGCGCGGCAGGGGAGGGCGCCGAGCCCAGCCGCGGCCCCGCTCTCCCCGGCGGCCGGAGCGCGGCAGGGGAGGGCGCCGAGCCCGGGCGCGGCCCCGCTCTCCCCGGCAGCTGGAACGCCGCAGGGCGGGCGGCGAGCCCTGCCGCAGCGCCGCTCTCCCCGGCGACCGAAGGGAGGGCGCCGAGCCTGGCCGCGGCGCCGCTCTCCCCGGCGGCTGGAGGGAGAAAAAAAAAACAAAAAACCCTGAGCGCCGCCCCCCTCCAGGTGCCGCCCCAAGCACGTGCTTGGTAGGCTGGTGCCTGGAGCCGGCCCTGGTATTGACAGAGTTAATGGTGTATCATCTGTTCAGCCTATGAGATTTGATTTGGTGGTCTCAATCCTGGACCTAGAACCAGTGACAATTTCATAACTGGCTTTGCTGTTGGCAGCTACAGAAAGAAAAGTGACTTCTTACTATTAAAGGTGGTATCTTTAAAACATGGGTAAGACACATTGATGGGGTATTTGTTCTGCTTAAAACTGAGCTTCCATTTCTAATGGTAATCTCGTAAATTTCACAGGTACTAACTTGACTTTAAAAATACCATCGTTGTAGCTTAACTGGCATTCACTTAATTTTATTACTTTCGAAATGTTTAACACACAGGCTGAAAACAGTCATAATGTTACACAGCGGTTATAGTTGACACGTGGCTGTATTGTATATGTTGTAGACCAGTGCTAGCATAAAACGCCAGTCATGTGAGAGGCCCAACTGGCCATAGAAGTCAGTGGGCTCAGCTATAAGTGTAATGTAGCTATTGGCTTCTTCCCTTCTTCAGGAGGTATAATTCTGTAACTGTGCTGTTTACGGTTAGATTTGCACAATGACATCTGGTATTGCTTGGTGTCTCTAGGTTGATTTTTTGTTAGCTGCTTGAAGGCATTAGGGATGAAGGTAGATGTTAACTTTTGAGGCAGTGCATTTTAATAGCTATAGTTTGTCATATTTGACTTTTCAATATAATAAAAAGGCTGAAGTGACTCATCAATCTCTCCACTGTGATCCCAGACGCTGCACCTTGCCTAACAGTTAGTTGTAGGTAGTCAGGCTTCTAGTGCCTCTCATTTTTGTGGCTAGAGACCATGGACAATTTGGAGGAAAATCCACACAACTCTGCAGAACTTGTATTTGTGGGATACGTTCTGTTCTGCTTGATCCTACTCTTAAACTTAGATACGACTTCAAAAGAAAAGGCTCAGAGTTATTTAGAAATGGGTGCTGCCGTGCTCTGATTTCAGCACTAGGTTGGGGGGAGCCTCCTGCCTCACTGCAGCATTGAAGTTTCTCTGCTGGATGATCCTCCAGCTCCAGCACAACCATTAGCCATAGTGTTTCCAGAGCATCATCAAAGTGAATGAATTAGAGCAGCGGTAACTAGTGGTGTCCCCCAAGGGTCTGTACTGGGACAAGTGCTGTTCAACATATTCATAAATGATCTGGAAAAAGAGGTAAACAGTGAGGTGGCAACATTTGCAGATAATACAAAACTACTCAAGATAGTTAAGTCCAAAGCAGACTGCGAAGAGTTACAAAGGGATCTGACAAACCTGGGTCACTGGGCAAGAAAATGGCAGATGAAATTCAATGTTGATAAATGCAAAGTAATGCACACTGGAAAACATAATCCCAATTATACATATAAAATGATGGGGTCTAAATTAGCTGTTACCACTCAAGAAAGAGATCTTGGAGTAATGGTGGATAGTTCTCTGAAAACATCCACTCAATGTGCAGCGGCAGTCAAAAAAGCTAACAAAATGTTGGGAATCCTTAGGAAAGGGATAGATAAGATAGAAATTATCATATTACCTCTATATAAATCCATGGTATGCTCACATCTTGAATACTGCATGCAGATCAGTTTGCCCCATCTCAAAAAAGATATATTGGAATTGGAAAAGGTACAGAAAAGGGCAACAAAAATGATAAGGAGTCTGGAACGGCTTTCATATGAGGAGAGATTAATAAAACTGGGACTTTTCATCTTAGAAAAGAGATTAAGGGGGCTATGATAGAGGTCTATAAAATCATGACTGGTGTAGAGAAAGCAAATGAAGTGTTATTTACTCCTCATAACACACGAACTAGGGGTCATCAAATGAAATTAATAGCTTGCAGGTTTAAAACAAACAAAAGGAAGTATTTCTTCACACAATGCACAGTCAACCTGTGGAACTCTTTGCCAGAGGGTGTTGTGAAGGCCAAGACGAGAATAAGGTTAAATAAAGAACTAGACAAGTTCATGGAGGATAGGTCCATCAATGGCTATTAGCCAGGATGGCAGGGATGCAAAACCATGCTCTGAAGTGTAGCTAGCCTCAGTTTTCCAAAAGCTGGGAATGGGCAACAGGGGATGGATCACTTGATGATTATCTGTTCTGGTCATTCCCTCGGAAGCACCTGGCATTGGCCACTGTCGGAAGACAGGATACTGGGCTGGATGGACCATTGGTCTGTCCCAGTATGGCCGTTTTTAAGTTCTTATATCAGTTTTTAAAAGTTAATGTGGTTTTAAATAGTTATGTGTAAGTAACATGAGGGAAATCCAAAGCAAGGACATCAAGAGTTAAGGCTGAATTCCGTTCTTTGAAAAGTTCCGGTTCACCAGGGAGAATCAAGTAATGGGTCATTCTTTTCCATGGAAGTCCATGAAATTTGTCATTGACTGACTACTGTGAGAACGACGTTGGTCCTAAATGACTATGGATACTAATTTGTGTGTTTTTGGATTAAATATTGAATGTGGAGTATAAACTCCTACAAAAGTTAATTTGAAAAGGAGCAGAGTGCACTAAGTACCTCATTTGGTCAGGCCCTGCATCCATGTTCTGGATTAATCACCTGCAGAATTATTTGGGAGAAATGAAGCGTTCAGTTTCAGTAGCTTTAACACTGGCAGATCTGTACCCTTGCAACTTCTAAACTACTAATATTTAAAAGTTGCTCTTGCGTTGAGGTCTTCTCTACTAAATGCTTGATCGCAGCACATTTTTACAGATGTTAAGCCTTGAAAAATGGGGTTTACAATAGCAATACTGACCATCTTAATTATAGCGGTGTTGGATGGCTATTCCTGGAACTGATAAGCAGATGACAGCTCCTACCCTGATGATGTGCCATCCTGTCTAATGGGCTACCCAGGAAGTGTCACAGTGCTAGTTACAATTACAATTCAAAATTAAGAGCCCAGTAGCGTTGTGCTTCTCCAGAGTTTCTGCATGTCTTTTCTAGACTCCTGAGGGAGGAGAGTATGAAGTCAGGATCCTCAAGGTACTGCATGATAGCCATAGTTCTCCTAGCCAAGGGCTAGAAGAAGGCTTCTTTCACTCTAGTTTCTGAGACGAGAGTAAAACCTGGGCCCACCTTTGTCTTGAAATGTAATTTCAAGACACACATACTACTCTAAACAGAAAGCATAGATTCCAAAAGTGAATAATGATCTAGTGAAAAAGGTTTGGAAATCATCTCTCACATAGAAGACTGACTTATAGCCATGTTCATATTTTGCAGTACGATTCGGACAGTTCTTTACGTTCTTGACAATCTTTCATAAAGAGGAAAAAAGGTCATAGATGATGCTCAGTTATTCACTTTTCCATTTATTTTTAAGCACTATATTTTGCATATGAGTAAGAGGCATGTGTTTGTAATTGTGGATGATACCTAGGGTGGTAGGTATGAATGCCTCTTTCTAATCGCATTGCAGTTGGACAAGCTGATCCAGTGGAATAGTTGTGCAGCAATCTTTTCAGACTCTTCCATGCAGAATGTACGGTACACATAGTATTTTGAAGTGGTGTACTTTTAGGCAAGAGTCTACATAGTTCTCTTCATCCTCCTTTAAGTGTTAAATTAAATTACAATTTATTCTAATTTGTTTAGTTACAAAATTGTAGTGCTATTTCAAAGACAGCTGTTTAGTTTTTCCACAAAGTCCATTCTACAACTGAGTCATCAGTCAGCAATTTCCACTAGACCAAATTAGCTGATTTTTAGTGAATTAGTTTTTAATTTAAAATGTTTGAGTATTCTATTATGGTATACTTGAATCCATATCTGGAATCCTAGGAAATCCTAGGAAATTACATGTTTAATAGTGTAGAATTTGGATATTGACTGAATAAAAGCCTATGCCGGCCCCTGCCCCCTCCCACTAGCCCTACTATTGATTGTGGATTGCAATCTCTATCAATGTGTAATCCCTGCACAAAAATTATAGCTAATCTTTTCTTCCCCCAAAGGACTGGCCATTTGATGATGGAGCGCCGCCCCCAAATCAAATAGTTGATGACTGGCTAAACCTGTTGAAAACCAAATTTTGTAAAGAGCCCGGATGCTGTGTTGCTGTGCATTGTGTTGCAGGATTGGGAAGGTAAGTGTGCTGCTGTTTTGGTTTTGTAAGGGATTCACTTGAGCACATCCATAAGCTAGTTGAAGATTTCATTCTGGAAGATAGCTGCATTTATTCCGTTACAAAACAAACAAACCATGTTTAAGTAACATCAGCAACTTCATGCCATCACAATCAAGGAAGCTTACTACAGTTTTAAAATGGTAGGTGACATGGCAACTGTATCTCAAAGCTGTTGTTTCATCTTGGATTGTTTGTCCACAGTAGTTGATCTAACAGATCATAATGGTGCTGGAAGAATTGGAGAATCTACTCAGTGAAAAATGCATTGCATCTCTCTGCTAAAAACCTCTTATGCTTTTTGACAAAACTAATGTATATATGCAGTATAAGCCAAATACATTGTTTGCTCTGGCCCTAAGCTACAAGGGTCTGAATGCCTTCTAGTCCATTGACTTCAGTGGGAGTTTAAGATTCTATAACCACCTTATATGGTTGGATTCTTTTTTGTTGCCTTTTAACTATTCAAAACCATTGATTAATGTTACAAAATATTGGCATGCAAAACTTCACTTTTTTTTAAAAAAAGCTATCTTTTATCTATTAATGCATGAAAGTCCCAAACTAGTTTTTAAACTCTTACAGTTTTGAGGTTGAGACATTCGAAAGCAGACCACAGCAATTTTTTTCACTTATAAACACCTGAAAAGAAAGGTTCACATGGAAGTACTGAGGGCATTTCCTACAGCAGTGTGAATGCTGGAATAATAATACATTGATACACAGCAGCTTAAACAGCCTTTTTGGTGGTCAGGGGACCCAGTGAATTGTAATTTGCTCCATGAGCCCTAAACTGCTTTTCCTCAAATTGGTAAATCAGGATATTGGTTCTGTGGCTCTTTGCAATCCCTTAATTCTTGGCTGTATTACCTACCGCCAATATATGATTCATACATCTATTTCCACAGGAGCTACAGATTTCATATTCATCCTTAGGCTAGGACAGGTATTGTTTGAGATTGCAGTGTTGTTTTGTTACTGGAAGCTAAGCAAATTGTCGTGTGTATGCCACTTTCCTCTCTGTTTTCCTACCTTCCATTACTCCACTCCCCGCACAGATAGCATCACCTTCCCACCCAGCCTGGGAAGGGAGTGCCCCAAGATTGGTCCTGATTTGTGGATTTCTATAGCATCTAATTACTAGGACAGCCGACAAGATTATTAATGACCTCTTCCAAAATGTAAAAGCTCCAGTTTAATATCTAAAATAAACTTGTGGAAGGTGGTTTTGGACAGATTGGACTGTCATTTACAATTAGTCTTTTGAATCATTTAATCAGATTTCATAAGGTAATCAGGGGTCAGGCTAGTTCAGGACTTGCATAAAGGAACTCTGAGATGCAGCAGAATATGACTGATTCAATGGGTGTCACTCCTATGTTAGTACTGGCTACCATCCCAGCATAATGCTAGGGGCACTGTTCTAGAGGTGTTTCCATTTTTTGATAAGGACCCAAAACCAAGGTCCATTGTGCCTGAGGTCCCCCTGGTACTTCCTGGTGAAGTATTAAACCCAGGTGTCTTCTTGGCCATAATCTAATTTTAGTAATTATATATTGTCTCCTAAATTTCCTCCTTTGTTTTCAACCTAATATGCCATTCACCACCTCCTCTAAACATTGTGTTATGTGCATTAGTGTTATGTGCTATTTAAAAGTTGATCTGTTTCACCCAAGGTGGCTGGATTTTAGTGGTGGGTAAAGAGAGATCTGTCTCGCATATGTGCTGATTTCTTTGTGGGTCTGAAATGCAATTTCTTTCCTTCTCTAAAAAGAAAATTAATTTCTTCAGTTAATTGGGAAATCTAAATAATAGAACATCCAATCTCACAAATGTAAACAAATAAATTCTGTAAACAAATCGCTACTTGTCCTACATGCTGGGAATGAAGAGATAAATACTTAAGATGCTTTTGTGATGGGGGTGGGAGCCATATAAATCCTTAAATAGGTATAATGAAAACACAGAAAGGTGGGATAAAGAAAAATCAAGAAGAATCATGTAAGTTGGGTTGGCTGGTCTTGTCTTGGTTTTTAAATCCATTTCTTCCCCTAGGGGAGAGGTGAAATGCCGAAGCAGGGAAAAGTCCGAGTAATGCAAAAACATGGCAGTTAACATGATTTACTACTCCATTCTTTGTCTTATTTCTATGTGAGGATTTTTGGGGGAGGGGGAGCAGGGTGGAAGATGACCACATATTGTAGTTCAATTAAATTACTTAAAACTCTCCTATTTCTTGCTCAGCATTAGGTCAAAGTGTGCTGACAGTTTGACATCTACTGTTGTTACAGACACGAGTTGTTAGATTTATTCATTCAGAATGACCTTTCTGGTTTTCCTCTTGGGTTCCTTTTTTTGTAGAAGGAAAAGGAAGAAGTTCTCATGAGTTTTCCTTAGGCCCTGGGAAGCACTGTATTCATGCTGCTTGGGAATCGAACCTCAAATGTTGTCTGTTCTCCTGCTACATTTTTAAAGTGCATTTAGTGCTTGTGGGGTTTCAGACTGACAGCAGTGAAAACTGAAGTCTCGTTTATCCAGGTGCTGCACAGCAGTGATGGTGCAAGCTGCCCTGTCAGACTTGCTCAGTTTTGTTCCTGATTAACTGTAGGGGCGAGTAGTTCAGTTTACAACCTCTGTTCAATCCTTCACCTCTCCTCTGCCACCAAGGTGCTAGTGTAATTTGTGTGCTATTGGGAATATGAACAACTGAGCACTAAGAAGTGGACTCAGAGCATCATCTCCCTTCACACAGCACCCCGGAACCAGCCAGCCACACATGCTCCCTACTCACCTGGGCTGGTTTCAGAACAGCGACCTGCAGGTGAAAATCTTATTCCATTGCCCCTTAAGTCCCACATCTAACCTAGCAAAAGGAATAAGTGTCAGTGTTGTCACTTCAAAAGCAGTGCATCTCTTTAGTCTGTATGGGATTAAAGCTGTGTTGTAACAAGAAGTTAAATGCACCAAAGATGAACCTCAAATTTATTTATGGCCAGCAGGGTACAAAATTATTGTACAGTAAAAAAGTAAAGAATAAAAATCCATGATTACTAGTTCATGGCAGACACTGAAGGAGCTATTGATTTTGGTGCTGGAAGCAAAGCTGTCTGCTGAAGAGAATTTTACATTAGATGCTGCAGGCAAATGGCTTGCTGTAGGTAAAATATTTAAAGACAGGATACTTAAGCTGGTTGTTTATAGACTACGGTGATCTATTTTGAGGGGTTCAATACATTGGTTCTCTAGACTGTTAAAATAAATACGGATTTCTCTTCGTAGGGCCCCTGTCCTGGTTGCACTGGCTCTCATTGAACGTGGAATGAAGTATGAGGATGCAGTTCAGTTCATAAGGCAGTAAGTCAGAGTAGCCAGCTCTCCAGCACGCTTCCCCTCTCCTTTGTCTGTCTATGCAGTTTTACCTTTGTGTTTTTAAGAGCAATGTGCACTTGTAGCAAGACTTCTTAAACTGCGGAGAGTTTCCCAGTAGCTGTGTCCTGCCAGTTCTGGGCATAACTTTAATGCCAAGGCTTACACCCTCCTGGGTGTGGAGGTTTGGGGGGCGGGGAAGAGCCAACCTTTTACATTTGCTTGTGAATTAAGGCACTGGTTTGTGACCCAATGCATCTGGAGTGAAATGCTAACCAAAGAACTTACAGAATCAGTCAGTAAAATTCCTGCTTGAGGTGGACACTGACAAATTACTAAAGAACCCAAAACAAATGTAGCCTGGCCAGATACCGTAGCAGCATGACATTCTATAGCTCTTGGGCCAAGCAGCACAATCAGTCTATAGCAGGAGCCCAAAGATCAGGAATCCCGACGGTGTCATGTGTGGAAGGGGCATAGTCTACTCAGGAAATGTTGGCAGCCATCCAACATGGAGAACAGCAAAAGTGGTGCTTGAATGCGAGAGAGTGCAAAGTTCTGGTGTTTTTGTAATAGCACCAGATCTTGAAACGAAGCCCACCAAGTAGGAAGATACTGTACAACCATGTGCCAAAAACATGCTTCGTGTTGCTATTGGAGCTCCAAGGTCTCCAACTGCCTCCCTCACCCATCTCACCGTCAAGAGGACTTTCTTGGTCCTCTTAAATTTTCTTTCTTGATTTCCTCTCTCTACTCCTAGCTTTACCTCTTTCTTATTAAGCTAAATTACCCTCTTTGTTAACTCCCTTCAGATATTTGTATTTGGTTGTCATGTCTTCATTTAGCTAATACTACACATGTAGACATCACATTAATCTTCAAGGGGAGGGTGGAGTGTCCCTTATGTCATTCAGCAACCACTTCTGCTTGTAGGAGAGGCAGTGGACTCCAGGGGAACTAAATCTCCCAACCCAAAGGCATGTTGTCGTCTGCTCAGTAAGATGAGGGAGGGAAGCATTTTATAATCCATAGATTTGATTAATTCTGCTCTACGGATCCCGAGTTTCATGTCCCAGTTCAGTTCTTCTTCCCTAGAGGAGGCAGTGGATAATGAAGTGAGCCAGGAGGCAGTTCTTTGGGACTGGAAAAACCTTGCAGTGCAGTGAGCGGCTATCTACTTTGAAATATACACAATAACGGAAGCCGTACTTTTGCAATTGATATGATGCCTTCATTCTGTTTATTCTAGGAAAAGGAGGGGAGCTTTCAATTCCAAACAGCTGCTTTACCTTGAGAAATACCGACCCAAGATGCGATTACGCTTCAAAGATACCGACGGTCATTGCTGTGTTCAGTAAAAGAAACCTTAAACGAAGGCTGAAGTTATCATGGCTGTTTTCTGGACTCTTGTCACCTGGAAATGTGAATCTGGAATCAAACTACATCATCAAATTAGTGGTGGAGTCAGTGCTCCTCAGCCTCTGTCCTAATGGTGATGATTTAAAAAAGAAAGAGAAACATTTCAGTGAAGGATTGTTTTTTCCTTGAGCTGCGGTTTGAATATCTGCCAGGAGACAATCAGTTTCTGAATCTTCTGTATTTTTAACTTAAACTTCACTTTTTTTTTTTTTTTTTTTTTAATGTCTAAGGAAAACCAGCAGAGGATTGGGTTGTGCAGAAACCATTTTCTTGGTTCGGGGACAGTGCTTCATAGTTAGGTCCTGGCATGTGGAATTTCCTTTGGGACTTCCTTTTTTTTTATTATTATTATTTTTTAATTGAGGTTTTTTCCTCCCTTTCCTTGCTGAGAGCTGGCAGACAGAAATAAGGAGAAGCCTTTGTTGCTGTAGGTGAGCAGTCTGACAGCCTTAAGTCCAACTGGGCACTCTTCTAGAAATATAGTGGTGGTTGTGTTGTGTGTCTATGTGGTATTTAGACTTTGCAAATGACAGGATGTTTTTGGTCGTTTTCTTTAACTGAAGACTCTCGAATACACTTGGTGAACCTGCTAAAGGCCTTTTCTAATTGGTGGAGGTTGTATTGTTACAAAGAATGCTGTGTGCGCGTGTGTGGGCACGTGTGGGTGCGCTTGACTAAACAGACTTCTCCAAAAAAATTTGGCTGAGAAGTTAACTTTCTGCTACTTGGGTAGAAAAATTATGTCTTGGTGGGGGAAGATTCAGACGTCCATAATCCAGAAGTGTCCTAGTCAACTAAAGGAGATTCCAGGCAGGGAGTTTTGAACTCCTCTGTCCTAAGAAACAGAAAGGCTGTTGTGGTCATTGTCCAGATTATCTCTGCTACTTTGAACATAATAAACCAGGACTTGAAGTGTCTCATTGGTACTGCATGTGAGGCTCAGATAGTATATATGCAGTTTGGTCTCTGAATAAATGCCTGCCTGGTTATGGGTATTTTCCCAGACTGGTCCTCATGTAGAGTTCAGTTTAACCACTGATTGCCTTGTTCTTTTTTTCTTTACCAGGCTCTTTCTGAGAGAATCACTGGTTACACACCAACAGTGCCTAATGTGCATACACTGTCAGCAGGCTACAACTTACGGGGTGGGGAAAATGCTGATTTGGGGGGGCAGGGGCTGGAATGCATTGTTTGTGGAGCAGTGCAGTATTTTCTTTGCAGAGTCATTGCTGGGTTCAGTGCACTAATCAAGACTAGTCATTTGCACTGCCTCTGAAAGGCAGTTTCAGTAAAACTGGTTTTACCAAATTGTAATGCCAGCTTAGTGTTCTGCCACATGAGCCATCTTGTGTGCTTTCAACTCAACAGCGTGTTTGTAATATTGGTCAGCCGCTGAGGACTTTGAATGCAGGTTTAGGATCGTCTTATCCTGTGGTCGCTTGCTGTGCACCACCAAAGGCTTTCATGTCTGTCCCAGCAGCAGTGCCAGCAAGTGCAGACTGGTACCCCCTCTTCAGTAATACCGCAGATGCTGGTTGTGTGAACTGCCTATACACGATATTTTCCTATTCCAAAGTTTTGTTTTAATTTGTAACCGAACAAAACTGCATAAACACTTTCAGAAAACATAGAATGGATTTTAAAATTCTATTTCTAGAAGTGTGTTTAAGTTCAAACAAACAGTGACGGTACTACTCAAACCTTCCCACTTAAGGACATGCCAAAAGATCCCTTTGTAGGGTAAAGGCTATAAAACACTGCACCCTCCCCCCCAAAGCTCAGATACTGTACCTTGACTCGAGCTGCATTAATGTAGTAACAAACTCCTTCCTGCCTTAAAATGTGTAATGTGCTCAATTTGTGTGTGTGTGTGTTGTAGATAAAGGGGGCGCACAAGTGTGCATGATGCTAATTCCTACATGTTAGGAAAATAATTGGTAATGTTTGATTCTGTGCAGGGGGTACATAAGGCTGGAAGCATCTAATATTGGCCCTTCCCCCCCAAATGACAAACCAACATTTTACTTATTCTCAGAATTGGATTTTTGTTTTTGCGAAATTAAAATCTTTCATTTTTGAACTGAATAAAGTATTGAGAGTGGACGTCGGTTTGACAAATGAGGGATGTTGGACTGGAGGGGAAAAGGGTTGTAGCCAGATTGAAAACCAAAGCCCAGACCCTTTTAAAGAACTATAAAAAACCCCTATTTACATGCTCTGTGTATAACTGCATTCCTCCTGGTTTTACTGGGATTTATTATAATATACTCTATTAGCTTGTACTGTGACCCTGCAACCTTAAGTGAATTGAGAAAACACGATACAAGTCACATGGGTGCACAGACTCGTATACAGTGTAGACATGGCGTGGGGGGGGGCTCAATTGTGACCGGGGTCCAACAGGCACAATAGCTGGTTCAGCGCGTGGACATAGTGCAATAAAGTTCTGACTGTCAATGGCTCTTACCTCTGGCTCTCCATGAATTTACTCACTGCATAGATGTTAAATTCTGTTCTTTACCCTGGTTCCTACACGGGTTCAGACCAATCTGTCTACAGACACTCCTTCGTAGATGGTCTGATGACCACAGTTCAGCAGTGAACAGTGTGAGCTTGCTTATGACTCGGTGAGTATTTGGGAGGCACAGTTCCATCCTGAAAAGAGGAAGAATTGCTGCAGACATCAGCCGTTTCTTCCCCCTAAATCACCTGGTTTTTAAAAAACATAAAATCTCTGTGCAGCCTTTCCAAGTGCTGTAAGAAAATTTGTTGCAAATCTTTTCTTGTCTCCTGGACAAGACTAGACAATGTGCCACTTGGCAGTGTGTGAATTAAAACATTGTCTGGGGCTACATGGGGGAATTTCTAGAGCCTTGGGTCCTAATCGGTTTCATTTCATTTGTAGTGGAGCTCCATAGAAGAGATGTGCAATTTACTTATGTAACAAGAGTGCTATTTTCAAAGCTCCACAGATAGAAATTCTAGTCAGCTTTGCTTTGTTGCCATCAAAGCAGATACATTACTCACAAATCAGTATTAGATTTCTAATTTTTATCAGATTTTCTCATTGGTGCGTTAATGCAAGGTTTCAATCCCCAGAGGAGATCAGATAATAAACGACTAGCCATGAAAATACTGGAAGCTGTGTCTGTGAAGGTTCATCTCTTTTTCTTGTGTGGATAAATGTCTTTTATATAATGGGTTTTAATGCAAAATCCTGTCACTTGTTTCTGAAGGACTCTACCTTTGGTTACCATGCATGAAAGTGGAGCACATCATTAACCAAAGCTTAATCAGAAAAAGATAGATTTAATTGCAAATTAATTATATTAACTTTATATATTTCCTCTTTGTGGCAGTATAAGTTACCTGTTTCCTCCGTTTCTAGATATTTTCACATCCATTTCTGAAAATGCAAACACTGAAATTTTTTTTAGCTGGCGATTAACATTTAATTGCTTGAGTATTTATACCATTCAAGGTAATACATTTGGAATGGGGATAGTGTGCAATTTAAGGTCAGTTTGCATATGTAAAAATTCTTAATTACACAGTAGATTTCAAATACTTGACAATTTTATGAAAGTCTCACTTTCTAATGCTTTTAGTCAAAGTATTTAATATAAAATTTACCATTAATACCTGCAAGCCCAAGACTGATCTCAGTAAGAACTTTATACATAGATATAGAGCTTGGCTAATTTGTTACTTACAAAATTTGAAGTAAAATGTTGAATGTAAGATTGTTTGTCAAACCTGACAAAACGTATATGACCCTAGACATAGAGCTGATTTGCATATTATAGTCAACAGCCATGAGGTACCAGCTGCACATAAAATATTTATGCTGAATAGTACACACTGAATATTGCCCGAATCATGGTCTTCATGTCTACTATTGCTCTTTTCACACCTGTGTACACTAGTATCCGTATTGCTGCCACTGTAGAGTGGCATCTGCACTGGCCGAATTTAGGCTGAGTTGTCTCATCCTTGGCTCTGACATGCTAGTAAAAAGTTTGCACCCTGCCTACGTTACTTGCTGTTTACACTCCCTGGGAAGCTGTCCTGGGGATGAATTTTTCCTGTTGCTGGTATGGCCTCAGAATGACTGCTGGTCTCAAAATGAAGAAAAGGAGAAACCAGTCTTCTCACACCCTGTCTGTCTGTGTCTGTAAAGCACCTAGCTGGACCTGCCGAACTTCTGCTTGGAGTGTTGTGAGGATTCCTAACCCATAATATTCCTCTTATAGTCACTCTCCTTACACTAGGCAGAATTCCCTTCCAAACAGGTAGTGATACGTGAGTGACCGCAGGGGTCACTGCAATTTGTAGTCTAGGACAGAAGTTCTCAGACTGGTCCACTGACCACCCGTGGTCTGTGAGCTCCATTCAGGTGGGCCACAGTGCGCACCTGGGCGGCCACACATGACAGAATGAAGGGCCACCCACCTAATTAGTGGCGCCGCGCAGGTGTGGCTCCACTAATTGGGGGCCTGGCCCCTGGAGAAGACGCACACGTAAATTGAGGTGGTGGCCCAGGTGGGACCATGAGCTCAATGGGACCATGCACGTGTGTAAGTGTTTGCAGTGTTGGGACCTTTCTTCCCCATGGCAAACTCTGCTTTGAATAGTCTGTTTACAACTCAAAAGACTGGTGTATCTATCGCATTATCACCGTAGTATCATCACACTTCATAAAACTTGCATTATAAACTCAGGTCTCCCTCATGTCTGCTGTGTAGTTGAAGTGGAAAACAAGGGAGGATGGCACAGCAATGCTAACAGGAGAGGGATTTTCTCCTGGCGTATGTGGAATTCACGGTACCTCTACAGCAAGAAAATGAAATTGTACTAAAACACGGGTGGGATTTATTTAATGCTTAGTTTGCATTTGGTGTGATACAAAGAGGGAATTTTAGATGGATTTGGGGTGACCTGCCCTAACAGAATTCAGACAAGAAGCAATTTCTATTCTTCAGTCAAGGAAGATTCAGAGCACACACTTATTAAACGAGAACACTGATTTTTTTTAACTAAAATGATAAATTACATGCAGCCCTTGGACTCCAGGTATGCTGCAAGTACAGCGTAGCAAGGTGTTTGTGCCCTTGGTTATACAGTATGTTATATTCTTACATACAATGACAGTACTTTGCAATTATATAGCATGTTCCATTTACAGAACTTTGTGAGGATTAGTGATTTAATCCTCACATCACCCCAGGATTAATGCTCCCATTTTATAGATGTGAATTGAGGTGCAGTGAAATGAAATGACTTGCCCAAATCAGGATGGCTGTGGCTGGTCCCAGACTTAGACTGTCAACTCTTTGGAGCAAGGACTGTCTGTTTGTTAGATGTGTGTCCTGTGCCTAACAATGGGGTCTCGATCCCTGACTTGGGCCCCCAGGTAGTGCCATTATACAAACAATAAGGGCAGAGAATCAACCTAGCTCTCCAAGTTCTATGCCTTCATCAGCAGACCTTTCTCCTACAACAGTAGGCAGTGTAAAATAGCATTGGGCAGATCTTTATTTTACAAATATATGGAGGCAGGTAAAGAAACTAACTGCTAACAAAATATAAGATAATAATGGGATAATAGCGCTGGTTCTCAGAATATCAGCCAATGGCTCCTACTCCAAGTCAGGTGTGTCAAACATCTAGCCTACTTGCTGTGCTTAGCTGACACCCATGACAGATCTAGATTGTTTTCTGTTCTGTTTCTAAGTTCTTATCCATTTCTAGGTTCTTATCCTGCTTTCATCGCCATGGTATCCAACCTAAACCTCCCCCTCTGCAACTTGAGACCATTACTCCTTGTTCTGTCATCTTCTACCACTGAGAACAGTCTAGATCCATCCTCTTTGGAACCCCCTTTCAGGTAGTTGAAAGCAGCTATCAAATCCCCCCTCATTCTTCTCTTCTGCAGGCTAAACAATCCCAGTTCCCTCAGCCTCTCCTCATAAGTCACGTGCTCCAGCCCCCTGATCATTTTTGTTGCCCTCCGCTGGACTCTTTCCAATTTATCCACATCCTTCTTGTAGTGTGGGGCCCAAAACTGGACACAGTACTCCAAATGAGGCCTCACCAGTGCCGAATAGAGGGGAATAATCACGTCCCTCGATCTGCTGGAAATGCCCCTACTTATACAGCCCAAAATGCCGTTAGCCAGCTATAACCCCCCGAAACCCCCCAACCAGCCCCCCCAGCTATAACCCCCTGAAACCACCCAACCAGCCCCCCCAGCCATAACCCCCTGAAACCTCCCAACCAACCCCCCAGCTATAACCCCCTAAAAACCCCCAACCAGCCCCCCCAGCTATAACCCCCTGAAACCACCCAACCAGCCCCCCCAGCTATAACCCCCTGAAACCCCCCAACCAGCCCCCCCAGCTATAACCCCCTGAAACCACCCAACCAGCCCCCGAGCCATAACCCCCTGAAACCCCCCAACCAGCCCCCCCAGCTATAACCCCCCGAAACCCCCCAACCAGCCCCCCAGCTATAACCCCCTGAAACCCCCCAACCAGCCCCCCCAGCTATAACCCCCTGAAACCCCCCAACCAGCCCCCCCAGCTATAACCCCCTGAAACCACCCAACCAGCCCCCCCAGCTATAACCCCCTGAAACCACCCAACCAGCCCCCCCAGCTATAACCCCCTCAAACCACCCAACCAGCCCCCCAGCTATAACCCCCTCAAACCACCCAACCAGCCCCCCAGCTATAACCCCCTGAAACCACCCAACCAGCTATAACCCCCCGACACCCCCCAACCAGCCCCCCAGCCATAACCCCCCGACACCCCCCAACCAGCCCCCCAGCCATAACCCCCTGAAACCCCCCAACCAGCCCCCCCAGCTATAACCCCCTGAAACCCCCCAACCAGCCCCCCCAGCTATAACCCCCTGAAACCACCCAACCAGCCCCCCCAGCTATAACCCCCTCAAACCACCCAACCAGCCCCCCCAGCTATAACCCCCTCAAACCACCCAACCAGCCCCCCCAGCTATAACCCCCTCAAACCACCCAACCAGCCCCCCCAGCTATAACCCCCTCAAACCACCCAACCAGCCCCCCCAGCTATAACCCCCTGAAACCACCCAACCAGCCCCCCCAGCCATAACCCCCTCAAACCACCCAACCAGCCGCCCCAGCCATAACCCCCTGAAACCACCCAACCAGCCCCCCCAGCTATAACCCCCTGAAACCGCCCAACCAGCCCCCCCAGCTATAACCCCCTGAAACCACCCAACCAGCCCCCCCAGCTATAACCCCCCGACACCCCCCAACCAGCCCCCCAGCCATAACCCCCTGAAACCGCCCAACCAACCCCCCCCAGCTATAACCCCCTGAAACCGCCCAACCAGCCCCCCCAGCTATAACCCCCTGAAACCCCCCAACCAGCCCCCCAGCTATAACCCCCCGACACCCCCCAACCAGCCCCCCAGCCATAACCCCCTGAAACCACCCAACCAACCCCCCCCAGCTATAACCCCCTGAAACCACCCAACCAGCCCCCCCAGCTATAACCCCCTGAAACCGCCCAACCAGCCCCCCCAGCTATAACCCCCCGACACCCCCCAACCAGCCCCCCAGCTATAACCCCCCGACACCCCCCAACCAGCCCCCCCAGCTATAACCCCCTGAAACCACCCAACCAGTCCCCCCAGCTATAACCCCCTGAAACCACCCAACCAGCCCCCCCAGCTATAACCCCCTCAAACCACCCAACCAGCCCCCCCAGCTATAACCCCCTCAAACCACCCAACCAGCCCCCCCAGCTATAACCCCCTCAAACCCTCCAACCAGCCCCCCCAGCTATAACCCCCTGAAACCCCCCAACCAGCCCCCCCAGCTATAACCCCCTGAAACCACCCAACCAGCCCCCCCAGCTATAACCCCCTGAAACCACCCAACCAGCCCCCCAGCTATAACCCCTCAAACCACCCAACCAGCCCCCCCAGCTATAACCCCCTCAAACCAACCAACCAGCCGCCCCAGCCATAACCCCCTGAAACCCCCCAACCAGCCCCCCCAGCTATAACCCCCTGAAACCCCCCAACCAGCCCCCCCAGCTATAACCCCCTGACACCCCCCAACCAGCCCCCCCAGCTATAACCCCCTGAAACCCCCCAACCAGCCCCCCAGCTATAACCCCCTGAAACCCCCCAACCAGCCCCCCAGCTATAACCCCCTGAAACCACCCAACCAGCCCCCCCAGCCATAACCCCCTGACACCCCCCAACCAGCCCCCCCAGCTATAACCCCCTCAAACCACCCAACCAGCCCCCACAGCTATAACCCCCTCAAACCACCCAACCAGCCCCCCCAGCTATAACCCCCTCAAACCCCCCAACCAGCCCCCCAGCTATAACCCCCTCAAACCCCCCAACCAGCCCCCCCAGCTATAACCCCCTCAAACCCCCCAACCAGCCCCCCAGCTATAACCCCCCGAAACCCCCCAACCAGCCCCCCAGCTATAACCCCCCGAAACCCCCCAACCAGCCCCCCCAGCTATAACCCCCTGACACCCCCCAACCAGCCCCCAGCTATAACCCCCTGAAACCCCCCAACCAGCCCCCCCAGCTATAACCCCCTGACACCCCCCAACCAGCCCCCCCAGCTATAACCCCTCAAACCCCCCAACCAGCCCCCCAGCTATAACCCCCTGAAACCACCCAACCAGCCCCCCAGCTATAACCCCCTGAAACCCCCCAACCAGCCCCCCCAGCTATAACCCCCTCAAACCACCCAACCAGCCCCCCCAGCTATAACCCCCTCAAACCCCCCAACCAGCCCCCCAGCTATAACCCCCTGAAACCCCCCAACCAGCCCCCCCAGCTATAACCCCCTGAAACCCCCCAACCAGCCCCCCAGCTATAACGCCCCGACACCCCCCAACCAGCCCCCCCAGCTATAACCCCCTCAAACCCCCCAACCAGCCCCCCCAGCTATAACCCCCTCAAACCCCCCAACCAGCCCCCCCAGCTATAACCCCCTGAAACCCCCCAACCAGCCCCCCCAGCCATAACCCCCTGACACCCCCCAACCAGCCCCCCCAGCCATAACCCCCTGACACCCCCCAACCAGCCCCCCCAGCCATAACCCCCTGAAACCCCCCAACCAGCCCCCCCAGCTATAACCCCCTGAAACCACCCAACCAGCCCCCCCAGCTATAACCCCCTCAAACCCTCCAACCAGCCCCCCCAGCTATAACCCCCTCAAACCCCCCAACCAGCCCCCCCAGCTATAACCCCCTCAAACCCCCCAACCAGCCCCCCAGCTATAACCCCCCGACATCCCCCAACCAGCCCCCCAGCCATAACCCCGAAACCCCCCAACCAGCCCCCCAGCTATAACCCCGCGACACCCCCCAACCAGCCCCCCAGCCATAACCCCCTGAAACCCCCCAACCAGCCGCCCCAGCCATAACCCCCTGAAACCCCCCAACCAGCCCCCCCAGCTATAACCCCCCGACACCCCCCAACCAGCCCCCCCAGCTATAACCCCCTCAAACCCCCCAACCAGCCCCCCCAGCTATAACCCCCTGAAACCACCCAACCAGCCCCCCCAGCTATAACCCCCTCAAACCCTCCAACCAGCCCCCCCAGCTATAACCCCCTCAAACCCCCCAACCAGCCCCCCCAGCTATAACCCCCTCAAACCCCCCAACCAGCCCCCCAGCTATAACCCCCCGACACCCCCCAACCAGCCCCCCAGCCATAACCCCCTGAAACCCCCCAACCAGCCCCCCAGCTATAACCCCCCGACACCCCCCAACCAGCCCCCCAGCCATAACCCCCTGAAACCCCCCAACCAGCACCCCCAGCTATAACCCCCTGAAACCCCCCAACAAGCCCCCCCAGCTATAACCCCCTGAAACCACCCAACCAGCCCCCCCAGCTATAACCCCCTGAAACCACCCAACCAGCCCCCCCAGCTATAACCCCCTCAAACCACCCAACCAGCCCCCCAGCTATAACCCCCTGAAACCACCCAACCAGCCATAACCCCCTGAAACCGCCCAACCAGCCCCCCAGCTATAACCCCCCGACACCCCCCAACCAGCCCCCCCAGCTATAACCCCCTGAAACCGCCCAACCAGCCCCCCCCAGCTATAACCCCCTGAAACCGCCCAACCAGCCCCCCCAGCTATAACCCCCTGAAACCGCCCAACCAGCCCCCCAGCTATAACCCCCCGACACCCCCCAACCAGCCCCCCAGCTATAACCCCCCGACACTCCCCAACCAGCCCCCCCAGCTATAACCCCCTGAAACCGCCCAACCAGCCCCCCCAGCTATAACCCCCTGAAACCGCCCAACCAGCCCCCCCAGCTATAACCCCCTGAAACCACCCAACCAGCCCCCCCAGCTATAACCCCCTCAAACCACCCAACCAGCCCCCCAGCTATAACCCCCTGAAACCACCCAACCAGCTATAACCCCCCGACACCCCCCAACCAGCCCCCCAGCCATAACCCCCCGACACCCCCCAACCAGCCCCCCAGCCATAACCCCCTGAAACCCCCCAACCAGCCCCCCCAGCTATAACCCCCTGAAACCCCCCAACCAGCCCCCCCAGCTATAACCCCCTGAAACCACCCAACCAGCCCCCCAGCTATAACCCCCTCAAACCACCCAACCAGCCCCCCCAGCTATAACCCCCTCAAACCACCCAACCAGCCCCCCCAGCTATAACCCCCTCAAACCACCCAACCAGCCCCCCCAGCTATAACTCCCTCAAGCCACCCAACCAGCCCCCCCAGCTATAACCCCCTGAAACCACCCAACCAGCCCCCCCAGCCATAACCCCCTGAAACCCCCCAACCAGCCCCCCCAGCCATAACCCCCCAAAACCCCCCAACCAGCCCCCCAGCTATAACCCCCCGACACCCCCCAACCAGCCCCCCAGCCATAACCCCCTGAAACCCCCCAACCAGCCCCCCCAGCTATAACCCCCTGAAACCACCCAACCAGCCCCCCCAGCTATAACCCCCTGAAACCACCCAACCAGCCCCCCCCAGCTATAACCCCCTCAAACCACCCAACCAGCCCCCCCAGCTATAACCCCCTCAAACCACCCAACCAGCCCCCCCAGCTATAACCCCCTGAAACCACCCAACCAGCTATAACCCCCCGACACCCCCCAACCAGCCCCCCAGCCATAACCCCCCGACACCCCCCAACCAGCCCCCCAGCCATAACCCCCTGAAACCCCCCAACCAGCCCCCCCAGCTATAACCCCCTGAAACCCCCCAACCAGCCCCCCCAGCTATAACCCCCTGAAACCACCCAACCAGCCCCCCAGCTATAATCCCCTCAAACCACCCAACCAGCCCCCCCAGCTATAACCCCCTCAAACCACCCAACCAGCCCCCCAGCTATAACCCCCTCAAACCACCCAACCAGCCCCCCCAGCTATAACCCCCTCAAACCACCCAACCAGCCCCCCCAGCTATAACCCCCTCAAACCACCCAACCAGCCCCCCCAGCTATAACTCCCTCAAACCACCCAACCAGCCCCCCCAGCTATAACCCCCTGAAACCACCCAACCAGCCCCCCCAGCCATAACCCCCTGAAACCCCCCAACCAGCCCCCCCAGCCATAACCCCCCGACACCCCCCAACCAGCCCCCCAGCTATAACCCCCCGACACCCCCCAACCAGCCCCCCAGCCATAACCCCCTGAAACCCCCCAACCAGCCCCCCCAGCTATAACCCCCTGAAACCACCCAACCAGCCCCCCCAGCTATAACCCCCTGAAACCACCCAACCAGCCCCCCCCAGCTATAACCCCCTCAAACCACCCAACCAGCCCCCCCAGCTATAACCCCCTCAAACCACCCAACCAGCCCCCCAGCTATAACCCCCTGAAACCACCCAACCAGCTATAACCCCCCGACACCCCCCAACCAGCCCCCCAGCCATAACCCCCCGACACCCCCCAACCAGCCCCCCAGCCATAACCCCCTGAAACCCCCCAACCAGCCCCCCCAGCTATAACCCCCTGAAACCCCCCAACCAGCCCCCCCAGCTATAACCCCCTGAAACCACCCAACCAGCCCCCCAGCTATAACCCCCTGAAACCACCCAACCAGCCCCCCCAGCTATAACCCCCTCAAACCACCCAACCAGCCCCCCCAGCTATAACCCCCTCAAACCACCCAACCAGCCCCCCCAGCTATAACTCCCTCAAACCACCCAACCAGCCCCCCCAGCTATAACCCCCTGCAACCACCCAACCAGCCCCCCCAGCCATAACCCCCTCAAACCACCCAACCAGCCGCCCCAGCCATAACCCCCTGAAACCACCCAACCAGCCCCCCCAGCTATAACCCCCTGAAACCGCCCAACCAGCCCCCCCAGCTATAACCCCCTGAAACCACCCAACCAGCCCCCCCAGCTATAACCCCCTGAAACCACCCAACCAGCCCCCCAGCTATAACCCCCCGACACCCCCCAACCAGCCCCCCAGCCATAACCCCCTGAAACCGCCCAACCAACCCCCCCCAGCTATAACCCCCTGAAACCACCCAACCAGCCCCCCCAGCTATAACCCCCTGAAACCCCCCAACCAGCCCCCCAGCTATAACCCCCTGAAACCACCCAACCAGCCCCCCAGCTATAACCCCCTGAAACCCCCCAACCAGCCCCCCCAGCTATAACCCCCTCAAACCACCCAACCAGCCCCCCCAGCTATAACCCCCTCAAACCCTCCAACCAGCCCCCCCAGCTATAACCCCCTCAAACCCCCCAACCAGCCCCCCCAGCTATAACCCCCTCAAACCCCCCAACCAGCCCCCCAGCTATAACCCCCCGACACCCCCCAACCAGCCCCCCAGCCATAACCCCCTGAAACCCCCCAACCAGCCCCCCAGCTATAACCCCCCGACACCCCCCAACCAGCCCCCCAGCCATAACCCCCTGAAACCCCCCAACCAGCCCCCCCAGCTATAACCCCCTGAAACCCCCCAACCAGCCCCCCCAGCTATAACCCCCTCAAACCACCCAACCAGCCCCCCCAGCTATAACCCCCTCAAACCACCCAACCAGCCCCCCAGCTATAACCCCCTGAAACCACCCAACCAGCCATAACCCCCTGAAACCGCCCAACCAGCCCCCCAGCTATAACCCCCCGACACCCCCCAACCAGCCCCCCCAGCTATAACCCCCTGAAACCGCCCAACCAGCCCCCCCCAGCTATAACCCCCTGAAACCGCCCAACCAGCCCCCCCAGCTATAACCCCCTGAAACCGCCCAACCAGCCCCCCAGCTATAACCCCCCGACACCCCCCAACCAGCCCCCCAGCTATAACCCCCCGACACCCCCCAACCAGCCCCCCCAGCTATAACCCCCTGAAACCCCCCAACCAGCCCCCCCAGCTATAACCCCCTGAAACCCCCCAACCAGCCCCCCCAGCTATAACCCCCTGAAACCCCCCAACCAGCCCCCCCAGCCATAACCCCCTGAAACCCCCCAACCAGCCCCCCCAGCTATAACCCCCCGACACCCCCCAACCAGCCCCCCCAGCTATAACCCCCTCAAACCCCCCAACCAGCCCCCCCAGCTATAACCCCCTGAAACCACCCAACCAGCCCCCCCAGCTATAACCCCCTCAAACCCTCCAACCAGCCCCCCCAGCTATAACCCCCTCAAACCCCCCAACCAGCCCCCCCAGCTATAACCCCCTCAAACCCCCCAACCAGCCCCCCAGCTATAACCCCCCGACACCCCCCAACCAGCCCCCCAGCCATAACCCCCTGAAACCCCCCAACCAGCCCCCCAGCCATAACCCCCCGACACCCCCCAACCAGCCCCCCAGCCATAACCCCCTGAAACCCCCCAACCAGCCCCCCCAGCTATAACCCCCTGAAACCCCCCAACCAGCCCCCCCAGCTATAACCCCCTGAAACCACCCAACCAGCCCCCCCAGCTATAACCCCCTCAAACCACCCAACCAGCCCCCCCAGCTATAACCCCCTCAAACCACCCAACCAGCCCCCCAGCTATAACCCCCTGAAACCACCCAACCAGCCATAACCCCCTGAAACCGCCCAACCAGCCCCCCAGCTATAACCCCCCGACACCCCCCAACCAGCCCCCCCAGCTATAACCCCCTGAAACCGCCCAACCAGCCCCCCCAGCTATAACCCCCTGAAACCGCCCAACCAGCCCCCCCAGCTATAACCCCCTGAAACCGCCCAACCAGCCCCCCAGCTATAACCCCCCGACACCCCCCAACCAGCCCCCCAGCTATAACCCCCCGACACCCCCCAACCAGCCCCCCCAGCTATAACCCCCCGACACCCCCCAACCAGCCCCCCCAGCTATAACCCCCCGACACCCCCCAACCAGCCCCCCCAGCTATAACCCCCTGAAACCCCCCAACCAGCCCCCCCAGCTATAACCCCCTGAAACCCCCCAACCAGCCCCCCCAGCTATAACCCCCTCAAACCCCCCAACCAGCCCCCCCAGCTATAACCCCCTCAAACCACCCAACCAGCCCCCCCAGCTATAACCCCCTCAAACCCCCCAACCAGCCCCCCCAGCTATAACCCCCTCAAACCCCCCAACCAGCCCCCCCAGCTATAACCCCCTCAAACCACCCAACCAGCCCCCCCAGCTATAACCCCCTCAAACCACCCAACCAGCCGCCCCAGCCATAACCCCCTGAAACCCCCCAACCAGCCCCCCCAGCTATAACCCCCTGAAACCCCCCAACCAGCCCCCAGCTATAATCCCCTGAAACCTCCCAACCAGCCCCCCAGCTATAACCCCCTGAAACCCCCCAACCAGCCCCCAGCTATAACCCCCTGACACCCCCCAACCAGCCCCCCCAGCTATAACCCCCTGACACCCCCCAACCAGCCCCCCCAGCTATAACCCCGACACCCCCCAACCAGCCCCCCAGCTATAACCCCCTCAAACCCTCCAACCAGCCCCCCCAGCTATAACCCCCTGACACCCCCCAACCAGCCCCCCAGCTATAACCCCCTCAAACCCTCCAACCAGCCCCCCAGCTATAACCCCCTGAAACCCCCCAACCAGCCCCCCCAGCCATAACCCCCTGAAACCCCCCAACCAGCCCCCCCAGCCATAACCCCCTGAAACCCCCCAACCAGCCCCCCCAGCTATAACCCCCTGAAACCCCCCAACCAGCCCCCCCAGCTATAACCCCCTGAAACCCCCCAACCAGCCCCCCCAGCTATAACCCCCTGAAACCCCCCAACCAGCCGCCCCAGCCATAACCCCCTGAAACCCCCCAACCAGCCCCCCCAGCTATAACCCCCTGAAACCCCCCAACCAGCCCCCAGCTATAATCCCCTGAAACCTCCCAACCAGCCCCCCAGCTATAACCCCCTGAAACCCCCCAACCAGCCCCCCCAGCTATAACCCCCTGACACCCCCCAACCAGCCCCCCCAGCTATAACCCCCTGACACCCCCCAACCAGCCCCCCCAGCTATAACCCCGACACCCCCCAACCAGCCCCCCTAGCTATAACCCCCTCAAACCCTCCAACCAGCCCCCCCAGCTATAACCCCCTGACACCCCCCAACCAGCCCCCCAGCTATAACCCCCTCAAACCCTCCAACCAGCCCCCCCAGCTATAACCCCCTGAAACCCCCCAACCAGCCCCCCCAGCTATAACCCCCTGAAACCCCCCAACCAGCCCCCCCAGCCATAACCCCCTGAAACCCCCCAACCAGCCCTCCCAGCCATAACCCCCTGAAACCACCCAACCAGCCCCCCAGCTATAACCCCCTGAAACCACCCAACCAGCCCCCCAGCTATAACCCCCTGAAACCACCCAACCAGCCCCCCCAGCTATAACCCCCTGAAACCACCCAACCAGCCACCCCAGCTATAACCCCCTGACACCCCCCAACCAGCCCCCCAGCTATAACCCCCTCAAACCCTCCAACCAGCCCCCCCAGCTATAACCCCCTGAAACCCCCCAACCAGCCCCCCCAGCTATAACCCCCTGAAACCCCCCAACCAGCCCCCCCAGCTATAACCCCCTGAAACCCCCCAACCAGCCCCCCCAGCCATAACCCCCTGAAACCCCCCAACCAGCCCCCCCAGCCATAACCCCCTGAAACCACCCAACCAGCCCCCCAGCTATAACCCCCTGAAACCACCCAACCAGCCCCCCCAGCTATAACCCCCTGAAACCGCCCAACCAGCCCCCCAGCCATAACCCCCTGAAACCGCCCAACCAGCCCCCCCAGCTATAACCCCCGGACACCCCCCAACCAGCCCCCCAGCTATAACCCCCTGAAACCTCCCAACCAGCCCCCCCAGCTATAACCCCCTGACACCCCCCAACCAGCCCCCCCAGCTATAACCCCCTGACACCCCCCAACCAGCCCCCCCAGCTATAACCCCGACACCCCCCAACCAGCCCCCCTAGCTATAACCCCCTCAAACCCTCCAACCAGCCCCCCCAGCTATAACCCCCTGACACCCCCCAACCAGCCCCCCAGCTATAACCCCCTCAAACCCTCCAACCAGCCCCCCCAGCTATAACCCCCTGAAACCCCCCAACCAGCCCCCCCAGCTATAACCCCCTGAAACCCCCCAACCAGCCCCCCCAGCCATAACCCCCTGAAACCCCCCAACCAGCCCTCCCAGCCATAACCCCCTGAAACCACCCAACCAGCCCCCCAGCTATAACCCCCTGAAACCACCCAACCAGCCCCCCAGCTATAACCCCCTGAAACCACCCAACCAGCCCCCCCAGCTATAACCCCCTGAAACCACCCAACCAGCCACCCCAGCTATAACCCCCTGACACCCCCCAACCAGCCCCCCAGCTATAACCCCCTCAAACCCTCCAACCAGCCCCCCCAGCTATAACCCCCTGAAACCCCCCAACCAGCCCCCCCAGCTATAACCCCCTGAAACCCCCCAACCAGCCCCCCCAGCTATAACCCCCTGAAACCCCCCAACCAGCCCCCCCAGCCATAACCCCCTGAAACCCCCCAACCAGCCCCCCCAGCCATAACCCCCTGAAACCACCCAACCAGCCCCCCAGCTATAACCCCCTGAAACCACCCAACCAGCCCCCCCAGCTATAACCCCCTGAAACCGCCCAACCAGCCCCCCAGCCATAACCCCCTGAAACCGCCCAACCAGCCCCCCCAGCTATAACCCCCGGACACCCCCCAACCAGCCCCCCAGCTATAACCCCCTGAAACCTCCCAACCAGCCCCCCCAGCTATAACCGCCCGACACCCCCCAACCAGCCCCCCCAGCTATAACCCCCCGACACCCCCCAACCAGCCCCCCCAGCTATAACCCCCTGAAACCCCCCAACCAGCCCCCCCAGCTATAACCCCCTGAAACCCCCCAACCAGCCCCCCCAGCCATAACCCCCTGAAACCCCCCAACCAGCCCCCCCAGCCATAACCCCCTGAAACCACCCAACCAGCCCCCCAGCTATAACCCCCTGAAACCACCCAACCAGCCCCCCCAGCTATAACCCCCTGAAACCACCCAACCAGCCCCCCAGCTATAACCCCCTGAAACCACCCAACCAGCCCCCCCAGCTATAACCCCCTGAAACCCCCCAACCAGCCCCCCCAGCTATAACCCCCTCAAACCACCCAACCAGCCCCCCCAGCTATAACCCCCTCAAACCACCCAACCAGCCCCCCAGCTATAACCCCCTGAAACCACCCAACCAGCCCCCCCAGCTATAACCCCCTCAAACCACCCAACCAGCCCCCCAGCTATAACCCCCTCAAACCACCCAACCAGCCCCCAGCTATAACCCCCTGAAACCCCCCAACCAGCCCCCCCAGCTATAACCCCCTGAAACCCCCCAACCAGCCCCCCCAGCTATAACCCCTCAAACCCCCCAACCAGCCCCCCCAGCTATAACCCCCTGACACCCCCCAACCAGCCCCCCCAGCTATAACCCCTCAAACCCCCCAACCAGCCCCCCCAGCTATAACCCCCTGACACCCCCAACCAGCCCCCCCAGCTATAACCCCTCAAACCCCCCAACCAGCCCCCCCAGCTATAACCCCCTGACACCCCCCAACCAGCCCCCCCAGCTATAACCCCCTGAAACCACCCAACCAGCCCCCCAGCTATAACCCCCTGAAACCACCCAACCAGCCCCCCCAGCTATAACCCCCTCAAACCACCCAACCAGCCCCCCCAGCTATAACCCCCTGAAACCCCCCAACCAGCCCCCCCAGCTATAACCCCCTGACACCCCCAACCAGCCCCCCCAGCTATAACCCCTCAAACCTCCCAACCAGCCCCCCCAGCTATAACCCCCTGAAACCACCCAACCAGCCCCCCCAGCTATAACCCCCTGACACCACCCAACCAGCCCCCCCAGCTATAACCCGCTGAAACCCCCCAACCAGCCCCCCCAGCTATAACCCCTCAAACCCCCCAACCAGCCCCCCCAGCTATAACCCCCCGACACCCCCCAACCAGCCCCCCAGCTATAACCCCCTCAAACCCCCCAACCAGCCCCCCCAGCTATAACCCCCTCAAACCCCCCAACCAGCCCCCCCAGCTATAACCCCCTGACACCCCCCAACCAGCCCCCCCAGCTATAACCCCCTGACACCCGCCAACCAGCCCCCCCAGCTATAACCCCCTGAAACCCCCCAACCAGCCCCCCAGCTATAACCCCTCAAACCCCCCAACCCGCCCCCCCAGCTATAACCCCCTCAAACCACCCAACCAGCCCCCCCAGCTATAACCCCCTCAAACCACCCAACCAGCCCCCCCAGCCATAACCCCCTGACACCCCCCAACGAGCCCCCCCAGCTATAACCCCCTGAAACCCCCCAACCAGCCCCCCAGCTATAACCCCCTGAAACCCCCCAACCAGCCCCCCCAGCTATAACCCCCTGAAACCCCCCAACCAGCCCCCCAGCTATAACCCCCTGAAACCCCCCAACCCGCCCCCCAGCTATAACCCCCTGAAACCCCCCAACCCGCCCCCCCAGCTATAACCCCCCGACACCCCCCAACCAGCCCCCCCAGCCATAACCCCCTGACACCCCCCAACCAGCCCCCCCAGCTATAACCCCCCGACACCCCCCAACCAGCCCCCCCAGCCATAACCCCCTGACACCCCCCAACCAGCCCCCCCAGCTATAACCCCTCAAACCCCCCAACCAGCCCCCCAGCTATAACCCCCTGAAACCCCCCAACCAGCCCCCCAGCTATAACCCCCTGAAACCCCCCAACCAGCCCCCCCAGCCATAACCCCCTGACACCCCCCAACCAGCCCCCCCAGCTATAACCCCCTGACACCCCCCAACCAGCCCCCCCAGCTATAACCCCCCGACACCCCCCAACCAGCCCCCCAGCTATAACCCCCTGAAACCCCCCAACCAGCCCCCCCAGCTATAACCCCCTGAAACCCCCCAACCAGCCCCCCCAGCTATAACCCCCTGAAACCCCCCAACCAGCCCCCCCAGCTATAACCCCCCGACACCCCCCAACCAGCCCCCCCAGCCATAACCCCCTGACACCCCCCAACCAGCCCCCCCAGCTATAACCCCTCAAACCCCCCAACCAGCCCCCCAGCTATAACCCCCTGAAACCCCCCAACCAGCCCCCCAGCTATAACCCCCTGAAACCCCCCAACCCGCCCCCCCAGCTATAACCCCCCGACACCCCCCAACCAGCCCCCCCAGCCATAACCCCCCGACACCCCCCAACCAGCCCCCCCAGCCATAACCCCCCGACACCCCCCAACCAGCCCCCCCAGCTATAACCCCCCGACACCCCCCAACCAGCCCCCCAGCCATAACCCCCCGACACCCCCCAACCAGCCCCCCAGCCATAACCCCCTGAAACCCCCCAACCAGCTCCCCCAGCTATAACCCCCTGAAACCACCCAACCAGCCCCCCCAGCTATAACCCCCTGAAACCCCCCAACCCGCCCCCCCAGCTATAACCCCCTGAAACCCCCCAACCAGCCCCCCAGCTATAACCCCCTGAAACCCCCCAACCCGCCCCCCCAGCTATAACCCCCCGACACCCCCCAACCAGCCCCCCCAGCCATAACCCCCCGACACCCCCCAACCAGCCCCCCCAGCTATAACCCCCCGACACCCCCCAACCAGCCCCCCAGCCATAACCCCCCGACACCCCCCAACCAGCCCCCCAGCTATAACCCCCTGAAACCCCCCAACCAGCTCCCCCAGCTATAACCCCCTGAAACCACCCAACCAGCCCCCCCAGCTATAACCCCCTCAAACCACCCAACCAGCCCCCCAGCTATAACCCCCTCAAACCCTCCAACCAGCCCCCCCAGCTATAACCGCCTGAAACCCCCCAACCAGCCCCCCCAGCTATAACCCCCTGAAACCCCCCAACCAGCCCCCCCAGCTATAACCCCCTGAAACCACCCAACCAGCCCCCCAGCTATAACCCCCTGAAACCCCCCAACCAGCCCCCCCAGCTATAACCCCCTGAAACCCCCCAACCAGCCCCCCCAGCTATAACCCCCCGACACCCCCCAACCAGCCCCCCCAGCCATAACCCCCTGACACCCCCCAACCAGCCCCCCCAGCTATAACCCCTCAAACCCCCCAACCAGCCCCCCAGCTATAACCCCCTGAAACCCCCCAACCAGCCCCCCAGCTATAACCCCCTGAAACCCCCCAACCCGCCCCCCCAGCTATAACCCCCCGACACCCCCCAACCAGCCCCCCCAGCCATAACCCCCCGACACCCCCCAACCAGCCCCCCCAGCTATAACCCCCCGACACCCCCCAACCAGCCCCCCAGCCATAACCCCCCGACACCCCCCAACCAGCCCCCCAGCTATAACCCCCTGAAACCCCCCAACCAGCTCCCCCAGCTATAACCCCCTGAAACCACCCAACCAGCCCCCCAGCTATAACCCCCTGAAACCCCCCAACCCGCCCCCCCAGCTATAACCCCCTGAAACCCCCCAACCAGCCCCCCAGCCATAACCCCCCGACACCCCCCAACCAGCCCCCCAGCTATAACCCCCCGACACCCCCCAACCAGCCCCCCAGCCATAACCCCCCGACACCCCCCAACCAGCCCCCCAGCTATAACCCCCCGACACCCCCCAACCAGCCCCCCAGCTATAACCCCCTGAAACCTCCCAACCAGCCCCCCCAGCTATAACCCCCTGAAACCCCCCAACCCGCCTGGCCTCAGCCACGTGATCTTCTGCCGCCAAACGGCCGCCTGGGCGCGCGTGCGCTGTCCCCTGTCGCGTGGCGCGTGCGGGGAACGGGCTGGAATGGTCCGTTGGGGTCTGAGCGCGGGGCCCCGCCAGTGAGTGGGGGAAGGGAGAAGTGGGCGGGGCGCCGGGAGCCCCCCGGCGCTACGGGGCCCTGCGTGGGGGGCGGGGTCCCTGTGCCCACCCCCCCGGGGGTCCGTCGGCCTGTGGGGCGCGGTGGGGTTGCCGGACTCCCCCAGGGTGTGGGGCTGAGGCCCCGTTAGTGCCCAAGGGAGGGATGCTTGTGCTGTAATTATTGCCTTTGCCTAGCATCACGGTTGTGCTAGGGCACGTTGTGTGTGCCTGGGGCTGCGTGGCGCGTGCATGCTTGTGTGTGGCGCGTGCATGCAGTGGTGTGGGGTGTGCATGAACGTGTGCAGTCTTCCGTGGGGCTGGGTGGGGCAGACCCACAACGGGAACCTGCACCGGCTATCAGAAGCACGTGTGGGCGTGCACGAGTGAGTACTGGTGTGGATGAGTGTAGGAGGTCGTGCAAAACTGCAGGGGTGCGTGGTGCACTTCAGGAAAGATAGACCTCTTGGTATCTCCTTTATAGAATAATTTGAAAGGATGATGTGGGAAAAGAGAGCCTGAGAGGACATTTGCACTGGAGGACTAAAGCCAAATTCTCAAAGCTGTGTGCCTAACGTTAAGCATCTAAAATCCACATTGAGGCACCTACACACGTAGTCTGGTTTTTCAGAGGTTTGGGGATCCCACAGCTCCAATGGGGAACTCAAGGTAGAAGATTTCATCTGTTGTGAAGGAGGAGCGCCTGGAGGAGCCGTGAGTGTGTCAAAACGCACTACAGAACTTTTAGTACACGATGGCCGAGTCCACATGGTGAGTTAGTGCCTGGCAAGCTGCTGCATGCTAACTTGTCATATAGACAAGCCTGAGATTTCAAGTATAGGGGACAATGTGGGAGAAATTAGCAGAAGTGATAGGAGATGTTGAGCTTGCAGAGGTTAGGGGATAAGCTAAGAAACAGGAGAACTCGACAGAGACAGCTATGTAGGGGGCAGCTGTTAACTTTGAATGGGGCCATTGTGCTTATGTTGTCCACAGAGACAGTGATTTTTTTTTACAAGTTACCATGATTCTGTTTTGTTTTTCAGCAGTTGTCTCTGTAAGTGCTGTGGGGAACAAGTCTGTTCTGCAGGAGTTTTGAAAAGCATTTCTGTGCCAGCTATGTGAGGAATGAGGTGACACCAGAAGTACTTCCATCCTGAAGAGAGTTAAACTGAAGAGAGCTGTGTGTCCATGATCTGATTCATCACTTGACAGCAAAAAAAAAAAAAAAAAAAAAGAGGAGAAGGAGAGCCTCAAGCAGTCCATTAATCCTAATGGAGAGCCAGAAGTTTCATGGTGAACAGTCAAACTTTTGTCTGAATGTGGACAGTGAAAACATGGAAACATCAAACACAGAAGCAGGTTCACTTGGCACTGGGGGCCCTGACAGAGACATAAATCTAGAAGACGAAATGTTTAAGAAAAGGGCTGTTGTGGCTGGTGAGGCTTTTGAAATTCCTAAAATAAATGGTGTTGACGATGATGATAACGATAAAAGAAGCAGAACTGTCCAAAGTGAAACATGCTTTGATATTGGTGATGATTTAGATGAAAATTGTATTAAAGAATTCAGTGGCACTCTAAAAATACCAGACCTTGAGGAACTGGAGGAAAATGAGAAGTCACATAGCATGAAAAGCTGTTTGAAAGTCCAAAGTCCAGAAGAATCAGCAACATTACAGGGAGCAAGACTGACTGGTTTGGATGCTGTCAAAACAGAGTTTCATCTTAATAATGAAGGAACCAAATTGAAAGAATTAAGTCAAATGGACTTTTCAGGAAATCTTTCGAACTCCTGTGACCAGGGAACTCACTCCAAGTTGCCCGTCATTCCTGATCTGAAGGAGAAGAAAGAGCTGTTCAGGTTACTATCTGATTTTTGCCCTTTACCCTCTATGGCTCTTGAGAACATGAAGAAAAAAGTAGGAAGTTCATTAACAGAAAAGTTTAGGATCCCCTACTGCAAAAGCTTCTTTACCCGCCCCAAACAGATCTCCCCTAAACCCCTAAACTCTTATACAGCCCTCCAGACAAGCTCCCAACCAGCCCCCACCAGTTGTGAAAACCCTGTATTCCTTTGATACCCTCCCTAACTAAACTCCCCTTCCATCTGCCAAACCCTACTGAATCCACCTGAGAGGCTGACCAGGCAGACTCCCCAGTTGCCAAAACCATTGCACACAGTGACAAACCCCCAACCAGTTTCTGCCAGTACTTGTCAGACCCCATTTCTGTGTCCCACTGTGCCAGATCTACAACTCTCAAACCAGACCCCTTTGTAGATGATAGGCACGGGACAGTTTATGGCACATGGAATCATAGTGAGCCCTTGGGGAAGAGGATTCCCTTTACAGGTCTCATGCAGGGTGTGAAGTTTGCCTTGTTCCTGGCTGAAGTTCCTGCCTGTTCTGAGGCTCAGTTGTGTCACAAGTTTGGGGCTGGTATGGAGCCAGAGGTGCTGTTCTTTTTGTCCTGCGAGCACCTGAAAGGGGCAGGTTGAACAGGGTCTGTGGAGTCTTATCTGCACTTCCTGTTATTTATAGCTGCCATTTGTAAGTGATGTGGGAATGAGGGGAAGAGCTTTTACGTAGTAGCATGAAGCCCTGTGATGAGCCTGTCTTTAAGAACATAAGAACAGCCATACCGGGTCAGACCCAGGGTGACCATAGGCCCCTTTTTGGCCGGGACAGTCCTTTTTTAAGCCCTCTCCCGGCCGTCCCGACTCTTTTGGGCAAAAGTGGGCATTTGGCCCGTTTGCTCTTGCCGTCTTGGTGAGTTGGCAAGAGCAAACAGGACAAATGCCCATTTTTGTCAAAAAAGTGAAGTGTGGAACATGCCATGGTGGCGTGGGGGGAGCAGCAATGCCAGCCCCATGCGCGGGGGGGAGGCAGAGCTCGGGTGAGCGTCAGTGCCAGCCCCAGCCTCACACGGGGGAGTGGGGAGGAGGGGCTCGGGGGAGCTGCTTGGGCCAGCCCCGCAGGCGTGGGGTGTGGGGAGGGCTCGGGCTAGCCCCACACGGTGTCCCGTTTTCCTTGGGGAAATATGGTCACCCTAGTCAGACCAAAGGCCCATCTAGCCCAGTATCCTGTCTTCCGATAGTGGCCAATGCCAAGTGTTTCAGAGGGAATGAACACAACAGGTCATCATTAAGTGATCCATCCCCTGTCGCCCATTCCCAGCTTCTGGCAAACAGAGGCTAGGGACACCATCCCTGCCCATCCTGGCTAATAGCCATTGCTGGACCAATCCTTCATGAATTTATCTGTTTCTTTTTTGAACCCTGGTATAGTCTTGGCTTTCACAACAACTCTTTGGAGTGGAGTACTATGTTTGCCCTGGGGTCTTATGATCATGGAATGGGGCAGAGCAGCAGAGCATAGGTGAACTGATGAACCCTGAGGGAACTGCCATGGAAAATGGGGCTCTGAGAGAAGTCCAGAGCAGGCCCAAGCCCATGGCTACTGAATTTCATGCTGGGAGAAACTGACTGTTTAATATTTCATTTTTAAATGATTAAACAATCAGGATGGGAAATAAAAATTATAATGAATAATTAATAATAGTATTTATAAATCCAGTTAATTATTTATCATCTTGAAGCGCTAAGTGCTCATTTAGGGCCATACACTACATCCCCATTTAATTTCCATTGATACGGCGGAGCTGTGTGCACCTGGAATCAGGTAGCATATGGCTTTTTATATGGCAACAAGTCCAGTGATGCACTGCATGTTTATGTGAATATCAGCCAATAGGGACATACTTTGTGTGTTTTGAGCGTCTCAGTACCTCAGGCCATTCTATACTAAAAAGTTAGTCTAACCCGGCTACGTTGCTCATGGGTATTGTGGCAAATTGCCGGCACTACTATGATGGGTCCCGCACTTTCTCTTCTTGTGGGGGGGTTTCAGGGTGCCATTTCTTGCCCCTGAACTGGGGTAACAGCTATCCTACTAGTATCCCAGGGAAGGGGAGTGGAGAGGGAGGGACCCAGGCCCACCCTCTACTCCGGGTCCCAGCCCAGGGGCCCTATGATAGCAGGTGAACCACTTGTACCAGTGATTCTTTCCCCTGGGCTACTTCCCTCTCCTGACCTTCAGCTTGTGGGGCTTCCTGCCTTCCCTCTGCACAAGCCAGGTGTCCCTTTACCTAGGATCTTAGTCTTCTTAGCCCGCTGCAGCACTTCTCAAAACTCTCCTCTGCTTTCCTCCGAACTGCTCTTTGTTCCACCACCAATCCACTCTGCTTCACTCCTCCAAACTGCTCTCTGCTCCAGCTCCTCCTCTGGCTGATTGAAGCAGGGGGATTTTATCAGGTGACTGGCTTCTGGTGCTCTAATTGGTTTCAGGTGCTTTTAATTAATCTACAGGGAATAAGGCTTCTCCTCATCCTAGATCACTCTCCTGCTGCCTTCTGGCCATGCTGTATCACAGTATGAAAATCCACAGCCCTGAGTGATGGCATTCAGCTGGCCTAGTCCCTTGTGTAGACAGTGCAAGGTCAACAGAAGAATTCTTCCATTGACCTAGCTGCCACCTCTCGGGGAGGTGGGTTAACTACAGTGATGGGAGAATCCCTCCCATCCCTGTAGTGAATGTCTACACTGAAGCGCTACAGCATTTCTAGTGAAGACCTAGCCTTAGAAATGGATGTTACACCTTTTCACATGCTTCTGCTGACCCTGTGAAACTCGCGTCAAAGCTGTCGCACTGTCACAGGACTTCCACTACATCGTTTCACGGCAGCAATACAACCAGTATATTTGTTAACCTGCTAAGATTAAACATGGGACACAGTACGAGATACAGACCCAAAATGGGGGATAAGACAAATAGTATAAGAACCATGAAACCATGTGGTATTAATTTATTTAGCACAGACAACCTCCATTTTATTATGCAACAGTTCTGCTATAAGTAATTTACGGTTTTGAAAGAGATATCACAAAGTCTTTATGGGATGGAGGCAAATTTGGGTCTAAACAAGGAACGTCTCTTCTAACGAGGGATAGTGGAGAGATATAGTAATCAGGCTTTAAAAACTGGCCTGGGTACCTAAGACTCTTAATGTCTGACTCTGCAAGGGGCCGGAGTCCCACTAGAGTTAGATGAGAAGTCTTGTAGACCCTATAGTGACTCAGGAACTTCCACCTCCCCTTTAAGATACAATGGTTATGAGGGTTGAACAATGTCTCTTTAACGGTTAACTTTGATTGTAGCACCAGTATTCCTGAGTTGTCCTCACAAAATGAAAGCATTATTTTCTTGTTTCACCTCCCAGCTTTCACCTCCCAGCTTGCAATGACCTGGTTACAGGCAAGAGAGTGGGAGAAATACATGCCAGTGACGGTGTTTCAAATGAAGAGCAGAGTGAACAGTCAGCCGTTACTCTGAATGTGGTTAACCAGAACAAGGTGTCGTCAGAAAGCGAAGTCAGAGTATCTGGAGAGGGTTCATCTTACAGCAGAAGCCCTTATGTCAGAGAAATAAAAGCAAAGGAAACCAATTTTAGAGAAAAGATGATTGTGTCTGGTGGGCCTTCTGAAAACCCTAAGCAGAATTGTGACGATGACAAGAGGGGAATGAGAACAACTCTAATTAAACCCTGTTATGTAGTCTTGAAAGACCACAGGGATGATTTAAAAGAAAAATGTGAAGATTCTTTAATAAGCTTAGATATTGAAACACAGTCACTAAAAATGCAAAATGAGAAGAAAGCCATTTTTTCCAACCTGCGAGTTCGTTTACGTGATATTTTAGATAAAAACAATGTTAAAAACCAAAATAAAATCATAAAAATCGAAAACATTAAGGCATTGTTGGAAAATGAGAAATTGAACAACACAGAAAAGAAAGCGATCAAAAGTCCTGAAGAAGTAGTCACTTCAGGAGGCCCAAATAGTATGGATACAAAGATTCACCATAACTCTGAAGAAACCCAAGGAAAAGGGTCATTTACACAAATTGACTCTCCAGATCTTTCAGATATGATTGAGGAGGGCATTTTCTCTAGGCTGTCTCTTGTGAAAAAAAAGTATGAGAGTTCTGCCATAAATCTCTCTAATGTGGAAGAGGAAGACTCAAGGGCAAAGTGGTTACAGTCAGATTCTTGCCCTCTGTCCAGCATGACTCCCAAGGTACAGAAGGAAAAAAGTAGAGAGGTAATCACGCCTGTTGCAAAGTTTAGGAAACTCTGGAACAATCCAGTTAAGCAGTTAGGAAGGGAAGAAATATCTTCTAGCTATTTAGCGATGAATCCAAATAGAAAAGGATTTAATTCTAGACTTTCAGGAAGCCTTTTTACCAGTAACATTAATCAGTCCAGCAGGATTATTCTGGTACCTGGGAACACTTTGCAGACTGAGGATCTTCAAGGACTTCCAGTGGAAGGTACCTCCACATGTTTGTCAGTCAGCAAGACAGAGAATGTGTTTGGTGAAGGAAAGTCCCATAATAGATGTCCTTTCCTGCCTGATCAGAGTGATAGTAGTGAAGACATACACGTCACAGTCTGTGAACCCAGCTGCATTTCACTACCTGTTGTGGAAAAGTTTGAGGATAATCAGAAGGGTGAGCTTCTTAGCACAGTGAAGAATCAGATGCCCAGAGTGGAAAGTTTGGTTCAGTATTTCTTAGAGGAATCTGCTGAAGAAGTTTCCGGGGGACAGTTGAAGAACAGAAGAAGAACAGAAATGTGGAAGAACAGAAGAAGAACAGTGGAAGAACAGAAATCCTTAAACCAAGGAAACTTCAAATCCAATAATGAAAGTGACGATAGTTCTTGGTTTCTGATGGAAGTTGCAGAGGAGTTAGATAATGTAGATGTTGCGAATATCCCTGATGGACAAAATAAGGCTGTGCAACAGGAGACTAGAGGAGAGCATTTGAATCCTAGTAAGGCCACCTTGCAGTCACAAAGCATGGAGGTGCCAGTGTCAGGGAGACACAACGCAGAATGTCATTCTCGTTCCGATGACATAAACAAAATCAAGCACAATTATATTAAAAAAAGCACAGCTCTTTGTTGTCTTGAATCAGACAGAGATGGACAAATTAGTTGTGTAGGGGGAAAAATGGCTCTGGATTCAGCCAAAGAAACCTGTCTCATAGAGGTATGTACAAATACTGTTTTTAGGGATAATGATCATGAATATATGCATAAAATAGAGCAGATTTCAGACTTGGCTTTAATTTAAGGTATGTCTTTACTGCAGAATTAGCCTGAATGACTGGCCCCCAGGTTGGCTTAGCCTGGGTCTGAACAGCCATACTGCAAAGCCAGACCCAAGTTACTGTGTCCTCACTGGTGCTTCATGTGTGTTGCTCGGACTTCTGGGGCCATCCCATGATTCTTTGTGCTGCAGTAAGCTGAGCCACTATGTGAATGGGTAGAGGGGGCCCTAGAGGCAACATCTGGGTAAGAGCCTGGGCTAACAGCAGTGAAAACATATCCATCCTGGGCCATCCTGCAAAGATCACATGTCCTACTCTGCAATCCTGCATCATGATTGGAGCAGCTTTTTGCTCTGCTCTAGTTGAAGTATTGTGTGCTGAGACCTGTAGTCTGTGTAGCTGCATCAGTTATAATAAAGATGAAGGCAACCATGCTGTAGAACTCCAGAGGTCATAACTGGCTTACAGGCCTCAGTAGAAAAGGTTCTCCAGGAAACAATACCAACACTGAAGAAAGAGGTGATCTGCATCCTTTGCTGACGGTAATTTCAAAGTCTAAATAGGCACTTTGAAATGTCAATATTATTGAAGTATGTCAATTTAAAACCAGTCACTCAGCTAGAGTCAAGATACTTAAAAATATGGGTTCAAATTCACCTGGTACGTTACTCCATTGATTTCAGGGGAATTGCACCAAGGATGCATTTGGCATGTTGTTTCTCACATTTATGCAAGGACCTGCTAAAATGGTTGAGACAGGCGCTGCTGTCATCCTTAGCTGGTGTTACAGGAAGTGGAGTTAGTGATTCAGTGGGTGGCATTTTTTTTGCTGAATCAATACCGAACCAATGCACCAGCATACTTAGGGGTAGTTTGGCTGGTAAAGAGGCTGTCCTTTGCGTGAGATATAAAACTAGTGGCCTGACTACTTGTGTTCTTAAGATATATTGGAAAGAATAGGTCTGTTAGCCCTGGTGTTATCATATTCTAGTTAGAATAATTATATTTTGACTTCCTAAAATTTCCTCGGCAGGTTCATTTGGCTATAGTCTTCTTATTTTCTTACGTTAGACTGTTGTCCTGTGCCTAGCTAGACAGCTGCTGTGGTCCACCCCAGGAGGTGATGGCATTTCAGTGGCAGTTGATTTGAATCCTCTCTATATAGCTTGTATAGCTCTTTAGGATGAAATGTAAGGTATTTTTATGATGTTCTCACTGCTTATTTTTCTGGGATGGACTCTACCTGAATAGTCTCCAAAGCAGGTCTTTCTCAGATGGAATAAAGTGGGGATTTTTGTTCTTGTAATTCTTCCTGTTTATTTTCCAAGTGGTTTTCCTTTGTCGCAATTACAGCATGATTCTTTTATCTCTAGTCTATGGACACTTGGCTCTTTTGTTTGATTGCTGTTATCAAGCTGCACAGCATAGCTTTACCTGCATCTTACTTCCATTGAAATCATCGGTCTTTTACAGACCAGAGGCAGGGAAAACTTATTCCAGAATTGACCTTGGGTCTTCTGTTTTCCTGCATTGTGCATATTCTTTGTGCTCATATTAATACAAATAATAAACGGTAATATATTACAATGACAGATCTTCAGAGGTTCACATATGTTATGCCATCATTTTCAAGTTGCAGAATAAGCTGAAAAGTGTTTCATTGTGTAAAGCTTGTGATGAAAAGTTAATCTGATGAATTATTTGTTTATTTGGTGAAAGGAGAATTTGGCCCCAAGTACGTAGTGGTCCTGACAATATTCCTCCAAATTAACCCCCCCCCCCGCAATGTTTAACCATTTCCTACCCAGTTTTCTCACATTCTTGGAAGTGACTCATAAAACCTGCTGCTCTGCATTTCTGATGTTCAGCCTGAGGGGCTAATCATACAAAGTGCTGAACATCTCCTTGGGAGGTGCTGAATCCCCTCAACACTCCTTGTTGATGCTGCTCAGCACTTCATAGGACGGTCCTCAGCATGCTGCAGTGTTAGTCCCCGAGAGTTCTTGTCAACACTAGAATTTTTTACCTTGACTTCATTGATTGTTGGTTAACATGTTTGTAAAAGCTAGTCTGGACACTTCCTAAATATTTGTTCCAGGATACAAATGTTTGTGGTGTACCCTAGGCTGTGCGCTAGGGCAGTGTTTCTCAACTGCTGATCCGTGGACTGGCGCTGGTCCCTGAGATCTCCCTGACACAGTTTAGGAAGGCAGCAAGCCAGTCCCTGGTATGAAAAAGGTTGAGAAACACTGCCCTAGGGTGTAGGTAGTTAATGGAAATTCAAACACATCCCTAACTTAGGCCTAGTCTATACTTAAAACAGCTACGCCGCTCAGGGGTGTGAAAAATCTGTAGCTATGCCAACCTAACCGCAGTGTCGATGTCAATGTTGACTGAAGCTTGGGTCAGTGGAGTTTCTACAGCAATGGAAAAATCCCTTCTGTCCCTGTAGTCTGTGTCTATGCTATGGGGTTACAGCGGCATAGCCATGGTGCTGTAGCAGCTCCCGTAGTGTAGACGTGGCCTTAGTGCAGGACCAGCAGAAAATGCTGCTTTGAGACCGCTTGCGTGGCCAGTCTGCAAATGTTACATTAGCTTCAGCAGGATCAGAGACAGCTTCGTGGCACTTTGCGTCGGTTTGGGGGGAAATGAACTTCATTCAGGCTTTGGATTAATAAAAAATCTGATAATACGTCTTGCCTCGCCAAACAACCCATTCCTATAGCAGCCCATGTGACATGCCAGTGTACAGGGATAAGTGTGCAGGCACCAACATGAATGGGACTGTTTCAGTATGAGTGATAGGATTAAATAGGGGTCTGGCAAGGTTAAGGGCTTGGCTACACTTGCAAGTTAGAGCGCATTAAAGCAGCCCCGGGCGCCCTAACTCACGACCCGTCCACACTGGCAAGGCACTTAGAGCACCTGGACTCTGCAGCTGGAGCGCTCCTGGTAATCCACCTCCACGAGAAGCATAACGCTTGCTACGCCTCGGCTGAAACGCCCCAGCGTCAGTGTGAACGAGGTGTTGCATTACTGCGCTTTCATCCCAGAATCCCCGTAAGTCAAGTGGCCACTCTTGTCATTGTTTTGAACTGGCTGTAGGACTGCGGATATGCCCTTTCAAAGCTCCGTTTCTGACAGCCGCATGCTTATCTGCTCCGGGACAAAGCAAGCCGTTAGTGTGGAATGCTGCTGTTGAGAGTCTGTGTGAGAGAGAGCGGGGAGAAAAGGGGGCCTGCTGCTGTCTGAATTTACAAGACAGCGCACTGACATGCTCTCAGCCCCCGCAAAACCCACTCTCTCTCTCCCCCCACATACACACAACACACTCCCTGTCCCACTCCACCCCACCCCCCGCATTTGAAAAGCACGTTGCAGCCACTTGCACGCTGGGATAGCTACCACAATGCACTGCTTTTTGTGGCGTTGCAAGAGCTGCTAATGTGGCCACGCTAGTGCCCTTGAATCTGACAGTGTGAACACACTCCAGCGCTTTCCCTACTGCGCTCTCCGAGGGCTGGTTTAACTCACAGCGCTCTACATCTGCCAGTGTAGCCATGCCCTAAGAAGTTAGAAGCAAGGGGCATATTTATGGCTCTCAGTCATGCCGGGACTTGTTCGGGGGTTAGCAGAGAAAAGAAGTCCAGGGAATACCAATTTAGATTAAAGACAGAAATGCTCTCCTGGAGCAAGACAAAGGTGATTGGGCCAACTATGTAGCAGAAGAATCTGCAATAGATTGGTTCTTCCTACACCAATAGGTAGGGCCGGCTCCAGGCACCAACTTTCCAAGCTGGTGCTTGGGGCGGCATCTGGAATGGGGCGGCAGTCCGTGTCCCACGGTGGCAATTCGGCGGCAGCTCTGCCGCTCTTCCCGCCACGGCGGCAATTCGGCAGCGACTGCTTGGGGCGGCAAAAGTGGTAGAGCCGCCCCTGCCAATAGGTGTCAAGGCACAAGAAATGCAGTGGGTTCCATATTGTTGAAAAACTGCACACAGCTTTGATTAAATGTTTTAAACCCCTCAATCTCTTTGCTGAAAAATAAATCTTAGTGAACCTCTTTCTGGATTGCTTTTGCTATAATCTAGAATATCCTTTACTACCCACAGCACCTCTCAGCTGAGCTGGGCTGTGTGATTTTGTGTCTCAAGCTTTATGGCTGAAATATTATTTAAGTGTTCAGCAAGAGATTGGTTTATAGGATGAGACAACTAACAACAGATTAGAGTAGATTAAAATACTGGATTATAATCTCTCTGTTCTCTTTCTGTCCAAGGAGGAAGAAGGCCCTTTGGTTCATCAGTCACATGGTGTGCAAATTATGTATTACGTATGTTTTATGTTTTCCTTTCTTCTTGTTGTTTTTTTCTCCTTTGTGTTATGTTCCTCAGTTAGGCATAGAAGACGATGGTGAAGAGTGACTCTTTAGGCTGAGTTTCAAATGGGAATTTGGACCTCCCAGATTCTTCTTTGTCCCCCATTGTCCTCAGGTTGCAGTTTCATAGCCATCACGGTAACTTGGTGGATGCAGTTGGGAATTGAATAGACATCACCAGCAGGCAATGTGTGGGAGGCGAATCCCTCTACCTTCCCCTTTTGAAATGAGGGGAATAGTGGAATGAGGGGAATAGGTCTTCTCAGTCTGCAGAAACCTTTGCTAATCAGTCAAGGAATAAATAGATACAGCAGCAACTAACCTGTTGTTCCCACTTCTCTTGTTAATGCTGCTACTAGGTTCGTCAATGGTCCTTTCTTGCTTTGGCAGAATTAAGGAAGACCTGACCAAGAGTGTATCTTTGGGGAAATAGAACAATGCAACTTCATCTGGGCAAAGGATAGGGCGGTTTTCTTTCCTGCATTGCAATTCTCTGTCCAGTGATCTAATTGTGTAGAAAGCAGCAGGAGAGGATATGACTGTGGGGAAGGGAAGACAATGTAGACTAGTTATCATTGATCATTTCCTCTGTCCAGTTGGGTTAAAAAGGTGCCCTTAAACTGGCTTAATACCTAGTTGTGTGTGAACTATACTGATGTTGCTTACACCCTTGCACTGTCAGGAGCTGGGAGTGTTGTGGATGCATCATGCTTAGGTCCTGACGAGATCAAGGTATTCTTGCAGTTCAACAACCACCACTCTGGCCAGTTCAAGAGCTGCTTTGTCAGGGAATCCTGTCCAGCACTTGTTGGCTGAAAGGATAGTGACAATCCAGGAATGTGTCAATGTTGAAAAACTGGATGGATGCCTTGAGGTTCCAGAAGGAACGTAGAGGTCCTATTGGGGCAGAAGGAAGGTTCTTTCAAGGACTTATTTTACAGCTATTTTTCCTGTTTTAAAATGTTTTGCTTTCTCCTCCAGAAAATGTCTGGGCAAGTAGTCAGACTCCTTGGAGTCCCCAGCAAGGCCTGTAAGCCAAGGAGACTGCAGAGACTGGTACAATTGGAGGATTCTTCAGATGATGAGATGAGTGTTTGTTGCCCGCCCCCTAAGGTATTTTACCTCACCCCACACCATGATAAAGTAGCCCAATGAAATGGAGAGCAGCAATTAGGCAAGATTGTGATTTTTTTAGAGGGAAACTTGAAAGTGAAGTATAGATGTCAAAAGGGATCATAGAATCATAGAAGATTAGGGTTGGAAGAGAACTCAGGAGGTCATCTGGTACAACCCACTGCTCAAAGCAGGACCAACCCCAACTAAATCATCCCAGCCAGAGCTTTGTCAGTGATGGGTAATGGGATATAGATACTTTTGCCTCTAGCAGTGGCTTGAATTGAGACCAGGTTGTTAGTGACCAGAAGTCATTAATTTCCTGAGTGTTTATTTATTTGTGTGGCAAAATTTGATGGTAATTATCCATTTCCTAGCAGACAGAACTCCACATGACAAAAATTGACACCACATTGGTACCCTTGCAGATAATCTCAGGAGAGAAAGAGTCGGGAGTCAATTTGTAATCTCCAATATGTGCTAGGGAAAATCCTTTCCAAAGAGGAATAATAGTAGTTAATTTTCTCTTGCATAAGCAGCCTTTTGCCAGTTAGCCAAGGAGTCACTAGGGAGAGCAGGTGGTCTCTTTTTTTCCCCCCAGTGAGAGACTGATGTTGGGAAGCCACAGTTGAAGTGAGGATGAAGGAAAGAGACTGATTGTCGGTTAAGGTTGGCTGAACAAGAAGCAGGACTGAGTGGACTTGTAGCTTCTGAAGTTTTACATTGTGTTGGTTTTGAGTGCAGTTATGTATGAAAAAAATCTATATTTGTAAATTGCACTTTCACCACAAAGAGATTGCACTACAGTATTTGTATGAGGTGAATTGAAAAATACTACTTCTTTTGTTTATCATTTTTACCGTGCAAATATTTGTAATCAAAAATAATAAACACTTTGATTTCAATTACAACACAGAATACAATATATATGAAAATGTAGAAGAACATCCTAACTATTTAATAAATTTCAATTGGTATTCTATTGTTTAACAGTGCGATTAAAACTGCGATTTATCGCAATAATTTTTTTAACCGCGATTAATTTTTTTGAGTTAAACGCATGAGTTAACTGCGATTAATTGACAGCCCTAATTTAAACTATGACGCATGCGGTTTATTCCCCAGCCAAATTCTTTTGTTGCATTAACTGTTATAACCCTGGATATTTTTATTATCCATGTAAACATCTAGTCTCCTCTTCAATTTTACTAATGTCTTGATCTCAACAGTATCCTGTGGCAATGAGTACACAGTCTAAATACATGCTGAGTGCAAAAGGGGCTAGCGATTTGTGCCCTGAGTTATTATGTGGGACACCTGGGCAGTTCCCAGCCCCTGCTGCTCTCCGTGCTGTGCCAGCAATGTGCCTATGTTCTGAAGGGAGAGAAGCCTCGTAGTGTTTAGCAGTTGCTCCTCTAGCCTAAAGAGTAGCGATCACAATTCAGTGAAGTAACGATGGAGTAGGAAAATGGATAGATCCTTGTGGTTGCAACAGGGGCCTGGAGGAGTAGGAGATGGAGAATGGTTCTGTTACTTCAATTTAAAGCTCACACTCTGTTTTGGAAATGTCTTTGTCACTGGCAATGTTTTCCTCCTTCAGAAAAAGTCTAGGCCAGTCCTGGAAGTCTCCAGCAGCAAGGCTTGTAAGCCATGTAAGATACGGAGAGTGGAGGAGTTGAAGGATTTATCAGATGACGTGTATGTTGATTTCCAGGTTACTCAGGTATTTCATCTCTCCGTGTGCCATCCTGACATAACCCAGTGGAAAAGAAAATGCGGAGCAGCAAGAAGGGTGGGATTACTGTGATTTTTCAAGAGGGAAATTTAAAATAAAGCACGGATAGAGGACTGGTAATGGGCTATAGGCCTTTTACCGCAAGATCATTAGTCTGCATCTGCCCAAGGTCCCTAGTAAACCAAAACTGTTACCATCTCTTGGGTGTTCAGTGGCCTGTGTGAAATGAGGTGGTGATTTTTGTCCAGTTTCTGGTGGACTTTGAAATTTCAGAAGAATACTTCCCTAATTGCAGCATCAGGAGCAGGTGGAGGAGAGAGGAGATGATTTTACATTGAATCTCGGGTCTTGCTGCGTGGGAACCCAATTGAATTGCTACACATGCAATCGCAGGTCTGCTTGAACTGGTCTTGATAGTGGGCAGGTGTCTATAAAATGAGGATATTATTCCACTGTTCAGATATTTGAGAGGTATTAATGGGAAGTAGAAATTATTTTCAGTAGCAGAGAAGCAGTAAAACAAGCAGTAATAGCCTGAAACTAAATACAAACTCTCAAGATATTATAAGTAAAGGTCTGAGCAGTGTAAGACTTGAAAACAGTGACTAATTCCATTCCCAAAGCTATCTGCAGTTGGGTATTTGGTGTCACTGAATTTTGTGCTGGAAAGGTAGGTTGTCTGCATGAGTTCTTCCATATTCCATTCTCTTTTCATCCCATTTTTCCTCTCTCTTCCTTTAATCTTTATTATGATTGATGCACCACCAGGAAATTAAAGACAATGATTACCATCCAACACCGTATAAAAAAGAAATGAAGCAGCTCCTGAAACCATATGCAGCACATGTGCTTTGGCAAAAGCCTTTGAACTCACGTAAGTTGTTAAACACTGAAACCAAGGACAGGTGGCCTAGAAACCGAGTCATCTTCACTATTGTTAGCTGTGTATGTTCATGTTTTTCACTGTATTGTGTGCTGTGTCAGATCACCCTAAGCTTTCTGAAGTGGAAGTTTGCCTAGAGGAGTTCCTTCCATTTGACAGTTCCCTCTTCGCAAGGACAGCTGATACAGAAAGGCTCTAGCTGTGTAACCTCTCTTATGGAGGCAAGATAATACAGATGGTGAAGCATTAGCTTTTCCCAGGGGTTGAATTGGGCCAGTTTATAGCACCTTGACTCGCCATTACTTGTTCTTGGAAGCTGGCCTTCACAAAATTCAAGTAATTAAGTCTCTAGCCCTTATGGTTGAAAAGTGAACCTTTAGAATGTGAACTGAATGTAAATCAATTCTGTGGTATCGTTCTGAGTGTATAGACATCATGAGACAATAGGTCTGAGAGATGAGAACTGCCCCTAGTCTTCTCAAGGCGGTATTGAACCTGAAGCATAATAGTGATATTCTAAATGTCAAGATTCTTAACTAGTTCACATTGATCAGCACATCCAAGAAATAAGAGGGCGGATCAAATTATTAAGATCTGCGCAATGTACATATGGGCATTATACTGGGACAGAACTTGGGTTATGGATGGAGTTTGGAAGAGTACCACACTTTATTTTGTCCCAGTTCAGCCCTTGTCTTTTCCCTCCTAGGGATCTGGATTTAAATCCTGGTGCAGGCCAAGTGAAAATGAATTTGATGGGCATTTGTTCACAGCCCTTATCTTCTAAACAGTTTATACTACAGTCTATGCCAGGTGTGGGCAAACTTTTTGGCCCGAGGTCCACATCGGGGTTGCAAAATTGTATGGATGGCCGGGTAGGGAAGGCTGTGCCTTCCTAAACAGCCTGGCCCCGCCCCCTATCTGACCCCCATCCACTTCCTGCCCCCTGACTGCCCCCCTCAGAACCGCCGACCCATCCAACACCCCCCACTCCTTGTCCCCTGACTGCCCCCTCCAGAGACCCCCCCGCCCCTAACCACCCCCCCGGGGCCCCACCCCGTATCTAAGCCCCCCTGCTCCTTGTCCCCTGACCACCCCCTTCCAAGACCCACCCACCCTAACTGCCCCCCCCAGGGCCCCACCCAACCTCCCCTGCTCCCTGTCCCCTAACTGCCCCGACCCCTATCCACACCCCCGCCCCCTGACAGACCCCTGGGACTCCCACGCCTATCCAACCCCCCGTTCCCCATTCCATGACCGTCCCCCAAGAACCTCCTCCCCATCCCACCGCCCCCTGTCCCCTGACTGCCCCCCGGGACTCTCTGCCCCTTATCCAACCCCCCGGCCCTGGCCCCCTTACCACAGCCGTGCGGCCCGCCGGAGCTAGACACAAGGCCCCTCAGGAGCGCGCTGCCCCGCCCCCTCACCATGCCGCTCAGAGCGGCAGGAGCTCGCAGCCCCGCCCAGGAGCAGCGGGCCAGAGCGCTGGCAGCGTGGCGCGCTGAGGCTGCGGGGGAGAGGAGGGGAGAGCCTCCCCAGCCGGGAGCTCAGGGGCCAGACAGGACGGGCCCGCGGGCCGTATGTGGCTCACGGGCCGTAGTTTGCCTACCCCGGTCTATACTAAAAAGATTCCTAATACTTGAACAGCAGATCTTATTACAGGTCATGGCTGAGGTGCATTAACCCAAGGGTACGTCTATACTCACGCGTCCTGTCGGAGGAGTCCAGTCGATCTTCTGGGTTCGATTTATCGCGTCTTGTCTAGACGCGATAAATCGAACCAGGAAGTGCTCCCCCGTCGACGCTTGTAATCCTGCTCGACAAACGGAGTAGGCGGAGTCGACGGGGGAGCCTGCGCGCCGCGTGTGGACCCCGGGTAAGTACCTTTTCATTCGAACTAAGATAGTTTGACTTCAGCTACGTTATTCACGTAGCTGAAGTTGCGTATCTTAGTTCGAATTGGGGGGTTAGTGTAGACCAGCCCCAAGTTACATAGAGAAACTTGCACAGCCCATGCTCACACGGTGACTGGCTTTGCTGCTACAGTGACTCCCAGACTGAGGCTTGTGTCTAGAGCTGTTATGTAACTACTGCAGCTAACACAGTGGTGTGTTGTTCAAGCAGCCTTCTGTCCCGCCACCCCTCTAAATTAAGGGGAATCTGCTAGCAGTGATCCTAGGGAAGGAACTTCAAGAGGAATTAACACCACCACCACCACCCCGAAGGGCAGGATCTGTATAGTGTGAACTGATCACTCTACTTCTAGCAGTATGCTAATGCTGAGAAAGGTCATCAAATGTTATGAGAGTGTTCAAGTGGCATTATACACGAAAAGTGACTGTCAGTCTCACAGCTCCAAAGCAGATGTGCTCAGTTTACAAGTGAAGAGGTGATTTTTCTAATGGATGGAATCTCTACTTAGAGTCTGAAAATCAAGCTGGGTTCCTGCTGCCTCTTGGTTTCTCTCCAATATTAAAAATTCTGCAATCGAAATTGATCCTGTCGATGATACATGAGGTGGCCGAGAACCCAGCTTGGTCTCCGGCTGTATGGCCTGTTCAGAGGAAATGTGAATAAAAATGGGTTTGGAGTCCAGTTGTGCAGCCCTTACTCACAATGAGTAGTACTCAGGCCAGGGGTCCCACTGGGCTCGGTGTGACTACTGGTTTATAAGGACTATGCAAAGTGAGTGGGATTTGCGGGCCCAGGCCCTTTGTGAATAACGGCAGCAGACTTGACTCAGATACTTGCTGTCTTATCAGCATGCAGCACAAAAATGAAGTTGTTCCCTTTATTGGATCATCAGTAGGAAAGCAGTTACCACAGGGAGATGTGGTGTTCCCTGTAATGTCCCACCTTTGTTGGTAGCATTTCTGCCATTAGCAGGAAAGACCTTGCTTTTACTCTGACTGATGTGTAGGTGATCTTTGTTCTATTTATAACTATCGCCCAGGTAGCAGATGAGCAGCAGTGTTGTCCTAGCATACACAACCTTGGCTCACTATAAATAGATTAGACCTTAATTCTAAAAAGATAAAGCAGTGCTGCTACTGGGACAGATTAAATAATGTCGTGGAGAATTTTCCAGTGTATACAAAGGGAAGGAACGAAGCTGGGAAGCCGTAACTTAATTCAAGTGGCCAAAGCTTTGCAGTAATCTGTCAGTTCAGTTGTCACGCAAATAGGGTAAAGTCTTCACTCCAGCCACATGGCCTTCACCCCTTGCATTTTGATTTGATAGTGTAATTATGACACACAAAGTATTGTGGCAGTGCAGAATATTTCTAACAGTGCAGTATATACCCTATTACAAGATATATTTGATGCTCTGTTAAATAAATTACAAGAATATGCTCCCGGTTGTAGTGATTTGTATGATAGGTGGATGGGCTTTTCTTAAAGGGCTGGAGGAATATTAAAGGGTCTATATTCAGCTGTAAATCCATTCTGTGTTTTGGGACAACCCTCTTTGAACTAAATTGGTGTAATGTGGGAATTCCCTTTTGTATGGAATTTTAATCATCATTATAATTTAGGAATCTGAATATTTTCTGCCTCTTGCCAAGCCCTCTTCTCCTTTGCGTGAAAGTCTTAGTTTAAACAGTAAACCAAATTAGCCACTTCACCTCTGATACCTGTGCCTTTACTTGCCAGATATGTCAAGAGAAAAATATCTCCAGGGCAGTGGTTTTCAATCTATTTGTCATTGTTGGCCGCATCCAATATTACCTGTGTGGCCCTGCGGATGTCACATGGGCCGCAGCTGTGTGCTGATTGGGCTGCAAGTGGCCAACAGGCTGCAGGTTGAGAACCATTGCTCCAGGGTAACCCCATTCTGTTTTGATTTGAATATCTCTTCCATAGGCTTTGGAAGCCAAGATGCAGGAGTGGAGATGGGCTATGGAAGCTAAGATGCAAGAAGTGAAGCAGTTAAAACAATAACCTAATATAAATAGCAATTAGAATAATAATTAATAAGTAATATGGTTTAGTTATACAAGTGATGATGCTAAATCCTTTTATGTTTATGGCAGATGCATATACTAAATAGCCTTCATACTCAGTGCCAAAATATCTTCTTACATTAGACTATGTAAGCTAGAAGGCAGTATTGTTTGCATTGGCATTATTTAGCTATTTGAAATTCAGAGCCACTGCATTCATGGAAGTGGTTTCAGACAAAAACTTGGAATTCTCCCATTGTGTTCAATTGATACAATTTTAAAAAAAAGAATTGGACTTTTTATTGGCTGCTGAAATTCAAAAAATTGCTTCACAAATCTGTCAAAACAAAAGCTTCACCTCCTACTCCCTACCCAAAGGGGGTTCAGCATTGATCTTTATGGATTCCCCCTGCCAGTACCACAGGGAGAGTGTCTGAGATTTTAGGGCGTCTCTTTTGTTTTAAGATTACAGTAATGAAAAGAAGAGGAGGGGTAGGAGACCAGCCTCTAAAGAAGCTTCAGCTTCTGTTCATAATTTGCAGCTGTCCGAAGAACAAAGTCGAATTAAGGTCATTGACTCATTGCGTGGGATGCTAAAGAAACGGTAAAGTGGCTTATGCATGATAGTGGCAGAAAAAAGGCTGGGGACATCTTATATGAAAGTCACATGCAGTTATTGAGTAAAGTCTTGTGTTTGATGCTGTTTCTTATAAATGCCAGGGCAATGGAAACTTCCTTGTAGATTTGATTATTGTTATGCAGTAGCAGAACATCTCTTAAAACATGCAGCTCTGAGATGTAATAGTCTTGTTTCCCATAGGGAATGGATCCATTTTAAGAGGAGGGCCGCAGTTTTCTTAACTTAAACTCCTATGGAGCCCTGCATCACAGCCACCATTCTTCTCTGTGGAAAATTGGGTGGAACTCCCTTCAGAGTCCATCTGTGCAATTCCTTAATCAATCAGAGGGGCAGCTGTTGAGTGATGTGAAAGTCCTCCTATCACCTGTGGTGAATGTGCTACTTCTATGGCACAATCAGCCCTTGCTGATTTTAGGAGCAAGGGAGTTGGGTTTTTTACATGTGGCCCTTTTAAGAGGTTTAAACTTTTATTGTTTACCTAGAACATTCCATGTCATGTATGATATTGAAAGCATTTGCATACCAGAATTATTTATTGCAATAGATTGCTCCATTTGTTATCTCACTTTTTGCTACTGTTCATGTTTAATTCATTTGGCAGGCTTTGCCCTTTATCGGGTAATCATGTGAGAAGGTTTTGCTAGTACACAGAAAATTGGATCCGGGTGGTGAGTCAATTCAGTACATTTCAACAACTGGAGAGCCAGCTTCAAATCCTTATTAGGTCAGACGTGGAAATGAAATTGGTGGGTTTCATCCTAGGGCCTCAATCTCCACTGTCTTGCATAGTCACTTGCACTCACTTTGCCTAGATGTAAAGGCCTACATAAGGTGAAGGCAGTGGAGACACAGGCCCTCGGTCCTTATTTCTCCACTTTACAAAACTGTCACATGATTCTCAGCCTTTGTTAAGCGGTCTGGTCCAAAACTCATTGAAGTCAATGGAAAGTCTCCTATTGAGTTTAGCAGGCTTTGTCTGAGGCCCAAGAATTCTAGGTCTGGAATAGCAGGCAGTACTGTGGTCATAAGGCAGGGAGTCTATGCCAGCCAGAGGAGTAGAGTAGCAAGGATGCTGCACAGGAGAGTTGCAGAGCTGTGTAGGCCCTGGGCTACACTAAGGGCGGGGGGTCGACCTACGATACGCAACTTCAGCTACGTGAATAGCGTAGCTGAAGTCGGCGTATCGTAGATCGACTTACCTGGCCGTGAGGATGGCGGCGAGTTGATCGCTGCCGCTCCCACGTCGACTCCGCTTCCGCCTTTCACGGAGGTGGATTTCCGGAGTCGACGGGGAGCGCATTCGGGGATCGATTTATCGTGTCTAGACGAGACGTGATAAATCGATCCCCGATAGATCGATTGCTACCCGCCGATACGGCGGGTAGTGAAGACAAGCCCTAGGGGAAGCTTGCACGGTGTGTGCCCACTCTAGGCACTGCTGTTTATCCTCTTTTATGTCCACTACATTTATCCATGAAGTTTAAAACCAGAATATGATCTAGTAAATGCTTGACTTTTTACCAGCCTGTTCTTTGGTTAGAGTTGGTTAGATGCCATCATGCTGGAATTCAAGTTATAACAATGTATTTGAAGAAGTGAGACGCTCAGAGAAGTGTACAGACTTTAGGAGGGGCCCCAAGTTTAAATGTAATTTACCGTATGGGGACAGGGAAACATTCCCTTAGGATGTGGGCTGGAGCACATCTCTGTGCCCCCACCCCCACCCCTTCTGGCAACCCCTCTGAAGGTGACGTGAGCATAAACAAGACATGCTAGAGGCTTTCTGACATAGCAGCACAGTTGGAACAAGCTATTTCACAATACAAGGGGATCTCTTTGAGATCCTGGGAAGGTTACGTTTCTAAAAGACCCTGGTTTCTGACTGCTTCCTGTTTGGTGGAGGATTCTCAGGCTCATTTATTTGGGATTTTGAAAGGAGCATGTACATTTATAAATTGGCTCCGGTGTAGCAGGCAGATCTGACACCTCCATCTGTGGATCTTGCTTGTTGTGTTCCAGATTGGAGGAGTCTCCTGATCTGGATGTCCATGAAGATACGATATTGAGATTAGCAAACAATGTGGAGAAGGAAATATTCAACCTCTTTCTTTGTGTTGACCAACGATACAAAAACAAGTACCGCAGTCTCCTCTTTAACCTGAAAGCTCCAAAAAATAAGGTAAGAGACTGAGAAAATCTGCCTAACTTTCTCCATTACCTTGGTAAGAGGGCATGTCTTTAAACCTGTGGCTATATAGAGCACCAGCCTAGAAAGAGTCTGTCCAACGTTACAGTCTCATTCTGTTCACTGATGGAGGAAGACCGTGCAATTGCACAGTCAGGTATCCCCATCTTTGCCCACACGTGATCATTTGGGGTCTTATCCAGGGTTCGAAGACACTGCTTAAGCTTTCATTACTGGTGGCACTTGCCATGCCTACCATCCATCAGCTGTCATCCTTTGTAAGTGTGTAGAGACATTTGGTCAGCACCAAACACCTGAGTATCTTTATCTTGTGTGTAGCACCTAACATCAGGCCTGCACTGGTACAGTAGCTGGCATGTGAACCTGATGGATGGATGGAGAAGTCCAAATTCCTATATAAATGTTGTTGCCAAACCTAGGCTCTCCAGGCATGGCACAAGCAGCCCAGTCCAGACCTGCTGAGAGTTAACATTAATTGCCTGAGTACTGTGATCAAGTCTTTGAAATGTACAGTTAGTGGGAGAAAGAAAGAGAGAGATCTTTGGAAGCAGAGTGGCTGTGCATGTCCCTTGTGGTCATTGTTCTTCCAAGGGCTGCTTATCCTTCGTTTGTTCTTTCAGCTCCTCTTCCACCAGGTGGTTCTTGGAGAGGTTTCCCCGCAGTGTCTTGTTCATATGAATTCACTGGAGATGGCACCAAAGGAGTGGGCAGAGTGGAGAGCTAAGGAGAGCAAACATGTAAGTCATCCCAGTGCAGCTGAGAGAGGGATAAATACAGTGTCGTCCCCCTTTCCCAAAGGCCTCTTTGTGATGCTGTTGCTGGACCTTGTTCTTGTGTTGAAGATACAGAGGTGATCTAAACCAAAGTAATTACAGTATGAAAATGGCACCCTTTATTGCTTAAGGGGTCTGAGTATTTGAATGTATTTGAATTTAGATCTTTAAAAAATAGGGAGAAGGGTTAGCTAATAGGCTTGGTGCTTTAATTGCACCTTTGCTTTGCCTCTTCCTGATTGGGTTTATATTTTGGAGACTTCTAAAACTTTTATAAAACAAAACTTAGAAAAGGGTGAACACTCTTTCCTTACCAGTACAATAGGAAGGAGAGGTAATTGGCTTCCTTGCCTCCCTCTTTCTATGACACTGTGGGGCTTATGTTTACAAAGCAATGATTTTCCTCTCTTAATAAAGGAGGAGTACTTAACAGTATCATGCTTTTGCCTTTCCTGATGCAGATTAGATGGCTGAATGTATTGAGAATGGGATAGGCAAGGGGACCCAGAGCTTTTTGCCTCTACATCACTAGTTCAAATGCAGCTCAGGCTGGTATTGACTGAGAGTTGTTAAATCAGACAGCTGTTTGGTTGCCTGCAGGAGATGAATCTGATGGTCTCTGTCCTGTTCCTAATGGGCAGGGGACTGCATCACAAACACTAGCATCGTTACTGATACTTAAATAGCAGCCTTGTTGACCAGTCTCTGCATGGAAGCCAAGAACTGAACTGTCCATGGATAGTGAATTTCCTTCTCAGCCTTGGGATGGTCTCCAAGTCAGGTTTGATGTACATTATTGGGGGAGGCACATACTGCTGCTGTGTTTATCTTGTGGATAGCTAGAATTCCTTGCTGTTGTTTCACTCAGAGAAGGACTTTACCTTTAAAACCCCTTCTCTTTAAATCCACAGTTTGCATTTCCATTTTGGCTTTTGCCTATGTTGATTTATTATGACGTTTGTTTTCTTGAGTGAGTCCTTGTCCAAGAGATGTCTACTTGGGTCTCTGTGTACTACAATATGATTTTTTCCAGGCGCTGGAGGTGATAGAGAAACAGGAGCGAGAACCAGCAAGGTGTTGCCCCACAAAACTGACCCACAAAGGAGAAATAGAGGTACACAGGGAGGTGGATAAGGACTTTACTTTGGAAGACCTATATGTGAGTAGGTGTCCATGTTTGACCAAGCAGACTCAACAAGGGTCTTTTATGTGAAGGTATGAGAAAAGATTCAAGGGAAATATGTAGGTGCTTAAAACCAGCTGGTGTCCGAATCTTAGTGCAGATGAGTTTCTGAGCAGTGGTGGAGTGATGGGCGTGGAGGGCCAGTTGGTGTGGTGGCTTAATGCAAAGGCTTCTATCTCTGCAGTGTTCAGTTCAAATCTTGATAAAGTCACAATGAAAACAAGTTTGATGATTTTGTTCTTGGCCAGAATGGACATTTGCCTGCTGAAAATGTACTGTGCAGTCTATGGGGAGTGATCAAGAGAAGCTCTGGAGTAGAATACAGGGGGCCTTCAGGTCATTGCTGAGATAAGGAAATTTGCATACTGCTTTTCTGCACTATGATGGGTTCTGGTCTAATATTATTATTAGTTTATTTGTATTATCGTAGTGCCTAGGAGCCCTAGTCATGAACCAGGATCCCATTGTGCTAGGCACTGTACAAACATAGAACAAAAAGAAGAGTCCCTGATACCCATCCTTCATTAGTATAAGAATTAAGTATAAGAGTAAGAATTCATCCAAAGGTTTGGCTTTTCTAGAGGGCTTCAATAGATCTGTGAGCCATATTAGATCAGAAGCTCCTTTTGTATAAGTGTGTTGTGCTGTTCTGGTTTATTATAAAGGGGATGGATGTTGTGTGTTGACAGTGTGTCTCCTTCACTTCAGCAAGAGGTTATGGTTAACTGATAGTTTACTACTAACAGAAGGGGGAGCCAGCCCCGATTGCTGTTTGATGGCCATAGGCCTCTTTGAAAGATGGGAATCTGGAAAACAGCATTTCTCTGGGTGAGAGTGGGAACTCCCCCATGTCTTTCTTCTAGAGAGTGTGGGTGACACCAGCAGGTGAATGAGGAGGGTGTGAATAGATACTCAGCCACCACTTTCTATAAGGCTGTTAGGGGAGCATAGTCTGGCTCCGTGTGAATGAAGTTTAACACGTGTATGCTAGTGACTGTTGTACATTCCATGTAGGAATCAGCGCTATGTATGGACAAGAAACCTATTTCCCAACCCGCTGCAGCGTCCAAAAGAGACACCACAGACCAGCACAGGAGCCACTTACTGGACCCAGACTGCCTTATCTGTACAGGTAAGTAAGCGGGGAGAAGGGATTTGGTTGGTTAGTCTTAGAAATACGAGTTCAAATTCTGTCTTACGTAACCTTTCTCCATGTCACAAATCCGTCACACAACTGGATAGAATTGTTCAAGAGGCCCAGGACCGAATTTAGCAAGGGATGTTTCTTGTTGAGGAATGAGGTGTATCAGTGGTTTGTACATTACCAGCCTCAGATGATGCCTGGTTCAAGCTAGTGTTATTAGTCTGTCACTCTCATGATCCCTAAATTGAACTGTAAAAATGTTTCAGCGTGGTAGCCGTATTAGGCTGTATCCGCAAAAAGAACGAGGAGTACTTGTGGCACCTTAGAGACTAACAAATGTATTTGGGCATAAGCTTTCGTGGGCTAAAGCCCACTTCATCGGATGCATAGAGTGGAAGAAAGTGGGGAGAGCTTGAGAGAAGTCAGCAGGACTCACGCTTGGGCTGGAGGCCAAGGAAAGAGCTTTATTCCTCACTGCTAGTCCCAGCTCTTTTCAAGCCAGATCTAGGCAGCATGGATGAGTTTTTGGTATGTAAACAACAAGGGCAGTATAGCTAGGACCGTACACTTGCTGGGAGCCTGGGCAAATGTTATCTTTGGCCATAACACAGTAAAAAGTGTCAATTCCGAGATTATTTCTGTGTTTATATTTCAGACCTTCTCATTGAAATGGAAATCCACCTTGTAATAGAGCAGTGTTCTTTCTCTTGTGATCAGAATGTACAGAAACGTCATTGTTTTTTCTGACTTTACAGGAAGGATGGCTCCTGATGGTGAGAGAGGTTTTAACCCACCGCAGCGCAAATCAGCCTCAAAGAAGAAGGCAGAAGACAGTTCCAGAAGATTACATTCAACCAGTGTCTATTCAGACAAAGAGAGAAAACATTTGGAGAAAGACAGGTCTTTGTGGGAATGTATTTTATCTTACTGTTGTGCTTGTTGTTTTAACATCTGGCCTGTATATTCTCCACTATCCATACACAGATTTTAAAAAGGGCTGAGAACGTCTGTAATTCTGCAATCTAAGAGGAGTCGAAACCAAAGCTCCTTGTCGTAAACTGGAGAGTTGCATTACAGGAGTGGGGTGATTTGGTGGACAGATCCCCACCTCAGTCAAGAAGAGGGTAAAGAGCCCCTCTGGGCGTCATCTGACCCAACTAGACGACTTGTCAAGCCTATGAATGGGTGGTTTCTTAGGGTACGTCTATACTTACCCGCTGCTTCGGCGGCAAGCAATCGATCTTCTGGGATCGATTTATCGCGTCTTGTGTAGACACGATAAATCGAACCCGGAAGTGCTTGCCGTCGACACCGGTAATCCTACTCCGCAAACGGAGTAGGCGGAGTCGACGGGGGAGCCTGCCTGCCGCGTGTGGACCCGTGGTAAGTACCCTGTAGTTCGAACTAAGATACTTCGACTTCAGCTACGTTATTCACGTAGCTGAAGTTGTGTATCTTTGTTCGAATTGGGGGGTTAGTGTAGACCAGCCCTTAAAAGGGAGGATCCCAGCTCAGTTTGGGAGTCCATTTTGAAGGAATAGGGCTGGAACTCAGAGTTCAGCCAGGGTTACTGACTGGGGAAACTGCTTGAGAGCCTTGAGTGCCCAGGCCCTCTTAGAAGGGAGACAGGCTGGTTCTTCTCTCTCTCTTTCCCCTTCTCCTCCCCTCTCCCTTTTGCTTTCTGAAGGCCCTGGACTCTGCCTTTTGTGGGCTGTGGAAGTTTACTGCCTTTTCTGTTTGGACTACCTTAAATCCCCCTCCACACACACACAAACCCCTAATAATGGGGCAGATGCCCTGAGCAGCACAGCTGTGGGGCTGTGCTCCAGACCTCAGGACAAACCCACAGCAAAACTGTAGTCCAGGAAGGGAGCTCTGAGACAAGACTGGTGCCCAACCTCACCCCAGGGAGGTGCCAGAGAGATATAACATTCTACAGGTGGGGTTTATCTTACTTTGACCGTTTTGCATCATGTGGTGATGGAAAGGGTTGGGGGAGAGAGAGGTCTGGAAAATGGAATTTATGTCTGTTACTCATCCTCACTGTTATCTCCAAGCCCTGCCATTTGGGTTTCTGTTTGTTGCCCCTTCTAAAAGGAGATGGGCTGGAGCAGGAACCATTGTCCATCCCTAATACAGGGAGGAGAGATGGATGTTCTGTACCCCCGACTTACACGTTACAAGGTACAACAGAGGTAACAAATCAAACCAGGTGGCAACCTCCTTTCCCCTTCTTTAAAGTGCAAAATGTGCAGGAAAAGAGGTGGAGTTACTCAGGAAATAAAAGAATAGCACACTTAAAGCATATGGAATATCCAGACCTACAGGAATGACTCCGCTATATAATACTTATTCTGTTTTAGGCCTGCCTCAACTGGTGTCCTCAAGAAGAATCCAAGGCTACAGAAGCAAGTCAAGGACACTGTGCTGTGGGAAGGATTCATTCAGATGTTCAGCATTAAACAGTTTGCCGCAAAAGCATATCCTGTTTCAGGCTACGGCACTTGCCTCATTCAAGTATGACCCTTGTTTTCTATAACAGGAGAGATTGTCTATGTCAACAAGACTGTGTATTTAATAAAACGCCACACGTTTCATGTGGCATTCCACAGACAAGGCATCAAAGGGAATTTGCCTAAGTAAGAACTGATTAGTAAGGACCTCAGCATTTGGCCTGTGGATGGGACAATAGGAAAGGGGAAACATTTCTGAGATGTCATAGGATTAGCTAGGTGTCTGGAGGATTTGCAGTGATTTGAGGGTTTTTATGCTCAACTCCAGTTGAACTCCCATGGATATGAGACTATGGACTTTGAACTGAGTTTTCACATGTACAAGCAGGAACTGCTGTAGAATGGCAGAATCATAGGAATTAAAAGTAGAGAAGACCAGTTATAGCATCTAGTCCATTGCTCAGGGCACCAGTGCAGGACTGTTCCTTATATTTTCTGAAATTAAAAGGAATCTCCCAAAAAGCACAATTTGAGTTAAAAGGGTTCACTTTCCGTTATTTGTTTCTGATCTAAACCTTGCAAAGTGTGCCCAGATACTAGGGTGATGGCCTTTATAAATGTGAAAAAGATTACTACTAACAAATAATGATCTCAGTAGGGGATTGCCTGAGTAGGTCTTGAGTAAGTCTGCAGAATATCAAATAATAAGTAATAATAATTCTTCGAGTGCTTGCTCATGTCGATTCCATTCTAGGTGTGTGTTCTTCGCAAGTGGTCAGCAGCAGAACCTTCTCATCTCTCCATAAGTGGTCTCTCCACTCTGAGGTGATAGACAGGATCTTCTAGTAGTGGGGATCTCCCCAGGTGGACCTGTTCACGACTCGCCAGAACAGATACTGCTTATGAGTCACCTAGAATGGAATTGACATGAGCAAGCACCCGAAGAAGAAAAAACGGTTACCCACCTTTTCGTAACTGTTGTTCTTCGAGATGTGTTGCTCATGTCCATTCCATTACCTGCCTTCCGACCTCTCTGACAGAGTTGCTGGCAAGAAGGAACTGAGAGGGTGTAGGGCCGGCAGCGCCTGATATACCGACACAAGAGCACAGCACTCCAGAGGGTACCACAGCTGACCCTATGGGTACCGCTAAGGCAAAAGTCTCCGACGACTGTGCACGTGGGTGTGCACGCACCTAGAATGGAATGGACATGAGCAACACATCTCAAAGAACAAGTTCTGAAAAGGTGGGTAACATATATTTTTGTCCTTCTGGTTTGTTCAGGAGTTACCGGAGCTGATTCAGTCGAGGGGCTGTATTCTCCCAGAGGACGTCTGGGATTATTTAGAGAGCATATGGCCAGCTGAAGCCAAGGTATGCTTTCAAAAGTTCCTTGTTTTCAAGTGCTGAGGATGATTTGTCATGTACTAAGCTGACTTTTAAGCATAGCCTAGTTCCTTCAGCCTATGGTCCAAGATGACAGAAGAACTGAGTTAGTGCAATAATAACCCTTAAACCTTTCATCACAGGGGAACTCAGCTGCTAGACACCAGAAGCAGCCTGCATTCCTGCAGTGAAAATGGCTGTCACCTTTCCATGTTTTGAAGCATGCCTGCAAAGGGTTGCACTTTCCCACATAGTTACAATACCAGCAGGGACAAATTTAATGGTTGCATAGAATGATATTTTGGATCATCTGAAACAAAAGACATTCTGTCCTTTTTAGTGGCAAGTAAAAGTGAATAGTATTTAGGCCCTAGTCCTGAGAGTTTCAGTGGCTTAGCAACAACCTCTGGGTTCACGGATTGTGGCTATGCATAGATGTGTGACATGGATGGAAGACTCCTAAAGGCTTACTCTAAAGTCCACTGAAGTGATTGGAAGTCTTTCCACTGACTTCATTGAGCTTTGGATCAGGCCCAATGATGTGAACTGACCTGATACAGTTCAGGGACGAACCATCTGCAGGTAAAAATGGTCTTTACCGTATCGTAGGCAAGATCCCTGTCTGTGCTGGGCTCTCTCTCTCCTGAATTTTTTCATACTCTTGTGATCTCCACACAGAATGTAGAGTCCGCCAGATTGTTTACGTGCACCAAAGTACTTCTTTACTGCTAGATGAACAGTGTTTTCAGACAATCCACACAGTCTCCTTCTCCCTGTGTTCGTTTAGGAGATGAGCATTATACAGTTCTGCCCTGCCATGACCAAAGACTTCAGCACTTACAACATGCTGTACTCATATTTGAACAACAAACAGAGATACGGCATTGTGGACAGCAACCAGATGGAAATGGTCATGGTACCGCTGCCAGCCTTCCAGCCAGTACCTGCCAAATTCCATCCACTTGGTGGCCCAGGTATGGATTTGAAACAAGATGGCTTCCCTTTGTGGTGTGTACCCCAGAGAGGCTCAGTGAAATAACTTGCTGCCTTCAGATTGAGGATCACAGGTTCCAGTGCTATAAATAATTCAGTAGAATATAATCCACAGCTTTACCGGGTGTCAGAAAGAAAGGGGCTCTATTTATTTCTCAGTGAAAGGCAGTTTTGAAAAGTCGGGCTGGGCACTCGCATGTCCTTTGGTATAGAAAAAGGCATTTCAAATATGGGTAGTTGCATCTTGCGATGCATGGACATCTGTAACCCTGTGTGACCACAGATGAGCCCGTGGATCTGATTCTCCTCGTGCCAGTGTAAACCGGGAGTAACTCCTTTAGGTAAATGGATTGACAGCCGTATCAAATGAGAGTAAATGAAAGGCAAATCAAGCCCAGTAATCCCACATTGTCCTAATTCCTATGACATTTTCTTTCCCTGCCCAGCTTCGTGTCACATTACCTGAGGTAACTGCCACATATAACTAATGAAATGCCTGGTGCTTGCCTGCAGCACATCAGGATGTAAACTCATGTAACCCCTTGTCACGTAACAGTGTGTTCCCACACAGCTACTCAGCATGTGAAATGCCATTTGTCAGAGCTGCAGCTAATCCCTGTCCTGCCTCCATCATAGTAACATCACGTAATCTCCATATCAGGTAATCGCACTCAGGGCACACTTGAACCCAGGCTGGAAACTGATTACATTTTCCAGTAATCATTGGCAGAATCGCCTCTGAGATGCAGCACAATCCATCGGTGATTGACCTGGCATCTGTCTCACCTCTCAGACAAGTGGGAACTCAGTCATCATGGAGAAGAGGATAGTTTTAATTATAAATTGTGTTACCTTTGTGTTCCTAATCTGGGACAGTCCAGAGCTCTGCCATCAAGATAGGACAAGACCCAAGAGACTATAATGTCTCCTGGGCCGTTTGAAATGGGCTGCACTTTTTTCAGCCATCGCACAATGCAGGAGAATCAGATACCCAGCTACAAACCATGATGGTTGAAAATTGCAGGTCATCCTTAGTAAAATTGCCTCGCTGTTTAGCTGTGGTCAGCCACCCGTCACAGAATGGTAGGACGGACATATCTGCAAACAGAACCCACTGGTTTCAAGTGAGTTTATGTGATTAGTGTCAGTATTTCATTTGAGAAAGAAATACATAATTCACTTTTGAGAGCAATATATATTTTAAACTCTTTTAATTCTACTTTTGACCTAGATAGGCAAATTTTTCTACAGCGGTCTCTAAAGTTGTGCCTGCAATTTTGTGCACAACAGTATTTGCACGTGCATGTTATTGTGTGCGTGCAAAAACTTGGATTTGCATTCTTCAACTGCAGATTGTGAACTACCTGATTTGCACATGTATCTGTAGCACCGCATGCACAAATCCACTCTTTTGCAGGCCCGCTTCTTTGGTGTGAAAAATCTGTGTGTAAAAACAAGCCTGCCCAAAATTGCGGCACAATTTCAGAGGCCAAGTTAACATCCCTTTTAAAATTTGGCTCCAACCATTGAATGCAATTGCTGAACTGTGGATGAAAAATAAAAATTAAATCTCAGTGTAATGCAGAAAATGTGCATGAGGTGAAAAAAATTACATGAAAACCTATGATCCTTATTTATTTTTTCACTCAGTCCTTACTCAGGCAAAGCTTCCATAAGAATGGCCATACTGGATCAGACCAATGGTCCATCTAGCCCTGTATTCTGTCTTCCGACAGTGGCCAATGATTATCGGAGGAAGAAATTTAAGATTTGTCTCAGTGAAAGTTTTGCCTCAGTAAGTATTCAGTAAAGAGTGAGAGGATTTGGCCCAAAGTTAGGAAGATTCCAGCATAAATTGTGGAAAAATCTTCCTTTAACACCGTCTTTTTTTTGTTTGTTTTAATAGGTCTTGATGCAAATCACTCTTGCTTGTTGCTGGGACTGATTCTCCCAAAGAAAGTCTCAGGCGATCCCTCTACAAGTAGCACGGGGCCCAGCCTCTTAAGGGAAACAAAAAGAAAGACAGGGACTTTTAAAAATAACCTTGTGACCAAATGCTTTCCACCTCCTTTGGACAATTCTGGGAGCACCAAACTGGCTGAACCATTTCAACAGGTACCTTCCAGGGCATTCACAGCTAAGTGGCTGTCTAGGAACGAGTATCCTCCAGCAGTTTTTCACAGCCAGGAACCCCTTGCAAACAATAATATGTTCGCTCTCAATACGGCAGTGGGTGAAGTCATGAATGGAGGGACACGCCACGGAGCATCTTCTTCAAACTACCAAACCAGAAAGGAGGAAACTAACCAATCCATGCAGGATTGTGCTTTCCTTTCACTTAGCAACTTCTCCTGGATGGGAGGGCACTCCTACAGCATGACTCAGGAATCATTGGGAAGGCAGCAGAATATGACTGGGGGACATACGGAGTTTCAGGTTGATGCAGGGCCAGCCACATCACAGAACTGGAATCACGGACCATTGTCTTCATGCTCCTTATGCTCACATGAATGTGGTGGCAATGTTTCCTTCGATGCCAACGTGCTAGGTATTCAGCAGTTATTAAGTATATTTTATCTTGGAGTTACATCTTCTGGTGGAGTTTCTCAGGTGCCATCTGTGCCCCATCTTGTTTCCCATGAACCTTCTGCTATCTTTGACCTCCAAAATCATGCTGCAACTGGAGACTCCAATCCAACTGTTCCTGTGGAGGAAGCATTGTCTCTGATCCAGCATCTGGAGGCACTGGTGCAGTTGAATTCACAGATTCAGACTCTTTTTTCACTTCCTTCATTAGATCTTTCTGCAATCCTACAGACAACCGCACCTAGGGAATCTCAGATTGTTGGAGGATCCACATTTCCACCCGTCCAGCAGGAAAGTGCTGTGTATCCTCAGTCTCAGGTGACCCTTCCTCCCTTTTGTGGACCAGAATATCCCCCTTCTGGTTGTTAATTACTCCATGCCCTCTAGGGAACGCCACAGACAATCATTTGTACGATCGTGTACTCCCGACATGAAAGCAGCGTAATCATAAAGAGTTTGCAACTCATCTTAAAAGCATCAACCTCTGGAATTTAAAAGGGCCTCCCACAAATTTTTGAGAGTTGTGGATAGGTCGAAACATGCCCATATGGAAAGAAGGCTTACAGAATTATTTCACATACACTGGGAACAGATGGAATAATGAGCAGCGCTCTAAATACATCAGCGGCCAGCAAGGACGGCGCACCCGCTAGGCAACCCTAGGTGGTCGCCTAGGGCGCCATGATCTGGGGGGCGACTGGCCGTGGCTGCCTGCTGCTTCTCGGCTCCGCAGCTGAGTCGGGAGCCGGGGGGGCGGCTGGCCGCGGCTGCCTGCCACCTCCTGGCTCCGCGGCTGAGCCGGGAGCTGGGGAGGCGCTGCAGGTGTGGGGGGGACTGGCTGCTACAGGGGGCGGTGTTAGCTGTGGGGGGGCGCAGGGCTGGTGCAAGGAAGTTTTGCCTAGGGCGCGAAACTTCCTTGCACTGTCCCTGGCGGCCAGATATTGATCAAAATGGGAGAAGTAGGGCAAGTGTTACGATTACTCCATGTAAGCTGTTTTCTGGTCACTCTGCTTTCTGTGACCATTGAGAAGGGATTTTTGGCCCTTTCCCTGTGCACTTGGGGGGAAGGGGAGCGACAAGGAAGTACTGTGCACTAAGAAAAGTGTGTGTTTGAGGGGGCAGATCTGAGCCTTACTGAGAAATAATGTGCTACTGAAAGATGTTGTTTTGTTTAAATTCCACCCAGTCCGGGTGGTGTTTGGAGCTTTCCGTGTACGAAAGGTTGTTAGATGACTGTTTTACAATTACACCGAGCATAAGTAGTTTCTTCCACTGGTGGAAAGGGACCTGCTGTTGAGGTGTTACTGGCGTCACCTTCACCAGCAATTGCAAAAAATGTTTTGTCTAGTTACAATACGTATGGTATTTCTAAAAAAGGTTGATGCAAGATGTAAGAATCCAGATTTTCCGCAGAAGATGGGTGCTGGTTGTTAGAGGCACCTGTGATGTAGGCGCTGTTATTTTACACTATACCATGAGTGGGGTTTTTTTTAATATTGTATTTTGTTTTTTGACCAGTAACCACCACTGCACAGTAACACTGGAGACTTGAGTTCAAATATAGGCTGGATTCATATGTGACTTGCAATCTGAATTGTAGCAACCATGGTAGATTGTTCTATTTTTATGTTATGGTACTTGCACTGTTTAAAAATGTTCAGAGTAAGAAAAATAAAGATTCTTTAGCCGTTATTTTTTAAAAGAGATGCAGAGCACTGTCCTTGAGAGGTTCTGGGCAAATTTTACAGAAGACGTTGGGCAAGAGATAGGTTGATTTATCCCCTACCCAGTGGGGAGAAGATCGTAATCAAACTTGCTTCAATATATACTGTATGTTACCGTACAGTGTTGCTATTTAACTGATCCGCACTGGCCACTTGGAGTTAACACTTGCGCTAAATCTGTTGTTTTTATAGTGGGAGGAATGGAAAGTAGTTCGAGATAATGTGACCATTCATTTCCAGGACAGATCTTCATCCAAAGAACTCTGATGGCTGGGTCTGACCTAACAAAAGTTTAAGGAATGGGTTTGGTTTTTTTAAATGTGACAACACTTAAAATGCAAAGATAAAAATTCTCTTCTAAAATTACCATTATAAATGTGTCCAACCAAAAGAGTCAAACTCTCAAATCTGTTTTTTTAAGTTTTGAGAGAGAAAGAGGAAAAACATCTTTCCTTTCCCGTGCTGAAATAAGGTTGATTGTTTTAGATTAAGAATGACTCTCTCTATGCATTATTTAAAAAAAATAAAAATCCCCAAACAAACAAACAAACAAAAAACCCCTCGCATGCAGCCAAGGGAGGTTTTAGACAAGAAAGCGACACCTCCCACCCCCACCCCCCCGAACTATCCCAGTTCTCTCCTCTGCCCAGAAGCATCCCTCGGTGCTTTGAAAGCCAATGTTGTTCTCCATGATTTGTGTGTGTGTATCTGTGCTTTAGTGATTGCCGTCTTGTGTCGTCTTTGCGCTCTCTCCACATGATCCTAATCGATAGTTCACCATCTGGACACCAAAGCTCTTCCTCTCGTGCTTGGAAAACCCGCTGGCCTGTGGCCGAGCCTTCTTGCGGGGAGTGAATTTGTCCTACCGTTAACACCCAGAGACAGGGACAGGATCCTCTGGGCACCTGGATGTATATTAGAGCCTGGGCGCTCTTTCTGAAATCTCCGGGGAGGGAGGGGTCCCCCGTTTCATGTGGTGAGCTTTTCTTCAACACAATAAAAGTCACATTAATTGATTCATACCATTAATTACGGTGTGTATCGTGAAAAGAGCCATCTGCCCTCGATTGGAATCTCTTGTTCAATCCGTGTTACCAGCTGACGGGGCCCATCCCTTTTACAGACACTTTCCGACTCGAAATGGAGACTTGGTGCCTCAGTTTTCTCCCCCGAGCTTTCATATCCGGCACTTCTCTGTTCCCCTCTTTTTAAAATCGGTTTAGATCTGGGGGCAAAGGGAGCGATTTGCAATTTTGACAAGCTTTGGGTCAATGCTGGAGCACTGCAAGTCCAGCTCTTAATTCTGCCACGGATGCTTGTGTTTATGGGTCTCTCTCTTGCCCGGCAGTACGGAAAACATTGTTATTATATGGGGGGGGGCGGTAAAATGTGTGTGGCAAGAATTCCCTGCAGGACTGAACGATGCAGAAGTGGTAGAAGTGGCAAAGCTCTAGGGAAGTGTTTAGGAACCTGTGCTCCCGTCCAGCTGACAATATTTGGGCGTTAAGTACATCCCGTTTGAAGACTGATTGCAGTTTGTTATCAAACCCCTAAGTCTTCCACCATTAGGCCGGAGTTTAGCCAAGATTGGGGGAAGGGGAGGAAGAAACCTTGTATAATAATAAGCAAACTTTCCCAGAATGAATCTGGTAGAGAGGGATGGCACACGGCCACCTAATCTCCTCAAATGTAAAGGGTTAGCACGGACTAAACCCGGGGGATGGACACAGCAAAGCACTAAACATGAGGGCAGCGGGCGCGCAAGGGATTGGAAAAATACGGGGGGGGGGGGGGATACAAAGAGCTTTAGCAACAGGAGAAAAGAAACCTGCATAGTCCAGATCCAGTTGGAGTCAAATAGAGACACATCTAGCAGCCAGGAAAGCGAAGATTGGACAATTTATGATAGAGGGGGAAATTAATGACAACTCAGTTCGGTTCTAATAAGGCAAAGCAAATTCCTGGCTGAGAAGCGAGTTAAAAATAAAATCCGCAGGCTGATTTTGGGGGGGCGGGGGAGAAATTGCAATGCTGGGGCAGATCCTTCTCCTGTGCTCGTTTTAAAGGAAAGAGGAATTAAAGGTGTCCCCTTCCATCTCCTTAAGCCTGGTACTGTCACTAATGAGTGATATAAATCGTTGACCTGACCTGGATTAGACCAGCATCGTGGTTTGTTATAAGGGGGGGGGGGGGGGTGTATAGTCCTACTGTCAAACCGATCTTTAAAAAAATCATGTGGCCAAAATGGGGGCGAGGCTGGTTGCTTTGCTCTCGGTGACACTGTTGTTACTGAAATGAAAGTGACCGTGGTTGAGATGTCGGTGCCCGGGCACTTGGGCTGGTGTTTATTATCCACGTCTGCCTTTATTGTCCCCCTTGCAAGGGTTTGTAAATCCCATTTCCCCAGTGTTCCTGTGAGTGGGGGGCGGGCTGGAAGAGGTAGTTTACTCTAAGGTGCCCGGAAAGCACGGGAGGGGGCAGATCTCCACCCTAAAGCAGGGGCTAAGGATCCTATGTTCGATTTCATTCTCATGGCCACGGACAGTGGTTGGGGCCCCCTCCCTTCTCCCCCCCGCCCCCCGGCTTTTAGAAAGATGCTGATTTCCAACCCGTTTGGTGGATCGGCACTTTTTAAAAACACACTATTTGCAGGGGATGTTTTAATCGCAGCAAAGCGCCCATAGCGCCCGGAGACCACCGGGTAAAACAAACCGGGGCCTGTTTCCAACGCGGTTGCGGATTTCTTTGGACTGGAAATGTCCAAACATCCATTGTGTGAAAGGCAAGACGCTGGATCAGCGAGGAGAGCGGTGGGGCGAAAGCTGGTGAAATGGTGTGAGAAGTGGCTGGCTTTGGTAGCGGGCTTTTCACTCTGGCCATGATTCATTAGTTCGCAGCAGCAAGTCACAGTGAATCAAACCGAGCCTTTCCCTTGCCAATGGCGCTTCTCGTCTGCCCGAGGGGAAGGGCCCGGACCCGAGCCAGGACTGGTGGGTTGGAATAAAAAGACTTTCCCATGGAACAGGAGCGGGGCCCGGGAGCCCGATGGGGGCACTGGGCAGATCCCTCCAGGCTACTGCAGGCGGAGAGCGCGAGCTTCGCTCCTAGGCCTCAGCCATTTCACCCCCCTCGGGGCAGGCACTGGAGCATCTCGGCTCACTCTGGCAATAGGATGCGGCTCCTTTGGAGCTGTCCCGGGTTACAAACCCCCCTTCACCGCGCTGGCCAGGACAACACGCCCGAGCACAAGAGACGAGCCGGGCATATAGATCAACCCCCCGGGCTCGCAGAGGAGCCTGGCCAAGCTCCCCCTGCCCGGAGCCGGCAGATCCCATTGGCCCAGCGTTCATCATCAGCCGCTTCCCGGCACCAAGGCTCCTGGGGCTGGAAGGAGGGGCGCTGCCCCCCCCCCCCCGGTTGAAGTGGGGTCCGTTATATGCCGGGTTTGCAGTTTGGTCCAATGGCTCTCAGCCCCCCCCCCCATTCTCCCAGCCCCCCCGGCAGCGCTAGCGCCTTTCTAGCTACCTCTGGTTTCAAACCCACCCACCGGTTTCATGGGCCCTCGTACTCCCCCTGGAGCTGGGCTGCGGTCTCTCCCCCGCCCCCTGGTCCTTACATCGTTGTAGCGAAAGGGGGCCAGGAGGGGCACGTGTCCCCGGCCCCCCCAAGCCTGCGTTTCAGCGCCCGCGAGCCAGGTAGCCGCAGGACGCCCGCGGCACAGGTTGCACGGCTGCAGTTCGTTGTGGGCCCCACGCTCCCGTGTTGAATGGTTTTGAAAGAGGTCATGTTCTGAACTGCGCTTTGTCCAGGCGGCTTGTGTGGGGCGCGTCGGTCGGTTCAACGGGAAAGTCCTGCCTGGCCCCAGAAAACTCTGCCCTGGCTGCACATGCGGGGAAGGGGGGTGTCTGGAAGTTCGGGGACCCCTCAGGTTGGAGATTGGATGGGGAAGGGGACGGACGCGCTGCCCTCCTGCAAGGGGCCGGACTGCAAAGCAGGGAAGATGAGCACCCAACCGGACGGCCACATTGTACGCAAATCTGGCTAACAGCGAGATGCCTGTTCTGGGGCGGGGGGTGGGGGCGAAACCTGGATAGACACCAAGGCCTCCCCTGGCCTCTCAGAAGACAGTTCTGGACCATCTGCTTACCAATCCGCAGTTCCCCCCTTACCAGGCACTGACAGAGAAAACAGAGCCCCCCCGCGCAGTGCCGAGGGGTTTTCACTTGAGTTTCCAGCCCCAGGAAAACTCCGTTTGTCAGCGGAGTCCAAGATCCCTCCGCCTGGTGCCTCCTGATCTACCCCCCGACAGATCAGCTTGGGGTGGGCACCCCCTCGACTGCCCGGCCCTGCCCGCCAGGAGGGGGTGTGTCTCTGTTCTTTGCAGGGTCAGCAGGGCCGCTTGGTTATTAAACTTGTGCGGCGACATATTCAGCCCCCTGCCCCCACCCCCCTGTTCTGCACCAGAGGAGGAGGATGCTTTTTCTTAATCACCTCTCTGAGATGCTTGCTCATCCAGCTTGGTCTAAAACTCCTGCCTATGAATTGTTTCCCCTTTCTTGGGATACAGGCTTCTGATAGCTTCTGCAACTTTAACTTGAAATAATCCCAGGCCTCCTCCGCCTTTAGATCCATAAATTATTCAGTACAATCCACTTCCCTAACTAATTGCCTCAATTTATTAAAGTTAGCCCTTTTGAAATCAAAAACCCTAGTCTCAGATTTCTTTTTGTTTATCGTTCCATTTAGTTTGAACTGAATTAGCTCCTGATCGCTCGAGCCAAGGTTGTCCCTACAACCATTTCTTCAATGAGGTCCTCACTACTCACCAAAACCAAATCTAAAATGGCATCCCCCCTTGTTGGTTCAGCAACTACTTGATGAAGGAATTCATCACCTATCACATCTAGGAAAATCTGAGCCCTATTATTATTACTAGCACTTGTTCTCCAGTCTATAGCTGGGAAGTTGAAGTCTCCCATGATCACACAGTTCCCATTAGTATTTACTTCCTTAAAAACATTAAAGAGGTCTCTATCCATATCCAAATTAGATCCCCCACCCTCCCCCACCCCCGAGAGATGACGCGGGCCCGGCTGGGCACCGCCCTCCCCCACCCCCGAGAGACGAGGGGGTGAGGGAGGGCGGCACCCGGGTCTGTGTCATCCCTCGGGGGCGGGGGAGGGCGGCGCCAGGCCAGGCCCATGTCGTCCCTCGGGGGTGGGGGAGGGCGGCGCACGGCCGGGCCCGTGTCGTCTCTTGGGGGTGGCACACGTTGTTTAGCATAAGCAGTTAATCCATATGGTGAGAGACCATTTGCAACGATGCTGCCCGTGGGAGCCAGCTGAGGTCACTCAATCGGGGTGAACTGCCAACAGAACGGGGCAGACGAACCCCAAACGCTGGTGGCTCTTCCAATACTGAGATTTACCAGCCAGCCCAAAACAGCCTCTGTATCGCCTCCCTGGTTACTCCGGAGTCCGAATAACGCAGCTCCCTTAAAGTGCCCGGCCTCCGGCCTCCATCCGGACACGTCAGAGGAGATGATGGTGGTTACTGAAAATCTTCTCTCATATAAAAGAAAAGGTTCTTCCAACCAGTAGCGTAGCCAGGTTTAGAGCACAGGGGGAGCGGCGCTATACAAAGGCGCCTCCCCGCTCCCCCTGTACTCACCCTGGCGGCGCTTTAAAGGGCCCCGGGCTCCAGCCGCTGCGGAGCCCTGGGCCCTTTAAAGCGCTGCCGGAGCTCCGGCAGCGGGGCTGGGTGGGGGGGCTGGGTGACCAGATGTCCCGATTTTATAGGGACAGTCCCGATTTTTGGGTCTTTTTCTTATATAGGCTCCTGTTACCCCCCCACCCCCATCCCAATTTTTCACACTTGCTGTCTGGTCACCCTAGGAGGGGGGGGCGCTTTAAAAGGAGGCCCATGGCTCCCCGCAGCGGCAGGAGCTGCGGGCCTTTTAAAGCACACCCCCCTGCCCCCAGCCAAGCTCCAGCAGCGGGGCTCGGGCGGCGCCTTAAGGTGCCGCTTCTCCTCACAGGGGGAGCGGCCGCTCCCCCTGCTCCCCCCCGGCTACACTACTGCTTCCAACCCCAAAGGATCAGCCACACACGCAGGTCCAATTATAACTTAGATCTTACCCAAAATACACGCTACAGCCAGTTCTTGTTAACTAAACTAAAATTTATTAAAAAAGAAAAGAGAGAGAGCGAGCTGATTGAAAGATCAATATACAGACAGACTTGAATTCAATTCTTGAGGTTCAGACACACAGCAGAGATGAGCTTGTAGTTGCCAAAAGTTCTTTTAGAAATAGTCCACAGGTTATAGTCCAATGTCCACATTCAGGGTGACTCCAGTCAGTGACTGGGGATCTCAATTCTTATGGCTCAGGGTTTCCCCTTCTTGAACCCCAAAGCAGATCTGAGATGAAGAAGGATCCTGTCCCAGGGTTTTTATACATTTCCAGCAGCCGTTTGGCCTGAGAAAACAATAGGCTGAACTTTCCTCCTTCCAAACATCCTGGCAATTAGCACAGGATAATTTATCCATTAAACAGTTCAGATACAGGTTACCACAACCTTCCAAGAGACATAGACAATAATAGTATTTCCCTCAAGTGTCTTCCTAAATGTTAATACTCCTTTTTTTTTTAATCTTTGAATCAAAGCCATAGCAATAGATAAGACTTGTTTGCTACATCCCAAGGCCTGAGCAAACAGCTCCCTTTCTATCTCTAACAATGCCGGATGCATTTCCCAGCTAGGGTGATCAGATAGCAAGTGTGAAAAATCGGGACAGGAGGTTGGGGGTAATAGGAGCCTGTATAAGAAAAAGCCCCAAATATCATGACTGTCCCTATAAAATCGGGACATCTGGTCACCCTATTCACAGCTCTGTTCATTTCCATCTCTTCCTAACCAGTCTTTAAAGTTTGGCCATAGGTCAGGTCAGTCTGGGAGTGAATTAACTCTGGCCCTTTGTCACCTGTCAATGGGATATTAGAGAATGTTTGAAAATAAACTATACAGACAGTTTGAAGCGTCAGTTATTGGTCATTGGGGGTGACATACAGAGTATAGGGGGATGTTAGTATTTTGGGGTTGGGCAGCACACATAGTACATATGGACTGCAATGTCCCCAATGGGGGGTAGGCAGCGGGCGGGATCAAGATACAGTTGGTAAGCGGTGAGGGTCTATCACTCATACAGAGACTACAGACAGTCATGGGTATAAGTAAGTGGGCTGGGTAATGAGAATGGGGCGACCCTCACGTGGTGGGATTCAGTTAGGCTGGGTGGGTTCGGGGCTCAGGGGATGAGGCCTGGCGGTGGGGGGTGGGGTGTTAATGGGTCCCTTCCCCCTTGCGAGTGGACGAGGTTTTCCTGGCTCACTCCTGGTATTGGCGGTGGCCGGTTACGTGCTCCGTGTAAATGTCCCGGGACCAACAGATAGTGTCCGAGACCATTAGGCATCTCATGAGCCGCGCGTAGTGATGGCCCAACCCACAGGTCCTCAGTACGCGTTCGTTGCACGGGTCCCAGGCACCCAGGGCCCTGACGAGTAAGGCGTCGGTGTGTAGAATCATAGAATCATAGAATCTCAGGGTTGGAAGGGACCTCAGGAGGTCATCTAGTCCAACCCCCTGCTCAAAGCAGGACCAACCCCAATTAGATCATCCCAGCCAGAGCTTTGTCAAGCCTGACCTTAAAAACCTCTAAGGAAGGAGATTCCACCACCTCCCTAGGTAACCCATTCCAGTGCTTCACCACCCTACCTCGTACCTCGTAGCCCTTTGTCCGCAGGGTGTCGGCCAGGGGGGCGTACTTTTCGAGCTTGCGGGCTTCGCGGAAGGCCGGGGTCCTGTTCTCGAACGGGATCATTACGTCGACCAGGATGATCTTTTTTCCGACCTGGTCCGTGATGACGATGTCTGGGCGCAGCTGGCTGTCGGTGCCGGGGATGGCGCGGTTGACGGTGACCTGCCCCAGGCGCGGGTTGATGGCCTTTACTAGGTGGTCCTGGATGGCGTTGTGGCGTAGTTGCCAGGCTCTGGCGTGGGGCTTGCAGCTGCATAGGACGTGGGGCAGGGTTTCGGCGACGTACCCGCACTTCCTGCAGCGCTTGTCCCAGTTCCCGTGGCGGACGGCTCCGTTGAGGGGGACGCAATTCAGCCGGGCACGGTGTATGAACCGCCAATCGGCGAACCGGGTGAAGCTGCCCATGGGGAGGAAGTGGTTGCTGGAGTCCCACTTGCTGGTCACCTCAAAGACCTTACCCTGGTCCGGTTTTTTCTTCAGGGTGGCCACGTAGAGGGCGCGGACAGCGGCCTTCAGGGATCTCTCCAGCACGCCTTTGGCTCCGGGGGTGATGATAGTGTTGTCCTCCAACTCGATCCGCGGCACCAGGACTCCCAGCTCCCGTCGTTCCTCATTCCATACCCAGCGGCAGCCCAGCCGCTTCCCCAGTCGGCGTGTGGCGTTGCGGGCGTGGGTCCACAGCGAGGCGATGTCGCCCCTGCCCCAGGCGAACTCGCCGTCCAGGGAGCCGCTCAGGAAGGAGGCCACGTCCTGGTCGGAGCGGGGTCTGCCGATTCGCTTCCCGACGGCGGCGCGCAGGGCGGCCGTCGCGACGTTTCTCACCTTGGCATCTGGGACGTCAGGAGGCGGAAGGCGTGCGTGATGACCGCGATGTCGCACAGGTCCCCCATGCGGGGGACGTTGGCGCCACCGTGCCTGTGCGCGATGTATATGAGCTCGTTGCTGGCTCTCTGGGGCAGGGACAGCCAGCTCTTGACCAGCTGCCGGATGGTGTTGTCCGCTTTGTTGAGGGGCACCTTTGCCACGGCGGAGCCTCTCAGGACGAAGGCGATGCGTGGGATCAGGAAGGTGTTGAGGGCGTTGATTTTCTGCCACGGCGCCAGCAGGGATGCGTCGATCTTGGCGGCATCCTGCAGGATCTCCCGGATGGTGTCCTCTGGGCTCTGCCGGACGCGGAAGACTCATAACGTCACACCGTTCAAGATGAAGTGGCCTTGTAGCGGGGGGGCTGCCCCCACTTCTGCCCTGAGGGGCGTGAAACAGCCCTAGGAGAGGGCTGCAGCTCTGATAGCTGAGCTGATTGGAGGAAGTAGCTGCAGCTGGGCCGCGCCCCAAACAGAGCCCAGCTGGCCCCTGTAAGAGGCTGCGAGCCAGAAGCCCGAGGAGTCTCTCTCTGCTTCTAGAGAGAGAAGGGCCTGGCTGCCAGGAGCTAAGCAGGGTACTGAGCTGGAGCAGGGCTGGGGGAAAGGCTAAGGGAGCCGGGGAGCTCCGGCCTAAGGAAACCCCAGGCTGCAGGCCTGGTAAGGCCAGCCCAGGTACTAGGGTTGCAGGTATCCGAGGGGTAGCCGTGTTAGTCTGGATCTGTAGAAGCGACAAAGGGTCCTGTGGCACCTTACAGACTAACAGACGTATTGGAGCATAAGCTTTCGTGGGTGAATACCCACTTCTTCGGAGGCAAGCAGTGGAAATGTCCAGAGGCAGATATAAATGTGCAGGGAAGATTCAGGCTAGAGATGACGAGGTAAGCTTAATCAGGGAGGGTGAGGCCCTCTTCTAGCAGTTGAGGTGTGAACACCAAGGGAGGAGAAACTGCTTTTGTAGTTGGCTAGCCATTCATAGTCTTTGTTTAGTCCTGAGCTGATGGTGTCAAATTTGCAAATGAACTGAAGCTCTACAGTTTCTCTTTGGAGTCTGGTCCTGAAGTTTTTTTGCTGCAGGATGGCTACCTTTAGGTCTGCTATTGTGTGTCCAGGGAGGTTGAAGTGTTCTCCTACAGGTTTTTGTATATTGCCATTCCTTATATCTGATTTGTGTCCATTTATCCTTTTGCGTAAGGACTGTCCAGTTTGACCGATGTACATAGCAGAGGGGCATTGCTGGCATATTATGGCATATATTACATTGGTGGATGTGCAGGTGAATGAACCGGTGATGGTGTGGCTGATCTGGTTAGGTCCTGTGATGGTGTTCCTGGTGTAGATATGTGGGCAAAGTTGGCATCGAGGTTTGTTGCATGGATTGGTTCCTGAGTTAGAGTTATTATGGTGCGGTGTGTAGTTGCTGGTGAGAATATGCTTCAGGTTGGGGGGTTGTCTGTGGGCGAGGACTGGCCTGCCTCCCAAGACCTGTGAAAGTGAGGGATCGTTGTTCAGGATGGGTTGTAGATCACTGATGATCCGTTGGAGAGGTTTTAGCTGAAGACTGTAAGTGATGGCCAGAGGAGTTCTGTTGGTTTCTTTCTTCGGTTTGTCTTGCAGCAGGAGGCTTCTGGGTACACGTCTGGCCCTGTTGATCTGTTTTCTTATTTCCTCATGTGGGTAGCGTAGTTTTGAGAATGCTTGGTGAAGATCTTGTAGGAGTTGGTCTCTGTCAGAGGGGTTGGAGCAAATACGGTTGTACCTCAGTGCTTGGCTGTAGACAATGGATCGTGTGGTGTGTCCGGGATGGAAGCTGGAGGCATGTAGGTAGGCATAGCGGTCAGTGGGTTTTCGGTATAGGGTGGTTTTAATGTGACCATCTCTTATTTGCACCGTGGTGTCTAGGAAGTGGACTTCCCGTGTAGACTGGTCCAGGCTGAGGTTGATGGTGGGGTGGAAGCTGTTGAAATCGTGGTGGAATTCTTCCAGAGTTTCTTTCCCATGGGTCCAGATGATGAAGATGTCATCAATGTAAGGGTTGCAGGGGCAGCCCAGGGGTAGGCAGAGGCAGCAGGTTCAAACCCCCTTTGCCAATGACGAGTGGCTTACACTGCAGTCTGCCCCAGTGCATGGGGCTAGATGGGGACTGGCAGTAGCTGTACACTGAGGTGAAGTAGGGATAGTGGGTAGGGGGTTCCCCTGGGAGGGGAGGACCCTAGGATTAAGGCTGTGGGGTACTGCCAGTGGGGGCAGCACCCCAGAGAACGGGGCACCGGGTCCTGGGAGGGACACGGGGGCCCAAGAGCGGTCGGGTGGTTCACCGTCAGAAGAGGGTGCTCCAGAGGCTGGTGAGCTAATTCCCAAGGACGACCAGCAGGAGGTGCCGCCGGGTGAGTCCGAGACCTGTTACAGGCCTGTTAACACATCTGTAATTATAGGACAAAAAGAGGGTTGGCTTATAGGTAATAAGCCATAAATCCAGTGTCTCTATTCAGTCCATGATTTTCAGTGCAAAAAAACCCACCATCACTCTGGGCTGTATTAGCAGGAGTGTTGTAAGCAAGACACGAAAAGTAATTCTTCTGCTCTCCTCCGCACTGATAGAGCTCAGCTGGAGTATCGTGTCCAGTTCTGGGCGCCACATGTCAGGAAGGATGTGGACAAATTGGAGAAAGTCCAGAGAAGAGCAACACAAATGATGAAAGGTCTAGAACACGTGGCCTACCAGGAGAAATTGATCAAATTGGGTTTGTTTAGTCTGGAGAAGCAAAGGCTAAGGGGGGGGCCTGGTAACAGTTTTCAAGTGCATAAAAGATTGTTATAAAGAGGAGGGGGCTAAATTCTTCTCCTTAGCCACTGAGGACGGGACAAGAAGCAACGGGTTCAAATTGCAGCAAGGGAGATGTAGGCCATGTCTACACTACCGCTTATGTCGGTAAAACGTATGTCGCTCAGGGGTGTGAATCCCCCCCCCCCCCCGAGTGACGTAAGTTACACTGGCCTAAGCGACATGTGGACAGCGCTATGTCAGCAGGAGAGCTTCTCCCACCAACACAGCTCCCGCCGCTCGGTGCAGGTGGTTTAATTATCGGCACAGAGCGGCCACACAGGAGAGCTTACCGCGACACAGCTGCGCCACTGTACGCTCTCTAGTGTAGACATGGCCTTTGGTTGGCCATTAGGAAAAGCTTCTTAGGTGTCAGGGTGGTTAATCCCTGGAATAAATTGCCCAGGGAGGCTGTGGAATCTCAGTCATTGGAGGTTCTTAAGAGCAGGTTAGACACACTTGGCACCAGGGCTGGCCCTAGACCAAATGGTGCCCCCCTCTCCCGCTGTTAAACGTTAGAATACCTAATGTTGTTATTGCATTTGTTGTCCATTTCACGCCTTTGATGCACGATTTACATGCACGATTGATCCCTGTCACAGAAGATGATACATTTGCATGCTAGGCTCTGTAAATCTGTGTTTATTCATGGCATATATAAACAAATCACAAAAGTTCTTTCCCTCTAAGCTTATAGACACTTTTAAATAACTTGAAATGTGCTAACATCAATACCCGAAACATCTGACTTCTTCAAACATTCCATTTCCCCTTTTGTCGCTCACAACAAAACCAGACCCCCAAGCCCTGCGCCCCTCTACGCCCGGCACCCCCCCAAGCCCAGCGCCCCAGGCTGTCCTCTGGGTCAGCTGCCCCTAAAGCCAGCCCTGCCTGTCATGGCTGGTCTAGGTACCACTGTCTTGCCTCAGTGCAGGGGGCTGGACTAGCCGACTTAGCGAGGTCCTTCCAGCCTGACATGTCTGCGATTCTCTGATTTATGACTTATTCCAACAATCGGAAGCCCACTAACCCCCTTTTCTGTCTGACTGCAGAGGTGTGAACAGGCCACTTGACCTTGCACAGTCTCTTACAATATGTGTTAACTCTGAATGGGAAACAATCGGTTCCACATTGTATGTGACACTCCCGGACTGATCCCCGGCTCCTTCTCTGCGGTACCCCCTCCTCCGCAGTCATTGCCCGGCGTGCGCGACTGATCCCTCCTAAGTGCAGCACTTTGCATTTGTCTTTAGTCCCTTCCAGAGTCTTTAGTAGGCCCATGGTTTTTAGTGGCTAGGAACGTGCGGGGCTGAAGGGGCCGGCGTTGTAGGTTTCCTTGGACGAAAAGGGCAGAGAGTTCGGGTACGGAGAGCCCAGCTCTGTAGCTGAAAGCTCGTCTCTCTCACCAACAGACGCTGGTCCAATAAAACATCTGATCTCACCCCGCGGGCCTCTCTGGTATCTTCCAGCCACTCTACCCCACCTCTTTCTCCCCATGCGAGGCAGGCAGTGAGCGGGTCGCGGGGTTGAAATGACACCCTGCTCTGTGATCGCGGTGCGTACGCTGACCCCGACTCGCCAGCACGTCTTTCCTGGACGATCTCTCTCCTCGCTGCGTAGAGCGATGCCATCCACAGCCGGCATGCGCCAACGGGCCTCCTCTGGCTGCACTCGTCAATGCTGGTTGTCACAGAGTCCCGGTCTCGGCGCTCTGGCACCGCTCTGACTGAAGTCGGGCAGGGCTCTGGGGCCGTGCGGCTCCCCTCAGGGCACACCCTCCCCAGGGCAAGAAGCCTCCCGGGAGTCGGTGCGGCCTGGGTCTGACCTCGGAGCACTCAGCCCCCTGCTCACCCCACCCCATGAGCTCCCTGCAGCGAGTCCCCCCGGCTGGGACGCCTGGGGAAGCCCCAGCCGCCCGCAAAGGGCCCTGCCCCCCACCCCGCAGCCAGCAGCGACTCAGCCAGTGTGTGACCCAGACGGGTTCTTACAGCACAGAACAGAGCTTGTGAGCACCGAAATCAGAGACCTTCAGAAACGTCCAGCTAGGGGGGGATCCAGAGCCCAGGCCCCCCCCACCCCCGGAGTCCCAAACCAGGAGCCTGACTCGCTACCAGCAGCCCCCCTCAGTCACGCCCAGCTGCCCCCCCCCCTGTCCTTTGTCTCTTTCCCAGGCAAAAGTGTCACCTGGTCTCCACTCCTCTCCTTTCCCCAACTTGTCGCAGCCCCGACCATCAGTTGCCAGGTTATTGAGTACTTTGGCCATTATCTACCTGGCGGAGGCAGTGAGGGGCAGCCACACCTGCCCACTGGGGTCTCAGCAAAAATCACAGCCCCTTGTGCCACCCCCTAGGTATTTGTGTAATGCACAGGGGGAACTGAGGCACACACAGTATTCACCCAAAACATTGTCATAAACCCTCCTACTTTGTCCCACCGGTTATTCCAAAGTGCCACAGAACGGATCCTGTACGCCCAGCATTTCCAGGAAACCCTACAACAACACAGCGGCCCCAGGAGTCATCAGCAAACCAGCACCCACCCGACCCTGGTACTCCCCTGGGACGTGTCCAACCCTGACATGCGCACTGGCCGTGTGATCACCAGCTAGCCCCCTCCCATAATAACAGTGCAGCCCCCTGGCCTGGGCACCCGTGAGAGAGAGCCTACAATGCTACACCAGCATCCAGAACACAGGCGTTAGGGGAGGTCTGACCATAACTGCGCACAGGTGGCCCTGGTGCTCACACGCCCCTCTTGAAATACAAACCCAGCTGGTGTTTACAAGCGACCCTACAGTAACAAACTAGTGCATGGTGCCGCAGACCCCGCGGGATCCCAGGAGCGTGTGGGGCCCGGCCCCACTGCCCCCAGGCGAGAATCACTGCAGCTGTGGGGAGTGGGAGCAGAGGGTGTGCCCCCAGGCCAGCTGAATACCAGCCAGGCCCTGCAGACACAGGGTGTCCCTTCCCCTCCATGTGCGGGGGCCCCGGAGGGGCTGCCTGGCCAGGATTTGGCTGTAGTGCTGGGGGAGGCCGGGCGATGGGGGGAGCCCCAGGGGCCGGCTAGAGACACCTGGAAGCCTGATCCCGAGAGGGGCCGAGCAGCTGCCCTCCCCCGCCCCCCCGCAGACACACGGCCAGCTAGGCCCTGGTGGCTGGGCGGGTGGGGCCCTGGGTCCGTGCCAGGCACTGGTCAGACACGGCCCCCGGTGCCCCTGGCAGGGCCCCAGTGAGAGGCAGCCAGGAGAGGCCTCGCCCCGGGAGCAGCAAATCCCCAGCCAGCCCCATCAATTATTAACAGCCCCTGGGCTGCAGGCAGCGGTGGGGCAGCAGCTCAGAGCGCCCCCAGGCCCCGCGATGGCTCAGCCCCCCAGGCTCCTCGCCCCGCTCAGGCTGGCAGCACTAGGCTGGCGCCCCCTCGGGCGGGGCAGGGGGCTCAGCACCCCCACCACGCCAGGGACCCGGCTCAACCTGCGGGGCATCTTCCCCCCCCTCACCACCCCCTTCACTGCCCAGGCCGAGGTGGATTTCAGCCGGCTGGAGGAGAACCTGCACCGCTACGCCGCGATCCCCTTCCGAGGTGAGGCCGGCCGGCCGGGGCCCTGGGGGGTCGTGCAGCCCAGCACCCCCAGCGCTGCACAGTGGGGGCTGGTTATCCCTGGGCGTGGCCAGCCTGGCTGGCACAGGGTCTGCCCCCCGCTTTCCCCCCCCGTCCAATCCCACATCCCCCCGTCCTCTCCCCACCCCCTCGCCCTGCCCCCCCCACTCTCACCCTGCCCAATTCCACCCACCCTGGTCCTGCCCCCCATGCCCCCACCCTGTCCAATCCCACATCCCCCCCATCCTCTTCCCACCCCCTCGTCCTGCCCCCCCACTACCCAATTCCACCCACCCTGGTCTTGCCACCCATACCCCCACCCTGCCCTATTCCACACACCCCCCACCTTCTCCCCACCCCCTCGCCCTGCCCCCCCACACTCCCAGCCTACCTAATCCCACACGTCCCTCGCCCATCCATCCATTGTCCCCACCCTGCCCCAGACACCCCCGCCCTGTCCTGCTTGCCCCACATCTCCCAGCCCTACCCATGTTCCCCCCACACCCTGCCTGTGCGCCCCCAGTCTGCCCAATTCCACACACCACCCCCCGAGCTTGCCCTTGCACCCCTGTGTGTCCCCACCCTGCCTGTGTGCCCCCACCCTGCTAACCTGCCCCCCGCCCTTTAGGGATGTGTGGGATTCTGGCTTCGTGTCCCATTCAGCTCCTGTGGGGCCTGGTTAGCCTGGATTGTGGGGCAGGCACCTGCAGTGCCCCCCAGCTCCAGAAGCTCCATGGGGCGGGGTAACGGGCTCAGCTGAGCAGAACCCCCAGCCCCTGCGGACGGGCGCGTTCCCACTTCACCCCAGCTTGTTACCTCGGGGCGACCGGGGTCAGCCACACGCCTGGGCCTGGAGGGAGCCGGGCCCCTTGGCGCGAGGGTGGCCCAGCCCCACGTGAGCTGTGGGGGTGGGCGCGGTGCCCCAGCCCAGGGAGCAGGAGGGCAAGGAAGGGGCAGGAGGGGTGGGCTTGGCTGGAACTGGCTGCAGGCCCCTGGCCAGGGATCGTAGCCCCACACGCAGGGTCGGGGCAGCTGGGGTGGGGGGACACTGCCTGGCCCATGGCAGGGGACGGAGCCAGTCGTGGGGAGACTCGGCATCTGGCTCAACAGGCCTCTCAGCCCCCCAAATGGCCCCCACCCACCGACACCCCCAGCCCCCTCCATACAATCCCCCAAAACAGCCCCCAGCCCCACCCTGCAAAAATGGGCCCAACCCCCACCGGCTGCTCCCCGCCCATCCCCCCACCACCTCCCAAATTGCCTAGCCCCCAAAACAGCTCCCACCCTCACCCACCCCCAACAGCCACTGCCCCGCCTAACCCCCCAAAACAGCTCCCGCCCCATCTCCCCCACCAGCCCCTGCCACACAGGTGCTCCAGAGCCGTGAGGAGGCGTTTTCGGGCCCAGAACAAGCAGGGATCTTTGCACCCAGACCGGGTTTCTGGGGGTAATTTTTCCGGCCCCAGGGCATTGTGCCCCGGGTGGCTGCCCCGCTCACCCAGCCCTGGGCTCAGCCCTCATGCAGCCTCCGCGCCCAGGCATGCAGGCTTGGCTCCCCAGGCCCCACGAGGCCCTTTGCGCCCCGTCAGCCCCACTCCCCGAGGGTCGCTCTCCCGCAGCGAGACCCTGCTCAGGGCTCCTGCCCCACGGCGCGGCTGGCATTGGCGCGCCGCCCAGGTGCTGGGCATGGTGCAGGCCGGGCGCTTGGGCCACGGCGGTTCGAACTGGCCGAGGGCACTGGGGGCGGAGGGTTTTCCTTTGGGATTGGCCCCCAGTCCGTGCCCGGTCCGTGCACATGGGGAAGGCTGCTGGCCCCGGGCAGGTCCTAGCCCAAGCCCGGAGCCCGGGGGGCAGCGTCCCAGGACAAGGGGCACCTGTCTGGGGCCCCCAGCGCACCCCTGCTGCTGGGTCAGGGCCAGGTCTCTCGCAGCCCATCTGGGGGCCAAACGGCTGGCTCCATGCCCGGCCCCACACTCAGCTGGCCCCACACTCAGCCGCTTCCCGCATCGGGACCCTGCTCGGAGACCCCCACGGGCAGAGCCCTGCTCCCCCGGCCCCGTGCGCTCCCTGGCCCTGAGACCAGCAGGCACGGCAGGGCCAGGTGCTTCCCTCACAATGCCCCCCTCACTGGTGACCCGGGCGCTGCCCAGGGGGAGCAGGGAGGCTGCTCCCTGGGGGTCGTTCTGCCCAGCATGGCCCTGCTGTCCCACGAGCCCCGGCCCCCTGCTCTTGCCTTGCCCTGAGTCCTGACCGCCGGCCCATGGGCTCAGCCAGGGCCTCGTGCTGCTGGAAAGTGGCGCTGGCCCTGGGGGCTGCCCTGCTGCTGGGGGCCGGCGCCCTGTTCCTGTGGAGGAGGGACCCGGGCGGGGGCAGCCCGGCGCTGGAGCAGGCCCCGCACTGGATCCGGTCGCACTACAGCTGCTTCCCCGAGGAGAGCGAGGCAGCGGGGGCAGAGGAGGGGCCCGCCGGGCGCGGGAGGGCCTGGCAGCACGTGGAGGAGGAGAACCGGGGCACCGGCGGCGCCGAGCGTAGCAGGGAGAGCGATGCCCCGAGGAGGCGCCTGGCCGAGGCCCTGCTGCTGCGCGCCACCTCCTGCCAGGTCAGCCGCCAGGCCGAGGCGGCCAGGCCCGACCCGGACACGCTCGTCGGCACGGGAGCGAGTGCCAGGCTGCGGGCCCACGCCCTCATCCAGAGAGGCAGCGCCACAGCAGCTACCGCCCACGCGGCCCGCTCCAGGCTGGCCCACCGCGGCAGGGACTGAGCCCCACCCGCCGGCCCCCAGGCTCTGCTTCCGGCGCCCACACACCGACAGCGGGGGCAGCCAGCCAGGCCCCTGCCCCTCGGGCCCGCTGCTAGCAACACAGCGGGGCGGGGAGCAAGGGAGGGGCTGCAGCTGGGCAGAGCAGCGGGTGTGACGAGTGCCCCCTGCCCAGCACCCACCCTCTCGCCCCGGGCACACCCGCAACTGCATGGCTCACGTATCTGCTTCGGGGCTCCGGGAACATGGTGCCCCTCCCCGGGCAGCTGCAGCCCGGGCTGGGGAGAACGCAGTGCACCCCGCCACTGGGCAATAAACTCTTTGCGAGCGTTTGTGTGGGGTGATTTGTGAGGGTGTGTAGGGGGGGTTGAGCCCTTGGGGCCGGAGAAGGCCGTGCGGGTGTCCATCCGTCCATCCAGTCACTGCCCCTTGCTGGGACCCCTGCTAGGCCTCCTTGCCTCGGTGGGGCTCCAGGGCAGGGCCTGGCTCTCCCTGGCATGGCAGGGCCTGAGTCTGGTCACAGCTCTTAGGGCTACAGTGCCCCATGGGGTGCCACAACGCGAAGGGGCTCTGTCGAGTGCCCCCCCGGGAGGATCCGGCTCTCTGGGTGCTGGGCAGTCAGGCCTGGTGGCTGGAGTGGCAGGCGAAGCCAGGCATAGGGTCTGGAGCAGGCCAAGGGCAGCGCTGAAACAGGGGTCTGGGGACAAGTGTGGGTCCGTCTGTGGCCCAGCCAGGTCAGGGTCGTAGGCAGAGTCCGGCCGCAGGCGGGTTGGAGTCAGTCTGAGAGGTGGGGGTCAGGATACGGGGCAGGGCTGCGGGCGGGCTGGCAGCGGAGGGGTCTGAGGCCGGGTGGGGCTGCGGCTCTGGGGGGTCTGTGGGACTCCGGTGCCCAGGGTCACTTGCCCCAGCCCAGGGCTGCCACACGGCTCTGCCCGAGCGGTGTCATCGCAGCTGCGTGGGCAGCCCTGGGCCGGCTGCGGGTTTCACTCTAGAAACGCCCGCGGGGTCTGCCCAGGAGGGGTCCCCGCGTGTCCCTGGGGAGGGCCTGGGCGGGACCCTCGTGGAAAGGCCCCAGTGAGGGCACTGGCGTCCTGATCGCTCTGCTCCCAGCGAGGCTCCCAGACCCAGCACAGGATAGATCCAGGGAGACGGGTGGAAGGACTGGACCAGCGCTGGGTGGGCTGCAAGGGTGGGTGCCCCCGGGGCTGGGCCCCACCCCATGTGCCCCCCACCCTGGGGCTGGGCCCCACCCCCATGTGTCCCCCACTCCACCCCCCAATGCCCCTGCCACCCTGGAGCTGGGCACTATCCCTCACGCAGCCCGCTAACGGGATCTGGGCACTTCACCCCCATCCAGCCCCTGCTGGCCCAGCACTGCCCCCCTTCGGCCTGGGTCCCGCCTGCCCCTCTGTGCGGGGGGCTGGCCAAAGCCCACCCCTGCAGCCTAACGGCCTTGTGCTCTGTGTTGCAGGCTTCGTGGTGCAGGGCTCCAGCGGCGAGTTCCCCTACCTGACGCCCCAGGAGCGGTTGGCCGTGGTGAGCCGCGTGCGCCCGGCCGTGCCCAGGGACAAGCTGCTGCTGGCCGGGTCAGGCTGCGAATGTGAGAGGCGGGGATGGGGCCGGGTCACCGGGGATGTGCCCGGGCGGGTGCCATGGCCATAGGGCCCGGCTCCTAACTCCCCTCCCACCCCCAGACCACAGTCCCTTAGTGCTGCACCCCCAGCCTCTGCAGCCTTGTTTGGGTTCCGCTCCCCATTTCCCCCCCAGGCCTGGGTTCCGCCCCCTCCATCCCCCGCCCCCCCAATGCCTGGGCCCGGACCCCTCCATCCCCCTGACCCCCCAGTGCCTGGGCCCGGACCCCTCCATCCCCCTGACCCCCCAGTGCCTGGGCCCGGACCCCTCCATCCCCCTGACCCCCCAGTGCCTGGGCCCGGACCGTTCCAGCCCCCTGACCCCCCAGTGCCTGGGCCCGGACCCCTCCATCCCCCTGACCCCCCAGTGCCTGGGCCCGGACCCCTCCATCCCCCTGACTCCCCAGTGCCTGGGCCCGGACCCCTCCATCCCCCTGACTCCCCAGTGCCTGGGCCCGGACCCCTCCATCCCCCTGACCCCCCAGTGCCTGGGCCCGGACCGTTCCATCCCCCTGACCCCCCAGTGCCTGGGCCCGGACCCCTCCATCCCCCTGACTCCCCAGTGCCTGGGCCCGGACCGTTCCATCCCCCTGACCCCCCAGTGCCTGGGCCCGGACCCCTCCATCCCCCTGACTCCCCAGTGCCTGGGCCCGGACCCCTCCAACCCCCTGACCCCCCAGTGCCTGGGCCCGGACCCCTCCATCCCCCTGACCCCACAGTGCCGGGGCCCGGACCCCTCCATCCCCCTGCCCCCTAGTGCCTGGGCCTGGACCCCTTCATCCCCCTGACCCCCCAGTGCCTGGGCCCGGACCCCTCTATCCCCCTGACCCCCCAGTGCCTCGGCCTGGACCACTCCGCCCCCTAGTGCCTGGGCCCGGACCCCTCCATCCCTCTGACCCCCCAGTGCCTCGGCCCGGACCCCTCCATCCCCCCACCCCCTAGTGCCTGGGCCTGGACCCCTCCATCCCCTCCGCCCCCCCAGTGCCTGGGCCCGGACCGTTCCATCCCCCTGACCCCCAGTGCCTGGGCCCGGACCGTTCCATCCCCCTGACTCCCCAGTGCCTGGGCCCGGACCGTTCCATCCCCCTGACCCCCAGTGCCTGGGCCCGGACCGCTCCATCCCCCTGGCCCCCCAGTGCCTGGGCCTGACCCCTCCATCCCCCTGACCCCCAGTGCCTGGGCCCGGACCCCTCCATCCCCCCTGACCCCAGTGCCTGGGCCCGGACCCCTCCATCCCCCCTGACCCCAGTGCCTGGGCCCGGACCGCTCCATCCCCCTGGCCCCCCAGTGCCTGGGCCTGACCCCTCCATCCCCCTGACCCCCAGTGCCTGGGCCCGGACCCCTCCATCCCCCCTGACCCCAGTGCCTGGGCCCGGACCCCTCCATTCCCCCTGACCCCAGTCCCTGGGCCTCACCCCTCCATCCCCCTGACCCCAGTGCCTGGACCACTCCAATCCCCCAGCCCCCTGCATCTCCCCGCCCCCCAGTGCCTGGGCCTGGACCCCTCCAACCCCCGTGCCCCCAGTGCCTGGGCCCTGCACCTGTCCCCAGCTGGGTCCCTGGCCCAGGCCCCATGGCCCCGTGCCATGCTCTGGCGAGGGCCGTGACGTGACCTCCCGCTCACCCTCCTCCCCAGCCACGCAGGGCACCATTGCGATGACCGTGAGCATGGCCGAGGCGGGCGCTGATGCCGCCCTGGTGGTCACACCCTGCTACTACCGGGGCGCAATGACCAGCGCGGCCCTGATCCACCACTACAGCCAGGTACTGGGGGAGCGCAGCCGGGGGGCTGGACACCAGCCTGGCTCTGTCGCAGTGCCAGCTGGACAGGGGGAGGGGGGCCCTGCAGCCGGAGGGGAGGGGCTCTGCAGGGGGAGGAGTCCTGGGGGAAGGGGAGGGGCCCTACAGGGGGAGGAGCTCTGGGGGAGGGGCCTATGAGGGGGTGGGGCTAGGGTCGAAAAAGGACCCTGGCAGCTCCGGTCAGCAGAAAGTCTGGTTGGTGGCGCAGTGGGGCTAAGGCTCCCCGCCTGCCCTGGCTCTGCGCGACTCCCGGAAGGGGCCAGCACGTCCCTGCAGTCCCCGCTCCGCAGCTCCCATTGGCTGGCCGCTTCCGGGAGCCGCCGCATGTAAGCTCTGCCCGGCCGGAGCCTGCACCCTGAACCCCTTCCCACACCCCAACCCCCTGCCCCAGGCCTGAGCCCCCTCCCAGAGCCCCCACCCGGTCCCACACCCCAACCCCCTGCCCCAGGCCTGAGCCCCCTCCCAGAGCCCCCACCCGGTCCCACACCCCAACCCCCTGCCCCAGGCCTGAGCCCCCTCCCAGAGCCCCCACCCTGTCCCACACCCCAACCCCCTGCCCCAGGCCTGAGCCCCCTCCCAGAGCCCCCACCTGGTCCCACACCCCAACCCCCTGTCCCAGGCCTGAGCCGCCTCCCAGAGCCCCCACCCCGTCCCACACCCCAACCCCCTGCCCCAGGCCTGAGCCCCCTCCCAGAGCCCCCACCCGGTCCCACACCCCAACCCCCTGCCCCAGGCCTGAGCCCCCTCCCAGAGCCCCCACCCCATCCCACACCCCAACCCCCTGCCCCAGGCCTGAGCCCCCTCCCAGAGCCCCCACCCCGTCCCACACCCCAACCCCCTGCCCCAGGCCTGAGCCCCCTCCCAGAGCCCCCACTCGGTCCCAGACCCCAACCCCCTGCCCCAGGCCTGAGCCCCCTCCTAGAGCCCCCACCCGGTCCCACACCCCAACCCCCTGCCCCAGGCCTGAGCCCCCTCCCAGAGCCCACACCCCGTCCCACACCCCTGCCCCAGGCCTGAGCCCCCTCCCAGAGCCCCCACCCGGTCCCACACCCCAACCCCCTGCCCCAGGCCTGAGCCCCCTCCCGGAGCCCAACCCCCTGCCCCAGGCCTGAGCCCCCTCCCAGAGCCCACACCCCAACCCCCTGCCCCAGGCCTGAGCCCCCTCCCGCACCCAAACTCTAGGGTTGCCAACTTTCTACTTGCACAAAACCGAACACCCTTGCCTCGCCCCTGCCCCCCCCTCTGAGGCCCCGCCCCCTCTGAGGCCCCACCCCTGCTCATTCCATCCCCCCTCCCTCCCTCGCTCGCTCTCCCCACCCTCCCTCACTCGCTCATTTTCACAGGGCTGGCTCAGGGGGTTGGTGTGTGGGACGGGGTGAGGGGTCTAGCTGGGGGTGCAGGCTCTGGGGTGGGGCTGGGGATGAGGGTTTGGGGTGCAGGAGGGGGCTCTGGGCTGGGGGCTAGAGCTGAGGGGTTCAGAGTATGGGAGGGGGCTCCGGGCTGAGGCAGGGGATTGGGGTGTGGTAGGGGGTACGGGCTCTGGGGTGGGGCCAGGGATGAGGGTTTGGGGTGCAGGAGGGGGCTCTGGGCTGGGGGCTGGAGCTGAGGGGTTCAGAGTATGGGAGGGGGCTCCAGGCTGAGGCAGGGGATTAGGGTGTGGTAGGGGGTATGGGCTCTGGGCTGAGGGTGTGGGTTCCAGGGTGGGGCCAGAAATGAGGGGTTCAGGGATCAGGAGGGGGCTCTGGGCTGGGGCAGGAGGTTGGAGTGCAGGGAGTGTGAGGGCTCTGGCTGGGGATGAGAGATTTGGGGTGTAGGAGGGAGCTACAGGCTGGGACCGAGGGATTTGAAGGGCAGGAGCGGGATCAGGGCTGGGGCAGGGGGTTGAGGTGTGGGGGGAGGCTCAGGGGTGCAGGCTCCGGGCGGCACTTACCTCAGAGCAGCTCCCGGAAGCAGCAGCATGTCCCCGCTCCAGCTCCTATGCGGAGGCATGGCCAGGTGGCTCTGCGGGCTGCCCTGTCCGCAGGCGCCGCCCCTGCAGCTCCCGTTGGCTGCGGTTCCTGAAGTTGGCACTTGGGGCAGGGGTGGCGTGCGGAGCCTCCTGGCTGCCCCTACGCGTAGGAGCTGGAGGGGGGACGTGCCGCTGCTTCCGGGAGCCGCGCGGAGCCAGGGCAGGCAGGGAGCCTGCCTTAGCCCCACTGCGCCACCGACAGGACTTGTAACGGAGCCGCTAGGGTCTCTTTTCGACCAGGCGTTCCAGTCGAAAACCGGACACCTGCCAACCCTGCCCCTCAGTGACCGGATGCCTCTTCCCAGGGGGAAGGGAAGCAAAGAGCCCAATGGCTCTGGGGGTGGAGGGTGAGGAACCTTGTGGGCGGAGGGGAGCTGAGGGAGCATGACGTGACCCGCTACACACGACACCGTCAGCTCCGTCACCCCCTGGTTTTGGTGACGGGGGCTGAGCTTGGGGGAGGGGACGGGGCACGGGAGGTTGACATTCAGCCCCATTGCTTATGTGGGCCCCACACAAACCACAATGGTGGTTGTTTATGTAGGCCCCAAATGAACCAAATTGCCCATTGTTTATGTAGGCCCCACACAGACACTGTGCCGGCCCCCCTGACACAGGGAGAGTGCCTTGCCTAGCAGGCGCTCTTGGCTGGCCGCAGGCTGTGTGGGGTAGGGGCGGTTCCCCCGTCCTACGGGCCCGTGCCCAGCGCCCCGCTCTGTGTCTGCAGGTGGCAGATGCGTCGCCGATCCCCGTGGTGCTGTACAGCGTCCCAGCCAACACCAGCCTGGAGCTGCCCCTGGAGGCCGTGCTCACCCTGTCGCAGCACCCCAACATCGTGGGTCTCAAGGACAGCGGGGGGGATGTGAGTGGGGGCGCAGGGGCCACGTCTGAGCCTAGCCACCCCGGGGAGCGCTCACCCCACCGTGCCCCTGCTGCCCGGCTCAGCCCTGCGGGCTCCAGCTTCAGTCAGGGGGATCCCGTGAAACCAGGGGCCCTGCACCCCAGCACTGGGCCAGGGGCTCGCCTGGCTGACCCGATTCTGGGAGACTGGGGAGGGGCTGAGCGGCCCTGCTGAGCCTCCTGCCCGGCCTGGGGGGCTCCCTGCTCTCGGGTAGGGGGTGAGTCTGGGGCAGCCGTGCTGGGGGCAGCTCGGAGCTTCCTGTGGTTCTGGGGCCAGGGCAGTGTCTCTGCCAGCTGGGCACCAGCACAGCCCGAGTGGCTGTTGGGTGAGACCTTCGGACCTGGCGCCGCACTGGCAGGGCCCAGCCCCCATCGCCCTTCCCCACCCCACTGTCCTCCCCCCAGCAACGCCACCACCCCTCCCTGCAGCCAAAGTGCATTACAGACACTGACTGACCCCGCCCCCCCACTCCCAGCAGGTGTCAGGGCCAGCGCCCCCGGCAGACAGGCAGGGAAACTGAGGCACAACACAGTGTGGGGAAGGTACTCTCCCCACTGCCAAGATAAGACCCCAGGAGTACGCACGTACACACACACACACCCTTTCCCGCCGACTCCCTGTAGAATATCCCAGGAGCCGTCTGGGCCCCAGCCACAGTGCTGCTCTGGGGTGGAGCCTGTTACTCAGTGGGGGGGGGGGTACCCCGGGTGGGCTGTTTGTGTAGGCCCTACCCAATGGGCGTAGTGGAGCTAGGCTGGTTTGCTTGGTGGCCTAGCGTGTGCCCTGGCAGCCTGCCCAGCTCATGGTGCCCACAGCTCCACCGTGGCACCCGGCGTGTTCCCGGGTCCCAGCAGGATGTGCTGTGTCTCCCCAGATTACCCGGCTGGGGCTGATTGTCCACAAGACCCGGATGGAGGCATTCCAGGTGCTGGTGGGGTCGGCTGGTTTCCTGCTGGCTGGCTACGCCCTAGGTAGGGGCAGCCTCTCCTCTGCCAAGTGTCACCCCCCCCGGCCCAGGGCCTCCACAGGGGGATGGGATTGGGGCTTCCTGGCTGTGGGTGTTGGCTACAGCCAGCTGTGGGGGAGGTGGGGGGAGAAGCCGGGGGGGGTGGGGCAGGTGGGTTTGGGAGGGGCAGGATGTGCAGGTGTTGGGGCAGGTTGGGGAAGGGGTTGGGGTGCTGGGGGTTTGATGGGGGCTGGGTGCAGAATGTGGGGGTACAGAGGGGGTGGGGTGCCAGGGGTTTGATAGGGGGCAGGATATGGGGGTACAGGGGGTGGGGTGCCAGGGGTTTGATGGGGGGCAGGGGGCAGGATATAGGGGTATAGAGGGGGCAGGGTGCTGGGGGTTTGATGGGGGCAGGGTGCAGAATGTGGGGGTACAGAGGGGGTGGGGTGCTTGGGGTTTGATGGGGGCAGGGTGCAGAATGTGGGGGTACAGAGGGGGCAGGGTGCTGGGGGTTTGATGGGGGCAGGGTGCAGAATGTGGGGGTACAGAGGGGGTGGGGTGCTGGGGGTTTGATGGGGGGCAGGGGGCAGGATATGGGGGTACAGAGGGGGCGGGGTGCTGGGGGTTTGATGGGGGCAGGGTGCAGAATGTGGGGGTACAGAGGGGGTGGGGTGCCAGGGGTTTGATGGGGGGCAGGGGGCAGGATATGGGGGTACAGAGGGGGCGGGGTGCTGGGGGTTTGATGGGGGCAGGGTGCAGAATGTGGGGGTACAGAGGGGGTGGGGTGCCAGGGGTTTGATGGGGGGGCAGGGGGCAGGATATGGGGGTACAGAGGGGGTGGGGTGCCAGGGGTTTGATGGGGGCAGGGTGCAGAATGTGGGAGTACAGAGGGGGTGGGGTGCCGGGGGTTTGATGGGGGCAGGTTGCAGAATGTGGGGGTACAGAGGGGGTGGGGTGCTGGGGGTTTGATGGGGGCAGGGTGCAGAATGTGGGGGTACAGAGGGGGTGGGGTGCCAGGGGTTTGATGGGGGCAGGGTGCAGAATGTGGGGGTACAGAGGGGGTGGGGTGCTGGGGGTTTGATGGGGGCAGGGTGCAGAATGTGGGGGTACAGAGGGGGTGGGGTGCCAGGGGTTTGATGGGGGGCAGGATGGTGGCCAGGCCCTGGGTACTCTGCTCCTTGCCCTCCAGGTGCCTGCGGGGGGGTCTGTGCTCTCGCCAACGTGCTGGGAGCCCCACTCTGCCAGCTGGAGCACCTGTGCGAGGAGGGACGCTGGCAGGAGGCCCGGGCCTTGCAGCTCCGGCTCATTGAGCCCAACGCGGCGGTGAGAGGGTCTGGACGCCCGGGAGCGGCAGGGGAGGTGGGGAGATGCCCCCAGCCCCAGGGCAGAGGGCAGCCTGCCAGGCTGGGCTGGATGCCCAGTCCCTCTGCTTCCCCAGTGGGAAGTGCCCGGAACAGTGTGTGCTCCGGCACCCGCGTGGCCCTAACCCCCCGAACTCCCCTTCGTCCATAGGAACCCACCCCCCCCCCCCCCCGCCCGGGGTTCCCAGCCCAGGATCCGCCCCCCACCCCTTCAGCTCCACTGGCGGGTCCCACCCCAGCGCGGCGGGAGGGCCTGTATCTTGTGCATGAAGCCGAATAGCCCAGGAGCATCCGCCCTCCCTCCTGGGAGAGGCTTCTGCTGCGCCCAGGGGGCTCTGCCCTGGGGGGCTCCCGGTGAGACCGGTCCCTGGGCCCCTCACTAGGCACTGCCTGCTGCTGCTGGAGCGGCTGAAAGGCTGGGGGCTCTGGGGCAAGGGACAGCCTGGCCCGGGGGCTCTCAGGGCAGCCTGGAGCTAGGCAGGGGGCAGGGGACCGCTGTGATTTGGTGCCCCCCTCCCAATGCCCCTCTGGCCTGACCCCTGCTACACCAGCCTGGGCCTGTCCCCAAACAGGCAGCCGGGCATCAGCCACGCGCTCCCTGGGCATCCCCCTGCCTCCAGCGGACACGCTGCGTCCCGCGCCGCCTCCCTGCGGGCACCACGGGCCTGGCCCAGGCCAGCTGGGCTGGAGTCGGGAGTCACCGGGGCAGGTGCCCTGCTCCCTGGAGCCCAACCCAGCCCCCGCTGAGATGCTTCTGCCCTTGGCCTCCCCAGCGCCCCTGGGACCGGGCTGGGCTGCAGGCGGGGGGCAGAGAGGGGCGCAGCTGACGATGCAGCGCCCAGAGGGGGGCGGGGGGGCAGGCCAGCCTCTCACCGTGTCTCTGGCACCCGCAGGTCACCCGCAAGTTTGGGATCCCGGCGCTCAAGCAGGCCATGGAGTGGTTCGGGTACCACGGGGGGCCCTGCCGCGCCCCCCTGTGCCCCCTGAGTGAGGCCCAGCTGGAGGAGCTGCGCAGGGACTTCAGCACCAACAGCTGGCTGTGAGGGGGGGGTCCTCACTCCTCCCCCCTCTGCTCCCCTCCCCGGCACCCTCCCTCTGCTTCCCCACGAGCCCCCAGCCTCCTCCCCACCCCTGCCCAGCCCCCAACCTCGCTGCCTGACACCTAGAGCTGGCCAAGGGGGCACAGCCCCTCCCCCCACAAGCCCCCTGCGGCAGGGCAGAACCGACCCACAGGCCTCAGCGATAACGGGGGATTCCCAGGTCCCTCCAGCCCTTGGGCCGGCCCAGAGCCCCCCTCGCCCCCCCACTTCCCAGGAGAGGCCGGGCTGGGCTTCCTGCCAGCTCGGCCCCCTCCCACTCCCCAGGCTGCTCTGCTCTCAGGGCCACACTCAGCCCCGGCCATCAGGGCGTCCGGCTCAGCCCCTGCTCTGGGGACAGGCCTGGGGAACATGGCACCCAGGCCAGGCTGGGCTGGGCACCGCAGGGCCCTGGGGCTAGCTGGGAAGGGAAACGCCCATTGCAGGCCATGGTTCCCGGGGGGGCAGGGGGCAGCCCAGCTCTGCTTTCACTAGCTAACACGATGGCAGAGGCAAATCCATGCCCCTGACCCCGCACTGCCGCGGCTCTTGGGGGAGCCGTGCCCCGTGCTGTGGTGCCAACCAGCCCCTCGCAGCCCTCCCCAACATCCCCCGCCGATCTCAGCGCTCCAGGGGGGCAGAGTCTAGGAAGAGGCTGCTGCCCCATGGCAAGGGGCATCGCTAGCCCTGGGCCTCCGGCTGCCGGGGGGAATCCCACCAGCTGCTGGCCCCGGCTGGCTCAGAAGAGCAGAGCGGGGGCTGCACGGGACCCCCACCAGCCTGAGCCCTGCAGCCATGGGGGCTCGGTGCGCAGAGCCCAGGGGGTGGCTGGGACCTTGGCAGTGCCAGCCCCGGGCAGCGTTATAATGGCTGTAAGGTGGGAGTGGGGAGGGGCAGTGTCCCTGGTGCACCGTGAGCTGTCAATAAACCCTTGGCATCCGCACTGCGCCCGCCTCTGCCCCCCTCCCTCACGGAAAGTGGAACCGCCCCTGCAGCCTGGGGAGGGCTCGCTGCTCCCTGGAGACGCCCCGGTAGCCGGTGGGGGGCAGTAGGGCTTTATCCTCTCCCAGCAGGGGTGCTGTAGAGCGGGGCTCCCAGCAGGAACATGGGGGCTTGGGCACCAGTGCAGGTGTGCCCCCCCACGGGCAGGCCCGCACCAGCTGCCAGGGAGGGGCAGGGCTATGCCAGCGTATCAGTGCCCTGTCCCTAGCACCTGGGCATGCTGCCCTTTCCCCACCGGAGCTGGGCTTTAGCACCACCCTGGAGCCAAGGCCCTGCCCCCGACCAGTGCAGCCCTGAGCGGCCAGCCAGCCAGCGTGGGGCACCCCGAGCCCATAGGCAGAGCTGGGCGAGGACTCGAGAACCTCGTGCCAAGGGGCTCCAGGCACTGCTGCCTCGGGGGGCCCCCGCCCGTACCGGCACTGCTCCTGGGCCCGCCAGTGCCCCTGTTCCAGGGCTTCGGGGGGCTGCGGATGGATTTGGGCCTGTGCCAGGGCAGGGGCTTCCCAGGCCGCTCCCCCCGCTCAAACCTGGGAAGGGCTGGGGGGTCTACACCCCTGGGGGTGGGCTCCCCGAGCTGGGGGATGAAGGGGCAGGCCCGGCCCTAGCTCACCTCACAGAACACACACAGCGGGGCAGGTTTGGCAATGCGGTTTATTGGCCGAGGGGGGCGCAGTGCAGGACACAGCAAGGCACAGGGGCAGCAGCAGCGGGCGGGGCTGTTCACACGCTCCCCGCTCTGCGAGGAGACGGCCCCCCAGCCGGGCCAGGCCCTGGGCTCCCTCCCTGGAGTGACGGCTGCCGCTCCCAGCAGAGAGCTGACACTGGAGACACACAGGCATTGGGGGGGAGAGTCCCGTGTGCCGCTCCGCTGGTCCCCCCATCCTGCCCGCTGCCCCGTGAGCCCAGCCCTGGCTCCCCCCACCCCGCACTGCCGGTGCCCCTCAGCCCCTGCTCTTCCTAGCCCTCCGGGGCTGCAGCCCAGCTCTGCCTCTGCCCCTTACCCTGCAGCCCCCCACTGCCGCTCGCCAGGCCCCAGTGCTCACTCGGGCTGAATGGACCGAGTCCCAGATCTGTTCAAGGGACAGCGTGAGTGTGAAAAGCTCACCCCAGGCGCTGCAGACCCACAGCGCCTGGTGCAGCCCTTGGCACCATCCCCAGTGTCAGCACAGCGAGGGAGGAGGCTGAGGCGCTTGGACCCACGGGCATGGCTCGGGGCGGGGGCTACACAGTGCCCCCTGCTCACAGCCTGGGCCCGACCCTGTGCCAAGGCACTGACAGGCAATAGTGACCAGACAGGCCCCGCTGCCCAGGGCATGGCTGGGAGGAGCCCTGGCCCTGCTCGGGCCATATGCCCTTGGGAGAGCTGAGGGGGAGGCACGGGGCCAGAATGCCCAGAGCATGGGAAGGGGGGGGCCTTGCCCTGCCCCCAGCATCAGGACAAGAAGGGGCAGAGAGATACCAGCTCCCTACCACAGCCACCACATCCCACCAGTGAATTCAGGCCTGTGTCAGCACCCTGCTGGGGAGGGGCACAGACTGGGCACTACCCCCAGCCCGGCATGCCTGGCTTTGGGGCAGCAGCTCCCAGCTGCGTCCCCTGCTAACCATGGGCCCCACGGCCCTGGCAGATTGCCCCCTCCACTGCCCCACAGCCCAGCAGCAGGGCTGGCCGCGGGGGCTGTGCCCAGGGGTCTGTATGAAGGGCCCTGTGGCACTGCTTGCCCCAAGGCAGTGAGCAGAGCCCCAGGGAAGGGGGTCTCCTGTCTCCCCGCAGTGGGGGGCAGCACTCAGAGCCCCCAGGATCCGGGACATGGGCACTTGGAGGAAGTTCTGTAGCCAGCAGGAGGGAGGCAGCCAGCCATGCTGGGGCCCGTGATGAGCAGGCCGACTGGCTCTGCCAACACCCTCCTCCCACCGCAGCTCCTGCCCTGCAGGCTGTTGGAGGCCAGGCCGGCCAGCAGCACGAGGGGCCGCGGGTGGGCGGCAGAGTCCCGTGGCGGCACGGTCACGCCGGGAGGTTGTGTGCGGACTTGGAGGCACTTTGAGCTCTCTGGATCACGGCCGGGCACTTCTCCCGCCGCAGCAGCTTGTTGTTCTCAAAGAAGCCCTCGCTGCGGGGCACCCCATGGGAGCCGTCGGGGAAGGTCAGGAGCCCTGGGGGAGGGAAGAGCAGGGAGTCACGGGGGAGGGAGCTGCACACACCAGGGAGGGGCAGGGTGGTGGGAGAGCAGGGTCTAGGAGCAGGGCAGCAGGGGCCAAGGGGGGAAAGGGGGCCGTGCTGGAGAGCAGGGCTGCCTGCCCGGCTCTGCCCAGGCTGTTCGTCCCGCTGCTCTTGCTGGGAGGGGCTGCGGCTGCTCGCGGGGGCTGCCTGGGACTCACCGAAGCCGTCCACACGCCCGCTCTTGAACTCGCCCTCGAAGGTCATCGAGTCGTAGCGCGTGAAAACTCCGACGCCATTGAACTTCCCCTGCACGAACTCCCCCTCGTACCTGCGCAGACAGACAGACAGACAGAGCCCTGCCGCGTCAGGCTCCCCGCCCGCCCCGCCGCGTCAGGCTCCCCGCCCGCCCCACAGTGTCAGACTCCCCGCCCGCCCCGCCCGGTCAGGGTCCCCGCCCGCCCCGTAGTGTCAGACTTCCCGCCCCGCCGCGTCAGGCTCCCCGCCCTCCGCACCCCGCCGCGTCAGGCTCCCCGCCCTCCCCGCAGCGTCAGGCTCCCCGCCCGCCCCGTAGTGTCAGACTTCCCGCCCACCCTCCCCGCCCGCCCCGCCGCGTCAGGCTCCCCGCCCTCCGCACCCCGCAGCGTCAGGCTCCCCGCCCGCCCTCTGCGCCCCGCCGTGTCAGGCTCCCCGCCCGCCCCCTCCATGTCCAGCTGTGTCAGGCTCCCCGCCCCGCCGCGTCAGGCTCCCCGCCCTCTGCGCCCCGCCGTGTCAGGCTCCCCACCCACCCCGCAGCGTCAGGCTCCCCGCCCGCCCCCTCCATGTCCAGCAGTGTCAGGCTCCCCGCCCACCCTCCACGCCCCGCAGCGTCAGGCTCCCCGCCCACCCCGCAGCGTCAGGCTCCCCGCCTGCCCCCTCCATGCCCAGCAGCGTCAGGCTCCCTGCCTGCCCTCGGCACCCCGCAGCGTCAGGCTCCCCGCCCGCCCTCCGTGCCCCGTAGTGTCAGGCTCCCCGCCCACCCTGCAGTGTCAGGCTCCCCGCCCGCCCTCCACGCCCCGCAGTATCAGGCTCCCCGCCCGCCCCCTCCGTGCCCTGCAGCGCTAGGCTCCCCGCCCGCCCCCTCCATACCCCGCAGGGTCAGGCTCCCGGTCCACATCCCGCAGCATCAGGCTCCCTGCCCACCACCTCCCCGCCCCGCAGTGCAAGGCTCCCCAACCACCCCGCAGCGTCAGGCTCCCCACCCGCCCCCTCCGCGCCCCGCCGCATCAGGCTTCCTGCCCACACCCCGCCAGCCCACCCGGCTCTGGCCTCATGGCTGCTCAGGCACGAGATGCTGGGGCTCTCTTACTCCCCAGGCCCGCAGGGGCTGGCAGTGCCAGTCTGCAGCAGCCCTGCGGGCAGGGAGCGCGGCTGCGCCCCCCACAGGCTGACGGAGGTGCAGCACCCACAGGTTCCAGAGCTGAAGTGGGAGGGTGAAGGGTAGCCAGGAGCAGAGAGGAGAGGGTCTCCGTGGGGTGGGAGGGCACAAACGTGACTCAGCACCAGCACCCCTCAGCCATCCCCAGTCCCCACAGAAGAGACAGGCCAGTTGCCCCAGGCTGCCCAGGGTAGACCCAGCAAGGTGCCGTACCCACCTGGAGCCATCGGAGAAGGTGAGCACTCCGCCGCCATGGAAGAGCCCATTCTCAAAGTGACCCAGGTAGGTGCCGCCGTCCGCAAACGTTAGCTGGCCAACGCCGTGCCTGCGGCCTAGGCAACAAGAGCAGGCAGCGTCACCAGCGCCCGCAGCCAGGGGAAGGGGCCCCAGAAGGGGACCAGAGGGACAGGTGCAGGGTTGGGCAGGGCAGTGCTGGGGGTCGCAGGAGCCTCACCTGGGCTCCACGGGACCCTACGGGAAAACCAGGGCTAAGCTGGCTCCCAGGGCTGGCCCGGCTGGGGGGGCTCCCAGCCAGGGTGCTGCACAGCTGGGGCTCAGCGGGGCCCACGCTCAGTATCTAACTATCCCCAGACACAGCCAGGAACCCCAGCATGCCCGGACGCTCGGCTGGCCTGCCGGTGCCCAGGGGCAGGCAGGAGGGAGCCCGAGAGATTCAGGGGAAGGCAGCTTGTATTTATGGCTGGGCTCTGCTCCCCAGGCCAGTGGGGCAGGAGGGTTTGGACTTTGTAACAGCAGCCTCTCCTGCCCCCGCTCCGCAGGGGCCCATCCATGTGTGGGGCAGGCGGCTGCCATCCACCCGGACACACAGGAGGGTGAAGGGAGAGGAGGAGGGGAGCACAGGGGAATCCCGACAGGCCACATTCACGGTCCACACTGGCAGGAAGCTGCCGGGTGCCGGGGCAGACATCCAGGGGGCAGGGCTGCCTGGGCAGGAGACATGCAGCACAGGAATCCCCAGGCTCGAGCTGGGGGGGGGAGAAGAGGTCACTCACCTGCTCTCATCCCTTAGAGGAACGGCAATGGCCAGAGGGGCCTGGACCCCGGGGGCCGTGTCTGGCAGTGCCGCTTGGCAGCCAGGGGTGAGATGTGCTATATCGACAGACCCAGCTCTCCCCACAGCACACCCGGCTCCCCAGAGAGGGCAGCCCCAACACCGACAGGGCTCCCTGGCAGCCCGTGGTCCCACCGGGACACACTGCTCCTCCCCAGTGGAATGGGCTGAGGCCAAGGGGGAAGGCGGGCGATCAGGCTGCCCTGTCCCAGGAGTTGGGGAGCAGACAAGGGCCCGGGGAGGGCAGGGGCAGATGCTGTCTGGGGAGAACCTGGGTTACTGATTCTTTAAGGGCCTGGCACCAGGAGCCTTGTCACATAGGGAGGGGCAGGCTCCCCTCTCCCAGCCTACCGGGACCAGCCCTGGGAAGGAGGGCACCATACACGCTGTGGGACTGACTGGACCAGGTGCCTCTCCCAGCCCCGCCCGCAGAGGAGGCTGGCAGGCTGTTTGCAGCCTGTCTGGGTGGAGGGTAATGGAACGGGCCGGCTGGGAGACGCAGCCGGTCCATGGAGCTGCACCCTGCTCACCTTCCTTCCACTCCCCGCAGTACTCCTCCCCACTGGAGTAGGTGAAGGAGCCCTTGGTCAAGGTCATGGTGCCAGCTCCTGGGAGGGCGAGACGACACCTGCAAGGAAGGGGCAGGTGAGAACCCCCAGCGCGTGCTGGGGGCGAGACGCACATGGCTGGCTAGCTGGGAGCCTGCAGGACGTGCAGGGCCCAGGCCATGTGGTTTGCCATTGTTCGGAGGCCTCATCCTGCCCCCAGTGCCCTGCTCCAGGCCAGGCAGCATGAAGCTCTCCCTCTGCCCAAAGCACGTCCCATCCCCCCAGCCCCCCATGTTCCACGCCCAGTGCAACCTCCTTGGCCTCTGCCTAGCACCGGCCGGCACTTCCCCATCCCCTTTGGACCCCTCGGCTCTCCTCCCAACCCCAGTGCTTCTCTGCGGCCTCTCACTAGGACCCACCAGCTGGACTGACCTGCCAGGGGATGCCCTCTATGCACACTGCTAGTCACTGCTCCAGCTGACCTGAGATTGCATCTTCCATTGTCATGCTGCAGCTGCCTAAGCGGGGGGAGGAACGCGCCTTGTAACCATCCCCTGAGCAGACAAGGCGCCTGCGTGGGCAGGAAGGCGAAGGAGCTCCCTGCAGGTAAAGATGGCACCTCCGGATCGGAAGCTGAGGAGGACAGGACTTCCTCCTCGAATTAGAGACGAACCTTTCACTGGATTCCGCAGAGCAAACAACTCTGCTCAAAGCTTATCAAGCTCTTTGGGTGATCCTGTGATCTCGGGTGAGGATGGCCCCGTTCAGATTTGCCGAGGGGCTTCCAAAGGGGAGAAGGCAGCCAGGCCACACTTTGGTTGCCTGTCCTGGTTGCTCCTGGCCAGCAGTCTCTGGCCACCTGATGCCACCATGCCTGCAGAGAGGCTTGTGCTTCCCCCACCCTCCCAGCTGCCCAGGGAAGGGCAGGAGTCTAGCCACATACAGCCTCTAAGCTTTGACATGCCAGCAAGTAACCTCTAGGGGCCAGCAAGAACTTCTGAGTCAGTGATAAAAGCACTGGGTATTACCCCATCCCAGCTTCCAGGGGTCACGACAACCATCCCGCAAGTATCAACCTTCGGGCTTTGCTCTTCTCTTCCAACTTACCAGCTATCCCCGCGTTTGTGCTCATAGGGTTTAAGCTCCAGCGCACGGCTGGTAGCGAGCACACAGGCGGGCAGTGGGGCTGGGCCCCAGAGAAGTTAGGCACCTGTACAACAGCTCCTCAAACACCTGAGTGCCCTAGGGGAAACAGGCTCCTTGCCTGGGAGATCGCACACGTATCTCCTGGGTCAGGAGCGGTGTGTTTAATCCTGAGAAATCACGTGGTTTTCACCTACATTTGTCATTTGAATTGTAAATGAAACGTCCCACTAGAACTCCAGCCAACACGGCTTGCTGCACGGAGCCGTGTGCAGATCTGGCTGGGGGGTGATTTTGGCCTTCCGTGAATCACTATTCGACAGGAACGAAGCTATCAACTGGCACCGAGATTCATAACGCTGCTACCTTGGGGCTGACGGCTACGCAGGACGGCTGCCTTCCCACAGTATCACGCAGAGCTTAGAGCGAATTGTTACATGAATTTGCTTGCTGCTAACCACGTTCTCAATGTGACTTGTCCATGCTTTTTGCTGTATTTAGTAAATAAAATACATTAACTGGACACCTGCCTGGTTTGGTTCTTTCTTCCCCAGATGGCAGGTTCTGGACCTGCAAAGTCCCAAGGTAAATAAGAGGAAACTGTGCCCCACCTAGTGGTGGTCCACAGAACTGCCCCATAACCTCCTATTAATGGCACGTGCACAGGGACACCACTGGGTTTTGAGGGGAAAACTGACTTCTGTAGTAAGAGATCCTGTCAATAGCAATGTAGAACCAACCATTGGGGGCCGGGGGTGGGGGGTGTTTTCCAGCCAGCCAAGCTACCAGCTGCCCACTTCTCCATAATAACTCTAGACCCCTCACGCCCCAACGGAGTCACATCAAGCACTGAGAGGCAGGATGTTTGCACGCAGCCAGGCTGTATACCAAAGGCCAGGTGGATCAGGTGCTGAGTACAAGCCTGGGGAGAAGAGAGCCGGGCAAACACCTTCCTGTGAAAGGCTGGATTTGACTAGGAACTCCATGGCCATGGGGATATCAGCCAGCTCCTCAAGGCCCGGGATCACACGCTGGGAGACTGTGGGGAGAGGAGGGCTGGAGGGCCCCGTCAATCCTTGCATTAGAGATTGCGTTCACCAGTTCAACTCTGCGCTTCACGTGGACACAGGGCTAACCCTGGCCAGATGGCCTGACATGTCCCCACCAGGGGCTAAGTCTCGTCAGTTAACCCTTTGTGGTTCCTCAGTGTAGACGTGGGTTGTGGGAGAGCACTCCCCTGGATTTGCTAGCTCGCCAGATGGCTCAGGGAGCAGGGCCCAGCCATCTCCTGGGTGTTACTGATCCTTTCTCAATGAGGCTGAGGCTGGGCCTGGGCCTCACTGAGGCTATGTGACCTAGATTGCTGCTTGGAGAATCTTGCACAGATTGCCCTGGAGGAGAAGGCCAATGTTTTGCCCAACCCAGGCCTTGGTCAGAAGGGCACAGACTATGGCTCCTGTCCCTGGAGATGCCGTGCCGGGATCAGAGCGGACTCCAGGAAATGCCGAAGGCCCACAGAGGAGACGGGAGTTTGAGAGCTGGGCACTGGTGACCACCTCAGGACAGAAGATCCCTGCTCCTCAGCTAGCAGTGACCAGACTGTGTGCTTGGTTCAGGTTGTTGTTGCCTGTGGCTTTTGTTTCATCAGCCGAGTCAAAGCCCAACAGGGCTGCACCTCCATGAAATAGTGGAGAGGCGTCTCACTACAAGGGCGAGGATCCCTGCTCTGTCCTCGCGGATGCTCAGCCGGTGAGAACCACTTGGATGGCTTTAGCCCTCCCCCTGGTTTCTCTGTTCCCCAGACATTGTTCTAGTGCCCAAAGCCTAGGAAGGGAAACTGACGGCTCTATTCAGAGGACAGCATCAGTGGTGAAAAATCAGAACCCGTTTCCCCTGGTTCCCCCATCTTGGGCAGGCGCCACAGTCTGACTCACGGGCACGTTGGGATTTTAATGTCTTACCCCCAGAGCCTCCACTCCGTCTCATTTTCCCCTTTAGTTACTCACCAAATCGCGATTCCAATCACCATGATACAATAAGAACATAAGAATGGCCGTACTGGGTCAGATAAAAGGTCCATCCAGCCCAGTATCCTGTCTACCGACAGTGGCCAATGCCAGGTGCCCCAGAGGGAGTGAATCTAACAGGTAATGATCAAGTGATTTCTCTCCTGCCATCCATCACCCCCCTCTGACAAACAGAGGCTAGGGACACCATTCCTTACCCATCCTGGTTAATAGCCATTAATGGACTTCATCTCCATGAATTTATCGAGTTCTCTTTTAAACCCTGTTATAGTCCTAGCCTTCACAACCTCCTCAGGCAAGGAGTTCCACAGGTTGACTGTGCGCTGTGTGAAGAAGAACTTCCTTTTATCTGTTTTAAACCTGCTGCCCATTAATTTCATTTAGTGGCCCCTAGTTCTTATATTATGGGAACAAGTAAATAACTTTTCCTTATTCACTTTCTCCACACCACACATGATTTTATATACCTCTATCATATCCTCCCTTAGTCTCCTCTTTTCCAAGCTGAAAAGTCCTCGCCTCTTTAATCTCTCCTCATATGGGACCTGTTCCAAACCCCTAATCATTTTAGTTGCCCTTCTCTGAACCTTTTCTAATGCCAGCATATCCTTTTTGAGATGAGGAGACCACATCTGTACACAGTATTCAAGATAAGGGTGCACCATGGATTTATATAAGGGCAATAAGATATTCTCCGTGTTATTCTCTATCCCTTTTTCAATGATTCCTAATATCCTGTTTGCTTTTTTGACTGCCGCTGCACACTGTGTGGACGTCTTCAGAGACCTATCCATGACGACTCCAAGATCTTTTACCTGATTAGTTGTAGCTAAATTAGTTCCCATCATATTGTATGTATAGTTGGGTTTTTTTTCCCCAATGTGCATTACTTTACATTTATCCACATTAAATTTCATTTGCCATTTTGTTGCCAAGTCACTTAGTTTTGTGAGATCTTTTTGAAGTTCTTCACAGTCTGCTTTGGTCTTAACTATCTTGAACAGTTTAGTATCATCTGAAAACTTTGCCACCTCACTGTTTACCCCTTTCTCCAGATCATTTATGAATAAGTTGAATAGGATTGGTCCTAGGACTGACCCTTGGGGAACACCACTAGTTACCCCTCTCCATTCTGAAAATTTACCATTTATTCCTACCCTTTGTTCCCTGTCTTTTAACCAGTTCTCAGTCCATGAAAGGATCTTCCCTCTTATCCCATGGCAACTTAATTTACGGGCCACTAACCTTCTAGTTCAATTTGCAAAACCAAGAGCCAACACCCAAACAGGCTGTGAGTTTAATCAGCATTTCCATTCAAATCGAGGCTCAGCCACTCGTTTGGAAAAAGCTGTTCCTGAGAGAACCATGATTAGCTTGTAATGGCACCAAGAGAAGCCAGAGATGCACCGGCAGCACAGCGCTAGCCTGGTGTGCAGCTCCCACGAGCCACGCTTCCCCGCACACACGCTGCCCCTGACAATGCACGCTAAGAGAAAGGGCTTTTTCAAGAGGGAACGTACCAGCATCGCGCTCTGGGCTGCTCCCTCGCTTACCTCCATGGAAGCTGAGAGCCAGAGAGCTCCTCAGCCAGCAGGATGTATTGCTGGGAAGGACCAAAGCTAGACTGCAGGGGCTTCTTGTCTAGAAGATAGATGGCCCTTAGTGCCCAGCTGGGAACTGAACTGAGTGCTCTCTGCTGAGGTCCCTAACAGCCAGTGCTCTGCTCAGGCTCCCAAGCCCCCCATCAGCCTGGAGGAGAGAGTTGGGATGGGACACAGAGAAGCACTAGATTGGATGGCTTCATGGGGAGATGCACAGAATCCAGGCACCAGAAATCACACTGGAATTCATGATCCAAAGCTGGGGGAGAGAGAAATGGAGCTGCCTGGGGACCATGGATTGTCCTGCCTCCCACAGAAAGGGGCGTGCACCTCTAGTAACAATTCCACCAAGCTGTGAGTGCATGTGGCATGTCATCTACACTGTGTGCCTCCCCCCACGACACCAGGCCTCAGAGACACCCCGCGCTGGCATCTGCAAGAGGGGCAAGCACCACTAGAACTCAGCCAGCAACTCAGACCAAGCCGCCCCCACCTTGAATCAGCACCCACCCCAGCCAAGGAGCCGAGCCAGGCAGCAGTAGAGATCCATGTGAACTGACCCAGAGGTGCCCTTGCTAGGACAGCCCGGGGAGGAATGACCTCATCTGCCATCCACGGAGCCTCAACGAATGCACCCTTCATGAGCTTCCGGAAAAGTGTCACTCAGGTGACCCCACACAAATCACCCCCTGCAGCCCTCCCTCCTGCACCCCCCCTCCACCTCAACCCCACAATCCTGTACCCCACCTCCCCCACCCCCTCACACCACACTCCTGTACCCCACCCCCTCACTCCTGTACCCCACTTCCCCCACCCCCTCACACCACACTCCTGTACCCCACCCCCTCACACCACACTCCTGTACCCCACTTCCCCCACCCCCTCACACCACACTCCTGTACCCCACTTCCCCCACCCCCTCACACCACACTCCTGTACCCCACCCCCTCACACCACACTCCTGTACCCCACTTCCCCCACCCCCTCACACCACACTCCTGTACCCCACTTCCCGCACCTCCACCCCCTCACACCACACTCCTGTACCCCACCTCCATCCCCCTCACACCACACTCCTGTACCCCACTCCCGGCCCGGCGGCACGGGGGGGGCCCCTCACCTGGACTCCGCGTTTCACCACCGGCGCCGCTCCCCACTGGGGGTCCCGGTCCCCATCAACGGCCGCCGGCGCCGCTGACGGCCCGGCTTCCCCCACACCCGGCCCCCCAGCCCCGCCCCAGCATCTTGGGCAGCAACACTAAACTCCATCTCCACGTGTCATTGGCTGTTACCATGACAACCCGTAGCAACACGGCTTCTCATTGGCCACATACGCAGGGCCCGTCTCCAGTCGCCATCTTTATGAGGGGCACAGATTCTACTCAAGAGTCATCATCGCTGTGCGCGGCAGAGACTCCCCCACCCTGATTGCGCCATGTTTGTGCGGGGCCCGCCGCAGACCTCCCAGGGCGGCCATGTTTGTGCGGGGCGAGGCAATCCCTGCCTTAGCAAGCTGCCTTTCCCTGGGTAGCGCCTGGGGTCCTGGCTGCCCGGCCCAGCCGCCTGCCTGGTCCCCAGCCACCGCCCCCTATAGGGTTGTCAACTTTCTATTGCACAAAACTGAACTTCCCTTCCCTGGGGCCCCGCCCCTGTCCTGCCGCTTCTCTGAGTGCCCCCGGCCCCCGCTTGCTCTCACCCCCTTTCACAGGGCTGGGGGTTGGGGTGAGGGCTCTGGGTGGGGGTGTGGGCTCTAGGGAGCCGAGGATGAGGGGTTTGGGTTGTGGGAGGGGCTCAGGGCTGGGGCAGGATGTTGGGGTGTGGGGGAGGATGAGGGTTCTGGCTGGGAGTGTGGGCTCTGGGGTGGGGCCGAGGAGGAGGGGTTTGGGATGTGGGAGGGGCTAGGACAGGATGTTGGGGTGTGGGGGAGGATGAGGGTTCTGGTTGGGGGTGCGGGTTCTGGCGTGGGGCTGAAGATGAGGAGTTTGGGGTGGGGGGGGGCTCAGGGCTGGGGCAGGATGCTGGGGTAGGGGGAAGGTTCTGGGGTGGGGCCGAGGATGAGGGTTTTGAGGTGCAGGATGGGGCTCAGGCCTGGGGCAGGGGTTTGGGGTACAGGGCGTGGGCTCTGGGAGGGAGTTTGGGTGTAGGCTCAGGGCTGGGGCAGGGGATTTGGGTGTGGAAGGGTTTCAGGGTACAGAGTCCCGGCGCAGCGCTTACTGCACGTCCTAGAAAGCAGCCGCCAGATCCCTGCAGCCCCTAGGCACATGGGTGGCCAGGAAGGCTCCACGTGATGTCCTGGCGCCCACAGGTGCCACCCCCACAGCTCTCATTGGTCGCAGTTCCCGGCCAATGGGAGCTGCAGAGCCACCGTCGGGACAGGGGCCGTGCACAGAGCCTCCCTGGTCACCCATGCGCCTAGGGGCTTCAGGGACCTGGCGACTGCTTCCGGGATCCGCGCAGACTCAGGGCAAGCAGGGAGCCTGCCTTAGCCCCGGGCCCCTGCTGCACTGCTGACCGGACTTTTAAAGGTCCAGGCAGTTGTGGCTAAGGCAGCAGTGGCATTGAGCACCCTCTGGGAACACTGGCATGAACTGGCACAGCTACACATACTGGCCAGCTGTTTATGTGCAGGCACTCCTCCCATTAGCCATGTCACCCGCTCCAAAAGCATCAGCCAGACTTCCTGGGCTGAAAATCCCGCAGCATGCACGAGTGACTGGGTTTCCCTGTGTGGGGGCGGAAGGGCGGGAAAGTCTAAGGCCTGCACTCATGTCACCATGGTAAAGAATCTCAGAAAGAGTCATAGAATCTCAGGGTTGGAAGGGACCTCAGGAGGTATCTAGTCCAACCCCCTGCTCAAAGCAGGACCAATCCCCCATTTTTGCCCCAGATCCCTAAATGGCCCCCTCAAGGATTGAACTCACAACCCTGGGTTTAGCAGGCCAATGCTCAAACCACTGAGCTATCCCTCCCCCCACTTTCTTCTAACACTGAACAAGGAACTTTATTAGAATGAGGGAAGCAGTACTAGCCCTAAAGCCACTCTGTCTCTCCCACAGAGCTCCCGTCCAGAACCTTCCCCAGCCTCCTCCCGGCCTGCCTCCCTGCTGCAATGTTAAAGAAACAGCATGCACAGCCTCACAGGACTGTACATTCTTTAGGCTGGTACCAGCCTTTCCCCCAAGAGAGCAGGGGTCCAGCGGGTGGGGGTCGTGCGACACAGTGTGCTTAGAGCCTGCAGTCTGTAGTTCAGGAGAGGTCACAAGTGGGGAGCATCCGCATGAGGGAGGCCTGGTGCTTCCGGTTCGAAAACACGTCTACAGGTGCAGGAGGATAGAAGGAGAAGTCACAGGAGTGGAGAGACGCGGTGACATTGACTCAGGGGAACTAGAGTCCCTGCCCATGGATGGATAGTCCTTGCCTCTCTCGCTATTCAACCAACCCGCAGGATGCTTTAGGTGAGTCTCCTTGCATTAGGAGATCCACCTGACAGACAAAAAAATAAATGATTCCAAATCAAGTTTGGACGCAAGGAGTAGGAGGAGCTTAGAGGAAGGGCGTGGCCAGTGCAGTAAGTGGGCGGAGTTGAAAGAAGAGACTGGTCAGTGCAGTGAAGAGGGGATTTGGGGGAAGCACAGGTTTAGTCAGTGAGTGAGCAAGGTTTAGGGAGAGGGTGTTAATGCCTGGTGGGAGGGGGCTAGAAAGGGGCGTGGTCATTGTACTCAGTGGGAGGAGTTTAGGGTAGGGGCGAGGCCAGGGCGCGGAAGAGAAGTAGGCGCGGCGAGCACCGTGACTAGCTCCGGGGGCGTGGCCAGAGCAGTGGGCGCGGGCCCGGCTCGCGATTGGCCGGCGCTCGCTGGGGGCGCGGCCTGCGGGGGCGTGGCGGCGGCCGGCCCGCGATTGGCTGCGGCGGCCGGGTCAGCTGACGCACCGGGCGCCCGGCCACAGCCGGCTGGCCATGGACGAGAGCAGCCCGCTGGTGTCCCCGCAGCGGGCGCAGGCCGCCGCCTACGGGCTGCCCGCGGGTCCGGGCGGCGCGGTGCGGGCCCTGCCCCCGCCGGCCCCCGCCGCGCCCGCGCCCCCCCCTTCCCCGCCCGGCTCCCCGCGCGCCCGCGACCGCGAGCGGCAGCCGCTGCTGGAGCGGGGCGCGGCGGGCGGCCGGGGCCCCGGGGCGGCGCCGGCGGCGGCGGCGGCGCAGGCCCAGCGCGAGCGGAACGACTTCCCCGACGACCCCGAGTTCGCCGAGGTGGTGCGGCTGGCGGAGGCGGCCAGCGAGCGCGGCATCTTCCCGGAGCGCATCTACCAGGGCTCCAGCGGCAGCTACTTCGTCAAGGACCCGCAGGGGGTGAGCCGGGTTGGGGACCCCCGACTCCCCGGCCGGGCCCCTCCGCTCCCCGGCCCCGGCCCCACGCCCCGGCTCCCTCCAGCTGGGGGGTCCCCCTCCCCGGGCCCTCTGTTCCCCGGGGGCTGCAGGCCCCAGCGCTGCTCATGGGGCTCCCCCCCCCCCCCCCCCCCGGCAGCGCAGCGGAGCTTGGGCCTCTCTCCGCTTCCACATCCCTTGGCCAGCCGGGCCGGGGGCCGGCAGCTCAGCAGCCCCCTGTGTCGGGGGCGCTGCTGAGTGTGAGGCTTGGACAGCCCTGGGGGACTCTCCCGCCCCCACCCCGGCGCGGGGAGCCCGGCTCCGTGTCTCTGGGCCGAGGAGGGGGTGTTGGAAGCGAGGTGACCTGCCGGGGGGCTGTGCCGTGACGGCGCTTCTCCAGGGACTGTTGTGCACCTGATGGAGGCTGTGGGGCAGGCGCAGGCCCAGGCTGCTGGATCGTGTCCCCTCTCCCAGACTCCCCCTAGGGGGAGAGGGGCTCTGGCTGGGCTGACCCACCTGCCCGGGGTTATGTCCTGTACTAGCTCCTGCTGGGGCCACGGGCGTCCTGGGTTGCTGACTGCACAGTGAAGCGTTGGGCAGCGGGTTTGAATATTGGTGGATCCTGCCCTTGTCTGTGTCAAACCGCCCCCTCCCCCGGGACTGCCTGGAGATGGGCCTGCTTGTTGCTAATGGACCCGGCTGCCTCCGAGCGAACAGGGCCAGGGCCTGGCCTGTTCTGATTAGACGCACAGGCCAGGAGGTGGCAGGCCAAGACCCCTTTTGTGTGTGAGACTGTGTAGGAAGCGGTCTCCCTGCTGCGGGGCTTGGCTGCCCGTGACTGTGGCTTAGGATGGGGCTCTCTGGGCTGGAGGGGTGGCCAGGCCCTACAAAAGTCTGTGTCACCCTGGGCAGCTGCGTCAGTTTAATCGAAGTGTGGATTTAAACTGCCTGACGGTGGTGCCAGCTCTGGGTAGCGCTGGTTTGTCTGGCTGTCTCTTCCGGGTTTGACTGGGGAGCAGGTTTCAGCTAAACCAAGTGTTCCCCCCACAGGTTTGCTCTGGTTCAATCACAGGGCTCAAAAGCTGGGTTGGGAGGAACAGTGCAGCCGTCCCACGAGACAGGCCCAGGGGAGGTGCCAGTTGTCAGGACTCTGCCGTGGAGTCTGGCTCCGTGCCCTGGGCTTGAGCGCCCTGCAGCGGCCGTTGTCCCAGCCAGGGACCCTGCGCTAGAATCTCTGGGAGGGGCGCAGTAAGGAAGATTGATGCTCCCCAGCCTGTCCGGGCTCCTGTCTCATTGCCTGGTTCCCTCACACCCCTGTAGGCCTGGGTCTGCATTCTGACTAACGCGCCCCCCCCCCCCCGAACCCTTCCTGAGCCCATGGCTCTCAGAGGGCCCCTCTGTCTATGCCCCGGCCCTGTGGGGTCACTGGCTCAGACTCCGTAGTACGGTGCTGTGGGAGTAGGCCAAGACATGTTCCCTGCAGGAGGGGGGCAGACCAAGTCAGCGTGAAGTCCTCACCGTATCGCCACCCCCCGTGGGTCCAGTCAGCTGCGCTGCAGCATTCTCCAGGGCATTGATCGGGGCTGGGCATGGGGCCGTGTGGCTGCCTTGTGACTCTTGCTGCTAACCGGATTAGTCTTGCTGCTGCTTCCTGGGGCTCCCTTGTCAGTTGCTGCCCCTGGAAGCAGGGCTTGGCTTGACTGAGTTTTTCAGAACACCAACTTCCCTGCCCCTTTCATGGGCCAGCTGGGATTCTGGCTACCGGGTCTTCCACCGGCTGGGTCCTGCTGCGTAGGCGGATCTGCCCCAGCCAGAGGTGAGGCAATAGAGCCAGTGGGCGACTTCCTTTCATCCTGGCTGTGTGGCGTTCCCAGCAAGGAAGAGAGAGCGTGTGGGGTGGAAGCGTTGTCTGATGGGGTGCCTGCCCACCTCCTCGTGGGGAGCTGCCCATAACTGTGTATTTGAGGGGCTTTCAGATGGGTTGCAGGGCTGAAGGGCAGGGAGGGACCTCCAGCCAGGAGATGGCAGAGGCCCAGTGCCCCGAGTAGCTATCGCTGCTGGGTAGCAAAGAACACTTGTCAAGCACTGTAGGGAATGTGTGCCGCTGTGGGGCTTGGTGTGTGGGGGGTCCTGCTTGTCTAGGCCCCCTTGGCCCAATGCCTTCTCCCAGCCCTGTCCTCCTCTCTGATTTCCTGGGATCCCGAAGCACTCACCGAACAAGGAACGAAGCAGGTAGATCAGTGTTATGCCGTGTGACACGGTGGGGTGCAGGACGCTGACTCCCCCACACTCCGTGACATGCCGTTCTGCAGGCGTAGAAGGGAAGGGACTTGTCCAGAGTCACCCCGTGAATCAGTGGCAGAGCCAGGAGCAAAACTGGCCAGAGTAGCACTGAAATGCGGCCACCTCTGGAGTGGAGGGCCACAACCCACTGTCCTGTGTGATGGGTGAGTGGAGGGGAAGTTTGAGGATACCAGGGGAAAACCTGCCCAGCCTGGGTGTCCTCTAGCACTTCAGAGCACAAAGGGCTGAGCGGGACCTGATGGGATTCGACCCTGTGGTGCCAGAGAGTCCGCTACACATGACACTCAGGCTGCCTGGCCATCCCCTCCCACTGATGGGGCTCTCTGGGAACTTGCGCCCGGGCAGGCCACACAGTGCTCCAGGGTCCTGGACCCCCGGCCTGTGCTGCCACCAGTTCCAAACGGCGCCGTTCCCGGGGCTTGCGGTGGCGGGGGGCCGTGGACAGGGGGGCGAGTGGCTTGCCCCCGGGCGCGGGGTCTGAAGTGCCATTGCTAAGGGAATGGAGCTGCTCTGTCCTGTGTGGGGTGCTCTGTCTCGTGCTGCGTTGCTGCCCTTCCTCTACTGCAGTGGTTCCCAAACTTTACCAACCCGTGAACCCCTTTCACTAAAATGTCAGGGCTCGCGATCCCCCTCCTAAAAATGAACATTTCCAGGGATTTTCTCCTTTAGCTGAGTATAAATCAGAAAAGTGCTCTTGGAAATAGAACATTGGTTTTTATGACGTGCTTATTACACACTGTGTATTATTAATGATTATTTATCATGACAGTATCTTTATTACATTATGAAAACGGCAACACTCGTCCAAGATCTCACTTCCGTCGCTTGTATCACTTTGAATAAGCCTGTTATAAGACAAGGCTCCTCGGTTTCATCAAGGAGTCTCAGATGTGAAACAGCATGCAGGGATTTAAAAAGACAACTCAAATCAAGAATTCCTCCTACACAAACATGCAGGTCTTGAGCAGTCAGAGGGGGACTCCGTCCCAGGAAGATTCCTAACTTCTGATTTATACTCATTACTATTGACTCCCCCGTCTCCCATTTGTGTGTATTATCTCGTTATTTGTTGTAGCTGCTGTCACTTCCCCCCCAAACCAGGTCAGTTTTGTTTAACCAGGGCAGGCAAACAACGCACGTTACAACAAAGCTTAAACTTGTTCTTCATCATAATTTTAAAAACAATACTAGCTGCCTGTTTCATTTTAAAAACAGCAAAAAATACCCACCTGCCTTTGTATTTCTTATAAGGAGTCTTGAAGTTTAAATCTTCTCAGTGGGATAGATATGCTGGCTTTGATCTGCTTAGCTCTTGGAAGTCCAGGGGCTTTCCAGGCTGCTGGCCCCGTGCTGCCTGGGGTCCCTAAGGACAGCTCTGTCCGCCCTTAGGAAATTTTCCCCCGAGAACCCCCTGTAACATTTTGCGAACCCCAGTTTGGGAAGCACTGCTCTACTGCCTGTCTCCTCCCGGGCACCTCGTTCGCATCCCTTGGCCTGTCTGTGAGACCCACAAAGTCCGGCTGCTACCTGTGTGCTGCTAACAGACCCCTTGGTGCCCACTCAGTCTCTTTTCCCCACCCTCCCCCAGCTCAGGGCAGAGCAGGGTTCTTCCCTCCGGCGCGCTACACTGCCTAGGACTTTGCCCAGCCTGAGCCCCATCCCTGCCACGGAGCCTCTTCTCCCCTCTCGCTGGGGATGGCCTCTCTGCAGTGTCACAGCGGGGAGGCTGTGGGAGTGCCGTGTGGGGCGAAGGGGCAGGGGCCCCGCGCTGCCAGGGGGAGCGAGCCATGGGGGCCTGGCACCACTTCCTGCTTGTGGTCCCAGCCTGGGAAGTGCCACCCGTGACAGTTGCTGAGACTGTTGGGCTCTGGCCTGGGCCCTAGGAGGGCGGGATGGTCATGTGCCCTGCTGAATCACATGCTGCCGGAACTGTGGGAGGCTGCAGCCGGCTGCTCCGCCCCACGCCTGGCTGCCTGTGGTGCACCCCTGAACCCCAGGGAGCTGGTACTGTGCACAGCTGTGGGGCCTGGGGAGAGCCCCTTGCGGTGAGGGGTACAACAGACAGCTGAGGGGCTGCTGACCGTGCAGCTCATGGGTGCCTAGCTCAGGGGCTCAGCCCCTTACTTGGTGCACTGGGGCAGGAGTCGCTGGCTGGTATGGTAAGGGGAGCCCCTCTCCCCTGCCGGAGCTGCCTCAAACTGAGCCCCCTTGAATCCCACATGTGCAGCTAGTGCCAGGCCCTGCTTGGTCCCCGAAGGGAGGGCAGGCGCTGGGGGTGCTGAGCTCTGGTCACTGAGCTCCCCCTGCCACGTACTGCTGGAGTCCCGACGGCTGCTTCCCTCACCCCAGGCTCCACAGCTCCGACCTGGCAGCCGCCCCTTCCCGTGTGGAGCAGCCGTTCCCCCTGTGAGCAGAAGCGGCGCCTTAAAAAGGAAGCGGTGCCTTTTTTTAGCAGCACTTCATTTAAGCGCCGCTTCTTGCACTCACCCGGCGGCGCTCTGGGTCTTCGGCGGCATTTCGGCAGCGGGTACTACCGAAGACCCGGAGTGAGCGAGGACCCGCTGCCGAAGTGCCGCCGAAGACCCAGAGCGCCGCCGGGTGAGTACAGGGGGAGGCGCCTTTCTATAGCGCTGCTCCCCCTGCGCTCCGGGTCTTCGGCGGCATTTCGGCGGTGGGTACCACCGAAGACCCGGAGTGAGCGAGGACCCGCTGCCGAAGTGCCGCCGAAGACCCAGAGCGCCGCCGGGTGAGTACACGGGGAGGCGCCTTTCTATAGCGCTGCTCCCCCTGCGCTCCGGACCTGGCTGGGCCACGTTCACGTCGCTCCAGCCTGAGCAGCACTGGCCATGCCATGATCCCGCTGGGGCTGGGCCAGTTCTCTGCGGGTCTGGCCATGCCCTGGCCAGTGGTCTCGGTGCCCTGGACTAGAGGGGACTTTGCAGATAGCTCCAGCTCTGGGCTCTGCTGCGGAGACTGTTCTGCCTGGTCCCTGCCTCGCCCTCCCCACGGCAGGTGCCCAGGGGCTCAGCTGCCAGCCCAGCATGTCATTCGGCGGCACCTGGGTGTGGTGTGGGCAGCTGCCGGGGGCGGGGACTCGCCAGCCAGCCCCCTTGGATGTGGCCCCACATGGCTCCTCTCACCTTGGGTGCTGAGCCGGGGCCCAGTGAGTCCTGGCCCAGTGTCCCTGAAGTCAGGAGGCAGCTGCCTCTTCCTGGGGTCCCCTGCTGGGGGGCGGGCGTGTCTGGGGCAGAGCAGGTCCTGCCTCTACCGCTTCTCCCAGGCTCTGGCTGGAGAACGGGGCTGCCCCTGACCAGGGCTTGCTGAGTCCTGCTGCCTGGCTCCCAGCCCTGGCTGGACCCCAGTGGCGCACGTGTGGGGAGTGATCTTGGTTCGTACCCGCCACGGGCCGGGGTTTGTCGTGGGGACGGTGAGACGTCCCAGTGGACTGGCCAAGGCAGAACCCCCGTCCCAGCGGCAGGCTTGCGAGGCCCGTGTGCCGGGGGGGTGGGAGCCCGGACGCTGTAGCAGACCTAGGGCAGTTCGGCTGCAATGGGTGAGGGTGGAGATGGGTCCCCCAGCCCGTGAGCATGTGTCCTGTCCGCGCCCCCCAGAGCCCTTGCATCTCCGTGGTGGTGGGGCCTGGGCGAGGCTCCTGCTGCGGTGCCATGGGGCCCTTCTCCTGCCCACTGCCTCCTCCCTGGGCGTGGGTCCAGCCCCTGCTGCCTTGGGGTGAGCAGGGCTTTGGGGCAGGTCCAGCCCCTCTGCTCGCAGGCTCCAGGTCTCTGGTCTCCGGCTCCAGGCCTACAGCCGCTGGGTCCTCTCCCCAGGGCTGAGGGACCAGCGGGCACAGGACAGGCTGACCCTCCCTGTGCTTCTGGGGCCCGGGGTGACGGCAGGGGACGAGGGCGCCCAGATGGTGCTGCTGTTGCTCTGTGCAGAGCACCGTGCAGCTGCTCTCCATGGCCCAGCGGCTCCCAGGGCGGCCCAGCCCGTTGGCCTGCAGGAGCAAGCAGGGGGGAAGTGGGCCTGTCGACTCACCGCACTTTGGAAGTTCCCTTTGGAGGGGGGATTCCTGGTGCTACAGCGCTCCCCCCCCCCCCCGGGGGGTTTCCAGCCACGCCCCAAACATTCCAGCTCCTTTACCGAGCAGCAGGGTGCTGGCGGGTTCTGGCACGCCCTGCCGCTGGTCCCGGTGGGTGGGGCTGGGCAGCCCTCACCTCCCTGAGCTGCTGCAGCTATGGGTCAGCTGGGAAGAGGCTCAAAATCCCTGGTGGCCAAGCCCAGCCCAAGCCAGGGGCCCCCGGGGGTGTGTGTGTGTGTACGAGCCGGGGGCCCCCGCGGGGGTGGGTGGGGATGAGCCGGGGGCCCCCGCGGGGGTGGGTGGGGATAAGCCAGGGGCCCCTGGGGGGTGGGTGTGTGTGGGGAGAAGCCGGGGGCCCCCGGGGACATGCAGGGCTGGGGCCCCCGTGCTGAGAGTTGGTTGGGGGCGGCCAGGTAGGGGGTCCCTCCTGAGAGGCATGCAGTCTGTTCCCCGCTGCTGTGAATCCCCCCCCCCCCCCCCCGTCCTCTCCCTGGTGGTGGTTATCAGGAGCCTGCGGGGGCTCAGAGATCTGGGGCGGGGGTTCGTCCCCGCTGTCCCACTTCCCTCCCCGGCAGAGACCCAGCTGCTCCCCTCTGTCTCCAGAAAATCATCGGCGTCTTCAAGCCCAAGAACGAGGAGCCCTACGGGCAGCTGAACCCCAAGTGGACCAAGTGGCTGCAGAAGCTTTGCTGCCCGTGCTGCTTCGGGAGAGACTGCCTGGTCCTCAACCAGGGCTACCTGTCCGAGGCCGGCGCCAGCCTGGTGGACCAGAAACTGGAGCTCAACATTGTGCCCCGCACGAAGGTGAGTGGTGGTGTTGGGGGGGCAGAGCCCGTCATGTGGGCTGCTTTTCCCCGCCCCTGCAGCTATGCTGATGCCCCTGCGGGTCCTGCCTGGCCGCCCCCACAGCCCTTGGCTCGAGGGGGTCCCGCACTGGGAGCACTCCTGGGCCAGCCAGAGCCCCAGCCCGCACTGCGGGAAGGCCACGTCCCACCCAGGGCCCAGCAGCTCTGCCTCTCTGCGCTGACCGCTGTGCCCCCCCCCAGGTGGTGTATCTGGCCAGCGAGACTTTCAACTACAGTGCCATTGACCGGGTGAAGTCCAGAGGGAAGAAGCTGGCCCTGGAGAAGGTGCCAAAAGTTGGGCAGCGATTCAACCGCATCGGCCTGCCGCCAAAGGTAGGGGCTGTCGGAGACACCCTGGGGCTGCCCCCTGGCCCCAGCCCCCTGACCTGGCCCCAGCCCCCTGACCTGGCCCCAGCCCCCTGACCTGGCCCCAGCCCCCTGACCTGGCCCCAGCCCCCTGACCTGGCCCCAGCCCCCTGACCTGGCCCCTCTCTGCCGCAGGTGGGCTCCTTCCAGCTCTTCGTGGAAGGCTACAAGGACGCGGATTACTGGCTGCGGCGCTTCGAGGCGGAGCCGCTCCCTGAGAACACCAACCGGCAGCTGCTGCTGCGGTTCGAGAGGCTGGTGGTGCTGGACTACATCATCAGGAACACAGGTGGGGCTGGCGCCCGCTCCCGGGAGCTTGGGCCGTGCTGCCCGGAGGGAGCCGGGGAAGGCAGTGGGTGGAGGGGGAGGGTACGGGGGACTGGCTGGGAGGTCCCAGCACATGGGGTGGGAAGATGCCTGTCGCCATCTTCCCTGCTGCTTACGATGCTGCACCAACCACGTGGACAGGAGTCGCCGCACCCCCTGCCACAGGGCAGCCGTGGCTGGGGTGGGCGGCAGCCGTGGCTGGGGTGGGCAGCAGCCGCTAACTGCACCGTGTACTTCCCTGACCTGAACGGGGTAGCCGGGGGAGGCAGAAGGTCACAGCTCAGGCTGGCCTGGCCGGGGCCCTGTGGTTAAAACCTCGTCTGCGGCCGGAATGGCAAGGAGCTGCAGCTGCTGTCCTAGCGCCGCTTGGCACTGGCCTGGCAGGGGGGTTCATGACTGGCTCGGGGGAGCGCTCCCCTCCTCGGCACCGTGCCAGACGGAGGCTGGCCCCGCTCGGTCTGGGGGTAGGGCGGGTCTTCTGGCCCTGGGGCCTGAGCTTGGTCCAGCTGCCCAGGCAGGGCTGGAGGGGAAGGTACCGCCCCTGGGCTGTGCCTGTGAATGCTCCCGAACTGTTCGGTTTCTAGGGGTGGCGTTTTGGGGCAGCCCTGACTGGCTTGGGGCCAGGAGCCATTTCCCAGGGTGAAGTTCCCTTTGCCAGCCACTGAGCTCCCCCAGGGGCCCTCACGTGCATGGTTCTACCCAGCCCCCCATCCCTGCGGGAGTCGCGGCCCCTCCCGTGTGGCGCCCTGGTGCTGTTGGAGACCGTGATTTCCCCCCCATGCCCGAGCAGGGAGCTTTGCTGCTGCTCCTCCCCAGGCCGGTCAGGCTCCTGGGGTGACGTGGCTGGTTCTGCTCCCTGCAGATCGAGGCAACGATAACTGGCTGATCAAGTACGACTGCCCCCTGGACAGCACGAGTGTGCGGGTGAGTGTGGGGAGGGGGCTGGGCAGGGGCTGGGCAGGGCATGCGTAAGTCACTTGCCTGTCGGGCAGCAGAGGCGGGTTCTGAATGCGCTGAGGTTCTGGGTGTTCTCCCCAGTGGCGGGGAGTTCCCCAGCCCCGCCCCATGGACGGTTCCCACAAGCCCCCCCCCTTGTGGCGGGTGGCAGTGTGATTTACGTGGAGCGAGGCTCTTAGGAGCCAGGGCCCGTTCCGTGGGGGTATTGGCCCAGGGACGCAGACGGTGAGCTGGGCTCTGTTTTGGTGCCGCGTGGCAGGCTGGGGACATGTGCTTGTGACGGTGTTGCTAGGTAGACTTGCCATCCCCACCACAGCAGTGCGACATGGGGGGTCAAGCTGTGGGTCTCAGCCTCCCAGCGGGGTGAGGGCCCCCAGCCCTTCTGCGGGGCCCCAAAGGCTGTGTGGTCCCAGCTGCAGGTGGTATTGGCCAATTCTTGGCACTCTAAGCAGGAGGGGCGCTGGGAGCTGGAAGGGACCATTGTGGGCATCTCCTCTGACCTCCTGTGTAACACAGGGCAGAGACCTGCCCCACAATAATTCCATCCTGTCTGGATTTAACAGTGGCCGGTGATGGAGAAGCCACCCCAAGCCTGGGAAGTCCTTCCAGCGGTTAACGTACACCTCATTTCCAGCCTCTATCTGTGTAGCTTCAACGTCCAGCCACTGGATTGAGTGAGACCTTCCTCTGCTAGCCTGCAGAGCCTCTGTTCCCCTTGTAGGTGCTGACAGACGGGATCAAACCACCCCTTAGCCTTCTCCTTGTGAAGCTAAATAGATCGAGCTCCTTGAGTCTGTCATTGTCAGGCAGGTTTTCTAATCCTTTAATCATTCCCCTGGCTCTTCTCTGACCCCTCCAATTTACCCACATCCTTCTTGACTTTGTGGGCACCCGAACTGGACACAGGATCCCAGCAGCGGTCGCACCGGTGCCAAATCCAGAGGTAAAATAACCTCTCTGCTCCTTCTCACGTCCTCTGTTTATGCAGCCCAGGATCGCATTTGCTCTTTTGGCCGCAGCGTCACACTGGTATGTTAAAAAATGTGTGTGTGTGGGGTGGGTGGGGGGGGATTAAAAATAGATTGAATGGAAGAAAGGGGAAATTTGGTAGAAATAAACATTCTTCAGAAGTTGGGAATAGTAGAAAATTTGATAAGGGAAGTCCAGGGAGACACAGAGAAATCCATGGCCAGCGGAGTGAGGGACAATAAGGAGGAGCCTGGCAATGGTATTGGTCCATTGACAGATGGAAATGGTCGTAGAATGATCAGTGATAATGCAGAAAAGGCAGAAATGTTCAATAAACATTAATGTTCTCTTTTGTGGGCAAAAAACAAATAATATCTCATCGTATGGAGACGATGCTATTTCAATTCCCCTCATATCTCTGGAGGGTGTTAAACAGATGCTAGTAAAGTTAGTCATTTTTAAATAAGCAAGTCCAGGTAACTTGCATTCAAGAGTTTAAAAAGAGCTGCCCGAGGAACTCGCTGGGCCATTAATGTTGATTTTTCAATACGTTATGGAGCACTGGGGGATTTCCAGAAGACTGGAAGAAAGCTAATGTTGTACCATTTTTAGACAGGGTAAACAGGATGACCTGGGTAATTATATGCCCGACAGGGATCCTGGGCAAGATAATGGAGTGGCTAATGTGGGACTCAGTTACTAAAGAACTAAAGGAGGGTAATGAAATTAAAGCAAATGAGCACAGATTTATGGAAAATAGAGCCTGTCAAATTGGATATATTTGATGAGATTATAAATTAGGTTGATAAAGGTCATAGTGCTGATGAAACAGACTTAGACTTCTGTAAGGTATTTGACTTGGGACTGTAAACACTGGGTAACTGATAATTCCCCATTCACAGTGACATTTTGAGACCTATCAGTGAGTAGGTCTGTTTCCAGTGAGGTCCTGTAGGGATCAGTTCTTGGCCCTACACAAAGTAAGTTTTATCAATGACCAGGAAGAAAACATAAAATCATCCCTGATAAAGTTTGCAGATGACCCAAATTTGGGGGAGTGGTAAATAGCAAAGAGGACAGGTTACAGAGCGTGACCTGCATCGCTTGGTAAACGGGGCACAAGTAAACAATATGCATTTATGTGGCTAAATGCCAATGTACACATCTACGAACAAAGACTGCAGGTCACGCTTGCAGGCCAGGGGACTCTGTCCCGGGAAGATTCCTAACTTCTGATTTATACTCATTACTATTGACTCCCCTGTCTCCCATTTGTGTGTATTATCTCGTTATTTGTTATAGTTGCTGTCACTTCCCCCCTAAACCAGGTCAGTTTTGTTTAACCAGAGCAGCCCTCTTTCTCGATTGTGGCTTTTGGGGCATCTAGTGAAGTGTTCTTACATGATTCCCAATCATCATTCACATTGGTCTCATTAAACTCTCCCTCCCAGCTGATTTGGCTCATCGTTTTTAAGCTTTGTGAAATTGGCCCTGTTAAAGCCCCAAGTATCTATACCACTGGTCTGGGCTTCTTTCTGCTTCCACGCTAGAAGTGTGATCAGTCACGATCACTTGTACCAAAGCTCCCATTAACGTCTAGTTGTGTGGTCAGTTCCGCCTTAGCTGTAGGACAAGGTCTAATAGAGAACTCTCCCGGGTTGGCTGCAGCACGTTGAGTTAGGAAACTGTCATTTATAATGGTTCGAAATTCCCAGGATGTCTGAGCTGTCAGCAGGAGACCTCTGGCGCACGTCACTCAAGTCGCAGTCCCCCCAGTTATGTAGCTTTTTCCTACGTTAGACAGGTGTGTAAGGAGCTGGCCCTCCCGTTCCCTCATGTGATTTGAGGGTCTGTAGCAGCCATCAGCTAATACCCCATCTTGTGCCTTATCTGCCGGGACATTGATACATAAACATTCAGGATCGGTGACTGTGAAACGGGTAATGCTGTTTTTGACAGTGTCTCTCTTCCCCCCCCCCCCCACTCGATCCTTCCTAAATAGGTTATAACCATCGATTTCAGTGTCCCAATCATGCAGCAGGGTTCAGTTAATACTGACAATATTTAATGTATTATAATAAACGAGCAATTCCGATTCCTGTTTGTTCCCCAGGCTCCTAACCTTTGTGTAAAGGCAATTTAAGGATTTCTTCTCCATGTCCTTTGGCTCTTTAATTCTCTTCTCAACCTCTCCATTTGGTGCTGAGTGCTCAGGTCTGCCCTCTTTTTGTACCCAGCTCTTTTGCTATTTAAGCCCCTCCTGGCTACACTGTCCCCAAGGAGACTGGTCCCCTTCTGCTGAGGTGGAGCCATCTAAAATACATAGCCCCTTCTCCCATCAGAAGGTGGGCCAATGTCCCACAATACCAAACCCCTCCACCACTTACCTAGCCAGGGGTTCACTTCCCGAAGCTTCTGCCTTCCTTCGCTCGTGGGACAGGAAGGATCCCAGAGAAGATCTCTTGGACTTTCTTCAGCATGCTTCTGAGTCCCCTGAAGTCCTGTGCTCTGAGAACCTGCAATGTGGAGTCAGGTGCCAGCATGAGTGATCACCACTGGGTCCTGGCCCACAGCTTCCGACGGCTATCCGATCTCCGTGACCTCTCCTGCCTTGGTTCTGGGAAGGCAACGCGTCCTCCCATTCTCTGCCTGTCCTTTGCAAAATGTTCTTTAGATTCTTCTGAGTCCTGACTTCCCCCCCACAAGGATCGTCCCTCTTCCTTGGACAGTTGGAGAACTCTTTGCAGGCGAGCTTGATTTTCGTACAGATTGGGCTGAGCTGCCATCCACGTGTCCCATACAGCTCTCCGTTCCCCGGCACCTTGAGAGGGATTGTTCAGTTTCCATGTGGAGGACCTGGTATCCATTCAGAATTTCCAGCTGTTCGGCATTCCTCCTGGTCCTCTTCTCTGGTGGCCACCGCCTGTCCTCCTCCTCTATCTCCAGCCCTGCAGCACGCTCCCGTGACCTGGTGCTGCCAGGCCTCCTCTCGGGTTCCTTGGTGGCCAGCTTCATTCGTCCTTGAACCTGGGGGACTGGGGTTTTCTGAATCTGGCTGGCTAGGAGTTCCTCAGCCTCTCCGATTCTCAGGGAGCATCTCAACTTGCCCCTCCAATCCACAAATCTTCTCTTCTAGCACAGCCACCACCTGGCCCTTCCTGCCCAGACACTCCCTTCTGGCTCCAGGCCCGGAAGAGAACCAGGCACGGCCGTTGCATGCTCCATCGCTGGCCATCCTGACACACGCCTGGTGCTGCACCTGGACGTCCTCCCTTCTCCCCCCTGTTCGCTGCCGCTGTCCATCGCTCTCCGCTCAGCTGCACCCCTCACTGCCAGGCAGCGACTCACCCCTTGGTGAGCTGGGCTGCTCACATCATGCCGTGAGGCCGTCTGGCTCAGCCAGAGGTCGGGGTCTCCGCCAGGAGCGGGCGGGCGAGGTTCTGGGGCCTGCGATGTGCAGCAGGTCAGACCAGATGATCACAATGGTCCCTTCTGGCCTTGACGTCTCTGATCAAAGCGCCATGGGCCAGAGCCTCGGGGCCTGCAGCAAGACCCCCTGCTTCCTCCGGGGACACGGCCCTGCTGCACAGAGAACACCCCAGCAGACTGGACGCACCATGGCCTGGCACTTCCAAGCACCGTTGGCAGCTCCGCCCTCCGAAAGCCCCCCGTTCGCTGCAGGGCAGTGGGGTCCTGTCCATGCCCGGTTTCCTACCATGCAGACCTTTCAGGGAGGGGGGAGTGCCTCTCGGCCAGTCCCCTGAGGCTGCAGCCCCCCAGCCTGGGTCCCCATCCCACAAGAAAGGCTCAGCTCCTCCAGGAAATGTACACCCCTAAATTGGAGTGAGACCATCCACCTTGGCATGTCGCTGGTCCTAATGCCAGCCCTGAGCCCTCAGTGCAGTGCACTGGCTCCCCTGTGCCCATCCCCCTGTGCCCAGGGCACTGCCAGCCCTGAGCCCTCGGTGCAGTGCACTGGCTCCCGTGCGCCTGCCCCCCCGGGCCCAGGGCACTGCCCCCCCCCCCCCCGAGCTGTCGGTGCAGTGCACTGGCTCCTGTGCACCTGCCCCCCCCCCCAGGGCACTGCCCCCCTGAGCCCTCGGTGCAGTGCACTGGCTCCTGTGCGCCTGCCCCCCCTGGGCCCAGGGCACTGCCCCCCCCCCCCGAGCCCTCAGTGCAGTGCACTGGCTCCCATGTGCCCATCCCCCTGTGCCCAGGGCACTGCCCCCCCCGAGCCCTTGGTGAGTGCCCTGGCTCCCATGTGCCCATCCCCTTGTGCCCAGGGCAGATGTTAGCAGTGGGGGGCGTCGGATGAGAGCGGAGGTGCCAGGCGGCAGGGGAAGTGCCCGGGGCAGGGACCGGGCCGCATGGTGGTGCCAGGGGTGAGTGCTGGGCTCTGGCTCCCCTGCCCCTGGTGACTCCTGGTTGATCTGTTTCCCCTCCAGGACTCCGAGTGGGTGGTGGTGAAGGAGCCCATCATCCGACTGGCTGCCATAGACAACGGCTTGGCTTTCCCCCTGAAGCACCCCGACTCCTGGAGAGCATGTAGGTCCCTCTGCCGCGCTCCTGCTCACCAGGCGGGGGGGCAGCCGGGTGCTTTGACAACTCACCTTATGCTGGCAACCCGCAGGGCTAGGCCCGCAGCCCCGCCAGGCACCATGTGGCCTGGGCTTACGCTGCACTTGCTGGTGCTGGGGCTGAGCTCCCAGAAGCAGCAGGGGTGGCCTCAGTTTCCCCCTGGGCGCTGGGAGATAGTTCAAGGGGTGGGAGGGCTCCTGCCAGCACCCCAACGGGTGGAGCTGTCCCCAGAGCACCAGGCTACTGCCCGCCGTGCCCTCCTTTTGTGGCCCAGGGCTGTGCCCATGGCTCTGACCTCGGCTCCGGTTCTTCCCCCCCAGACCCCTTCTACTGGGCATGGCTGCCCCAGGCCAAAGTCCCCTTCTCGCAGGAGATCAAAGACCTGATCCTCCCAAAGGTTTCTGACCCCAACTTCGTCAAAGACCTGGAGGAGGATCTGTACGAACTCTTCAAGGTCAGGTGGGGGGCTGGGGGGGAGGTAGGTCTGTCATGTTGATGGGTTGGGCTGGCCTGGGTGGTGCAGTGAGACCCTTTCAGAGTGGGGGAGGGAGGGGGGTTCAGCCTGCATGGGGTGGGTTTTGCTGCATCCTGCTAGCACCTGCTTGGGGCTTTTGGGGGAGCAGAAATCCCAGGCAGCAGCTGCTGTCAGGGCAGGGGTCCCGTTGCCTGGGGTGGGATCTTGCTCCCTTGGGGAGGGAGGTTGGGGGGGTCCCGCTGCCAGGGCCAGGGGTCCCGCTGCCTGGGGGGGCTGTCTCACTGCCTGGGTGCGGGAGTGGGGGTGTCTTGCTGCTGGGGCCTGGGGTCCCTCTGCCTGTGGGGGGTGTGTGTCTCACTGCCGGGGGGTGGGGGTTCTCACTGCCTGCCCCTCACTGCCATTTCTCTTGCAGAAGGACCCTGGCTTCGACCGGGGGCAGTTCCACAAGCAGATCGCTGTCCTGAGGGGCCAGGTATGCTGGGAAGGCCCCTCTTGGTGGGGCAGGGGCAATGGCTCCCCCTCGCCCTGTGGGACACTGGCCCAGTGCCCCTCAAGGGCGACAGGGGCCCAGGCAGCTCCCTGGTCTGCTGCGGAGCCTGGGGCGGGGGTCCTGGCCTCAGCATCCCTTCTGCTCTGTTGCCTAGATCCTGAACCTGACGCAGGCCCTGAAGGACGGGAAGAGCCCCCTGCACCTGGTGCAGATGCCGCCGGTGATCGTGGAGACGGCGCGCTCCCACCAGCGCAGCGCCAGCGAGTCCTACACACAGAGCTTCCAGAGCCGCAAGCCCTTCTTCTCCTGGTGGTAGCCGGGCGCCGGGCCCCCCAGGGCTGGCTAGAGCCGGGCTGGCCTGCTCCTGTCTGCGGCCGTGCCCCCCGCGGCCAGGACTCTACGCTCTGGGGGAACTGACAGCTGAACTCTGCCCGGGCAGAGCCCTGGATTTCCCCTTGCTGTGGGGCTTGGACACAGCTTGGCAAACCGCTCCGCGGGAGTCCTCAGTGCGGCCACTGGGTGGAGCCGGGGCCTGCCTCCTGCGTGCGGTTCTGAGCCAGTCTGGGATCCGCCCGGCAGCCTCGCCTCACCCTCAGGACCCCCGGCTGCTCGCTGGCTGCAGGGCCATAAAGGCAGCCAGTGTCAGCTGGAAGAGGCCATGCTGGGCTGCCCCCCGCCCCCTTCCAGTGGCTATTTGGAGCTGGTGTCCCTGGAGAGGAGGCCCAGCACGTGCCCAGGGCTGACTGGCAGCAGGCCTGGGGGTGCCCCAAACGGCTGCACTATGGGGTGTTTGTAGGTGCTCTTTCTAGAGCAGGGGAGGGAGACTGCGGATCCCAAGGAAGCTCTTGGCACAGCAGTGATGCATGCTGGGACCTAGCCCCCCTTCATAGGAAAGCTGAGGGCTCTGGCATGGGAGCTGCTTGTCCCCCTCCCCCACTGGGCACAGGGTGATCTGTCCTGGGTTAGCTGGCTTGGCATTGTTCCACCCTCTCCCCTGCCCTCAGGCTGCTGGGCAGGCCCCCTCGCTGCTCCACAGGCCTTGGGTGCATGTGAGGGCAGCCTGGCTTCACTTCTCAAGGGAGCCACACCAGCCCTTCCCAGCCAGGGGAGAGCCCAGCCTGTCCTGGGGGCATGGGGGGGCTGGTGCCTACTGGGTGAGCTATGGCTGCTGGGAATGGGTCTGGCTCCCTGGTCTGTGTGGCTCCCCCTTGCCCGGGGCAGTGCTGGGCACTGTACAGCTAGCTGCTGCTGCTCCTTCGAGGCTCCCTGTGGCCTGCCCCAAGGCCCCGGGGGTGGCCTAGCACTAGCACAGGGGCTTAGGCTGTGCTGTCCTGCTTGGGGCAGGGGGGTTGTGCACGTTCCCCCTCCATGAACGGAGGGGTGGCGGGAGCCAGGCTCTGGGGCAGGGCTGGGCTGCAGGACGTGGGGCCCTGTGTGCTGGAGCTGGCCAGGGGCTTCATGGGCTGTGGCCGCTGCTCGCGCTGGAGGGGGGATTCCATCTTTCTGGCTGCTGCCCCCGCCCCGCAATGTATCGTTCTCATGCACTGTAGAAATGTATGTAATGTATTTAAAGCCCTGTACCAGCTGAGTCAGACCTGCCGTGCCATGTGGGGCTGTGGGGGTGGGGGGAGGCGACCCCTGCCCCAGCTGGGGTGGGAGAGCCCCTCTGCCTGTGGGTGCCACTTGCGGCCATCTGCCCCCGAGGGCTATGACGTGGCACTTGTCAGGCGTGGCACTTGTCAGGCAGGGCCCATGGCCTAGCACTGCCCGGCACTGATCCAGCCCGGGCTGGGGGTGCTGCCCTTGCTCTAATGCCCCATGGAGCTACGCTCCTGGGCCCCAACCCAGCTGCAGGAGTGGGGGGAGCAGCTGAGGCCAGGCTGGAGCGAGGGGCAGCGGCTGGGGGCTGTGCCCAGCACAGCTGCTGCGGTTAAACAGGCCCGTGGCCCTGGTGTAGCTGAGCTGCTTGCCATGGGCACTGGGCAAAGCTGCCCTAGCTGTGAGGAATGCCCTGCAGAGATGGGCATTGAGGGGTGCTGGCAGATGTGGGCATGCTGCTTTCTGGCTGAGGCTAGAGCACCATCTGTCAGGGCCTGTGTAAAGTGACCCCCCCCCGCCCCTCGCCCTTTAGCAGGCTGGAGGGGGTGGGGAGCTGGTGGGAAGGGGTCGGGGAAGGGCCAGAGCAGTGTCCTCTACTGCCCAGCCACAGAGCATGTGCCAAGAGGTGGGGGGAAACCCGTGAGCCCCCTGCTGAATCGGCTGCCAGGCGGGCTGACCCCCCCCACCCCCCGCTGTACTTCCAGTGTCTCCCAGCCAGCTCTTGCCTCCAGCCAGGTGCATCCTAAGGGGGGCTTGCCGCAGCCGCCAGCCCCAGGGGAGTGTCTCAGTGCACTGGGCTGAGCGGATACCGCTGCCCCCCCTTCCTGGAACAGTGCCCCGGCCTCAGAACAGCCCGGGTTTACACCCCACCTGCCCGGCTGAGCACCCCGCTGGGCTGCTGTAGGGAGCTGCCAGGGCTGGGCCCAGCTGCCCTGAGGGCCAGAGCGAACCGCCCCTGCAGCGCCCTCCCCGCTCTGCCCAGGCCAGGCCTGCAGTCAGTCCTGGCAGACCAGGAGGCACAGCCGGGTCACTGCTCAGGCTTTTATTACATGGTCCGGCCAGCTGAATTCAACAAGCAGCGTTTGCCTTGGGCTGAGGCTGCCCCGAGCAGGATGGAGCTCACCCCCCTAGGACTTGGACCCCAGGCTGCTGGGCACCCCAGAAAGCCAGCTCTGGTGTTGAGTGATGGCATGTACCCCCAGCTGGCGGGGGGGGGCTGCCTGCTTGTGGGTCACTCCGCTCCCCATTTGGCCTCCAGTCCAGCCGCCAGCACAGGGCTCAGCACCACTCAGGTCCCGGAGGCCCTGGCCCCACAGCAAAGGGCCTTCAGGGCAGGTTAGTGTTGGATGGGGGGTGGCTGCAGCTGTCCTCTGCTGGCTGGTCCCCACAGTGATGGGTGGCCCATTCCCCCCAGGGACCCCTCACACTGCTCCCCTCTCCCTTCACCCGGGGGGGGGGGGGGAGGGGGGGGGGAATCTGCAGCTGCTTGGCCCAGCTCTAGCCAGTGGAGACAGAATCCCCCACCTGCATCTCTGCTAGTTTGTGGGGCTGAGCCTGGCCAGGCAGCCAGGAGTTCCCAGCTGCCCTCCTCACTGCTGGAGCTGGTGCAGGTACCCTGTGGGGCCAGACCCCCTCTTCCTCCGCCTGGTCCTTGGACCTTTCCGGCCAGGGCGCTGCCTGGGCCCCTCCAGGCTCGGGCTGCTGCCAGGGTCTGCGCTGGGGGAGCTGCAGTCCTCTAGCCTGTAGGGGAACAAACAGGGGCAGTGTGAGGGGCAGGGGATGCCTGGCCAGGAACAGAGGGGGCATCCCTGCCCCAGAGGCTGCTTTGGGCTCCAGGTGAGAGGGTGGCGCTGGAACTGCCACAGAGGCAGCTAGCCCAGCCTGCCTGGGGGCAAAGGAGCTCCTTAGCCTAGGCTGCCCCTTCCAGTCACGGCCTCCCCATGGCCCCGCTGCATGGGGGCTCCCCTCCTGGGCCAGGGCCGGGTTTGGAGTCTGTTAGGCGCCCACCCCCGGTGCTGTGTGGGGGGAGAGGCGGTAGGTCCAAGGGGCCCTGGCACTGGGATGGTCTTTAGTGCCTGGGGGTAGCTCTTTCAGTCTACCCTGAATCACACAGGCCAGGCACACCCCACCAGGGCCTGTGGGTTACCTCCCACTGCACCCCTTCTCCCCAGAGCCCCCTCCCCACAGGGGGCTGTGCTGCTCCCCAGGCCTGGCCCAGGGCCCAGCCTGTACCTGGGGTCGCTGCTGTCCTGAGCTGCTGGGCTCGGCTGGGGTGGCCGCCGCCTCTGCCTGCTCCTGAGCTGGCGCAGGGCTTGGGCCCTCCGCCCGCCCGCGTACTCCCAGACCAGCTGGGCCCGCTCCGCGGCCCACTCATCCCCGCTGCTCCTGAACAGGCTCCGCAGCTGCAGCAGCCCCACGTCCTGGAAGATGTTGGCAGAGGCTCTTTTCCGGGCCCGGGCCTCAGGCGCCGGGCACTGCAGGGGGTCGCATGCCACGGAGGCTGGGGTGCCCATGGGTCTACCCCGCGGGGCCGGAGGAGAAGCTGTGGGGAGGAAGGGAACAGGATGAGGCTGCAAGGAGGGACTGGGCTCCCCACGCCCTCCGTCAGCCCATGGGGCCCCCCTGCTCCCCGCTCCTCAGCGGACTCCTCCGCCGACAGGGGACGGGAGGCGCCTCTGGGTGCAGCCGCTGGGATGTTGCAACCTGCACCTATGACAGCTGCCCGGTGGCACTAGCCAGGCGCCCAAGGCCAGCTGGGGAAGAGAGGAGGGATACTCCCCCGCCTGGCTGAGCTGCCTTTCCAGGGCCCAGGGGGGTCCCGGCTCTTTCCTGATTATCTGCCCATTGCCTGAGCGGGGCTGGACCGGAGCCAGCGTCCCTGGACACACTCGCCCCGTGCCAGGCCCAGCAAGGCGTGGGGCCGCTGCCCTCTCCCGTGGGCCGTGGGGGTCGCGCTCCGATGGCCGGCGGCACTGGGCTCTCTGGGTGTGTCTCCACGGCTGGCTGGCTCAGGGGCTGTTGAATCGGGGTCACGCCCGGCTGGGGCCTGGGCTGTAGGACCCTGTGGGGTGGGAGGATCCCAGAGCTCCAGCCCCAAGGTCTAGGGGGCAGGGACCAGCCGCCGAGCCAGGCAGGGGGGTTAACGGCAGTGTAGACGCCCCAGCCGGGGAGGGAGCCGGCCCCGGCCGCACGCAGCGGCCGCAGTCTGGGCTCCAGCCGGGCTGGACGGAACCGGCTGCCGAGGGGCCCCCGCAGGGAACGGGGCGGCCCCGGGCCCGGCTACCTGCGCACCGGAGTCGCGGCGGCTCCGCGGCTGGCCCGGGGCTCTGGGGTCCGGCCCGATCCCGCCCCCCCCGCCAGCCAATCAGCGGCCGCTGCCAACCGCGTCCCGCCTCCCCGAGCCGAACGCGGAGACACCGGCTGCCCAATCAGGCCCCGCAGAGGGGGAAGGGGCGGGGCCTGGCGCGTCTCGGGGAAACACGTGGCACCCACTGACGTCAATGGGCAAGCGGTGACCAGCTGCTGACGGGGGTCCGGCGCTGCGGGAGGGGGGAGCGGGGCCCGCCCAGTCCCGGAGCCTGCAGCCGGTCGGGCCCCGCCCCCAGGATCCCGCTCGGGGCCCCGCCCAGTCCCGGATCGGGCCCCGCCCCCAGGGTCCCGCTCGGGGGCCCCGCCCAGTCCCGGAGCCTGCAGCCGGTCGGGCCCCGCCCCCAGGGTCCCGCTCGGGGCCCCGCCCAGTCCCGGATCGGGCCCCGCCCCCAGGGTCCCGCTCGGGGGCCCCGCCCAGTCCCGGAGCCGGCAGCCGGTCGGGCCCCGCACCCAGGATCCCGCTCGGGGCCCCGCCCAGTCCCGGATCGGGCCCCGCCCCCAGGGTCCCGCTCGGGGGCCCCGCCCAGTCCCGGAGCCGGCAGCCGGTCGGGCCCCGCCCCCAGGATCCCGCTCGGGGCCCCGCCCAGTCCCGGATCGGGCCCCGCCCCCAGGATCCCGCTCGGGGGCCCCGCCCAGTCCCGGAGCCGGCAGCCGGTCGGGCCCCGCACCCAGGATCCCGCTCGGGGGCCCCGCCCAGTCCCGGATCGGGCCCCGCCCCCAGGATCCCGCTCGGGGGCCCCGCCCAGTCCCGGAGCCGGCAGCCGGTCGGGCCCCGCCCCCAGGATCCCGCTCGGGGGCCCCGCCCAGTCCCGGATCGGGCCCCGCCCCCAGGATCCCGCTCGGGGGCCCCGCCCAGTCCCGGGAGCCTCCAGCCGGTCGGGCCCCGCCCCCAGGATCCCGCTCGGGGCCCCGCCCAGTCCCGGAGCCGGCAGCCGGTCGGGCCCCGCCCCCAGGATCCCGCTCGGGGGCCCCGCCCAGTCCCGGATCGGGCCCCGCCCCCAGGGTCCCGCTCGGGGGCCCCGCCCAGTCCCGGAGCCGGCAGCCGTTCGGGCCCCGCCCCCAGGATCCCGCTCGGGGGCCCCGCCCAGTCCCGGATCGGGCCCCGCCCCCAGGGTCCCGCTCGGGGGCCCCGCCCAGTCCCGGAGCCTGCAGCCGGTCGGGCGCCGCCCCCAGGGTCCCGCTCGGGGCCCCGCCCAGCCCCCGGAGCCTGACCCAATCCATAGGGCTCCGGCTGTAACTCCTTGTGCGGGTGCGCAGGACTTTTTCCCCGTGAAAGAGCCCGACCCAGTCACATCCTCATTCTCTATGTAGTGACAATCAGGAAAACCAGACGGCTCCGCTGCGCAGACCGTGCTCCCCACTCCCAGTAAGAGCCGTCGGGATCGGGTCCATCTGGGGGACTCCAGTCCCTGCCCGGTGTCACTGGCAGAGGGTGGAGGTCTGGCAGCTCTGATCTGGGGGCTGGTCCTGGAGTTGGTTCCCAAAGAACTTCCCGTCGGACCCCAGTTTACATAAGAAACTTGAGTTCTTTGTAGCTGTGCCTTAGCCAGGCATTATACCACCATCTGACTAACCGATCCTAACAGTGTAACAACATTTGTTAACCATCCTACCCCACCACCTTAACTGACACCTAGCAAAATTATATAACAGACAGAAACAATCACAGAACAGACACAGATCATGCAGATTAACAGGGAAGTGGGGGCCATGACGAGGACCAAAGAACTGAGGATTTCCCAACCACAACTACTGTTTTAATGTCATTAAGATGGAATGTGGGGATGGGACGTCCTGCTTCTCAGCCAATGGCGGCTGCTCTTTCAATCTGGCTGCAGACGAAGGCCTTATCCTTACAGCTCCCTCCCTCTGTGGGTCCATGTGGCTAGTGCTGGGGACTTCGGAGGCTTCCTGCACCTGGTATCCCAGGTCCTTCACAGGGGTCACCCTGCCCCTCACCAGGGCGACTGAGCAGCCGCCGGTGCGCTCACGGCTGCACAGACAGAAAGGCCCCCACCCCCAGGCACCTCTGCCCCTGCCGCAGTCTAGGTCAGACACGCCGCACCAGGAGCTGCTGGAGCCCTGCACTGGGGGATCTTCCCTACAGACCCTTCAGAAGGAGGAAGGTGATTCTAACAATAACCTGCAGCTTTTGAACCTGGGACCTTCAGATCAGTAGCACAACCGCTGCCACTTGAACTAAAGGAGTAACCTCGTTTGCTGCCGCCAGTAGTAGGCTGCTATCCACCAGTGGCCCAGCCACTAGAGCAGGAGGTGACACATTTTGCCAGCATCACCCGAGGCTGCCTGGAGCCTGGGGAGAGGTGCTGAGCCGGGGCAGTGCACAGAGGGGCTGGCTCCCTTGCAATATGAGAAGCAAGCAGTGTTGTTCAAGGGCCGCAGATGAACACAGCACGGGAGGAAATGGGCTTATCGGCCTCCCTGCGGAACAGAAGAAATGCTTCGATGACGGGCCGGGCGGAATCCTCTCCCGTTCCTGGCGCAGAGTGAGCCCGAAGAAAGCAGGCTGCGCCCGCCGGGGCACTTGGTGGGAGGATGCTCAGGAAGGACAGCGATCCATCCAGCAGCAAGGATCCTGCAGTGCAGGGGATTTCCTCAGCGCTGGCCAGTTGGGTGGGGCGGGGGGTGTAGGTGGCTCATGTTCCACACAGATGTTGTGGGGCTGGGAGAGGGGCGCTCGCTGACCTGTGGATGACCCTATGCCTGGAGGATGGGGGCGGGCAGGCTCTGACATCCCACCCCCTCCAGCTCAGCACTGCCTGTCACACACCAGAGGAATCCTGTCAAGGCCCAGACCTGCCCCTCAGCGTCTGTCTGCAGACGGAAGGAGCCTCCCAGCCCAGGAGCTAGCAGGGCTGGTGCATGGAGTCTTGGAGGCCATGGGCCTGCTCATGTGGGCCTGTGTGAACCTTTGGGGTTCAGCCCCCAAGGGACTGGTGACAGGCTGGAGCATAGACCCGGCCCTGTGGATCCCTGGCAGTGCCCACCGGGGGACACTCTGCCAACACTGCCAGCTGCAGGCAACACAAGTGCTCCCCACCGGGCTCCTTCCCTCTGCAGGCCAGCAGTTCACACGCCCCATCGTGTCCCACTGGTGCACCCTGCATGGAAGCCGCACACCACAGCTCACTGGCTTCTCCGCAGCACACTCCCGGTTCTATCGGCAAACCGAACGGACGTCGATTTAGCAGAGCTCGAGTTGAGGATTCAAAGGCAAGTCCAAGGATTTAGAGACAGGCTACAGATAAAAGACAAACACGCCAGGCAGCCCCGAGCCTGCGCTCATTAACGAGTCCTCAGGCACTAGCAGGAAGCGGTAAGCAGACTGCGGTGGGCTGGGTTTTGCTTACCCAAGGAAAGAGGACCCAGTCCTTCGCCGCGCTGGCTTGTGGCTGGGCGTAGGGCTGGGCTCACTGCCGCAGGCTGCAGCGAAGGGGTGAGATATTTGTGAGTACATGGGAGTGATGGGTGAGTTCAACATCCTCATGCTTCAGGGCAATGGAAATCAGCAGCTGGGGTCAGGAAGGCCTGTCCTTGCCTCACACTCTCCTGTGAAGTAGCTGGACAGTGAGGCACAGTAGAGAGACAAGGAGGGGGGGCGGGAGAGAATACCTTTTCCTGGACCAACTTCTGCTGGTGAGAGAGACGCGCGTTCCCCGAGGAAGAGCCCCATGTCACTGGAAAGCCTGTCTCTCACCCACCGAAATCAGTGCAATAAAAGATATGACGTCACCCACCCTGTCTCTCCCATGTCCTGAGACCCACGGGGCCACAACCGGGCATTGGGCGGGGGTGGGGGGGGCAGATTTATGCCTTTCTCTAAAGAATCAGGCTTTGGCCACTCAGAGACAAGGCACTGAACTCAGGGACCACGGGTCTGCTCTGACGCAGGGGTGGGACTAGGGATACGAGGCGCAGGGGTGGGGCTGTGGACACCCGATGTGGTGGTGGGGCTGGAGATGCCTAGCGCAGGGGTGGGCCTGGGGACACCCGGCTGGGTTGGAGGTGCCCAGTGGGGCTGGGGATGCCCGGCACTGTGACAGGGCTGGGGACACCCAGTGTGGTGGCGGGGCTGGAGATGCCTGGCTGGGCTGGGGACGCCCGGCGCTGTGACTTGCGACAGTGCTGGGGACGCCCGGTGGGGCTGGGGACGCCTGGTGTTGTGACTTGTGACGGAGCTGGGGACGCCCGGCGTAGTGGCGGGGCTGGAGATACCCAGTGGGGCTGGGGATGTCCAGCACTGTGATGGGGCTGGGGACGCCCCGTGGGGCTGGGGACACCCAGTGTTGTGACGGGGTTGGGGACGCCTGGTGTTGTGACTTGTGATGGAGCTGGGGATGCCCGGCGTGGTGGTGGGGCTGGAGACGCCCGGCTGGGCTGGGGACGCCTGGCTGCGTTGGGGACGCCCGGCGCTGTGACTTGTGACGGAGCTGGGGACGCCCAGCGTGGTGGCAGGGCTGGAGATGCCCGGCTGGGCTGGGGACGCCCGGCTGGAGATGCCCGGTGTGGTGGCGGGGCTGGGGATGCCCGGCTGGGCTGGGGATGCCCGGCGCTGTGATGGAGCTGGGGACGCCCGGCGCTGTGACTAGTGATGGGGCTGGGGAGGCCCGGCGCTGTGACTTGTGATGGAGCTGGGGACGCCCAGCGTGGTGGCGGGGCTGGGGACGTCCGGCTGGGCTGGGGACGCCCGGCTGGGCTGGGGACGCCCGGCGCTGTGACTTGTGACGGAGCTGGAGATGCCCGGTGTGGTGGCGGGGCTGGGGACACCCAGTGTTGTGACAGGGCTGGGGACGCCCGGCGCTGTGACTTGTGACGGAGCTGGGGACGCCCGGTGTGGTGGCGGGGCTGGGGACGCCCGGCTGGAGATGCCCGGCGTGGTGGCGGGGCTGGGGACTCCCGGCTGGAGATGCCCGGTGTGGTGGCGGGGCTGGGGACGCCTGGCGTGGTGGCGGGGCTGGGGACGGCCGGCTGGGCTGGGGACGCCCGGCTGGAGATGCCTGGTGTGGTGGCGGGGCTGGGGACGCCCGGCTGGGGTGGGGACGCCCGGCTGGAGATGCCCGGAGCTGTGACGGAGCTGGGGACGCCCGGCGTGATGGCGGGGCTGGGGACTCCCGGCTGGAGATGCCCGGTGTGGTGGCGGGGCTGGGGATGCCCGGCTGGAGATGCCCGGTTTGGTGGCGGGGCTGGGGACTCCCGGCTGGGGACACCCGGTGTGGTGGCGGGGCTGGGGACGCCCGGCTGGGCTGGGGATGCCCGGCGCTGTGACGGAGCTGGGGACGCCCGGCGTGGTGGTGGGGCTGGGGACACCCAGTGTTGTGACGGGGCTGGGGACGCCCGGCGCTGTGACTTGTGACGGGGCTAGGGACGCCCAGCGTGGTGGCGGGGCTGGAGACACCCGGCTAGGCTGGGGACGCCCGGCTGGAGATGCCCGGCGTGGTGGCGGGGCTGGGGACGCCTGGCTGGGCTGGGGACTCCCGGCTGGGGACGCCCGGTGTGGTGGTGGGGCTGGGGACGCCCGGCTGGAGATGCCCGGTGTGGTGGCGGGGCTGGGGACGCCCGGCTGGAGATGCCCGGTGTGCTGGCGGGGCTGGGGACGCCCGGCTGGAGATGCCCGGTGTGCTGGCAGGGCTGGGGACGCCTGGCTGGGCTGGGGACGCCCAGCGTGGTGGCGGGGCTGCGGACGCCCCGCTGGAGGTGCCCGGTGTGCTGGCAGGGCTGGGGACGCCTGGCTGGGCTGGGGACGCCCAGCGTGGTGGCGGGGCTGGAGACGCCCAGCTGGGCTGGGGACGCCCGGCTGGGCTGGGGACGCCCGGTGTGGTGGCGGGGCTGGGGACGCCTGGCTAGAGATGCCCGGTGTGGTGGCGGGGCTGGGGACGCCCAGCGCTGTGACTTGTGACGGAGCTGGGGACTCCCGGCTGGAGATACCCAGTGGGGCTGGGGATGTCCAGCACTGTGACGGGGCTGGGGATGCCCGGCTGGGCTGGGGACGCCCGGCGCTGTGACTTGTGACGGAGCTGGGGACGCCCGGCGTGGTGGCGGGGCTGCGGACGCCCCGCTGGAGGTGCCCGGTATGGTGGCGGGGCTGGGGACGCCCGGCTGGGCTGGAGACGCCCGGCGCTGTGACTTGTGACGGAGCTGGGGACGCCCAGCGTGGTGGCGGGGCTGGAGACGCCCGGCTGGGCTGGGGACGCCCGGCTGGAGATGCCCGGTGTGGTGGTGGGGCTGGGGACGCCCAGCTGGGCTGGGGACGCCCGGCTGGAGATGCCCGGCGTGGTGGCGGGACTGGGGACTCCCGGCTCCGTGGGCCACAGCTGCCGCTGGGGACACGCAGAGGCGCTTTGGGCTCTAGCCGGAGGCGGCAGCGCCCGGGGCTCTTTCCGCCCCCAGCAGGAGCGAGACGTGCGGGCCGGGCCGGGCCTCTCCCTGCGCCCCCAGCCGGGAGCGCCCCGGGCCCCACGGCAGGGAGGGGCCGGGCCGGGTGACGCGCGGCGGGGCCGGGCCGAGGGCGGGCCCGGGCGCCCGGCGCAGGAAGGACCGTTAGGCGCCAGATGTTTGGCAGCCGAGCGCAGAGGAAGTGGCTGCCGGGACGCGCCGACGGGGAGCGGCCCGAGGCCCCAGCGCTGCCGCCATGCCCCCGCCCGCCGCGCCGCCCGCCGCGCCGCCGCCGCCGCCCGCCCGCGGGCCGCTGAGCCTGCACCGGCCCTTCGTGCGCAGCCCGCTGGCCCCGCTGCGCCTGGGGCAGCTGCTCCTGGGCGCCGCCTGCTGGGCCACGGTGGCGGCCCACAAGTACGAGGGGGCGGCGCACTTCGCGCTCTTCGCCGCCGTGCTGGCCTGGCTGCTGGCCCTGGCGCTGGCCGGCCTCAGCCTGCTGGGGCGCTGGGCGCTGGTGCCGCTGCTGGGCGGCCGCTGGCTGCTGACCAACGCGGCGCACGACCTGCTGCTGGGCGCCGGGCTCTACGCCGCGGCCGCGGGCGTCATGGGCCACAAGGCGGAGCGCAACAGCTACTGCAACCTGCCCGGCTACAGCCAGCCCTGCCTCTACCGCGCCTACCTGGCCGCCGCCGCCTGCGCCGCCCTGGCCGCCGCCCTCCACCTGCTCTCGGGCCTCTACTGCCTGGTGCGCCGCTGCCGGGGCCACCGCGACATCGTCTGAGCGCCGCGGCCCCCGCCGGACAGAGCCCCCTGCAGACAGACAGACAGAGCCCCTGTGCCCCCCGGGACAGACAGACAGAGCCCCTGTGCCCCCCGGGACAGACAGACAGACAGAGCCCCTGTGCCCCCCGCAGACAGACAGACAGAGCCCCTGTGCCCCCCGCAGACAGACAGACAGAGCCCCTGTGCCCCCCGGGACAGACAGACAGAGCCCCTGTGCCCCCCGCAGACAGACAGACAGAGCCCCTGTGCCCCCCGCAGACAGACAGACAGACAGAGCCCCTGTGCCCCCCGCAGACAGACAGACAGAGCCCCTGTGCCCCCCGCAGACAGACAGACAGAGCCCCTGTGCCCCCAGGACAGACAGACAGAGCCCCTGCGCCCCCCGCAGACAGACAGAGCCCCTCTGCTTCCCCCCAGGGACTCTGCGCCCGGGACAGACAGAGCCCTTCTGCCCCCTGCCAGGGACTGATCACCTCCAGGACAGACAGACAGAGCCCCTGTGCCCCCCTCAGACAGACAGAGCCCCTCTGCTTCCCACCAGGGACTCATCGCCCCCGGGACAGACAGACAGAACAACCGAGCTCCCCTAGCCAGTCAGGGACCTGCAGCCTCCAGACACAGGGACATCCCCCTCCCCAGGAGGACAGACAGACAGATGGACGGACACAGGCTATCCTCAGCCAAAGAACCCCAGCCCTGATCGCCCGAAGGTGGGGGCTGCCGGCCCTCGGGCTCCCCCCTTCCGGCTCTGACAGGTGGGTCTCCACTCCCTCCCTCCCCAGGGGTGGCTGAGCACGGGGAGCCTGGGCTGTGGGGCTGGGACAGGAGGGAGCAGGCCCCCATGGCTGTCCGGGGAGGGAAGGGGAGTGCAGGGGCGGCTCTGGCACCCCAGGAGCCCCTCCTAGCACCCACTGCCCAGCCAGGATGAGCTTCCCAGCATCAGCCCCTCCCCAGGCCGGACACACCCAGGGAGAAGCCCTGATCTATGAGAACCGACTGCCCAGAGACCCCCCCAGAGCTCCCCAGAGGGACCCCATGCTGGGCTCTGACACCCCCCCCCCCACGGGCTGAGCCCTCACTCTCCCCTGCCCCCACATGCAGCCCCTGCTCCTGCCCCACCCGCTCGGGGACAGAACTGTGTCCCCAGATGCGGCCCCCTCCGCCCCTAGGCTGGGTGGATGCATGTGGCGGGAAGGGGAGTCCAGTGCCAGCCCAGAGCTACCACCCCTTCCACGGCGTGAGGCCCGGCAGGGCAAAGCCATTGCTCACTGCTGCTGCCCGTTCCCAGCCCTGACTCATGGGTGTGGGGAGAAGGGAGCAGGGGCTGGGCCACGCAAGATGTTCCAGGCCCGGGTATGTCAGGGCAGCCTGAGAGCCCCCTTCAGCTCAGCCCCCTGCTCACGGGTGTCTCTCCCTAGTGCCTTTTTCTTTGCAGGGGCCACGCAGCCCCTGACAAGCTGTTCACAGGGATCGCCACACCTGCCAGGGAAATGTAGCTACCTCTGGGGTGGCGCGCAGCAGTTGTTTAACTGCTGTGCAGCTGGAGAGGACGGGAAGTGAAAGACACTGTGCCCAGCTGAAGTTGCAGGGTGGGACGGATTTGAGGTTGGTGGAATTTAGCCCAATAAGGAAATTCAAGGGAAGGACAGGCAGGTTTCATGACCAAGCAGAGAGGAGACGGCTCCACCTTCGGAAAATCCCCCGCGCAGGGCCCCTCCGGCAGGGCAAGCCAGGCTGATTCCACGGGTGGTGACTCAGGGCCGTGCCCCCAGTCCCCGGGCAGTGGCTGTCCCAAGGCCGTTGTGGGCAGCGCAGAGGAGCCCCCGTGCAAAGGGGCAGCAAGTGCCTTAGATTTTTGACAGACTTCTACCCTGGTGCCATCGATCCCTGCGCTGCTCTTGCTCCCGGAGCTGGGCGGGCGTGACTTGCCGTGGGTGCTGTGAACTGGACGGGCAGAGGGAGCCCAGCGCCGCGAAGGAGGCACAGAGCGATGCGGGAGACGCAGCGTCTGGGGACTGTGCCTTGTGCTAGGAACGCTGCCCCCTCCGCCCCACGTCTGTACCCATCTCTCAGGCCCCTGGTTTTCCGGGGCCTGGTGACCTCACTTGGCGGCGACCTGGTGAAGTGCCTTTCACCCCAGCGACCTCCAGAGCTCTGCGCGAAGGCATGGGGAGCCAGAGCGGGGATCAGCCTGGCCAGTGGCCCCCCCACCCGAGAGCCGACACCTCGGGGAACTGGACCGCCTCCAGCACATCCTGGGAAACCCCCAGCTCTGGCTTCTCTCCAGACTCCTCCTCCAGCCACGAGGCCCCGGGGATGGACTGGCTGTGAGGGCTGGACCGGGGCTGCCAGCCGGGCCCAGAGGAAGTTCCACTTTGGATGGAATCGTGCTGGGAAATTCGGCGTTGGCGGTTGCTCTGAGCCCAGCCCCAGGCTGCTCGGCGCTCTCCAGGCCCCCTGGGGAAGGCTAGTGGCTGCAGGCTCCCCCCGGCCGTGGACACCGGAGAAGCAGCGGCAGGACCCGAGGGCAGGTGGCGCGGCGGAGCTGAGGGAGGGAGTCCAGCCCGGAGGTGAGAGCTCTGTAGTTTCAGGGGCGTGGCACAGACCCGCTGGGCCTGGCGGGGGACGTGGGCTCCCCTGGAATCACTCGTCCGTGTACTGGCACAGAGAAGCCAAGGGCTGGAGGCCCCCAGCGCCCCACATCAGGGGGAGCCCCCACCTGGGAGCAGGGTTGTTCTGGGCCTGTCCCGTCCGGGGGTCTGTGCAGCATCCAGGGCCGGGCCGGTGGGGCTCTGCTCCCCCGCAGACTTTATCCAGGGCCCAGCTCACACTCCCCCCGTGTGCTCTGAGCTGCAGGCTGGGGAGGGAAGGGGCTGCCTGCCTGGGGCCCACAGCATTACACGGGGCTTCGATGCCCCAGGTAGTACAGTCTTGTTGGCCGGGCCCCCCTTAACGTGCCAGGCCCGGGGCTCTGCTTTTCCCAAGGGCGAGCTGCATGGCTCTGAGTCGGTCCTCGGGCTGCAGCGCCCCGGCTGTCCGGGTGGTGCTCCGGAGAGTCCAGATGAGTGCAGACCCCGGGAGATAGCCCCCGCCCCCCACCCCTTGTGCGCACCCTGAACCCTTGTCTGTGAGTTGCATGGGTCGGTTCCGGCTGAAGCAGCGAGGCCTTTCTGAGCTGGGCGTGGGGCCCTGGGCCAGCTCTGGCCAGGTGACTCTACACCTGGATGGGGGGGAGACAACAGAGAACAAAGGGCAAGGATGAGGGGGCCTTCTGACCCCTGGCTGCAGGGTTAACCCTTTGCTGCCTGTTTGGTGTGAGGGCCATGACCCCCACCCCGGGGAGAGCCCGCAGGCAGCACAAAGATTGCACGTGGCCTCTGGCTGTCGTTCTTGGGGTCCTCACCCCATCATTTGTGTCAATGGCAGGTGCCACAACCCACTGACAGCGGGGGCTGGGGGGCAGAGCTGGGGCAGGGGGCAGAGCTGGGGTTTGTGGCTGAGGCCGGGGCCTGGCTGCTCTGCTACTGACTTTGTTTCCCTTGCAGTTTGCTGAGGAACCTGCTCCGTGGCTCCCGTACGCAGGGCCTGGTGCTGAGCTCGCTCCTGGGACCTCCGGGGGCTGCCCTGGGCTGCAGGGACTGGAGGGCTGCAGCCTCTGCGCATGGAGACACCAGCAGCCCCATGCTGCTCTGGGAGAGGACATGGACTGGGCTGACGGGTCCCTGCCCTATACAGCCAGGCTGGCTCCCCGTGTGCCGCGGACGGGCCCGGGGCTGCCTGGTGCCCTCGTGCTCCGGCCGGGCCATGTTGCTCCAGCCCCAATGCACTGGAGAGCTGCGTGCCTCCACCTGCCGCTGTCTCCCTGCCCCGGCTTTCCCCAGGCACGCTCTGCATGCTGCCCTTGCCCCCATCCCTGCCTTGGGGCGATCCCACCCGTCAGCACAGTGCGTGCCACGGGCGCCAGCCAGGCACTGTCCTTCCCACCCTCCCTGCCGCCTGCAGCCGGACTCTGCTCTGCACAGCGGAGCCCTGTGACCTCCAGCACCTCTAGGCTGGAAGCTGCTGCTTCGGAGGAAGCTGGGTGCCCCTCTCGCCCCGATGCCCCTGCCCAGGGAGGGCACTGCCTGTCCTGAGCCCCGAGAAGCAGGAGGCCGCTGGGTGGGCAGGGAGGGGCTCTGTCCCTGGCGTGTTTCCCAGGGCCCTGCCCATGCCACCCCCCCGCTCTGTCTGACTCGTGGGTCTCTGTTGTTTGCTGTGGATTCACCTTTCGAATAAAGGGGCTGCTGGTACGAGCTGGGGCTGTCTGTGTCGGGGCTTAGTGTCTAGGGCCGGCCGTGGGGCCGGGACTGCAGCCCTGGCTGGGGGAGAGTCACACGGGGGGGTGGCTCCGGGCAGGGGCTTCCCAGAAGCCTCAGGCTCATTCCAACCCCTCATCAGAGAGATCTCAGACCTGCCCCACCTCCAGCCCCACAGGGACCCCTCAGCTCCGCCCCTGGGCTGAACATGCCCTGCCCTAGCAAGGGGGCCCTGACTGCCACAGCATGGCCTGGGATTGGGGGCCTGGCCGGGAGCTGGGCTCAGACCAGCGCTGGGGATCCCCAAGACCCCCCCAGCACCCAGCCCAGCTGCAGGAGTCTGCTGGGCGGGGCTGGGGCTAGCAAAGGGGCAGCCCCCTGCAGTCTGAGCTCTGATTCCTCACAGCTGGGCCGTGCGCCCCGGGGGGCTGACAGCCTCACCTCGGCTTCCCCAGCCTATCCCCCGAGCCCTTGCGGCTGCTCCATCAGCAGGGGCCCCTCAGGACACTGCAGCCTGCGTTTGCTTCTGGGGGCCACAGGCTGGGCTCCCCGAGAGCGGGCGTGACTTGCCAAGGGCTCCTGCAGGCCTGGCTTTACGCACCAGCCCCCCCGGGACCCTGTTCCTCGCCCCCAGCAGCAGAGCACACAGGAGGCAAGGGCTCCCTGCCCCCACCCCTGCCCTTCCAGCAGGACCAGAGAGGGGGAGCAGCCTGACACCCCCCGCCCCGGCAGCATGGGGCTATCAGCCCAGGCCAGCGCCACCCCTGCATGTCTCTGTGTGGCTCAGGGGTCTCCTGCCCCCTTAACCAGGCCCCTGCTGCTCCCTGCTCATGGGGAAGGCTGGCCCAGAGGGGCAGGCGGAGGAAGCCCGGGGCCATCCCCACAGGAGCGCGACGCAGTGGGGCGTTACTGAGGGCTCCCGGGCTGGCGGCACGGACAGACGGGCCCCCTTCCCCGCCCCACACGCTGGGACAGCCCATCTCTCCAGTGCCCTGAGCATCTCCAGGGCTTTCCCCGCAGCCCGGCTCAGCTCAGCAGCCCTGCTGTGTGCCTGGGGCCCCAGCTGCAGGGGGTGGCTCCCTCCTGGGGCTGGCCAGGCTGCTGGGGGCCCGGGGGGGCACGGCCCTGTGGTGTTTGCTCTGCCAGGCAGCGAGAACAAGGCTGCAGTGAGGCAGCCGGGGCCTGGCCACGTTCCACAGGCCCAGCGCTTCCTGCCCTGGCTGCTGCTGAATGGGCTCTCTGTGGGCCGGGGCAGAGATGGGGGCGGGGGGCAGGCTGCTGGGAGCTTGGGCACACGCGTGTGCGCGGGGAGGGAGCCAGGCGTGAGGGGGCACTAGGCCTGCGCTGGGCCGGGCATTGGCAGAGCTGGGGGGCGGGGGGGGGAGAGCTGGTGCTGTTCAGCTGGCACTTCACGAGACCCCAACTCACCTGCAGGTGTGCGAGGCCCCAGGGCCCATGTGCACACGTGTGTGTGTGTGTGTGTGTGTGTGTGTGTGTGTGTGTTCACACGTGTGTGCAGGGGGTGCTGCCTGCCAGGAGGTTCTTATAGGGGCAGCATTTTGCCCAGCCCTCCTGTTCTGGGGGCCAGGGTGACGGCAGTGCCAGCAGTGGGATATTGGCCCAATCTAGGGGGGAGGGGAGAAGCTCCAGCCCCCTCCCCCTGTGAGCAGTGGGTCAGTCTGCCTGGCCCCTCCCCCTGTAATGCTGGACCCCATTGGAGCTCCCCCAGGAACGGGGAAGGGATCCTGCTGCTGCCCCCCGCACCTGGGCAGGTGAAGAGCCTTGGGCTGCTGGGGGGCGGGGGGGGGGCACTGGATAATGAATTGCTGGCCTGGGGGGACTCCACTTTAACCAGTGAGGATGCTGGGGGGTGGGGGGAGGAGGGGGCTCTGCTCCTTGCAGCAGCCATGAGAGCCCTGCAGGGGGCAGAGTCCCCCCATCTGTGCATGGGGCGCACTGGGACTGCCCCACATACAGGGGGGGCAGTCTGGGGGTGACCCTGTGGGGACCCCCCCGGCAGGAGACCTGGCTTGGGGCTGCAGGAGAGAAGGGGGTGCTGGTCCCTGGACCAGGGCAAATGGCAGGGGGCGAGTGGTCCGTGGCTCTCGGCTGGGTATCCGGGGAACGGGCCAGCAGAGTGGCTGTGTGTGCCTGGCTACCCCGGGGGGCTGGAGAGCCCGGCACTTTAAACCAATACAAGGGTTTGGCTTTGCCCCTGGGAGAGACTGTTAAAGGGAAGCTGAGGTGGGTGCTGCCAAGGGTGGCCACAGGAGGGCGCCCATGATGGGGGTTCTCTGTAACACCCCACCCCAGGCGGTGGGCCGGAGTCGCTGTCCTCCAGTCCAGGAGGTCACTGGAGGATAGAACCCAGGAGTCCTGGTTCCCAGCCCCCCTGCTCTAACCACTAGACTCCATCCCATCCCAGAGCGGGGGCTGGAATTAAAAAAATTAATCGTGATTAATCGCACTGTTAAACAATAGAATACCAATTGAAATGTATTAAATATTTTTGGATGTTTTTCTACATTTTAAAATATATCGATTTCAATTACAACACAGAATACAAAGTGCACACTTTATATTATTTTTATTACAAATATTTGCACTGTAAAAATAATAAAAGAAACAGTATTTTTCAGTTCACCTCATACAAGTACTGTAGGGCAATCTCTTGATCATGAAAGTGTAACTTACAAATGTCGATTTTTTTTTTGTTACAGAACTGCACTCAAAAACAAAACAATGTAAAACTTTAGAGCCTACTAGTCCACTCAGTCCTGCTTCTTGTTCAGCCAATCGCTAAGAGAAACAAGTTTGTTTACATTGACGGGAGATAACGCTGCCTGCTTCTTATTTACAATGTCACCTGAAAGTGAGAACAGGTGTTCTCATGGCACTTTTGTAGCTGGCATTGCAAGGTATTTACATGCCAGATATGCTAAAAACAATTGTATGCCTCTTCTTGCTTCGGCCACCATTCCGGAGGAGATGCTTCCATGCTGATGATGTTTGGTTAATTAAATTTGTGACTGAACTTGAGGGAGAATTGTTCGTCCCCTGTTCTGTTTTACCCGCATTCTGCATATATTTCATGTTCTAGCAGTCTCGGATGATGACCCAGCACATGTTTGATTTACAAACACTTTCACAGCAGATTTGACAAAACACAAAAGGCACCAATGTGAGATTTCTAAAAATAGCTACAGCACTCCACCCAAGGTTTAAGAATTTGTAGTGCCATCCAAAATCTGAGAGGGAAGAGGCGTGGAGCATGCTTTCAGAAGTCTTAAAAGAGCAACACTCTGATGTGGAAACTACAGAACCGGAACCACCAAAATAGGGGGGAGGGATAGCTCAGTGGTTTGAGCAGTGGCCTGCTAAACCCAGGGTTGTGAGTTCAATCCTTGAGGGGGCCATTTAGGGATCTGGGGCAAAAATTGGGGATTGGTCCTGCTTTGAGTAGGGGGTTGGACTAGATAATCTCCTAAGGTCCCTTCCAACCCTGATATTCTATGATTCTATGAAATAGAAAATCAACCTTCTGCTGGTGGCATCTGACTCATGATGAAAATGAACATGCGTTGGTCTGCTCTGCTTTGGGATCGTTATTGAGCAGAACCCCTCATCAGCATGGACACATGTCCCCTGGAATGGTGGTTGAAGCATGAAGGGACGTGAATCTTTAGCGCATCTGGCATGTAAATATGTGACGCTGGCTACAACAGTGCCATGCGAATGCCTGTTCTCATTCTCAGGTGACATTGTAAACGAGAAGTGGGCAGCATTATCGCCTGCAAAAGTGAACAAACTTGTTTGTCTTAGCGATTGGCTGAACAAGAAGCAGGACCGAGTGGACTTGTAGGCTCTAAAGTTTTACACTGTTTTATTTTTGAGTGCAGTTATTTTTTTGTACATAATTCTACATTTGTAAGTTCAACTTTCATGATAAAGACTAAAGCACTTGTATTAGGTGAATTGAAAAATACTATTTCTATTGTTTTTTACAGTGCAAATACTTGTATTAAAAATAAATATAAAGTGAGCACTGTATACTTTGTATTCTGTGTTGTAATTGAAATCAATATATTTGAAAATGTAGAAAACATCCAAAAATATTTAAATAAATGGTATTCTAGTGTTGTTTAACAGTGTGATTACTCACGATTAATTTTTTTAATCGCTTGACAGTCCTAGTTTCAATCAGTTTGCCCGGTACTGAAGTTAGGCTCACTGGCCTGTCACTGCTGGGATCAGCTCTGGAGCCTTTTTGAAAAATTGCTGTCACATTAGCTATCTGCCAGTCATCCGGTACAGAGGCTGATTTAAGCAATAGGTTACAAACCACAGTTAGTAGTTCTGCAATTTCACATTCGAGTTCCTTCAGAACTCTTGGGTGAATCCCATCTGGTCCTGGTGACTTATTGCTGTTTATCAGTTTGTTCCAAAACCTCCTCTAATGACACCTCAGTCTGGGACAGTTCCTCAGCTTTGTCACAAGAATGGCTCAGATTTGGGAATCTCCCCCACATCCTCAGCTGTGAAGACTGATGCAAAGAATTCATTTAGTTTCTCCACAATGGCCTTATTGTCCTTGAGTGCTCCTTTAGCATCTCGATCGTCCAGTGGTTGTTTGTCAGGCTTCCAGCTTCTGAAGTACTTAACATTTTTTGAGTCTTTTGCTAGTTGCTCTTCAAATTCTTTGTTGGCCTGCTGTATTATACTTTTAAAACTATAATTAGATGTCTGGAACACAGCTAGAAAGTCCTTGCTTAGCACAGAACCCAGAAAGTTATAGCATGCTGTCACGGAGTGTGGGGGAGTCAGCACCCTGCACCCCTCTTCCTGGGATTCACTGGGAGTCTCCGCCAGCCAGTAGAACAGAAGGTCTATTAGAGATGCCAGGAACACAGTCCAAACAGAGCTTGTAAGTACAAACAGGACCCCTCAGTCGGGCCCTTCCGGGGGGCAGGGAGCTTAGACCCCAGCCCGGGGGCTCCCTGTATTTCACCCCACAGCTCCAAACGGGGGGGCAGGGAGGCCAGACTCTGTCTGCACCTCCCCCCTCTTGCCCAGCTGGCTTCCAACTGCAACTCTCCAGCCCCTCCTTTGCCTTTGTCTCCTTCCTGGGCCAGGAGGTCACCTGATCCCTTTGTTCGAACACCTTCAGCTCCCACCTTTGCAGGGGAGGGCAGGGCCAGCTCCAGGCACCAGCAAAACAAGCTGGTGCTTGGGGCGGCACATTTCTAGGAGCGGCATTCTGGCACCGGCCATGCCGCCCCTAGAAATGTGACCCAGCTGCCCCAGCTCACCTCTGCTCTGCGCCGCTTTTGTGCGCCGCCGCCGGCTCTGCAGCGGTGCATGAAACAGCTGTTTCCCGCGCCGCTTCTCTCGGGAGAAGAGAACCTGAGCGGCCACGGCGCACGTCTCCCCCTCCCTCCCAGGCATGCCCCGCTTGCCCCGGCGCTCCGGCCAGGGAGAGCGGGGTAGCCGGCATGCCCCATTCGCTCCCCACCCTTGCTCCCCGCCGGCGCTCTGGCTGGGGAGAGTGGGGGCCACGGGCATGCCGCCTGCGCTCCGAGGGGGAGAGACGGGGGTTGTTTTGGGGGGGGGGGTTGTTTTTTTTGTTTGGGGGGGTCGGTGTTTGGGGTTGTTTTTTTGTTTTTTTTGCTTGGGGCGGCAGAAATGTTAGAGCCGCCCCTGGGGGCGGGGCCCAGATCATCAGTTGCCAGGAGACAGAGTGTTGGCCATTCTCTGTCATCACACTGGCCCTCCAGGGCTCTGCAATCACACACCTTTAGCCCACCACCTAGAGACTTAGCACATGCCTCGGGGAAACTGAGGCATAGCAACATTAAGAACAGTCCCATTCCATCACACACGCATGGCCCATTCTGCTTACCCAGAGCTCCAGCCAAGCGGTGTCCACCCTTGCCTCCTGCTCTGTGTTCAAGTTCCCGGGCCTGTCCCAGCTGGCCCCTCCTCCACCCTTCGTCCAGCTGGTCACCCCCGGCTGGCTTCCTGCCAGGGAGGGGTGGCCTCCATGGTCCGTAGCTGCTAGGTACCAAATGTCCTGGTGTTTGGATTTGCCGTTGTCTTCATGGACCCTCCATTGACCTGGGCCCCCAAACCAGAGACAGCCAGGCGGCATTCCCATCTCTGTTGTAGCTTGCCCAGCAGCCCAAGACTAAACTGCCTTTTCCCGCCACCTAGTTATCCATGCAGCAACTAGGGGAAACCGAGGCACACCCAGTTTTCATACAAAATAATACAGAAAATTTCCACTCCATCACAACAAGCACTTACATAATTTGTCACCACTTAGTTGTCTGCCTGCATGTGATGTAATTGAATAGGACCCTTTCTACCTCTACTTTATCAACTTATAACCTCTTCTCTTCACTAGGATATAGAGAATCCCCGTTAATAGATCTCCCCTAAGGGATGTCTCTGTCTGGACCGTGTGCTCCTCCGTGCCTGTCGGCTTCCCCCAGGCCTTAGTTTAAAAACTGCTCTATGACCTTTTACTTTTTCCATGCCAGCGATCTGATTCTGCTTTGGTTTAGGTGGAGCCCCTCCTTCCTGCATAGGCTCCTCCTTTCCCCCAAAGGTTCCCCTGTTCCTAATAAACCTAAATCCCTCCTCCCAAACCCATCATCTGATCCCCGCACTGAGACCCTGCAGCTCTGCCTGGCTGGCTCGCCCTATGTGTGGAACTGGAAACAGTCATAGGGTGACAATATTTTCCCAAAGGGAAAATGGGACACCTCTGGGCCTGCCCGAGGGCCCCTCCCTGTGTGGGGCCAGCCCTAGCCCTCCTCCCACCCTGGCCTGAGGACCCCCTCCCCACTGGCACCGGGGCCGGCCCGAGGACCCCCTGTCGCTCAGGGCTGGGCTGAGACCCCTGCCGACTGCCCACAACCCCCCTACCTCCTGTGAGCTCCTTCTCCCCTGCCTGGTGGTTCGATCCCCTGCGCTGCCTGCCCACGCATGGAGCCCCCTGAGGCCGCCCTCCCTCCCCCCGCCACCCTGCACGTTCCTCCAGGCCCCGCTGGGCTCCCACTCCTTTTTTTGGGCAAAACTGGGCATATGTCCCGTTTGCTCTTGCCAAGCGATCGTCGGTTGGCGAGAGCCAACAGGACAAATGCCCAGATTTGTCAAAAAAGTCGGGACAGGCCCCAAAAACCGGCCCACACGGGACGTATGGTCCCCCTGAGCATCCAGAGAATGGGGCCATGGATATCTTGGCCTTTAGCCCCCGCCCCTGAGCTGCCTGCACTGCCCCGAGGCACCAGCCACTGAGCAGTAACGGGCATGAATTGCCTGTGCAGCTCCTGGCGCGGCCGCTGGCGGGCCGTGCCGTGGGGCCGGGCGGCAGAGGGCTCAGCAAGAGTCCCATGTCCTGCCAAGCTGGTGTCAGGGGACGGCGCTTGGCGCCTGGGGCTCCCGGCGATGACCCGACATGTCTGCAGAGCTCCCCTCCCCATCTCCCTCAGACACGGGCTGGGCTTCTCGCCGCAGCCTGCATGGGCCCATCTGCCAACCCACCAGGGGCCTCGACGCCTGCCCAGCATCCCAGCCCTGAGCTGTGGGGTGCCCCCAGCCGGACCCCAGAACCCAGCTGTGCCTGGCCCCTGGCCCCGGCCAGGGTAGTGGGCCTGTGGGGAGGGGAGGGGGCGGGGCCTGGCCAGCCTGCGGGCTGGGAGGGGGCGGAGTCGGTCTGGGCTCTGGGGGTGGGGGCAGGGCCTGGGAGGGGGCGGGATCGGTTACCCTCCATAGTGGATGGGAGGGATAGCTCAGTGGTTTGAGCATTGGCCTGCTAAACCCAGGGTCGTGAGTTCAATCCTTGAGGGGGCTATCTGGGGCAAAAATCTGTTAGGGGACAGTGCTTGGTCCTGCTAGTGAAGGCAGGGGACTGGACTCGATGACCTTTTGAGGTCTTTCCAGTTCTATGAGATAGGCATATCTCCATATATATTTTTGGGGGGAGGGATAGCTCAGTGGTTTGAGCGTTGGCCTGCTAAACCCAGGGTTGTGAGTTCAGTCCTTGAGGGGGCCATTTGGGGATATGGGGCAAAAATTGGGGATTGGTCCTGCTTTGAGCAGGGGGTTGGACTAGATGACCTCCTAAGGTCCCTTCCAACCCTGATATTCTATGATTCTATGGTCTGGGCTCTGGAGGCGGAGGCGGAGGCGGGGCATGGGAGGGGGGGGGTGTTGTACTCAAAGTACTATACAGGATCTTTTCAAGGGGCTTAAGGCAAAATGCCACATTTATTAGTAATACAGGTATCAATCAATACTCTAGCATATGCATATATATATATATATATATCACACTCATGCACTCACACACACACAGACACAAACACACTCCGTCTTGTTACCCATGTTTAGACGTAAGCAGTCTTTTAAGAAGGCTCCCAGAGAGGAGATTGAGAAATTGGGATCTGTAAAAGATGTTACCCCTTCTGAACACATTTTGCAAAAATTTGGACACAGCCCTTGGTCTGATCAAGTGTTAGCTGATGTCCACACGATTTCAGATCTAGAAGACAAATTGGTGAGCTACTTATGGATCTATAAACCCTCAACTCAAATAAAAAAGGAAGCAGCTGCAGTTTGGCTTCTATGGAAAACCTGTAATGAGGTATTCCTTCGATTGACTGAATGTAAAACTGAAAAGGAGAAACTGCACCAAGATTTACAAGCTTCTGCTGCAGAAGCAGAAAAATGGAAATGTTTGTCCATTAGCAGCCAAACCCAGCTAGACTCCCTTAAGGATGGGTACAGAGAGTTAAAACAACACTCTCAAATCTTCCAGGAGCATACAAAAGAGAAGGAGAGAATTGAAAAAGAAAATCAGGTATTACAGGGAATGGTCAAAAAGTTAACTTTAGAACAGGGGAGAGCCCCTACTGACCATAACCACTGTAAATCGCTCATTAAACAACTGGAACAAAAATTGGGATTTGCAAATAGATAAACAGCAGCAGTAACTTCAGGAGAAGGGACATTTGAGACCCCAGATGGGGCAGACTTTTTAGACCCCTCTGGAGATTGGGAAGGGGATATTTGGGTAGATTCCTCCTCCCAGAGCCAAAACACCATTGCAACAGTAACAAAGAGAACAGTCACCACCACCAGGGACGAGGGACGGTGGTGGGAGTGAAACAGTAACAACAGTGCCTGTTTCTGCCTCAGATCTCCAGGCCATGGCAAAGTGGCTGGGGATTTTAAAACAAGAAAATTTTTCTAAATGGAGTGTGAATGCCCTTTTACTGGGAGAAAGGGAGGATTTAAACTCACAAGAACTGCACCGCTTAATGAGCATTTGTGCAGTCCCAGATATGCAGGAACTTATAGACAGGTTTAGGATTGATGGGAATATCTGGCATGATCCGGAGCCCCCAGATCCGGACCCCAGACACTGTTTTGCGGCGGTCCAGAGGGTGGTCTGAAACCATGGGCCTGCACCCACAGGGAGTGGTGCAGGCCCAAGTACCGGACACACTGTGGCAGAGACCAAGCAGGGTCTGCTGCTGTGGGAGCACTGTGCTAATTTGTTTCTAAGCTTCTATCTTTCAGCCTCCAAACTGGAACATCAGGAGAGCTGGTACCAGCTGAAGAGTTCTAGAAATACCATGGTTATAGTGTCATGACAAAGTCTGTGTTCAGTGTTCAGTGTTACATGTTCTGTGTCTGTCTCTGGCGGGTGTCCTGTGCTAGCATTGTGTCCAGAGAGAGGGGATACTACACTAGACAGGGTAAATGCCTTTTCCTCTCTACTTCCCTCATCTCCAAGCAAGTTCAAAAGACTTTGGTCCTACAAAATCTTATTTGTTCTGTGCTTAAGGAGGTCCTGACTTCAGTGACTTTTATTGTTTGATGGCTATTGCAGCATCAAACTTGGGCCTCATTTTGGTTTGTCAATGTATCCAATTATTGTAATGGTGATGGTTTTATTGTATTCCCAATTATTATGATTATGATTGTTGGCATTTGTGTTTGGTCAGTTGTAATGGTTTTAGTTATATTCACCTGGTTATGATCGTTTGGTTGGTTTGCAACAGGTCACCTGTGCCCTAGAAGAATCAAGGGGCAGCTGTGATCTGTATGCTCTGCATGTGCTGCTGGATAAAACAGATGTATTCCAAACTGAAACCACATTCTGAAATCATGTCCCAATACATAGCTTTAAAACAGAGATTTTAAATGGTGACCACTCAAGAATTGTTCTTGAGAGGTCAAAAGGGGGACAATGTAGAGAAATCTCTGTATTAAGTATCTTTATGATGTTGCATTGTGTTATTTTGTATTTCATATGACTTGGCATTGTGCCTCTCTATTTTCATACAACCTTGTATTAAATCCCTATTTGATATGGGAACTTTGTATCAGCCCCTAAGGATAGTATAGTTAAAGTAGAAGAAAAACGTGCCTTTTTGCTAGGAGTAGAATCAGATCTTCCCCCACTCTAATCAATTGCCCTGTTGACTGAATGAGGTGTGAATGAGTGAGGCGTGGAAGACACCCACCGCCAGACACTGCAACAGTTGGAGAGGGGATGGGAGCCAGATCCAAGGACAACACAACTTGTCAAGTGGGCTCAGTAAAGAAGAGCAGACATACTGACGGCCTTGGGGGTTAGAAGCCAGCACCTTCTTTGGGACACCCCCAGAGAGAAGCAGCCCAAAGGACCAACGGGGACAGACCCAGATTTTGAAGCTGGGATAGATTGGCATGAGGAAGCGGCTATAGAAGTGAGGGGTCTGGCAGGGGGGGGGGGGGTGTGTGTGTGTGTGTGTGTGTGTGTGTGTGTGTGTGTGTGTGTGTGTGTGTGTGTGTGTGTGTGTGTGTGTGTGTGTGTGTGTGTGTGTGTGTGTGTGTGTGTGTGTGTGTGTGTGTGTGTGTGTGTGATATAGATCATAAAATAAATGTGGCGTTTTGCCTTAATCCCCTTGAAAAGATCCTGACTAGTACTCTGAGTACAACAGGGGCGGGGCCGGGTATCTGGGGCGGGGCATGGGAGGGGGCGGGATCGGTCTGGGCTCTGGGGGCGGGGCCTGGCCGGGTACCGGGGGCGGGGCATGGGAGGGGGCGGGGTTGGCCTGGGCTCTGGGGGCGGGGCCGGGCGCTGGGATCTGATGGGGCTTTCTGCGGCCGCAGGCATGGGCGGGGCCTCTTTCCCAAGACCCGCCCCCGAGCTCCCGATTGGCTATCGCGGGCAATGGGCGTGGCCTGGGGGTCACGTGCTGAGGACGCGGGGCTGCTGCTGCCGGCGCTGGCCCCGGAAGCGGACGCTGCGGTCCCTGGCCGGGAGCTCCGGGCAGGTGAGAGACTCGCCCCGCCCCCCCGGGCAGCCCAGGGCTGGGCTGGCAGGGGGCTGCGGGTCGGGAGTGAGGGGCACCGGCAGAGCTGGGGGGGCAGGGCTGGGCTAGCAGGGGGCTGCGGGTCGGGAGTGAGGGGCACCGGCGGAGCTGGGGGGGCAGGGCTGGGCTAGTAGGGGGCTGCGGGTCGGGAGTGAGGGGCACCGGCGGAGCTGGGGGGGCAGGGCTGGGCTGGCAGGGGGCTGCGGGTCGGGAGTGAGGGGCACCGGCAGAGCTGGGGGGTCAGGGCTGGGCTAGCAGGGGGCTGCGGGTCGGGAGTGAGGGGCACCGGCTGAGCTGGGGGGGCAGGGCTGGGCTAGCAGGGGGCTGCGGGTCGGGAGTGAGGGGCACCGGCAGAGCTGGGGGGGCAGGGCTGGGCTAGCAGGGGCTGCAGGTCGGGAGTGAGGGGCACCGGCAGAGCTGGGGGGGCAGGGCTGGGCTAGCAGGGGCTGCAGGTCGGGAGTGAGGGGCACCGGCAGAGCTGGGGGGGCAGGGCTGGGCTAGCAGGGGCTGCGGGTCGGGAGTGAGGGGCACCGGCAGAGCTGGGGGGGCAGGGCTGGGCTAGCAGGGGGCTGCGGGTCGGGAGTGAGGGGCACCGGCAGAGCTGGGGGGGCAGGGCTGGGCTAGCAGGGGCTGCGGGTCGGGAGTGAGGGGCACCGGCTGAGCTGGGGGGAGCCCAGGGCTGGGCTAGCAGGGGGCTGCGGGTCGGGAGTGAGGGGCACCGGCAGAGCTGGGGGGGCAGGGCTGGGCTAGCAGGGGCTGCGGGTCGGGAGTGAGGGGCACCGGCAGAGCTGGGGGGGGCAGGGCTGGGCTAGCAGGGGGCTGCGGGTCGGGAGTGAGGGGCACCGGCAGAGCTGGGGGGGCAGGGCTGGGCTAGCAGGGGGCTGCAGGTCGGGAGTGAGGGGCACCGGCGGAGCTGAGGGCTGGGCTAGCAGGGGGCTGCAGGTCGGGAGTGAGGGGCACCGGCGGAGCTGGGGGGGCAGGGCTGGGCTAGCAGGGGGCTGCGGGTCGGGAGTGAGGGGCACCGGTGGAGCTGGGGGGGCAGGGCTGGGCTAGCAGGGGGCTGCGGGTCGGGAGTGAGGGGCACCGGCGGAGCTGGGGGGGCAGGGCTGGGCTAGCAGGGGGCTGCGGGTCGGGAGTGAGGGGCACCGGCGGAGCTGGGGGGGCAGGGCTGGGCTAGTAGGGGGCTGCGGGTCGGGAGTGAGGGGCACCGGCGGAGCTGGGGGGGCAGGGCTGGGCTAGCAGGGGGCTGCGGGTCGGGAGTGAGGGGCACCGGCGGAGCTGGGGGGGCAGGGCTGGGCTAGCAGGGGGCTGCGGGTCGGGAGTGAGGGGCACCGGCAGAGCTGGGGGGGCAGGGCTGGGCTAGCAGGGGGCTGCGGGTCGGGAGTGAGGGGCACCGGCGGAGCTGGGGGGGCAGGGCTGGGCTAGCAGGGGGCTGCAGGTCGGGAGTGAGGGGCACCGGCGGAGCTGAGGGCTGGGCTAGCAGGGGGCTGCAGGTCGGGAGTGAGGGGCACCGGCGGAGCTGGGGGGGCAGGGCTGGGCTAGCAGGGGGCTGCGGGTCGGGAGTGAGGGGCACCGGCAGAGTTGGGGGGGCAGGGCTGGGCTAGCAGGGGGCTGCAGGTCGGGAGTGAGGGGCACCGGCAGAGCTGGGGGGGCAGGGCTGAGCTAGTAGGGGCCTGCGGGTCGGGAGTGAGGGGCACCGGCAGAGCTGGGGGGGCAGGGCTGGGCTAGCAGGGGCTGCGGGTCGGGAGTGAGGGGCACCGGCAGAGCTGGGGGGGGCAGGGCTGGGCTAGCAGGGGGCTGCGGGTCGGGAGTGAGGGGCACCGGCAGAGCTGGGGGGGCAGGGCTGGGCTAGCAGGGGGCTGCAGGTCGGGAGTGAGGGGCACCGGCGGAGCTGAGGGCTGGGCTAGCAGGGGGCTGCAGGTCGGGAGTGAGGGGCACCGGCAGAGCTGGGGGGGCAGGGCTGGGCTAGCAGGGGCTGCGGGTCGGGAGTGAGGGGCACCGGCAGAGCTGGGGGGGCAGGGCTGGGCTAGCAGGGGGCTGCGGGTCGGGAGTGAGGGGCACCGGCAGAGCTGGGGGGGCAGGGCTGGGCTAGCAGGGGGCTGCGGGTCGGGAGTGAGGGGCACCGGCAGAGCTGGGGGGGCAGGGCTGGGCTAGCAGGGGGCTGCGGGTCGGGAGTGAGGGGCACCGGCAGAGCTGGGGGGGCAGGGCTGGGCTAGCAGGGGGCTGCGGGTCGGGAGTGAGGGGCACCGGTGGAGCTGGGGGGGCAGGGCTGGGCTAGTAGGGGGCTGCGGGTCGGGAGTGAGGGGCACCGGTGGAGCTGGGGGGGCAGGGCTGGGCTAGCAGGGGGCTGCAGGTCGGGAGTGAGGGGCACCGGCGGAGCTGAGGGCTGGGCTAGCAGGGGGCTGCAGGTCGGGAGTGAGGGGCACCGGCGGAGCTGAGGGCTGGGCTAGCAGGGGGCTGCAGGTCGGGAGTGAGGGGCACCGGCAGAGCTGGGGGGGCAGGGCTGGGCTAGCAGGGGGCTGCGGGTCGGGAGTGAGGGGCACCGGCAGAGCTGGGGGGGCAGGGCTGGGCTAGCAGGGGGCTGCGGGTCGGGAGTGAGGGGCACCGGCAGAGCTGGGGGGGCAGGGCTGGGCTAGCAGGGGGCTGCGGGTCGGGAGTGAGGGGCACCGGCGGAGCTGGGGGGGCAGGGCTGGGCTAGTAGGGGGCTGCGGGTCGGGAGTGAGGGGCACCGGCGGAGCTGGGGGGGCAGGGCTGGGCTAGCAGGGGGCTGCGGGTCGGGAGTGAGGGGCACCGGCGGAGCTGAGGTGGGGCAGGGCTGGGCTAGCAGGGGGCTGCAGGTCGGGAGTGAGGGGCACCGGCGGAGCTGAGGGCTGGGCTAGCAGGGGGCTGCAGGTCGGGAGTGAGGGGCACCGGCGGAGCTGAGGGCTGGGCTAGCAGGGGGCTGCAGGTCGGGAGTGAGGGGCACCGGCAGAGCTGGGGGGGCAGGGCTGGGCTAGCAGGGGGCTGCGGGTCGGGAGTGAGGGGCACCGGCAGAGCTGGGGGGGCAGGGCTGGGCTAGCAGGGGGCTGCGGGTCGGGAGTGAGGGGCACCGGCGGAGCTGGGGGGGCAGGGCTGGGCTAGTAGGGGGCTGCGGGTCGGGAGTGAGGGGCACCGGCGGAGCTGGGGGGGCAGGGCTGGGCTAGCAGGGGGCTGCGGGTCGGGAGTGAGGGGCACCGGCGGAGCTGAGGTGGGGCAGGGCTGGGCTAGCAGGGGGCTGCAGGTCGGGAGTGAGGGGCACCGGCGGAGCTGAGGGCTGGGCTAGCAGGGGGCTGCAGGTTGGGAGTGAGGGGCACCGGCAGAGCTGGGGGGGCAGGGCTGGGCTAGCAGGGGGCTGCGGGTCGGGAGTGAGGGGCACCGGCAGAGCTGGGGGGGCAGGGCTGGGCTAGCAGGGGGCTGCGGGTCGGGAGTGAGGGGCACCGGCAGAGCTGGGGGGGCAGGGCTGGGCTAGCAGGGGGCTGCGGGTCGGGAGTGAGGGGCACCGGCGGAGCTGGGGGGGCAGGGCTGGGCTAGTAGGGGGCTGCGGGTCGGGAGTGAGGGGCACCGGCGGAGCTGGGGGGGCAGGGCTGGGCTAGCAGGGGGCTGCGGGTCGGGAGTGAGGGGCACCGGCGGAGCTGAGGTGGGGCAGGGCTGGGCTAGCAGGGGGCTGCAGGTCGGGAGTGAGGGGCACCGGCGGAGCTGAGGGCTGGGCTAGCAGGGGGCTGCAGGTTGGGAGTGAGGGGCACCGGCAGAGCTGGGGGGGCAGGGCTGGGCTAGCAGGGGGCTGCGGGTCGGGAGTGAGGGGCAGCGGCAGAGCTGGGGGGGCAGGGCTGGGCTAGCAGGGGGCTGCGGGTCGGGAGTGAGGGGCGCCGGCAGAGCTGGGGGGACAGGGCTGGGCTAGCAGGGGGCTGCGGGTCGGGAGTGAGGGGCACGGGCAGAACTGGGGGGGCAGGGCTGGGCTAGCAGGGGGCTGCGGGTCGGGAGTGAGGGGCACCGGCGGAGCTGAGGTGGGGCAAGGCTGGGCTGGCAGGGGGCTGCGGGTCGGGAGTGAGGGGCACCGGCAGAGCTGGGGGTGTGGGGAGCCCAGGGCTGGGCTAGTAGGGGGCTGCGCGTCGGGAGTGAGGGGCACCGGCAGAGCTGGGGGGGCAGGGCTGGGCTAGTAGGGGGCTGCGGGTCGGGAGTGAGGGGCACCGGCGGAGCTGGGGGGGCAGGGCTGGGCTAGTAGGGGGCTGCGGGTCGGGAGTGAGGGGCACCGGCGGAGCTGGGGGGGCAGGGCTGGGCTAGTAGGGGGCTGCGGGTCGGGAGTGAGGGGCACCGGCGGAGCTGGGGGGGCAGGGCTGGGCTAGCAGGGGGCTGCGGGTCGGGAGTGAGGGGCACCGGCGGAGCTGAGGGGGCAGGGCTGGGCTAGCAGGGGGCTGCGGGTCGGGAGTGAGGGGCACCGGCGGAGCTGAGGTGGGGCAGGGCTGGGCTGGCAGGGGGCTGCGGGTCGGGAGTGAGGGGCACCGGCGGAGCTGGGGTGGGGGCAGGGCTGGGCTAGTAGGGGGCTGCGGGTCGGGAGTGAGGGGCACCGGCGGAGTTGGGGGGGCAGGGCTGGGCTAGTAGGGGGCTGCAGGTCGGGAGTGAGGGGCACCGGCAGAGCTGGGGGGGCAGGGCTGGGCTAGTAGGGGGCTGCGGGTCGGGAGTGAGGGGCACCGGCGGAGCTGAGGTGGGGCAGGGCTGGGCTAGCAGGGGGCTGCAGGTCGGGAGTGAGGGGCACCGGCAGAGCTGGGGGGGCAGGGCTGGGCTAGCAGGGGCTGCGGGTCGGGAGTGAGGGGCACCGGCGGAGCTGGGGGGGCAAGGCTGGGCTAGTAGGGGGCTGCGGGTCGGGAGTGAGGGGCACCGGCAGAGCTGGGGGGGCAGGGCTGGGCTAGCAGGGGCTGCGGGTTGGGAGTGAGGGGCACCGGCAGGGCTGGGCTAGTAGGGGGCTGCGGGTCGGGAGTGAGGGGCACCGGCAGAGCTGGGGGGGCAGGGCTGGGCTAGCAGGGGGCTGCGGGACGGGAGTGAGGGGCACCGGCGGAGCTGAGGGGGGGCAGGGCTGGGCTAGTAGGGGGCTGCGGGTCGGGAGTGAGGGGCACCGGCGGAGCTGGGGGGGCAGGGCTGGGCTAGTAGGGGGCTGCGGGTCGGGAGTGAGGGGCACCGGCGGAGCTGGGGGGGCAGGGCTGGGCTAGCAGGGGGCTGCGGGTCGGGAGTGAGGGGCACCGGCAGAGCTGGGCTAGTAGGGGGCTGCAGGTCGGGAGTGAGGGGCACCGGCCGCGCTGAGGTGGGGCAGGGCTGGGCTAGCAGGGGGCTGCAGGTCGGGAGTGAGGGGCACCGGCAGAGCTGGTGGTGGGGTCAGGGCTGGGCTAGCAGGGGGCTGCGGGTCGGGAGTGAGGGGCACCGGCCGCGCTGAGGTGGGGCAGGGCTGGGCTAGCAGGGGGCTGCGGGTCGGGAGTGAGGGGCACCGGCAGAGCTGGGGGTGTGGGGAGCCCAGGGCTGGGCTAGTAGGGGGCTGCGGGTCGGGAGTGAGGGGCACCGGCAGAGCTGGGGGGGCAGGGCTGGGCTAGTAGGGGGCTGCGGGTCGGGAGTGAGGGGCACCGGCGGAGCTGGGGGGGCAGGGCTGGGCTAGTAGGGGGCTGCGGGTCGGGAGTGAGGGGCACCGGCGGAGCTGGGGGGGCAGGGCTGGGCTAGTAGGGGGCTGCGGGTCGGGAGTGAGGGGCACCGGCGGAGCTGGGGGGGCAGGGCTGGGCTAGCAGGGGGCTGCGGGTCGGGAGTGAGGGGCACCGGCGGAGCTGAGGGGGCAGGGCTGGGCTAGCAGGGGGCTGCGGGTCGGGAGTGAGGGGCACCGGCGGAGCTGAGGTGGGGCAGGGCTGGGCTGGCAGGGGGCTGCGGGTCGGGAGTGAGGGGCACCGGCGGAGCTGGGGTGGGGGCAGGGCTGGGCTAGTAGGGGGCTGCGGGTCGGGAGTGAGGGGCACCGGCGGAGCTGGGGGGGCAGGGCTGGGCTAGTAGGGGGCTGCAGGTCGGGAGTGAGGGGCACCGGCAGAGCTGGGGGGGCAGGGCTGGGCTAGTAGGGGGCTGCGGGTCGGGAGTGAGGGGCACCGGCGGAGCTGAGGTGGGGCAGGGCTGGGCTAGCAGGGGGCTGCAGGTCGGGAGTGAGGGGCACCGGCAGAGCTGGGGGGGCAGGGCTGGGCTAGCAGGGGCTGCGGGTCGGGAGTGAGGGGCACCGGCGGAGCTGGGGGGGCAGGGCTGGGCTAGTAGGGGGCTGCGGGTCGGGAGTGAGGGGCACCGGCAGAGCTGGGGGGGCAGGGCTGGGCTAGCAGGGGCTGCGGGTTGGGAGTGAGGGGCACCGGCAGGGCTGGGCTAGTAGGGGGCTGCGGGTCGGGAGTGAGGGGCACCGGCAGAGCTGGGGGGGCAGGGCTGGGCTAGCAGGGGGCTGCGGGACGGGAGTGAGGGGCACCGGCGGAGCTGAGGGGGGGCAGGGCTGGGCTAGTAGGGGGCTGCGGGTCGGGAGTGAGGGGCACCGGCGGAGCTGGGGGGGCAGGGCTGGGCTAGTAGGGGGCTGCGGGTCGGGAGTGAGGGGCACCGGCGGAGCTGGGGGGGCAGGGCTGGGCTAGCAGGGGGCTGCGGGTCGGGAGTGAGGGGCACCGGCAGAGCTGGGCTAGTAGGGGGCTGCAGGTCGGGAGTGAGGGGCACCGGCCGCGCTGAGGTGGGGCAGGGCTGGGCTAGCAGGGGGCTGCAGGTCGGGAGTGAGGGGCACCGGCAGAGCTGGTGGTGGGGTCAGGGCTGGGCTAGCAGGGGGCTGCGGGTCGGGAGTGAGGGGCACCGGCCGCGCTGAGGTGGGGCAGGGCTGGGCTAGCAGGGGGCTGCGGGTCGGGAGTGAGGGGCACCGGCAGAGCTGGGGGGGCAGGGCTGGGCTAGCAGGGGCTGCGGGTCGGGAGTGAGGGGCACCGGCGGAGCTGGGGGGGCAGGGCTGGGCTAGCAGGGGGCTGCGGGTCGGGAGTGAGGGGCACCGGCAGAGCTGGGGGGGCAGGGCTGGGCTAGCAGGGGGCTGCGGGTCGGGAGTGAGGGGCACCGGCGGAGCTGGGGGGGCAGGGCTGGGCTAGCAGGGGGCTGCAGGTCGGGAGTGAGGGGCACCGGCGGAGCTGAGGGCTGGGCTAGCAGGGGGCTGCAGGTCGGGAGTGAGGGGCACCGGCGGAGCTGAGGGCTGGGCTAGCAGGGGGCTGCAGGTCGGGAGTGAGGGGCACCGGCGGAGCTGGGGGGGCAGGGCTGGGCTAGCAGGGGGCTGCGGGTCGGGAGTGAGGGGCACCGGCAGAGTTGGGGGGGCAGGGCTGGGCTAGCAGGGGGCTGCAGGTCGGGAGTGAGGGGCACCGGCAGAGCTGGGGGGGCAGGGCTGAGCTAGTAGGGGCCTGCGGGTCGGGAGTGAGGGGCACCGGCAGAGCTGGGGGGGCAGGGCTGGGCTAGCAGGGGCTGCGGGTCGGGAGTGAGGGGCACCGGCAGAGCTGGGGGGGGCAGGGCTGGGCTAGCAGGGGGCTGCGGGTCGGGAGTGAGGGGCACCGGCAGAGCTGGGGGGGCAGGGCTGGGCTAGCAGGGGGCTGCAGGTCGGGAGTGAGGGGCACCGGCGGAGCTGAGGGCTGGGCTAGCAGGGGGCTGCAGGTCGGGAGTGAGGGGCACCGGCAGAGCTGGGGGGGCAGGGCTGGGCTAGCAGGGGCTGCGGGTCGGGAGTGAGGGGCACCGGCAGAGCTGGGGGGGCAGGGCTGGGCTAGCAGGGGGCTGCGGGTCGGGAGTGAGGGGCACCGGCAGAGCTGGGGGGGCAGGGCTGGGCTAGCAGGGGGCTGCGGGTCGGGAGTGAGGGGCACCGGCAGAGCTGGGGGGGCAGGGCTGGGCTAGCAGGGGGCTGCGGGTCGGGAGTGAGGGGCACCGGCGGAGCTGGGGGGGCAGGGCTGGGCTAGTAGGGGGCTGCGGGTCGGGAGTGAGGGGCACCGGCGGAGCTGGGGGGGCAGGGCTGGGCTAGCAGGGGGCTGCAGGTCGGGAGTGAGGGGCACCGGCGGAGCTGAGGGCTGGGCTAGCAGGGGGCTGCAGGTCGGGAGTGAGGGGCACCGGCGGAGCTGAGGGCTGGGCTAGCAGGGGGCTGCAGGTCGGGAGTGAGGGGCACCGGCAGAGCTGGGGGGGCAGGGCTGGGCTAGCAGGGGGCTGCGGGTCGGGAGTGAGGGGCACCGGCAGAGCTGCGGGGGCAGGGCTGGGCTAGCAGGGGGCTGCGGGTCGGGAGTGAGGGGGTACCGGCAGAGCTGGGGGGGCAGGGCTGGGCTAGCAGGGGGCTGCGGGTCGGGAGTGAGGGGCACCGGCGGAGCTGGGGGGGCAGGGCTGGGCTAGTAGGGGGCTGCGGGTCGGGAGTGAGGGGCACCGGCGGAGCTGGGGGGGCAGGGCTGGGCTAGCAGGGGGCTGCGGGTCGGGAGTGAGGGGCACCGGCGGAGCTGAGGTGGGGCAGGGCTGGGCTAGCAGGGGGCTGCAGGTCAGGAGTGAGGGGCACCGGCGGAGCTGAGGGCTGGGCTAGCAGGGGGCTGCAGGTCGGGAGTGAGGGGCACCGGCGGAGCTGAGGGCTGGGCTAGCAGGGGGCTGCAGGTCGGGAGTGAGGGGCACCGGCAGAGCTGGGGGGGCAGGGCTGGGCTAGCAGGGGGCTGCGGGTCGGGAGTGAGGGGCACCGGCAGAGCTGGGGGGGCAGGGCTGGGCTAGCAGGGGGCTGCGGGTCGGGAGTGAGGGGCACCGGCGGAGCTGGGGGGGCAGGGCTGGGCTAGTAGGGGGCTGCGGGTCGGGAGTGAGGGGCACCGGCGGAGCTGGGGGGGCAGGGCTGGGCTAGCAGGGGGCTGCGGGTCGGGAGTGAGGGGCACCGGCGGAGCTGAGGTGGGGCAGGGCTGGGCTAGCAGGGGGCTGCTGGTCGGGAGTGAGGGGCACCGGCGGAGCTGAGGGCTGGGCTAGCAGGGGGCTGCAGGTCGGGAGTGAGGGGCACCGGCAGAGCTGGGGGGGCAGGGCTGGGCTAGCAGGGGGCTGCGGGTCGGGAGTGAGGGGCACCGGCAGAGCTGGGGGTGTGGGGAGCCCAGGGCTGGGCTAGTAGGGGGCTGCGGGTCGGGAGTGAGGGGCACCGGCAGAGCTGGGGGGGCAGGGCTGGGCTAGTAGGGGGCTGCGGGTCGGGAGTGAGGGGCACCGGCGGAGCTGGGCGGGCAGGGCTGGGCTAGTAGCGGGCTGCGGGTCGGGAGTGAGGGGCACCGGCGGAGCTGGGGGGGCAGGGCTGGGCTAGTAGGGGGCTGCGGGTCGGGAGTGAGGGGCACCGGCGGAGCTGGGGGGGCAGGGCTGGGCTAGCAGGGGGCTGCGGGTCGGGAGTGAGGGGCACCGGCGGAGCTGAGGGGGCAGGGCTGGGCTAGCAGGGGGCTGTGGGTCGGGAGTGAGGGGCACCGGCGGAGCTGAGGTGGGGCAGGGCTGGGCTGGCAGGGGGCTGCGGGTCGGGAGTGAGGGGCACCGGCGGAGCTGGGGTGCTGGCAGGGCTGGGCTAGTAGGGGGCTGCGGGTCGGGAGTGAGGGGCACCGGCGGAGCTGGGGGGGCAGGGCTGGGCTAGTAGGGGGCTGCAGGTCGGGAGTGAGGGGCACCGGCAGAGCTGGGGGGGCAGGGCTGGGCTAGTAGGGGGCTGCGGGTCGGGAGTGAGGGGCACCGGCGGAGCTGAGGTGGGGCAGGGCTGGGCTAGCAGGGGGCTGCAGGTCGGGAGTGAGGGGCACCGGCAGAGCTGGGGGGGCAGGGCTGGGCTAGCAGGGGCTGCGGGTCGGGAGTGAGGGGCACCGGCGGAGCTGGGGGGGCAGGGCTGGGCTAGTAGGGGGCTGCGGGTCGGGAGTGAGGGGCACCGGCAGAGCTGGGGGGGCAGGGCTGGGCTAGCAGGGGCTGCGGGTTGGGAGTGAGGGGCACCGGCAGGGCTGGGCTAGTAGGGGGCTGCGGGTCGGGAGTGAGGGGCACCGGCAGAGCTGGGGGGGCAGGGCTGGGCTAGCAGGGGGCTGCGGGACGGGAGTGAGGGGCACCGGCGGAGCTGAGGGGGGGCAGGGCTGGGCTAGTAGGGGGCTGCGGGTCGGGAGTGAGGGGCACCGGCGGAGCTGGGGGGGCAGGGCTGGGCTAGTAGGGGGCTGCGGGTCGGGAGTGAGGGGCACCGGCGGAGCTGGGGGGGCAGGGCTGGGCTAGCAGGGGGCTGCGGGTCGGGAGTGAGGGGCACCGGCAGAGCTGGGCTAGTAGGGGGCTGCAGGTCGGGAGTGAGGGGCACCGGCCGCGCTGAGGTGGGGCAGGGCTGGGCTAGCAGGGGGCTGCAGGTCGGGAGTGAGGGGCACCGGCAGAGCTGGGGGGGCAGGGCTGGGCTAGCAGGGGGCTGCGGGTCGGGAGTGAGGGGCACCGGCAGAGCTGGGGGGGCAGGGCTGGGCTAGCAGGGGGCTGCGGGTCGGGAGTGAGGGGCACCGGCAGAGCTGGGGGGGCAGGGCTGGGCTAGCAGGGGGCTGCGGGTCGGGAGTGAGGTGCACCGGCGGAGCTGGGGGGGGCAGGGCTGGGCTAGCAGGGGGCTGCGGGTCGGGAGTGAGGGGGCACCGGCAGAGCTGGTGGTGGGGTCAGGGCTGGGCTAGCAGGGGGCTGCGGGTCGGGAGTGAGGGGCACCGGCCGCGCTGAGGTGGGGCAGGGCTGGGCTAGCAGGGGGCTGCGGGTCGGGAGTGAGGGGCACCGGCAGAGCTGGGGGGGCAGGGCTGGGCTAGCAGGGGCTGCGGGTCGGGAGTGAGGGGCACCGGCAGAGCTGGGGGGGCAGGGCTGGGCTAGTAGGGGGCTGCGGGACGGGAGTGAGGGGCACCGGCGGAGCTGAGGTGGGGCAGGGCTGGGCTAGCAGGGGCCTGCAGGTCGGGAGTGAGGGGCACCGGCAGAGCTGGCGGGGCAGGGCTGGGTAGGAGGGGGCTGCGGGTCGGGAGTGAGGGGCACCGGCAGAGCTGGGGGGGCAGGGCTGGGCTAGCAGGGGCTGCGGGTCGGGAGTGAGGGGCACCGGCAGAGCTCTGGTGCGTTGGGTGCTGCAGGGCTCATCCCTCCTGCTGAGCCCCATGGCGGAGGTGATGTGATGTGGGACCCCTGGCCCCCGAGGCGCCGGCGTCTCGTCTGCGGCCCGTTGAGCAGACCCCGCTGCGGCCCCTGAGAGCTCGGGCTCCAGGCCGCCCTGGGGAGCTGGGCTGTGTGGGGACGGGGCGTTCGCTGGGATGCGGCGGGGGTGGGTTCGGGCTCGTGTGCTGGCGGCGGGAAGGGGCTGCCAAGGGGGCGCCCGGGCCCCTCTGCCCCTCAGCCTGGTGGGGCGAGCTGGCTCGTGTGTCCCTGGGCCGGCTGTGCCCACTGCTGGCTGCCCCGGGCCACGGCCGTCTCTGGAGGGTGCTCCGCCGTGGGGGACCAGTGGGGGCCCTGCCCCAGAACCTTCCCCATCCCCGGAGTACCCCCCTGCCCCCTGCCAGGCATCACCTCCCCCCACCGCCCCAGTGGGGCATCGCCTCCCCCCAGCCCCTGAGCATCCCATCCCCCCCACTGGGGCAGCATGTCCCCTTGGCCCCCGCCCCCCCTGGGTTTGACTCCTGTGTGCAGCATGCAGGTGACGGAGCGTGAGGCCGCGGGGGAGGGACCGGAGGGGGGCCCTGCCCTGCCCGATGCCCAGATGGAGTCGCCTGCCCCCCCCAAGTCCCCGGCCTTCGACCTCTTCAGCCTGGTCCTGTCCTCCAAGCGGCTGGAGATGTACCTGGAGCCCCTGCAGGACGCCTGGGAGGGGATCCGCTTCCTGCTCAGGTCGGTGTCGCCGGGGGGGGGGCACGGGGCGAGGGCGGGGGTAACAGCCGGGTTCCCAGCCACTAACCTGGGCTCTGCCCTGCAGGTGGCAGATGCCTCTGTGCTCCCTGCTCACCTGCCTGGGCCTCAACTTCCTGCTGCTCACCCTGACTGAAGGTGAGCGGCCGCGGGGGGGAGCAGGCTGGCGGGGGGGCCGTGGTGGCAGGCGGGCGGGGGATGGGGAGCAGGCGGGCGGGGGGGACCGTGGTGGCAGGCGGGTGGGGGATGGGGAGCAGGCGGGCGGGGGGGACCGTGGTGGCAGGCGGGTGGGGGATGGGGAGCAGGCGGGCGGGGGGGACCGTGGTGGCAGGCGGGTGGGGGATGGGGAGCAGGCGGGCGGGGGGGACCGTGGTGGCAGGCGGGCGGGGGATGGAGAGCAGGCGGGCGGGGGGGCCGTGGGGGTGGGTGGGGGATGGGGAGCAGGCGGGCGGGGGGGGACCGTGGTGGCAGGCGGGTGGGGGATGGGGAGCAGGCTGGTGGGGGGACCGTGGTGGCAGGCGGGTGGGGGATGGGGAGCAGGCGGGCGGCGGGGGACCGTGGTGGCAGGCGGGCGGGGGATGGAGAGCAGGCGGGCGGGGGGAACCGTGGTGGCAGGCGGGCGGGGGATGGGGAGCAGGCGGGCGGGGGGAACCGTGGTGGCAGGCGGGCGGGGGATGGGGAGCAGGCGCGCGGGGGGAACCGTGGTGGCAGGCGGGCGGGGGATGGGGAGCAGGCGGGCGGGGGGAACCGTGGTGGCAGGCGGGCGGGGGATGGGGAGCAGGCTGGTGGGGGGCTGTGGTGGCAGGCGGGCGGGGGATGGGGAGCAGGCGGGCGGGGGGGGCCGTGGTGGCAGGCGGGTGGGGGATGGGGAGCAGGCGGGTGGGGGGGGACCGTGGTGGCAGGCGGGCGGGGGATGGGGAGCAGGCGGGCGGGGGGGCCGTGGTGGTGGGTGGGTGGGTGGTCGGGCTGGGTGGGGGGCTGGGCAGGTGGGCGTGGCTGAGGCGGGAGCCGTGAGCGCGGGGCTGGAGCTGACTCCTGCCCCGGGGCACGGCCGGGTTGTCGCTGGTTCTGCCCTGGCCCGGGGCCTGACGCCGCCCGGCTCTTCCAGCTGCCTGGTTCTCGCTGTGCGCCCTGCTGGTCCTGGGGCCCGCCCTGCTGGGCTACCTGCAGGAGACGTGCCGGGCCCGCCGGCCGGCGCCGGAGCTGCTTCGCCAGCGGTACCACAGCGTGCGGCGCCAGGACCTGCAGCAGGTGCGGCTGGCGCGGCACGAAGCCGTCGCTGAGGTGAAGAGATTGTAAGTGCTGGGGCCCTATGGGGCTCTCGGGGGCTCCCTCCCCGACACAGGGACTCCAGCTTGGGGGTGAGACCCCCTCCCCGCCAGGGCTCAGGCCTGTGGAGTGGGGCAGGGAGAGGCCGAGGGGACTGCAGAAGAGAAGAGTGAGGGGGGATTTGATCAGTAGCGTAGCCAGGCGGGGAGCAGGGGGAGCGGCCGCTTCTTGCACTCACCCGGCGGCGCTCCGGGTCTTCAGCGGCATTTCGGCGCCGGGTAACACCGAAGACCCGGAGCGAGTGAGGACCCACCGCTGAAGTGCCGCCGATGACCCGGGGCGCCGCCAGGTGAGTACGGGGGGAGCCTGGGGAGGAGCCTTTTTATAGCACCGCTCCCCCTGTGCTCCGGACCTGCCTATGCTACTGGATTTGATAGCTGCTTTCAACTGCCTGAAAGGGGGTTCCAAAGAGGATGGCTCTAGACTGTTCTCAGTGGTAGAAGATGACAGAACAAGGAGTAATGGTCTCAAGTTGCAGAGGGGGAGGTCTAGGTTGGATATTAGGAAAAACTTTTTCACTAGTAGGGTGGTGAAGCACTGGAATGGGTTGCCTAGGGAGGTGGTGGAATCTCCTTCCTTAGAGGTTTTTAAGGTCAGGCTTGACAAAGCCCTGGCTGGGATGATCTAGTTGGGGTTGGTCCTGCTTTGAGCTGGGGGTGGGACTAGATTTTTTTTATTATTATTATAACTGGAGATATGCCAATCTCCTAGAACTGGAAGGACCTTGAAAGGTCATCGAGTCCAGTCCCTTGCCTTCACTAGCAGGACCCAGTACTGTCCCCTGACAGATTTTGCCCCAGATCCCTAAGTGGCCCCCTCAAGGATTGAACTCACCACCCTGGGTTTAGCAGGCCAATGCTCAAACCACTGAGCTCCTGAGGTCCCTTCCAACCTTGGTGGTCTGAGTCTATTCCATAACTGCCCACTAGGGGGCAGGCTCCCCGCCAGGCAGGTGCTGGGGCGGCCTCGGTGGCCCCCGGCTATGAGCAGTGGGGTCGCCCCAGGGCTGCCTCTGTTGCCCCAGGGTTTGCTGGGCCTGGTGCAGGGACAGGCCGGGCCCAGGTTCAGCTCCTGGCTGTGATCCCCGCTGGGGAGGGTGGCCAGGGGGGCTGGGCACCCCCTGACGGTCCCGTTTCTTCCCCAGCCTGATCCACTTGGAGGGCGTGCTGAGCTGGCTGTGCTGTGCCTGCGAGGGGGTGTACCGCGTGCTGCACTGGGAGACCCCCGCCCTGTCGTCCCAGTGAGTCTACCCCTCCCCGCCCCCGCGGGCCAGGGGCTGGCTGGGGACCCCCTGGAGAGGTTGCAAACCCAGCCAGTGTGCCTGGGAGGAAGGGGGGTGTCGAGCTTGGCTCCCCTGTGTTTCAGTGGGGTGTGGGGGTGTGCACTGCAGGGACATGGCCTGGGGACACGGGGTGGGCGGGAGCATACGCTGGGCAGGTGGCATGGTTGGGGAGATGCTGGAGGGCTGCGTACGCGTGGCAGGGGGGGTGCAGGATGGGGGCTGTGTATGCTGGGCGGGTGGCCCAGGCCCTCCTGCCATTCTGAGCCCTGGCCCCTCCTTGCCCAGGTTCTATGGGGCGCTGCTGGGCTCCCTCTGTGTCCTCTACCTGCTGCCCCTCTGCTGGGTCCTCGCCCTGCTGAACAGCACCCTCTTCCTGGGGAACACCGAGTTCTACCGAGGTGAGCCCCCGCCCCCCCCCCCCCCCCCCGAGGGTGCCCCCGGGCTCTGGGGGCAGCAGTGGGTCGGACTGGCTGTCAAGGGACAAGTGCCAGCTGGAGCCCCCCCAAGTGCTCCCCTCCCGGCTGGGTAGCTGTTGGTTGCTCCTTCAGGGGGTGACGCCGCAGCCTGGCACCCAACTGGGCCGGTGTGAGGGCAGCCGCTGGCCCTGGGCTCAGACCGCCAGCACCCGAGTCGCCATCCGATTCCTGTCCCCTCTCGCTTGGCCCCTCCCCGCAGAATCGGCCCCTGGGCTGCCCTGGTACCGGCCGGATCCGTGGCCCCGAGAGACCGAGCGTCTCCCCGCGTCCCCTCCCCGAGCCGGGAGTCTGCCAGCACGTGGAACGGCAGGTCTGGGCGGGGCTCTGCTGTCCCAGCCAGCCCCTGTGCACTGGGGGGCGGGAGGGGCAGTGGCCCCAGCCCCGTGCTGTGTGCGCTGGGAACGCGGCTGCCCCATGGCACCCTGAGAACTGCTGCTAGGGCCTGGGTAACGGCTGGGCTGGCCCTGCTGGGGGGTGGTGATGGGGCCGCCCGGGGGGCAGGAGCTCTGGGCCACGCCCCGGGGGGAGGCTGCCCTGCCCGACGCCCCCTCTCTCCCCAGTGCTGCTGGAGCTCAAGGCTGCCGTGGAGCAGCGCCTCAGCCCCGCGCCTGTCGCCAGCACCCTGGAGCTGTCGGAGCCCGACGCGGGAGGAGAGGGGGGTGGCGCCCTGGTGGATCGGACCCCCACGCCCACCAGCACCGAGGTGAGCCGGCCGGGCTGGGGGCTTGCGTGGCGGCTCGTGCTTCCTGGCCCCGATCCGGAGCCCGGCCCCCCCGCGCCGGCCCCGGCCCCCCCGCGCCGGCCGCAGCCCCGGCCCCCCCGGGCGGGCGGGGCCATAGTGACCTGGCCTCTATCCTGGCAGGACCTCACGCCCGGCAGCGTGGAGGAGGCAGAGGAGGCAGAGCCCGACGAGGAGTTTAAAGACGCTATCGAGGTGCGTCCCCAGCGGGGCGGGGGGGGCTCCCCACACACCTGGCAGGAGGTGGGCAGCTTGTCGAGCCATGCACCCCCTTGGGCGGCCACTGGAGGGCACTGGTGAGCGAGAGCTGGGCAGCGAATCTCACTTAGAATGAGAGGGGCTGTGGGGGGGTCCTGGCCCCAGCCCTTCCCCATGCCCTGGCGAGAAGCTGGGGGTCCGTGGCTGTCCCGGTGGGGGACATGGGGGGGCCCTGCTGCTGTCCGTCCCATCGCTATTGCCTCTCCTCTCTTCTCTCCACGCGGCGGGAGAAGGAGACCCAGGCGCTGGCCATGGTGAGTACCCGGCGGGGCTGGGGGAGGCCCGTGCCCTGGGCAGCGCTGGGCCCTGGTGTCCCTGGAGCGGAACCAGGCCGAGCGCCCCCGTGGCCCCTGGGTGGCTCGGCCAGGGCCGAGCTGCGTGCCCAGCTGGGTCCCCGAGGGGCAGCCCCCGGCTGACCTGGGCTCTCTGGCAGGAGGACGACGACGTCTCCCAGTGCTCGGCGGAGTTTGACATCGGCCTGCCGGACAGCAGCGTCATGAGCAAGAACGAGGTGATCCGCAGCAAGGTGTCCCGGCTGACCGAGCGGCTGCGCAAACGCTACCCCAGCAACAACTTCGGTAGGGGGGCGCGGGGGGCTGGACGCCGGCCGGGCGGGTCCGTCGGGCGCTGGGCTAGGGGTGGCCGGGCTGTCGCTGCCCCTGGGGGAGCTGGGGATGGGCACCGGCTGGTTGTGCTATCTGGGTGCCTGGTTGGTCCGGCCCTGAGCCATGCTGTGGGCAGTGGGGGGCTCCCCCCGGGTAATGGGAGCCCACAGCCCAGGCTGCCGGGGATGCTTGGTGCCCACTGCACGGCCCTTCCGGCCCCGGGAGATCCCCTGAGCCAGGCTCCCGCTGGGCTGGGCCTGGGGCTCCGGGCTGGGTCCTGCTCTCCCGGCGGGAGCCATGGGCAGGTGGCTGTGGGAGCTCAGGGCGCGGGCGGTGGCTGCTCACAGAGCCAGGGCATTGCCAGGAGTGCCAGGCAGCCGAGAAGCTGGTCTCTGCGCTGAGGCTGCCGGGCCAGGGGCGCCTTGGGCCGGGGCATTGCCATGGCCCCGGGGGCTCAGGGACTGGAGCCAGGCTGAGCTCCCACGTCCCCGGCCTGACCCCTCACTCCGTCTCCTCTAGGGAGCTGCACCGGCTGCGCGGCCACCTTCTCCGTGCTCAAGAAGAGGGTGAGTCGTGCCTGCCCCACCTGCTCCCATCTCGCCAGCAGGTCTCTGGGCCCTGGCCTGGCTGGCTCAGCTGGGGGGCCCCGTGTGTCCTGGGCCATGGTCGGTGTCCCCGGCTGCTGCGTGGGTTGGCTCCAGCGCTGAACAGTCCGCGACAGGCACCTGCCATCCCCCGAGTGTCCTGCTGTGGGGCCCAGCTGCCATTCCCCACCTGGCACTTGGCCCAGGCTGCCCCTTGCCCGACCCCATGTGGTCTGGGGCGAGGCGGCGTGAGAAGAAGCCACGTTTCGTGTCCGAGGGGAGATCCCAGCACCGGAATCAGGCCACGCTCCCCAGGGCTAGTGAGCCGTTCCCCTTGGCCCCGGGGACAATCTCCAGCAAGCCCTGCCCCACCCCCAAGAGGCAATCCCCTGCCTCCCCCCGGGTGTGTGGGGGGGGTGCTGCACACACTGACCTGCGCGTCTCTCCCCAGCGGAGCTGCAGTAACTGCGGAAACAGCTTCTGCTCCCGCTGCTGCTCCTACAAAGTCCCCAAATCCTCCATGGGAGCCACAGGTGAGAGGGTGCAGGTGGGGTGGCCTCTCTTGCTCCCGGCTATGCCAGCCCTGGCCTTTCCCAGCAGGGGGTGCTGTGGGGGGGGGCAGGGCACTGGCTGTGGGGTGTGGGGGGCTCCTGGCTATGCCAGCCCTGGCCTTTCCCAGCAGGGGGTGCTGTGGGGGGGGCCAAGTTTCTAACTGCACAAAACCAAGCACCCTTGCCCCGCCCCTTCCATGAGGCCCCACCCCACTCACTCCAGCCCCCCTCCCTCCTTCTGTCGCTTGCTCTCCCCCACCCTCACTCACTTTCACTGGGCTAGCTCGGGGTTGGGGTGCAGGACGGGTGAGGGCCGGGGCCGAGAGATTTGGGGTGCGGGAGGGGCCTCCGGGCTGCAGCTGAGGGGTTTGGAGTGGGGGAGGGGGCTGGGGTGGCGGGGGTTTGGAGTGCGGGAGGGGGCTCCGGGCTGGGGCCGGGGGCGGTGTTGGAGTGCGGGAGGGGGCTCCGGGCTGGGGCCGGGGGCGGTGTTGGAGTGCGGGAGGGGGCTCTGGGCTGGGGGCGGGGTTGGAGTGCGGGAGGGGGCTCCGGGCTGGGGGCGGGGTTGGAGTGCGGGAGGGGGCTCCGGGCTGGGGCCGGGGGCGGGGTTGGAGTGCGGGAGGGGGCTCCGGGCTGGGGCCGGGGGCGGGGTTGGAGTGCGGGAGGGGGCTCCGGGCTGGGGCCGGGGGCGGGGTTGGAGTGCGGGAGGGGGCTCCGGGCTGGGGCCGGGGGCGGGGTTGGAGTGCGGGAGGGGGCTCCGGGCTGGGGCCGGGGGCGGGGTTGGAGTGCGGGAGGGGGCTCCGGGCTGGGGCCGGGGGCGGGGTTGGAGTGCGGGAGGGGGCTCCGGGCTGGGGCCGGGGGCGGGGTTGGAGTGTGGGAGGGGGCTCCGGGCTGGGGCCGGGGTTGGAGTGTGGGAGGGGACTCCGGGCTGGGGCGGGGGTTTGGGGTTCGGGGTGCGGCTCCCAGTCGGCGGCGCAGCAGGGCTAAGGGAAGCTCCCTGGCTCCGTGTTGCTCCAGAAAGCAGCGGCCAGGTCCCTGCGGCCCCATGGCGTAAGGCTGGCCAGGCGGCTCTGCACAGTGCGTGCTGTGCCTGTGTCCCCGCAGCTCCCATTGGCTGCGGTTCCCGGCCAATGGGAGCTGCGGAGCCGGTGCTCGGGGCGCACATGGAGCTGTGGTGGCTGCCCCAGCGCCTAGGGGCCGGACAGAGCCAGGGCAGGCAGGGAGCCTCCCTTAGCCCCGCTGCGCCCCTGACCGGTCCCTTTTCGACAACCCCAGTGCTCAGGGGAGCGGGCAGCGGCCGTGGCTGGCTCCTCCCCCTTTGTGCTGTAGTGGGGGAGGGGCTGTGCTGGGGGCCATGAGGCAGCTCATCTCGGGCAGGTTGGGGAGGGGACAGGTCTCTGCCAGCTGGGAATGATGGGGGGTGGGGGGGGTGCAGTGATGGGGCATGGAGGGGGGTGATGGGGGCAGAGATGGGGGGGTGGTTGGGGGCTGGGTTTCTGGGGGGCAATGGGGTGGCTCTCTGACCGCTCCTTTCCTTCCAGCCCCGGATGCCCAGAGGGAGACGGTGTTTGTTTGCGCGTCGTGTAACCAGGCTCTCGTCAAGTGAGCGGAGCCCCCGGCGGGCGCGTCTCCGGGCAGGAGAGAGCCAGGATCCTGCGTCGCTGAGCCCCCCACCTGCCCTGGCGCTGCCCGGCCCCTGGCACTGGGCGGCTGCGTGGGCCCTGCTGCTCTGGTCCCTGGAGCTTTGCTGCGGGATCCTGGCCGGCAGGGGGCTGGAGGGGAGATGGTAACCCCTTGCTGGCTGGGGACTGAGGCCAGCCACCCCTCCTCCGCTCTGGTAGTGCCCCAGCAGCCTCGGCAGGTCAGGGTGACTGTCGGGTTTGCAAAGCCACAGGGGTAACCGTCTGCACAGTGCCCTGTGTGAAGTCCCCCTCCGCCTGCCCCTGGGCTCTGAGCAGACCCCTCCTCAGCCCTTCCTCCCCGCCTGCAGGCCGCTGGGGGCAGGCAGGGGCCGGGCTGGCCAGGGCAGAGTGCAGTGGGTGGCTGGCATGGGCCATGGGGGGGAGGGCAGGGGGAGCAGAGGGCTTGGTGTGGGGCAGCTCTCAGCTGGCTCGGCCCATATTGGTGGGTGCTGGTTCCGCTCCCATGACCTGGGGCTGCAGTACCCCCCCCCCCCCCCCGCTCTGCTGCCGCCCTGCCCCATGGGCAAAGGATTCACCCCCCACGGCCCAGGTGGGGGGGCTCCTCTCTCGGCAAGGGGGGTTGGGAGTCTCTGCTGCCCTGAGTGGGGCTGGAAGCCCTGCAGGGCCAGGGTGGAGCGAGGGTCTCGGGGGCAGGGCACTGCCTGGCTCCGCACCCCCGGTTCTGGGCTCAGCCCTGCCTACGCGGGAGTGAGTGTGTAGCGTAGCTGGGGCTGCTCCTGCGCTCCCCCCGGGCTGCACACGCCCTGCTGGGGTAGCTGGTGCCTGCTCTGCGGGGGAGGGGGAGGGGGTGTCCCTGCTGTGTGGTGAGGGGCTGGCAGCGGCCTGGCCCCAGGGCTTGGTGGGGAGGGCTGGGCCTGGCTCTACCCCTCAGCTGCTCGCAGTCCCCCGTTAACAGGGTTAAAGCAGGGCTGGGGCGGCTCCCTGGACACCTCCACCTGCTTCGGCCCCTGCCAAACCCTGACCCTGCACCGAGGGGGTGGAAGCGGGAGAGCGCTTTGCGCCAGGCCAGGCTGGCCGCCTGTGGGCCGAGGGGGGCCGAGCCCTAACTCCCGTGTGCCAGGCCTGGCTGGAGCGAGAGGAGACCTGTCTGGGGGGGCAGAGGGGCGAGGCTGGGGGGTTGCTGTTGCTATGCCAGGGGGCCCCCCTCTCTGGCCTGAGCTGCTCAGGGGGGGCTCTGAGGAGCAGGGTGACCACGGCCGGGTCCTGGGGGGGGGGCTGTCAGCGGGAAGCTCCCTTCAGCTTCTGTTCTGCCTAGTCCCCCTCCCCCCCTTCCTTAAGGACGCCCAAGGGGGTGGGGGGGGTAGTCCAGCCCTTCCCCACTCCCCCTTTGTCTACCCAGTGTCTGACTCTCTGGTGCGGGTTTATTCACTGCTGGCCTCGCGGCCTGGTTTTAGCCAGTGCCAGGGCGAGTCCTGCTGGCCACTTTTCCCTCTGCTTCTCTTGCACGGTTGGTAAATGACGTGACTCAGTTTCCCTGGCTGAGCTGGCACCAGTGAGAAACCACCTGGGCCTCTGTCCGTCCCCCCCTCTCCCGGCCAGATGCTGCCCTGGGGAAGCGCAGGGAGCTCTGCAAGGAACCTGCTGTTAGTAGCAGGGGGCCTGGTTTTCCGTGATTTTGCCCCCCCACCCCCCAATAAACGTAACCTAATTTCTCCGCCGTTACACTGAACTGCTGAGTTTGTTCCCCCCCACCCACCCCCCTCGGGCACCCTGCCTTCCGTGCGTCAGGCTTGGACCCGGGGTGCCGCTGTAGGTTTTCAGTCTCTCTCCAAAGGTGAAAACTCCAGATTCTCCGCAAACCCCCCAGTCTGTGTTTTCCGGGCCTAGCAACTGGCTCGGCCCCCCTGGTCCTTAGTCATGGGGGGCTGGGCCGCCGTCTCCTCACCTGCGGGGGTGGGCGCTGGCTGGGGCCTGCTCTGCCTCGGCCTGGAAACTGCCAGCACCCGGGTGCCAGCTGGGTGGCTCTGTCCCTGCACCTGTCTCTATGGCCGGTGGGCGAGAGCCGGCTCCCAGGGTGCTGCGATGGGGAGAGGCAGGAGAGGAGCCCCCCCCCCCCCCGCCACTCCTGCCAGCCTGGAGCCAGGGGTGAGGGCTGAATCCTGAGGTCTCTGCCCTGCCCCCCTAGCAGCACCAGGCCTGCCTGCCCCCCTGCCTGTGAATTATTCTGGCCCCTGCAGCAGCGGCCCTGCCCATGCATGAGCCCCAGCCTGAGCCGGGGGAATGGGGAGCTCCAGCTGGGGCAGGGGTCAGCTCTCAGTGCTGCTGGAGGGATCTCAGATTTGAATGTCGTCCCGTCTCCCGGGCTAGGGGCAGGGCAGCTCCTCGGGGCACCAGGCCCCTGCTCCAGGCTGCTGGCCCCAGTCACCTTCGCTCATGAGCTCAAGGGCACAGCGGGGCTCCCCTCCATCTGCACTGGGCAGCAGGTGCCCTGTCACGGCTCCCCGGCCCTGCTGCTCCCCAGCTTGGTGTGGCCCCTGGGAGCCCCCTTCAGTGCATCAGCCCCCCGGGGTCACACCCTGTCACGGAGTGTGGGGGAGTCAGGCCCAAACCCCTCTTGCTTGGATTCACTGGGAGTCTCAGCCAGCCAGTAGAACAGAAGGTTTATTAGAGTTGCCAGGAACACAGTCCAAACCGAGCTTGTCAGTACAACCAGGACCCCTCAGTCGGGCCCTTCTGGGGGGCAGGGAGCTTAGACCCCAGCCTGGGGCTCCCTGCATTTCACCCCACAGCTCCAAACGGGGCAGGGAGGCCAGACCCTGTCTGCCTCTCTCCCCTCCTCTCCAGCCAGTTCCAAACTGAAACTGTCCAGCCCCTCCTCCCCCTTTGTCTCCTTCCCGGGCCAGGAGGTCACCTGATCCCTTTGTTCCAACACCTTCAGCTCTCACCTTTGCAGGGGAGGGACCGGGGCCATTCTCTGTGTCCAGGCCCCTGCCCTAGGGCTCTGTAACAATCATGCACCCTTGTCCCACCACCTAGATAGTCAAGCACTACATAGGGAAACCGAGGCACCCACACAGTACTCAGGGAAAACATTACCAACAGTCCTAGTTCGTCACACACCCTCCCTGGGGTAAGGCCCTGGGCTTCCCGAGCTCCTGGGACCAACCCTCGGCGCCTGCAGCCCCCGCGGCGTCACAGAAGTGGCTGGGCCTTGTGCTGCTGCCTGCACTGGGGGCCTGGCCAGGAGGGGACGTGGTCCCGTGCCGGGGTATTGCTCTGTTCTGGGCCTGCCCTGCCCTGCGCGTCATCCCTGGCCCGGGGCAAAGCGCTGGCTGGTGACAGTGACTCGGGGCCTTGGGCACAGGGAGCAGGGCCTGGCCTGGCCAACCTTTGGCGTCTGCTGCCCTGGTGGCCAGGGCAACCGTGCCCGCTGTATCACCCGGCACATGTGGCGATGGCCCCGGCTCTGTGTCCGACGCTCCCAGTGCCGCAGCGGCTGAGCTGAGACGGCTGCACGGGGACCCCCACCCCCTGCCCTTGTTTGCAGTCTGAGGGGTTGTGGGGCTAGCCCCCAGCTGGGCTCTTGGCACCGTAACAAGGCGGGTCTGATCCCCGTGCTGAGTCCCTTTGTGCCCCGGTCATCCAGGCCGCTGGCTGCTCCCGCCCCGGTTTCCTGCACGTGCCGGGCTGTAGCGGGAGGGTTTGCACGCGTGCGAGGGAGTCTCCGCAGTGTCTCTCTCCTCCCCTAGGAGGTGCTGTGCTCAGCCGGGCTGCCGCCTGGCCCCAGAGCTGTTCCAATTGCCCTCGAGCGGCAGCAGGGAGCTGATCTCTGCCCCGGCAGCCACCAATTCGCTCCCGGGGCCGTGTTAGCCGGGCTGCTGCCTCCTGCCACCTTCCACCCCTGCACCGTGGAGGTGAGCGCCTGGGGAAGGGAGATTGCAGCGCCTGGCTCTAGGGCTCTCCCCAGATGGACGCCCCAGGGGGCAGAGCGTCCCAGCTCTCAGCAGCCTGGTTCCGACAGGGCCAGACGTTGCACCCAAGGGCTGAGCTCCGGGGCCGGGGTTCCTTCCGGGAACCCGTTAACCTTGGGGCGCAGGCGGGGAGCTTTGTCCCCACTCCCTGAGGGACGGGCTGTCCGTGGATGCCAGCGCCTGGGGCCCGTGACGGGGCCCTCAGACGTGTGTGCCTAGACGGGGGTAGGACCCCTTTGTGCAGGAGGGCTTTCTCGCCTGAGATTGCAGCTATAGACAGACATCACGGCCCCACCACTGACATGCAGCCACCGCGGGGTGGGAGGCGGCAGCTGGATGCGCAGGGGCCATTGTGGGCCGAGGCCCCCCCAGCACCGGGGCTGCCAGCGCAGAGCAGGGTGCCCGGGTGTCACCCCCAGGCTGGAATGGGGGCAGGATGCCGGGTTCTCCCCCTTGATTCTCACCCAAAGGGCCCAGGCTCCTTAACGATCACCAGGGGCAACAAGTCGGTTAAAGTCTTGTTCAAAGCCAGCAGCTCGGCCCCCCCAGCACTGCATTGGGGTCAGCACGGACTGCAGGGGAGAGCGCCCCCTGCTGAGCCCCCGCCCCCCCCCCGCAGCTCGGCCCCCTAGCGCCGCATTGGGGTCAGCACGGACTGCAGGGGAGAGCGCCCCCTGCTGAGCCCCCGCCCCCTGCAGCTCAGCCCCCCAGCACCGCACTGGGGTCAGCATGGACTGCAGGGGAGAGCGCCCCCTACTGAGCCCCCGCCCCCGGCAGCTCAGCCCCCTAGTGCCGCACTGGGGCCTTGGGGTCAGCACGGACTGCAGGGGAGAGCGCCCCCTGCTGAGCCCCCCCCCTCCCGCAGCTCGGCCCCCCTAGCGCCGCATTGGGGTCAGCACGGACTGCAGGGGAGAGTGCCCCCTACTGAGCCCCCACCCCGCCCACCTGCAGCTCAGCCCCCTAGCGCCACATTGGGGCATTGGGGTCAGCACGGACTGCAGGGGAGAGCGCCCCCTGCTGAGCCCCCGCTCCCCTCCCTGCAGCTCAGCCCCCTAGCGCCGCACTGGGGCATTGGGGTCAGCACGGACTGCAGGGGAGAGCGCCCCCTACTGAGCCCCCGCCCCCCCTGCAGCTCGGCCCCTGGCGCCGCACTGGGGCAGGGGGTGGTCACGCCGTCTGTGCGCCCCCCATCTGTCAGCACGTCTCCGTTAGAGCCACCGAGTCACCGCCTGGCAGGGAAGGGCTGGTCTCTCAGCTGCCCTGGGGCGAATGCCCAGCTCCCGGCCCCCTGCCCCACAGCGCCGTGGGGCTGGGCCCCGGCTCTTCCACTCCTGGAGCGGTGTTTCCCACAGCCTGAGCCCCCCGCCCCCGCTAACAACCCAGCGCCCCTGGGCAAGGCCGGGTCACACCCGGAGCGAGAACCCAGGAGTTCTGGCTCCCAGCCCCGTGCACCAACTGCAGCCCATCCCCCGAGTCTGGCCTGTGTGGCCGAGTCTTCCCCGCTTTCATTTTGTCCCCCACACCCTGCCCCCGCCCTCCCCCAGCACACCCTGCCCCCGCCCTCCCCCAGCACACCCTGCCCCCTCCAGCCCCTCCCCCTGCACACCCTGCCCCCTCCACCCCCTCCCCCACCATGCTCAGTCCCCCTCCAGCCCCTCCCCCCTCTCCGGCCCTCTGTTTCCACCCCTGTACAGGCCCCCATAAGGTGGGGGAGGGGTGCTGCTGTCCCTGCCAGGAGGCAGGAGGGCAGGGGAGCCAGCGGGGGTGGGGGGGGGAGGATCCCCAGCAGCTCCCCCCCCCCCCACTCCGTCCTGTGCCAGGAGTGCAGGGGAAGTCGGTCCTGGCCCGCAGCCCGGCGGGCACATGTGCCTGTCACTCGGCGGCATGAGGCTGGCCAGCCCCAGCCCATGGAGACAGGAGAGGGGCCGGCCCCAGAGCGGTGGGGCTGGCGGTGGGGGCTGCCCCTTCTGCTGGTGGTGCCACAGGACCCTCCCCAGGTACAGTCGGCTCCCCTCCCCCTCCGGCACGTCCCGAGCACCTGGCCCTGCCCGGCACCCCGCCCGGCACCAAGCTCTGGTACCCGGCCCTGCCCGGTCCCCCTTCCCCCGGCCCGGCACCGCGATCTGGTACCTGGCCCTGCCCGCCCCCGCCCAGCACCATGCTCTGATACCTGGCCCTGCCCAGCCCCGCCTTCCTCGGCACCACGCTCTGGTACCTGGCCCTGCCCTCCCTGCCCAGCACCGCGCTCTGGTACCCGGCCCTGCCCAACCCCCCTCCCCTCCGCCCAGCACCGCGCTCTGGTACCTGGCCCTGCCCAGCGTCCCGCCCCCGCGCCCGGCCAGCCCGCCTGGCACCGCCCGGCCCCCCACACCTGGCACCGCGTTCTGGTACTCCGCCCTGCCCAGCTCCCCCCGCCCGACACCACACTCTGGTACCCGGCCCTGCCCATGTGTGTGGGGACATGCTCTCTGGCCATAGAATCTCAGGGTTGGAAGGGACCTCAGGAGGTTCTAGTCCAACCCCCTGCTCAAAGCAGGACCAATCCCCAATTTTTGCCCCAGATCTCCATGTGGAGGGGGGCGCAGGGAGACGTGCTCTGGCCGTGTCGGGGTGGGGGGGACGCGCTGGGTGGGCAGGACGAGCCCCACGCTGCTCTGGGACAGGCTCCTCTGCAGAGGGCGCCCAGGAGCTGCTCCTTGCCAAACCCTGGGCGTGGCACGGCTGGGTTGGGGCCTCCTGCCCCACTCGCTCGCTGTGTCCCCCTGGGATGAGCCTCACTGTGTCCTGCCCCGTTATCCCCTGGGGAGCCAGGCCCCTCAGCCGGCTGCTGCAGCCACAGAGCCGGCCCCTTGCTGGCATTGTCCCTGCCCGGCATGGTCCCCTCCCCCAGCCCCGTTCATTAGCCACGGCCCCCTCCCCCAGCCCTGTTCATTAGCTACGGTCCCCCTCCCCCAGCCCCTTTCATTAGCCACGGTCCCCCTCCCCCAGCCCCGTTCATTAGCCACGGTCCCCCTCCCCCAACCCCGTTCATTAGCCTCGGTCCCCCTCCCCCAGCCCCGTTCATTAGCCATGGCCCCCCTCCCCCAGCCCCGTTCATTAGCCACGGTCCCCCTCCCCCAGCCCCGTTCATTAGCCATGGTCCCCCTCCCCCAGCCGCCCTCTGAAGCAGCTGGCAGGATCAGGGAGCTGATTGCAGCCCCACTCCAGTGAGTCACTCATGGCAGCAGCTGCCGGGGGGCGTCTTTGTGCATCTGCCTCTTCATCCTTGGGCAGGAGCAGGGCCAGGGCCAGGGCCTGCCCCAGTAGTGCCACAGCACGGAGGGACCGTCCCAGGGGTAGGGCTGGGCCTCGCGGCCCACGGAGGCCCTGGGCAGATGCCAGGCTAGGTGCCCGAGGGGCAGGGAAGAGCCAGAAGAATGGTTAATGCCGTCCAGTGAGCCTTGGGGAGCTCAGGCTGGGGGTCTGTGAGGAAGTGTGAATGTTCTGAATGTTTTCTCTGAATACTGTGTGAGTGCCTCAGTTTCCCCTGTGCATTTCTTAAGTCTCTAGGTGGTGGGAATAAGGGGGGATTGTTGCAGAGCCGGAGAGGGCCAGTGTGATGACAGAGACTGGCTGACATCCTGTCTCCTGGCAACTGATGGCCTGGGCCCCTTCCCTGCAAAGGTGGGAGCTGAAGGTGCTAAAGAACAAAGGGATCAGGTGACCTTCTGGCCGGGAAGGAGATAAAGGCAGAGGAGGGGCTGGAGAGTCAGTTTGGAGCTGGCTGGGAAACGGAGGGAGGCCCAGACGGGGCTCTGGCCTCCCTGTCCCTCAAGATGGACCTGACGGAGGGGTCCTCTTCCCGGCTGGCTGAGAGTCACGTCTGACTGCGGAGTCGGGGGGCAGGGCCCACTGGCTCCCCCAGGACCCCGCCCAGACGGACTCGCTGCGGGAAGCACCCGGTGGGGCAGGGGAGGCTGAATGCTCCAAGGTCAGCACCAGGAAGGGGGAAGCTGGGGAAGCTTCTTGCCCTGGGGACAGTCGGCTCACAGAGAGGAGGCTTCCCAGAGTCCTGCCTGGCTTCGTAGGGAGCAGTTCCAGAGCGTCGCCCGGGGACCCCGTGACAGGGTCGACTTGTTCTCAGGCATGAGCAGCGACCCGGGGACCAGGGATTTCCTGGGGGGGCGCGGCCGTCAAGCTGAGGAAGGTCTAATGCCAGCCATGGGCTGGAGGCTGAAGCGAGACACAGTCAGGATGGAAATGAGGCATTTGGGATGGGGAGGGGAAGAATTAACCCCTGGAGCCGTGTTCTGGGCGGATGGATCCCCTGGCACTGACCATGTGAAATGAAGATGGGGCGTTTTTCTCAGATAGGAATGGTTTGGGGGCAGGTGTCTGGCCTGTGCTGGGCGGGAGTCAGACAACCCCCTTCAGGTAGTTGAAGGCTGCTACCAAATCCCCCCGCACTCTTCTCTTCTGCAGACTAAATAACCCCAGTTCCCTCAGCCTCTCCTCGTAAGTCATGTGCCCCAGCCCCCTGATCATTTTCATTGCCCTCCGCTGGACTCTCTCCAATTGTCCACATCCCTGCTGTAGTGGGGGCCCCAGAACTGGCCGCAATACTCCAGATGAGGCCTCACCAGTGCCGAATAGAGGGGAATAATCACTTCCCTCGATCTGCTGGCAATGCTCCTACTAAAGCAGCCCAATATGCCGTTGGCCTTTTTGGCAACAAGGGCACACTGCTGACTCATATCCAGCTTCTCGTCCACTGTAATCCCTAGGTCCTTTTCTGCAGCACTGCTGCTTAGCCAGTCGGTCCCCAGCCTGTAGCGGTGCATGGGATTCTTCCGTCCTAAGTGCAGGACTCTGCACTTGTCCTTGTTGAACCTCATCAGATTTCTTTTGGCCCAATCCTCCAATTTGTCTAGGTCACTCTGGACCCTCTCCCTACCCTCCAACGTATCTACCTCTCCCCACAGCTTAGTATCATCCGCGCACTTGCTGACGGTGCAATCCAACACAACATCCAGATCATTAGTGAAAGTCATGGAGTCACAGTCTTGGTGCTCTGGAACTGGTCTGAACAGGGGCAGCAGCCGCGGCAGGCAAAGCTTCCCCTTGGGGAGCCTAGCCCCCTGCCCCGCCTCTTCCCACTGAGGCCACACCCCCGCTTGCTGCTCTCAGCCCCTCCCCTGTGGCCCTGGCAAGGCAGAGAGGTTATTTAAATACATTGAAAGTGAGAGAAAGACAAAGGAAAGTCTACGCCCTCTATTTCGTGGGAAAGGAGAGTTAGTAATATCGAGAAAGAACATGTGTTTAATGTCCCTTTAGATTCTGTCTTCATTTAAAATGCTAATGGTGACTCAACACAGTTAACATTAACAACTTGGGGAAGGAACACAAGCCAACATAGGGGACGAACAGGCTAAAGAATATTTCAATGTACTCAAGGTCATGCCAAACCAACTTGATTTCCTTCGTCACCAGGATCACCGTCATACTGGAAAGGGGGGAAGCGGTAGACGTGATATACCTTGATTTTAGTCGGGCTTTTCACGCAGTCCCACATGACAGTCACAGAAGCAAACTAGGGAAATGGGATCTGAATGAAATGACTATAAAGTACACCTGGTTGAAAGACCGTATTCAAAGAGTAATTATCAATGGGTCACTGTCAAACTGGGGGCAGGGGTGGGGGACATGTCTGATGGAGACTGGCAGGGGTCAGTCCTGGGTCTGATACTATGCAATATTTTCATCAATGACTTGGATAATAGAGTGGAGAGGATGCTTATAAAACTCGCGGTTGACACCAAGCTGGGAGGGGTCACAGGCACTTTGGAGGACAGGATTAGAATTCAAAGTGACCTTGACAAATTGGAGAATTGACCTCAAATCAACAAGGTGAAATTCCATAAAGACAAGTGCAAAGTGCTTCAGTTAGGAAGGAAAAATCCAATGCCCACATACACCCTGGAGAACAGCTGGCTCGGTGTCACACTGCTGACAAGGAGCTGGGGTCAGGGTGACTCACAAATTGAATCGGAGTCAACAATGTGACGCAGGTGCAAAAAAGTCTAATCTCATCCTGGAGTGTTAACAGGAGTGTTGTATGTAAGGCCCAGGAGGTAATTATCCCGCTCTACTCAGCCTCGGCTGGAGACGGTGTCTGGTTCTGGGCCCCACACATTACGGACGATGGGGAGACTCCAGAGGCGAGCAACAGAAATGCTCAAAGCATTCGAAATGCTGCTCTGGGAGAAAAGGCTGAAACCGGGGCCTGGTTACTCTTGAGGAAAGACGACCGAGAGGGGACGGGCGAAGAGGCTGCCCTGCGTGTGAGGGGAGAACAGGGCGGTACCACAGCCCCCAGCCCAGCACTGCCCCCTTTGTGGGCGGCTCGTGCAGGGTGAGTGTCCGTGGGCTGATGGGCCAGGCAGTGGCTCATGGGGGGCGGGGGCCAGGCAGGTTTGGGCCCGGCTCACTGTGCTGAGGGAAGGGACACAGCTGGGAGAGTAATTACAGCTCCCGCAGCCGCGCTGGGAAACGCGCCGCCTCCGCTTCCAGGCAGGTTAAAAATAGCAGCTCTCGGCTGGAGCGGAAGGGCCCAAGCCCCCAGCGGGGTGGCACCTCGCCGCCTGCACCACAGAGCTGTAGCAGCTCAGTGAGTGTGCTCCTGCCTGCCCCCAGGCCCCCAGCTCAGCATGCTGCCCACCTGGCGCAGTCTGGGGCAGACCCAGGGATTCTATGGGGGCGCTGGGTGCTGGTGTGGGGCAGACCCGGGGGTTCTATAGGAGGCTCTGGGCCCTGGTGTGGGGCAGACCCTGGGGTCCTATAGGGGGCTCTGGGTGCTGGTGTGGGGCAGACCTGGGGGTCCTATAGGGGGCTCTGGGCCCTGGTGTGGGGGAGACCTGGGGATCCTATAGAGGGCTCTGGATGCTGATGTGGGGCAGACCCGGGGGTTCTACAGGGGGCTCTGGGCCCTGGTGTGGGGCAGACCCAGGGATTCTATAGGGGGTTCTGGATGCTGATGTGGGGCAGACCTGGGGATTCTATAGGGGGCTCTGGATGCTGATATGGGGGAGACCCGGGGGTTCTACAGGGTGCTCTGGGCCCTGGTGTGGGGCAGACCCGGGGATCCTATAGGGGGCTCTGGATGCTGATGTGGGGCTCGCCCAGAGCCAGCCTGAGACGGGGCCTCGCATTGGAAGCGGCCACAGGCGGGCGAGAGGAAATTGACCTGCCCCAGGCGAATGTGCCAGTCTCGCGCCCGGCCCCCGGGGCCCTGCCAGGGCTGATGCCCCCCTGTGACGAAATAGGACTGTTGTTATGAGATGTGATGAAATAGGACTGTTGTTAATGTTTTCCCTGAGTACTGTGTGGGTGCCTCGGTTTCCCCTATGCAGTACTTGAGTATCTAGGTGGTGGGACAAGGGTGCATGATTGTTACAGAGCCCTAGAAGACAGGTAGTGGGCAGAGGCCTGGACACAGAGAATGGCTGACACTCTGTCTCCTGGCAACAGATGGCCCCGGCCCCTCCCCTGCAAAGGTGAGAGCTGAAGGTGTTGGAACAAAGGGATCAGGTGACCTCCTGGCCCGGGAAGGAGACAAAGGGAAAGGAGGGGCTGGACAGTTTGAGTTTGGAGCTGGCTGGGGAACATGGAGGGAAGCGCAGACAGAGTCTGGCCTCCCTGCCCCCCTTTTGGAGCTGTGGGGTGAAACACAGGGAGCCCCAGGCTGGGGTCTAAGCTCCCTGCCCCCCGGAAGGGCCCGACTGAGGGGTCCTGGTTGTACTGACAAGCTCTGTTTGGACTGTGTTCCTGGCATCTCTAATAAACCTTCTGTTCTGCTGGCTGGCTGAGACTCTCAGTGAATCCGGGGAAGAGGGGTGCAGGCGCTGACCTCCCCACACTCCGTGACAACTGGTGGCAGAGGTGGGATGTTCTGCACCCCAGGAACAGCGCTTCCTGCAGTAAGTAACTGGGGAGTAGTAGAACGAAGGGGGGCTAACGAGGACCAGGCGTGCTGAAGGCCCACAGAGGAGCGGTTTCGGGGAGCGGAGGAGCTACGCTTAACCCCTGGGAGTGTGTGACCAGCGAGAAGGACTGTGCAATGATGGGGTCCCACTGGGAGCTGCAGTGAGCAGTCCCAGGGGCGGAGGAGCCTGCGGCTTGGCCCTGGGAGAGAGAAGGATTTTTGCAGTGACAGGGACCCCTGGGGGTGCCGTGAGCGGACCCAGGGGCGGAGGAGCTGCGGGTCGACCTTGGCAAAGAGGCGGTGACCTGGAGAAGGGCTGGCACACTTGGGGTTCATCCTGGAAACCGTGGGGAGCTAAGAGCACACAGGCCTGCGAATCCACAGCAACTTGGGAGTAGTGAAGTGATGGCGTATCGCCTTCTCCTTAAAAGAAGCATTGTAACCCTGTGCAAAAAGAGAGGGATACGCATTGGGAAGCTCACTAAAGCGCAGTTAATTGTGCAGCTGGAGGAGGATGACCATTCTAAGGAGCAGATTCCTGACCCCGATGGGGCTACAGCAGGATCTGGGAGCAGCTGGAACAGTAGCCTGGCATTCCCAAGAGTCTGGTCCCCAACCAGACGGGGGTCTTCACGATCGGGTTCCCCAGCAGGGGATCAGAGACGGATAGGACTGGAGCTGAGTCCGAGAGAGCAAGAGGACTGTGAGAGACAGTGGGAGCCCGAGAAAGGGCTACAGAAGCAGCAGCAGCAGCATGAACTGGCGGTGGTGGAACGGAGAGGCATACGGGACTGGCCAGGGGTGAGTGGGGATGTGGAGGCCCACCTCACTGCCTTTGAGCAGGCTGGCGATTTGAACCAGGGAGACCCTGCGGAAAAGCCCCGGGATCTAGCTCCCTTGCTGGGTCCCAAGGCTGTAAACTCTGTCAGCCAGATGGGTGGGATGGTGGACGGATTTCCACTCCTGGCCCCAACCTATATGTCTGTGTGGAGTCTCCTGCGGACCCCCAGTGGGAGCGGAAGGTGATGGTCAATGGAGAGACATTCTTGGGGTGGCGAGACCCTGAGACAGAGAGAACTGGTGTCAGGCCCCGGGTGGTGCACCCCCACCAGATGATGAGGGACTGTGTGACCTGGGTGAGGTTCCCAGGGATGGAACCATTCGCCCTGCCTATGGCCCAGATCCCTGTGCAGACCCAGGAGGGGTCAGGCTGGCTGGTTGTTGGGGTTCTCCAGGATATCAGCGGTGAGGTGCTGTTGGGGGGTGACTGTGTATCTTTGGGACAGGATCCAGGCCCTGGCCCTGTAACGGCCGAGGATTTGAATTTGAACTTAGGGACCCAATTGGCTAAGAGGGAAATGGTCAGTGAAAATGCAAATGACCTGGCAGGCAGGGGGGAGGAGCTGCCAGGCCCCGGTTACCTGCCTGCCTGTAACGAGACCCCTAGGGCGGGGTGGGACAGAGAGATGCTCCCCGCCCCCCTGCACAATGGAGAGGTGGCTCAGGCAATCTCTGATGCAGAGAGCAAAGCAGCGAGCTCGCTGCCTGGCCCCACAGGGACAGCCTGGGCAGCGCTGAGCACGGGGGGAGCGGAGACCCCAGCTGAGTGGGGGGACACACAGGCAGGGCAGGACGGCTGCCAACCAGGCTTGCCTGGTCCAGAGGTGTGGCCGGGAAGTGATTCCACGGCAGGGAGGGAGCCACCAGGGACAGGGCTCAGTGGGGCGGTGACACCAGGCCCAGCCAGTGAGCTGCAGAGGGATCCCACCTTGGAGAAGCGGAGGGAGCTTGCTGGCCACAGCGCTGCAAACCCCCTTGGGGAAGGCTGCAGGGACAGATCTCCGTGGGAGAAGGGATTCCGGTACCGGGAATGGGCTTCCCAAGGGGAAGTAGAACGGTGGGGAATCAGGAGGCCGCGGGTGGGGCCCCAGAACTATCATTGTCACGGAGTGTGGGGGTGTCCGGCCCTGCACCCCTCTTCCCTGGATTCACTGGGAGTCTCAGCCAGCCAGTAGAACAGAAGGTTTATTAGAGATGCCAGGAACACAGTCCAAACAGAGCTTGTCAGTACAACCAGGACCCCTCAGCCGGGCCCTTCCGGGGGGCAGGGAGCTTAGACCCCAGCTCGGGGCTCCCTGCATTTCACCCCACAGCTCCAAACGAGGCAGGGAGGCCAGACCCTGTCTGCCTCTCTCCCCTCCTCTCTAGCCAGTTCCAAACTGAAACTCTCCAGCCCCTCCTCCCCCTTTGTCTCCTTCCCGGGCCAGGAGGTCACCTGATCCCTTTGTTCCAACACCTTCATCTCTCACCTTTGCAGGGGAGGGGCCGGACCATCTGTTGCCAGGAGACAGGGCCATTCTCTGTGTCCAGGCCTCTGCCCACCCCTGCCTTCTAGGGCTTTGTAACAATCATGCACCGTTGTCCCACCACCTAGATACTCAAGCACTGCATAGGGGAAACTGAGGCACCCACACAGTACTCAGGGAAACCTTAACAACAGTCCTAGTTCGTCACATCCATCACCGGCTATTGTACTTGGCCCGTGGTAAGGGCTCCCTGGAGATCCCTGCCCATCAGAGAGGAACCTTTCCAGAAGGTGGCTATGAATAGGGTGGGGCCCCTCAGCAGGGCAACCTGGTCTGGGAAGAAATGCATCCTGGTGGTGATGGATTTCGCTACCCGCTACCCAGAGGTGGTGGCTCTGTCCTCCACCGGGGCAGACACCGAGGCAGACGCGCTTCTGACCATCTTCAGCAGAGTGGGGGTCCCCAGCGAGGTCCTTACAGACCAGGGATCCGAGGTCATGTCAGCCCTGTTCCGGGGCGTGTGGGAGAAATGTGGGGTCTGGCCCACCTGGGCCTCTGCATATCACCCTCAGTCCAACGGGCTGGGGGAGAAATTTCATGGGACCATGAGGCTGATGCTGAGGACTTTTATAAATCAGCATCCGCAGAACTGGGACAAGTACCTGCCCCACTTGTGGCACAGGGAAGTGCCCCAGGTAACCCCAGGGTGCTTCCCTTTCGAGCTGCTGTATGGGAGGAGAGTAAGGGGACCCCTAGAACATTCAACAGCCCAGGGCTGGCCAAGGTGGAGGCGATCAGAGATTGGCCTGTTCCCCAGACCAAGAAACAGGTCCAGGCCTTTAGCGGGATGGCGGGGTACTACCAGACGTTTGTACCCCCCTTTAGCTCCCTAGCTGCCCCCATCACTGAGCTATGTAAGAAGGGGAAGCCAGACAAGGCAGTCTGGACCGAGCAGTGCCCGAGGGCTTGCTGTGTGCTGAAGGAGGCTCTAATCCAGGGCCTGATAAATCGAGTAAACCCAGACCGGGCCAAGCCCTGTACAGTGTTCACCAAAGCCTCAGACACCAGGCTGGGCGCGGTGCTGATGCAGGCCAAAGCTAAGGAGGAGAGACACCCCATCGGGTATCTGAGCAAGGAGCTGCTGCCCCGGGAGACACGGGGTCAGAGGGGGGCTCGTAACCAAGAGAGCCCGAATCACAGCCCTCCAGACTGGAGCGCTGGGAGAAGACCCGATCTGAGCTTGAACCCCAGGGGTTTTGGGATGGAAAAACGGCACGGGCCGCATAAACCTTCCCACATGCAGCCTGCGGGTGCCATCAAGCCCACCCGACCTAAGGGAGAATGTGAAACTGGCAGGGCTTGGTGTAACCCCCACCAGGGAGTGGGAGAGATGCGAGGTGTCCATGGGAACGTTGGTGGGGTCGAACTTCCCCAGGTCACTGGCTAAAGTGACCCCGCTCAGTTCGGTCTCGAAGGGGGGAGAGATGTGATGAAATAGGACTGTTGTTATGAGATATGACGAAATAGGACTGTTGTTAATGTTTTCCCTGAGTACTGTGTGGGTGCCTCGGTTTCCCCTATGCAGTGCTTGAGTATCTAGGTGGTGGGAGAAGGGTGCATGATTGTTACAGAGCCCTAGAAGACAGGTAGTGGGCAGGGGCCTGGACACAGAGAATGGCCGACACTCTGTCTCCTGGCAACAGATGGCCCCGGCCCCTCCCCTGCAAAGGTGAGAGCTGAAGGTGTTGGAACAAAGGGATCAGGTGACCTCCTGGCCCGGGAAGGAGACAAAGGGAAAGGAGGGGCTGGACAGTTTGAGTTTGGAGCTGGCTGGGGAACATGGAGGGAAGCGCAGACAGAGTCTGGCCTCCCTGCCCCCCTTTTGGAGCTGTGGGGTAAAACGCAGGGAGCCCCAGGCTGGGGTCTAAGCTCCCTGCCCCCCGGAAGGGCCCGACTGAGGGGTCCTGGTTGTACTGACAAGCTCTGTTTGGACTGTGTTCCTGGCATCTCTAATAAACCTTCTGTTCTGCTGGCTGGCTGAGACTCTCAGTGAATCCGGGGAAAAGGGGTGCAGGCGCTGACTCCCCCACACTCCGTGACACCCCCTCCCTGTTTCCCGCCCAGCCTGGTGTGACTGAGGGCGGGGGCAGTGGCCATGTGGCTGTTTGAGGGGGGGTCTGTTCTGGCTCTGGCTGGGGGGCTCCCGGCTGCGGGCTCCGCCGTGCCCGCAGGGCCCACGCCTGGTTCTGGGGCTGCTGCAGCTGGTGCTTGTCCTGCCAGGCAGGCGGGGCGCCCTTTGGCAGGGGGCAGCCCACGCGCCCAGCCCTGCGGGTTGGGGGGGAGCTTAGCTCAAGCAGCGGGGGAGGGGCGGGTTCTTTGGGCCAGGGCTGAACCCCTGCCCTGGTTCCCAAACCCTTCAGGGCCCTGTGCGGGGGCCGGCAGGGCCGAGGGGCGCACTGGGCCACCCTGGACAGCGCTGGCTGGGCACAGACAGGCAGCACCCGCAGACCCAGACCGGTGCCTTCCCTGCCCCTGGGGGGCCGAGCCCCAGGGGGGCTGGAGGCAGCTGAGCGCCTTGGCTCCCAAGGGGGGGGCGCTTTATTCACACCGTCAAAGGCAGCATCGCTATGGCAACACATCCCGGCGGCCTGCTGCTGACGTGGGGGTGACAGGCTGAGAGGCAGGAGCTGGGCCGTGGGGGTCCGGCCCGGGGGGCGCTGGGTCTGTCAATCCACCGGGCTGCTGGGGGATGAGTGTGGGAGTCCGGGGGGCTCCTCCCCCACTGCAAGCCCCCCTCTGGGCTGCAGGGCAGGGGCCGGGGGGGCTCTGGGACTCAGGGCCCAGTGCTACCAGGGGCACCAGGCCTTACCCGCCTCTGCTTGCTGGGGTCTAGTCACATGCCAGGCTTGGGCCTGTCCAGGCCGGTCTGAATGCTCCAGCCCCCGTGCAAAGCCGGGGCCGCTCCCCCCGGCAGAGGCTGGTGGAGGCATGGGGGGTGTGACGGAGCAGGGAGCGCGATGGATTTGACTTGGGAGGCTTGCGGGGGAGGTTCCCTGGGACCTGCTGCATTGGGAATGGGAGACTTTACCTGGGGCTGTAACATGAGCCAGGACGGGGGTTGGGAGGTGACACCTTTGGCTGGGAGAACGGACACAGGTGAGAGGAGGGGCCCCGGGGGAGGGGAAGAGCCGGCTGAAGGTTTGGCTGGTTGTTTTTCAGTTTGTAGCTGGATGGTGAAACGCAGGGAGCCCCAGAGCTGGGGTCTAAGCTCCCTGCCCCCCAGAAGGGCCCCGCTGAGGGGTCCTGGTCATACTTACAAGCTCTGTTTGGACTCTTTCCTGGCAACCCTAATAAACCTTCTGTTCTACTGGCTGGCTGAGAGTCACATTGAATCCCGGGAAGAGGGGTGCAGGACCTGACTCCCCCACACTCCGTGACGGGGGGGGCTGGTCTCCCCGGCATGCTCTGTCTGCAGGGAGCTCAGAGGAGCCGTCTCTGGGCCCTCGGTTGTTCTGAGGGTACCAGCCGGTGTCGCTCGCTCCTGAGCGGGGCTACCCAGCGTCACCCCATTGACTGCTTTGGATTGATCGGCCCCAGGCTATGGAAGCTGTGAAAGGGTTTGCAGCCCAGCCCCGCCGCGCACCTCTGTGCCAGCCTGGGGCAGAGCTCGCTCTCCATGGGGGCAGCAGACAGTGGCCTGGGGCGAGTGGGATGGGCCTGCTCTGGCCACTGCGGCAAGAGCAGGGGTTCCGCCTCCTCACCCCAGAGACCCGTGGGGGATCTGTAGGGTCCAGGCTATGCACAGGGCTCCTGGCTTTGCAGCCCCGGCGGGTGGGGGCAGCGACCCGGCACCCGTGTGAATGGCGTGAGCACAGCTCCATGCCGGTGTGGCTGGGAGGAGACGTGTCCAGGCCCTGCCGTGTGCTTTGCCCAGCTCTGTGACAGCCCCTGGCACTTGGAGGAGCCTCAGGGCTGCAGCACAGACGAGACTGCGGGCAGCTTTGACCCTGCCGCGACCGACAGACTGACGAGCCCATTGCATAAATCACTCGGCGCCGCAGCGAGGGCCGAGGCCTCCTGCAGACCCGGAGCGCGGCTGTCAGCTCTAGCCTGCCCGCAGTCCCAGGGCAGCCCGCGGCCCGCAGGGGACGCTTGTCACTGGAGCGAAGCCCGTTTGTCTCCAACACCAGGGTGAGAGCTGGGGCCTGGTTAGCCAGTGCCCACAGCTGGGGGCAGCTTTGTGCGGCTTACCCACTGGGCTGGGCCGGGCTCAAACCCTGGCTGCAAATAACGGGGCCCCGGCTCCCTTGCAGTTCCTGGGGCAGACCAGGCTGGGAGAGGGGGAGATCTGGAGCAGGCGACGCTGCCCCGGGGTTCAGGTTCCCTGCCCAGGGGTCCCAGCTGCTGAACCATGGCGGTGCAAGAAGCACGAGGAGCTCCCGACTTCTCTCCCAGGGTCCCTCTGGGGTTGGAGCCGAGGGCAGGGGTCTCCCAGCTCATCCACTCACAGACTGGCATGGCTGGGAGCTGGAGCTGGAAGTGCCAGGCCACAGTTAGCGAGACCAGGCAGGTGAGGAATGTCGGTTCTTGGCCAGCCCCTGGTGCTGAGTAAGAGGCTTTCACGCTTCCCCAGAGCTCTTCGGGTCTGTGCGGGGCTAGGAAAAGCTAGTACTTCCCTGTTACGGGGTGCCCGGGCGATGCTCTGGGGCTGCTCCCTACGAAGCCAGGCCGGACTCTGGAGGAGCCTCCTCTCTTGGAGCCGACTGTCCCCAGGGCAAGAAGCTCACACAGCTTCCACCTTCCTGAGTCTGACCCTGGAGCATTCAGCATCCCCTGCCCCACTGGGAGCTTCCCACAGCAAGTCCGCCCGGGTGGGGTCCTGGGGGAGCCAGAGGGCCCTGCCACCCCCAACCCCGCAGTCAGACGTGACTCTCAGCCAGCGTAAAACGGAAGGTTTATTAGTTAACAGGATGTAACGATGCTGGTTCTGAAAGCGCCAATCCAGGACAAATCGCTTCAAGCAGGGCAGCTACAGCCCGAAGCTGGGGTTTTTCCACCTCTAAGGCACCAAACCAGTCAAACAGAGGAGACTTTGGTTTTACCCCACTGGCTAACCACAAGTCACACAAGCAATTCCCTTAGACACTCCAGCTTCCCAGTGTCACCACCAGTGCCACTCGTTATGGGGACAAATGGTTATGAAAACCAATACTCCAGTAAAAGAAAAAAGTTCTCCCGATCCCAAAGGACCAGACCCCAGATCCAGGTCAATATATAAATCAGATCTTACCCACAAATCACGCTCTTGCCAATCCCTTTAGAATCTAAAATCTAAAGGTTTATTCATAAAAGGAGAAAGGTCTCGGTGAGAGCTAGAATTGGTTACATGGAATAAATTACGTACAGCAATGGCAAAGTTCTTGGTTCAGGGATGAAATAAGCTGCAGGTTCAAATCAAGTCTCTGGAGAACATCCCCAGCTGGGATGGGCCATTCAGTCCTTTGTTCAGAGCGTCAGTTTGTAGCAAAGTCCCTCCAGAGGTAAGGAGCTGTTCCCAGGCGAGATGAAGGGCCTGACAGTGATTTCAAGTGGGTGCCGGAGAGGCCTGCAGATGGCTTGAGGGAGGTGTATTTGGGCCGGGGAGGGAGGGACTATTCTGGAGTCCAGGCGGGGGGCATGGGGCCGAGGGGCCCACGGCAGGAACATGAGAGGCTGTGGAGCCCCTTGTGAACACAAGGCCTATTAGCCAGGAGAGGCAGCGCCATTAGTGGTGCGGGAGGCAGCATGGGGTTGGGTCCACGTTACTGGCTGGTCCTTCTGCAGCAAAGCCGCACGGGCCAGGCTCCCAGGGCCTCAGGCGCCCGGCGAGAGAGGCCAGTGCCCCTTCGCGCCCGGGGTAACGCCAGGCTCCCAGGGCCTCAGGCGCCCGGCGAGAGAGGCCAGTGCCCCTTCGCGCCCGGGGTAACGCCAGGCTCCCAGGGCCTCAGGCGCCCGGCGAGAGAGGCCAGTGCCCCTTCGCGCCCGGGGTAACGCCAGGCTCCCAGGGCCTCAGGCGCCCGGCGAGAGAGGCCAGTGCCCCTTCGCGCCCGGGGTAACGCCAGGCTCCCAGGGCCTCAGGCGCCCGGCGAGAGAGGCCAGTGCCCCTTCGCGCCCGGGGTAACGCCAGGCTCCCAGGGCCTCAGGCGCCCGGCGAGAGAGGCCAGTGCCCCTTCGCGCCCGGGGTAACGCCAGGCTCCCAGGGCAGCGCCTGCGAGGCCAGCCCCGGAGCCCTCACAGATACCAGCTGGGCCAACGTGGGACTCGTTTGTAATATTTGGATGAAGCCTGTGTGTGCCTCAGTTTCCCCGATGTGCTGCAGGGCTCCCTAGTGGGGGGGCGGGGTTTGTTCTCTGCAGCGGCTCAGAGCCAGGGGTGAGACTGGCGCCCGGCTGCCTGGGCTCTTAGCGCCCACCCATGGAGTGTCTGAGGAGACAATGGCAACTCCAGGAGTTTGCTCCCTAGCCCCCACCTCGCCCCCCGCCAGCCCGGCCCCGTGGGGGGCTTTCCACGGCCAGCAATGGGCTCTGGGGCAGAGGCTCCCCCTGGCCTGGGCACCACATACCCCAGCCAGGCCCTGCAAGCCGGGACCCCAGGGCCAGACAGAGCGCGAGGTGTTATTCCCACCCCCCGTGGGGTCTGTGCCCTGGGGGGGGCAATGCCCGGGCACCCGAATCTCATGCAGCCACTGGGCTCTGCCCCCCCGCCAGCTGCCGTGGGACAGCGCCCAGGAGGCGCCGTCCCAGGGCGCAGGGGGCTGCAGGGGCCCTGCCAGGCCGGGGCTCCCCGGCCCCACTGCTCCGACCCGCCGAGCCCCCCCCCGCGCCAGCCGGGCACGAGGCGGACCGGGCGCCAGCTGGCGGTGTGTGTGGGGGGGGGTAGCGGCTCCCCCCGCAGCCAGCGCGGGCCCCGCCCCCGGGAGCCGCCTGTCACCGGGCCGGGCCGCGCGCCGCTGGGCCCGGGAGTCCTGCGCTCCGCGCCGGGGAGCAGCGCCGGGATCCCCCCCGTAACCACCGCCGCCCCGGCGTCCCCCAGCGCCGGGCTCCGAGCGCCCCCAGAACCGCCCCCCCCCCCAGCGCCGGGCTCCGAGCGCCCCCCGAACTGCCCCCCCCAGCGCCGGGCTCCCCCCAGCGCCGGGCTCCGAGCGCCCCCAGAACCGCCCCCCCCCCAGCGCCGGGCTCCGAGCGCCCCCAGAACCGCCCCCCCCCAGCGCCGGGCTCCGAGCGCCCCCAGAACCGCCCCCCCCCCAGCGCCGGGCTCCGAGCGCCCCCAGAACCGCCCCCCCCCAGCGCCGGGCTCCGAGCGCCCCCAGAACCGCCCCCCCCCCAGCGCCGGGCTCCGAGCGCCCCCAGAACCGCCCCCCCCCAGCGCCGGGCTCCGAGCGCCCCCAGAACCGCCCCCCCCAGCGCCGGGATCGCCCCCCCCCCCCGCGCCGGGCTCCCCCGCCCTCCCCTGTTCCCAGCATCCGGGGCCGCGCAGCGCAAGCTCAGCCCCGGTTCTGCGCCTCGCCCGGGCTCCGGGCGCCGAGAAGCGGCTTCAGCACCAGGGACAGAGCCCGCCCGAGCCGCGCCATGGCCAGCGAGGTGAGCTGGGGGGCACAGGCCGGCGAGGTGGGGGGGGGGGGGGGGCGCTGCGGACGCGGGGCTCCGAGGAACCGGCATCTGCAGCCTGCGGGCAGGGAGCGGGAGCTAGTCCGAGAGGGGACGGTGCGGGGCCCCGCATCTGGGGGGTCGCAGGGTTTTCCCGGAGCTGGGGGGGGGGGGGGGGGGTCTGAGGGGCTGCCCGGAGCTGGGGGCGTCTGAGTGGCTGCCCGGAGCTGGGGGTGGTCTCAGGGGTTCCCCGGAGCTGGGGGGGTCTGAGGGGCTGCTCGGAGCTGGGGGTGGTCTCAGGGGTTCCCCGGAGCTGGGGGGGTCTGAGGGGCTGCTCGGAGCTGGGGGGGTCTGAGGGGCTGCTCGGAGCTGGGGGGGTCTCAGGGGTTCCCCGGAGCTGGGGGGGTCTGAGGGGCTGCCCGGAGCTGGGGGGGGTCTGAGGGGCTGCCCAGAGCTGGGGGGGTCTGAGTGGCTGCCTGGAGCTGGGGGTGGTCTCAGGGGTTCCCCGGAGCTGGGGGGGGGTCTGAGTGGCTGCTCGGAGCTGGGGTGGGTCTCAGGATTTCCCTAGAGCTGGGGTGGGGGGGGTCCCAGGGCTGCGTGTGGGGATTCCAGGGGTTCCCTCGAGCTGGGGGGGTCCCAGGGGTTCCCCGGAGCTTGTCCTTGTCTGTGCTGTGGAAAGTGTCTGTCTCTTGGACTCCTGGAGCGGAGCCTGCAGCCCACTGCCCGGCCTAGGTCCTGCTGCCCCCGCACCACCCTGCGACCTGTGCGCCAACCTGCTGGAGCCACATGGGGGCACGAGTGAGCTGGGGCAGCACAGCCCCCCCCCATGGGCTGCTCACTTTGGCCCCCACTCCCTCCCTTCCCAATTCCGGCTTTGTCCTGCGCCCATCCCAGGGGCGTCCCGGAGCCTTCCACGGAGAATCCACCGCAAGAGCCGAATCCCAGCCGGCTCCCGGCCTCTTGGGGTCACAGCTCAGCTGGGGGCGGGGGGGAGTCAGCGGAGGGGATGTGGGGCAGTGTCTGGGCTGGGGGCAGGAGGGGCGGTACTGGGGGCAGGGGCAGTATTGGGCTAGAGGGGCCCGAGTCAGGGCTGGGGCAGCGGGGGGGCAGGGTTGAGAGGGGCATTCTTACGCCGGTGTCACTGCTGGGTGCTACGCCCCAGTCTCTGGGAGGAGCCCGAGGGGTCTCACTCTTCCCCCAGGGTAACCGCTGCGGCTTCACCACCGCCTTTGCCCGGACCTCGGGGCTCCAGCCCCCCGCTCCCCATGGTGAGCTCTGCCCAGCGAGTCCCGCGGAGCCAGGCCCTGGGGAGACTCGGCCGCGCTACAGGGATTAATGCAGTGACGCTTGCCCAGTGCTGTCACAGCAGGCGGGTTCATTAGACGCTTGGCCCCCGGGAGCCCGGAGAGCAGCGGCTGGTGCAGCCAGCTCGAGCCGTGTGAGCTCCGGTCCCCGGCACTGGCTCTGCCGGCCTTCGCCAGGCCCAGCAGAGAGCCCCAGCTTCTCCCGGAGTCCCCCTTGTTCCCTGCTGCCCCCTCTGGGCAGGGCCACGCTGAGGGCACAGGCTCTGGGCTCCTGGGTGTCGGCGTTCTGCCCACTGGGGTTTCCAAGGGCCGCTCGCATTTTTCACCCATGGCTCGGCCGCGCCCAGGCCTTTCAGTGACCCGCTGTCTGCTCGCACCAGCAGCGCTCGTCTGCCCTGGGCGCAAACGGAACCCTTCCCCCCCGGGGAGCCATGCACGGCGTGGAGGGAAACTGAGGCACACAGGGAGATTAGCTAGTACAGAAAAGTCCCGCTTTGTCGCAGATGGGCTGTCCCTGCCCCTGGCTTGCGGAGTGAGTGTTTCCCCCTTGCTGCTCCCAGGCCTGGCCATGGAGCTGGGGGTCTCCTCCAGGAGGGGGAGCAGCATCTCGGCTGAGGCCACCTCCCTCCCCGTGATGCTGACCCCTTAGCCAGGAGACAGGAGCACCCTAAAGACACCCTGCAAGGTCCAGCCCCCTCCCCAAGCTGGGGCTAGGGCCAATGCAGGGCAGTGTCTGCAAGGGGCAGCAGAGGATGGAGGGGAGCTGGGGGGCACCGAGCCCCTGAGTGCTGCTCGCTCCCCGTAGGGTGGAGGGGGAGCGGCAGCATGGACACCAGCTGGTAGGGGAGGGGTGGTCTTTGCTCACGCCGGGCTGGAGGACAGGCCTGAGCGCCAGACTCCGGGGGAAGGAGCCACCCCAGCTAAGTGCTCTGGGAAAGCAGCGAGCCCCTTCCCGAGTGCTGGGCCAAGGCCGGCCCGGGGGCCATGGTGGGGCCCAGGGAGGGTTTGTGGACACAGGGGAAGCGCATTGGTCATGGCACCACAGGACTGGTGCTATGGCCCCAGCTTTGGAACAGTCTCTGGGAGCCCGGAAGTGGGCCAGGCCCCTGGGGGCCCCACTCTTCCTTCCCTGCCTCCGTCAGCTGGACGCTGGGCCTTTGGGCCCCCTGCGGCACCCCATGCAGCGAGTTCAGCTGAGACAGACCCCGAGGGAGACTTGTCCAGGCCTAGGGAGCCAGCGGCTGCAGGGACACTCAGCCAGCACCGGCACACAGGAGACTGGCCACAGCACAGGAAATCCTTGGTTAGCCCAGAGAAAAGGAAGTGACGGCCTTGTCCATCCTGCCCAGCACAGAGCCCAACCCCCGTCCAGGTGCCCTGACTGCTTCCCAGAGCCACCACTTAACTCCCGCCTCACCCCCAGGCCTTTGTTCCCCAGCTGGGGGGATGCAGCGAGTCCATGTCTCTAGGGGCGCTGGTTGCTAGGGGTCCATGTCTCTAGGGGCGTTGGTTGCTAGGGGTCTATGTCTCTGGGCGTTGGTTGCTAGGGGGTCCATGTCTCTAGGGGCGTTGGTTGCTAGGGGTCCATGTCTCTAGGGGCGCTGGTTGCTAGGGGTCCATGTCTCTAGGGGCATTGGTTGCTAGGGGTCCATGTCTCTAGGGGCGTTGGTTGCTGGGGTCCATGTCCAGATGACTGGATTTGCCAGTGTCTTCTCCTGATCTTGGCCATAGGGCCCCAGAGAGCTGGACACCGGCCACACCTGTGTCTCTGAGCCTCTGCCAAGTGCAAACACCTTCTCTACCCCCTGGGTAACCCTGCAGCATCCAGGGAAACTGAGGCACACATAGCCATCAGAAAACAATGACAGACCATTCCCATTTTGTCACCAGGAGGTATAAGGTGGGAGGATGGGTGTGTGTGTGGGGAGGGTGACACACCAGCGTAACAACCTTTGTACAAAATGTGCCTTGTGAGGGGTCATTTGAAACCTAACAAGTCGCTGATCAGTAGCAGCCCGGGGAAAGGTGCGTAGCACCATCACCTGCCCCGTCAGGAATCCCCCGGAGGATGTTGCTAGCACGGGTTCGAACCCAGGTGTTGAACACGCCTGGCGTCACCACCTCCGCTTACGTGGCCGCAGTAACCAGGGCCAGCAGGACAGCGGGGGAGGAGAGTTGCTTTGAGGAGTAACCGTCAGGAGATGGCACTCAAAGGCTCCCTGGCCTATAAAAGCGAGGGCCAGGGAACGCCAAGGTCCCGCTTTCACTAAGACGACAAAGGCACCTTTGGGCTGTAGGGCGCAGTCCTGCCCCAGGAGCGGGTCAGCCGGGGGTGACTAAGTCGTAGCCGTTTAGCTGTGAGTTTTCCGTGTTATCGGCTGCTCACCACCTCTCCAGTAGTTTCTCTGTTAATCTAACCCTGCGGGGCTGCGTTCGAATGGCGCTGCTCAGGGACGCCCGTTAACGCAGCCCGCTGGGGAACAGGGACTCTGCACAGGAGCAGGGAACCTTGAGCGCTGAACTGGCCAGGGGTACAGGGGGGTACAGGGGTGGGGGATGGGACAGGGTGTGTGCAGAGGGGGTACATGGGGTGGGGGATGGGATGGCTTGTCTGCGGAGGGATTACAGGGAGTGGGGGATGGGATGAGGTGTGTACACAGGGGGTACAGGGAGTGAGGGATGGGACAGGGTGCAAGCACAGGGGGTACAAGGGGTACAGGGAGTGGGGGATGGGACGGGGTGTGTGCAGAGGGGGCACAGGGGGTGGGGGATGGGACAGGGTGCAAGCACAGGGGGCACAGGGGGTACAGGGAGTGGGGGATGGGACGGAGTGTGTGCAGAGGGGGCACAGGGGGGTGGGGGATGGGACAGGGTGCATGCACAGGGGGTACAGGGGGTACAGGGAGTGGGGGATGGGATGGAGTGTGTGCAGAGGGGGCACGGGGTGGGGGATGGGACAGGGTGCATGCACAGGGGCTACTGGGGGTACGGGGTGGGGGATGGGAACATGCGTGTCGCCCAGTCTTTGCCCCCCCAGCCTGGGGCTGCAGTGCTGAGCTCTGCTCAGTGTCAGGATCCTCCTTCCCTTCCCCAGAGTCTTGCGGCAGCCCCCTCCCTGCCCCGGGTAACCTGCCGCGCCCCTGTCCCCCCAGGCCCACGACCTGCAGGAGCTGCGGCGAAGCGCCTCGCTGGCCACCAAGGTCTTCGTGCAGCGGGACTACAGCGACGGGACCCTCTGCCAGTTCCAGACCAAGTTCCCCCTGGAGCTGGACAGCCGGGTAGGAAACGCGCGGCCCCGCTGCGCTGGCAGGCGACGGGGGTGGGCAGGGCCAGGCAGAGTCCCGGGGGGGGGCCCATGCTGAGACTGCTCAATTAGGGCAAACTGCACAGGATGGGGCAGACAATCCCGCAACAAAACAGCTTCTGCAAGACCTCCCTGGTCCCCCGGAAACCGACACCCACCCTTACAGCAACGCAGCCATGGGCTCCCACCCAGGCACCCAACCCAATGTGGTGAGAGTCACCGAAAATCTTGTTCATCACATAAAAAGTTCTACCAATCCCAGGGGATCGGACACGTCACCCACCAGGTTAATGAACATCTTAGAGCCTGCCAAATACACACTGCCAGCCCATGCTTAGTGACGAGCCTAAAGTGTATTAAAGAAGAAAAGAGAGAGAGAGAGAACTGGTGAAAGGCTCGTTCAACACACAGACATGAGTTATAGCCCAGTGTCCAAGCAAGCCAGAGTGGAACTGGGGAGCTCAGGGGGCAGGGATAGCGCAGTGGTTTGAGCATTGGCCTGCTAAAACCCAGGGTTGTGAGTTCAATCCTTGAGGGGACCATTTAGGGATCTGGGGTAAAAATCTGTCAGGGGACGGTACTTGGTCCTGCTAGTGAAGGCGGGGGACTGGACTCAATGACCTTTCAAGGTCTTTCCAGTTCTAGGAGATAGGCGTTTCTCCATATATCATTATAACAAGATCAGGGCCCAAGAGTTCACTCTAAAGCTGCAGAAGAGAAGAGTGAGGGGGGATTTGATAGCTGCTTTCAACTACCTGAAAGGGGGTTCCAAAGAGGATGGATCTAGACTGTTCTCAGTGGTAGAAGATGACAGAACAAGGAGTAATGGTCTCAAGTTGCAGAGGGGGAGGTTTAGGTTGGATATTAGGAAAAACTTTTTCACTAGTAGGGTGGTGAAGCACTGGAATGGGTTACCTAGGGAGGTGGTGGAATCTCCTTCCTTAGAGGTTTTTAAGGTCAGGCTTGACAAAGCCCTGGCTGGGATGATCTAATTGGGTTTGGTCCTGCTTTGAGCAGGGGGTTGGACTAGATGACCTCCTGAAGTCCCTTCCAACCCTGAGATTCTCTGGTTCTATGAAAGCTCTCTGGCAGGCTAAGACACCTCCCTTGGGTGAAGAGCAGTGGCTCTGAAGTAGAATTGCCTACACACAGGTCATTAGCTGCATTGATTAGCAGACGGCGATTAACCGTTCCAGCAGTTCAGAGACAGTTTACTACAAACTTCCAAGAGAAATGCAGACAATCACATTGTTACATTCAGGTCTGATCTACATGTTAATATCCCCTTGTGATCCCTGAATCCATAGATATAGTGACAGACAGGAGCCATCTGTTTACATGGGTAACATCTAGAGCTGTAAGTAAACCCAGCCAATTAGCAGCACCCCTAATTCCCTCACAATGCAGGTTTGCATTTCAAAAGCTTTGTTAGCTAGGTATCCGGAATGGCCCCTTACTACCATTGACATGGGTCTCTAACAGGCCTTTAAAGGCTGAATTTGGGTCATTTCGCCTCCTAGTTGCTTAACCCTTTCTGGCCCTGTGTCACAGCCCCCGTTATTCCTGGCGTTGGCCTGGGGCCCTGAGGACTTGCCATCCCTGGGCTCTCTGGGAACCCCCCACCACAGCTAGCACAGATACCAGTGCAGCCCTCAGATGGCACCTGTCACGGACCTGTCAGTGCTCAGCCACAGCCCCCCCGGGAGGCCCCCTTCAGGGAGTCACCCCCCCCCCCCCCCCAGGGGCTCGCTCTGTCACTAGGAGAAGCCCGTCGGCTTTGGGACGCAGCCTTCAGCACCCCTGGGTCACGCCGGGAGCTCCCTCCAGCGAGTCCACCCGAGAGAGACTTGGACCCCCAGGGGGCGCAATGCGCCCACCTCCGGCCCCTGCAGCCGGCGCGGTCACCGCAGGAGGGTCTGGAGCACGCGGAGCCAGGCCTGGGGTAGCAGCGAGAGCAGGAAGATACAGCCTGGCCCATTCGGGTTCTCCAGAGCCCCAGGCAAGCAGTGTCTGCTCTTGGCTCCCGCTCTGTGTTCAAATTCCCGGCCAGCCCCCGCTGGCCCCTCCTCAGCCCTTTGTCCAGCTGCTCACACCCGGCTGGCTTCCTCGGGGGTGGGGGCTCCCAGCCACGGAGCAAATGTCCCAGGGGTTGGGTTGGCCATTGTCTTCATGGGCCCCCCAGTGACCTGGGCCCCAAACCTGAGCCAGCCAGGAGCCATTCTCACCTTTGTGGTAGCCGCCTTTCCCCACCACCTAGCTAGCCATGCAGCACCTAGGGGAAATTGAGGCACACACAGCAGTCACGCACAATAGTACCGAAAATTCCCACTCTGGCACATCCCCCCAAAGTGCTGCACCCACAGCCATGGGGGCTGGGCTGGGGGCAGCTGGGCCTGGCTGGGGGGGGACAGCTGCCCAGGCTCACGCTGGGCCAGGTCCTGTGTGTGCCCATACGCCCATGGGTCTGTGCGCGTGTGGAAACTCGCGGGGGTGGGGAGGTGCCCGCCCAGGTGTCTGTCTGTGGGCTTGTGTATGGGGGCTTTGTGCTCCTGGGGGGCTCCCTATGGGGTCCCTGCTGAGTGCCGGGGCATCCCTAATTCCGACCGGCTGAGCTGGTCAGTCTGTGGTCAGGGGGACCAGCGGGGTCCTGCAGGCTCAGCTCATTGGGATGCTCATAACATCCCATGGGCTGAGTGCAGGCAGGGGCTCCCAGTGCCACCGGTGGGGGCCGTGTGACCCCCAATGCCCTCACCCGGGTTCCTCTGCCCCAGCTCGAGCGGCAGCTCTTTGAGGAGACAGTGAAGACCCTCAATGGCTTCTACGCCGAGGCCGAGAAGATCGGGGGCAGCTCCTACCTGGAGGGGTGCCTGGCCTGTGCCACGGCCTACTTCATCTTCCTCTGCATGGAGACCCACTACGAGAAGGTAGGGCCGGGCCGGCAGCTGGGGCCCCCGTGTGCCATGGAGTCAGCCTGGCCGAAATGCAGGGACACTTGCAGGCCACAGCGGAGCCCCCAACCCCGCACCCACCAGGCCTGGGCTCCCCTGGGTCCTGCCTCCCGCTCCACAGGGGGCAACGGCCTTGTTCTCTGGTGACCCCCTCGCTCCTTCCTGGGAGGGGCCCAGGCGGCGCGGAGGGAAATTCTCCCCAGGGACCAGTGACGCGGGAACACTTTTAATAGTGGGGGTGCTGAAAGCCAGCCCCCTTGCCCCTGCCTGTGCCCCCCTAAGAGCTGGGGCCAGGAGCAGGGCTGTGTCTCCAGGAGGGGGGGGACCCAGACAGGGGTAAGGGGGCCGAGGCTGGGGCCACAGCTGGGGTTGGGGGCAGGACCAGGAGTGAAGTCCTGGGTGCGGGGCTGGGAGCCCGCATGCAGGGCCACGAGTGGGGCCCCGTGTAAAACTCGGGAGTGCTGCATAATGTTCCCTCTAATTTCGCCATCCATGCGCGGGATGAATTTTGTTATGTGCAGCACCAATATGGAGGTGATGCCGAGGTCTGGGGATCTTGTGACTTCATCGGATTAGGTGGGAAAGTGAGGAGAAAACTGCCATGTGAGCCCAGATTAGTACTAGTGTAGTGGTAAGACAGGGTCTAAGAGAATTGCATAAAATAATGAATGGGACAGAGAAGGGAACTGGGGAGCTCCTCTGAACCCCCTCAACACAAGACCCAGGTGGCATTCAGTCAGGAGGAGACATTCTTTAACATCATGAATCCTTGACTTGTGGAACTCGCTGCCAATAGCGACACCCGCACACAAGTGTTCCTAAGCATTCAGAACAAGCTGACGTGTTTCCACGAATACCCCGTCACCCGGGCAAGCAACGCTCCAGGGAGAGACCCCGCTGCTACTCCCGCGGGTGGGAGACCAATAGTAACAATTGCAGAGTCCTCTGCCCGTCCCAGGACTCTAGTGCCCTCCCCTCCCTGGGCCTGTCCTCGAGCAGCTACTGCCCCATCCTCCTCCTCCCTTGCCTGCCCTTTGCCCCCATCTCCAGCCCAGCACATCCCATGGGGAGTGGCTGATTGCCTGGTCTGAGACTACACTAAGCACAGGAAACGGTGCAGACCAGTGCCCTGCGCCGAAAGCTCTAGCTCAGAGCTGCGCTCCTCAAGGACCCTTATCCAGCAGCCCCTTCGCTCATAGAGACAAGAAACACTCTATTCCCCCAGCATCAGTCAGATGTCCCCAAGAGTGTGAGTAGGTGCCTTTTATAGGCCTGAGGGACAGTGTGTGTGAATGGACGTATGGGTGTGCGGGAAAGTGAGTGTGAGCAGCTCGATGGGTGTGCGGGGAAGTGAGTGTGAGCGGCTCTGTGGGTGTGTGGGGAAGTGAGTGTGAGCGGCTCTGTGGGTGTGTGGGGAAGTGAGTGTGAGCGGCTTGGTGGGTGTGGGGGGAAGTGAGTGTGAGCAGCTCTGTGGGTGTGCAGGGAAGTGAGTGTGAGCGGCTCTGTGGGTGTGCAGGGAAGTGAGTGTGAGCGGCTTGGTGGGTGTGGGGGGAAGTGAGTGTGAGCAGCTCTGTGGGTGTGCGGGGAAGTGAGTGTGAGCGGCTCTGTGGGTGTGTAGGGAAGTGAGTGTGAACTGCTCTGTGGGTGTGTGGGGAAGTGAGTGTGAGCGGCTCAGTGGGTGTGTAGGGAAGTGAGTGTGAGCGGATGTGTGGGAGTGCAGGGAAGTGAGTGTGAGCGGCTCTGTGGGTGTGTAGGGAAATGAGTGTGAACTGCTCTGTGGGTGTGCTGGGAAGTGAGTGTGAGCGGCTCTGTGGGTGTGCGGGGAAGTGAGTGGGAGCAGCTCTGTGGGTGTGTAGGGAAGTGAGTGTGAGCGGCTCTGTGGGTGTGTGGGGAAGTGAGTGTGAGCGGCTCTGTGGGTGTGTAGGGAAGTGAGTGTGAGCGGCTCTGTGGGTGTGCGGGGAAGTGAGTGTGAGCGGCTCTGTGGGTGTGCGGGGAAGTGAGTGGGAGCAGCTCTGTGGGTGTGTAGGGAAGTGAGTGTGAGCGGCTCAGTGGGTGTGTAGGGAAGTGAGTGTGAGCGGATGTGTGGGAGTGCAGGGAAGTGAGTGTGAACGGCTCTGTGGGTGTGTAGGGAAATGAGTGTGAACTGCTCTGTGGGTGTGCTGGGAAGTGAGTGTGAGCGGCTCTGTGGGAGTGCGGGGAAGTGAGTGGGAGCAGCTCTGTGGGTGTGTAGGGAAGTGAGTGTGAGCGGCTCTGTGGGTGTGTGGGGAAGTGAGTGTGAGCGGGTCTGTGGGTGTGTAGGGAAGTGAGTGTGAGCGGCTCTGTGGGTGTGCGGGGAAGTGAGTGTGAGCGGCTCTGTGGGTGTGAAGGGAAGTGAGTGTGAACTGCTCTGTGGGTGTGTAGGGAAGTGAGTGTGAGCGGCTCAGTGCGTGTGTAGGGAAGTGAGTGTGAGCGGATGTGTGGGAGTGCAGGGAAGTGAGTGTGAGCGGCTCTGTGGGTGTGTAGGGAAATGAGTGTGAACTGCTCTGTGGGTGTGCTGGGAAGTGAGTGTGAGCGGCTCTGTGGGTGTGCGGGGAAGTGAGTGGGAGCAGCTCTGTGGGTGTGTAGGGAAGTGAGTGTGAGCGGCTCTGTGGGTGTGTGGGGAAGTGAGTGTGAGCAGGTCTGTGGGTGTGTGGGGAAGTGAGTGTGAGCGGCTCTGTGGGTGTGTAGGGAAGTGAGTGTGAGTGGCTCTGTGGGTGTGTAGGGAAGTGAGTGTGAGCGGCTCTGTGGGTGTGCGGGGAAGTGAGTGTGAGCGGCTCAGTGGGTGTGTAGGGAAGTGAGTGTGAGCGGATGTGTGGGAGTGCAGGGAAGTGAGTGTGAGCGGCTCTGTGGGTGTGTAGGGAAATGAGTGTGAACTGCTCTGTGGGTGTGCTGGGAAGTGAGTGTGAGCGGCTCTGTGGGTGTGTGGGGAAGTGAGTGGGAGCAGCTCTGTGGGTGTGTAGGGAAGTGAGTGTGAGCGGCTCTGTGGGTGTGTAGGGAAGTGAGTGCGAGCGGCTCTGTGGGTGTGTAGGGAAGTGAGTGGGAGCGGCTCTGTGGGTGTGTAGGGAAGTGAGTGTGAACTGCTCTGTGGGAGTGTGGGGAAGTGAGTGGGAGCGGCTCTCTGGGTGTGTGGGAAAGAGAGTGTGAGCGGCTCTGTGGGTGTGCGGGGAAGTGAGTGTGAGCGGATGTGTGGGTGTGCGGGGAAGTGAGTGTGAGCGGATGTGTGGGTGTGCGGGGAAGTGAGTGGGAGAGGCTCTGTGGGTGTGCGGGGAAGTGAGTGCGAGCGGCTCTGTGGGTGTGCGGGGAAGTGAGTGGGAGCGGCTCTGTGGGTGTGTAGGGAAGTGAGTGTGAGCGGATGTGTGGGAGTGCAGGGAAGTGAGTGTGAGCGGCTCTGTGGGTGTGTAGGGAAATGAGTGTGAACTGCTCTGTGGGTGTGCTGGGAAGTGAGTGTGAGCGGCTCTGTGGGTGTGCGGGGAAGTGAGTGGGAGCAGCTCTGTGGGTGTGTGGGGAAGTGAGTGTGAGCGGCTCTGTGGGTGTGTCGGGAAGTGAGTGTGAGCGGCTCTGTGGGTGTGCGGGGAAGTGAGTGGGAGCGGCTCTGTGGGTGTGTAGGGAAGTGAGTGTGAGCGGCTCTGTGGGTGTGTGGGGAAGTGAGTGGGAGCGGCTCTGTGGGTGTGTAGGGAAGTGAGTGTGAGCGGCTCTGTGGGTGTGTGGGGAAGTGAGTGTGAGCGGGTCTGTGGGTGTGTAGGGAAGTGAGTGTGAGCGGCTCTGTGGGTGTGCGGGGAAGTGAGTGTGAGCGGCTCTGTGGGTGTGAAGGGAAGTGAGTGTGAACTGCTCTGTGGGTGTGTAGGGAAGTGAGTGTGAGCGGCTCAGTGCGTGTGTAGGGAAGTGAGTGTGAGCGGATGTGTGGGAGTGCAGGGAAGTGAGTGTGAGCGGCTCTGTGGGTGTGTAGGGAAATGAGTGTGAACTGCTCTGTGGGTGTGCTGGGAAGTGAGTGTGAGCGGCTCTGTGGGTGTGCGGGGAAGTGAGTGGGAGCAGCTCTGTGGGTGTGTAGGGAAGTGAGTGTGAGCGGCTCAGTGGGTGTGCAGGGAAGTGAGTGTGAACGGCTCTGTGGGTGTGCTGGGAAGTGAGTGTGAGCGGCTCTGTGGGAGTGTGGGGAAGTGAGTGGGAGCAGCTCTGTGGGTGTGTAGGGAAGTGAGTGTGAGCGGCTCTGTGGGTGTGTGGGGAAGTGAGTGTGAGCGGGTCTGTGGGTGTGTAGGGAAGTGAGTGTGAGCGGCTCTGTGGGTGTGCGGGGAAGTGAGTGTGAGCGGCTCTGTGGGTGTGAAGGGAAGTGAGTGTGAACTGCTCTGTGGGTGTGTAGGGAAGTGAGTGTGAGCGGCTCAGTGCGTGTGTAGGGAAGTGAGTGTGAGCGGATGTGTGGGAGTGCAGGGAAGTGAGTGTGAGCGGCTCTGTGGGTGTGTAGGGAAATGAGTGTGAGCGGCTCTGTGGGTGTGTGGGGAAGTGAGTGGGAGCGGCTCTGTGGGTGTGCGGGGAAGTGAGTGGGAGCGGCTCTGTGGGTGTGCGGGGAAGTGAGTGGGAGCGGCTCTGTGGGTGTGTAGGGAAATGAGTGTGAACTGCTCTGTGGGTGTGCGGGAAAGTGACTGCGAGCGGCTCTGTGGGTGTGCGGGGAAGTGAGTGGGAGCAGGTCTGTGGGTGTGCGGGGAAGTGAGTGGGAGCGGCTCTGTGGGTGTGCGGGGAAGTGAGTGGGAGCGGCTCTGTGGGTGTGCGGGGAAGTGAGTGGGAGCGGCTCTGTGGGTGTGCGGGGAAGTGAGTGGGAGCGGCTCTGTGGGTGTGCGGGGAAGTGAGTGGGAGAGGCTCTGTGGGTGTGTCGGGAAGTGAGTGTGAGCGGCTCTGTGGGTGTGCGGGGAAGTGAGTGGGAGCGGCTCTGTGGGTGTGTAGGGAAGTGAGTGTGAGCGGCTCTGTGGGTGTGTGGGGAAGTGAGTGGGAGCGGCTCTGTGGGTGTGTAGGGAAGTGAGTGTGAGCGGCTCTGTGGGTGTGTGGGGAAGTGAGTGTGAGCGGGTCTGTGGGTGTGTAGGGAAGTGAGTGTGAGCGGCTCTGTGGGTGTGCGGGGAAGTGAGTGTGAGCGGCTCTGTGGGTGTGAAGGGAAGTGAGTGTGAACTGCTCTGTGGGTGTGTAGGGAAGTGAGTGTGAGCGGCTCAGTGCGTGTGTAGGGAAGTGAGTGTGAGCGGATGTGTGGGAGTGCAGGGAAGTGAGTGTGAGCGGCTCTGTGGGTGTGTAGGGAAATGAGTGTGAACTGCTCTGTGGGTGTGCTGGGAAGTGAGTGTGAGCGGCTCTGTGGGTGTGCGGGGAAGTGAGTGGGAGCAGCTCTGTGGGTGTGTAGGGAAGTGAGTGTGAGCGGCTCAGTGGGTGTGCAGGGAAGTGAGTGTGAATGGCTCTGTGGGTGTGCTGGGAAGTGAGTGTGAGCGGCTCTGTGGGAGTGTGGGGAAGTGAGTGGGAGCAGCTCTGTGGGTGTGTAGGGAAGTGAGTGTGAGCGGCTCTGTGGGTGTGTGGGGAAGTGAGTGTGAGCGGGTCTGTGGGTGTGTAGGGAAGTGAGTGTGAGCGGCTCTGTGGGTGTGCGGGGAAGTGAGTGTGAGCGGCTCTGTGGGTGTGAAGGGAAGTGAGTGTGAACTGCTCTGTGGGTGTGTAGGGAAGTGAGTGTGAGCGGCTCAGTGCGTGTGTAGGGAAGTGAGTGTGAGCGGATGTGTGGGAGTGCAGGGAAGTGAGTGTGAGCGGCTCTGTGGGTGTGTAGGGAAATGAGTGTGAACTGCTCTGTGGGTGTGCTGGGAAGTGAGTGTGAGCGGCTCTGTGGGTGTGCGGGGAAGTGAGTGGGAGCAGCTCTGTGGGTGTGTCGGGAAGTGAGTGTGAGCGGCTCTGTGGGTGTGTCGGGAAGTGAGTGTGAGCGGCTCTGTGGGTGTGTGGGGAAGTGAGTGGGAGCGGCTCTGTGGGTGTGTAGGGAAGTGAGTGTGAGCGGCTCTGTGGGTGTGTGGGGAAGTGAGTGGGAGCGGCTCTGTGGGTGTGCGGGGAAGTGAGTGGGAGCGGCTCTGTGGGTGTGCGGGGAAGTGAGTGGGAGCGGCTCTGTGGGTGTGTAGGAAATGAGTGTGAACTGCTCTGTGGGTGTGCGGGAAAGTGACTGCGAGCGGCTCTGTGGGTGTGCGGGGAAGTGAGTGGGAGCAGGTCTGTGGGTGTGCGGGGAAGTGAGTGGGAGCGGCTCTGTGGGTGTGCGGGGAAGTGAGTGGGAGCGGCTCTGTGGGTGTGCGGGGAAGTGAGTGGGAGCGGCTCTGTGGGTGCGGTGCGGGGAGTGGTGAGCGGCTCTGTGGGTGTGTAGGGAAGTGAGTGGGAGCGGCTCTGTGGGTGTGCGGGGAAGTGAGTGGGAGCGGCTCTGTGGGTGTGCGGGGAAGTGAGTGGGAGCGGCTCTGTGGGTGTGCGGGGAAGTGAGTGGGAGCGGCTCTGTGGGTGTGCGGGAAGTGAGTGGGAGCGGCTCTGTGGGTGTGCGGGAAGTGAGTGGGAGCGGCTCTGTGGGTGTGCGGGGAAGTGAGTGGGAGCGGCTCTGTGGGTGTGCGGGGAAGTGAGTGGGAGCGGCTCTGTGGGTGTGCGGGGAAGTGAGTGGGAGCGGCTCTGTGGGTGTGCGGGGAAGTGAGTGGGAGCGGCTCTGTGGGTGTGCGGGGAAGTGAGTGGGAGCGGCTCTGTGGGTGTGTGGGGAAGTGAGTGGGAGCGGCTCTGTGGGTGTGTGGGGAAGTGAGTGGGAGCGGCTCTGTGGGTGTGTGGGGAAGTGAGTGGGAGCGGCTCTGTGGGTGTGCGGGGAAGTGAGTGGGAGCGGCTCTGTGGGTGTGTAGGGAAGTGAGTGTGAGCGGCTCTGTGGGTGTGTAGGGAAGTGAGTGTGAGCGGCTCTGTGGGTGTGTGGGGAAGTGAGTGTGAGCGGGTCTGTGGGTGTGTAGGGAAGTGAGTGTGAGCGGCTCTGTGGGTGTGCGGGGAAGTGAGTGTGAGCGGCTCTGTGGGTGTGCAGGGAAGTGAGTGGGAGGGGCTCGGTGGGTGTGTAGGGAAGTGAGTGTGAGCGGCTCTGTGGGTGTGCAGGGAAGTGAGTGTGAGCGGCTCGGTGGGTGTGCGGGGAAGTGAGTGGAGCGGCTCTGTGGGTGTGTGGGAAGTGAGTGTGAGCGGCTCTGTGGGTGTGCAGGGAAGTGAGTGGGAGCGGCTCTGTGGGTGTGCGGGGAAGTGAGTGGAGCGGCTCTGTGGGTGTGCGGGGAAGTGAGTGGGAGCGGCTCTGTGGGTGTGCGGGAAGTGAGTGTGAGCGGCTCTGTGGGTGTGTAGGGAAGTGAGTGGGAGCGGCTCTGTGGGTGTGCGGGGAAGTGAGTGGGAGCGGCTCTGTGGGTGTGTAGGGAAGTGAGTGGGAGCGGCTCTGTGGGTGTGCGGGGAAGTGAGTGGAGCGGCTCTGTGGGTGTGCGGGGAAGTGAGTGGAGCGGCTCTGTGGGTGTGCGGGAAGTGAGTGGGAGCGGCTCTGTGGGTGTGCGGGGAAGTGAGTGGGAGCGGCTCTGTGGGTGTGCGGGGAAGTGAGTGGGAGCGGCGCTGTGGGTCTGTAGGGAAGTGAGTGTGAGGCGAAGTGAGTGTGAGCAGATGTGTGAGTGGATGTGTGGGTTTGAGGGACCCCCGAGTGGGGAAAGAAGAGCAAGGGGGTGGATCAGCTGCTCTGAAGTGTGGAGTCGGCTGACGGGGAAAGTCGGGCCGGGCGAGGGAAGGAAATAGAAAGACCCCCCCACCCGAGACACGCTACGTTACAGTAATGTCAATGGAAAGCTAGCCTGATCAATGTTGGGTTATTGCTTTGGCTTCTCATGCCCAGAGGGTTTCATAGCCCGGTAGTTTCCTGACCCGCCCAGTCCACACAGAACCAAACCCCGGTGACTGGAGGAGCAATAATCAAACTGCTCATCTGCACCTCTTCCCGCTGGGGCCCTCAGCTAAGTTGAGACACTGGAATTAATGGAGCCGCACGAGAGCTAGTGTGAAGCAGGGAAAGATCCGTCGTGCGGATGGAGGCGTTGCACTAACACTGTTGGTCCCGAATAGTGGCTTCATGACCAGTCTGGTGCCCCAGTGCCAGCGCCCAGAGGGCCGGTCATTTGTCTCAGTGAAAGACACAATGTATGTCTTGCGCCGTGTCCGTGAGTTTGGAAAGGGAGTGTCCATTTCAGCTCCGTTGCACTAGCGCAGAAAGACAGAGTGTGGTTTTCTGGTGTCCGGCTGTGGGAGCAGAGCAGTGCTCACGGGAACGGCGCTGCTGAGGGCGGCGTCTCTCCCGCCGCATCACACAGGCATCTGCTTGCAGCGGGGCCCGGCTTGCCCGCCCCACCAGGGGCGCAGACCGCAATAGCCCCTGGCCCCACGCTCAGGGTGACTGGCCTAGGCAGGCGCCGGGGGGTAACTCAGCCCAGCAACGCTCTGCACTGGGGATCCCCCTGGCAGGGAAAGGCCCAGCTGGGGGGGTGTTGCTGCCAGGAACCCCAGCTCTCGGGCCCATGTGCACCCCTTTCTGGGGCTGGCTCTGGACCCCCAAACTGGCTTCTCCCCGTCCCAGCACTGTGGGGGGGGGGCGCATCTCACTATTGGTCCAGGCTCCAACTAGCTCTTCTTCTGGGCAGTCACCAGCCAATCATCTGACTCTGCCCCCCCCCTTCCCTCAGACACTACTGCTCCTCTGAGCAGGCGGCTGGGAGCCAGGACTCCTGGGTTCTGGGAGGGCAGTGGGGTCAGGAGCTGGGGGGAGGGAGCCAGGACTCCTGGGTTCTGGGAGGGGAATGGGGTCAGGAGCTGGGGGGAGGGAGCCAGGACTCCTGGGTTCTGGGAGGGGAATGGGGTCAGGAGCTGGGGGGAGGGAGCCAGGACTCCTGGGTTCTGGGAGGGGAATGGGGTCAGGAGCTGGGGGGAGGGAGCCAGGACTCCTGGGTTCTGGGAGGGGAATGGGGTCAGGAGCTGGGGGGAGGGAGCCAGGACTCCTGGGTTCTGGGAGGGGAATGGGGTCAGGAGCGGGGGGGGGGGGGGAAGGGGAGGGAGGGAGCCAGGACTCCTGGGTTCTGGGAGGGGAATGGGGTCAGGAGCGGGGTGGGGGGAAGGGGAGGGAGGGAGCCAGGACTCCTGGGCTCTGGGAGGGGAATGGGGTCAGGAGCTGCGGGGAGGGAGGGAGCCAGGACTCCTGGGTTCTGGGAGGGGAATGGGGTCAGGAGCGGGGACGGGGGGGAAGGGGAGGGAGGGAGCCAGGACTCCTGGGTTCTGGGAGGGGAGTGGGGTCAGGAGCTGGGGGGAGGGAGCCAGGACTCCTGGGTTCTGGGAGGGCAGTGGGGTCAGGAGCTGGGGGGAGGGAGCCAGGACTCCTGGGTTCTGGAAGGGAATGGGGTCAGGAGCGGGGGGGAGGGAGCCAGGACTCCTGGGTTCTGGGAGGGGAGTGGGGTCAGGAGCTGGGGGGAGGGAGCCAGGACTCCTGGGTTCTGGGAGGGGAGTGGGGTCAGGAGCTGGGGGGAGGGAGCCAGGACTCCTGGGTTCTGGGAGGGCAGTGGGGTCAGGAGCTGGGGGGAGGGAGCCAGGACTCCTGGGTTCTGGAAGGGAATGGGGTCAGGAGCGGGGGGGAGGGAGCCAGGACTCCTGGGTTCTGGGAGGGGAGTGGGGTCAGGAGCTGGGGGGAGGGAGCCAGGACTCCTGGGTTCTGGGAGGGCAGTGGGGTCAGGAGCTGGGGGGAGGGAGCCAGGACTCCTGGGTTCTGGGAGGGGAGTGGGGTCAGGAGCGGGGGGCGGGGGAGGGAGCCAGGACTCCTGGGTTCTAGCCCAGCTCTGGAAGGGACGCAGGCTGGTGCTCTGGGCCAGGGAGTCCCTGGGTGCTGACTGGGTGCCCAGGGCGCTGGGCTCTGACGGGCTGTCCCCTTTGCCCTCGCAGGTGCTGAAGAAGATCTCCAAGTACATCCAGGAGCAGAACGAGCAGGTGTATGCGCCACGGGGCCTGCTGCTCACCGACCCCGTGGAACGGGGCATGCGGGTCGTATCCTCCTGGGCCGGCCGGCCGGGCGGGTGGGCACAGGGCAGGGGAGATGGGCATGGGTGAGCCTGTCGGGATGGGCGCTGCTGCCCAGCGCGATGCTCTTACAGTGGTGTGCGTGGCTGCAGCAAATGGGCCCCTCTGCCCCGAGCCCACGACCGGCCCCTGCCCTGGCACTCAGCTGCCACCCCAGGCCCCCCCCATGGCACAGGGGGCTGGAGGGCCCCGGCTGCCCCTGGGAACTGGGAGCAGAGCCTGTCCTGCTGTCTGTCCTTAGCCCGGGCCCAGATCGAGATCTCCATCTATGAGGACAGATGCAGCAGCGGCAGCACCAGCAGCGCCAGCAGCAGCAGCGGGGGCGGGGGGGGCCGGTGACTGGCAGCGAGTCCCTGCAGGGACCTGCACTGCCGGGACGACGGCCTTGCCGAGCTCCGCCGGCTGCGGTACCAGAGCACCCGCTTCTGAGTGCCCCTGGGCGGGCGGCCGCTGGGGGGACCCCGGTGTAGACCTGCTGCCTCGGGCCAAGCCCCATGGGGCCCCTAGGCAGCCAGCCCAGCCCAGAGCCCATGGCCCTCTCCCAGGGCTTGCCCCCCGCCGGGGGCATCACCCTCCCATAAAGCCGGGAGCTGAAGGAGCTGCAGAGGGGGCAGCGGGGTGATCCCTGCTGCAGTGAGCGTAACCCCGGGCACCTGCTTCCTCTGCACGCTGGGCCCTGTCCTGCCAGCGAGCGCTGGTTCCCTGGCCACGTCCTGCCCCCCCCGCCCCGCGATCCCCTCCCAGCGAGCGACTCCCACTCCCCATTCCCAGCTGCTTCGGGCCTGTGGGGCCCTGGGGCATCGTGGGTCCCCGCCCCTGCGTGACTGAGCCCCGTGGGACACTGGTGGCCATGCGGGGCAGAGGGAGGGGCTGGGGGGGGTCCCCATCCCGCAGCCAAAGGGGCTGGTGCCCGTGCACCTGGGGGTGTGGCCAGCCCCACGATGTCCCGGCCCCGCCTGGCTGCCTGCTCCCCTGTGTGTGTGTGTGTGGGGGGGGGGTTTGCACCCTGGGAGCTGCACGGCCCGGCCCCACCCTGCCTGCTCCCCCTGTGCCCCTCCTGCATGAGCCTGTCATTTCCCACAGCACGACCCGTCCCAGCCCAGGGCTCGTGTGGGGGGCATGGCCCCATGTCCCAGGGGCTTTGTGCCCCCATCAACGGTTAAAGTGTTGCCCCTACCGAGGGGAGGAGTGACCCATCAGCCCCATCGGGGGCCCCCCCAAGGCAGCTTTCCTGGAAGGTGCCTCCCCGCGTCCCGCCGGAGCTGGGGGGTGCCCGCGGCTCTTGGGCCTTGTGAGCTGGGTGCACGCCCAGGGGCCCAGCCCTGCAGGGGGTGAGCTGAGCTCCCGTGGGGGCAGGGGGGGGGCCTGGCCCTGTGGGGCGGGGGCGCTGCAGGGAATGGGGCAGAGGGCGACCGGTGAGGGTCCCAGGCCGGGATGATACCGGCCCATGGATCTGGCGATGTGCAGCAGGGGGCGCTGCAGGGCCCGGGGCAGACGGGGGCTGGGGCCAGGGCTCTGGGCAGAGCAGGCTGGGGGCACAGAGCACCGGGAACGGCCCCTGCCCCCCCACGGACACACAATAAACCTTGTGCTGCCAGGCCAGCTGCCTGCACCGCTTCATCCTGCGCCACGGGGACGTGGGAGGCTGGCAGCTGGGGGGGCCCTGCTGGCTGGGGGGGGTCTCTCCTGGCCTGGCTCCCTGGGGGCACTGCTGGGGGTGCCGTGTGGCTGGTCCCTCGGGGCAGGCAGCCGGGAGGCCGCGCAGGGCGCTGTACAGCCCCCCTCCCCCCCGGTACTGGATCTGGTCGGTGCCAGCTCCCGGCACATGCTGCGCTGCCTGGGGGGGCCCTCGGGAACACAAATCCAGCAGGGGGTGACGGAACAGACGGGGGGGCAGAGGAGGGCACGGGGAAGGGGGGCACATTCAGGAGGAGGGGAAAGGGGCCTAGACTGGGGGTGACAGCTGGGGCCAAGGCAGGGCGTGGCTGGGCGGGCAGCACCCAGAGTGCCAAAGAACAATGGGGCAGGAACTCACGTGGGAAAACAGGGACAGAGGGAAAATCAGTGCGGGGGGGGGAGGGCTTCACCCTGGTGTGGGGCAGGGAGCGACCCTCTGCCGGCAGGACGTGCGGCCCAGGCCTGGGGCTGGTGTGTCGGGCCGAGGAGAGCGTCAGCCGGGGAACACTGTCTTCATGCAGTGCCAGGCGTGAGCGGCCCAGGCTGGCCGGAGCCCTGAGCCCAGCGGGTGGCTGGAGGGGCCAGGGCGGACGGGGAAGGAGCCAGGGTTTGCCTGGCCCCTGCAGCTGGCGATTTGTTCCCTCCACGCCCCCCGGGGCTGCACTGGGGGCTGTAGTGGGCGTGGGGGCTGCCCTGGGCTGGGGGCTGCCGTGGGGGTGGGGGTGGCCCTGGGGGTGGGGGCTGTAGTGGGCTGGGAGCGGCCCTGAGCTGGGGGCTGCAGTGGGCGTGGGGGTGGTGGGTTGCAGTGGGGGTGGGGGCTGCCCTGGGCTAGGGGCGCAGGCAGCGGCGGTCGGGGCCCAGGGAGAAGCCGCTGCGGCAGTGGAAGGAGCCCGGCTCGTTGTGGCAGACGTGGTCACACAGGCCCTGCTGCTCCCGGCACTCGTCCACGTCTGCAAGAGAAGGGGACGGCGTCACCCCGCAGAGCCAGTAGTGTAGCCGGGGGGGAGCAGGAGGAGCGGCCGCCCGAGCCCCGCTGCCGGAGCCAGGCTCAGGCGGGGATTGAAAAGGCCTGCTGCTCCCCGCAGCGGCTGGAGCCCCGGGCCCTTTCAATCACCGCCGGGGAAGCCGGTACAGTCCGGCACGGCGCTGGCTCTTGCCGGTACGCCGGACCGGACCGGACCACCGGAGGCACCGCCGGGTGAGTACAGGGGGAGCCTGGGGAGGCGCCTTTGTATAGCGCCGCCCCCCCCTGTGCTCCGGACCTGCCTACGCCACTGCGCAGAGCCCCAGCCGGGCACCGGGCTCCCTCTCCCGCGGGCCAGGCCTGGGGGCGGCTGGGCGGGATCAGGGAGACGGTGCCAAGCTCTGTGGGACGCCCGTGGAGGGAGCCGGGCAGAGACAGCCGCGCCGGGCTCCCTGGGCTCCCTGTCCATGTGGCGCCCGCCGCGTAGGCCGAATTAACCCCTGCGCTGCCGCAGCCTCCTGCGTCCAGGCGGCTCTGCCCTCCAGCCTGGGACAATGGGGGGCAGCCCCTCTCCCCGTGTGCCCCTGAACCCGGCCTGCCCCCCCACCGGGGGCCTGGCTCCAGCCGCCCCCACGCCCCGGCTACTCACCCCGGCACTGGCTGGCGGCGCGGGCGGGCTGTTGGTGCAGAGCTGGCTGCAGCCATGCAGCCCCCGGGCACATTAGTCAATGTCTGGGGAGCGCAGGGAGAGAGCAGGGGGTCAGTGGGCGGAGCTCCAGCAAGCCCCGCCCCTTGAGCCCCACGCTTGGCCCCCCCCAGGTACCGGCAGGCTGCTGAACTGTGTCATTCGCCGAGACAGGCATGTGACCGCCCCTTCCACCCAATCGCCCTTCAAACCAGAGCAGCTCATTCATTTTGGGGGCCAAAAGCTGATTGGCTGAGGCAGGGTCACAGGACGGTCACACCTTCCCCCCCCCCCAATGCTGCAGAACAGCTGGGGTGGGGGGTTAAAGGTATTCTGTAGGGGCCCCTGATTGCCCCCCCCCACCTGCTCGCCCCAGCCCTGCTAGCCCCAGCCCCGTTCCCCCAGCCCCCCAGCAGGAGCTAATGGGGCAGGTGCCAGCCCGTAGGCACCCAGCCTGCCCACGGGCGCTGACGCCTCGGGCACTCCGGGCAGCATGGACGGGTGCTCAGCCCCATGCACGGCGGCTGGGACGGGTACAGCTGGGTCCGACGCCCACCCTCCTGCTCCCACCACCCTCCCTTCCCTGCCCCCCGACCCTCGGGCCCCAGCCGCCCTTGCTGCAGGCACAGAGCCGGGGGAACGGGCCCGGAGCTGGCAGGGTGCAGACCCCGCACGGTGGCTGTGGTGGAGAAAGAGCCAGTCACCCACCCAGGGCCCAGAAATCAGGGCCCTGGGACCTGCGTACCCCGCCCCTAGGCTGAGCAGCGAGGGGTCCCGCCAGGGCGTGAGGGGGGTACGACCTCATGGCACAAGAGCGGGGGCACGGTGCTCTCATGCTCCACCGGCACCAGGGAGCTGGCGCCAGCACTCGGCCGAGTTGGAACCGGCGGGGCCCCCAGGCCAGGGCGTCATGCCCCCAAAGCAACGCATCAGGCCGGTGCAAATAGACAGTAGAGAGTTTATTGGGTGGCTTCTCTGGGGAGGGGCTGGAAGACTAAGTCGGGTCCAACTCCAGACAGTGGGGTCGATACGCTAGAAAACACAGCGGGGGGCGTCCTCCCCCACAGTCATCGGGGGGGGGGCACGTCCTCCGTTGTCGAGATGGGGGCCGGGTGAAGCAAACCTTGCGGGCCAAACCAGCAGGCACATGATACGGAATCGATTCGACTGAGCAAGTAACTACCCAGGAGCCGCCATCTTTGTTAAGGGCAAGCGCCCATGGGGGGGCACAGGCGGGGGCACAGGGCGCCTCCCTGTCTGTTTTCTCAGAAAACATGCAAGGGGGGATCCAGCACGTGCGGCCCGGGCGGCTCCTTGCCCTTCTCAAAGATGGCCGCGGCCCAGCCAGCGCTTCGAGGGGCATGGGCCAGAGTGGGGGGAAGGGGGCAGAGACAGGAGGCCCGAGAGGCGGAGGGGGCCAGAGCGGGGCAGAGGGACGGAGAGGCAGAGAGACAGTCCAGTGCGGGGACACAGGCTGCTTGGCAAAGGTTAAAGTGCACAGACGTGAAGGCAGAGTCCGAGGCCCAGCGGCAGGAGGGGACCCGGGGGGCGCCAGGCCCAGAGCCGGCTCCCTGCAGAGGGGGATCCACCGAAAAAGGCCACTTGCGCTGCACAGAGAAGGAGAGACAGAGAGGAGGGGAGGGAGGGTCAGTGGCAGCCAGGTGGGGCAGAGGGGGGGCTGGGAGCTCTCTGCTCCGGGCTTGGAGCAGCTCCAGGAGCATGGGCAGCTCCCCGCGGCCAGTCACCAGGCCGGGCCTGCGGGGGGCGCCGAAACACCATTACACGGGCCAAGGCTCCCCAGGCTCCCAGAGCGACCCGCCCCTGGGCGGGGTCTCCCCCGGGCGGCACTCACCCACGCAGGCCGTGCCGTCCTCGCTGGGCTCGAAGCCCCGGCTGCAGCGCCGGTTGCTGCGGCACCGGTACCCGCCGTACGTGTTGGTGCAGAGTGGCTTTTCCCTGGGGCACACGAAGGGGAATGCGGCGCACTCGTCCGTGTCTGGAAGCGGACAGGGCACAGTGTGAGCCGAGTCGCGGCTTGGGCCCCGGGGCAGGGGCTACGGCTCCCTACCCGCCCAGACACGACTGCCACCACGGCTGGGGCACAACCGGGAGCCCCCAGCGCCCCCAGGCTGCAGCCCCGCAGCAAATCTTTGCCCTACAGCCATGCAACAACCCCCCCACAGCCAGGCTGCAGCCCCCCTGCCAAGTACCCAGCCCAGAAATGCCCTGGCCCACAGCCCCTCCCCCTGGCCATGCTACAGCCTGAGAGACAGCCCCCCCCCCCCCAGCAACCCCCCTCCTCTGCCTGGCACAGCCCCGCCCGTGGGCGCCTCACAAGCAGCGACTCACCCACACAGCGTCCGTTCTCGTGCTGGGAGAATCCCTGGCCGCACTGCATCAAGGGGAGAAGCAGAGACCCGGGGGGCTGGGATTAGTGGGGGGGGGGGCTGCCCCAGGCCCCCCGGCCGGGGACAGTCAGTGCGGAGCAGGCTCAGGGCCCGCCTGGTCGGCAGCCAGGCAGGGGGCACTGACCCCCCGGCGCTCGCACACCAGGGACAGCGCGGCACAGGGCAGCGGGCAGGGGCGGCTGGGCCTTGCCTGCCTGGGTGAGGCCAGAGGCACCATGGCCCTTGGCCTGTCCCGTCCCAGCGGGCGTCGGTCGGTCTGAGTCCTGTTGTTGGCTCCCTGTGCCATGGCCCCCTCCCTGCCTCTGGGCGGTGCCCCTGGCCCGGCCCCACTCCGTGCCGGGCGCGCTGCATGGCACTCACCTCCAGCGGGGTGGGCGGGAGCTGCCCCTCAGCACCCTTGGGGTAGGGGATCTCCAGCACCGAGTTGGTCTCGCTGCTGGCCACAGCCCGGGCCACGACCCTGCCGTCCGGCCACGTCACCTCCAGGCTGCTGGCTTCGTCCCGGCCTGTGGGGGAGGAGCCATCAGAGTGGGCCGCCGGGGGGCCAGGCCCAGCCCGGGGCAGGACTGGAGGGAGCAGACCTCAGCAGAGCAGGCCGCTGTCTGCCCAGGGGACCCGCCTCTCCCTGCTGAGAGCAGCATCCTGGGGGGCAGTGGGGTGGGCAGGGCGAGGGCTCAGCGCCAAGAGGCTGTTCAGTCCGGTTCCCGAGCGTTTGGCTGCCCTGATCACCCCGCAGGCCTGGCTGGGCCGGGAACTGGGGGGGGGATTAGGGGGCCCATGGGGCATCAAAATGCCCGCCTCTCTGCAGAGCAGCAGCTGGGGAGGGCAGCAGGGGCTGCTCGGCTCCCCCTCCCAGCCCAGGCAGTGGACACCTAGCTGCAGCCCATGCCTTGAACCCCAACAATGAGACCCCCCCAATCTCCATTAGCCACCAACTCTCCAGGCCAGAGAGTGTTAACAGAACAGACCCCTCCATGGCAGAGTTAGCAGGGGGCTGCGGGTTGGACTGAGGGGTACCAGCAGGGCTGGGGTAGCAGGGGCTGTGGGTTGGGATTATGGGGTATAACTGGGGAACCCAGTGCAGGTGGCTGCAGGTTGGGACTGAGGGGCATCGGCAGAGCTGGGGGGAGCCCAGGGCTGGGCAAGCAGGGGGCTGCGGGTCAGGAGGGGCATCGGCTGAGCTGGGGGGAGCCCAGGGCTGGGCAAGCAGGGGGCTGCGGGTCAGGAGGGGCATCGGCTGAGCTGGGGGGAGCCCAGGGCTGGGCAAGCAGGGGGCTGCGGGTCAGGAGGGGCATCGGCTGAGCTGGGGGGAGCCCAGGGCTGGGCAAGCAGGGGGCTGCGGGTCAGGAGGGGCATCGGCTGAGCTGGGGGGAGCCCAGGGCTGGGCAAGCAGGGGGCTGCGGGTCAGGAGTGAGGGGCACCGGCTGAGCTGGGGGGAGCCCAGGGCTGGGCAAGCAGGGGGCTGCGGGTCAGGAGGGGCATCGGCTGAGCTGGGGGGAGCCCAGGGCTGGGCAAGCAGGGGGCTGCGGGTCAGGAGGGGCATCGGCTGAGCTGGGGGGAGCCCAGGACTGGGCAAGCAGGGGGCTGCGGGTCGGGAGTGAGGGGCACGGGCAGAGCTGGGGAGGGCAGGGCTGGGCTAGCAGGGGGCTGCGGGTCAGGAGTGAGGGGCATCGGCTGAGCTGGGGGGAGCCCAGGGCTGGGCAAGCAGGGGGCTGCGGGTCAGGAGTGAGGGGCACCGGCTGAGCTGGGGGGAGCCCAGGGCTGGGCAAGCAGGGGGCTGCGGGTCGGGAGTGAGGGGCACGGGCAGAGCTGGGGAGGGCAGGGCTGGGCTAGCAGGGGCTGCGGGTCGGGAGTGAGGGGCACCGGCTGAGCTGGGGGGAGCCCAGGGCTGGGCAAGCAGGGGGCTGCGGGTCGGGAGTGAGGGGCACGGGCAGAGCTGGGGAGGGCAGGGCTGGGCTAGCAGGGGCTGCGGGTCAGGATTATGGCCAAAGGCAGAGAACACATCATGGGAGTCTAATGCTGCCCTGACCCCATGTCTCAGCTCCAACCCGCGCCGCAGACAGATGCCCAGGGCTCCTGGGGGGCCGTGGCAAGGGCCGGGCTCCCCTCAGGCCAGGGGCCAGGCTGCCGGCGACTCACCTAGGCCGAAGTGGGCCACGGGCTCCATCTCGCACAGGTAGCCCGAGCCGCCGTCGATGATGCGCAGCTGGGCCCCGCTGCGGCGGGTGAAGAGCACCACCCTGGCCCCCCGCGCGAAGGCCCCGAAGCGGGTGCGCGGGACGACGCGGAGCCAGTTATTGCCAGCACCCTGCAGGGGACAGACGGGTGAGAGGAGCCGGGCGGGGGGCGGGGGGTTCCTGGGATGACGCTGTGTGCCTCAGTTTCCCCCCATGCTGCTGTGTCACCTGGGGGTGGAGAAGGGCTGGACACTTGGGTGTGTGGGCCCGGCTGTAACGTCCTGCTCTCGGTGCTACCCCAGGCCTGGCTCCGCGTGCTCCAGACCCTCCTGCGGTGACCGCGCCGGCTGCAGGGGCCGGAGGTGGGCGCATTGCGCCCCTTGGGGGTCCAAGTCTCTCTCGGGTGGACTCGCTGCAGGGAGCTCCCGGCGTGACCCAGGCTCGGTCCAAGGAGGAGCGAAAGCATGAGGCGAAGCAGCAGGAGAAGAGGGAGCTGGAGGAGCCGAGGGGAGACAGGCACCACCGAGGGGTACGTGGGGAAAGACCCCGGGATGCCAGTTCCGCAGGGAGCCTCCACTTGCTGCCCCAGTTTAGTGGGGGCTGGGATGCCGACCTCACTACCCTGGGGAACGGCTGCAGATTGGACTCTGGGACCCTGCGGCCCTGCTCCGCGGTGTCCCCCTGTACGCGGCCCTAGGGGCTCATGGCCAGATGGAGGGAGCCCATTCTGCGGCTATGAACGGGTCAGACAGGCGCCGCTCTCAGGTCTGAATGGACCCCGAGGCTTACGGGACAGTTCTGGGGTGTGCGGAAGGCCCCGGGGTGACCTCTGGGGTCCTCACCCTGCAGGAGGGGTAACCTGGCGGGGGAGCTGGGTCCCTGACAGCCTGGAGGTGGGGGGAGCGGAAAACATGGCGAGCGGACAGGAGGCCAAAGGATCCAGGCTCCGGCCCGTACAGGGTGCGCAGGGCAAGCCGCAGGGAGCGGGCGCGTTTGGCCCCAGGGGGGTAGATGGGAAGCAAGTGCAGGGAACCGGACATGGGCGCTGAGGTGAGGCTGGCACGGCCCCAGGGGTGGCCCAGGTCAGTTAGTGCCCCACGAATCTCGCGCCCTGGGGGGGCGTGTTTGGCCCCTCAGTGAAGAACTACCTGAGATGGGGACTAAGGAGGCCTGGGAAGGAGACAAAGCCCGGGGGGGGGGGGGGGGAGCTGGGCGTGACTGAGGGGGGCTGCTGGTAGCGAGTCAGGCTCCTGGCTTGGGACTCCGGGGGGAGGGGCCCCTGGGCTCTGGACCCCCCCAGCTGGACATTTCTGAAGGTCTCTGATTTCGGTGCTCACAAGCTCTGTTCTGTGCTGTAAGAACCCGTCTGGGTCACACACTGGCTGAGTCGCTGCTGGCTGCAGGGTGGGGGGCAGGGCCCTTTGGGGGCGGCTGGGGCTTCCCCAGACGTCCCAGCCGGGGGGACTCGCTGCAGGGAGCTCATGGGGTGGGGTGAGCAGGGGGCTGAGCGCTCCGAGGTCAGACCCAGGCCGCACCGACGCCCAGGAGGCTTCTTGCCCTGGGGAGCGTGTGCCCTGAGGGGAGCCGCACGGCCCCAGAGCCCTGCCCGACTTCAGTCAGAGCGGTGCCAGAGTGCCAAAACCGGGACTCCATGACAGGGGGAAACTGAGGCACACACAGTCTTCATGCAAAGCCCCACGGCGGCCAAGACGGGGCCCCGACGCACCTGGGTGCCCCTGAAGACGGAGAGCGGCTGCGCCATGGACTCGCCGTGGGACAGGATCAGGTCCAGTAGCCCATCGCCATCGAAGTCAGTCACCGCCCCCCCTGCAACGACAGCAGGGGCTGGGGGGTCAGCCCCCATCGCAGTCCCCCCCCCTCCCCGCCCCGGCTCAGCCTGCACCTGGGGAATGGCTCAGGTGACCAGAGCCTCGCAGGGATGATCCATCCCACGCCCCGTAGCCAGGTCGGGCCGCAGGCAGCCCAGAGGGACAGACAGCCGGCGCCAGCGGCCGGAGAGGCAGCCCTGGCTACAAAGGGCCGTTTCTTGCCTAAGATGAAAGAGAGTCAGGGGTAGAACCCTGGCTCCCAGCCCCCCCTGCCCTGACCCCCTAGATCCCTATGAGGAAGTGGGACTGCGACACCCTGTCTCCTGGCAACTGATGGCCTGGGCCCCTTCCCTGCAAGGGTGCTGATTAAAGGTGTTGCAGAACAAAGGGGTCAGGTGAGCTCCTGGCCCCGGAAGGAGACAAAGGCGGAGGAGGGGCTGGAAAGTCAGTTTGGAGCTGGCTGGGGACGTAGGGGGAGGCGCAGAGAGAGTCTGGGCTCCCTGCCCCCCAAGTTAGACCTGACTGAGGGGTCCTGTTTCCTGTACCTACAAGCTCTGGTTTAGACCATGTTCCTGTTGACTATTAAACCTCCTGTGTTACTGGCTGGCTGAGAGTCACGGTGAATCACAAGAAGTGGGGGTGCAGGACCCTGACTTCCCCACACTCTGTGACAACCCCACACCCCTCCCAGAGCTAGGTATGGAACCCAGGAGTCCTGGCTCCCAGCCCCTCCCTGCCCTCACCCCCTAGACCCCACGCCCCTCCCAGAGCTGGGGATGCAACCCAGGAGTTCTGGCTTCCAGCCCCTCCCTGCCCTCACCCCCTAGACCCCACGCCCCTCCCAGAGCCGGGGATGCAACCCAGGAGTCCTGGCTCCCAGCCCCCCCCTGCCCTCAACCCCTAGACCCCACGCCCCTCCCAGAGCCGGGGATGCAACCCAGGAGTCCTGGCTCCCAGCCCCTCCCTGCCCTCACCCCCTAGACCCCACGCCCCTCCCAGAGCCGGGGATGCAACCCAGGAGTCCTGGCTCCCAGCCCCCCCCGCCCTCACCCCCTAGACCCCATGCCCCTCCCAGAGCCGGGGATGCAACCCAGGAGTCCTGGCTCCCAGCCCCCCCCCGCCCTCACCCCCTAGACCCCACGCCCCTCCCAGAGCCGGGGATGCAACCCAGGAGTCCTGGTCTCCCAGCCCCCTGCTCTGACCACTAGCTCATGCTGCCTGTCAGGAGGTTCTTCAACTTTCCTGGCCGTCACCCTGCAGCATGCACGGAGCCAGCCCCAAGGTTCGGGTCCCCGGGGATGGGGTTACGTCAGCAGCCACTGGCCTGTGCCAGGCGTGGCTCCCCGAACCCCAGGAACTGACGGAGTCACCGGGCAGATGAGGGCGCAGAGGGGCCAGGCCAGGGCCCTGCTGTTCTGGGGCAGGGCCGGCAGAGGACAATGGAGCCATCGATCCAGCCGCCCGCGACCCGGAGCCAACCCAGGATTCGCCGGCTCACTCCCCCTCCCGCGCAGTGGCTGCAGCTCCCCACCTGGCCCTCAGGCACCCCCGCGTGTCACCCCACTGACCCCCACGGGTCCCCAGGCACCACAGCCTGGGGGCATCTCAGCACCTGGCCCTGCCCCTGGGGGCGAGGGGTGCGGGCGTGGGGGACTCACCAGTGCCCCGGCCCTCGGGCTCCATGGCATCTCCTGGGTTCAGCTCTTCCAGGACGGGGTCCGAGTGCTCCCTGCGGACGACCCTGCAGGGCCAGGCAGGGGACGAGGGTGAGAGCTGGGCCCCGGGGCCCCCAACCCCCCCGGCTGCCCGAGCCCCTCCACGTCTGCTGGCCACGCGCCCCCCTGCCCCAGAGAGCCTCTGGCTGCACGCAGGGTCCCTGGGCTGCAAGGGGTGCCGCCGTGTGGGGCGAGAGCCGGCTGCATCCCGGCGGGGAGCCAGGACTCCATCGTCCCCCTTCCGCACCAGGCAGGGACAGGCTGCGGCCGGGGGGCTCGGCGCCCCCACTGGAGAGACTGCCAGGATCCAGCACAGCCAGATGGGCCTTAGTGCGGGCGAATGGCCGGGGGCTGGCCGTGGGGCTGGCCGTGGGGGGCTTGGCAGGCCCTATTCCCTCCTGCGAAATGGGGCAGGGCCCGCCCCTGGGGCTGAGGCTGACCTCGCTATCGTATCTGGGCAGCACCCCCAGCGGGCAGCCTGGGCACCGCCCCGAAGAGCAGTGGGATCTGGGTGGGCCTGGCCGGTGGGGCCCTTCCTCCCACAGGCAGATGGCAGAGGCGCGGCTGTGAGTGGGTGTGGGGCACAGGGGGCGGGTGGGGGCAATGGGGTCAGGAGGGCTGGGGGGGGGGGCTCGTGGGAGGCTCAGGGAACCAGCATGGGGGCGGGGGCAGGCAAAGGGAGCTAGTCCATCCTGGGAGGGGGGGCCAGGGACGCGAGGGGAGATGTGGGGCCCGAGTCAGCCCGTGCCAGCTGGCTGTGCAGAGGGGTGGGAGCAGAGGGGAGGGGTAACCCGGCTGAGGGATGCTCTGTGCCCACTGCCAGGACATGCCCCTTGGCATCCGTCCCTGCCAGTGGCAGGGAGCTCACCCACAGCTGCGTGTTGGCTGGGGCAAAGCAAGAGTGCCCCCCAGAGAACCAGCAGCAGAGCCAGCACCTGGGGGGGAACCCCCCACGATGGCTTGACCTTTTCCCTGCCCACTACCCCACTGAGCAGACCCTCCTCCAGGGGCTGGGGAGACACACGACACGGGACAGATGCCCCGGGGCAGCCGCATGTACATGGGAGCTCTTGGCATCCTACCAACAGGAGCTGGTACCAAGCGGAGTGCCCAGGGGTCGGTCCTGGGGCCGGTTTTGTTCAACATCTGCATTAATGATCTGGATGCTGGGATGGATTGCACCCTCAGCATGTTTGCGGACGATACTAAGCTGTGGGGAGAGGTAGATACACTGGAGGGTAGGGACAGGGTCCGGGGTGACCTAGACAAATGGGAGGATTGGGCCAAAAGAAATCTGATGAGGTTGAACGAGGACAAGTGCAGAGTCCTGCACTTAGGACGGAAGAATCCCATGCACTGCTACAGGCTGGGGACCGACTGGCTAAGCAGCAGTTCTCCAGAAAAGGACCTGGGGATTACAGTGGACGAGAAGCTGGATATGAGTCAGCAGTGTGCCCTTGTTGCCAAGAAGGCCAATGGCATATTGGCCTGCGTTAGTAGGAGCATTGCCAGCAGATCGAGGGACGTGATCATTCCCCTCTATTCAGCACTGGTGAGGCCACATCTGGAGTATTGCGTCCAGTTTTGGGCCCCCACTACAGCAGGGATGTGGATAAATTGGAGAGAGTCCAGCGGAGGGCAACGAAAATGATTAGGGGGCTGCGGCACATGACTTATGAGGAGCGGTTGAGGGAACTGGTCTTATTTAATCTGCAGAAGAGAAGAGTGAGGGGGGATTTGATAGCAGCCTTCAACTACCTGAACCACCCTTCCAAAGAGGATGGATCTAGACTGTTCTCAGTGGTAGAAGATGACAGAACAAGGAGTAATGGTCTCAAGCTGCAGAGGGGGAGGTCTAGGTTGGATATTAGGAAACACTATTTCACTAGTAGGGTGGTGAAGCACTGGAATGGGTTACCTAGGGAGGTGGTGGAATCTCCTTCCTTAGAGGTTTTTAAGGTCAGGCTTGACAAAGCCCCGGCTGGGATGATTTAGTTGGGGTTGGTCCTGCTTTGAGCAGAGGGTGGGACTAGATACCTCCTGAGGTCCCTTCCAACCCTGATTGTCTATGAGGGGTTGGGGAGTCCTGCAGGGGAGTGCTGGCACTGCCCGTGGGGCACCAGGGCACAGGCCCTGCAGAGAGGGCACCATACAGCATGCAGAGCTGTGCCCCCCAGCAGGCCCTGTGTGTGGGACATGCTGTCACCACGCAGGCAGCAGGCACCTGGCCGCTGCGCTGCTACGATCCACCCGGGACAAATGAGCGGTTTGGTGTTAATGAGCCATCGATCCCCACAATTAACGAGGGGCTGCTGCACAGAACCCAGGGCAGTCGCGCTGTGAGTGAGGGCCTAATAATGACATTGCAAAGGGGCTAGTCTCAGCGGCTGGTGCCCACCTCCTGGGCACTGAGCACAGCTCCACGCCAGGGGCACCAGAATCCAGGCTGGGCTGCCCGGGGCAGCTGCCCGCCCTCCCTACCTCCTGGGCATGCAGCCGCGGCCCCCGGCTCTCCGGAGCATGTTGCCCATCTCCTGGGTGGGCAGGTGAGCCGCTCCCATCGCCCACCCGGTAGGCAGCCTGCCCTCTGACCCTGCCCCGGTGGGCGGCCCTACCGGAAGAGGCGGTTGGCGGAGGAGCCCCGGTACGCGATGTTGTTGAAGAAGACCTCCAGCTCCTGGTCATTGTCGAAGTCAGCCGCGAGGACGGTGCGGACGGGGGACGGCATGGAGAACTTGGGCGTGGCGATGTCCTGTGGGCGAGACGGGTCAGGGTGTAGTGGTAGGATTGATTGTGTTTTGCAGAAGTTCAAATGAAGGATAAAGAAGAATAAGATAACAAGGTAGCCATGATTGTTTTCCTTCGGCATTGCAACTTGATGTTCCTGTTCCAAATGTTCCGTGTAAATGAATTCTGTGTAGTGTGTGAATGAGGAATGGGTGTTAAGAGATAAGTGTGGAGGCCGTCGCTGAACCAGATGTTCTAGGGAGGAACCGGAGACAGGTGCCGGGGTGCCAGGAGGCTGCGGCGCACCCCTAGTGAAATGTCAGAGATGGGCAGATTGACGACTCTAAAGATGAGACAGGCACCTATCAATGGGGACAAGGCAGCTGTGATCAAACCAGCTTGGGGTAACTCCCCGAGAGACTGGATGAAAGAACAAGATAAAGGATGAGAAGGACAATTTAACTGAACAAGCACTCCTCAAACAACCATTGATTACAGCAGGACGGTGCAAAACTCATTGGTCCCCAATGAAGGAAAATCACGAGCCCGGCTCCTCCCTACTGGTGATCGATCCGGAGGCTGAACTGGTAACTATAACATTGTGTGTGTGTGTATGTGTGTGTGTGACAAAGATCCCGTGTGCTTCTTATAAGCATAACAAGGGCCGTGGGGCGATGGGGGAGCTGCAGCGCTCGGTGGGCTGGGCAGCACAGCCAGATGTGAGCAGAGGGGGCAGCGCCAAGGGATATCTTTAGGAGTGTGGCGTGCCTCAGTTTCCCCTGTGCTGTCCCCACCCCTGGGTGGGACAGGCCTGTTTGCTCTCAGGGCCGGCTGAGACAAGGGTGGGGCGTCCCCTGGCTGGCTGGGCCTGGCCCCAGATCAGTGGCGATTTGAGACGCCGATGGCAAATCCAGTCCCCAGGACACAGACACCCAGCACCCCCGGGGACAGAGATCTCCCCGCCTCTGCACAGGGAGGCTGAGCCACGCCCCCCAGCTGGAGATCAAAGGGCCGGGGGGGGGCTCAGAGGGGGCTTCTGGAGGAAGTCGGGGCTCTCACCAGGAGTCGGACCAAGGAGGTCAGAGCCCGACAGACATGCAGCCTGGCCGGGCTCTGGGCTCCCCAGAAGGGGCTGTGAGCGACCCCCCCGGGTAGGGTGACCAGACAGCAAATGTGAAAAATCAGGACAGGGGGTGGGGGGGTAATAGGAGCCTATATAAGAAAAAGACCCAAAAATTGGGATTGTCCCTATAAAATCGGGACATCTGGTCACCCTACCCCTGGGAGAGCTGGGACAGCAAGCCCCCCCGAGGAGGGCGTGGAAGGCTGGGGGGCTCTGGTCCCGGTGCCCCTGGGCAGCGTGTCCATCCCTCTCTCACCCGGAAGCGGACCCGCCCACCGGCGCTCATCTGCAGATAGAGGCGGTGGGGCCCATTCCAGTTGCCGTAGACAATGTCCACTTTGCCGTCGCGGTTGAAGTCGGCCAGGGCCACGCCACGGCCGTGCTGGTAGGGGTCATCCAGGCCTGCAGGGCAGCGGAGGAGACTGCTTGGGAGTGGGGCCAAGGACAGCGACACCCCCAGCCCCACTGCAGAGGGAGCCCCGTCTCCGCCTGGGCACCGCGGGGGGCTCTGTGCAGCATGCGGCCGGCCGCCCCCCCAGAGAGAGCAGGGGGAGGGAGGCGGGGGGGAGCGGCCCGGGGTGGGAGGGGCCCGTTCTGTCAGTGCTGCCCCCCCCACCCCCGGGGCCCGTTCTGTCAGTGCCGCTGGGCTCCCAGATCAGTGGGCGCCAGGCCCTGGCAGCCGAGCCGGGAATGGACGCCCCGGACACGGCTCCTTAACCCCCGGCGATCCCAGCACGGTCCATGGCGGCCCCCCGCTCAGCGTGCTACAGCCGCAGCGCGGAGCCAGCCAGGCCCAGGTCTGGGAACACGGCCGGGGGCCCTGTGGGTATCGCTCGGCCGCTCTGGCCCCTGTAACGCCAGGGCTGGCCCCCCGGGGCTGCAGGCCCCTCAACCGCCTGCGCTCACTCACCGGCGCTGGCAGCCGCGTCGACAAAGCTGCCGTCCCCCTGGTTGTGGAAGAGGAAGTTGGGCCCGTTCTCGTTATCGCAGAATATGTCCGAGGCGCTGGCGCTCACGATGGGGCCCACGGTCACCCCCCGGCCGCCTGGGGGCAGCAAGGCACGGGTCAGGGCACCCGGAGCATGACTGCAGAGTCGGGGGGCAGGGCCCTCTGGCTCCCCCAGGACCCCGCCCGGGGACTTGCTGCGGGAAGCGCCCGGTGGGGCAGGGGATGCCGAATGCTCCGGGGTCAGCCCCAGGAAGGGGGAAGCTGGGGAAGCTTCTTGCCCTGGGGACAGTCGGCTCCGAGAGAGGAGCCCCCCCAGAGTCCGGCCTGGCTTCGTGGGGAGCAGTTCCAGAGCATTGCCCGGGGACTCTGTGACAACTGCCCGGGCGGGGTCCTGGGGGGGCCAGGGGGCCCTGCCCCCCAACTCCGCAGTCAGACGCGACTCGCAGCCAGCAGAAAACGGAAGGGTTATTAGACGACAGGAACACGGCGTAGGGCAGAACAGTGACAAATCAGTGACTTCCAGCCAACTCCATCAAGGGGAGTTTTGGGCCAGACGGCCTGGACTCCCCCTCTTCCAGTGCCCCCACGCAGACTGCCAGCCTCCAGCCACCCCACCTGAGACCCCCCCTCCCCATTGCTCCTCCTCCTGGTCTTTGTCCCGCTTCCTGGGCAGAGTCACCTGGCTGCATCCCCCTCCTGGGTCTCAGGTTAGGAAGGGCTCCAGTCACAACATATGGGCAGGCAGCTGGAGCAGCCTCACCTGCCCCACCTGCTCCTCCCTCCCTGTGGGCCCCTCCCACAGCACCCCCCTCCCTGCACTGCCCCCTCCCGCTGCACCCCCCTCCCCACACTGCCCCCTCCTCACGGGCTGCCCCCTCCCACAGCGCCCCCCTCCCCGCACTGCCCCCTCCCGCCGCACCCCCCTCCCCACGGGCCGCCCCCTCCTGCGGTGTCCCAGCCCCGCGCCCTCCCCGTAGGTCTCAGCCCCGCGCAGGCTCCCGGGGACCTGTGTATTTGTTGACCCCGGCCTGGGCGGCGACGTCGGCCAGCACCACGATGCCGTGGGCGGGGTCGCTGGCGGCCACGTCCATCTCCAGCAGCGCGTGGGGGCCCAGGTTGCCGTTGGCGTAGTTGGCGATGTAGATGGCATATCGGCCGGAGCCCTGCGGGCAAGGGGCAGGCGGGTGAGGGGAGAGCCGGGCTGGGAAGGGCCCCTCCCTGGCTCGCCAGCCTGTAGCCGGCTGCGACACCCTTGCTGGGCTGGGGGCAGGGTCCTGGGGGCGGCCCCCTTCCCAGTGGTGGCCCTGCAGCCTGCGGGCTCTGGCCAGCCCATGGCATGGGCTGGGGGTGGCACGGTGGCTGAAGGCGAGTCGGGGCCCCGGGCCCCACGCTCGGCTGCTATTCCCTGGGGCTCCAGGCTGCTCTCGCTCCCCCCAGCCTTGCTGGGACCGTCGCTCGAGGGCTGGACCCTGGCACGAGTCGGTGTCTGTCCGGCTGCCCCCCCGCCATGCTGGGAATGCTCATGCTGCGTCCCCCCCACCGCCCGGCTCCCCCACGGCCCCACGGCTCTACTCCGCTACCCCCCACTTCACCCGCCCCCTGTGTCTCAGTCCCACTCCTCTCCACCTACCCCCACTCCCCCAACCCCGTTCCTCCCCAGTCCTCACCCCATGGTACAGCCCCACTTCCCCTTACCTGACCCCCAAACGCCCCACCCCAGTCCACAGCTCGGCTCTGCTCCCCTGCCACCTACTACCCCACCCCTTGGCCCCGCTCCCCACAGCTTGTCTCTGCACCCCGCCCCATCCCCTGGGCAGGCCCTGCTCCCCCACACTCCCCCATTGTTCCCTGCAGCAGCTGGGCCCTGATTTAGTGATAATCGTTGGAAAACAAACAGCAGGAGGAGGAGGAAGAAGAAAGAGCAGGTGACAGGAGCATAAATCACCCCAGGGGCACTTTCTCAGCAAGAAGCCACTCCGGGGAAAGGCTCCAGGGCCCTGACACCTCAAGGGGTTGGGGAGGAGAGAACCTAGCACCCTGACAGATGTGGGGGGAACCTAGCGTCCTGACACCCTGACAGCCGGGGGAGAGGGAAGGGGGGAGCCGGGGGCCCTGACACCCCGACAGCCGGGGGGGGCACTTAGGGGGCAGAGGGCTCAGGCCGGGATGGGAGGGGCCCGGAAGTGTCACCTTGTCCCCGCACACCCAGCGCCAGCCTGGGGGGTGGGAGGGAGTTTGGGGACCAGAGCCTGACCTGGGTGGTAAGGAAGCTCCCCCCCGACCCCGCTGCGCCCGCGTCCCCAGCCCCGAGGCCCCAGGCCGGGCTCGCTGCCCACTCACCGCCCTGTCCACGCAGGCCACCGAGCGCCCGGCGAAGCGGCTGGCCACGGCCCGGTTCACCTCGTCGCTCAGCAGGTCCTCCCAGCGCCCGGCCCGGAACTTGAACAGCTTGTCCGGGTAGGTGGCCAGGCCTGGGGGAGAGAGAGGGTCAGGGGGGCGGGCGGGGGCCAGGCCTGGGGCAGGGGGACGGCCCCACCGAGGCTCATTCAGTCTTTGCTGAAAGCACAGTGTGCCGGGAGAGGAGCAGGGGACGAGCCGGCCCGGCGTTGATCTGCCCGGGCAGGGGGCAACGTGCGGGGGGAGGGGGGGGCTGCCATGCCCTGCAGAACCCCCCCCTGGATTGCCCTGGGGAGTCCACCAAGAAAATCACAGCACCCAGGCCCTGCTCTCTTGAGCCCCCCGGCCCTGCCGGGGTCCCTCACCCCCCCCAGCCCTGCCGGGGCCCCTCAATCCCGGCCCACAGCCCCCCCCCCTGCTGGGGCCCCTCACCCCCCCCCAGCCCTGCCGGGGTCCCTCAATCCCGGCCCACAGCCCCCCACAGCCCTGCCGGGGTCCCTCACCCCCCACAGCCCTGCTGGGGTCCCTCAATCCCGGCCCACAGCCCCCCACAGCCCTGCCGGGGCCCCTCACCCCCCCCCCAGCCCTGCCGGGGTCCCTCAATCCCGGCCCACAGCCCCCCACAGCCCTGCCGGGGTCCCTCACCCCCCACAGCCCTGCTGGGGTCCCTCACCCCCCCCAGCCCTGCCGGGGCCCCTCAATCCTGGCCCACAGCCCCCCCTGCCCTGCCGGGGCCTCTCAATCCCGGCCCACAGCCCCCCACAGCCCTGCCGGGGTCCCTCACCCCGCCACAGCCCTGCCAGGGCCCCTCAATCCCAGCCCACAGCCCCCCACAGCCCTGCCGGGGTCCCTCACCCCGCCACAGCCCTGCCGGGGCCCCTCAATCCCGGCCCACAGCCCCCCACAGCCCTGCCGGGGTCCCTCACCCTGCCACAGCCCTGCCGGGGCCCCTCAATCCCGGCCCACAGCCCCCCACAGCCCTGCCGGGTCACTTACCCCTCCCCAGCCCTGCCGGGGCCTCTCAATCCCGGCCCACAGCCCCCCACAGCCCTGCCGGGGTCCCTCACCCCGCCACAGCCCTGCCGGGGCCCTTCAATCCCGGCCCACAGCCCCCCCCAGCCCTGCCGGGTCACTTACCCCTCCCCAGCTCTGCTGGGGCCCCTCAATCCCAGCCCTCAGCCCCCCTCAGCCCTGCCAGGGCCCCTCACCCGCCCCCAGCCCTGCTGGGGCCCCTCAATCCCGGCCCTCAGCTCTCACTCCCCCCAGCCCTGCCGGGGCCCCTCAATCCCGGCCCACAGGCCCCCGCCCCAGCCCTGCCAGGGTCCCTCACCCCACCCAGCTCTGCCAGGGTCCCTCGATCCTGGCCCTCAGCTCTCACCCCCCCCAACCCTGCCGGGGCCCCCCAATCCCGGCCCGCAGCCCCCCCCAGCCCTGCAGGGGTCCCTCCCCCGCCCCCAGCTGTGCCGGGGCCCCTCAATCCCGGCCCGCAGCCCCCGCTCGCCATTCCAGGGGGCAGGGGCCCCGTGGCGCAGGGGCCCCGTGGCGCAGGGACAGGGGCTGCTCTCCGGCGAAGGGAGAATGAACTCATTACAGTGAGCTGTGCGGAGCCTTGTAGATCACACCGGGGAGGGGAAATCGATGGCAGGGCCCGCGGGCACGCGGCCAGCCGCCAGGAGTAATGGGACTGCTTGATTTAGGGACAGGCAACGCGCTGGCAGCTGCAACCTGGGTAATTAGGTGTGTCAGGAAGACAGATCCATGGTGAGGAGTTCAGGTCAATGCCCCATGGCCCCCGCTCGGCAGGGCCCCCGATGCCAGGAAAACCAAGGGGGGACCCCCCTGACGGGGGCCTGTGCCCTTCCTAAGGAGCCTGGGGGAGCATCCCTTGAGTTGTTAGTGGCTCCGAGAGCAGCACCAAAGCCAGGCCAGGCGGGTCCCTGCCCCGGCTCAGAGCTCAACGCACCGGGGCCCAGAGCCCCAAGGGCCGAGGAGGAGGCAGCCAGCAAGGCCTTGAGTGGGCCCAGCCAGGAGACCCCCCGTGAGCAGAGCTGGGTGCCCGGCAGACACGGGCAGCCGTGAGCTCCAGCGGCCGGGCAGCCTGGCGCTGCCCCATGCACCGGTGACCCGTCTCCCAGGGGAGACACCGAGGCCAAGTGTTCAGAGGAGATTCCAGCGCACGATGGCCCCTGCCTCCGGGAGCCAAGCCAGTCGCGGGGCAGGAAGGGCTGTCGGGCCCTCGGAGAGCCACTGGACCTGCCCGGCTCCCTTGGCGACGTGCCCACCCGCGGCTGAGGGCAATGCCAGGCCCCCGTGACTCTGGCCCTGCTCCCACCACGGCAGCGACTCAGCACCGTCAGCCCCGCCTCTCGCCCCATCGCCGTCCTGGTCACTGCAGGGGGCAGGCCGTGGCCATGCGGAGCAGTGCCAGTGGGGGGCCAGCCCAGCCAGGCCCGGGCAGCCAGGGGGCCATGGCCTGCAGGGAAGTACTGGCTGCTGGAGATGGAGAGCAGGGAATAGGGGGTAGCTGCCCTGGCCTTGTGCTAGGGGTGCGAGATGGGCAGCAGCCTCAAATGCCATAGCAGGAGATGGGGCATACAAGGGGTTAAGGGACAGCCCCTCTCACCACCCTGGGGATGGGGCTATGGAAACCAGTCAGCCCATCCCCCACCTGGAGAGCTGGGGCCCGGCCAGGGCACGCGGGTGGGGGGGGGGGGGGGTGGCACCGCGCCCTGGGGCACCAGGCTGGGGCCCGGCCAGGCCAGGGGGGGCGGTACCAGGCCCCGGGGCGCCAGGCTGGGGCCCGGCCAGGGCAGGGGGGGCAGCGTCACACCCCGGGGCACCAGGCTGGGGCCCGGCCAGGGCAGGGGGGGCAGTGTCACGCCCCGGGGCGCCAGGCTGGGGCCCGGCCAGGGCACGGGGGGGAGGGGGTGGGGGCGGCGTCACACCCCAGGGCACCAGGCTGGGGCCCGGCCAGGGCACGGGGGGGTGCTCCCACGCCCCAGGGCGCCAGGCTGGGGCCCGGCCAGGGCGGGGGGGGCGGCATCACGCCCCAGGGCGCCAGGCTGGGGCCCGGCCAGGGCAGGGGGGGCGGTACCATGCCCTGGGGCACCAGGCTGGGGCCCGGCCAGGGCGGGGGGGGCACGGCGCCGCGCCCCGGGGCGCCAGGCTGGGTCCCGGCCAGGGCAGGGGGGGCGGCGCCGTGCCCTGGGGCACCAGGCTGGGGCCCGGCCAGGGCAGGGGGGGGGGCGGCGCCACGCCCCGGGGCGCCAGGCTGGGGCCCGGCCAGGGCACGGGGGTGGGGGCGGCGTCGCGCCCTGGGGCGCCAGGCTGGGGCCCGGCCAGGGCGGGGGGGGTGGTACCACGCCCCGGGGCGCCAGGCTGGGGCCCGGCCAGGGCAGGGGGGGCGGTCCCATGCCCTGGGGCGCCAGGCTGGGGCCCGGCCAGGACACGGGGGGGGGCGGCACAACGCCCCGGGGCGCCAGGCTGGGGCCCGGCCAGGGCAGGGGGGGCGGTACCATGCCCTGGGGCACCAGGCTGGGGCCCGGCCAGGGCACAGGGGTGGGGGCGGCGCCGCGCCCCAGGGCGCCAGGCTGGGGCCCGGCCAGGGCACGGGGGTGGGGGCGGCGTCGCGCCCCGGGGCGCCAGGCTGGGGCCCGGCCAGGGCACGGGGGGGGCGGAACGATGCCCCGGGGCACCAGGCTGGGGCCCGGCCAGGGCAGGGGGGCGGCGTCACACCCCGAGGCGCCAGGCTGGGGCCCGGCCAGGGCACGGGGGTGGGGGCGGCGCCGCGCCCCGGGGCGCCAGGCTGGGGCCCGGCCAGGGCACGGGGGGGGGGGGGGCGGCACCGCGCCCCGGGGCGCCAGGCTGGGGCCCAGCCAGGGCACGGGGGGGGGGGGGCGGCATGACGCCCCGGGGCACCAGGCTGGGGCCCGGCCAGGGCATGGGGGTGGGGGCGGCACCGCGCCCCGGAGCGCCAGGCTGGGGCCCGGCCAGGGCACGGGGGGGGCAGCACGACGCCCCGGGGCACCAGGCTGGGGCCCAGCCAGGGCACGGGGGTGGGGGCGGCGTCACGCCCTGGGGCGCCAGGCTGGGGCCCGGCCAGGGCACGGGGGGGGCGGCGTCACGCCCCGGGGCGCCAGGCTGGGGCCCGGCCAGGGCACAGGGGGGCCCAGGGCGCCAGGCTGGGGCCCGGCCACGGCACGGGGGTGGGGGCGGCGTCGCGCCCTGGGGCGCCAGGCTGGGGCCCGGCCAGGGCACGGGGGGGGCGGCGTCACGCCCCGGGGCGCCAGGCTGGGGCCCGGCCAGGGCACAGGGGGGCCCAGGGCGCCAGGCTGGGGCCCGGCCACGGCACGGGGGTGGGGGCGGCGTCGTGCCCTGGGGCGCCAGGCTGGGGCCCGGCCAGGGCAGGGGGGGGCGGTACCACGCCCTGGGGCGCCAGGCTGGGGCCTGGCCAGGGCAGGGGGGGCGGTACCATGCCCTGGGGCGCCAGGCTGGGGCCCGGCCAGGGCACGGGGGGGGCGGCACGACGCCCCGGGGCACCAGGCTGGGGCCCGGCCAGGGCAGGGGGGGTGGTACCACGCCCCGGGGCGCCAGGCTGGGGCCCGGCCAGGGCAGGGGGGGCGGCGTCACACCCCGAGGCGCCAGGCTGGGGCCCGGCCAGGGCACGGGGGTGGGGGCGGCGCTGCGCCCCGGGCCGCCAGGCTGGGGCCCGGCCAGGGCACGGGGTTGGGGGCGGCGCCGCGCCCCGGGGCGCCAGGCTGGGGCCCGGCCAGGGCACGGGGGGGGGGGGGCGGCACGACGCCCCGGGGCACCAGGGTAGGGCCCGGCCAGGGCACGGGGGTGGGGGCGGCACCGCGCCCCGGGGCGCCAGGCTGGGGCCCGGCCAGGGCATGGGGGTGGGGGCGGCGCTGCGCCCCGGGGCGCCAGGCTGGGGCCCGGCCAGGGCACGGGGGTGGGGGCGGCGTCACGCCCTGGGGCGCCAGGCTGGGGCCCGGCCAGGGCACGGGGTGGGGGCGGCGTCACGCCCCGGGGCGCCAGGCTGGGGCCCGGCCAGGGCAGTGCCCAGCAGCACCCCCTAGTGCCAGACTGGGGTATGGGGACATAGACCTGCTTGTGAATAGGCCAGGTTCACCCGTCCCCCCTTTCTCTTTGGCCCCAGCTGGACCCTGGTGCCGTGGCCCTGGGGAGAGGGCCCTGCGCTGTGGGGGTCCCAGTAGGGCCTCGGGGCGGCCTGGCCGTGGGCCCGTGGCGGGGAGGGCTGGGGGCTGCTGGGGGCCGCTGGGGGCCGCAGGCGCTGCTGACTCAGCGGCTGCACTGGCTCCGCGTCCCGGCCATGAATCAATGGAGTCACTCGACTGAGAAATTAACTCCAGGCTGCAGCCATCCCTCACGCGCCGAAGGTCACGGCAGCGCCCCACGGCAGGCACTCCCCACGCCCCCAGGGGGCGCCCCACGGCAGGCCCAGGCACTCCCCACGCCCCCAGGGGGCGCCCCACGGCAGGCCCAGGCACTCCCCACGCCCCCAGGGGACGCCCCACGGCAGGCCCAGGCAGTCCCCACGCCCCCAGGGGGCGCCCCACGGCAGGCCCAGGCACTCCCCACGCCCCCAGGGGGCGCCCCACGGCAGGCCCAGGCACTCCCCACGCCCCCAGGGGGCGCCCCACGGCAGGCACTCCCCACGCCCCCAGGGGGCGCCCCACGGCAGGCCCAGGCAGTCCCCACGCCCCCAGGGGGCGCCCCACGGCAGGCCCAGGCACTCCCCACGCTCCCAGGGGGCGCCCCACGGCAGGTCCAGGCACTCCCCACGCCCCCAGGGGGCGCCCCACGGCAGGCCCAGGCAGTCCCCACGCCCCCAGGGGGCGCCCCACGGCAGGCCCAGGCACTCCCCACGCTCCCAGGGGGCGCCCCACGGCAGGTCCAGGCACTCCCCACGCCCCCAGGGGACGCCCCATGGCAGGTCCAGGCACTCCCCACGCTCCCAGGGGGCGCCCCACGGCAGGTCCAGGCACTCCCCATGCCCCCAAGGGATGCCCCAAGGCAGGCCCGGGCACTCCCTACGCCCCCAGGGACTTGCCCCCAGCACCTCAAATTCCCAGTCCAGAGTTTCATCACGCCCTCCCTGGGACCCCCAGGCCTCTGATGCCTGACACGGGCGACCCCCACACCCCTAGCCATGTTGGGTGGCATTGAGGGGGTGGCTGGGGGGTCAGGATCCATGTGGGCCATGGGTTAGGGGGCGGAGGGTGCAGGGGGCCCAGGCACCATGAGTGGGGCAGGGGTTCAAGCTGGGGGGGTGCCGGGGGTGTGTACAGGGGCCCCAGGCACCATGAGGGGGGCAGGGGTTTGAGCCGGGGCGTCATGCCAGGGGTGTGTGCAGGGGGCCCAGGCACCATGAGGGGGGCAGGGGTTTGAGCCGGGGGGGTGCCGGGGGTGTGCGCAGGGGGCCCAGGCACCGTGAGGGGGGGCAGGGGTTCGAGCCGGGGGGGTGCGCAGGGGCCCCAGGCACCGTGAGGGGGGCAGGGGTTCGAGCCGGGGGGGTGCGCAGGGGCCCCAGGCACCGTGAGGGGAGCAGGGGTTCGAGCCGGGGGGGTGCGCAGGGGCCCCAGGCACCGTGAGGGGAGCAGGGGTTCGAGCCGGGGGGGTGCGCAGGGGCCCCAGGCACCGTGAGGGGAGCAGGGGTTCGAGCCGGGGGGGTGCGCAGGGGCCCCAGGCACCGTGAGGGGAGCAGGGGTTCGAGCCGGGGGGGTGCGCAGGGGCCCCAGGCACCGTGAGGGGAGCAGGGGTTCGAGCCGGGGGGGTGCGCGGGGGCCCCAGGCACCGTGAGGGGAGCAGGGGTTCGAGCCGGGGGGGTGCGCGGGGGCCCCAGGCACCGTGAGGGGGGCAGGGGTTCGAGCCGGGGGGGTGCGCGGGGGCCCCAGGCACCGTGAGGGGGGCAGGGGTTCGAGCCGGGGGGGTGCGCGGGGGCCCCAGGCACCGTGAGGGGGGCAGGGGTTCGAGCCGGGGGGGTGCGCGGGGGCCCCAGGCACCGTGAGGGGGACAGGGGTTCGAGCCGGGGGGGTGCGCGGGGGCCCCAGGCACCGTGAGGGGGACAGGGGTTCGAGCCGGGGGGGTGCGCGGGGGCCCCAGGCACCGTGAGGGGGGCAGGGGTTCGAGCCGGGGGGGTGCGCGGGGGCCCCAGGCACCGTGAGGGGGGCAGGGGTTCCAGCCGGGGGGGTGCGCGGGGGCCCCAGGCACCGTGAGGGGGGCAGGGGTTCCAGCCGGGGGGGTGCGCGGGGGCCCCAGGCACCGTGAGGGGGGCAGGGGTTCCAGCCGGGGGGGTGCGCGGGGGCCCCAGGCACCGTGAGAGGGGCAGGGGTTCCAGCCGGGGGGGTGCGCGGGGGCCCCAGGCACCGTGAGAGGGGCAGGGGTTCCAGCCGGGGGGGTGCGCGGGGGCCCCAGGCACCGTGAGGGGGGCAGGGGTTCGAGCCGGGGGGGTGCGCGGGGGCCCCAGGCACCGTGAGGGGGGCAGGGGTTCGAGCCGGGGGGGTGCGCGGGGGCCCCAGGCACCGTGAGGGGGGCAGGGGTTCGAGCCGGGGGGGTGCGCGGGGGCCCCAGGCACCGTGAGGGGGGCAGGGGTTCGAGCCGGGGGGGTGCGCGGGGGCCCCAGGCACCGTGAGGGGGGCAGGGGTTCGAGCCGGGGGGGTGCGCAGGGGGCCCAGGCACCGTGAGGGGGGCAGGGGTTCGAGCCGGGGGGGTGCGCAGGGGCCCCAGGCACCGTGAGGGGGGCAGGGGTTCGAGCCGGGGGGTGCCGCTCACCCGAGAAGGCGTTGTTGGTATTGAGGAAGTAGATCTCCTCGCGCCCGTCGCCGTCAATGTCGCAGGCCGTCACCCCGATGGCGTTGCCCGGCCGATCCCGCAGAGCGTAGTACGGGGAGCTGCGCTCGTCCGGCGCCAGGTTCACCAGCTGCTGCCGCGCCCGGTCATACTTCAGCACCAGGTTGGGCCCATTGTACCTGGGGGGGGCGAGCGTGAGCGCTGGGCAGGCACGTGGGACCCCCCCCCCAGGCCGCGCATGTGCCTTGGGGCAGGCTGGCAAGGCTGGGCCTGGCCCCCCCAGAGGATTTGGGGGTGGCCCCAAGGCCCTTTCCTGGAAGCCCCCATGGGAGCCCTGCCATGGGGAGGGGGTGGTACCGCCCGCCTGGTGCCAGGCAGTCCCCAGGAGCTGCAGGGAAGAGTGTCATGTCCGCTGCCCTGGGGCAGGGGCCGGCACAGAGGGGCTGTGGGGCTAGCCACTGCCCCAGGGGAACGGCTTGGGGCAGTCTCAGGGCTCTGGCTACATGATCCCCGCTGGCCCAGGAATCCCCTGGAGCCCAAGGGCTGGGCAGGAGCAGGCTGGGCCCAGCATGGGGCCCGGCCCCCTGGGGAAATGGACGCCCTCTCTGACTGCCCCCCACAGCAAGCACTGGCTGGCAGCTCATTCCCTGCACCCCCAGAGGCAGGACGGGGGGGCAGTGGCTGGGCAGGAAGGACCAAGCGGGGCTGCTGCTGGATGTGGGGGGGGGGCAGGATTCTTGAACAAGCTGGGGGCCTGGCCAGGGCAGACACCCCACGGCCCGCCCCCCATGGGGCCGACAGGCTCCAGCATAGAGTGGCCTGCCCTGAACACCCTGCCAGCACTCAGGGAAACAGCTGGGCACAGCAGCAAGGCTGGCCCCTCTGCTCACCACCCCAGAACTGGCTGCCCCAGGCAAGGCTCAGTGGGGCTGGGCCCCCCAGCTGGGGGAGAAGCAAGACCATGGCCTCAGGGCAAGGGAAAGCAGGGCACGGCGATGGGCAGGCACATGGGGCTGGGCCCAGGCCCACAGCTCACCACGGAGCCAGCGACCCAGGCAGCCCAGGTGCTGCTGCCCCGGAGGGAGAGGAACCTCTCTGGGCCCTGCTGCCCCGGAGGAAGCCTGGGCACGTGGTGGGTGGCTGGGCACTGGGCACGGCTGTGGACAGGTTGGGGCATGGCCCTGCTGGGGCCCCTGCGGCAGAGTCTGGGGGGAGGACGTGGCCCAGTGCCAGGAGCTGAGCATTCACCCCTCTGCAGGCTCCGTGCCCTGCCCCCTCCAGCCTTGGGGCAGCCCTAGAGCAGGGCCTGGGAGCCCCAGCAGCGCCTCAGCACTGGAGGCCTGGAACAAGTCGGACCCCTGCTGAGCTCTGCCCACCCCCGTGGGGCCCTGCCCTACCCTCAGCTCCCGTAAACACGTTACACAACTGGCGCATGGGCTGGTTACACAACCCTCCTTCCAGCTGCTGCTGCCTCTGCTCCGGGGCATGGGAGGGGAGCAGGCCCAGCTCCCGGGGGGGGGGGGGGGGCAAGGAGTAGCAGCCTGCACGCCCAGCCCAGCCGCAACCCCCCCCTCGTCAGGGCCCCCCCAGGAACGCAGAGACCCCCACCCCCCGCGACATGCCTGCCCCACGCGGGGAGCACCCAGGCCTTGATGCCCCAGCCCCTGCTGTGGGTCCCGTGCAGGGCAGGGCGAAGGCCCATGGTGGGGAGGGAGGGGAGTGGAGGGGTCACTTGCTGGGGTGCTCCTTGGGCCTCTCTTGTTCAGGGGACACAGGCCTGAGGGAGGCTGCTCCAGGGGCCCGGGGTGTGGGGGGTCAGGCCAGCGGCTCCACCCATCGCAGCGAGGCCCACGTTCCTACACCCCGGACCATGGCACGGGGCACTGCCCGTGCGGGAGCAGCCGAGCCTCCCACCCCCTGGCCAGGCCCATGGGAGAGCCCCTTTCCTTCGGCGCGGCGCGCTCAGTCACCCCCTCCCAGCACCGCTGGAGTACGGGGAGCAGCTACTGCTGTGCCGGGGGGGGGGAGTGCATGGCCCCCCACGCTGCCCTCACCTGCAGAGACACCCCCCAGGAGCTGTCCTGCTGTGAGATAATGGGACTCAGGCACAGCGAGGGGGAGGGGGAGCAGGGGCAGCACCGAGGCTGGGTGAGGATGGGCATTTACAGGGCCAGGTTTTACCCACCCAGGCCTCAGGCAACAAAGCCAGAAACACTGACACCGCCCCACCCCCCCCAGCAGGCCAGGCCATTAGCCACCCAGCCGGGTCCCCCAGCGGGAGAACCGTCCCCAGCTGCCCCAGGGTGGCCCACAGGGCTTGCCTGCACCCCAGAGGACCGGCCCATGCCTGGGCTGTGCTGGTATCCATGGGGGATGGGGCTAGGGCCCAGCGCTTCACAGACCTAGCCGGTTACATGTGCAGACACCACTGGGCACAGATACCCCCACACGCACCCCTGCCAGGCCCCCCCCCGCAACCAGCTCCCCGGGGTGCTGCCCAGGACGGGGTGTGCAGGGAGCACAGAGCCGGCCTGCTCCCAGGGACCCTGCGGAGGGGGCCCCAGTAAAGGACTCTACAAAACCTCCAGCCCAGTAGCAGCATCACAGGTGAGTGGGGCCTCGGCCCCACCGGGATGAGCTGGCAGCCCCCTGCAGAAGTGAGCTGCAGGCCGGGGCACCTGCCACCTTCCCTGCGTCACCGACGTCTCCCCTTCGAGGCCGAGTGGGTCGCGGGCGTGGCGGAGTCCCCGAGACAATGGGTCTCTCTCAGTGGGTGGGAGCCCCAATGGGCCAGGCTGGGGAGACGTGGCAAGGGCAGAAGGGCAGCCCAGGGTGCCATGGAAAGCCCGCCCGGGAGAGTGGGCACGGGAGCAGGCAGCCAGGGCCCTGCCCTGGGGCACGGCTCTTTTTCAGAAGAGGGAAATGCAAGCACAGGCTCGCGGTGACAGCCCCAGGGCGCTGGCTGCCAGAGGCTTTTCCCTCGCCGGGGGCACTGCCGGCGGCCCAGGGCACCTCCTCCAGCCAGACACGCCCCAGGCCAGAGGCAGTGCCCAGGAACCAGGCGGGAGCCAGGGCCCAGCAGTGAGCACGGCCTGCGAGCGCCCCACTGCCGGAGCTCAGCTCCGCCCCATCCCATGCCAGGGTTGGCCACACGACACCCGGACCAGCAGAGGGACAGGGGGCCTCGGGGCCCTGCTCACCCCCGGGGCAGAAGGAAGGGTGGGACCGGGAGCACCAGGGACCCTGCCCCCCGCGACCCACCCTGCCACCACGATCTCCAAGTCCCCGTCGGCGTCCACGTCGGTGACGGCCACGCCGTAGTTGAGCTGCGTGGGGTTGCTGTCGTAGTCAGGCGGGAGGACGCGGCTGGTGACGGCCGTGAACATGGGCTCGCCGCGCTGGGAGCCCTCGCTGGGCCACGCCAGCGGCAGCAGCCACAGCAGCAACATCCTCGGCACCTGGAACCAAACCCCCACGGGGCTCAGCCTGGGCGACAGCCGAGCGTCTCCCTCCCCCGCCTGGGGAGCGCCCCCGGCCTCCCGGGCCTTTACCCCCCACCCTGAACCCCCCAGACACCAGCCAGACAGCGCTGCTGCTCGAGCCTCCACGCCCGCCCCCCCATTGCCCCTCAGCACCCATCACATCACTGCCCCCCTGCCCGGCTTCCCAGCCCCTCCTCCCTCCCAGGCCCAGCCACCCCAGAGTCCAGCCCCTCAAGGGCCCCAATGCTGCCCCCCTGAGGCAAGGTCACTGCTACAGATGGCACCGATGGCTGGGCCCCGGCTGGCTGTCCCCGCTTGGCCTGTGCCCCCAGGCAGGGACTGGCGGAGGCCTGCGCTGGGTGGCACCCAGGGGGCTGCACTGTGCCCTGGGTGCCCGTTTTCTAGGGCAGACCAGGCCCCGGGGACCAGGTGAGGCCGCTGGGGGAGCACGGCCACTTGGGCAGGGCACCCAGACAGCGAGGTCCAGGCCGGGAGACGGGCACATACCCGCCCAGCCCAGCGACTGCCGCACAAGGTCCCCAGTCCCTGGCCGTCCCAGCCCCGTGAGCCGGGTGCCGCCCCGGGGACGTGGCTGAGACTAACACCCGGAGAGCTTCCAACCAGCGGATTGTGCAGCGTCCCAGCCTCCTCCATCCCCAGACCCGGCCAGCAGCGAGCGGGAGCCAGGGACCGCAGCTCCCCCCGGAGCCTGGGAGATGCTGCCCGGGGAGTGGGGCTGTTCTTATGGCAGGGCTGCGAGGCTGCCCAGGGGGCCATGCCGTCTAGCAGCCTGGGCTGAGTGGGGACAGCGTGAGCCAGGTCAGGCAGGAGCGGAGCGCCCCAGACCCAGCACCGCCGGGGCCAGGCCATGCAATGGCAACACATGCCAGGGAAAAGCACCCCCCTGCCCAGGGTTGGCATTAGCTCTCGCCCAGCGGAGGGCATGGGTGCCACCGGGGCAGCCCTCACCCTGCACAGCCGTGTGCGGACCCAGCCGTGTGCGGACCCAGCCGTGGGACGGAGCAGCCCCAGAGCGAGGCACAAGACGATGCTGGAAGGAGCCCCGAGCTACTCTGTAAGGAAGCCGTGCTCTGGCCGGCGCGTCCCAGGCCTGTCTCACGAAGGAGAGCAGGGCTTGGCTGGGTGCAGGCCGAGTCCAGCCTTGGAGAGCTGGCCCTGCGGGAGGGGGAGTAGCAATGTGCTCAGTGGGGGTGGGGGGACAGCCCAGTACTGGCAAGGGGGGGACTGGCTGCAAGAAGGGGACGTTGAACCGATTCCGCACGCAGCACCGTTAACAGGTGGAACTCTCCGCCACAAGGCTGCAGGGTGTAAAACCATGAGACATTTCCGTGGGTAATGAGCCCATCCCCCAGGCCCCCAGCAGTGAAATGCTGACGGCTGAACCCTTGACGGGCCAAGAGCCAGCCCCTGTCCCCCAGAGCAGCAGCCCCTCCCTGCACAGCACGAACCCTCCGCCAAGAGCCCTGCCGGCTGAGCCGGGGTGGAGAACCGCAGCCTTGGCTCAGCCACCCCCAGCTCAGCCAGTCTGGCGCGGACGCCCCATGGCGGCAGCAGGGGATTTCCCGGCGGAGTCTCTAGGGCAACACCGGGAGGGTGTTCGGGGCTGCGGACACCGGCCAGTCCCCACAATGGTCCAGGTGGCCATAGGGTGAAAGGTCACCCCAGCCATAGGGGCTGCCTGGCTGGAAGGGGCATGTGAATGGCAGAGCAAGGGGGGGTCCATCCCCAGACTCCATGGATTCAAGCCCCCAGGCACCCTGATTCAGGGCTTGTGGCTGAGTTGGCTGCTTCCTGAGCACCCCCTCGGGGCCTAGGGTGGTGCTGCAGTGCCCTGCCTCAGTTTCCCCATGTTTCACACAGCTCTCCTCTGGGTCAGCAGCACCCCTTGCTGGGCTGGATTTATTCCAACAACACAATCATTGCCAAGAAAGCTCTCACGCCTCCTCATGTCCGTACTCCCAGCCTTTCCCACTGGGGCCCCCAGGCCTTCCCTGCCTGGAGCCTTCCCCACAAAGGCGCAGCGTTCCTGGCCCCTCACGCCAGCTTCACTCTGGCTGTGTCCCCCTGAGCGCCCCCCTCCTCACCACTTCCCACAGCTCTTCCCAGGGGCACCGGCTCCTCCACGCCCCAGGAGAGGCAGCAGGGCTCAGACGGGGCTGGTGCTCCAGGGCCCTGGGAGTCCCTGAGATGAACCCCCAGCCACCCGGGCCCTCGCTGCCGTGAGCCCCGGCCCGTAGCAGGCGGCATGGTGCTAACCCCCTCCCCGGGGCAGGGAGCGAGGACGCCCCTAGGAGGGGCAAACTGCCAGGCCGGAGCACCAGGTGAGAGCTGCCCTCCACCCCCGCCAGCCCTGGCCCCGGGACACCTAGGGCAGCACAGACACCTGCTCAGCACTCGCTGATGGGATGCCAGCAGCCCCTCGCTAGGGCCCCCCTCAGCCCAGCTGCTCGCTCCCCCCCCCCACCCCAGGGCCCATAACTGAAGTCAAAGGACTTTGTCTCCCAGCAGCTCCAGCTCTCAGTGTCTGGCGCGCTCAGGAGGGTTCACCCGCGCCAGGCCGACTCCAGAACCCGGCCCAATCTCAGCGCGGGAGAGGTGAGTGGACAGCACGGCTGGGAGCCAAACAGGCTGTGTACGAGCGTAGGGTCGAGGCCCCACTGGGATTGGGCGGAGGTGCCAGGCACTGCACAGACAGGGCAGAGCTGGTCTCCCTCGACGAGTTCTCAGGGGACGGGCACAGCGATTCCCAGACAGCTGCAGGATCGCTGCAGCCAGGGTGGAGTTTGGAGCAGAAACTTCACAGGCAAGTCCTAGAAGGGGAAGCCAGAGCCCCTGAGAGGGAGCTGGTCAGTCCCAGCCGGGCAGCAGGGGGGCTCCCAGTAACAGGCCAGGCCAAGCGTGATGTTCTGTACCTCGTGGGAACACCCTACACCCTCCTGTTCATGCCTGTAATAGGATTGTGTGGTGTCCACTGCGAAGTCTGTCATGCTGGGTGTCTTTGGAAGGCTCGTGATGCACTGAGCATTGTGGTTATAGTGATGTTATAGTAATTGTTGTTACAACACTGTGTTAGTAATGTTATAGGTTGTAATTTCATGTACAGAGTTATGAGGCTGAAAATGTGTCCTCATGGCTTAAAACAAGCCCAGGCAAAACTCTCCAGGAGCAGAGAGGCAGTTCACACCTCATCAGGGTGTGTACGGGACAAACCCAGCCCAGCCTCACAGGAACAAAGGACACTGGCCTAGGCAGCTACAAAGGATCCCTTGGTCAGTTTGGGACTACGATGAGGTAATTCTCACCTGACTCTGAAGGGGGGGGGGGGGGGAAGCCAAGAGGGAAGAAAGGACATGATAAAAGGGAGAGACGTTTGCCATGTTTCCTCTCTCTTCCACCTCCATCTACAGACATCACCACCAAGTGACTGAAGCGCTGATCAAAGAGCCTGGCTGAAGAGCAACCAGCCAGTCTGTGGTGAGAAGCATCTAAGTTTGTCAGGGCTCTGAAAGTGTTAAGATCAGCTTAGACGGCATTTTGCATTTATTTCGTTTGACCAAGTCTGACTTATAATCACTTAAGATCTATCTTCGGAGTGATTAGATCTGTTTGTTTATTCTACCCGAAGCAGTGTTTGGTTTGAAGCATGTCAGAGACCCTGTGACGAACTAGGACTGTTGTTAAGGTTTCCCTGAGTACTGTGTGGGTGCCTCGGTTTCCCCTATGCAGTGCTTGAGTATCTAGGTGGTGGGACAACGGTGCATGATTGTTACAAAGCCCTAGAAGGCAGGGGTGGGCAGAGGCCTGGACACAGAGAATGGCCCTGTCTCCTGGCAACAGATGGCCCGCCCCCTCCCCTGCAAAGGTGAGAGATGAAGGGGTTGGAACAAAGGGATCAGGTGACCTCCTGGCCTGGGAAGGAGACAAAGGGAGAGGAGGGGCTGGAGAGGACGGGAGAGGGGCAGACAGGGTCTGGCCTCCCTGGCCCTGTTTGGAGCTGTGGGGTGAAATGCAGGGAGCCCTGAGCTGGGGTCTAAGCTCCCTGCCCCCCGGAAGGGCCCGGCTGAGGGGTCCTGGTTGTACTGACAAGCTCTGTTTGGACTGTGTTCCTGGCATCTCTAATAAACCTTCTGTTCTACTGGCTGGCTGAGACTCCCAGTGAATCCGGGGAAGAGGGGTGCAGGGCCGGACTCCCCCACACTCCGTGACAGACCCCCCTTGGGATAATAAGCCTGGTACATGTCAATTTCTTTGTTAAATTGATGAACTCATAAGTGTGCAGTGTCCAGCAGGCATAACTGGACACTGCAAGACGGAGGTTCCCAGGGTTGTGTCTGGGACCGGAGATATTGGCTAGTGTCATTCGGTCGCACAGTCCAAGGAGCAGCTGACATGCCGGAGGCTGCGTGAACAGCCCAGGAGTGGGGGTTCTCACAGCGGAGCAGGGGAAGGCTGGCTCCCAGAGCCGAGGATCGGAGCGACCTAGCAGATCACCGGTCCGGGTAACACCAGGGGAACGTCACATCGAGCCATTCCCATGGCGCAGCAGCGGTTCCTCCGGGGTCATAACGCAGCCGCTTGGCTCCGAGTCAGAGGGACGCGGAACAGAGCTTGGTGGCCCTTTGCACCAGTTCGAATTCCCTCAGGGCCAGCAAGGCCATCACCAGAGGGGCTCTCAGCCCAGAGACAGGCAGCCCCACAGGTGCCCCAGTGTGAGCTCAGGCCAGATACCCTCTGTGGGGCAGCAATGGGGGCAGTGCCCCAGCTGGCCTGAGAGGCTGGAATGACACCCCCTCTGGGAGACCAGGGCTGGGCACGCTGAGTGATTCAGGCAGTGGCCTGCGACCTGGGGGTCAATTCCTGGCTCTGCAGCAGATCCTGTGCGGCCATGGCCAGCCTGTGGCTCTGGCCGTGGGGCGCCCGGCCCTGGCACACGGCGAGAGGGTAAACAGAACCGGTGAGATGCCCAACACTACAGACCTGGGGGCTGGAAAAACCCCTGCCTTGCGAGGTCCTGGGGAGAGATGGGAGCGGCTGGATCACCCTGGGCAGTAAGGGCTGTTGGGGCCATTAACAGGACTAGGTATGCATCAGAGACAGCCCGTCAGCCGGCAGGCCTGAGACCAGCCTGTCATTCCCCGAGAGCGGAGGATGTGATCGGCACCGAGCGCGGGGCCAGCTCATTGGCACCCGGCGCTCACAGCGCTCGGATTTGGCTAATTAAACTAATACATCAGAGGGCCCCTTGGCGAGATTGGGAGGGAAAAGCCCATTAATTAGCAAAACCTGCCAGGCTACACACACCTTCACCGCTAGGCCAGCACCTCCCCCCCCCCCCCCCCCCCCCGCCCAGCTCTGCCCTGGGGCCGAGGCTCATGCGGGAGGCAGAGTCTGCATGGGCAGGTGCCCCTGGGCAGGGGGGTGCTGGCACCCCCACCCCCTGGGCAGTCCCTCGCTCCTGGAGCTCTCCAGCTTGGCCTGCCCCCCACCCAGCTGCAGGTGAAATCCTCCAGGGCTGATGGAGCCTTTCCAGGAGGGAACAATGCCCCTGATTGGTGACAACAGGCCTCCCCAGGGATCCGCTCCTTAGCGACACCCGGGGGTGGGGGGGCGGCGCAGTGTGGCCTGGAGCCAGCTCCCCACCGGGCTGGGAGCAGGGAGAAGCCAAGCACGTGTTCCATGGCTCCCAAGGGCAGCTGGGTCTGGCGGGTGCTGCGGCCTGGCTCTGCCCAGGCCCCACACACACCCACAGCCGAGCTTGCCTCAAACACGTCTCCCGGCCGCAACCCCCACAGGCCTGCAGCTCCCACTGACTGTGTGCTCAGCCCCATGGGCCTTGTCCCAGGGCACCTGCTGCAGGAGACATGGGCAGGACGGGGCCCAGGTGCCATCAGAGACGCCACGGGGTGGGGCCGGGGGCATCCCACAGCGGGGGCTGTGTCCCTCCGTGTGGCGCAGCAGCGAGGTCACCACACGTAAGGACAGGGACGGCTGCCCCACACGGCACCACCTCGCTCAGCAGCGCCAAGACCAGGGCCTTGGCACCAGGTGCTTGGCAGAGTTGTCTGTCCATCCAGCCCAACCCCAGGTGGGACCTGGCAGGGCTGGGGCCAAGCTAGCAACTGAAAACAGCCCATGGGCCCAATGCCAGCAGACCCCTGGGGGTCTGGTCATCAGGACACCTGGTCACCTACTCCCATCACACTGCCAGGGCAGGGAAACGAAGCACCAGGTTTAAGCCCCTCTCCCCCCCACCAGCATGGGGCAGACCCACAGGGCCAGATCTGGGGCTCAGAGCTCCTGGGCAGCCTTCAGGGCTGGGAGGGACATGAGGCGTCACCCTCCGGCCATAGGCAGAGGTGTGCCTGAGAGAGCTCGAGAGCCCAGGGGCAGCCCTGGGGCCAGGCCAGAGAGAAGTGGTGCATAGGGAGTTGGGGGCTGCTGGAGTAAGCCCCGCGCCCAGGGCAGGGATCAGCCCAGTGAAGAGAGTGGTGCTGGCCCGGCCCGTGGGCCCAATCCTGTGGGGATGGGGGAGGCAGGCGTGGGGAGCCTTTGCTGCAGAGACTGATCTTTGCGGCCTCCCTGGGGGATGCCCAGGGGGAACATGTGGCCACATCCCAGCCCCCCAGGGTCAGAGCAGACGGGGCACCTAGCACAGAGCCGGGGGTCACCTCTGCCAGAAGCTAGAAGATGGGATGGACCCCTCCACCATGCCCTGATCCCTTCACTCCTTCTCAAGCACCTGGCACCGGGTGACTGACTCACGTCTCTCTCCCGTGGGCAGTCCAGGTCCCATGGCCCCCCAGATAGCCCCCAGCCTCTCCCACCCCCTCCAGAAGCTGCACCCGCGGGATGGGTCTCTGCAGCCTTCCAGGTGTCACGGCAGGGGAAGCACCGCCCAGGCCACCCCACCCTCCCAGTGTACAGGGACCCCGCCCACGTGGGCTGGGCCAGGTCACTTCCCAGCTGTGGTGACAGCCAAGCACCCCTCACCCCAACCCTCCCCCACAGCGTCCCAGTGATGCCACAACTCCCCAGGCCACACCCTCACCCCAGTGAATGACATCACAGAGCACCACATGACCACATGCCATGACCCCACGACACCCCAGTGAGGTTACAGCACCCCCCGCTGGCAGCTCTGGGACAGCACAGGGGGGTCATCCCTCCCAGCAGGCTGGTGTCCACCCAAAGCTCCCCTGCTGCAGCACCAGGGCTGGTCAGTTCCAGGCACCGATTGGTACCAGAGCCCAGCGAACCGCCAGGCACCGCTGCTCTCCGCGGTAAACCCGCTGGTCCCGGCCCAGAGCCGGCCAAGGGCTGCAGGTCACTCCTCTAGCACAGCTGTAGGAATCCAGCCAAGCGCCGACAGCACCAACCCCTCATGGCAGCGCTCCGGTCCCAGGATGCTCGGACCCCCAGAGGCACTGGGACTAGGGGGGCTGCTGCACCCCCTAGCTGGGGGCAGTTCCCATCAGATCCAGGGGTTGCAGTCTGGTTCGATGGCTCTCAGCCCCCCTGTACACACTGCTCCAGCGTCTCTGCTGACCCGTCCAGCACGGTCCCATGGCTGCACCGGACAGCAGGCGGCTCGGATGGGCCATACCGGCAGAGCCTGGATTGCCGGCTCCCTCAGCCCCACACCCCCGGCCCGTCTGGTGCCACTCAGCCCCCTCTGCCCTCCCCAGGGCTCTGGGGCTCAGCCAGCTGCTAATGCAGTGTGGCGCTGAGCAGTCACCTTAGCATCCGCGCGCCAGCCTGGCGGGACCTTGGCTCCGCGGAGGAGAGTCGCCACTTCCACCTGCAGGCTGCCAGCCAGCCCACCCCCTTTGCCAGGGGAGTCTGCAGCTAGAGAACCCCCAAACCCATCCCCACCCCCCATGCTCCAAGCCCTCCCATCTTTAACCACCCCCCAGCATCCCACCCCACACCTCCCTCGCCCACCCCCTGCCCTTGGCCCCAGAGCCCCATGGCCTCCTTCCCAGCACCCCATAACCTCCCCCACAGCCCCAGCCACGACCCCCACCCCATGGCAGCCCTTCGGAGGGTGAGGGGGGCAGAAGAGAACTTTGCCCCAAGTGCTACCAAGCCCCCCCACGCCCCGCCCCTTACGCCCATCCCCGTCGCCTCCTGCCCGGCCCCAGGGAGCCCGGCCTGCCCGCAGCTACTCACGGGGCCCGGCGCAGCCCGCTCGCTGCTCCCCGCTGCCGACCCGGCTCCCGCGGCTGCAGCCCGGCCAGCCCCGCGGACCCCTTATGGGGAGCCGGCCGCGGCCCGGCGGCCAATGGGCTCGGGAGCGGCGCCGGCGGCGGCCAATGGGGAGCGGGGAGGCGGGGCCGGCGGCCAATGGGGAGCGAGGGGGCGGGGCCGGCGGCGCTGATTTACTACCCGGCGTGGCAGGAGCTGTCGGGGTCCGGGGCGGGTCCCGCTGCCGGGGTGCCCCGGGGCGCTGCGTTCTGCTCTGAACCCGGCAGCTCCCGGCCCCAGGACCCCCAGCGCCCCCCTGCGCCCAGCCCTGGCCTTTGCCTTCCCTTTGCTGCCCCCCTGCCCCAGGTGTGGGGCCGTCGGGCGAGCCCCGTGGGGAGCAGCCTGGGCCGGGAGAGACCCCGCCTGGTGGGGGAGGGGTCCCCGAGTCAGCCCCCAGCAGACCCCGTGCAGAGCCCAGCCACGTCCCACCCTGCTGGGCTGAGGCAGGCGGGGCCCTCGGCTCTCGCTGCCCCGGGCGGCTTGGAGCTGGTCCCGGGCCAGTCCCACTGGCCGGGCATCCCCGCCTGCCCCGCGCCGGGAGCCGCCCTCCATCCCCAACAAACAGAAACCGGACCACCCGTGGGGGAGCTTCCCCCTCCGCTGCCCGTGGCTCTGTGCAGCCCACGCCGCGCGTGGGGCGGCGACGAGCCCAGAGCAGCACCGCGGTGCTGCGCCCGGTGCTGCGCCCGGCAATCGTCCCCATGCCCGGCCCCTGCTGCCGCCCTGCCCCGAGCGCCCCGCCCAGCACGCATGGCAGTGCCCGAGGTGCGCACGTGTGGGTGCGTGTCCACGGCCTGCCTTCGGGGCTCAGGCAGGGGGGCTGCGCCGGCCACACCCCCGCTGCGAGCGCCACAGCCCCTGCCCTGTGCCCGCCCGGGCCCAGGAGCCCACGCAGCTGCCGTCCGTCCCACAGCCAGCGCCCCCAGTCGCCGCTGGACGTCTCCCCCCAGCCTGAGGAAGCAGCGCGGTGTTCTCAGCAGTCTGTGTCGCCCGCTCCCCTGCCCCCCCACGACAACCAGGCACCAAAACAAGCCGGCAGGAAGCCAGGCCGAGCACGCCGAGACTGCCAATCGGGCCGGCACGCTGGCTCCCTGGGGGCCACTGGGGATGCAACATGCACCATCCTCCTGCGTGAGCATCGGAGCGTCTCCGCTTTCCCGGGGCGCACCCTGCGCTGTCCAGCACCGACTCCCGCCCGGTGCCCGCCCGTCTCTGCAGCCACTGCCCCGCACGGGCCCACCTGAGAGCCTGTGCCCGCCCTCCTGCCGGGGCACACGGGGACCGGGCCGCTGGGGTTGGTTTTATCCATCCGAGGCGCTGGTCTGTCTGTTCCCCCAGTACTTGTGTGCGGGGCCAGGCACAGGTGGGGAGTCGCAGAGAGGCCGAGGGACTCGTCCAGGGCTGCCGAGGAGGGTGGGCAGGGCCCCAGGCCAGCCCCCTAAGCACAGGGTAACTCTTCCTCTGCCCCTGCCCTTTGACCTTCCCTTTTGGCCACCCTGGTTCAGAAAGGGGGTTCCGAGGTGCACACGGGGCTGGAACAAGGGCAGCGGCTGGTGTAGGAAGGGGGTGGACGTGGGGGGACAGGACAGCAGGGTACAGGGAGGGCACCGACAGCTTCTCCCCTACCCTGCCCCAAGCACAGGAACAAGGGGAACCTGGGGGCAGGCGAGAAAAGCACAGGCCAGCTGATCAAAGGAGCTGCTCTTACCCCAAGCTGCAATTAGCCTGGGGAACTCACAGCCACTGGAAGCCACAGAGGCCACGAGCTGAGCACCCTCCACCTAGCCCCAGCCCCTCCCCCACCCTGCACCCTCCACCCAGCCCCTCCCCCACCCTGCACACTCCACCCCAACCCCACCCTGCACTCTCCACCTAGCCCCCAGCCCCTCCCCCACCCTGCACTCTCCACCTAGCCCCCAGCCCTTCCCCCACCCCGCACACTCCACCCCAGCACCCAGCCCTTCCCCGACCCCACCTAAGCACACCCCTCCTATAAAGGCCCTCCCCCAGCCCCTTTGGTCACCTGCACTGGCTGCTCTAACAGGCCTGTGGCTTTAACGTTACTGGGCCCAGCTGGCTGCGAAAGGCCTGGCATGTGGGTGTGTGGGGGGAGCAGCAGGGTCTGGGGAGGGCGCCCGGGGGCAGGTGGCGGGGAGCAGCAGCAGCAGGGTCTGGGGAGGGCGCCCGGGGGCAGGTGGCGGGGTGGGGGAGAAGGAGGGACTGGGGAGGGCGCCCAGGGGCAGGTGGCGGGGTGGGGGAGAAGAAGGGTCTGGGGAGGGCGCCCGGGGGCAGGTGGCGGGGTGGGGGAGAAGGAGGGTCTGGGGAGGGCGCCCGGGGGCAGGTGGCGGGGTGGGGGAGAAGGAGGGTCTGGGGAGGGCGCCCGGGGGCAGGTGGCGGGGTGGGGGAGAAGGAGGGTCTGGGGAGGGCGCCCGGGGGCAGGTGGCGGGGTGGGGGAGAAGGAGGGTCTGGGGAGGGCGCCCGGGGGCAGGTGGCGGGGAGCAGCAGAAGCAGGGTCTGGGGAGGGCGCCCGGGGGCAGGTGGCGGGGTGGGAGAGAAGGAGGTTTTTGGGGAGGGCACCCGGGGGCAGGTGGCGGGGTGGGGGAGAAGGAGGGTCTGGGGAGGGCGCCCAGGGGCAGGTGGCGGGGTGGGGGAGAAGGAGGGTCTGGGGAGGGCGCCCGGGGGCAGGTGGCGGGGTGGGGGAGAAGGAGGGTCTGGGGAGGGCGCCCGGGGGCAGGTGGCGGGGTGGGGGAGAAGGAGGGTCTGGGGAGGGCGCCCGGGGGCAGGTGGCGGGGTGGGGGAGAAGGAGGGTCTGGGGAGGGCGCCCGGGGGCAGGTGGCGGGGTGGGGGAGAAGGAGGGTCTGGGGAGGGCGCCCGGGGGCAGGTGGCGGGGAGCAGCAGAAGCAGGGTCTGGGGAGGGCGCCCGGGGGCAGGTGGCGGGGTGGGAGAGAAGGAGGTTTTTGGGGAGGGCACCCGGGGGCAGGTGGCGGGGTGGGGGAGAAGGAGGGTCTGGGGAGGGCGCCCAGGGGCAGGTGGCGGGGTGGGGGAGAAGGAGGGTCTGGGGAGGGCGCCCGGGGGCAGGTGGCGGGGTGGGGGAGAAGGAGGGTCTGGGGAGGGCGCCCGGGGGCAGGTGGCGGGGTGGGGGAGAAGGAGGGTCTGGGGAGGGCGCCCGGGGGCAGGTGGCGGGGTGGGGGAGAAGGAGGGTCTGGGGAGGGCGCCCGAGGGCAGGTGGCGGGGAGCAGCAGCAGCAGGGTCTGGGGAGGGCGCCCGGGGGCAGGTGGCGGGGTGGGGGAGAAGGAGGGTCTGGGGAGGGCGCCCGGGGGCAGGTGGCGGGGTGGGGGAGAAGGAGGGTCTGGGGAGGGCGCCCGAGGGCAGGTGACGGGGAGCAGCAGCAGCAGGGTCTGGGGAGGGCGCCCGGGGGCAGGTGGCGGGGTGGGGGAGAAGGAGGGTCTGGGGAGGGCACCCGGGGGCAGGTGGCGGGGTGGGGGAGAAGGCGGGTCTGGGGAGGGCGCCCGGGAGCACAGCCATGGCTTTGGAAAGGAGCCGTTGAGAGGGAGCGGGGGCCGGGCGCGGGACTCGGCCGCACACAGCAGAGGAGGCTGGCAGCGGGGACAATGGACAGGAAATTAGAGCGGAGCTGGCAGCGAGATAGGGCTGTGGGGGGGGGGGGGGGGCACACACAGAGGCAGCACCACGGGGTGGGGGGAACACTGTGCAGCTGCTGGGGCTGACGCGGGCGTAGCCAGGGCTGGGAGTGCCACATGCCGCATCCACCTCCCAGCCCCCACCCACCCCCCCAGCGTCCCCCCAGCACCCATGGCAGGGAGGCACCCAGTGCTGGGGCTCCCCAGAGGGTCCATCCCTCCCCCACCCCCCCCGCACACATGTACCGCAGGGGTGCGGACACCCCAACGTTGCCATTCCCCCCTTCCAGGATGCAGCAGAGGTGCCAGCCCCCCTCAACTCCCAACATCCCCGCGTAGCCCCATGGAACCAGCACCTCCCCCCCACAATGCCCAGTCCCCCCCCCACCTCCCGCACTGCCCACCCTCCCCGCGCAGGTCACAGCCCCACCCAGACACCTCGTTCGGCGCGGGATGGGGCGATGGGAGTGGCTGGGGCTTGCGCCCCTCGGTGGCCGGTGACACTGGGGCAGCGGGGCCGTAGCTGTCCCTGCAGATGGGTGCCACAGGGCACAGGGAAGGCAGAGGGTGCACCTTGGCCATTTCAGCGCCTCCTGCACCCGTGGGAGCCGTGTGCGATGCCCTGCCTTGCGGTGTGACCTTATTGACATAACCTGGGACCGGATAGATCATTGTTGCAACCAAAGTCCTGTCGTGGCACCAAATCTTGTATAAAGGGGGTCAAATGAGGTGTCTAAGGCCAGGTTATGGTTGGCTGGTTATTATGATGCTATCTCTAGGTGTGTATCATTTTTGTAGTTGAAGTTATGAATATTGGCTCTATCCTGTCTGTATTTCAAACGTATGCTGTGCTTCTGGGTGACACCCCAGACAAATTGGTGTCAGCTCTGCCTAGCCTGCTGGATGCTCCATTGAGGACCATCAGCTACACAACTGACCCACTGAGAGAAGGCGGACATGCCTTGTGACTCAGCAAGGTGTGCAGGGACCGGCCTATGGACAGAACAGAAAACCAGAGGTTTTTCCATGCCATGTGTTGGATAGCTTGTCCTTGAAACAAAGAAAGAAAGACCACATGGCAAGAGACTATAAAAGGCTGTTGCCTCATCTCCATCTTGTCTTCAATCCTGCTTCTTACCTCTGGAGGGACTTTGCTACAAACGGAAGCTCTGAACAAAGGACTGAAGGACCCATCCCAGCTGGGGATGGACTCCAGAGACTTGATTTGAACCTGCAGCTTATTCCATCACTGAACCAAGAACTTTGCCATTACTGTATGTAATTGATTCCATTTAACTAATTCTAGCTCTCACCTATACCTTTTTCTTTTTATGAATAAACCTTTAGATTTTAGATTCTAAAGAATTGGCAACAGCGTGATTTGTGGGTAAGATCTGATTTATATATTGACCTGGGTCTGGGGTCTGGTCCTTTGCGATCGGGAGAACTTTTTTCTTTTACTGGGGCATTGGTTTTCATAACCATTTGTCCCCATAACGAGTGGCGCTGGTCAGGATACTGGGAAACTGGAGTGTCTTAGGGGATTGCTTGTGTGACTTGTGGTTAGCCAGTGGGGTAAAACCAAAGTCTCCTCTGTCTGGCTGGTTTGGTTTGCCTTAAAGGTGGAATAAACCCCAGCCTTGGGCTGTAACGGCCCTGCTTGAAGCAATTTGTCCTGAACTGGCACTCTCAGTTGGGTCCTGCCAGAACCAGCATCGTTACAGTGGCGTAGTTGTGCTAGGATCCACAGAACCAGGTCAATTAAGCTTTGGGTCAGAACCCCACGCTATCCAAATTTGAATTTTGGTATTGAGAGTTGGGTTGGTTGGAGAGCAGTTGCAATGGGTGAGCAAAGAGCATATAAGGGCCTTGACAAAAAAGCCCTGAAAGATTTGTGTGCAGAAAAGGGGATCAGCTTTAGAAAGAAAGCTACAAACCAAGAACTGAGAGATCTGTTAATGGCCAGTGATCAGGAGGCAGGAGCACAGCCCTTACCTGATGCTACAGAAGATGCAGAAGTGATTAGAATGAAAAAGGCAGCAAATAAACTGCAGCTTGAACAAGAACAGAATCTAGCAGATCTTCGATTGCTGGAAAAGCAAAAGAACGCTGAATTAGAAAGAGAATCCGATAAAAGAAAGAAGGAGGCTGATGAGAGAGAAGAGCTGCTGGCTGCTGAGGAGAAAACTCGACAGAGGCAAGAGAAGACCCACAAGATGGAACAGGAGACGGACAAACTTCAGCTCCAAGTAATGGAGGAGCGGAGGAAGGCATTGCTACCTGGTACTCCCCTTCCCCACCGCCACGAGAGAAACTGGGAAAGGATGTGTCCTATTTACAATGACACGGAGGATATTGAGGAGTTCTTGTCTACCTTCGAACGCCTCTGCAGTCTGTACCGCATCCCCAATGATCGGCGAATGCCTGTCCTGCTGACCAGACTGACTGGAAAAGCCAGGGAGGTATTTCATGAATTGGGAGAACAAGAAGCCTTGGATTATGAGCGGTTTAAAGATTCTGTGTTAAGGCAGTTCAAGGTTACTCCTGAGTCCTACAGAGTTAAGTTTAGAAAGTTTAAGATGTCTAGTGATTGTACTTTTGTAGAATGTGCTCATAAGCTGATGGGTTTTGTTAAAAAGTGGGTTCTGGGAGCAAAGGCGCATGGGAGTTTTGACAAACTGCTGGATTTAATCACTTTGGAACAGTTCTTAGACGTTGTGCCTGACCATGTGAGAGCAGCTGTGTGTGACAGGGACCCGGAGTCAGTCCTACGGGCTGCAGAGATTGCGGATGCCCATACCCAAAACGGCTCGAGAAGTATAAACCCCTGGGGAAATTTAATCACCAGTCTCCCCAGCTCAAGAGGGGGGAAGGATTTAAAAGTAAACCTGACCCTGACTCGTCTAAAGGAGCTCGTAGGGACCCAGAGGGAAGGTACTCTCACCCCAAGAATAAACCAGTCCAATGCTATCACTGTGGTGAGCTTGGCCACATGAGACCAGATTGCCTGACCTGAAGGGCAGCCCAAAACCAGCAACCCCAAATGCCATGGCAAATGCTAATCCGGTTGTTATAAACTCACAGGCAAGCCACGCAGAGCCCAGCATTGGTGCCCTGTGTGCAAATGCTGTTTCTGTGGTCTCTGAAGAATTTGACTTTAAAACTCATATTAAAGCTAAATATGGGAGAAATAATGCAGAGTTTATTAGCAGTGCAGAAGTTAATGGAGTAAGGTGTGTGGCATGGAGGGACACTGCAGCAGACATTACTTTGGTTAAAGCAAGTCTTGTCAGGGAGGAAGATTATTGACCAGGTGAAGAGATGTAACTGTTGTAGCCCTATCTCAGTATCTTGTCAGAGTGCCTTTGGCTAAAATCCACCTGAAATGGAAGGGATTTGAGGGCACCATGGCTGTGGGAGTGAAATACACAATCCGTAAGGATCTTATGGTTGGAAATGATATTAAAGCTACGTTCAGTCAAGTTAACATGAAGCAGGCACAGGAGAGGATTAATCCTGAGGTTGTGTCTATGGGGTTTTTTTCCAAACGTTTGTCTTTGGAAAGTAGCTGTTTGGCTGTAAATGAAGTTTCTGAGTGTCTGTCTGATGTCTCAGAAGTAAATCTAGATAAAGCACAGAAAGATCTCACTGGTCAGGAAAGTGTTTCTCAGGAGCCGATTAAAGTGCATGGTCAGGTGGAAGCCCTGGCTGAGGAAGGACAGGGTAGATTTCTGATGGGTGATGGATTGTTGGCTAGTGCAGCTTGTAAAAGTGAACCTGAGAAGGATAACTGTGATTGGCTGGAAATAGCTCAGTGTAGTGAGAAGAGCAGCAGTTTGTCTGTTGGGAGTGGCAATGTGCCTGGTAGGGAAAGTTTGGATGAGCCTAGGCAGCCTTGTGAGCTGATGGCTTTATCTAGTCAGGAGTCTGGGAACAGTAGCGTAGCCAGGGGGGGAGCAGGGGGAGCGGCCGCTCCCCGTGAGGAGAAGCGGCGCTAAGGCCTTTTAAAGCGCCCCCCCCCAGCCCCGCTGCCGGAGCTGGGCTGCGGGGGGGCGCTTTAAAAGGCCGGCGGCTCCTGCCACTGCGGGGAGCCGCGGGCCCTTTAAAGCGCCGCCGGGTGAGTACGGGGGAGCAGGGAGGCGCCTTTTTATAGCGCCACCGCTCCTCCTGTGCTCTAAACCTGGCTACGCCACTGTCTGGGAAGGCGAGGATAGTGGAAGATGAGTGTCCCTATACCTTACCTGTTTCCTGTGTGGAGAATTGTGACAGTGGAGGAAATGTGCCTGTGTCTGTCAGGGGTATTGACTTGCCTATGGAGGAAGCTACCTCGGTCTCCTCCCTGTGTGCTGGGACAAGGGAAATAGGATCCCAAGCTGTGTGTCTGGTGAAGGAGAATGTGTCTCCGGCTCTTCTTTGTCTGTGGAGCAGACAGAAGGCACCTTTCAGCCTGTGATGGTTGAGGGTAGTGCCGTTGTCTCAGAGTTGGTTCTGGATTCAGCTAAAGCCCAGGAAGGGAAGGGTTCCAAGTTTGTGTCTGCTAGGGAGAAGGGCACTGTAACTAGGTTGCATCCAGTTAGTGTCATGGCGAAATCCCAGAGACCAGACAATTCTGGTGCTAGTATTTTGCCTGTTGCTAGTGTGTGGCTGGGAAAGGGTGAAGCAACTCTGTCTAATCAGGGTGCTACCCTAGCCAGGGCACAAGGCGAGCAGAAAGGTGATTTGGTTGTGTTGCCTACTGACCGTTTGACAACTGGTAGCAAGAAGGAAAAGATTCCTAGACTTGTGTGTGGCAAAGGGAAGGAGAATGCCTCTGCCCTTTTATCCAGTAAGTCTATGAGTTTGCCTGAAAGGGGATTGTGTAGGAATCCGCCTGATGGGCCAAAGGTGATCATGGATGTAAGTAAGACCCAGAAAGAGTCTGTTGTTGCTCAGGGAAGTGTTCCTTTAGAGCAGGGGTCTCCAAACTACGGCCTGTGGGCCGGATGCGGCCCGGGGCTTCAATTTGTTCGGCCCCCCAACCAATTCCTGCTCCCGCGTCGGCAGCACGTCGGCGGCTGCTCAAACGCTGCTCGGCGGCACGTCAGCGGCCGCTCAAACGGCGGCGCCACCTCAGCAGCATTTCGGCGGTGGGGCCCTCGTCTCCTAAAGTTTGGAGCCCCCTGCTTTAGAGCAAGCCCTAGGTGAAGAGGGTAAGGGCAGAATTTCTGTGAAGGGTGAATTGTTGCTTCTAGGGAAAAGAATCCTCCTGGTAGACTTTGCAAGCAGTTTACTGCAATTGAAGGGTGTGGAAGTGATTTAATCAAGAAAGTTTAAGTTTCAAACAGCCAGACATTTTCTGTGGTGAATGGATCCACTGACTTTCCTTTTGAAAGCTCCAGTGTGCATAGCTTTGAGAAGGTCTCAGATGGAGTAAAAGCTGTTAAGGAATTTAAACGGCCCTATGACCAAGTGGCTGTGCTTGACCAGTCTGTTGGGAAGACAATGTTGTTGGGACAGGAATATCTCCATGTAGAGTCTGTGTCTCAGGTTCAGAGGGAAGACTGGGTAGCTGAGTCTGCAGAGCAGAACGGCTGTGCAGTTAATCTCTCGAGAATGCAGGGGATGGCAGGTACACTCTCATCTCTAGACACTTTGGATATGACTGTAGTCTCTCCGTGAATTTAAAATCTAATTCCACATGGAAGCAGAGGTTGGTAAGGGAAGGACAACAGAACTTTGAGTCTAGACTCTAGCTTGTTAGTGAAAATGGATGGTATCTCTTTAAGACAGAGTCCAGCCTTGGAATTGGTAGCAGTGAAGGATCTGAAAACTGGTGCACTGGCTCCTGTCTGTGATCATGCAAATTACCTGACTGACTGGGGGAGGAAAGACTTGCTAATAGCTGTTAGCACAGAGAGCACTCCCAATCAGCCAGTGAATTCTGTTAAGCAAGAGAGATCAGGGTTTGATCCTTCAGGACAAGGAGGAAAAAGAGAACATAATTTTGCAAAGGGAAGCCACAGGGTAACCCTAAAATGCCAAAACTCCAATGGTATTGGGCCAAAGGTGTGGCAAGACAAACATAATTGTAGATGGACACTTGCAATGAATTTGTTGTTATTGCTAATGATAATTACCAAAAACTGTAAAAATGTACAATGTGCCTAATCTTTTGGAAAATCCCTTGAACATGTTAAAAGGAATACATGAGAACACACTGTATGTTAAAAGGCCTTGCAACTTATACATCACCTGCTGCAAGTCTGAACCAAAAACTGTGCCATTACTGTATGTAATTGATTCCATTTAACCAGTTCTAGCTCTCACCTAGACCTTTTTCCTTTTATGAATAAACCTTTAGATTTTAGATTCTAAAGGATTGGCAACAGCGTGATTTGTGGGTAAGATCTGATTTGTATATTGACCTGGGTCTGGGGTCTGGTCCTTTGCGATCGGGTAACCTTTTTTCTTTTACTGGGCCATTGGTTTTCATGACCAGTTGCCCCCATAACGAGTGGCAATGGTGGTGATACTGGGAAACTGGAGTGTCTAAGGGGATTGCTTGTGTGACTTGTGGTTAGCCAGTGGGGTAAAACCAAAGTCTTCTCTGTTTGGCTGGTTTGGTTTGCCTTAGAGGTGGAAAAACCCCAGCCTTGGGCTGTAACTGCCCTGCTTGAAGCGATTTGTCCTGAATTGGCACTCTCAGTTGGGTCCTGCCAGAACCAGCATCGTTACAAGGGGCTCTAAGCCCAGTGTCGGGCAGTGTCACAGCTCCTGGATTCACAGAGGCAGAAGCCCCAAGGGCCCATTCCGACCACCCCATCTAAGCCCCTGAGTTGCCCAGGCAGACAATCCGCCCAGGGTTCGCTGAGCCACGATGTGACGAACTAGGACTGTTGTTAAGGTTTCCCTGAGTACTGTGTGGGTGCCTCGGTTTCCCCTATGCAGTGCTTGAGTATCTAGGTGGTGGGACAACGGTGCATGATTGTTACAAAGTCCTAGAAGGCAGGGGTGGGCAGAGGCCTGGACACAGAGAATGGCCCTGTCTCCAGGCAACAGATGGCCCGGCCCCTCCCCTGCAAAGGTGAGAGATGAAGGTGTTGGAACAAAGGGATCAGGTGACCTCCTGGCCTGGGAAGGAGACAAAGCGGGAGGAGGGGCTGGAGAGTTTCAGTTTGGAACTGGCTGGAGAGGAGGGGAGAGAGGCAGACAGGGTCTGGCCTCCCTGCCTCGTTTGGAGCTGTGGGGTGAAATGCAGGGAGCCCCGAGCTGGGGTCTAAGCTCCCTGCCCCCCGGAAGGGCCCGACTGAGGGGTCCTGGATGTACTGACAAGCTCTGTTTGGACTGTGTTCCTGGCATCTCTAATAAACCTTCTGTTCTACTGGCTGGCTGAGACTCCCAGTGAATCCGGGGAAGAGGGGTGCAGGGCCGGACTCCCCCACACTCCGTGACACACGGTAGCTAGGCTGCGTCTGCACCATGCTATGGCACTGTGGCTACGCCGCTGGAGTGCAGGCGTCTCTGCCCTTGCCGGAAGGGGCTGTTCCGTCCCGGCAGGACATCCCGCTCTCCCTGAGACACTAGCTTGGCTGGCAGAGGCTGCATCCACCCCACGGGTTAGATCCACCTCAGCACGCTGCATGGGGTGTAGACCTGGCCTGAGTGTGTCCACATGGGGCCTCGAGGGTCTAAATCCAGTTCAAATCCACCAGCCTTGAGACCAGGGCAGTTTTACCAGATGAGGACGTGGAGCTTCTGCCAGCGTGCGTGAGCCGCCCACAGGAGCTCCCACCCTGCCCGGCCACAGGGCCCCACACGCCCTCCTGGAGCCGGGGGGCAGAGGTCCCAGAGCATCTCGCGGACACGCTTGGTCCTTGTCAGCAGGTCTCTCCGGGCTCCTCGACACAAACTGGCACCACAGCAGCGCGTGCACCCGCAATGCCCCCTGCCGCGTTCCGGCGCCAGGCGGGGCGGGCGCTCCGCTCCCAGGGTGGCAGCCGAAGGCAAACAGCGAGTCTCCAGGCCCGGGGCAGCAGACTGGAGCGGGCAGGGCTCACGCCAGCGCTCGCTGTGTGCAGCCTAGGCAAGGGCACCGGGCAGCACGTCCCCTGCCAACCAGCGCAGCTCCCGGGTCCCTGGCTCTGCCCCCAGGCTGCAGCACCCAGCACTCCCCAGTCTGGGCACCTGAGCTCCAGGGCTGCAGTGGAGGTAACTGGGGCTCTGCCCCACTTCTGCTGCTGGCTCAGTTCTTGGCAGGAGATGGGCAGGGCTGGGGCCCCGCCGGCTGCTCTGGGCCGGCTCTTTCGGCTCGTCCTGTCCCCCCTCTCTTGGGCTCTTCTCCCCCAGCTGACTGGCCTCAGGGAGGGGCCCTGGCAGGGTGACCACACATCCCGTTTTGGCCGGGACGGTCCCTTTTTAAGCCCTGTCCTGGCCGTCCCGATTTGTTTTGGCAAATGTGGGCATTTGTCCCGTTGGCTTTTGCCAAAAGAGTGGGGTGCGCAGGAGCAAGGGGCTATGCCAGCCAGCCCTGCGTGGGGGAGGGAGGGAGGGGGGAGGCTGGGGTCTGGCGAGCAGCTCGGGACAGCCCGTGTGTGTTTGTGGGGTGCTCGGGGAAGCGGCTCAGGCCAGCCCCATGCAGGGAGCTGTGGCTCAGGCTAGCCCCACTTTCCCTTTAGGAAATACGGTCACCCAAGGCCCTGGGGACCCAGCGGGGCCAAGCGCTCGACCGAGTCTTGGCTTCGAGTCTCTGGGGCGTTTCCCCTTGGCCCGTTCTAAGGAAAGTACCAGTTCCAGCCCCGTTCTCCCCCCATCCCCCAGTGGGGTTCCCGTTCCCTCCCCTGAGCTCTGTGGGGTTCCCATTTCCCCCTCTTCCCCTGGTGGGGTTCCCGTTCTACCCCTCGCCCAATGGGGTTCCCATTTCCCCCCTCCCCTGAGCCCTGTGGGGTTCCCCCCTTCCTCCCTCCCCTAGTGGGGTTCCCATTCCCCCCCAGTGGGGTTCCCATTCTCCCCCCTCCCCCAAGCTCTGTGGGGCCCTGGCTCTCGCCCTCCTAAAGGGACCCAATAAACCCGACCAAACGCTCCCATCGGGGTCGTGATGTGCAGCTCAGACGAACTTGTGGGGCCAAGTTGCTTCCGCGCCGCCAGCAGCCCCCGAGCGCACAGACCTCACGCCCCGCCCAGCCAGGCCGAGACCCCCGGCCAGCGACGGGCCCCTGCTACGGGGCGCCCGGCTCCCTGGGGCGGTCCTGGTGGCCGGAGCATGCCAGGCTGACCCAGCTCCCACGCGTGCCCGGGTCACAGGTCCGGGCAGGACCCGGTAATCCCCGAGCTCCCTCTCCCTCTGCCCAGAGCCTTCGCCGCCAGGCCTGGGCTGGGTGGGCACCGGAGCCGCTGCCGAGCCCTGCAGCTCCCCCGCTCTGCTCAGCAGCCTAGACACTGCAGGGGCCTCTGGGCATCGGGGGGAGTCCCCCCTCCCACCTCCCAAGCCACCTGGAGCCCTGGCACAGCCCTGGCAGAGGGGCAGGAGCTATGGTGCCAGCATGGCCAGTCTCTGCTCTCCGGCCCCGCTGCTGACCCCCAGCCCCAGCAGGCTCCCCCGCATGCTCTGGCCCAGCGATGCCCCTGCCTCTGGCCACAGCCCCGGCCCTCTCACTGCGCCCAAGCTCATCCTCACCACGAGACGGAATCGCGGCCTTTGGCATCACCCAGCACCCGGGCAGCCTCCCTGCCCCGGCCTGCTGCCCGCCCCAGCACGAGGGCCAGGCAGGGCCCTCGCTCGGGGCCTGGGGGCACCAGAGTGAACCCCATGGTGCACTCCCCCCCCCCGGCACCTCCCACAGCCTGCCAGTCCCCCGCCCCCGGGCACCCCCCACTCCCAAGTGCCCTCCCCCCGGGCGCAAGCCCCCGGCCCCTGGTCCCCCGCTGTCCCCTCGCTGCTGGCTGGGCCCAGGCCCTGCTCGGCTGCTCCCTGTCGTCAGTCGCCATCGGCAACGTTAATTATTAATTATCACTAAAAGCCCTCACACGTCTGCCCCGGGCTGCCTGTAACCAGATCCCGCGCCCGTCCCTGCCTCGCCGTCCCTTCGCCTGCTGCCTGCGCCAGGCCTGGACGTGCTGACGCAGCCCCCGCCAGCCACCCCCGGGGGACGAGCCAAGACCTCTCCCAGCCCGGGCAGCTGGAGGAGATGCCCTGGGCCAGGACTAGGCCTAGGAGACAGGCTTGCTGTACCATGTGCACAGAAGAGAGAGGGGCAGGCCGCCCCCTCCCCTGGGCAGGGCCCCGCGGCTCGCCAGGCCGCCCCCTCCCCTGGGCAGGGCCCCGCGGCTCGCCAGGCCGCCCCCTCCCCTGGGCAGGGCCCCGCGGCTCGCCGGGCCGCCCCCTCCCCTGGGCAGGGCCCCGCGGCTCGCCGGGCCGCCCCCTCCCCTGGGCAGGGCCCCGCGGCTCGCCGGGCCGCCCCCTCCCCTGGGCAGGGCCCCGCGGCTCGCCGGGCCGCCCCCTCCCCTGGGCAGGGCCCCGCGGCTCGCCGGGCCGCCCCCTCCCCTGGGCAGGGCCCCGCGGCTCGCCGGGCCGCCCCCTCCCCTGGGCAGGGCCCCGCGGCTCGCCGGGCCGCCCCCTCCCCTGGGCAGGGCCCCGCGGCTCGCCGGGCCGCCCCCTCCCCTGGGCAGGGCCCCGCGGCTGACCGGGCCGCCCCCTCCCCTGGGCAGGGCCCCGCGGCTGTCCGGGCCGCCCCCTCCCCTGGGCAGGGCCCCGCGGCTGACCGGGCCGCCCCCTCCCCTGGGCAGGGCCCCGCGGCTCGCCGGGCCGCCCCCTCCCCTGGGCAGGGCCCCGCGGCTCGCCGGGCCGCCCCCTCCCCTGGGCAGGGCCCCGCGGCTGACCGGGCCGCCCCCTCCCCTGGGCAGGGCCCCGCGGCTGACCGGGCCGCCCCCTCCCCTGGGCAGGGCCCCGCGGCTGACCGGGCCGCCCCCTCCCCTGGGCAGGGCCCCGCGGCTGACCGGGCCGCCCCCTCCCCTGGGCAGGGCCCCGCGGCTGACCGGGCCGCCCCCTCCCCTGGGCAGGGCCCCGCGGCTCGCCGGGCCGCCCCCTCCCCTGGGCAGGGCCCCATGGCTGACCGGGCCGCCCCCTCCCCTGGGCAGGGCCCCGCGGCTCGCCGGGCCGCCCCCTCCCCTGGGCAGGGCCCCATGGCTGACCGGGCCGCCCCCTCCCCTGGGCAGGGCCCTGCGGCTCGCCAGCCCGCCCCCTCCCCTGGGCAGGGCCCCGCGGCTGGTCAGATCACCACCTCCCACCTGGGGGCGCACACCCCGACCCCTGCCTCGGGCAGAGACACGTGGAGATGCAGGCCCTGCCCCGCCCCTCTCGGCTGACCCCCGGGCTGCGCAGGCACCTGAAACAGCTGCGGGTTCGGCTCCTTCAGCATTTCCCCTGCTGGCCTCCCCCATGAGGGGCTGGGGCAGGTGCTGCGGGAGCCCCGTGAGGGCAGGGGTGCGCATGGCGCTGCATGGGGGGGGAGGGGGGGGCCGTGGGGGAAAGGGGCGGCACGTGGGGGGCAGGGCCATGGTTCTGGCACCAGTAGCCCCCCCCACTTTTAGGAAGCTTCCACCGCTCCTGGTTGGGGGGTGCAGCTGCTGCCGCTGTTCCCCAAGGCCCACAGCACGAGCAGCTGGGGACACGTGGGCAGGGTCTGGGGGTATCAATGCCAGTGCCCCGGCCAGTCACCCCAAAGCACTGCCCGGCAGGGGATGGGTAACCCCACCCGAGTGGCTGCCTCTCGGACAGTCTGGACTGGGGCGAAACAGGGACAGGGAGGTACGGGGGGCGGGGGGGGGGGGGGGAGGAAACACCAGGGCAGATAAAGAGAACTGGACTGGGGGGAGGAGCGGGGTGTCTAACGCGGGCAGGGCAGTGCCCGGCTCAGTGGGTTTCGAAGGGGAGGCTGGGCAGTGAGAGAGACCCAGGGCAAGGCTGAAGGGCCCCTGGGATGGGCTGGATGGTAGGCCGGGGTGGGCTGGGCTGAGGTTGGGGGGCAGAGGCTGGGGGGGCTAGGGCAGGGCTGGGCTGGGGGGCCCCGGGGCTAGGGGGCCAGGGTGGGGCTGGGTGCTGGACTCAGGAGGGGCTGGGGGGCCCAGGGCGGGGCCAGGGGGCAGGGCCCAGGATGGGCGGGGCGCTGTGCCTGGTGACTGCCCGGCTGATTCCAGCCCCCGCCGCGCCGCTCGGCCTCCCGCAGACATAAATCATCCTCTAATTTCCCCCATGAATAATTGATGTTGCCTTCGCAGCCGGCGATCAATCTGCTGCGTGCCCACGCATAAGAAAACCCTAATAATGACGGGGATCAGGATCTGCCCCCATCGATTAGCTGTGTGAGAGGCCACTTTCCCTGCAGTTCATGCCTTCCCGCTTCCCGGGCAGGGATCCCGCTGGGCCAACGCCTGCCCCCCGGGCTCAGCCCTGTGCCGAGCCCCAGGAAGGCGGAGGTGGGCCCCTCTCTGGCCCTGCTCCGGGGAATGGCGCCAGCCTGGGGGTCAGGGCTGGCCCTGGCTCCGGGGCGGGTCCCTGGGGCTGTTGCCTGTTTGCGGAGGGGTAAGCGCCTAAGCTGGGCCGTGGACGCTGTCAGAGACACAGCATTTCTCCAGGCGCTCCTTGCATCCGGTGTCACCGGGCTGCCGGCAGGGCCCCAGCCCCTTGTGAGCGCTGCAGCACCAGGGCCCTGGGGTGCCCTGGCGCCCGCCCTGCGCTGCGCTCCCCAGTGGGGCACATGGGGCCGAAGTGTCTAACACAACCCCCGTCTGCTGGACCCACACAGGCGCCTCTCGCTGGGGCAGAAATGTAAAGCCGGATGAGCGGGTCCCGCAGATCTGCCTGGCACCGAGTGTCCCAGGGCCGCAGCAGGGCTGGTTCACCCCGTGGAGGATTCCCCCGGCCTGGGCCCGACAGAACGACTGGGCAGGAGCCCCCGGGTGATGTGGGAGAACGGCAGGGCGGGGTGGGGCTGGGAAATGCCAGGTGGGGCGTGGCTGGGCCTGAGGAATGCTGGGCGGGGCCAGGATACACCAGGCAGGGAGGGGTGGGGCCAGGGAATGCCAGGCAGGGAGGGGCGGGGCCAGGGAATACCGGGCGGGGCCACGGAATACCAGGCAGGAAGGGGCGGGGCCAGGGAATGCTGGGCAGGGAGGGGTGGGGCCACGGAATACCAGGCAGGGAGGGGCAGGGACAGGGAATGCCAGGCATGGAGCGGTGGGGCCAGGGAATACTGGGCGGGGCCAGGGAATGCCAGGCAGGGAGGGGCGGAGATGGGCAATACCAGCCAGTCCCAGCTCTGGGGAATGGACGTGCTGGGACTGGCTGGGGTCTCTGTCCCTGGCTCCCCGCTGGCCAGAGGAAGAACCCTGCTAATGGTGAACCCTGCTTTGCCACCTGCCAGCCGGTCCCCGTTCCCCGGGATGCTCCGCCTGGCCTCCCCTCGCCTCCATCGCAGCTGGCGGATGTTCTTGTCCTGCTTGGGCGCCCTTCACGGCGGCGCTGGAGGCCGAGACCCGGTTGAGGCTGGTGCTGCAGGGGCCGGCAGCTCGTGCGGCCCCAGGAAATGGCTCTGTCGCATTGCTGCTCCCGCCTAGCTAAGGGGAGCCAGCCCCAGTGACTCCAGCCGCCCACCCCATCTGTCCGGCCATTGGACACGCTGCCTCCCCGAGCGCCCCCCGCCTCACAGCGGTGCGAGAGGGGCAGCAGGGGGGCCTGGGGCTGAGCCCCCCGCTGAGATTTTAGCCCCCCCATTCCCTGACCTGCCTAGAAGCAGCTGGCCATGCTGCCTTCCCCCCAAATGCTCTGTGTGTGTGTGTGTGTGTGTGTGTGTGCATAGCACTATGTGTGGGTGGGTGTGCACAGTGTGCAGCATCGTGTGTGTGAGAGCTGAGGGGTCTCCCTGGCTCAGGGCTGCCCACCGCACCCTCACAGGAGCGGGGCCAACCAGGAACACCTGCCCCACAGCCCGTCTGGGCCAAAGGAGGGCAGAGCCCTGGCCATGCCCCCCCTGCACAGGTAATGTGGGGTGAGCCCAGCGCTCTGCTCCCCAGCCCTCGCCTCCCCCCAGGAAATGGGTTCAGCATGGCGGAGAGACAGGGCGGGGCGAGAGTCCCGGCCAGGAGAGAGAGAGAGAGAGAGAGAGAGAGAGAGAGTGTGTGTGTGTGTGTATACACACAGGTGGGACTGAGCATGATGGGGTGTGGGCGCTGAAGGGGTTCATGCAGGCCAGAGGGGCCAATTCACCTGTTAGCTGGCGGAGAGGAGCGCCCTTGGGAAGGACCTGGCGGGGTATCTGCAAGCCGGGAGCTGCGGGAGGGGGGGCAGTCGCTCCCTGGCACAAGGGCGAGACGGGGTTGGAGCCAGGAGGAAGGTTTGTCCGGCAGCCCCAGGGGAAAGGGGTTGGGTAGCGGGGAGCAGGCGAGCCGGGGACAGGCAAAGTAGGAAGTATCCCGGGAGAGTGGCAGGAAGGTTTGGGGTTGCCCTGGGCTGGACCCCAGAGGAGTGGGTAGGCCTGGCTTCCCCTGCCAGCCCTGAGTGAGTGGCCCCGCCTGGACAGTGACTGGGGGGGTGGGCCGGCCCAAGCGTGGGCCAGCCGGGGCAGGGGAAACGAGGCCGGCCTGGGGCGGCAAGGAAGACGTGGATGTTACCCTGGAAGGGGGAACCCCAGAGTGACCTGGCCAGAGGGCTGTGGTGAGAAGAGGAAGCTGCAGCCAAGGGCGTGAGATGACGGGCCAGGGAACCACAAGAGGGTGTGGGGCTGGCAGAGCTAATCCCCAGAGCGGCCAGTAGGAGGCGCTCCTGCAGTGGGTAGAGGTCCCTGGGACAGGGTGGCGGTATGGAGTTGGCGGTACAGGAGGTGGTACGGGTGTGGGGTGGCAGTGAGGCATCGGCGGTACGGGGTGGCGCACACTCATGTCACTCACTGCCCCGGGAGCAAACGTAACCCGTTAGCCCCACTGGGTAGCAATGCACAGGTCATAGGGAAACTGAGGCAGACATAGGCTTAATAAAGATATCACACAAAATTCCCACTTTGTCACAGAGTCAAAATGAAGTAGATGGAAACTGGTCAAAGAAGGAGGGAAACTGAGGCAGGGTTGCCATATTACCCAATTGTGCCACAAGGAGGTGGCCGATGGTCAAAAGCGACCTCAGATGCAGTGTGTGTGTGGGGTGGGTGATAGAAGCTGTATTCAGGTGAGGTGGGAGGCAGCGTGAGGGCCAGGGCAGACGGGGGAGCCGGCACGAGGGGCAGGGATAGATGGGGGAGCCAGTATGGGGGCCAGAGCAGATGGGGGAGCGGGGGCGGACGCGGGAGCTGGCACAGAGGGTGGGGGGAGCCGGTGCAGAGGCCGTCACCAACAGTCAGGCGTGGGGGGCTGGGAGCTCGGCGTGCGGGGGAGGGGGTGACGGGGTTATTAGGAGGAGCTGCCGTATCTTGCTGGCAGCTCTTATTACATCCTCTCTGCGGCGGCGAGACGGGGCCTTATCGCTCCGTCAGCAAAGCCTTCCTCCCGCTGAAATTAAACCTGCCGGCGAGGTGGGGCCGGGGCCCTGCACCGGTGCCAGCCCCGACCCTGCCTCCAGGGCACAAGCCACGGGGGCACCTGGGGGTGGAAGGCAGCAGCTCCCTGGGGGTGGCTCAGGGCTCCCCCGTCTGGCACCCTGACTCCAGGCCATGGGGACGGGAGAGGGGCTGGGGGTGGGAGCGGCCTCACAGCAGCACGGGGCACAGGGCCCCGAGGCAGGAGACTCCGGCCTCTCTCTGGCCTGCTCCATCGCCAGCCATGCAGTCTGAGCTGTGAGCTGGGCCGCGCCTGTGGGGAGCCAGCGCCCAGCATGGGAGGGTGGGAAAGGACCTCTGAGAACCCACCCCCCCAACACACACACAGCCCCTGACCTGCTCCCCAGCCTGCTGCGCCTGGGCCCGGAGCCACAACCCGGGGTCTGGGCTGTAGCCACCACACAGGCCCGGCGGGCTGGGCTGCCTGTGGGGTCGCAGGACAGACAGACAGACGGGTCCCGTAGCATCGCTGCCCCCAAACTGCAGCCCTGCTGGCGCCAAGGGCATGCGGCCAGCGGTCACCCTAGCACTGCCTGCCACCTCCGGCCCCTCCATGCCCCACAGGGCGGCTAGCTCCGCCCAGGTACCCCTGCAGCCCGGCTCGCTGGCAGCCGCACCTGACATTCACAGGGGGCTGGGCAGGTCAATATACAAATCAGATCTTACCCACAAATCACGCTTTTGCCAGTCCTTTAGAATCTAAAATCTAAAGGTTTATTCATAAAAAGAAAGAAATAGAGATGAGAGCTAGAATTGGTTAAATGAAATCAATTACATACAACAATGGCAAAGTTCTTGGTTCAGGCTTGTAGCAGAGATGGAATAAACTGCAGGTTCAAATCAAGTCTCTGGAATACATCCACAGCTGGGATGGGTCATTCACTCTTTTGTTCAGAGCTTCAGTTTATAGCAAGGTTCCTCCAGAAGTAAGAAGCAGGATTGAAGACCAAATGGAGGGGTTTCCAGGGCCTTTTATATTCTTTGCCCTGTGGAAGGACACCCCTTTGTTCTTACTGTGGAAAATCCCAGCAGCAAGATGGAGTTTGGAGTCACAAGTCCATGAATAACTCAGTTTGCAGGCTGCAGCCATTGCTCACATGCTATCTTGAATGTTCCCAGGAAGACTTCTTATGTGGATTGGAGTCTCCCAAGGTCCATTGTCAGTTAAGTGTTTCTTGATTGGGCACTGAATTTGCAAATTCCTTTCTCAAGAAGCTGACCAAATGCTTCACTAATGCTATTTAGAATCAAACACATTGAGCTACGGGGGATAGCTCAGTGGTTTGAGCATTGGCCTGCTAAACCCAGCGTTGTGAGTTCAATCCTTGAGGGGGCCATTTAGGGATCTGAGGCAAAAAAATCTGTGAGGGGACAGTACTTGTTCCTGCTAGTGAAGGCAGGGGTCTGGACTCAATGACCTTTCAAAGTCTTTCCAGTTCTAGGAAATTGGCATATCTCCATTTATTATTATATTATAAGTACACAGCCAATATTCATAACTTCTACTACAAAAATGGTACAGACAGCATAATTATAACCAGCAAATTATAACCTCCTCATAGACACCTCACACAACAACATTTGTACAATATTTGCTGCAAATATATAACAGTGGTTGCAACAATGATCTATACCGTCACAAAAAAAACGAAAATAAGAAAGAAAAACTTGTAGCACCTTAGAGACTAACAAATTTATTTCAGCATAAGCTTTCGTGGGTTATTACCCACTTCATCGGATGCATGGGTAATAACCCACGAAAGCTTATGCTGAAATAAATTTGTTAGTCTCTAAGGTGCTACAAGTTTTTCTTTCTTATTTTCGTTTTGCTGACACAGACTAACATGGCTACTACACTGAATACCGTCACAGTTCATGTCAATAACGTCACAATTGTCAATAAGTCTTGGAGCACTAGGAAAGTTCCAGAAGAAAGCTAATGTTGTGCCAATATTTAAGATAATGCAGCAGCTGATATGGACCCGATTAATAAAAAAATGAAAGGAAGATGATCTAATTAAAGCTAATCAACATGGGTTTATGGAAAATAGATCCTGTCAAACTAACTTGATATCATTTTTGATGATATGACAAGATTTGTTGAAAAAGGTAATAGTGTTGCCGTAATATACTTAGACTTCTGTAAGACCTTTGACTTGGTAGTCCGCAGCCCCCATTGGCCTGGAACAGTGAACCGCAGCCAGTGGGAGCTGCGATTGGCTGAACCTGAGGAAGCTGCGGGTAAACTCGCAGTGCCGGCCCGTCAGTGGGTTTCCCTGATGGGCTGCGTGTCAAAGGTTGCTGATCCCTGGTCTATAAATACCTACCTGGGGAACAAATATTTTATACTGGGCTCTTCAATCTAGCAGAGAAAAGTCTAACCCGATCCTATGGCTGGAAGCTGAAGCCAGATAAATTCAGACTGGAAATAAGGCGGACATGTTTAACAGGGAGCGTAATTAACCAGTGGAACAATTCACCAAGGGTGGTGGTGGATTCTCCATCATGGAGGATTTTAAAATCAAGATGGGATGTTTTTCTAAGTTCTGCTCTAGGAATTATTTTGGGGAAGTTCTATGGCTTGCGTTGTACCGGAGGTCAGACTAGGTGAGACTAACAGAGTGAAAGAGGCAGCTCGAGGCAAAAAGGCATCCTTTACAAATTGGAAGTCAAATCCCAGTGAGGAAAGTAGAAAGGAGCATAAACTCGGGCAAGTCAAGTGTAAAAGTATAATGAGGCAGGCCAAGAAAGAATTTGAAAAGCAACTAGAAAAAGACACAAACTAACTGCAAAAGTATTTTTAAGTACGTCAGAAGCAGAAAGCTGCCAGACAGTGAGTGTGGCCACTGGACAATTGAGGTGGTAAAGGAGCACTCCAGGCACACAAGGCCATTGCAGAGAAGCTAAATGAATTATTTGCATCGGTCTCCACTGCAAGGATGTGAAGGAGATTCCCACACCTGAGCCATTCTTTTTAGGTGACAGATCTGAGGAACTGTCCCCAACTGAAGCGTCAATAGAGGAAGTTTTGAAACAAATTGAACTAAACAGTAATAAATCACCAAGACCAGATGAAGGAACTCAAATATGAGATTGCAGAACAACTAACTGTGGTGTGTAACCTATCGCTTAAATTAGCATCTGTACCAGGTGACTGGAGGAAAGCTAATGTAACACTGATTTTTACAAAAGGCTCCAGAGGCCATCCTGGCAATTACAGGCTGGTAAGCCCAACTTCTGTGCCAGGGCAATTGGTTGAAACTAAAGAACAAAATTATCACACACACACGAGCACAATATGTTGGGGAAGAGTCAACATGGGTTTTGTAAAGGGAAATCGTGCTTCACCAATCTATTAGAATTCTTTGAGGGGGTCAAGAAGCATGTGGAGAAAGGTGATCCAGTGGATATAGCGAACGTGGACTTTCAGAAAGCCTTTGACAGGATCCCACGCCAAAGGCTCTTAAGCAAAGTAGGCAGTCATAGGATAAGAGGGAAGGTCCGCTTATGGATCAGTAACTGGTTAAAAGACAGGAAACAAAGGGTAGGAATAAATGGTCAGTGTTCACAGTGGAGAAAGTAAATAGCAGGTTTCCCCAAGGATCTGTACTGGACCAGTCCCGTTCAATATATTCACAAATGATATTCACTGGGAAAAGGGGTAAGCAGTGAGATGGCAAAGTTTGCAGACAATATTAAATTACTCAAGATAGTTAAGCCCAAAGCAGACTGTGAAGAGTTACAAAGGGATCTCCCAAAACTGGGTGACTGGGTAACAAAATTAAATTAAATGTTGATAAGTGCCAAGTAATGCACACAGGAAAACATAATCCCAAGTACACATACAAAATGATGGGGTCTAAATTAGCTGTTATCACTCAAGCAAGAGATCTTGGAGCCACTGTGGAGAGTTCGCAGAAAACATCTGCTCGATGTGCAGTGGCCGTCAAAAAGCGAACAGGACGTTAGGAACCATTAGGAAAGGGACAGATTATAAGACAGAAAATATCATAATGCCTCTATAGAAATCTAAGATACGCCCACACCTTGAATACTGCATGTGGTTCTGGTCTCCCTGTCTCAAAGAAGATATATTAGAATTGGACAGGACAGAGAAGGGCAACAAAAATGATCCAGCCTCTGTAGGAGGAGAGATTAACAAGACTGGGACTGCTGAGTTTATAGAAGTCTGTAAAACCCTGACTGGTGTGGAGCGAGTGAATAAGGACGTGTTATTTACCCCTCCACACAACGTCAGTGTCACCCAGCAGCAACAAGGGATGGGTCCAGCATCCAGGGGTTCCTCTTGACAACACAGAAGAGAACCAGCTCGAGCCCCCGCCCAGAAATGTGGGGAAATTACCCGCCAGCCTGGGCACCTCTAAGCGGCGATACTGCCCCTCTCGCAAGCACTGAGTCTGCACCTGGGAAAGAAAAGGGGGAAGGACCCCACATTAAAGTGGGCAAACATCGCAAGCATGGTTCAAAGACATCTGGCCATGAACAGAACGCGCACCCCAGAGAACGCTGGGCTGTGTCCTTTCGCTCAGTCTCCCACCTCGTGGTGTGAAAGTCCGACAACCACAAACACAGCACTCCCGCCTCCCTCCACCACACCCCACTACGGCCGCTGTCCATGGGCAGCGACGCTGCAGAGTTCAGGGGTGCGTTCGCAGTTCAGCTCCCGGGCAGCGAGCAACGCCTCAGTTGCGGCCTCTGCACCATTCACTCTGCGTTGCTGCTCGCTGCCGCCGGCCACTCTGCCTTCACTCACTGCACGGCCATCGTCAGCGGCTCCGTCGTCAGCGGCTCCGTCGTCAGCGGCTCCACCGCCGCTCACTTTGCCTTCACTCACTGCACGGCCAACGGCTCCGTCGTCAGCAGCTCCGTCGTCAGCAGCTCCACCGCCGGCCACTCTGCCTTCACTCACTGCCTTCACTCTCGTGCACCACGGCCCGTCTAGGGGTGACGATCTCCGGGCCTGTCCGCCCCACGGGGGCTCTCGTGCGCCATGGCCCATCTAGGGTGATGATCTCCAGGCCCATCCACCCCACGGGGGCTCTCGTGCGCCACGGCCCATCTAGGGGTGATGATCGCCAGGCCCGTCCGCCCCACAGGGGCTCTTGTGCGCCACGGCCCGTCTGAGGTGACGATCTCTGGGCCCGTCCGCCCCACGGGGGCTCTCGTGCACCACGGCCCGTCTAGGGGTGATGATCGCCAGGCCCGTCCACCCCACGGGGGCTCTCGTGCGCCACGGCCCATCTAGGGGTGATGATCACCAGGCCCGTCCGCCCCACAGGGGCTCTCGTGCGCCACGGCCCGTCTGAGGTGACGATCTCTGGGCCCGTCCGCCCCACGGGGGCTCTCGTGCACCACGGCCTGTCTAGGGGTGATGATCGCCAGGCCCGTCCACCCCACGGGGGCTCTCGTGCGCCACGGCCCATCTAGGGGTGACGATCTCTGGGCCCGTCCGCCCCACGGGGGCTCTCGTGCGCCACGGCCCATCTAGGGGTGACGATCTCTGGGCCCGTCCGCCCCACGGGGGCTCTCGTGCGCCATGGCCCATCTAGGGGTGACGATCTCCGGGCCCGTCCGCCCCACGGGGGCTCTCGTGCACCACGGCCCGTCTAGGGGTGATGATCGCCAGGCCCGTCCACCCCACAGGGGCTCTCGTGCGCCACGGCCCGTCTGAGGTGATGATCTCTGGGCCCGTCTGCCCCACGGGGGCTCTCGTGCACCACGGCCCGTCTAGGGGTGATGATCGCCAGGCCCATCTGCCCCACGGGGGCTCTTGTGTGCCATGGCCCGTCTGGGGTGACGATCTCCGGGCCCATCCGCCCCACGGGGGCTCTCGTGTGCCACGGCCTGTCAGGCCCCTGCTCTCAGAGCAGGGTCGTTATCGCGGCATCGAGACACCTGGAACTCCAGTTTCTGAGAGCCCCTGGGTGGGGGCTGGCAGGCTCAGCCCCCGCAAGGTGAGACAAGCCCCAGGGGCTGTGGGGCCGGCAGCTGTTGCTAATGTAGAGCGAGGTGCCCGAGTCGAGTCCTCTGCCCCGAATGCTCCCGGGGGGCGAGGCTGGGCCCTGTCCCCCCAGCGCTGGCACCCACCGGGCACTGAGCAGGCCCGCAGGGCCAGTAGGGTGACCAGACAGCAAGTGTGAAAAATCGGGACGGGGGTGGGGGGTAATAGGAGCCTATATAAGAAAAAGACCCAAAAATCGGGACTGTCCCTATAAAATCAGGACATCTGGTCACCATACGCTGGGGAGAGTCACAAACCAAAAGGGAGGGGCTGGGGTCGACCCCCAAGTCTTTGGAACGGGCGGGGCTGGGGTTGCCCCCCAAGTTTCAGGGGAAGGGGGGAGGGGCTGGGGTCGTTCCCCGAGTCTCTGGGACGGGGAGTGCTGGGGTTGCTCCCTGAGTTTCAGGGGAAGGGGGAGGGGCTGGGGTTGCCCCCCGAGTCTCTGGGACAGGGGAGGCTGGGGTCGCTCCCTGAGTTTCAGGGGAAAGGGGAGGGGCTGAGGTCGCCCCCCGAGTCTCGGGGGAAGGGGCTGGGGTCAGTCCCCGAGTCTCTGGGACAGGTGGGCTGGGGTTGCCCCCGAGTTTCAGGGGTGGTGGGAGGGGCTGGGGTCGCCCCCCGAGTTTCAGGGGAAGGGGGGAGGGGCTGGAGTCACTCCCTGAGTTTCAGGGGCGGGGGGGAGGGGCTGGGGTCGCCCCCCGAGTCTCTGGGATGGGGGAGGCTGGGGGTCTCTCCCCGAGTTTCAGGGGAAGGGGGAGGGGCTGGGGTCGCCCCCCGAGTTTCAGGGGAAGGGGGAGGGGCTGGGGTCGCTCCCCGAGTTTCAGGGGCGGGGGGAGGGGCTGCAGTCGTCCCCTGAGTCTCTGGGATGGGGGAGGCTGGGGTCACCCCCCGAGTTTCAGGGGAAGGGGCTGGGGTTGCCCCCCGAGTTTCAGGGGAAGGGGGAGGGGCTGGGGTCGCCCCCTGAGTTTCAGGGGAAGGGGGAGGGGCTGGGGTCGCCCCCCGAGTTTCAGGGGAAGGGGGGAGGGGCTGGAGTCACTCCCCGAGTTTCAGGGGAAGGGGGAGGGGCTGGGGTCGCCCCCCGAGTTTCAGGGGCGGGGGGAGGGGCTGGGGTCGCCCCCCGAGTTTCAGGGGCGGGGGGAGGGGCTGGGGTCGCCCCCCGAGTCTCTGGGAAAGGGGGGAGGGGCTGGGGTCGCCCCAGTCTCAGGGGGCGGGGCGGACACTACATTTCCCATCGCCCCCCGCGGCGGGGGCGGGGCTCTGCGGGCGGAAGTGGCAGCAGGACGCAGCGGCGGCGACCCCGGCCCGGCGGCCCCGTCACCCGGTAACCAGCCCCCGCTCCCCGCGTGCCCCCCTGCCCCGCCCCCTCAGTTACCCCTGGCCCCAGCGCCTCCGCCCTCCATGTACCCCTGAGCCCCCCCGCTCCTGCCCTGCCCCCCAGGTACCCCACCCCCAGCGCCCCCCATGTTTCCCCTCATGTACGCTGGGACATCCCCGCCCCCAGCACTGCCCCCTCAGCTCCCCTGACCCCCAGAGCCCTCTGGCCCCCAGTCCCTCCTGACCCCAGGGTTTCACCTCCCCCAGTCCCCTGCCCCTCTCTGTTACCTCTGCTCCCCCAGCCAGTGCTCCCTGGGCCCGCCCAGCTGCCCCTTCCCCCAGTGCCTTCTGCCCCCCGGTTCCTCAGTTCCCTCTGGGTCCCAGAGCCCCAGCTGCCCCTTCCCCCAGTGCCTTCTGCCCCCCGGTTCCTCAGTTCCCTCTGGGTCCCAGAGCCCCAGCTGCCCCTTCCCCAGTGCCTTCTGCCCCCCGGTTCCTCAGTTCCCTCTGGGTCCCAGAGCCCCAGCTGCCCCTTCCCCCAGTGCCTTCTGCCCCCCGGTTCCTCAGTTCCCTCTGGGTCCCAGAGCCCCAGCTGCCCCTTCCCCCAGTGCCTTCTGCCCCCCGGTTCCTCAGTTCCCTCTGGGTCCCAGAGCCCCAGCTGCCCCTTCCCCCAGTGCCTTCTGCCCCCCGGTTCCTCAGTTCCCTCTGGGTCCCAGAGCCCCAGCTGCCCTTCCCCCAGTGCCTTCTGCCCCCCGGTTCCTCAGTTCCCTCTGGGTCCCAGAGCCCCAGCTGCCCCTTCCCCCAGTGCCTTCTGCCCCCTGGTTCCTCAGTTCCCTCTGGGTCCCAGAGCCCCAGCTGCCCCTTCCCCCAGTGCCTTCTGCCCCCCGGTTCCTCAGTTCCCTCTGGGTCCCAGAGCCCCAGCTGCCCCTTCCCCCAGTGCCTTCTGCCCCCGGTTCCTCAGTTCCCTCTGGGTCCCAGAGCCCCAGCTGCCCCTTCCCCAGTGCCTTCTGCCCCCCGGTTCCTCAGTTCCCTCTGGGTCCCAGAGCCCCAGCTGCCCCTTCCCCCAGTGCCTTCTGCCCCCCGGTTCCTCAGTTCCCTCTGGGTCCCAGAGCCCCAGCTGCCCCTTCCCCAGTGCCTTCTGCCCCCGGTTCCTCAGTTCCCTCTGGGTCCCAGAGCCCCAGCTGCCCCTTCCCCCAGTGCCTTCTGCCCCCCGGTTCCTCAGTTCCCTCTGGGTCCCAGAGCCCCAGCTGCCCCTTCCCCCAGTGCCTTCTGCCCCCCGGTTCCTCAGTTCCCTCTGGGTCCCAGAGCCCCAGCTGCCCCTTCCCCCAGTGCCTTCTGCCCCCCGGTTCCTCAGTTCCCTCTGGGTCCCAGAGCCCCAGCTGCCCCTTCCCCCAGTGCCTTCTGCCCCCCGGTTCCTCAGTTCCCTCTGGGTCCCAGAGCCCCAGCTGCCCCTTCCCCCAGTGCCTTCTGCCCCCCGGTTCCTCAGTTCCCTCTGGGTCCCAGAGCCCCAGCTGCCCCTTCCCCCAGTGCCTTCTGCCCCCCGGTTCCTCAGTTCCCTCTGGGTCCAGAGCCCCAGCTGCCCCTTCCCCAGTGCCTTCTGCCCCCCGGTTCCTCAGTTCCCTCTGGGTCCCAGAGCCCCAGCTGCCCCTTCCCCAGTGCCTTCTGCCCCCCGGTTCCTCAGTTCCCTCTGGGTCCCAGAGCCCCAGCTGCCCCTTCCCCCAGTGCCTTCTGCCCCCCGGTTCCTCAGTTCCCTCTGGGTCCCAGAGCCCCAGCTGCCCCTTCCCCCAGTGCCTTCTGCCCCCCGGTTCCTCAGTTCCCTCTGGGTCCCAGAGCCCCAGCTGCCCCTTCCCCCAGTGCCTTCTGCCCCCCGGTTCCTCAGTTCCCTCTGGGTCCCAGAGCCCCAGCTGCCCCTTCCCCCAGTGCCTTCTGCCCCCCGGTTCCTCAGTTCCCTCTGGGTCCCAGAGCCCCAGCTGCCCCTTCCCCCAGTGCCTTCTGCCCCCCGGTTCCTCAGTTCCCTCTGGGTCCCAGAGCCCCAGCTGCCCCTTCCCCCAGTGCCTTCTGCCCCCCGGTTCCTCAGTTCCCTCTGGGTCCCAGAGCCCCAGCTGCCCCTTCCCCCAGTGCCTTCTGCCCCCCGGTTCCTCAGTTCCCTCTGGGTCCCAGAGCCCCAGCTGCCCCTTCCCCCAGTGCCTTCTGCCCCCCGGTTCCTCAGTTCCCTCTGGGTCCCAGAGCCCCAGCTGCCCCTTCCCCCAGTGCCTTCTGCCCCCCGGTTCCTCAGTTCCCTCTGGGTCCCAGAGCCCCAGCTGCCCCTTCCCCCAGTGCCTTCTGCCCCCCGGTTCCTCAGTTCCCTCTGGGTCCCAGAGCCCCAGCTGCCCCTTCCCCCAGTGCCTTCTGCCCCCCGGTTCCTCAGTTCCCTCTGGGTCCCAGAGCCCCAGCTGCCCCTTCCCCCAGTGCCTTCTGCCCCCCGGTTCCTCAGTTCCCTCTGGGTCCCAGAGCCCCAGCTGCCCCTTCCCCCAGTGCCTTCTGCCCCCCGGTTCCTCAGTTCCCTCTGGGTCCCAGAGCCCCAGCTGCCCCTTCCCCCAGTGCCTTCTGCCCCCCGGTTCCTCAGTTCCCTCTGGGTCCCAGAGCCCCAGCTGCCCCTTCCCCCAGTGCCTTCTGCCCCCCGGTTCCTCAGTTCCCTCTGGGTCCCAGAGCCCCAGCTGCCCCTTCCCCCAGTGCCTTCTGCCCCCCGGTTCCTCAGTTCCCTCTGGGTCCCAGAGCCCCAGCTGCCCCTTCCCCCAGTGCCTTCTGCCCCCCGGTTCCTCAGTTCCCTCTGGGTCCCAGAGCCCCAGCTGCCCCTTCCCCCAGTGCCTTCTGCCCCCCGGTTCCTCAGTTCCCTCTGGGTCCCAGAGCCCCAGCTGCCCCTTCCCCCAGTGCCTTCTGCCCCCCGGTTCCTCAGTTCCCTCTGGGTCCCAGAGCCCCAGCTGCCCCTTCCCCCAGTGCCTTCTGCCCCCCGGTTCCTCAGTTCCCTCTGGGTCCCAGAGCCCCAGCTGCCCCTTCCCCCAGTGCCTTCTGCCCCCCGGTTCCTCAGTTCCCTCTGGGTCCCAGAGCCCCAGCTGCCCCTTCCCCCAGTGCCTTCTGCCCCCCGGTTCCTCAGTTCCCTCTGGGTCCCAGAGCCCCAGCTGCCCCTTCCCCCAGTGCCTTCTGCCCCCCGGTTCCTCAGTTCCCTCTGGGTCCCAGAGCCCCAGCTGCCCCTTCCCCCAGTGCCTTCTGCCCCCCGGTTCCTCAGTTCCCTCTGGGTCCCAGAGCCCCAGCTGCCCCTTCCCCCAGTGCCTTCTGCCCCCCGGTTCCTCAGTTCCCTCTGGGTCCCAGAGCCCCAGCTGCCCCTTCCCCCAGTGCCTTCTGCCCCCCGGTTCCTCAGTTCCCTCTGGGTCCCAGAGCCCCAGCTGCCCCTTCCCCCAGTGCCTTCTGCCCCCCGGTTCCTCAGTTCCCTCTGGGTCCCAGAGCCCCAGCTGCCCCTTCCCCCAGTGCCTTCTGCCCCCCGGTTCCTCAGTTCCCTCTGGGTCCCAGAGCCCCAGCTGCCCCTTCCCCCAGTGCCTTCTGCCCCCCGGTTCCTCAGTTCCCTCTGGGTCCCAGAGCCCCAGCTGCCCCTTCCCCCAGTGCCTTCTGCCCCCCGGTTCCTCAGTTCCCTCTGGGTCCCAGAGCCCCAGCTGCCCCTTCCCCCAGTGCCTTCTGCCCCCCGGTTCCTCAGTTCCCTCTGGGTCCCAGAGCCCCAGCTGCCCCTTCCCCCAGTGCCTTCTGCCCCCCGGTTCCTCAGTTCCCTCTGGGTCCCAGAGCCCCAGCTGCCCCTTCCCCCAGTGCCTTCTGCCCCCCGGTTCCTCAGTTCCCTCTGGGTCCCAGAGCCCCAGCTGCCCCTTCCCCCAGTGCCTTCTGCCCCCCGGTTCCTCAGTTCCCTCTGGGTCCCAGAGCCCCAGCTGCCCCTTCCCCCCTGCGCATGGTCTCCCCTCTCCCCGTGCCTGCCTGGCCCCTCCACCCCGTGTGGCGGATCGGGGGGGGGGGGGGTGTCAGCACTGGGGGGGGGGCATGGCGCTCAGATGTGGGGAAGAGGGTGCCCGTTCCCGAGGCGGTACCAGGGTAGCTCCGAGCTGCGCCCCCCTTGGTTTGGATTGGGGTGCTCTGCTCTGAGGGGGTGCTGTGCCTTGGGGTGGCGCGGAGGCAGCTGAGCCCTGGCTGTGCCACTTTGGTGCATGAGCCGGGAGCGATGCCTTGTGCCCCTCCGATCCCCTCTGGCCCTGCTCCGTGGAGATGCCGCATGGCATGGGCAGCCCGCACTAGGGAGTCAGGGATCCTTTCCCCTCTGGGCCAGGTGCTGAGAGCTCCCCATTGCAGGGGGTGTCAGCCTGCCCTGTCCCCAGGCAGGGGGCCAGGACGGGCGGTGTGAGCAGGATGGATGAAGCCCTGTAACTCCCGAGAGCTTATTGAATTACAGAGAGATTCCAGTTGTCAGAGCGCTCGACAGGAGGAAGTTATATGGTGTCCCTCCACAGCCGCCTCCTTCCCACAGACAGCTCCAGCTCCCTCTCCCTCATAAAACATGTGCCCGTCTTCCCAGCCGCCAGGGTCTGGTTTTCACTGTCTCCTGCCAGCCCTTGGTGTATCCTCCATTCTTCACACCCGGCCTGCCCCTCCCGCTGCCTTTGTCCTCAGAGCGGGTCAGGGCTCAGCAGCATTAGCAGACAAGCCATGGGCTGGACCCGGTGGTGCCCTGAAATCACAGTAGCACTTTGAATGCTGAGTCGGGATGTCTGGGAAGAGGGCAGAGCCAGCAGCCCCTAGTCTGGGGGTGGGTGAGGCAGAATGGGGGGGTGATGCAGGCAGCCCCTGGAGGGGAGGTGGTGAGGTGGGGATGAGCAGTGCAGAAAGCCCCTGGTGTGGGCGGGCATGAAGTGGGGGTGAGTGGTGCAGGCAGCCCTTGGTATGGAGGGCATGAGGTCGGGATGGGCTGTGCAGGCAGCCCCCGGCGTGTGGGGGGATGAGGCGGCCCCTGCTCTGGAATTGGGGCCGGAGCAGTGCCAGCAGCCGTGTGGAGTGTGCGTGGTACAAGGCCTGTAGTTGGCATTACTCCCGAATGGTGGTGGTCCCCTGCCCTTCTAGAGCCGCTCATGTGCAGAGCTCGAAGGCTTTGCTGGTGTGTTATGACGACTCTGCCCCCCGGGGATGTGGTAGGGATCACTCACCCCCAGGGAGCTTACCCTCGAAGAGGGGCGTGGCACTACCACCTCCACGGTGAGGAGAGGAAGAGCAAGCGGCGCAGGTCAGTTAGTGAGGCAGAAGGGAATTGCCCGAACTGGGAGGTGGCCAAGACAAGAGGGTGACAGGCCTGCACCTGGGACCACAATCAGCCAGCCTCTGCTCCACGTCTCCGGTGAAGGAAGTGGCGGGGCGTGGACCGAGTCCTAACCCCGAGGAAACAGCGTCACCTCCTGTCCTGGCTGGCGGTGAGATCTGGCAGGGCCCCAGGCGGCAGGCAGGGTGAGCGGCTGGCTGCTGTTGTCCTGTCGGAGTTGTCAGTAGCCAAGTTGTACAGATTTTGCTCTTTTAATCTGCTCATTCTTACAGCACCCAAACCTGTGCCTGGGTCCCTGCCCAAAGCACTTCCGGCCTTAGCCTGATGGGAGGTGGGCAGCGAGGGGCGACCGGGTGGAGCAGGCACAGGGTGACAGTCGGAAGGTCTCCCAGCCAAGGCCAGTGGTGTTGGAAGCTAAGCTCCCACTGGCTCTAAGGCAGGGGTGCCTCTTGGTGGCTGTCTAGGCCTTGGTTAATTCCCCCGTCGTCACGGGGGAGTTGGGGCCTCCAGTTGTGTGCAGCCCTGGGATCTTGCTGTTGCTTTCAGACTCCCTCCTCTCCCCCGTTTGTCGTGCTCACGGGGTCCCGTTCTCAGTGAGGTTGCTGGCTCTGTGGGGCTGGGACCAGCTCCTCCCCTTTTCATTGCCCCGGCATAGGGGTGATCAGGGCCTTCTGCATCCAGCAAACAGGAATGGAGCATCAGCAGGGCTCTGGGTGAGGTGAGGCAGGTGCTTTGGTCTGCAGGCTCTAGGAGCCTGGTGCAGGCCAGTGGGGCCGCATGGAAGCCTTTGTGGGGGGAGGGCTGGAGCTGGTGCCGGGGGGCGGGGGAGGGAACAGATCCGAAACATGACCTGGTCAGAGAGACAGGCAGGGGCTGTGTGAGGCGCCAGAAGTTTGAGCTTGACGCTCAGTGCCTTGGGGAGCACAGATCCTAAGGCAGAGGGACCATAGTGATTGTCTGCTCTGACCCCCGGAGAGCTGCCCTGGGATAATTCCTGATGGAACTAGAGCAAAACATCCCATCTTGATTGAAAAATGGCCAGTGACGGAGAATCCACCATGGCCCTGGGTAAATTGTTCCAATGTACCCCTTATTTCCAGTCTGAATTTGTCTCGCTTCAGCTTCCAGCCATCAGATCTCATTAGACCTTTGTCTGCTGGGTGAGGAGCCCTCTATGATCAAATTCAAGGTGCGGGGACACCATGGCTGAGGTATCGTGGAGGAGTTTGGAGGGGGTGGAGAGAGGGGAGGTTGTCTTTGTGGTCACGCAGCCTCTCCTTGGGCATCCTCCCTCCAGCCTCTTTCATCATTTCTGGTGCTTTTCTCTGAATGCCCCTATTTGCCAGAACAGGTTGGTACTGAAGGGCCTGGCTGGATCACAGCATTCAGGATGCGGGGCTTGAGCTGCCTCTGCAGCTTGAAATAATACAGATGCTTTCAGCATCACCCCGTGCATCTCTCGGCTGTCCCAGTGAATGTCTGCGTTGGGCTGTTTTCCCTGGCTGTATTCACTACACTTTTCCAGGCTGAATTCTCCTGTATTTCCAACCTCGCTAGGTTCCTTTGAATTCTTTATCTGTGCTTTCTGGTGTTTGTAACACCTCTCTGCTCCGGCTCATCTGCAAATTTAATTACAATTCATTATTCAAGTCAAATATTGAGAGTCAGTGTCAAACGATACCCTGGTGGTCAGTTAAATTGTGTCTACTGTGCTTGTCCAAAAGCTCTGGCCAGTAATCCTAGTGAAATAACTCGTGTTCTGGATAACCCCCGTGGCTGTCACTCGACGGTTGCAGAGTGTCTCTTTGGTTTTTGTTCCATTCTTTCACTAGGGATTGTGGTTGGATTTGCCATACAATGGGGGCTGGGGTTACTGTTCTTTCTCGGATAGAAAATCAGTATCTCCTTTACGTTTTTCACTCCTCTCCAGAGCTCCATGGTTTTTTATCAATATTATCTGTAGTTTGTTAGGTTAATTAGCTGACTCCTTGATACCCTACAGTGCCTGGCACCCTGACGAGCTGATTTTATAGCGCGCAATCTTCGGTTTTCTATTTTCTTTTACCAGCAGCTGTTTTCACAAGTCCTTATTTGGGTGGTTAAAGACATTTAAATAATTTCAGCCTTTTTTGAGTCCTGGTTAATTTTATCTCCCTCCTTATTTATTAATAGACCTACTTTCTCTCTAGTGCTGATCCTGTTCCTGATATATTTGTAAAATCCCTTCGTGTTCTCCTTAGCCCTTCATGTCATTAACTCATTCTGCTTTTTGTTGCCTTTTCTTTTCCCTGCAGTTTTGAAGGGACAGTATCGACTTACAAATCACAGTCCTGTCTGAAAATGTTTCCCTTCTATTGTTGCAGGTATCTCTTAAGAGCATCAGGGGAAAGGCTTGATTGAAATCTCTCTGTTTTCCAGTGAGATTCCTGTGTGCCTTTGACAGCCCTCCAGCTTTCACTGTCTTCCCTTTACAGTTTATTTCCCCTGCTGTTTGAGTGGATCTTTCACACAGCAACAGGGGAGAGAGACATTTGAAAAGCACACCAGTTGGCAGGGGTCTCAGGGCAGGTGTAGGCTGTGGAACTACTCTCCAGGCACTTTTGAGAACTGACTAGTGCTTTACTCTGTGCCTTTCTTTGGCTCTGTGTCTGTGGGTTCAGTTCCCCCCATTTCTCCATTGCCAGGGCAGCTTCCTGCATCCTCAGCTCTGCCCCTCCCTGGCAGTTATCTAGGTACATTTGCGGCCCCTCCCCGAGTGTCTGAGCTAGTCCCTTGTGGAACGGATTGGATGGGGGTCGCTGAAGAGTGCATTACCTCTGCTTGCCTCTGAGCTGGTCTGGGTCAGGAGAGTGCCAGGAGCGGTGTTCTGAAAGGCAGCCCTGTGGAGAGGTGTTGGACCTTTCCCCTGGCCATGGCTCTGCCTGCAAAGGGTACTGCTATCCTCTGGTTCCTAATCCCTTTAGGATCCTTGACAAGGCGGCAGGGCCGGTTCCTAAGTGACCAGAGGAGCTAGCAGAAGGGAGTTTTGCAAGGGAGCGTAGAGAGGGAGGGTGACAGCCAGATACACCTAACAAACATGGTCCACACTTAGGCCGATAACCCCCCCAAAGAATGAACAAACAAATGAAACCCCTGCAAGAGTAAAAAGAATGCAAAGATCGCAGGCAGCCATCTGGCAGCATGTACGATTCCCTGCCCTATGGCGTATGTGTGCATTCAGTGCAAGCAGCCCATGGCCCTCAGAGACCAAGTGCGGGCTCTGGAGGCCACAGTGGGTGAACTGGAGGAGCTAAGGGAGACAGAGAGGTGCAGAGAGGAGACTTTCCGGGACACAGCAGGGTGGTTCCACCCCCTGTCTGACAGCCTCTGTGCTGTTGAGGAGGATGAAAGTCTCGGGGAAAGAGAATATCAGGCTGGAGTGGAGGGAAATGATCCCATAGTTGTCATGGTATCCTCTGGCACTGAGGTTCCCAGTTATTAGGAAGGTAATAGGAATGTGGGATTTGATTATTACAAATACAGATGGCTGGGTTTGTGATGACTATGAGAACCGCATGGTGACTTGCCTGCTGGGTGCATAGGTTGCAGACCACTTCAGGCATCTAGATAGGAGCTGGTGGTCATGGTACATCTAGATACCAGTGACATAAGGAATAGCAGGTGAGAGGTCCTGGAGGTCAAATGTAGGCTGTTAGGTAAGAGATTGAAGTCCAGAACCTCCATGGTAGCATTCTCTGAAATGCTTCCAGTTCCAGGCTCAGGGCCAGGTAGACAGGCAGAACTGCAGGGTCTCAGTGCGTGGATAAGATGATGGTTTTGGGAGGAGGGATCTAGATTTATTAGGAACGGGGGAATATTTTGGGGAAGGAGGGTATTCTAGTAAAGAGGAGATGATAGAAGTTGATAAAATACAGGTAGGAACTGAAGAGAAACAGTCAAATGAAAAAGAACAGGAGTACTTGTGGCACCTTAGAGACTAACAAATTTATTTGAGCATAAGCTTTTGTGGGCTAAAACCCACTTCATCAGATGCGTAGAATGGAACATACAGTAAGAAGATATATATACATACAGAGAATCGTGAAAAGGTGGAATTTGCTATAGCAGCTCTAAGAGGCTAGTTAATTGAGGAGCGCTATTATCAGCAGGAGGGAAAAGATGTCTGCCTTTGACAGGATCCCACACCAAAGACCCTTAAGCAAACTCAGCACGAGATAAGAGGGAAGGTCCTCTTATGGATCAGTAACTGGTTAAAAGATAGGAAACAAAGGGTAGGGATAAGTGGTCAGTTTTCAGAATGAAGAGAGATAAATAGTGGTGTCCCCCAGGGGTCTGTGCCTGGACCAGTGCAAAGCAGTCTGTGAAGAGTTACAAAGGGATCACCCAGTTGTCTAAATTAGCTGTTACAACTCAAGAAAAACATCTTGGAGACATCATAGATAGTTCTGTGAAAACATCAACTTGGTGTGCTGCAGCACTCAGAAAAGCGAACAGAATGGTAGGAACCATTAGGAAAAGGACAGATAATAAGACTGAGAATTTCATATTGCCTCTATATAAATCCATGGTACATCCACACCTTGAATACGGCGTGCGGTTCTGGTTGCCCCGTCTGAAAAAAGATAAATTAGAACTGGAAAAGGCGCAGAGAAAGGCAACAAAGATGATCAGGGTATGGAACAGCTTCCATACCAGGAGAGATTGAAAAAGATGGACTGTTCTGCTTGGAAAAGCGATGACTGCGGGGTTTATGATAGAGGTCTAAAATCATGACTGGTGTGGAGAACGTGAACAGGGAAGTGTTATTTACCCCTTCACATAACAAACAAACCAGGGGTCACCCAATGAAACTAACAGGCAGCAGGTTTACATATGGAAATACTTCACACAACGTACAGTCAGCCTGTGTTACTGGTTGCCAGGGGATGATGTGAAGGCCAAATGTATAAATGGGTTCTAAAAAAGAATTGGATAAGTTTCTAGAGGACAGGTCCATCACCAGCTATTAGCCAAGATAGTCAGGGATGTAACCTCATGCTCTGGGTGTCCTTACGCCTCTGACTGCCTGGGACTAGCCAATGGGGTGGCTCACTCGGTAATTACCCTGTTCTGTTCATTCCCTCTGAAGCACCTGGCACTGGCTGCTGTCAGACGATAGGACACTGAGCTAGGTGGGCCGTTGCTCTGGCCTGGCTGAATGGCTGTGACTGGTGCCTGATGCACCTGCTAGGGTGTGTTTCGTCCGGCACGGTGCCGATCATGACGCTTGGATTTGTGGGTCTGTCGTGGTGGCAGCGGATGCTCGGGGCGCCTGCCTTCCCTATACAGTGCCTGCTCCGGCCCCGGCATTTGCAGTCCACCTTCCCTTGCACTTCCCAGGCCAGATGGTCCATGAAAATATTCAGTCTGGTGTCCCACCCCCAGTGCCCAGTTAGCAATCTGTCTGCTGGTGCTAGCGCAGTTAGAGCTCCCCTGGCTTCAGGAAGCAGATGTGAGGGTGTGTGTGTGTGTGTGTGTGTGCGCTCAGTGTGCACTCTGGGGTGTGTCTGGGCAGACCCGTGCCAGCACCAGTGCCGTAGGGGCTCTGGCTGGCTGGGACTGAGTGCCCAGATGGGTCTGAAGCATCTGAGAAACTCTAAAGGAATCCAGGGGCGAAAGGGCCGTGTGCTCCCGAGGAATGGGATGTGTAGGCGACTGACACTCCCCGTGGCAGCCCCTTGCCTGCCAGGGTTCGGGGCTCCTTGTGGGGGCCCCGGGCCAGTTCTCCGCTCTGCAGCTGCGGGTGGCGTGGGGCTCTGCTCTGTTGGGGTGTGCCAGGAGGTGGGGCAAGCTCTGCAGTCCAAAGGGGCTCGTAGTCTGGGCTGCCTAGAATCTCCTTGTCCCTGCAGATTGTGAGACGAGCCCAGTCTGCAGCCAGCTGGGAAGAGTGACAAGGTGTGCATGAAAGTGCTGGACTGACACAGGGGCACTGCCCAGTGTGCAGCAGCCCGGGAATCCTGGAGGGGAGGCCGGGCAGGCATGTCCCAGTCACTGGGGGGAAGGAGGCCGGGCAGGGCAGGGCGACTCCTCTAGCCAGGGGTAGGGCACGGGTGCCCCAGTCTGGGGGGAGAACGGCACATGCCTCCCCGCTCCTGCCCAAGGTGTTGCTGGTTCATTTTGTTGTCAAGGCTGTAAGGTTAACTCTTCTATTGATGGAACTATGGATCGAGTGGAACTAGAAACCTCGAAGGCTAAAAATACAGCTCCCTGCCAGGAAATGAGGCAGCCTGCCGGGAGGGTGGCACGTTCCCTTTTTTCCAGGAACTGGCACACGGAGTGTGGATCCAGCAACCTGGGATCCATGCCCTGTGGTGCCCAGCCCGCTGCCTAGCATCATTTCTCTCCCTCTGCACCTCCTGCTGATCCCAGCACCCTTCAGAGGAAAGAGCGCAGGTTCCTATTGCTCCTAGGGCATGCCAGCCTAGGGACTGCTCAGCCTGGGGCTGGGATAGGGGGCCTCACGACTGCTCCGACGGGTGAGCCTAGCCTAGCCCTCACTGGAGGCCGGTGTGGGGCAGGATACAAGGCACCTGCTGCTGGGACTGTTGAGGTGAAAGGGGCCCAGCAAAGCCCTGTGTTACCAGGTTGGGGTTGCTGCAGGCTATCGCTGGCTTACTGGTCCTGTGACGAGCATGTTACAGTTTTTCAGGCTTTTATTGACGAGACCGAAAAGGACGGCAGAACTGTTAAAGCATCTGGCATCGAAAGAATCAGTCAGGCTTTGATGTCCCGATATTCCTTGTTCCCGTTAGCTGCAGAGTCGTCTCTCCTAGATAGTGTTCGCTGCTCTTCTGGGGGAACAGGGCCACAGCGGAGCTGGGCTGAGCCGCTGCTGGTGCGGGAGTCCAGTCCTCTCCTCTCTGAGACACAAAGCAGAGAGAAAACAGTAGCTGAGATGGAGAGTGCAGCTTCTGTTTCTGGGGCTGACTCCCTTCTGCCCTTGCTGCTGGAGGGGCCGGGGCCCAGACCCAGTGTGATCCCTCACACTGACACCTGGCACTCGAGTACCCACGACAGGCTGTGTGGGGCATTGCTTTGAGCTGCCTTTGCGGTCCCCGGCTCACAGCAGCGTTGCAAAGGTGGAGTTGCCGTGGGCAGCTAGGCCAGATTCTTTACCCAGAGGTGAAAGGGACGAGCGAGGGGAACGAAGGCGGGGGAGCAAAGGACGCGGGGCGGGGCGAGAGCAGGCAGCCAAGGCTCCTGTGCAGATGCTGGTCAGAAGGTAGCTGGTGCTGTTGGAGGGGGGCTGTCACTGGTTCCCTCTCTGGCAGGGACGATGACGGTGGTGTCCGGTGGCCGCAGGGCCCCAGGGAATGATGGTAAAGCTTGCTCCTTCCGGTCCACGTACTCCTCTCCCGGGTGAGCGGCGTCCTGGGCAGGGGCAGCCTCGTCCAGTGACATTAACCGGGTGAAACCGTTGGATTATTTTACCTATAAACGTTTCCTCCCACGTCTGGAAGCTTCCCGCTTGTTGTCGTGGCAGCCGGTGACCTACCCGGAGCCCTGCATCCCTCCGGCCCGGGTCTTTTAGCCGGCCCAGCCCAGTCTGTCCCAGGCACAGCAGGGGGTGGTCCTGGATCCAGTCTGGCTGACTGGAGCACACTAGCAGGGCATGGGGGCAGGGATAGCTCAGTGGTTTGAGCCTTGGCCTGCTAAACCCAGGGTTGTGAGTTCTATCCTTGAGGGGGCCACTTAGGGATCTGGGGCAAAAATCTGTCGGGACAGTACTTGGTCCTGCTGGTGAAGGCAGGGGACTGGACTCGATGCCCTTTCAAGGTCATTCCAGTTCTAGGAGATAGGCGTATCTCCATATATTATTATATTATGTCCCCGCAGAAATGGACAGACGTGAGTCCAGGCAGGGCTCGGCCCCTGCTCGGTGTTTGGCTGGGGGGCACGTCCACACGGCTGCTGCCCTCGGAGGCTGGAGTCCCCCAGCCTGTGCCGCGCACCTGCCTGTGCTCTCTGCCCCGGCGTTTCTGGGCATGGCAGGGCACAGCACAGAGGCTTCCCCAGGCTCCTCTTGGCAGCTGGCTCAGCTGCCGGAGCCTCCATACCGTGCGCAGGGGGTGAGCTGTGGGGTCACCGGCTCAGTGCAGTGTGAATGAGCCGGCGCTGAGGACCATTGCCCTGGCCCCGGAGCGTGAAATGGGGTGGTGGTGACGCGTGGCCGGGCTGTGCGGTGGAGTGTGTGATGGGCTGGGGGTATGAGCTGCGTCACCGTGTGAAATAAACCGCCGCACGCTGCAGCATGTTCCCTGCCCGGGTCAGCGGCTTCGAGAGTCCGCCCTGGGGACCCCACGCCCCACCCGGGACACCAACACCACTCCCTCCTTGCTCCTGCCACGCTCCTGGGGGCTCCAGGGGCCATGGGGTGCAGTGAGCCCGCCTGGCCCTGCTCCTGGCAGACGCTGCCCCAGAGATTGGTGCCAAAGCCGTGGTGTGGTCCACCTGCCCCCAGCTGCCAGCGTGTGACCCATGTGTGCTGGGCTGGCCATGTCCCTGCTGGGGATCTGCTGAGAGGAGCGCGCCTTGTGGGCGGCCTGCCCTGGCCTCGGCTGGTGACTGTCCATGTGCCCGTACGCAGCTGGGCGTGTGGCTGGCTCTGGCGCTGGAGGAGTGCGAGGCTGGGCCCAAATGGAGAGGTGGCTCCAGGCGTGGGGGAGGGGGAGGCTCCTCCCAGCACCAGGTGCCTGCTAATTGATCCCAGCTGTCTGGGAGGGGAAGGTGTGACGGAGTAGAGAGCGAGATGGATCTGACCTGAGAGGCTGGCTGCATTGGGAAAGGCTGCATCGGGAGTGTGAGACTTTACCTGAGGCTGTAACATGAGCCAGGACGGGGGTGGGGAGGTGACACCTTTGGCTGGGAGAATGGTAAAAGGCTAGGGGAGGGGCCCCGGGGGAGGGGAAGAGCCTGCTGGAGGTTTGGCTGGCTCTTGGTCAGTTTGGAGCTGGGTGGTGAAACGCAGGGAGCCCCAGAGCCGGGGTTTAAGCTCCCTGCCCCCCAGAAGGGCCCAGCTGAGGGGTCCTGGTCATACTTATAAGCTCTGTTTGGACTCTTTCCTGACAACCCTAATAAACCTTCTGTTATACTGGCTGGCTGAGAGTCACATTGAATCCCGGGAAGAGGGGTGCAGGACCTGACTCCCCCACACTCCGCGACAACTGGTGGCAGCGGTGGGATCGAACTGCACCCCATGAACGGCACTTCCTGCAGTAAGTGACGAGTGCAGTACAACGAAGGGGGATTGACGGGGAGCAGGTTGCTGAAGAGGCAGAGAGAGGCGGTTTCGGGGGGCGGAGGAGTTACGCTTAACCCTGAGGGTGTGACCAGTGAGAAGGGCTGGCACACTAGGGGTTCCTCCTGGAAGCCGTGGGGGCCAAGACCGCACAGGCCTGCGAGTGGCCAACAGGAAGATGTATGCTAAGCGCCGTAAGAACGACCTGGTGGAGCTGTGCAGGCAGAGGGGGCTGCGCATTGGGAAGTCCACCAAAGACCAGCTGATTGCGCAGCTGGAGGAGAAGGATCGCTTGGATGACCCGATCCCTGTCCCTGGGGGAAGCCGCCCGACAGACGCAGCATGGGCCCCAGGGCCCGACCTGGCTGGGAGGGGTCAGACTGCTGCCGAGGACATCCCAAGACCCCTCTCGCCTCTGCCCAGGGGAGAGGTTGGGGAAAGCCCAGCAAATACCAAGGGCACCTTGACCCCAGCGGCCAGCAGGGGATCTTCCCGGAGGAGCTCCCCATCCCAGCAGTGGAGGCGGCTGGATTGGGAGAGGGAGATAAAACTGAAAGAGCTCGAGTTGAGACAGCAGGAACTGAAGGAGGAGCGGGAAGAACGGGAAAAACAACGTCAGCATGAGGTGCAGGAGAAGGAGAAACAACGCCAGCATGAGCTGGAGTTGGCCAGGCTGAGGAGCAGTGAGGCCCCGGCTGCGGTGAGTGAGGGGGGACCCAAGACTACAGGGAAGTTTGATCGTAACTTCCTGGCCCGGCGTAAGGAAGGGGAAGACATAGACAGCTTCCTGGCGGCCTTTGAGAATGCCTGCAGGTTGCACAAGGTTGACCCTGCAGACAAGATCCAGTATCTCACCCCCTTACTAGACCCTGCAGGCCTGGACGTGTACGGCCGAATGAAAGAGACGGAGACTGGGGACTATGAACTGTTCAAAAAGGCCCTGCTCTGCGAGCTTGGGCTGACTCCCGAGATGTACCGTCAAAGGTTCCGGGATCAGCGAAAAACCCCTGAGATCACGTACCTACAACTGGCCAACCGGATACATGGATACGCCCGCAAGTGGACCGCTGGGGCCCAAACTATGGAGGACCTGCTCGAACTATTCATACTGGAACAACTGTATGAACTGTGCCCATCAGACCTGAAGCTATGGTTGATGGACAAAAATCCAGGGAGCCCGCAGCACGCAGGGCGGCTGGCCGACGAGTTCATGAACAGTCGGTCAAGAGGTGGCAGGGAGGAATCCCAAAGGAGCAGGCCCACCCTGAGGCAGCAAGAGAGGCAGCATGGGACCTCCCAAAGGGGAAATAGGGAGAACCCCCTCCCGAGGGGAACCTCCGACATCAGAACCAACCGACCTGCTCGAGGGGACCAACGGGACATGAGCTGCTATCACTGCGGCCAGAGGGGCCACGTACGGTCCCAGTGCTCCAAGATCAGAGACAGACTGAGCAGACCAAACCCACGCCGGGTTAACTGGGTAGGGACCCAGCCAGATGAGGGGCCGACAGCCCAGAAGAGGGGGGCTGGCAGCTTATCAACGGCTCCGGAGGGAGGAAGGCCCCAGACCAGCTCCTCGGGGGGGCTGGATGCTCCGGACTCAGGGTTCTCGGTTTATAGGGTGGGCGCGGGGCTGTCCCTTCGGAGAGAGTGCCTTGTTCCCCTGGAGATAGATGGGAGGAAGGTCACTGGATGCTGGGATACGGGCGCGGAGGTGACGCTGGCCCGGCCCGAGGTGGTGGCCCCAGATCGGGTGGTACCCAACACCTACCTGACCCTAACAGGGGTGGGCGGGACCCCGTTCAAGGTACCTGTGGCGAGGGTACACCTGAAATGGGGGGCCAAGGAGGGCCCCAAGGACATAGGGGTGCACCAGCATTTGCCCACTGAGGTACTGATGGGGGGGGACCTAGAAGACTGGCCCAGTGAATCCCGGGATACCCTGGTCGTGACCCGTAGCCAGAGCCGGCAAGGGGCGCTACGCCCGGGCCTCGGAGAGGGTGCCTTGCACGGGGCGCAAGACCCTGGCCCGGTGGGGAGGGAGTACCCCAGGACCAGGTGCAGAGAGGCTGCGGCCTCAGACACGGACAGCATGAGGGAACAGGCTCCCATTCCTTCCCCAGCAGCTGAGTTCCAAGCCGAGTTACAGAGAGATCCCTCCTTGCGGAAGCTCAGGGACCTGGCCGACCGCAGGGAGGTACAGACCATGTGGAGAGGTTGCCAGGAGAGGTTCCTGTGGGAGAAGGGGTTCCTATACCGGGAATGGGCTCCCCCCGGTGAGATGGAGACATGGGGGATCAGGAGGCAGCTGGTGGTCCCCCAGAAGTATCGCCGCAAGCTACTGTACCTGGCCCATGACATCCCTCTCGCAGGGCACCAGGGAATCCGGCGCACCAGGCAGAGGCTGCTACAGAACTTTTACTGGCCTGGGGTCTTTACAACTGTCCATCAGTACTGCCGGTCCTGTGACCCCTGTCAGCGGGTGGGGAAGGCTCGGGACAAGCGGAAAGCGGCTTTGAGGCCTTTGCCCATCATAGAGGAGCCCTTCCAGAAGGTGGCCATGGGCATAGTGGGGCCTCTCAGCAAGACAACCCGGTCGGGGAAGAAATACATTCTGGTGGTGGTAGATTTCGCCACCCGCTACCCCGAGGCGGTGCCCTTATCCTCCATTGAAGCAGACACCGTGGCGGATGCGCTGCTGACCATTTTCAGCCGAGTGGGGTTCCCCAAGGAAGTCCTGACAGACCAAGGGTCCAACTTCATGTCGGCCCTGCTCCGGTGCTTGTGGGAGAAATGTGGGGTCCGGCACAGCTGGGCCTCAGCATATCATCCCCAGTCCAATGGGCTGGTGGAGAGGTTCAATGGGACGCTAAAGATGATGCTGAAAACCTTTATGAACCAGCACCCGCAGGACTGGGACAAGTACCTACCGCACCTGCTGTTCGCGTACAGGGAAGTGCCTCAGGAGTCTACTGGATTCTCGCCCTTCGAACTGTTATATGGCAGGAGGGTAAGGGGGCCCCTGGACCTGATGAGAGACGAATGGGAGGGGGAGGCTGCCCCCGAGGGAGAGTCAGTGGTGGAGTATGTCCTGACCTTCCGAGAGAGACTTACTGAGCTCATGGGCCTGGCCAAGGGAAATCTGGCCAGAGCCCAGAGGAAGCAAAAGGTCTGGTATGACCGCACGGCGTGGGCCCGCGCCTACGCCACCGGGGATCAGGTGATGGTTCTCATCCCCGTGAGGAAAAACAAGCTGCAGGCCGCTTGGGAAGGCCCTTTCAAGGTGGTCAAGCAGCTAAATGAGGTAAATTATGTGGTGGAGCTGTCTAACCGGGCACACCACTGCCGGGTGTACCATGTCAATATGATGAAGCCATATTATGACAGGGGGAATGTGGTGCTGGCCGTGTGTGGACATTGGGAGGAGCAGGGAAGTGACCCTCTGGTAGATCTATTCCCTGAGACAGGAGCTGGTTCCTCCCAAGAAACAATCCCTCTCTCCGATCAGCTAACCCCTGCCCAGCAAGCTGAGATCAGAGGGGTGCTGCATCTGTACCGACAGCTGTTTTCCAACCAGCCTGGTCGCACTAATCTGACTGTCCACCGGGTGCAGACAGGATCGCACCAACCTATAAGATGCTCCCCCTTCCGAGTCACAGGGAAGACAGCTCGGGACCTGGAAAGAGAGGTCAAGGACATGCTGGCTTTGGGGGTGATCCAGCCGTCGTCCAGCCCTTGGGCCTCGCCGGTGGTGCTGGTCCCCAAAAAGGATGGGTCGATCCGGTTCTGTGTGGACTATCGGAAGCTCAATGCCATCACTGTATCCGATGCCTACCCCATGCCCCGGCCGGACGAGCTCCTAGACAAGCTGGGAGGGGCTCGGTACCTCACCACCATGGATCTTACAAAGGGCTACTGGCAAGTGCCACTGGATGCAGATGCCCGGCTGAAATCTGCCTTCATTACTCCTCTGGGGCTCTACGAGTTCCTGACCCTGCCTTTCGGCCTCAAGGGAGCGCCAGCCACCTTCCAGCGCCTGGTGGATCAGCTACTGAAGGGGATGGAGAGCTTCGCTGTGGCGTATATCGATGATATCTGTGTCTTTAGCCAGACCTGGGAGGACCATGTGTCCCAGGTTAAACAAGTGCTGGACCGACTCCGGGAGGCTGGGCTGACTGTAAAAGCGGAGAAGTGCAAGGTGGGGATGGCTGAAGTGTCCTACCTGGGACACCGGGTGGGGAGCGGCCGCCTAAAGCCAGAACCAGCCAAGGTGGAGGTGATCCGGGACTGGCCCGCTCCCCAAACCAAAAAGCAGGTCCAGGCCTTTATTGGGATGGCGGGGTACTATCGAAGATTTGTGCCCCACTTTAGCGCCATAGCCACCCCCATCACTGAGCTATGTAAGAAGGGGAAGCCAGACAAGGTGGTCTGGACCGAGGAGTGCCAGAGGGCTTTCTGTGCACTGAAGGAGGCTTTGATCAGGGACCCGGTTCTGGCAAACCCAGACTTTGACAAGCCCTTTCTGGTGTTCACCAACGCCTCAGACAGGGGACTGGGGGCGGTGTTAATGCAGGAGGATGAAACGGGGCAGAGACACCCCATCGTGTATTTAAGCAAGAAGTTGCTACCCCGAGAGCAGAATTATGCGGCCATCGAGAAGGAATGCCTGGCCATGGTGTGGGCCCTCAAGAAACTAGAGCCGTATCTATTCGGGCGACACTTCACCATGTACACCGACCACTCGCCCCTGACCTGGCTACACCAGATGAAAGGGGCCAACGCCAAGCTCCTGAGGTGGAGCCTGCTCCTGCAGGATTACGACATGGACGTGGTCCATGTGAAGGGAAGTGCCAACCTGATAGCGGATGCGTTGTCCCGGAGAGGGGGCCCTGAACTTCCCCAGGCCACTGGTCAGAGTGACCCCGCTCAGTTCAGTCTCGAAGGGGGGAGCGATGTGACGGAGTAGGGAGCGAGATGGATTTGACCTGAGAGGCTGGCTGCATTGGGAAAGGCTGCATCGGGAATGCGAGACTTTACCTGAGGCTGTAACATGAGCCAGGACGGGGGTGGGGAGGTGACACCTTTGGCTGGGAGAATGGTAAAAGGCTAGGGGAGGGGCCCCGGGGGAGGGGAAGAGCCTGCTGGAGGTTTGGCTGGCTCTTGGTCAGTTTGGAGCTGGGTGGTGAAACGCAGGGAGCCCCAGAGCTGGGGTTTAAGCTCCCTGCCCCCCAGAAGGGCCCAGCTGAGGGGTCCTGGTCATACTTATAAGCTCTGTTTGGACTCTTTCCTGACAACCCTAATAAACCTTCTGTTATACTGGCTGGCTGAGAGTCACATTGAATCCCGGGAAGAGGGGTGCAGGACCTGACTCCCCCACACTCCGCGACAGAAGGCAAGGTGAGTGGGAATCAGGCGTAAATTCTGACTAGGACGGTTCTCCTTGGAGGTGACTGGGACTGCGTGGAGCTGCTGATGGGGGCGGCTCCGGGCCTGTCCCCGGTCCTGGCAGCTCCCCTCTGCGTCCCAGCGCTCAGGAAGGCTGACTGTGCAGAATTGGCTCTAGAGAAAGGTGGACATGGTCAGTCAGTGACCTGGAGCTGGGAAGCTGAGCGGCCTGAGCCTAGCCGGCTGCCGGGACTGGCCCCACCGCATGCAGCCGAGGGCCCTGCTGGACTGGGGGAGGCTGGTCCATAGGATGCTGGCGCTGGAGTGCGTGGCAGGAGCAAGGAGGGAGTGGTGTTGGTGTCCCGGGTGGGGCGTGGGGTCCCCAGGGCGGCCTCTCGAAGCCGCTGACTGCCACGTCGGAGAGCTCCGCGGGGCCGCGCAGTGCCGAGGGGAGCGTGCTGCCCGCCCCGCTGCAGTGGTGTGGGTGTCCTGCTGAAAGCTGCCCTGGTGTGAGCGAGCTTGGAGCTGTCAGGAGTTCTTTGCTGGGCTTGACTTCTTTGCCCTGGTTTCTTGCGGAGCGCGTCTCGTTCCGGGAAGGGCAGCCAGGGCTGTGCTAGCCCGGCTGCCCGGGGCGGATGCTTTGTCCCTGCACCTTTGGGTGAGGAGCAGGGGGGATAGGGAGGCTGCTGTGTGCCAGAGCCCTGCCCCGCTGCCCCTGGGCAGTGATGGGGCCGGGTGTGCTGGGGGGTCCTAGCTTTCCCCAAAGCTAACAGAGCTTCACCATGCTTTGGAGAAGCTGCTGCTGTTTGAGCCGGACCATTCGTGTTCCTCATTGACATGCTGTAGATTGGCCGATGCCACAGGGAAGGTTTCCCGCTTAACCGCGTCCCTGTCCACTGTGGAGCTCCCTTCCCTTCCTCCAGCTCAGCTCTGGGCGGGGCGGGTCACGTGGGCTTCCACCTGCAGGGCTGTGCCCCGGCACCTTTCAGCAGCACGACAGCCACGGAGCCGTCACTGCGCTGCGTGGGGATGGGGATCCCTCTGGCCATGGCGCGAGGGGAGCCCTGGCATGGGCGGAGGAGGGCGAGACTGTGCCGGGGGCTGGGGTTTTGTGCCTGAGCGTGTCTCCATCTCCTGGGGCCTGGAGGGCCGGCAGGTTGGGGAGAGCCCTGAGAGCCCCATCCCTCACACAGGCTGCCTGCAAGCGCTGCTTTCCCCAGGCAGGCGGGCGGGCGGCCGGCCATCCATCCATCAGCAGGATGGAAGGAGATTCGGCAGAACAGGCAGCTGCAGCTGGGACACTTTCTAACCAACAATTGGGCCGTGGCTCAGGTCCGACCGCAAAGTGCACCTGGGGTTTGGCCTGCGGTGGGTGTGCGCCTGCCTTCCCGGCACGGCTAGCCTGAGTGCAGCTGGGCTGCATGTTCCCTCCAGCCCCGGGGCGCTGGCTCCCTGCGCTCTGCTCTGCTCTCGCTGTGGAGAGGTGGGCGGAGGACAGCGTGCTGCATGTAGAGGGGGACGGGGACCTTGCCAGGAGCCCTTGGGAGCTGTCCCCCGCCAGGAGCCTGGTGGAAGCTGGCCGGGGCCCTGCCCAGAGCTGTCAGCGGCATGCTCCTGCCCCCTCTTCAGCCCCCCCCACCCCGGCGCCTGCCCCCTTTTCAGCCCCCCCCCGGCACCTGCCCCCTTTTCAGCCAGCCCCCTGTGGCGCCTGCCCCCTCTTTAGCCCCCCCCCCCGGCACCTGCCCCCTTTTCAGCCAGCCCCCCGGCGCCTGCTGTTGGTTCTGGAGGGATCCGTTTTCAGTTGGGGCGGGGGGCAGGGGAAGGAGCCTAATGCACCGGAGGTGCCTCGGAAATGAGAACCTTGGATGGATTCCTGGCCCTATTGATCCGCCGGCAGTTTCTGCATCCTGACGTTCGTAATCTCGGGCGGCTCTGAGGTTCCAGATTAATGGGCCCGGGAGCTGTCCATCCGTCACTTCACATTAATTACTGGAGAGGTGTTTTTCCAGTGATTTACCTGACAGCGGCCTGTGATGAATCCCCCTAAACAGAGTGGGCAGTGATTAATCACAAGGCCACGCCCCTCCCCCACGCGCCCTTCCCCCGAACCACAGGACAGACCCCTGAGCCATCCGTCTCCATAAACACTGCCTGCTGCATATTGATAGGGGGCTGGGGCCTGGCAGATAGCAAGGCGCTTCTTTGTGCCAAAGGTGATGAGAAATAAATCGCTGCCAGGAAGGTGCGGCGGGCGGGCAGGGCTCCGCCACCTTGCGTGGCCAAGCTGCAGGCAGCGCGGGCTAGTGGCTGGAGCACAGGACAGGGAGTCAGGACTCCTGGGTTTGCTCCCAGCTCTGCCACGGCGTCACTCTGTGACCTTGGGTCGGTTGCGTGTGGCTGCCTCAGTTTCCCCATCAATACAATGGGGGCAGTGACCCTTCCTGGCCGGGAAATTGCCACATGGTTATTGCTCTGCCACGGCTGTTTACCAGAGAAGGTGCTAGCTTGGCAGGGGAGGGCTGTGTGCGCTCGCCGTCCTGGGCAGCCAACCCTACCTGTGCCCCAGATCTCAGAGCCTGCCTGCGGTGTGGGGCACTATGCCCTGGCTAGGGGGCATGGCAGAAACTGAGCGTATCTGGGGGCTGCCTCTGCAGATGGCAGAGAGCAGGGAAGCTGCTGCCAGAGAGGAGCTCGGAGGCACAGATGTTCAGGAGAGAATTGATTCTTGCGCTGATGAATGTAGCTTCATTACAGCCCAGCTAATTACTCACTGACCTCTCTAATGGATGGCTCTGTAGGCCAGGGATTGGCTGTGGAGGGGGGCAGGGTGCACTGCTGGAGGATCCCGGGAGGAAAAGTTGCAGTGTGTTCCCTTGAGTTTCTCTCTCCTGCCCCGAAGTTAAGGCACCCCCAAGCTGTGCTGGTGAGAGCTCCATGCGTTCGCCGGAGAGCCGGGGCATCCGGACTCAGCCCCAGGCTCCCTCTGGCTCTGCGTGGGGCGGACAGGGTGGGGTGGAGAGTCTGGGGGCACAAGGGCTGGGGGTCACTGGACTGTGACCCCTCTGTGGTTCTACTCCTGCTTGTCTCCCAGGAGCAGGCTCATTCCTTCTGCCTGATGGTTACGTAGAGTGCCCTGCCTCTCCCTGCGCTCCCCACCTGCTGCTTCAGAGCCAGGTGTGAGAAGCCTGGAGTCTGTCATCCCTTGAATGCCCCGAGCATCCTCATTACACGGCTGCTCCTTTGCTGAGCTGCCCCGGCGGCACTGAGTTCCTCTGGCTAAGCGTGTTTGTTTCTTTGCATCGCCTTCAAAAGTCTTGATGTTCAGCTCCACTGAATCTCGTGTTCTTGAAAGGAAAATCTTGGTGCCTGAGCTCCCTGCTCCGCACCAGGCCTCATCTGCGTCCATCTCTTCCTGCCTCTTATTCCTCTCCTGTCTCAACTAAACGGCCTCCGTCTTTCCTCTCTCCCACACTCGGGACTCTTCCCAGGCCTCCAATAACTACCCAGGGCGGTCAGTGTTGTTTATGGTGTGGTTGGTGTGTGGGTGTGAGACAGACCGAGAGAGAGAGAGATTTGCTAGCTGAGGTAGCAAACTCCGTACTTGGATTGTGGCAGGACTTCCATCGCAGCCCCTGTGTTCTGCTGCCCAAACGTTCTGAAAACCCTCCTTGCTGGGCTGAACCGGGCGCTGGCTCCGAGCAGGGATGCTGCTGTGGTGGAGAGAGGAAGGCCGGTCTGAACAAAGCCCTTTCAGCCTCCCTTGCCTTCTGTGAAGGGGAAGAAGCAGCCCACTCCCCAGATGTCAGATGGGCGTTGCACACAGGCCAGCTTCACTCCCCTGCAGCTGGTACGGCGCCAAGCGCTCTCGGGAGGCCAGTAGCGAGTGCCCAGTAAAATGGAGCTAACGTTGAACCCAGACAAGAGGCTAGTCCTCAGTGAGGAATAACGCCAGGCCAGGCCAGCAAATACGAACCCTGGATGATAAGCTATTAGAACGTGCTTCCGCAAGCACAGGTTCCAATGTCCCGGCGGTGTTTGGCTCTGCAAGACCATCTGTGGGGCCATGTTCAGCAGAGCTGATGTCTACAGGAGACTCTCCATGGAGATGGTGTCAGTAGGACAGCTGCGTCCTTAGCTGGTCCTGCCATGAACAGTGACTAAAACCCAGCCGCCCCCTACTCGGCCGGGCTGCCCCGAGGCGGGGGGTCGTCTCTGCTGATCGGCGACTTGGGGCCGTGTCTCGCCTTAATGACACTAATGATGGTTTCCTGCTTGTTGCTCCTTAGCCCAGCCAACCTCTCCCTCCTTGGCCTGAGCCCCCGTGCCGGGGCCCGTCAGTGACACCTGACTGCTCGCTGCAGGCAGTGGGGCTGCACAGGCTTGGGGGACAGAGGCAGAGCTTTGGTTGCTGGGGCCAAGGCCAGGCGGGGCAGTGGGGCTGGCAGGTAGGAAACCACCCTCGTGCGTCGGACACGTGCCATGGAGCCGCGGGGAGCCCGGCGTGCCGCTCTCCGGGAGCGGCTGCGTTCCCGGCCCCTCGTGAGCCCGTTCTGCCGGCTGCCGAGCTCAGTACTGATGGTGTCCCTAGCCTGCGTTTGCCAGAAGCGGGGAACGGGTGACGGGATGGATCACTGGCTGATTCCCTGTTCGGTTCATTCCCTCTGGGGCACCTGGCATTGGCTACTGTCGGAAAACAGGACACTGGGCTAGGTGGACCATTGGTCTGCCCCAGAGTGGCCGTGTTTATGTTCTTACGATTGTCTTACGGTGGCTCTCCAAGCGCAGACCTGTAACCCAGCTGACACGGGCGGCGTGGAGCCCCGCACGCCGTTCTCCTGTCGCTGTCTGGGCGCGGCTGCGTGCCCAGCCCCAGTGAGCCCATTCTGCAGGCAGGGCTGCCCGGCAGAGCTCGGGACGGCTTGTCTTCGGGTGTGAATGCAGGCCCGTAGCCCAGTGGGCATGGGCAGGGATGGAGGCAACCTTCCGCTGCTTAAAAACCTGCAGGAAAGCCGTGGGCTGAGGGTGCGAAGGGCTGAGCAGCGGGGCCTGTGGGTCTGAGCCCCTCGGAAATCAGCCCGCAGGGTGTCGTGTTGGCTGTTGCAGTGAGCTGCTGGCTGTGGTGTTACCGAGTCGGGACGGGCTCACTGGGGTGCTGGCCCCATCTTGGCGCAGTGTCGCGTTCCCCGTGGGGCTGTCTGTCGTAGCCGGTCTGTGTTTACTGGGGGCGGGGGGGGATTAACTAGCCTTGCTCGGGGCACCACAGTCCTCCTTTTCCCGAGGTCAGAGTCCCCTTAGCACTGGGGTGGGTGTCTGGCACTGGGGTCTGGGCGCTGTGCTGGGCACTCCAGGGCTCCAAGTGTAATGAACGAGGGGCCGGGGCCCGGGAGGGGTAGTTTGTCGGAGGCCCTGGAGCCCTGGGGGTTTGAGTGAGCGGTGTAGAGACCCTGCTTGTGGGGTTGCAGCGCCACTCACTCCAATTCAGCCTGCCCGCCCCCATGGTGAGGGAAGGGCAGACAGGAGCTGCTGCTGCAGGGCACGGGCGGGGCGGGCTGCCTCTCCAGCCCTCTCCCCGGGGCCCCTTTTGTCTCCATGGGAATGGGTTGGAAGGGAGGGGGCCTTAGTTTTGGATTTTGTGCCAGGCCCTCAACAACCTGTGGCCCGGCCCGGGGGTCCCGTCGGCCCGGCCCGGGGGTCCCGTCGGCCCGGCCCGGGGGTCCCGTCGGCCCGGCCCGGGGGTCCCGTAGCGCTGCTGAATGCTTTCTCTCCCTTGCAGGTGGAGGTGGCACCATGCAGCAGGAGGGGGAGAAGAGCCGGGTCCGGCCCAGGAAGCCTGACATGGCCCTCTACGTGCCCAAAGCACGCCGGGAGATGGCAGCCCAAGGAGCGGGCACTGCCGGCGCTGTGTGGGCCATGGGGAGCCAGAGGGAGGAGGAAAACCGCCGCATGCTGCAGAAGGAGGGCGCCAAGGGCCGCTGCGAGAGGCAGAGCCCCGGTGCTGGAGCCCGTGAGCATGTGGCTAGAGAGGGGAGACGGTCAGAGGGGAAAACAAGGAAGCGTGTACCCCTGGGGGACAGCAAACGGGGCAGCGCTCCAGGGCAGCCCGAAGGAGCCTCTGCCGAGGGCTGGGATCAGCGTCACACACGCCACCAAAACCATCTGGCCCCAGAGGAGCAGCCGTGTGGGCTGCTGGAAACAAACCCCCACAGTGAACAGCCCAGGCCTCAGGAGCCCCGGCTGGGTCAGGCCCCCGCTCGGCCAGGGGGCAGTGAGGAGCAGGGGCCCAGCAAGCCAGGGCTCACGCTAAGCTCGAGGGGCCGGGATTCAAGGACAGGTACTGGAACTTGTTCCCATCTGTCGGTGGAAACACCTAGTCCCCTGCTTGTGCCACCGCGTGGCGGGGAGGGGCATGCACAGGAGCAGAGGCATGGGGGCCCACGGGCCGAGCTAGGCACATCCCCTCAACCTAGGAATGAGAGCAGTGATGGAATATCAGAGCGGGCAGCGGGGAGCACGGGTAGTGCATCCGAATGTGCAGGCAACAGCATCCCAGCTCCGAGCGGGGAGAGCGCAGGAAGTGCGTGCGAGCTCAGAGGGGAGGGTGCCGCAGATCCGAGCGGGGAGAGCGCAGCAGGCACGTGCGAGCTTACAGGGGAGGGTGCCGCAGATCCAAGTGGGGAGAGCGCAGGAAGCGCGTGCGAGCTCAGAGGGGAGGGTGCCGCAGATCTGAGTGGGGAGAGCTCAGCAGGCACATGTGAGCTTACAGGGGAGGGTGGTGCAGATCCGAGCGGGGAGACCGCAGGAAGCGCGTGCGAGCTCAGAGGGGAGGGTGCTGCAGATCCGAGTGGGGAGAGCGCAGGAAGTGCGTGCGAGCTCAGAGGGGAGGGTGCTGCAGATCCGAGCGGGGAGAGCGCAGGAAGTGCGTGCGAGCTCAGAGGGGAGGGTGCCGCAGATCCGAGTGGGGAGAGCGCAGGAAGCGCATGCGAGCTCAGAGGGGAGGGTGCCGCAGATCCGAGCGGGGAGAGCGCAGGAAGCGCATGCGAGCTCAGAGGGGAGGGTGCCGCAGATCCGAGCGGGGAGAGCGCAGGAAGCTCATGCGAGCTCAGAGGGGAGGGTGCCGCAGATCTGAGCGGGGAGAGCGCAGCAGGCACCTGTGAGCTCAGAGGGGAGGGTGGTGCAGATCCGAGTGGGGAGAGCGCAGGAAGCGCGTGTGAGCTTAGAGGGGAGGGTGCCGCAGATCCGAGCGGGGAGAGCGCAGGAAGCGCGTGCGAGCTCAGAGGGGAGGGCGCAGGAAGTGCATGCAAACTTGCAGGGGAGAGTGCAGGAGGCACGTGCGAGCTTGCAGGGGAGGATGCTGCAGATCCGAGTGGGGAGAGCACAGGAAGCGCGTGCGAGCTCAGAGGGGAGGGTGCCGCAGATCCGAGCGGGGAGAGGGCAGGAAGTGCGTGTGAGCTCAGAGGGGAGAGTGCAGGAAGCTCGTGCGAGCTCAGAGGGGAGGGTGCCACAGATCCGAGCGGGGAGAGCGCAGGAGGCACGTGCGAGCTTGCAGGGGAGGGTGCTGCAGGTGTGAGCGGGAAGAGCGCAGGAAGCGCGTGCAAGCTCAGAGGGGAGGGCGCAGGAAGCATGTGCGAGCTTGCAGGGGAGGGCGCAGGAAGCGCGTGCGAGCTCAGAGGGGAGGGTGCAGGAGGCGCGTGCGAGCTTGCAGGGGAGGGCGCAGGAAGCACATGTGAGCTTGCAGGGGAGGTTGCTGCAGATCCAAGCGGGGAGAGCGCAGGAAGCGCGTGCGAGCTTGCAGGGGAGGGTGCAGGAAGCGTGTGTGAGCTCAGAGGGGAGGGCGCAGGAAGCATGTGCAAGCTTGCAGGGGAGGGCGCAGGAAGCGTGTGTGAGCTTGCAGGGGAGGGTGCAGGAGGCGCGTGCGAGCTCAGAGGGGAGGGTGCAGGAGGTGCGTGCGAGCTTGCAGGGGAGGGCGCAGGAAGCGCGTGCGAGCTTGCAGGGGAGGTTGCTGCAGATCAGCTGTGCGGGAGGGCAGGCAGCGTGTCTGACAGTGAGCGGGGGAGCACTGCTGCTGCTCTAGAGAAGGGGTGTGGGCAGGAGGGAGGCATGCCTGAGCCTGCCGGGGCGAGAGCGTCCAGCACATCCGATAGGACAGACTCTGGCACCGGGGCCCTACCGGAGCGTGTGGACGAGGCCAGAGGCAGCGCACGGCTGTGTGGGGACGAGGTGCCCCGCGGCTCGGGCAGTGGTGCTGCGGAAGGTGCCCCCTGTCCACGGGGGGGGACAGAGCACTCGCCAGCTCCCGGGAGCAGTGAGCGCAGCCGGTCTCCGGAGATCCTGGGCAGCCGCTCGGCTGAGGAGTTGGACTGTCCAGGCGGGGTGGCGAGGCCATCACACGGCTTGCGAGCTGGCGGAGAGCCTGGGCCGGAAGGGGCAGATGACGGTGGCGTGGCCGAAGGCGGCACGTCCTGCTGGGACGGCAGCACGGAAGCGCCGGAGCAGCCAAGTGATGGAGCCCAGAGCGATGGCAGTGCTGCGGCCGAGGGGAGCTGGGACTCGCTGTTTAACGCCGATGGAGACTGCCTGGACCAACGCCTGCTGGAAGAGGTAGGTGCCGCCGGCTGGGCTCATGCAGAGCCAAAGGGGCTGACCCCATGAGCCAGTGCTTGGATGTGCCGGGCCCAGTCAGACAGTGGGACGCGCCCGGTCAGGCTGCTTTGGTCTGTACCTCAGCCCAGGCCCCAGTTGTCAAGTGATGCCATAGACCAGGCTGTGAGCCCTGTTCCCTGCAGCCTCTTGTGCACAGGTGGCCACGTCCTCGTGCGTGGTGGTGAAACTGAACGAGATCAGTGTCACCTGAGGGATCAGCACTTCGTTTGGCAGGGTGTAGCTCGCCTGTGGAACGCGCGGCCGCCGGCACAAGCGGCTGGGGGATCAGGAAAGGGCCGATGTTTTCGTGGCTGAGGAGAACCTCCAGAGTTACAGGGGTGTGACGAACTAGGACTGTTGTTAAGGTTTCCCTGAGTACTGTGTGGGTGCCTCAGTTTCCCCTATGCAGTGCTTGAGTATCTAGGTGGTGGGACAACGGTGCATGATTGTTACAAAGCCCTAGAAGGCAGGGGTGGGCAGAGGCCTGGACACAGAGAATGGCCCTGTCTCCTGGCAACAGATGGCCCAGCCCCTCCCCTGCAAAGGTGAGAGATGAAGGGGTTGGAACAAAGGGATCAGGTGACCTCCTGGCCCGGGAAGGAGACAAAGGGGGAGGAGGGGCTGGAGAGTTTCGGTTTGGAACTGGCTGGAGAGGAGGGGAGAGAGGCAGACAGGGTCTGGCCTCCCTGCCTCCGTTTGGAGCTGTGGGGTGAAATGCAGGGAGCCCCGAGCTGGGGTCTAAGCTCCCTGCCCCCCAGAAGGGCCCGGCTGAGGGGTCCTGGTTGTACTGACAAGCTCTGTTTGGACTGTGTTCCTGGCATCTCTAATAAACCTTCTGTTCTACTGGCTGGCTGAGACTCCCAGTGAATCTGGGGAAGAGGGGTGCAGGGCCGGACTCCCCCACACTCCGTGACAAGGGGCAAATAGAAAGGCCCAAACCTGTCTGATGCAGGGCCAGAGCCACCCACTCCCTGCCAGAGGCGGGAGAGAAACTTCCAGTGGCTGAGTTCTGTTGTGCTCACCCCACCTGCCTCTGCAGTGCCTGGGCCTGGTCACGGGGAGATGGGCCCGGCTGGCAGTCCCTGGCTGATCTGAGTGCGGGGAAAGCGAGGGAAATGCATTTCACTTACAGCGTGCCAGGGAAAGGTGCGTGCATGCCGTTTGCGGCAACTGCGCCCTCGTGAAACAGACTTGTGATAAAGAAATAGGCTGAGACATATGGCTTCCCATTGAAAGAGCAACGGAAACGACAGCTTCTTAATCAGCTGTGGTTCATTACCATATCTTCCTGTAAGCACGGCGCTAAATTTACTACAATGAGCCGGTTAGCACGAGGAAGCAGTTTTCCTGTTTCGCTGTGAAGCTGGAAATCCATTATCACATTTGAAAGCGATAGTTTGAAACCGGTAATCTGCAGAGTGACATTAATGTCCCGAAAGTAATAAACAGGCCTAATCTTGTTCAAATGAATGTCCAGCCTGGTTCACAAGCACCGTCTGAGCTGCGTGGCGTCTAGTGTCTATGAAGAGCTGAAATTAACTAAACAGCTTCATTACCAAGGGGGTAGCTAATAAACCCTCCAAACCGTGGGATAACATCAGCTGTTGCCGCTCGGCAGAGAGCGTCGGCAGGAAGCAGTTTCAGATTTAACACCATTTAATTCATACGCGTATCTGTGCAGAAGTAAAACCACGCTCAGAGCTGCAGTGCCTGGCAGGCCGGCCCCAGCCCTGAGGGAGGGAGGCCCTTGTGACATTCCTGGGGATGGGAACAGGGCTGAAGCTATACGCCTGGGCTCAGTGGAACCCACGTGCCGCTGGGTGGCTGGGCAGCCACGTGTGACTGGCGGGGGAGGTTCACAAGCGTGTGTAGCTGTCATCCTTGCACTCTGCTCTCCGTTGCTGGTCTTGCCATTGGCCCTGTGGGTTGTCATCAGAGCAAGTCCCACGCCGCTTTGCCACTGTTCATGTCTCCACTGAACTTGTTCTGGCGATTTTATACGGAGACGAGAATCTAGTCTGGGCTAGGAAAGACCTTGGTGCTGCTGAAGAAGCAGACGTCTGTGAATTGCAGCACACCTGCCTGTCTGCCTGACGTACCACGTGTGGGGGTGACACAGATGTGTGCCCACGGAACCATAGACTGCATGGCAGTGTTTGTGCAAGGGGCAGAGTTAAGGTGAAGCAAGAGCTCAGCTTGACCTCTGCATTCCCCAGCGTCACCATCCTAGCATTGCTGCTGCACGGTAACGGGAAGCAGCTGGAACTTTCCCCTTCTGCTGTGTAAAATAAAGAACAAACGTAGAAACCAGAAAATAATCAGCCTGCGTGTACGGGAAGGGCTACACACACTGGTCATGCTGCTATCCGCCTGAGGCCAGTCCTATTATATTCGTACAGGCCCCTGTGCAGCGGATTCCCGTCAATATACAGGCTAGGCTATCCCAGTCCAAGCACCTTCCTAGTGATATTCTGCTGTTTGTTAATCTGCATTACTGTAGTGCCTACGAGCCCAGTCAGAGACTGGGACCCCGCTGTGCTAGGCACTGCAGACAGAACAAAGATGGTGCCTTCCTCAGCAAGCGCCAGTCGAGTATGAGGCAAGTCAGCAGCTGGAGAAAGGCAGATGGGGGCATCCAGGGAGCAATGAGACAGGATTGGGCGGGGCAGCCAGCACGCCCTGACCTTGTTACAGGTGTTGTAGGGTTGTGAGAGGCTTTGCGGACGTGCACCGCTTGGGAGACGCACAGAGGTGCTGGTTTGAAAATGTAACAAGTGGGCGACGGGGCTGGTGGCAGGTAGGAGTGAGCCTCTGATGGCACCGGTACAGAATCCCTGCCCAGCCGAGAGCTCGGTCAGCACACAGCCGGTGTAGACCAGGCCTCCATGCCCACGAGTGAGTCCAGAGCTTGCAGTGAGTTGTCTCCTGAGGGTTGTGCTCACCCCGGCAGTCGGGCCTGCGGGCGGGTGGGTGGGAGGTAGGTTCTGTGTGGTGGGGGCGGATGTGTCTGGGTGGGGTTGGGGAGGGGTGGCTGTAACATCGGGGTGAGGGTGCACAAGGACTGTGTGCGTCTGGGGGGGGTGTGAAACTGTCCCTGGGTTGCTGGAGTCGAAATCTCCGTGGCTTAGTCCAGGGTTGCTGGGTGGCTGCGGAGCAGCAGGGCGGGTCTCTGGCAGAGCCGTTAGCTGCAGCCCTGTGGAGATGGGCCAGCGGGGACCTGGGCGTGCTGCTGTTTGCATTCCCGCCATCCTCGGGGGCAGGGCCAGCTCTCGGCACCAGCAAAACAAGCTGGTGCTTGGGGTGGCACATTTCTAGGGGCGGCATTCTGGCACCGGCCATGCCGCCCCTAGAAATGTGGCCCGGCCGCCCCAGCTCACCTCCGCTCTGCGCCGCCGCCGCTCTGCTTTCGCGCACCGCCACTGCTGGGCTTCTCCCCCCCTCTCCCAGGCTTGAAACCCTGGGAGGGAGGGGGAGAACCTGAGCGGCGGCGGCAGAGCGGAGGTGAGCTGGGGGGGGGGGGCCACAGGAAGCAATGGGGTGGGGGAAATGCAGCACCTGCGGAGGAGGAGGTGGGGCTGGGGATTTGGGGAAGGGGCGGAGTTGAGGCGGGGCCGGGGGGGGTGGGGGTGAGGAAGAAAAAAAACCTTTTTTTTTGCTTGGTGCGGCAAAAATCCTAGAGCCGGCCCTGCTCAGGGGCAGTCAGCACAGCAATGTGGGTTTACCCTTTTCCACAACCGTTCCCCTCTTGGTCCCAGGACGGCGTCCCACAACGCCCTGTGCTGGGACGTCCCTGAGAGCGGCTGGGCGGCGCTTGCAGTGACTCATACTTTGCTGAAGAGCCTGTTAGTGGGCACACCTGGGCTTCCTCCGTTATCAGGCCCCTGAGCCTGTGGGAGAGGGGCGGCTGTGCAGTGAGGAGCCTGGATGCTGTGGCCGAGACGTCGTTAAGGTTCCATCCTACTTAGTGATCATTCAGCCTTTTTCTTGTTTTTGCAAAACACCCATTTGTCTGCCCCCAGATTTCCAGCACACGTTCTCAGGGCAGCGCTAACTTCAGGAGCTTCCTGGGCTCTCAAACATTCGCATTCTTCGTGTGATGGCCCCTAGCTCTGTTACACGTGGGAGACGCACGTGCACCATGCACCCGAGTCTGGGATTTTTTGCAAGCCGTGTCTGTTGGCCGCACGTGCACCGCAGCTCTCCTCATGCTCCAAACCAAGGGCATAAAAGATGGCGTGGGCCGACGCGTCTCCAGTTCCTTCTTACCGCCGCGTGGTCGGAGTCAGAATCTCCTGGGTCCTCGGCTCCTTTTTGCCTGTGGCCTAGCTGTAGACAGTTGTCCTCTGGAACTGGTGCATCAGCCATCACATAGCCCTATCAGCAGCATGTGTACTGGGGTGCAAAACTCCCTAGCGGGCTGCCTGAGCAGACATTTTTCTGCAAATCACGAGTGGGAGATTCACAGTTCAGTTCTCAACGACATCTTCGCCCAGTGGGGAACACTGGCATGGGACATTTTAACCTCGCGGGAGAACCGGAAACTTCCTTGGTGCTGCTCCAGAGCAGCCTTGGGCAAGGGCTTGATGGGAGATGCCCCTGTGGTGTCACGGAAGAGTCGTCTGTGGTGTGCCTTCCCTCTCATACACTGATACCACAAGTTCTGTGGAAGATCCGCCAAGACCGAGCTCGAGTCATCCTGATTGCACCCAACTGGCTAAGACGGTTCTGGTTTGCGGATTTCTGAAGCTTTCCGTTCACCCATCCATGAACATCCCGGCATTGCTGGAGCTTCTAACAGAACAGGGCGCGTTCCAGCTCCCCAGTCCAGGACTGCTGGAACTCGGGGCTTGGTACTTGGATGGGCATCGGAATAGAGGGCTCACCTTATAAAAGGTGCCATCCATCCTCTGCCAAAGCAGAAAGGAGGCTACGGGGAGCAGTCACTCAGCAAAATGGAAGCGATTCTCCTCGCGGGCCCACCAACACAACTTATCTCCAGAATCCTCTGGGATCCCTGCTGTCTTAGAGTATCTGCTGACCCGTAAGTCTCTGGATCCTGTGCTCAGTTCTCTGCGAGTCTCTCAGTTTAGCAGCGATTGGCGCTCTCCATCCTTGGGTGGATAACGGTACGCTCGTCACACGCTTGTCACAACTAGGGCTTGGTCCACACTGGGGGGTGGGGTCGATCTAAGATACGCAACTTCAGCTACGAGAATAGCGTAGCTGAAGTCGACGTATCTTAGATCGAATTAAAAGTACTTACTGCGGGTCCACGCGGTGCAGGCTTGCTCCCCCGTCGACTCCGCTTACTCCTCGCGCCGAGCTGAGTTCCGGAGTCGACGGGGAGCGCTTCTGGGATCGATTTATCGCGTCTACATGAGACGCGATAAATCGATCCCAGAAGATCGATTGCTACCCGCCGAATCGGGCGGGTAGTGTGGACGTACCCTAGGTTTCCGAAGAGGACTCTAAACTAAACCTCTTCTGTGAGCCCCTCACCATGTGCCCTGTGGCTCTTCTGTCCATGAAGGTGGTCTTTCTAGTAGCCATCCTATCAGCCAGAGGAGTCAGTGAGCTGGGAGCGCTCAGGCGGACCTACCATATGCCATCTTCCACAAAGAAAAGGTCCTGTGACCACCCCACCCTGGGTTTGCTCCTAAAGGAATTACCGAGTTTCCTAGGAGTCAGGTAATCCACTTACCCTTATTTTTTCCAAAACCGCACGCCTCAGATGGAGACGGCTGCGTTCTCTGGACATCCATCCAAGACCTTTGATCTGCAAAGAACCAGACATTAGAAAGACACCCAAACTATTTATTTCCATAGCAGAGCAATCAAGGGGTCAAGCTATATCGAAGCAGAGACTTTCAAAATGGATGTCTGCTTGGGTTACCTGTTACCCCACATTCCCCCTCCAGAGAGCTGAGGGCTCCTTCCGCTAGAGGGCAAGTCACTTCAGTTGCGTTGCTGAGAGCCGTACCCCTCCTAGAGACGGAGGGCAGCTACTTGGAGCTCTTTGCATACCTTTGTGAGACAGTGCTCTCTGGTCCAGCTGTGGGAACTGCAGTACTATACTCCACTGTCACTTTGGCATCCTGGCCCCAGCCCCTGTCTAGCTGCTGTTTGTTAATCTCCGAGGTGTGGAATACACCTAGGGACCAGCAGGCGAAGAAGAGGAGGAGGTTACTTACCTGTAACTGGAAGTTCTTTGAGACATGTGGTCCCTGTCTGTATTCCACTCCCCACCCGCCCTCCCCCCGCTGCGGATCGCTTGAACTGCGGTAAGAATGAGAAACTGGAGAGTACTGAGCCTGCCCCCCCTACGGTGCATGTGCAATGGAACAGCCGGACTCAGGTGCCCGGTGTGCATGCAGATCCCACGTGTGCGGTACAGACAGGAACCGTGCATTGCGAAGAACCTCCGCTTGCCGGGAAGTGCCCTCCGTTTCTGAGCCCTTGGTTCTTAAACTCCAAGCTGCAGGAAGCCAGCAGTACCTGCCGAGAGGCTGCGGGGTCTCTGGAGTGATGGAGCTAGTGTTAATTAACAAAAAGAACAAACACATTCTTAGTGTTCTTCATCATAAGCAAATGGTGTGTGCTGCAGAAAGGCCCCGGCGAACGCGAGTTACGGTGCTCTCCATGGAGAAGAGAGGCTTTGAGCAGGCAGGAAAAGGCAGAATGAGAGCCAATGGTTGGACACTGAAGCCAGACGATTCAGACTCGAAATGTTTCACCGTGAGGGTCGGTACCCATTGGACCAGCTCACCTGGCACTAATGGAGTCTCCATCCCTTGGAGACTGGGCGTCTTTCTAAAGCTCTGCTCGAGCTGACCCAGGAGCTCGGGGCTGGAGACCGGCATCCTGGGCGAGGGTCTCTGAGCTGTGCCCTGCAGGAGGGCAGGCTGGATGGTCCCTGTGTGGGTCTGAGCGCACTAGGGCATGATGTGGGAGTGCAAGTGGCTTCATGGTGCAAGGGGAGCTTTTGCTGCCACAGCAGTCGTGTTTGGAGAAGGGGAAGTGCTGAGGGCTTGCTGCGGGGCCGGGAGGGTTGAGCGCTGGGAACACTGGGGCAGGGGCAGGTGCTGAGAAGCAGAAACTGGACCAAGTGAGTGTTTGGGGTGGAGTAGGGGTCAGGGGAGATGGAAACAGGCAGGTTTTTGGCTCTCCCCCGATTTCAGTGCTCTTGAGAGTGCTGCTATTGCCTGTGGGACCGGGTCTTCCCACCGAGTTGGCTGATTTCTCTGCCTGGTGTCTTGGCGAATGCTCAGGAGAGGAAGCGAGCTGCCATGGTGCCCCTACAGTTCAGGTAACCCTTTAGAGAGCACTGAGCAGTGACAGACTGATTCCTGCACCCCCTCCCACCCAGCTGTCCGTCCGTCCTTTGAACCCAGTGACCAGACTTTAGCAGCTCCTGCGGAAGGGGCTCTACGTTCAAGGCAAAAAGTGACGTTAATGTGGCATTACTGTGGCACGTGTACCGTCAGTTCTCACGGCCAGGCAGTGCCCGCATCAGAGGGCACCGCGTTTGCCTCATGGATTCCCTCTTTACTTCCATGATCTCACACTGCAGGGCAACCTTCCTGCAGCCTTAACCGCCGGCATGTCTTGCGAGAACCGGGGCTGTGCTGCTGGGTGTTGGTGTGGGGAGCAAAGCTAGGCCGCTCACCCGTACCCCTTGTGCTTCCTGGCTTGGGGGGCGTCGCTGCGCAGCGTTAACGTGACAGGCCCGGTGTATTTTGATATTTGTAACAGGAGAAAGGCGGGAAAAGCAACGCCTGCGGCCATGTGGCTTGCAGCCCCTGGAGCAGAGGTGGCCTGTATCTCGGGGGGTTGTTAGCAGAGTGCACACGTCCAGATTTAGCAGGGGCTGCTTGGGAGTCTCATAGCCAGGCTCTCTAGTGCAGGAGCAATGCCAGCCCAAGCGCCTTGCTCTGATACACGGAAAAAGGAGCAGCTCTCGCACCTAACGTGGAGGCGTGGCCTGTGGAGACTACAGCTCCCAGCATGCACCATGGCCTGGCTGAGCACTGCATCTTGGGAGCCCTCCTCTTTCTCAGCAGCTCCTCCTGGCTTGAGTTGAGGGTTGCTGTGGCCTGCGTGGCAGGTCCTGCTTAGCTGCCCGCGGCGTTGATTTAGCTGGGATCTATGGGCCCCGAGGGTCAAAGACGTTACCATGAGCCTGCCACTGGCCAACGTTATACAGCTTTAAATCAGGTTCGAGGTCTGGTGTCCAGAGCCCTCAGCCCGCCTGGCCCCGTGGGCCGCACGCCCGTCAGCAGCCTGTCGTTACCGATACAGCCCGCCTGGCCCCGTGGGCCGCACGCCCGTCGGCAGCCTGTCGTTACCGATACAGCCCGCCTAGCGCCGTGGGCCGCACGCCCGTCGGCAGCCTGTCGTTACCGATACAGCCCGCCTGGCCCCGTGGGCCGCACGCCCGTCGGCAGCCTGTCGTTACCGATACAGCCCGCCTGGCCCCGTGGGCCGCACGCCCGTCGGCAGCCTGTCGTTACCGATACAGCCCGCCTGGCCCCGTGGGCCGCACGCCCGTCGGCAGCCTGTCGTTACCGATACAGCCCGCCTGGCCCCGTGGGCCGCACGCCCGTCGGCAGCCTGTCGTTACCGATACAGCCCGCCTGGCCCCGTGGGCCGCACGCCCGTCGGCAGCCTGTCGTTACCGATACAGCCCGCCTAGCGCCGTGGGCCGCACGCCCGTCGGCAGCCTGTCGTTACCGATACAGCCCGCCTGGCCCCGTGGGCCGCACGCCCGTCGGCAGCCTGTCGTTACCGATACAGCCCGCCTGGCCCCGTGGGCCGCACGCCCGTCGGCAGCCTGTCGTTACCGATACAGCCCGCCTGGCCCCGTGGGCCGCACGCCCGTCGGCAGCCTGTCGTTACCGATACAGCCCGCCTGGCCCCGTGGGCCGCACGCCCGTCGGCAGCCTGTCGTTACCGATACAGCCCGCCTGGCCCCGTGGGCCGCACGCCCGTCAGCAGCCGTTAACCTTTTGTTACAGGTACAGAAAAGAAGGAAAAACATTGGTGCATTTGAAGTGTAGAGGATGAAGTAAGGCTGTCCTTTTATTAACATCCCTTGTTCCCACCCCCTGTAGCTGCCAGAGTCTGTGGAAGGAAATCCCCTTGTCTGACAGTCTCCTAGAAGGTAATCATAGAAGTGTAGGACCGGAAGGGACCTCACTGGGTTGGCTAGTCCAGCCCCCTGCACTGAGGCAGGACTCAGTATTATCTAGCCCAGCGGTTCTCGAACTGTGGGTCGGGACCCCATTTTAATGGGTCACCAGGGCTGGCTTAGACTTGCTGGGGCTTGGGGCTGAAGCCTGAGCCCCACTGCCCTGGGCAGCAGGGTCCAGGTTACAGGTGTTACAGGGGTGGTGAGGCTCAGGCTTTGTGCCCCCCCCCCCCCACCCCCGGGGCGATGGGACTTGGGCGGACTCAGGTTTTGGTGCCCCCCCCCCCCCTCCCCAGGGCGATGGGACTCGGGCAGACTCAGGCTTTGGTCTCCCCTCCCCCCCTTCCGGGGCGATGGGACTCGGGTGGACTCAGGCTTTGGTCTCCCCCCCCCGGGTTGTGTAGTAATTTCTGTTGTCAGAAGGGGGTTGCAGTGCAGTGAAGTTTGAGAAGCCCATAGCTAGCTCACCCTTGCCAGGTGTGTGTCTAACTGCTCTTAAAAACCTCCAGCAATGGAGATTCCACAGCCTCCCGGGTAATTTGTTCCAGTGCTTAACCACCCCGACAGGAAGATTTTCCTACTGTCCTGACGTCCAGCTGTCCTGGGGGGGACGCAGTGGACTGGGCAGGAGCTGTGGCTGGGGTTAGTCTGATCCCGTTTCCTGACAGACCCACACAAGCAGGGAAGAAAAGAGCTGCAAAGAGAGAGAATCCCGCTTCCGTCTCTGGTCTTGCCCATCACTTGCTAAAAGCGCAGGCCCGGCACACGATCTTATCAGCCCCTCTGAGACTGGCAAACATGTCCCAGCGCCGAGCTGTTCTGGGCAGCGCTGTAAATACAGTCTGCATCTTGGCCGGCTCAGCCACACGATTGTTAGACAGCACGAAAAGAGCTAGGGAAGGAAAGGCCCCGGGGGAGCGGAGGCTCGCGGAGTCTCACATCCCAGGCCATGGTCGGGATGCAGCTGGAGCCAGGGGGGCTGGGGATGTCCTCTGGGTCCCTGTCCTGGCCCAGGCTGGTCAAGACCCCTGTGAGGCCCAGCGGGGTCCCAGGAGAGGGTGGGGATGATGGCTCCGATGGAGGAGCGTGCTCCTTCCCCTTCTTTCTGTCAGCCAGCATCGCAGTAGCCAGTCTCTCCCCCGACCCCCCCGGGCTCTGTCAGAAGATGGGGGTGGGGAGTGGTATAGTCTAGTCCCGCCCCTCGATGTTTTGTCCACCAATTTCTGGCACGCCCATTTTGCTCCATTGATTTCTCCCGTGTGCCTGGCATGATCTCCCACCGGCCTTGGGCTCCAGCAGGCGGCCGCCGCGTTTGCTCGAGCTCTGGCTGGCTTGTGCGTCTCCTCTCAGCAGCGGTGGTTGCCGCTGGTTATTGTGAGACGTGGTGAGCGCTCCCTCCCCTCTCCCGGCTGAGCACACGCCGAGGGTGGGTGTGTGGGCCCAGCGGTCCCCTCGCCGGCCAGGCACAGGGAGCCCGTGGCCCCGGTCGTGGGGCCGGGCCATGCTGGGGCTCTCCTAGGTGTTCTGTCAGACCCCGCCGTGGGAACGCGCTGGAGAGCAGGCCGCCCTGGGGGTGTGGGGCTGGAGTCTGCTCCCACCCATGCCCCTGGGAGCGCTCTCCTGCCTGGTTTGCCCAGTGGCTAGTGTCCCGGAGCCCCACGTGGTGATGGATGGGGGCTGAGCTCTGCCCCGGGTCGGGGGGTGGCATCTCTGGCTCTAGCCTGCCCTCCGGATGCTGTGTCCCTGGATGGCGCTGGCTGGTGAGCCAGGGGACAGGCAGCTCGGTCACTCCAGCGCTGACTGAGCGGCTGCCCAAGGAGCAGGGCAAGGAGCCCTTGCAGGGCGTAGGCCTCCAGCGTTCCCAGCTGGCATTGCCAGGAGCAAGCGGGTCGGTTCAGCCCTGGAGCAGAGGGGCTGCGGCTGGCAGCGTTGGGCTGCCTGGGCTGGAGAGCTCGCATGGCACTGGCCTGGCCTGGGCCCTTAGGCCTGGAAGCAGCCGCGTCTCTAATCCCTCTTCCCCTCTCCTGCGCTCAGTGGTTCGTGAAGGTCGGGGATGGGGCGGGCTAGGCAGCTGGAGCTGCTTGCGCTCCATGGTGTCTGATCAGCGGCGTTACCCGAGTGCTCCGCTTCCTGGAGCGTCTCCGCGGGCCCTGATCCTGCCTGAGCTGGGCAGCGCAATTCCCACTCTCAGCCAGTTGGCTGAGAGCGCAGGGCTGGCCCGGCCCAGCGGTGCTGCCGGCACGCTCGCCGAGAGCCGGAGCGTGGCCCTCGTGCTTCAGAACTCACCGGCCCCCTCGCAGCCCTCCTTACTGGCGAATTAGCTAGTGCTTACTGAATTTGCACTGCAGATTGACTCAGCTGCCTGGCGGCCCCGCTGCATCCTGCTACGGCTGCTTGGGGATGGGGCAGGGCCCGGGGCTGGGCACAGGTGCTGGGGGGCTGCTGCACCCCCTGGCTTGAAGCGGTTTCTATCCTATACCAGGTTTACAGTTTGCTTCAGCGGCTCCCCGCACCCCCACTAGAGAGAGTTCCAGCACCTCTGGGGCCGGGATATAGAGGCCCCCTGCCCTCAGGCCCTGCGGGATGGGGACAGGAAGGGAGGCGGAGAGTCACACTAACGAATGGCTGGTTCAGGATGGGACAGGACCCCCCTCTGAGGGGCCGGGAGCCGCTGTGAGCTGCTGCTGGCGCTAGGCTCAGTGCCAGCCCGTCTCTCTGCAGGGTCCTAGGAGCCTTTCAGTGTCTTCGGTGTCACCGCGCCCACCACACACACCGGCTGCTGGGTGGTAATGCGCCTTGCTCCGAGAACCGGGGGTGGCCGGGGCATAGCCCGGGCTGGGTGGAAGGTTTGCGACCCAGCTCCGTTTGCTGTCTGTGGGGCAGAGGCGCAGGCTGGCATAGGACCCCTGTAATGTGGGAAGGGGCAGCCTGGCTCCCCCACCCGAGCGGTGAGCAGTCCCCAGGCTCTGAATCCATCCCCTCAGTCAGCCCCAGCTGGGCTACTCCACCGCGCAGATGCTGCTCCAGCAGCCACACCCCGGGGGCTCTCCCGCTCCAATGCTGCAGGCACCCCCGGCCCTGCCTGTGCCCTGCTGCCCCTCCCAGGAGCGGGGGAGACCAGAGGCCTGGACCCAGGGGTGACCTCTAGCCTGTGAGCGCCACGGCAGGGGCTGGTTTGTGTGTCCGGCCTTCGGCCCCGATCCCTTGGAGAGTCGCTGGGACGTCACCATCTCCAGTGCTCGTGCGGCAGCTTCCGGTGCCCAGTGCTGCCCTTTGCCCGCCTGGTGCCGGGCCGGGCAGGTCCCGCCGTGGCACTGGGGTTGAGCTGGGCGTGTGGTGTGCTGGCTTTGCTTTGGGGAGGTGCCATGTGACTGTCCCCGTGTGGGGCAGTGTGCCGGAGCAGTGAGCATGACGGGCACAGGACGGGTTCCCGGGGAGCCTGCAGCCCATGCCCCAGTCCAGGCTGTGCCCTGCCCCCGGCTCGGGACCCCCGGGGCACAGCAAAGCCCAGGGAGGTTAGTAACGGGAGAGGCCCAGGGCCGTTAATCCATTTCCCGGGCCGATGGCCGGCGTGCGGGCCCCGGAGCTCGCCCCATTAATCAGCCTGCTCGCTCGCTCCGATGGGGCAGCCAGTGCCCACGGGCTGCCACTGAGCAGGGTGGCTGGGTAGGGCGGGGGGTCCCCAGCCTGCGCACCGGGGGGGGAGCTCACAGCCCTGTGTGTGTCCCCACAGCTGTCGGGCGGCGAGAAGCCCAGGAGCAGCCCGCAGGAGCCCCGCTTCGACTACGCCGGCTGGCAGCCCGTGGAGCTGGACCTCAGCGACTCGGAGCTGCCCCACGTCATCGAGATCTACGACTTCCCGCAGGGCTTCGGCACCGCCGACCTGCTGCGCGTCTTCTGCAGCTACCAGTGAGTCCCCCCCACCCGGCCCGGCCCGCCCCCGGAGCCCAGGCCTTCGCTCTGTGCCAGAGCCAGGAATCCTGGTCCCCGACCCTCCCCCCGGCAACCCCCAGCTCTGCAAGCTCCTTTGCCCCCGATCTGGCCACGGGGCTCCCGATCGAGGCCTTCCCCAGCCAGCTCCCGCTCCCGCCCGCCGAGCCTCTGGGCTCTGCCCGTCCCCCCGCGTCTGGCCTCGCGTCCAAAACGGCGCTGCAGGAAGTGCTCCGGCCTTGTCCAGCCCCTCCCCAGGGCCGGTCCCCGTCTCCCTGGCGGCCCCCGCGGTGCTCATGTCATTGATGCCTCAGATCTCAGCTGCTCGCTCTCCCTGGCAGGAAGAAAGGCTTTGACATCAAATGGGTGGACGACACACATGCACTGGGCATCTTCTCCAGCCCCATCGCAGGTACGTGCTCCTCCAGTGCTGGGCACAGCGGCCGGATTCCTGCAGGGAGCGCTGGCCGTGGCGGTGCCCGGGGGCGGGTGCAGCTGTGGGGCCGTAGGGGGCAGCGCTGGCCGTGGCGGTGCCTGGGGGCGGGTGCAGCTGTGGGGCTGTAGGGGGCAGCGCTGGCCCTGGCGGTGCCCGGGGGCGGGTGCAGCCGTGGGGCTGTAGGGGGCAGCGCTGGCCCTGGCGGTGCCCGGGGGCGGGTGCAGCTGTGGGGCCGTAGGGGGCAGCGCTGGCCGTGGCGGTGCCTGGGGGCGGGTGCAGCTGTGGGGCTGTAGGGGGCAGCGCTGGCCCTGGCGGTGCCCGGGGGCGGGTGCAGCCGTGGGGCTGTAGGGGGCAGCGCTGGCCCTGGCGGTGCCCGGGGGCGGGTGCAGCCGTGGGGCCGTAGGGGGCAGCGCTGGCCGTGGCGGTGCCCGGGGGCGGGTGCAGCTGTGGGGCCGTAGGGGGCAGCGCTGGCCGTGGCGGTCCCCGGGGGCGGGTGCAGCGGTGGGGCCCCTGGGTAATGTCCTGCCCATTGCTGGTGCCTAGACTGGAGTCTCTGCTGCAGGGGCAGCCAGGGGGAGATGGGCGGCAGTATCTGTGCTGTGGGGCGGTGCCCCCCGGGGGGCTAGGCGCTGGGCTCCCGCTGGGACGGGCAGGGCAGCGCTGTGGATCAGCGACTGGCTGACGGCCCAGCGACGCTGTTACTCGTCCGGCGCCGTGTCCCGTGCCCGCCGTGGGCGAGGCCGGCTGCTGAGCCTGCCAGCTGCGGGGTTCTCGGGGGCTCCCTCCCCCCGTGTGCCGGAGCCTGGGGCTGGATTCCTCGCTCTGCTGTTGCCTGTGGGGGTGGGGAGGCCGGGGGGTAACGACCGCGGGCTGCTGGCTCCGGGCGCCCGGCACTGGGCTCCGGGTGGGCAGGGTTGCTCAGCATGGCCTTGGCACAGAAATGGTACATTGCCCGGCGTGCTCTGCACCACCGGCAGCCGGTGCCCAGGAGCAGCCGCGTTTCCCTCAGCGCGAGGGCAGGCTGGGCTGAGCCTGGGGGCCGCCGAGCTGGGGGAGCCCCGTCAGTCCCTGGGGGGCAGGTGGGATTGCCCCTCCCTGACTGGCCCCGCCCTCTTCCCGCAGCGCGCGACGCCCTGAGCAGCCGGCACGTGATGGTGAAGACCCGGCCCCTGGCGCAGGGCACAAGAGCAGCCAGGGCCAAAGCCAGGGCTTGTGCTGGTGAGTACGGGGGGCGACCCCCCCCAGCCCAGCCACGGGGCTGCAGGAGCAGAGTCAGCACGTGAGGACGCTGCCGCTGGTTCGCCCGGGCGAGGGGGGGCCGGATTGCGGCTCGACCGGCCCGTGGGCACTCGGCAGGGCAGCGTTGGACCAGGCTGTGCTCCGTGCCCTGCGGGGTCAGGGCGCGTGGGACTGGCCACGGATGCCAGCACCGAGTTCGGTGGCTGCTTGCTCCAGCCCCACTGCTGAGCGGCCTGGCGTGGGGAGGACAGCTGCCGGCGTGGCCCAGAGCAGGGGGGTGCCCCCGGGGGGTACAGGACCGGGAGCAGGACTAGGGTGCAGCCAGCCCCATGGGGGAGCCCAGTGCAGACAGGGCCCTGGCGGCTGGCAGCGATCTCACTGCCAGGCCCGGGGCAGTCCCTGGGGTGAACGGTACAGTGATGGCTGTCCCCTCTCTCCAGACTTCCTGCAGCCGGCCAAAGAGCGTCCGGAGACGTCGGCGGCCCTGGCCCGGAGGCTGGTGATCGGAGCCCTCGGCGTGCGGAGCAACCAGAGCCGGGCTGAGCGTGAGGCCGAGCGCAAGAAGCTGCAGGAGGCCCGAGGTTGGCTCCCCGCTGCTGCCCCTCCATCCCCGCGGCCTGGGCTGCGCGGCTTGCAGGCGCCGGGGGCGGCGCATCGGGGCAGTGGGGGGCATGCAGGGGGTTCTCAGCCGGCTGCTCCACGCTGCCCGCTCCCTGCTGCTGGCTCTTCGGGGCGAGCCTGGCCCAGGCCTCGCTGCCCGCTTGTAGAGAGCCGACGGGCAGGCGGGCTCCCCCTGCAGCCACGCTGGGATCTGGGCTTGCGTGGGAGAACCCCGGGGAGCTGCAGGAAGCAATGCTGGGGTTCAGTGCTCTTCACTGGGGGGTGCTCTGCTGCTGGACAGGCGCCGGGCGCTATCCCTGGCATTCTGGCCGGATTCCCTCTTTGGAAAGGAAATCCCCCTGCCATTTGTGTGGGGGGTTAGGCATTGGCCACAGCCCACCCCAGAGGTGGCTGCAGCTCCTTGGTGTGGCTGGTGAAAGGCTGTGGCACGCTGGGGCCGGGCTGCGTTGGTTAGGTGGCCGTTTGTGCTACACCCTGGCCCTTGGCCGCCCTGGGAGTTGGGCAGGCAGCGAGCCCCGGGCAGCGGAGCCCCCACGACCAGCCCCTGCACCTCCGCTCCATGGCCCCTCATTCCTGGCATGGCTCGGTGCTGCCAGGACACGTGCCAGGCTCTGGGGGAATGCTGCCCACGGGGCCGGTCCGAGCGCTCCTTCCCTTCCCACATGGGGACACAGGGATGGGGGGGAAGCCATTCCCCCAACTCATTGGCCAAGCTGCCCAGCTCCTACCCTGGGGCTAGCCCCATCGGGGGCCGCGCCAAACTCTGGCTAGCCCCACCGGGGCCGCGCTGTGCTGCTGGTGGAGTCTGCAGGGCCTGGCTCCTCACCCCAGACTAGCCCCACCGGGGCTGCGCTGTGCTGCTGGTGGAGTCCCCAGGGCCTGGTTCCTAGCCCGGGCTAGCCCCACCGGGGCTGCGCTGTGCTGCTGGTGGAGTCTGCAGGGCCTGGCTCCTCACCCCAGACTAGCCCCACCGGGGCTGCGCTGTGCTGCTGGTGGAGTCTGCAGGGCCTGGCTCCTCACCCCAGACTAGCCCCACCGGGGCTGCGCTGTGCTGCTGGTGGAGTCCCCAGGGCCTGGTTCCTAGCCCGGGCTAGCCCCACCGGGGCTGCGCTGTGCTGCTGGTGGAGTCCCCAGGGCCTGGTTCCTAGCCCGGGCTAGCCCCACCGGGGCTGCGCTGTGCTGCTGGTGGAGTCTGCAGGGCCTGGTTCCTAGCCCGGGCTAGCCCCACCGGGGCCGCGCTGTGCTGCTGGTGGAGTCTGCAGGGCCTGGCTCCTCACCCCAGACTAGCCCCACCGGGGCCGCGCTGTGCTGCTGGTGGAGTCCCCAGGGCCTAACTCCTAGCCCGGGCTAGCCCCACCGGGGCTGCGCTGTGCTGCTGATGGAGTCTGCAGGGCCTGGTTCCTAGCCCGGGCTAGCCCCACCGGGGCTGCGCTGTGCTGCTGGTGGAGTCTGCAGGGCCTGGCTCCTCACCCCAGACTAGCCCCACCGGGGCTGCGCTGTGCTGCCTCACAGACCAGAGCACACTGGGGCCAGGAACAGAATCCTGGGTCCTGCCTCATGTAGCCCCAGCAGGCCCCACGCTTGCATTTCGTGAGTCCCTGGGGCTGGCAGCTCCCCCAGACTGTCCGGGGCTCCTGGCCTTGCCCTCCTGGGGCTGCATGCTCCAGCCCCCGCCCTGGCTTAGCCCGCTCCACCAGCCCTCCCAAGTCAGCGCTGCCCGGCCTGGCTCCTTTCTGCCCTGCCCTGTCTGTTGCTGGGTGCGTGCGCTGCCCCAGGGCATTGTGCAGTGCCAGCTCCTCCCTTGTGCTGCCCTCAGGCTTTCCCCTGGTGCCCTCCCCTGCCCCTTGCTGGCGCTTGCAGCCCCTCCCCCATGTAGTGCCAGCTGCAAATCTCATTGACTGCCTTGGCTAGCTCCGGAACGAGGGTGGGGTCCGGGCCAGTGCCCGGCCGTGCCCACCGGGCCCTTTGTTGCTGGTTGTGGTTCAAGAGGGGGACTCTGCCTGGGGGCAGCTCTGGGAAGGGGGAGCGGGGTTCTCCACACCAGGACCTGCCTTCGGCTCCACGGTTTGCAGCCCCTGCACACCCCGCCCGGGGCTGCCCCCGGCAGTCGGCGGGGCCGCTGGGCAGAGTCTGCTGCAGGCTGGGAGTGTGCCCGGCCCCCTGGCAGGCACGGCAGCTGGCTCGTAGCCCTCCGGCTGCAGCAGCCAGATAACCGGTGATGGAGCGAGCCAGCCGGGCCAGGAAACCGGCCCCAGTGTAATGAGGTCACCGTGGCTGGCCAGAGTGTCTGTTTGTCTGTCCTGAGCAACGGAGCCGGAGATTAACCCTTCCCTGTCTGCATGCCAAGAGTGCGCCCTGCCCATTCTGTGCTGTGCCCTTGCGCCCTGCCCCCCTGCCCGCTTGTGGGGCGGTGTTAGTGCTCTCTGGGGTGAGGAGTCCCTGCCACTCTAACCCAGGGCGTGATGCTGCTGCTTGGGGTGGGGGGGGGACCGTGGCAGGAAAAGCCTGGAGCTTATAGACTCATAGACTTTAAGGTCAGAAGGGACCATTATGATCATCTAGTCTGACCTCCTGCACAATGCAGGCCACAGAATCTCACCCACCCACTCCTGGAATAATCCTCTCACCTATGTCTCAGCTACTGAAGTCCTCAAATCATGGTTTAAAGACTTCAAGATGCAGAGAATCCTCCGGTCCCAATCCTGAGGGTCCACCCCACCGCCCCCACTCGGAATAGCTGTGAGGGGCCCCCTCAGGCCAGGGGCGCCAAGGGCATCTGCCCTCGGCAGCAGGTGCCTTTCTCCTGGGCTGCAGGGATCAGCTTGTGCCACTAGGTGGAGCCCAAGCAGCGCGCTCGGTGCGGGGCACCGGAGCCGGCTCCCAGGTCGGGGTGTCAGACGGGCTCGGAGCTCCCGGGCCCCCCTTGCCGGCCCTCTGCCTCGCTGCTCAGCCCGAGAGCCCCTGCCCGTCTAGCAGGAAGCCTGGACGGGTGCTGCAGTGGGGTAGCAGGAACAGGGGGCCTGGGACACTGCGAGGCTGGGACAGCCAGGGCTGGGGAGGGCCCTTGCTCGGTACCCAGGGGCCTGGGGCCAGGCTTCACCCTCCCTCCCGTGTCTCTGCAGAGAGAAGGCGCCTGGAGAACAAACAGCGGGAGGACATCTGGGAAGGCCGGGACTGAGCCAGGGCTGCGGCGGAGGAGACCGGAGCACCCAGGGCCGCTGGCAGGCACTTGGCAGGGGGGCACTGTGGGGCCGTGGGCTTCAGATGCCAGCCTAGCCCCGTGCCAGCTGCACCCACGCAGGCTGGCCTGGCTATGTGGGTGGGGGGGAAGGGGAGGGGCCCGTCTGGAGCCTGGCGGGGGGAGAGGGGTCTGGCTGACAAAACGCAGCAGCTGTTTGTATTTGGACTCTTAGTGGGGGCGGGGGGGCCTGGCAGGCCCTGCTGACGGCTGAGTGCACCCCTGGAAGGGGGGCTTGGCCTCCCCCAGACCCGGCTGTTGCCCTTTGAGACGCTGGAGCACAGGGAGTCCGTGCTCTGGAGCAGGAAGGGTTTCCACGCTGGGCTGGGGCAGCAGCAGCTCAGGCGAGTCTGGTGGTTGTGCCCTGTGCCTAGCACTGCCCGGCTGCGGTGGTGCTGGGTAACGCTGCCCTGGCACGCTGGCTGGTCGCTGCTGGGAGCGCGGCCTCCAGGCTGCCCTGCTGGCTCTCAACCCCCTTGCTCCCTGCAGCAGCCCGGGCCGTGTGCACAGCCCTGGGCAGCGGGAGGGGATTTCGCAGGACTCTGCGTGAGCCGAGCCGTGCCGAGCCGAGTCAGCGCAGCCTGGGGTGTGCCAAGCGTGAGTGAGTGAGAAGCCGTGTGAGACGGAGATTCCCTGTCCTTTATTTTGCTATTAAATTGCCTGGTTTTTACACTGCTCAGCGGCTCCGGGCTGCAGATCTCTGTAGTTACCCCTCGTAACCATGGCGATGGCACAATTGGGGGCGGGGGGGCAGAGGGAGCTGCCGTCTCAGTGCCTGGGGAGGCTGTTTGGGACAGTGGCAGAAGCTGGGTGTTCCTGGTGAAATGGTCAGCAGTGAAATGGTTAACGTATGGGCATTTAACGTGTTACCATTAGGTTCCAGAGTGAACAGCTTCACCATGATGGGCTCAGACTAGCAGTGTGGGGTCAGGTTCTTGGGGGGGGGGAGGGCTTGGTGCCGTGCGGGCGGGAGCCCCCCGGGCCGTGCGCTGGGAGTCAGGAGTACGGTTCTGCCTGCAAAGCACACGGCAGGTGCGCACCAGAGACCGGCGCTGCCCGGGCGTCTCTCCTGCCCTGTGGCCTGGCTGGGCTCTGGGATGGGGCCTGGGCAGCAATGGGTGAACAATGTCCCCCAGGATGAGAGGTGAGACAGGCAGGCATTGGGGAACCCTCCCTCCCTCGGCACTTCGAGCCCCTAGCCTGGCTGGCCTGGCCCTGCCCTTCCCTGGCTGCTGCACCAGCCCGGCTCCCGCATGCCGCGTTTCCTTGGTTTTATAGAAAACCCAAACGCTTTCTGCTCGGAAAGTCCCTCTGAGAAGGAGCCCAAGGGCCGCGGTCCGTGCGAGGCTCCCGCGGGCTGCGGGGTGAGTGAGACGCCTCCCGGAGCCTTGGGAAACGGGACAGTTTCAAGGGGATTTCCCTCAGACCCTCCTGGTGTTTCCTGCAGGGCCCGGCCCCAGGAGCTCCCCCCAGGACGAGGCGCTGGGGAAGTTGGGGTCTGCTGGGAAGCTTCGCTACATGCCAGTCCCATCTCAGAGCTCTGTGAGCGCCGGGCTGGGCTGTCACCGACTCCCAGGTCGGGCCCACTCTTGGCCCGTACGGTCCCTGGGGGAACCCCCTTCAGTGAGAGCCCTTCTCGGGGTCCGCTCTCTCCTGGGGGTCCAGCCCCTCCGCCTCCTGGAGCCGCACCTCTCTGAGCGTCAGCACGCCTGTCTCTGCCGTGGGCCCCCTCAGGGAGTCCCCTCGCTCTGGACCCCCCGAGCCACCACCCCCGAAGGGGACGATGCAACCCTGTCCTCTAGACCAGTGACTCTCAGCCAGCGTTGAACTCAGCACAGGAAATTCTCCGGGGCCCAGGCCTGGCCCCCTCAGACCAGCACATCCCAGTCTCCCCTGCATCCCGGTGGGCTCTGCCTGCTCCCTCCTTCAGCCCAGAGTCCCCCCTGCTGGGCAGCTGAGATCACCTCCCCCAAGACACCCCCCCCCCCCATTGTCTTCTCTCCAGCTATGCAGGGTCGTAAACAGGGTCACCTGGGCCCCCTCTTGTCTCTGGCCCCTCTGGCTGGAACCGGCTGGGCAGGTCACCGGGGTCCCCTCTCCGCAGCCCATTGTTCTCCCACGGGCCAGAACCGGCTGCGACTCCGGGGCTGGGCCAGTCACTGGGGTCTCCATTCTCCAGGCCAGTGGCTGGGGTCCCAATTCTGCCGGTCCTGTGTAACAACCCACTCCCTCTCCCAGCCCCTCGTTAAACCCGTAACCCCCAGGGAAACAGCCCCACCCCCCTGCATGCAACCCATCGACAAAATCTAGACAATCCCCCACTTTGGCCAGCAGGCCCGGGCACACGCGGGGGTTCCTGGGGGGAGGTAGCCGGCAGGCGGGGGGGGCGCCCTGCCGCTGAAGGAACGGCTCCAGCAGCGAGCTGGCAGTTGCTGTGTCCTGTGACCACCACAGCCCGTAAATAGCAGCCAGCACTTAGTGCAGCGAGAGCGTCGGCCTGTGGGCACCCGCGCCGCTTCCGCCGCTGTCTGGCGGAAAGGTCACGGGCACCTGGCCACATAGCAGCCACAAACGAGGGGCCGTGTGTGCTGTGCACAGGGGAGCAGAGCGGCCGAGAGCCCTGGCCCCGAGCTGGGGGACCTCGGGGGAGCAGCCCCAGGAACTCCTGCTGGGCCCAGCTCTAGCTGCACACAGCTGCCAGGGCAGGGAATGGGCGCTGGCAGTGCCCAGAGAGCCGGGGGCCCCTCTCTCGAGATGCTGCGTGGGGCCCATAGGCAGGGGTGAGGCCCAGTGGGCACCCTGCTCCTGCCACCGTGGGAGGGCACTTCTGCCCTGGGAGCCCTGGCAGGACTAAGGGGGCAGTGAAGGCAGGCCAGGCGGCGCCCCCGGTGCGCTCTCCCTGGCGGGGGCCGTGAGTGTCAGGAAGGTGCAGGTCCCCAGGAAGCCCTGGCAGGAATGTGCTGGCTGGCAGCTTGTTTACGTCCGGCCCCGAGCAGCGGGGTGTGTCCTGTCTAGGAAGGGGCAGGCGGCAGGGCCGTGTGATGTGGGCAGCATTCCGGGACGTGGGCGGGCAGGCGGGTGCTTCCTGCCCAGCGCCGTGGGACCTGCTTTTCCTGCTCTAACCACCTGGCAGCCCTGGGCCCCTCCTGCTCGTCGGAAGCAGCTTCCTTCTCCTCGGGGCTGCTGCTTGTCCCGGGATGGCAGGTGCGGCCTGGCGGGGAGCCTAAGGTGTCTGCACGGAACCCGCTCTGCCCCATTCCTACCACGCTGCCCTTGGGAGACAGGACCCGCGCGGTGTCAGTCCAGTTGTCCCCGGGAGCCCTGGACGGGTGACCTGCCCAGCCCCTCCCCAGGGCATTGTCCCCCCAGCGATAGCCGTGTCCGTCCGTCTAGCAGGATGGCAGGTCCTGGTCCGGGGGCAGGGAGTTCCCACAGCCCCTGGCTAACCAGGGCAGTGCTGTTCCCTTCCGTCAGCCCCTAGCAACGCCCTTAGCCGCCCGCCCCCTTGTCCGTGTGCCCTGAGCCCGGCTGGCAGAGCCAGACCCCCTGCCTTGTGCCAGGCGCTAGTTACTGGCTCCTGGTATTTGTCTCGTCTCGCCGTTAAACATGGCCCCTGCCCCACGGCCTCTCTCCCCACAGGCCCAGGAGGGGAAGACAGGGCGGGGGTTCTCTGGAAACTTACCCTCGTCCCTACACTGCCCCTGAAGCTCTGGCACCGGCCCGTCCGAGGTAGGTGTGGGGCGAGATGGACGGTTGGTCTGAGCCGGTATGGCCATTCTCATGGCCTGCTGGGGCCAGCCACGGGCACCGCTGCCGGTCAGTGACATCATCGCGGTTTCGATCTCGGGCGGCCTGGGCAAAGTTTGCAGCTGACACGAAAATGGGGGCGTGGCGAGTACGGACGGGGAGCGGCTACAGCGTGCCTGCGTCAGCTGGACCCCCGGGACCAACGTGCATATTAAATGCAGTCGCATGCAAGGGGACAAGGCCGGGACCCAGGCACCGGGGTCAGGCTGACCGGCTGGCGGGCGGTGGCCTGGAAAGCAGTGACGCAGGAGAGGACTTGGGGTCATGAGCCCAACTGACCAGGGGCTCCCAGCAGGGCCCTGCAGCGAGGAGGCGCGTGAGCCGTCGCTTTGTCCCTGGGGCGCGGCCGTCAGAGCAGGGACGGCGCTTACCTCCGTAGAGCGCCGCGGGGAGCCCTCCCGAGCCTGGGTCCCGGCCTTATCCCCTTGCATGCGACTGCGTTTAATATGCACGTTGGTCCCGGGGGTCCAGCTGATGCAGGCACACTGTAGCCGCTCCCCGTCCTTACTCGCCACGCCACCATTTCTGTGTCAGCTGCAAACTTTGCACAAGCCGCCTGAATTCTGGCCCGGCCTATTGGGTGTGCGGGATGGCCTCTCACTGTAGCTTTATTAGCAGTTCTGGGGTGCGTGTGTCTGTCACGGGGTCCCCGGGCGATGCTCTGGAGCTGCTCCCTACGAAGCCAGGCAGGACTCTGGGGGAGCCTCCTCTCTGTGAGCCGACTGTCCCCAGGGCAAGAAGCTTCCCCAGCTTCCACCTTCCTGGGGCTGACCCTGGAGCATCCAGCCTCCCCTGCCCCACCGGGCGCTTCCCACAGCGAGTCCGCCCGGGTGGGGTCCTGGGGGAGCCAGAGGGCCCTGCCCCCCGACTCCACAGTCAGACGTGACTCTCAGCCAGCCGGGAAAACAGGTTTATTAGACGACAGGAACACGGCCCAGAACAGAGCTTGTAGGTACAGAGAACAGGACCCCTCAGTCAGGTCCATCTTGAGGGACAGGGAGGCCAGAGCCCCATCTGGGCCTCCCTCCGTTTCCCAGCCAGCGCCAAACTGACTCTCCAGCCCCTCCTCTGCCTTTGTCTCCTTCCCAGGCCAGGAGTCACCTGGTCCCTTTGTTCTCCAGCCCCTTCAGCTCGCACCTTGGGGGGGCCCCAGGCCATTAGTTGCCAGGAGACAGAGTGTCGGCCATTCTCTGTGCAACAATCACGCACCCTTCCCCCACCAGCTGGACACTTAAGAAATGCACAGGGGAAACTGAGGCACCCACACAGTATTCAGAGAAAACATTCAGAACATTCCCACTTCGTCACAGGGGGCGGGGGGAGAATGAGCTCTGGTGTGGGGACTGCAGGGCCAGAGCAAAGCGGGGTGCATCTCGCTCTGCCTCCAGCAGCCCCCACCTGCGCCCCCCGCCCTTTGAGTCCCAGTCCAGGCATGTGACTCCTGCTTCCAGCCCCTGCCCGCCCCGGAGGGCCCCTCCTCCATCCTTTGCTCTAGCTCCTGGGCACTTGGCCCTTTGGTCTCCAGCTGCTCCAGCCTGGCTGGCTTCCTGCAGAGGGTGGGCCCCTGGGACAGCGGTTGCTAGGTAGCAATGGGCTGGGCCCTTCCCCAGGCAGCTGGATCCTAGTCCCACCTGTAGCTCTGGGTCTGTGCAAAGAGCTAACAACAGCCCCCTGCCCCCCACCCCCGTTAACCAGACACCACCCAAGGGAAACTGAGGCACGCACATGCTCTTCATACAAAATAGTCTGGACAATTCCCACTCCACCCCAACGCCCCCTGTGGCCAGACACCAGCCTTCGACTTGCATGAAACCTTTATTAGTGACACGCTAGTGCTTGCACGAGTGGTGCTAGGCCCGAGGCCGCTCCTGAGACGAGGGGGCCTAGGCCCAGGCTGGGCTGGCCGCTGGGGCGGCTGAGGTAGTCAGCCTGGGATGGGACGCGGAGGGAGTCGTGGTGCACGGCTGCTGGCCCCCGCGGTGCCCCCCGGGCGTTAGGCAAGCGCCAGCCCCATTCGCCCTCCAGCACCAATAAATACCGAGGCTCCCTGAGTGCAGTCGCGGCTGCCCCCGCCTGAGAGGGCCTGGGGGACGACAACCAGGACTGGAGGAGTGGGAGAGGGGCTGCCCCCCCCCAGCACGGGCCCAGGAGTGACACTGCCCCCCCAGCACAGAGGGGGTGCTCTCGGGGGAGCTCCAGGGCTGTCAGGAAGGGCCAAGCACAGGGACGCAGTGTGACCCCCCCCCGGCTGCGGTGCTGGGGGCAGCGCTCAGCACCACCACGCCCCCGTTTGCGCTGTGCCCCCAGCCCGCGGGCAGCCGCCGGCGCCAGGGCTCAGCTCCGCCCCACGCGCTTCAGACGAGGTTACTGGCCAGGCGCTGCTGCTGCTCCAGCTCTCGGACGGCGTCAGCACCATACTGGTCACCTGGGGAGAGGAGGGAGCCGGGTGAGTGGGGGGCCCGCCCCCCCCTGCCTGGCCGAGCGGGGGAGGGGCACAGGGCCTGTCCACGGGAGGCCTGGCGCCCACGGTTGCTCCCCAGCGGGGTGTGCACAGTGCTGTACACTGCCAGCAGGGCCAGAGGGGCTCAGCTATCCCTGCCCTCCTCGGCCCCGGGCTGGGCCGGCTGCCCTGCCAGCTGCCTCCCACGGGGCCTGTTTCCGGGGTAGGCCTGAGCACCACCCTGCCCACCCTGGCGCCCCCTGCGCCGCCCACCCCAAGGCCCTGGGGCCCCGCCCCCGGGCGCGCCGCCCACTCCGCCGCCCTGGGGCCCCGCCCCCCGGCACGCCGCCCACTCCGCCGCCCTGGGGCCCCGCCCCCCAGCGCGCCGCCCACTCCGCCGCCCTGGGGCCCCGCCCCCCGGCGCGCCGCCCACTCCGCCCCCCTGGGGCCCCGCCCCCCGGCGCGCCGCCCACTCCGCCGCCCTGGGGCCCCGCCCCCCGGCGCGCCGCCCACTCCGCCGCCCTGGGGCCCCGCCCCCCGGCGCACCGCCCACTCCGCCGCCCTGGGGCCCCGCCCCCTGGCGCGCCGCCCACTCCGACGCCCTGGGGCCCCGCCCCCCGGCGCGCCGCCCACTCCGACGCCCTGGGGCCCCGCCCGTTACCTGTGTGGCAGCCGTGCAGCCAGATGCGGTGCCCGTCGTACTTGCACTGGCACCTCATGACGTTGTTGGAGAAATCAGACTCTGCCACCTCGTGCTTGGGGTTCACGACCACCTGGGGAGGGGAGCAGAGGAGAGGAGAGGGGCAGGGAGCCCCCGGGGGGGCAAGGCCAGGAGTGCAGAGGGAGAGGGACGGGGGCTGGGCGAGCAGCTGGCCCAGCCTCACACCAGGGCAGCCAGCGCCCCAGCCAGGCCCCCTCCCCAGCCGCTCCCAGCAGCGGGCAGGGCCTAGGAGACAGAGCTCTGGCCTCTGGCACGGGCTGGCGGGTTCCCGCCCTGAGCATGGCCCGTGGAGCGAGCCGTGGGGGGAGACACGGGGGGGGGGGGGGGCGGCACAGCCCTGCCCCCGGGCACTCGGCTCCTACCTGCAAGACGTAGCTGCCGGGCCCCACGTCGCTGATGTCCACCCACTGGCAGTCGATGTCGTGCCGGTAGGTGTCCCAGCACCCCGCACTCACGCCCTGCTCCCCGAAGTTGGCACATGCGAAGCGCCGCTGCAGCCCTGCGGAGAGAGAGAGGGGGAGGGGACAGGATGACTCGGGCAGCCCCCCCTCCCCCGGTCCCAGCAGCACCCGCCTCCCTCCCATCTACACACCCACCACGCACCGGAGAGCTCTTCCTTGGGATGCTGGCTGGACGGGGGGGGGGGGGGGGGGGGGGAAGAGAGAGAGAAGCTCCCAGCCTCTCCCAGCAGGGGGCGCTGTAGGGAGCAGGGCAGGGCGCTGGCTGTGGGGGGGGCTCCCAGCAGGGGGCGCTGTGGGGAGCGGGGCAGGGCTGGCTGTGGGGGGGGCTCCCAGCAGGGGGCGCTGTGGGGAGCGGGGCAGGGCTGGTTGTGGTGGGGGCTCCCAGCAGGGGCGCCGTGGGGAGGGAGGCGGGGCACTGGCTGTGGGGGGGGCTCCCAGCAGGGGGCGCTGTGGGGAGCGGGGCAGGGCTGGCTGTGGGGGGGGCTCCCAGCAGGGGGCGCTGTGGGGAGCGGGGCAGGGCTGGTTGTGGTGGGGGCTCCCAGCAGGGGCGCCGTGGGGAGGGAGGCGGGGCACTGGCTGTAGGGGGGGCTCCCAGCAAGGGGCGCTGTGGGGAGCGGGGCAGGGCTGGCTGTGGGGGGGGGGCTCCCAGCAGGGGGCACTGTGGGGAGCGGGGCAGGGCTGGTTGTGGTGGGGGCTCCCAGCAGGGGCACCGTGGGGAGGGAGGCGGGGCACTGGCTGTAGGGGGGGCTCCCAGCAGGGGGCGCTGTGGGGAGCGGGGCAGGGCTGGTTGTGGTGGGGGCTCCCAGCAGGGGCACCGTGGGGAGGGAGGCGGGGCACTGGCTGGGGGGGGGCTCCCAGCAGGGGGCGTTGTGGGGAGTGGGGCAGGGCTGGCTGTGGAGGGGGGGCTCCCAGCAGGGGGCGCTGGTGCTGAGGAGGCCCCGCGGGGGTGGGGGGGGGTTACCGAGCGCCCGGCCCGTACCTGGGGGGCAGTCGGTGTCCTCGAGGCAGAAGCTGGCCTTGTGCCCCTCGGCCACCCTGGAGCCGTTGAGCGTCAGCAGGTCGTACTGGGTGAAAACCTCGATGCTGTGATAGTGCCTGTGGGGGACGAGAGGGGGCAGGGAGCTGAGCGCACTGGGGGGAGGGGAGGGGAGGGGAGGGGAGGGGAGGACCGGCCCCCCCGCCCCCGACCTGCTCCAGGCATCAGGCCAGGTCTCCCCTGCTCGGTGAGTGAGGTGGGGGGGGGGAGGCGTTTCGGGGAAGCCCCCTGCCCCTGCAGAGTGGGCAGAGCCAGACCCCTGGCCGGGGAGGGCGGGGGGAGGGAGGGGCCGGGGGCCGGGCCCAGAATTGCAGCTCTGCCTCCAAATGAAGCCGTAATGACAGTCCTGGCCCAGACGCTGCCAATTACGCCGGGTGGGGCCGGCACCACAGAACCAGCCGGGGGCCATGTGGGGCCCAGGCGTGGGGGGGCTCCGGTTCCTCTCCTCGTCCGCCAGGGCACCCGGCCAGCAGCCCTAGCGCCGGGTGCTGCTAGCAGAGCTGGCGTTGGGGGGCCGGGCTGCCCCAGGGCCCGGCCGGGCAGCCGTGCGGGGTGGCGCTCACCTGTGGCACTGGTGCCAGACCCAGGCGTGGCGGCCGGTCTGGGGCCGGAAGTCGGCCCGGCCCAGGTTGTGGATCCGGGAGGAGAAGCGCAGCAGGCGCCGGTACCCGTCGGGCCAGCTGGCGTGGTCGGCCGAGCGCGACAGGCAGCGCTCCTCGTGGGCACAGTACAGCATGGCCAGCGGCCGCTCCTCCAGGTAGCCCGTCTCCTGCACCAGCTGCGCGTCCAGCACCAGGTCCGGGGCGGCTGCGGGATCCGCGGGGTCAGGCCGGCCTGGCTTCCCTTGGGACACTGGGCCGGGCAGGGCCCCCCCGGCCCCGGCCCCGGCAGGTGCAGAGCTGGGACGTTACCCCCCGGCACCCACAGACCAGCGACAGGCACCTGCTCCCCCCCCTCCCGGCGCCCCCGCAGCCAGCCGCGGGCAACCGAGGACTCGCCCGGCTCGGGTGGGTGAGAGCGAGGGGGCTGAGTGCCGAGGAAATCCCCAATCCCACCCCGGCCCTGGGGACGCGACACCAGCTGTCCCCGCCCACCCCTGCAGGCTCCTCCCCCTGCCACCCGCCCACTCCCATAGGCTCCACCCCCTGCCGTCCCTGCCCACCCCTTCAGGCTCCTCCCCTTGCCGCCCCTGCCCACTCCCATAGGCTCCTCCCCCTGCCATCCCTGCCCACCCCCGCAGGCTCCTCCCCCTGCTGCCCACCCCTTCAGGCTCCTCCCCCTGCTGCCCACCCCTTCAGGCTCCGCCCCCTGTCATCCCTGCCCACCCCCACAGGCTCCTCCCCCTGCTGCCCACCCCTTGAGGCTCCTCCCCCTGCCATCCCTGCCCACCCCCGCAGGCTCCTCCCCCTGCTGCCCACCCCTTCAGGTTCCTCCCCCTGCTGCCCACCCCTTCAGGCTCCTCCCCCTGCTGTCCCTGCCCACCCCCGCAGGCTCCTCCCCCTGCTGCCCACCCCTTCAGGCTCCTCCCCCTGCCACCCCTGCCCACCCCCGCAGGCTCCTCCCCCTGCTGCCCACCCCTTCAGGCTCCTCCCCCTGCCGCCCCCACCCCCACCCCCACAGGCGGGCCCGTCACTCACTGTCGGTGCAGCTGACCCCAGCAGAGAAGCGCCCGCCGCCGGCCGGGCAGTGCACGGGGCCGTGGCGCTGGCATTGCTGGATGCTGAGCTCAGTGCCCGTGCAGCGCACGCCGCTCATCACCACCGTGCCCGCCTCCGGGCTGCCCTGCCAGTACCAGGTCTCCTGGAGGGGGGAGAGAGATGCCTCAGCGCTCAGCGGGGACACGAGAGCCCACGGCCAGGCCCCCGTATCCCCTCCCTGGATGCCAGCGCCCCCCATCCCGCCCCTCAGCGCCAGGGACCCCCCCATCCCCTCCCTCGACGCCAGCGCCCCCCATCCCGCCCCTCAGCACCAGGGACCCCCATCCCCTCCCTGGATGCCAATGCCCCCCATCCCGCCCCTCGGTGCCAGGGCCCCCCCCATCCCCTCCCTGGATGCCAATGCCCCCCATCCCGCCCCTCAGTGCCAGGGACCCCCATCCCCTCCCTGGACGCCAGCGCCCCCCATCCCGCCCCTCGGTGCCAGGGCCCCCCCCATCCCCTCCCTCGACGCCAGCGCCCCCCATCCCGCCCCTCAGTGCCAGGGACCCCCATCCCCTCCCTGGATGCCAATGCCCCCCATCCCACCCCTTGGTGCCAGGGCCCCCCTCATCCCCTCCCTCGACGCCAGCGCCCCCCATCCCGCCCCTCGGTGCCAGGGCCCCCCCATCCCCTCCCTCAGCGCCAGGGCCCCCCATCCCCTCCCTGGATGCCAGCACCCCCCCATCCTGTGCCTCGGTGCCAGGGCCCCCCCATCCCCTCCCTCGACGCCAGCGCCCCCCATCCCACCCCTTGGTGCCAGGGCCCCCCTCATCCCCTCCCTCGACACCAGCGCCCCCCCATCCCACCCCTCGGTGCCAGGGCCCCCCCCATCCCCTCCCTCGACGCCAGCGCCCCCCATCCCGCCCCTCAGTGCCAGGGACCCCCATCCCCTCCCTGGATGCCAATGCCCCCCATCCCGCCCCTCGGTGCCAGGGCCCCCCCCATCCCCTCCCTCGACGCCAGCGCCCCCCATCCCGCCCCTCAGTGCCAGGGACCCCCATCCCCTCCCTGGATGCCAATGCCCCCCATCCCGCCCCTCGGTGCCAGGGCCCCCCCCATCCCCTCCCTCGACGCCAGCGCCCCCCATCCCGCCCCTCAGCGCCAGGGACCCCCATCCCCTCCCTGGATGCCAATGCCCCCCATCCCACCCCTTGGTGCCAGGGCCCCCCTCATCCCCTCCCTCGACGCCAGCGCCCCCCATCCCGCCCCTCGGTGCCAGGGCCCCCCCATCCCCTCCCTCAGCGCCAGGGCCCCCCCATCCCCTCCCTGGATGCCAGCACCCCCCCATCCTGTGCCTCGGTGCCAGGGCCCCCCCATCCCCTCCCTCGACGCCAGCGCCCCCCATCCCACCCCTTGGTGCCAGGGCCCCCCTCATCCCCTCCCTCGACACCAGCGCCCCCCCATCCCACCCCTTGGTGCCAGGGCCCCCCTCATCCCCTCCCTCGACGCCAGCGCCCCCCCATCCCGCCCCTCGGTGCCAGGGCCCCCCCCCATCCCCTCCCTGGATGCCAGCACCCCCCCTCCTGACCCTTGACACCAGGGCACAGCGCCACCCCCACCCCGGGACTCACCTGGAGGGCGTGGCTGGCGAATCCCAGCCCCAGCTGCCTGCAGACCACCATGGCCTCGTTCAGCCCCCACCGCTCGCCGCACACGGCGCCCCACTTCAGGGCGCCCCCCACTGGCACCAGCACTTCCACCACACCCTCCTCGGGGCTGCGGCCCCCCACCAGGCGCACCTGGGCAGAGCAGGGGTTAGCCGGGAGAAGCTCCTCCCCCCACCTGGGGACAGCCCCTGGAGGGCTGGAGACCCCCACCCCAGCTAAGGGCACCTGGGGACCCCCCCTTCCCGGCTGCCTGCCCCACCCCATGTCTCCTCCGTGCCATTTGCCGCCTCCTTCAGCCTGTGGCACCCTGCCCGCGGTTCCCTGCTGTGAGGCCGTGGGGAGCGGGCAGATTGACCGGGGAATGGCTCTAGTTTTACTGGGGCTGTCTGCAGTGAGGTGGGAGACAGATACCTGAGCTGTCACCTGAGCCAGGAAGTGGGGGGCTGGGGGCAGGTGACACCTTGGCCAGGGGAACTGGACAAAGGCTGGAGGAGGAGCTGGGGGGGGGGGTGAAGAGAGCCGGCTGGGGCGGGTGTTTGGTTTCAGTTTGGAGCTGGGTGGTGGAACGCAGGGAACCCCAGGGCTGGGGTCTGAGCTCCCTGCCCCCCCCCCCCAGAAGGGCCCGACTGAGGGGTCCTGGTTGGACCTACAAGCTCTGTTTGGACTGTGTTCCTATTGTCCAATAAACCTTCCCTTTTACTGGCTGGCTGAGAGTCGCGGTGAATCCCAGGAAGAGGGGTGCAGGTGCGGACTCCCCCACACTCTGTGACACCTGTGACACCCTCTCCTCCTGGCACGTCCCAGTGCCCACTCCCCCAGCACCCCCCAGAAGTGCCCCACGACACCCACTCCCCCAGGCACCCCAGTGGCCCACGGTTCCCACTCCCCCAGGCCCCCTGGTGCCCGCTCCCCGAGGAACCCCTCCCCCAGCGCCCACTCCCCCAGGCCTCCCTGCCCCACTGTACCCCATGGCACCTACCCCACCCCAGGCTACCCGCTTCTCCATGGCGCCACACTGCCCCCTCCCTAGCCTTGCGCCCCACAGCCCCGGCACCCCGCAGCATGGCTGACAGCCCCCAAGGGCCGCGGTGGGGGGGCTCACCTGGCTTTGGTAGTCCATGCGGGGCACGTTGCACCGGACGGCAGCGTCGGCCTCGTGCCGGCAGCCGCTCTGCGCCGCCTCCCGGAAGCGGCACTCGTGGAGCGAGCGCTCGGCGCCCGTGCACTGCACCTCGGTCATGTGGATGGGGCCCAGGCCTGGAGCCAGAGCCCAGCGTCAGCCCGACTCGCCCCTGGGCCTGCAGGGACCCCACCCGCCCCCCGGCTGCTCTGCTGCAGCCCTGCTCTGGCGCCGCCCGAGGGGCTCCCTGCACAGGGCAGCTCCCACCCCCCTCGGGAGGGTTGGAGTCAGGGGCCAGGATGGCCCGTTAGACCCTCCAGCCTGTCCTGAGGGCACAGCCCAGAGCCCCCCAGCCCCAGAGAGACGGGGAACCCCCCCTCCCCGGGAGCTTGTCCTGGGCTCCCCAGCCGCCCGGCTCAGTGGTGACTGGACCGGGCCTGGCTGCGCGGCCAGGTGCTGGCTCCTGGTGTGCCCGGCCGTGCCCTGAAGGCCTCACCCGCCGGGATCCGGCCGCTCTCCCTCGTCCCAGCCCGAGGCTCTCGCTGCTGGTTCTGCTCCATGCCAGCCCAGTGCCCTTTGCTGCTGGGGAGCCCAGACCTGGGTCCCCTGTGCAGAGACACCCCCCGCCTGCGCTGCCCCAGAGCTCCCCCCCAGCTGCTCGTCCGCTACACCCCCGTAATCCTCTCCAGCCGCTGCTCCCAGGCACATGGGAGCGGGGCCCCAGCGCCCCCCCCCCAGCACCCGGGGTCCTGCCCCCCCCCAGCTCCCCACGCGCGGGCTCCTTCCAGCCGGCTCACCCTGGCCCAGCTGGGCCCCCGCCAGGGCCTGCCTGGCCGTCCCGTAGCCCAGCTGCCGACACACCACGCTGGCTGCGGGCAGGTCCCAGTTCTGGTCGCACACGGTGCCCCAGTGCCCGTGCTGCAGCACCTCCACCCGGCCCTCGCCCACCTGGGCGCCCGCCCGGAGACGCACCCGGGGTCCCTGCGAGAGGGGGGGGGTTAGGAGGGGCCGACGTGGGTGTGCGCACCCCCCCCACACCGGGGAATGGCTGGGGCAGAGAGCTGGGACCCTGCCTGGCAAGGGGCACGTCTCAGATCTCGGACAGGCTCAGTCCTGTACCCCATTCCCTGTAGCCAGGGCCCCCCACAGCCAGCACCCTGCCCCCCGCGCCACAGCACCCCCTGCTGGGAGAGGCCAGGGCTGGAGTAGCCGGGAGCTCCCCCCACAGCCAGCACCCTGCCCCCTCCACAGCACCCCCTGCTGGGAGAGGCCAGGGCTGGAGTAGCCAGGAGCTCCCCCCACAGCCAGCTCCTGCCCCCCCACACAGCGCCCCCTGCTGGGACAGGACAGGGCTGGAGTAGTCAGGAGCTCCCCCCCCCCCCAAACCAGCTCCTCACAGCGCCCCCTGCTGGGAGAGGCCAGGGCTGGAGTAGCCGGGAGCTCCCCCCACAGCCAGCACCCTGCCCCCTCCACAGCACCCCCTGCTGGGACAGGCCAGGGCTGGAGTAGGCGGGAGCTCCCCCCGCTGCCAGCTCCTGCCCCATGCCCCCCCCAGCACCCCCTGGTGGAGTAGCCGGGAGCTCCCCCCACAGCCAGCACCCTGCCCCCTCCACAGCACCCCCTGCTGGGACAGGCCAGGGCTGGAGTAGGCGGGAGCTCCCCCCGCTGCCAGCTCCTGCCCCATGCCCCCCCCAGCACCCCCTGGTGGAGTAGCCGGGAGCTCCCCCCACAGCCAGCACCCTGCCCCCTCCACAGCACCCCCTGCTGGGACAGGCTGGGACTGGAGCAGCCAGAAGCTCCCCCCTGCCCCCCCCCCCCCGAGCTGGCACTGTGACCTCGCTCCCCCCCGGAACCGTTCCTCAGTTCGTGCTCCTGACATCAGTCCCCAGGGGAACCATTTCCCCTGCCCCGGCCCACAGGGCGGCGCTGCCGGGTCCCTCAGGGCCGGGGGCTCTCCCGGGGTCCCGCAGACCCGGGGCCGCGGCTCCGGCTGGGCTCACCTCTGCCCGCAGGCCCTTGCGGAGGGGCTTGGCCGTGGCTGTCTGGGACTGGGCGCCCGGGAGGCAGCTGACGATGGCGTGCATGCCGCGGGCGCAGGCGGGCTGGAGCTGGGCGGCAGGGGACACCTGCAGCGGGCAGCGGGCCAGGTGGGGCTCTGTGCCCAGGCAGCTGACCCGGTGGATCCAGAACGCGTTCTTCCGGCTCAGGCTCCTCAGGCTGCAAACCGGGGAGGGGTCAGCTCAGCTCACGCCAACAGCGCCCGGCCCCAGCGGCACCCCTAGCTCTGTGCTGCCGCCACCCCATGAGACGGGCACCCCACTCCTCCCGCCCTGTGGGCAGCCTGGCACCCGGCGGCTCGGCCCCACGCGGGGGAGCTCAGGCAGGGACGGGGCCGTACCTGGACTTGGGATCCTTCAGCTTCTGGTTCCAGAGCTTCCTGCAGGGTTGGAAAGGGCAGGTCAGTAGGGCCCCGGGCAGCCCCACGGGGTCACAGAACCAGAGACTCTCGGGGTTGGAAGGGACCTCAGAGGTATCTAGTCCCCCCCCCCACACCGTGTCCCCCCCATCGCAGGGGTCGCCGTGCCCTCTGCCCCCCACCCCTCCGCAGGGGTCACAGAACCAGAGACTCTCGGGGTTGGAAGGGACCTCAGAGGTATCTAGTCCCCCCCCCCCCACACCGTGTCCCCCCCATCGCAGGGGTCGCCGTGCCCTCTGCCCCCCACCCCTCCGCAGGGGTCACAGAATCAGGGACTCTCGGGGTTGGAAGGGACCTCAGAGGTATCTAGTCCCCCCCCCCACACCGTGTCCCCCCCATCGCAGGGGTCGCCGTGCCCTCTGCCCCCCACCCCTCCGCAGGGGTCACAGAATCAGGGACTCGCGGGGTTGGAAGGGACCTCAGGAAGTATCTAGTCCCCCCCCCCACACCGTGTCCCCCCCATCGCAGGGGTCGCCGTGCCCCCCGCCCAGCAGGGGTCTGCATGTCTTCCGCCTCACCCTTGGATCCAGGACTTCACACCCCAGGGAGCCCGTGACCCACCCCTCGCACCAATGCACACGCGTGTGCAACACTCAACATTCCGTGACCTTGGACCCCTCCCCCGCGATCTCACCTAAGCACCACGGACCGTTGCGAGGGGACCTGGCCTGACACCCCTCAGCCAGCCACACGGGCCTGTCCGCAGGCCCCCCCCGCCCCGCTCTGCCCCCGCGCCCCGCTCTGCCCACGCCCGCCGCGCCCCGCGCTACCTGTAGAAGCCGGGGTCGAGCCGCTTCTCCCGGGGGAAGCCCAGCATCCCGCACACCACCCGGCTGTTGTTCCGGGTCCAGCCGGCATCGCACACCTGCCTCCAGCGCCCCTCGTGCTTCACCTCCACCACGCCCTCGCTGATGGGCACCCGCAGCTTCGCCCGGGCCAGCACCGGCTTGAGCCGCACCTCCTCCAGCTTCCGTCCCTGCCCCAGGCCAGACACCGGGTGAGCCGGGCCCGGACACGGGGTGCGCCTGGGGCCCCAGCGGACGAGAGCACTCGGGGGTGGGGCCGACAACATGGCAGGGCAGCGCATGGGTGTGAGGCTGCAGGGCTGCGGGTCGGGAGTGAGGGGCACCGGCAGAGCTGTGGGGGGAGGCCAGAGGAGGGAGAGGGGGGAGCCGAAGGCTGGAGTAACGGGAAGGGGCTGGCGTTAACCGGACTCTGCACTTGCTCCTATGCACACGGGCACACACACAATCTCCGGTCAGTATCCACAAAGCACATTGTGACGGTACCAGGAAAACGGGGATGTTTCTGGCCCCCCCGTGAGCAGCCGAGCACTGGGGCAGGGCGCCGGCTCCCTCAGCCCCCCGGCAGCCGTCAGGGAGGCCGGACCCCTCTGCAGTGAGCGGGGCAGGAGGGCTGGGCTGGGGCAGCTCCAGGCAGGGGGTGCTGGTGAGAGGCACAGGCCAGGCAGGGCAGAGTGAAGAGACAAGCCCCCCCCCCCCCGGCAGAGGTGCCAGTCCCCCCTTGCAGCAGGGATCCGCCCCCCTGGGCTGTCCTCCCCCCGGCGCTCCTGCTTTGCACCCCCCGGGCCAGGGCTCCATACTCGGGCGGGGGGGGCTCAGACCAGCTGAAGCTCCTGGCCCGGCAAACCCAGATCCCCTGGCCCCGCGTGCGCCCAGGCGGGACGCGCCCCCAGCAGCCCCAGCCCCCCCTCACCTGCAGGCCGGGGGCTGGGCCGGGGGCGCCAGGCGGGCGCGGGCCCGAGCACACGACGCCGGCATCCTCTCCGTGGTGGCAGTCGCTCACGCCCCAGCCGTTGGAGCGGCACTCGGCCAGGGAGCGCTCGGTGCCGGCGCAGCGCAGGTTGTCCAGCCAGACGGGGCCTGGGGCATCACAGGGGGGTCAGCGATGGGCACCCCGGGGCTGGGACACCCCCTCCCCCCATGGGCTCGGCAACAGACCCCCGGCCGGCAGCCCCCTCCCCCGAAAGCATCGGGGGGGGCTCCAGGGGGCTCACTGACAATGGGGTACGAAACGGGATGCCCCCAAGTTACTAGCAGACACCCCACCCCTGGGAGAGCTCAGGGGCTGTGCTTCTGACCCCGTCAGCCCCTCCCCCTGCCCCCCACAGCACCCCCTGCTGGAACAGGCCGGGAGCTCCCCCCACAGCCAGCTCCTGCCCCCCACAGCGCCCCCCACTGGAACGGGCCGGGAGCTCCCCCCACAGCCAGCGCCTGCCCCCCACAGCGCCCCCCACAGGAACGGGCCGGGAGCTCCCCCCACAGCCAGCTCCTGCCCCCCACAGCGCCCCCCACAGGAACGGGCCGGGAGCTCCCCCCACAGCCAGCTCCTGCCCCCCACAGCGCCCCCCACAGGAGCGGGCCGGGAGCTCCCCCCACAGCCAGCGCCTGCCCCCCACAGCGCCCCCCGCTGGAACGGGCCGGGGCTGGAGTCGCTGGCTGCTGCCCCACAGCCAGCGCTAGGCCTTGGGGAGGGGCGAGTTCTGCAGCTGGGGGTCTCTCATCCCCATCTCTCTGCCCCACCCACAGGAGCCCGCGCTCCATTCTGGGGCAGCCGGCACCCTGCCCGGGCTGGGTCTACGCCCGGAAGCCAGACCCAGGCTGCCCCGTGCCAGGGGGTTCCCGCCTTACCTTCCCCTGGGCCGTACTGGGCGCTGTGGGCCCACGTCAGGGCCGACTCGAAGCCCAGCTCCCGGCAGGCCACGCCGGCCGCGTGCATGTCGAAGTCGTCGTCGCACACGGTGCCCCACTGCCCGTCGTGCAGCACCTCCAGCCGCCCCTCGCCGGCCTGGCTCCCGGCCCCCGCCAGCCGCACCCGAACCCCCGGGGGCTGCGGCCAGCTGGGGGCCGCCAGGCACAACAGGAGCAGGGTGGAGACGGGTCGGGCCAGCATCCCGGATCCTCCAGACAGACTCCTAGAAACAGCCTGGCATGGGGGTGGGGGTCAGGGCTGGGGTCCCCGGGGCCCTTCGCCGCTGCAGGGCCCCACCCCACTGATTGTAGGGGGCAGGCTGGCTCGGGGCCTTTCCCCGCTAGGGGCGTTGCTGCGAGTCTCGCCCTGCTCCCCACGGGCCGTGGGGTGCCAGAGAGCAGAGGGGCGCCGCCTGACCCCCACCCCGAGCAGGCTGGGCCCCACACGCACGGAGCAGAGCCGGGGGCCCTTCCCCGGGGCTGGGGGACAGGGGGCGCGAGGGCCCCGGAAACCTACAGCCCAGGTTGCTGCTGGCAAAGAGCCGAGGAGCGGCCCCTGGGAGGAGGCGCTGCCCTGCCCAGCCCTGGTACTGCCACCCCCTGAGCCAATGCCCCCAGCGCGGCCCCACTCAGACCCCGGCAGGGGCCACGTCCGTCTCCCCCAGAGCCCCCGGCCCCATCGCTGGGGGGCTGCTCGGCCCAGCACCGACACCCCCCCAACCAGCGCCCCCTCCTCCGGCCGCCCGAGCCCCCAGTGCGGGAGCAGGGGGCAGCCGGCCCCAGAGCCCAGGGGACAGCGCGACCCACAAGCCCCCAGCTATAGGGCCACAGGTGCCTCCGTGCTGGGGCTGCAGCCCCCCGAACCCCTCCTTGCTCCCCATGGCAGAGCCACGGCCACTCCCGGCCCCCCCGCCTGACACCCCCACATCCTCCCACCCGCCCTGTGCCCCCCACAACCTCCTGCCTACAAATCCCCCATCTGCCCTGTGCCCCCCTTGGCCCCCACATCCCCTACCCTGTGCCCCCCAACAGCCCCACATCCTCCACCTGCCCCCAACCTGTGCCCCCCCAACAGCCCCACATCCCCCCGCCTTGTGCCCCCCACAACCTCCTGCCTGCCCCCCACATCCCCTGTGCCCTCCTTGCCCCCCCATATCCCCCTGCCCCCCACATCCCCCCCAATGGCCCCCCCAACGCCCCCGCCCGGCACCAGGGCCCCGATCCCGCCACTCACCGCGCGGGCCCGGCCGGGCAGGACCGAGGGGACGGACGAGCTGCTGGGGCCCGGCCCGCGCGGCCTTTTATCGCGGCAGCCGCCCCGGCCCCCGCTCCGGGCAGCCCCCGCCGGAGCCCGGCCCCGGGGAGGCTCCGCACAGGCGGGCGCAGAGCCAGCGGCTCCTCCGCCCCGTGCGCCCCCGCGAAGCGCCCTGGCCCGGCCGCCGGGCCCGGACCCCCAACCCCCGCCGGGACCATCCCCGCCGGGACCCCAACCCCCGCCTGACTCCCAACCCCCGCCGGGACCCCCAAGCCCCGCCCAGCCCCCCAACCCCCGCCGGGACCCCCGATCCCCGCCCGGCCCCCCAAACCCCCCCGATCCCCGCCGGGACCCCGGACCCCCGCCTGACTCCCGCCAGGACCCCAACCCCCCCGATCCCCGCCTGGCTCCCGCCCGGCCCCCCGACCCCCCCCCGATCCCCGCCGGGACCCCAACCCCCGCCTGACTCCCAAGCCCCGCCCGGCCCCCCGATCCCCGCCGGGACCCCAAGCCCCGCCCGGCCCCCCGCCGGGACCCCCGATCCCCGCCGGGACCCCAACCCCCCCCGACCCCCGCCGGGACCCCCGACCCCCGCCTGGCTCCCGCCGGGACCCCCAACCTCCGCCTGGCCCCCCGCTGGGACCCCCGACACCCGCCTGACTCCCAACCCCCCCCGATCCCCGCCAGGACCCCCAACCCCCGCCTGGCTCCCGCCGGGACCCCCAACCTCCGCCTGGCCCCCGCCGGGACCCCCGATCCCCGGCTGCCACCAGCCCCCGGCCCCCCTGCGCCCCACCTTCCCCCTGACCCTCGTCTGCCACCTGGCCCCGGGCCCACTGACCCCTGCCGGGCCACCCACCCCCCGCATACCGCCCGATCCCCGCCTGGTCCCCACCCCCCGCTTGTCCCCCTGACACCCGCCTGCCCCCCGCCAGGATCCCCACCCCCCACCTGCCCCCGTGATCCCGCCAGGCCTGCCGCCTGCCCTCCTGACCCCCACTGGCCCCCCAATCTCCGCTTCCCCCCCCGCTGGCCCCCCCGATCCCCACTTGATCCCCCACCTGGCCCCCTGATTCCTGCCGGGTCCCCACCCCCCACCTGCCCCCATGACCCCTGCCGGGCCCCGACTCCTCCTTCCCCCAATCCCCGCCAGGCCCTCTCCGGGACCCCGAACCCCCACCTGTCCCCCACCTGCCCCCCTGATCCCCACCTGCCCCCCGCCAGGCCTCCTGATCCTCACCTGCCCCCTGATCCCCACCTGGCCCTTGCTGCCCGCTTGCCCCCCACTGGGCCCCCTGATCCCCACCTGCTTTCGCCAGTTCCTCCAACCCCCGCCTGCCCCACTGATCCCTGCCTCCCCCCCGCCAGGCCCCTGCCCCCGCTGTGCCCCCACCGGGCCCCCTGAACTACGCCTGCCTCCCGCTGGCCCACAACCCTTGCTGGCCCCCCTGCCCCCCACCGGGCCCCCCCAGTCCCTACCTGGCCCCTGACCATCGCGGCGATGCCCTGGGCCAGGACCCCCGCCTGCCATTTGAACCCCTCCACCCAGGCCAGGCCTCCCTCCTCCAAACCCCCTTCTGGGCCTCCCGGCTGGGGTTTCACGGGCACGCTCAGAAAGGAGCAATTTGCCCGAGGTTAGAAACTGTCCGGGCCCGAATGAGCCCCACGTCAGGGGCCCGGAGCCAGCCCCGCGGGGAGAGCCCCACGTCAGGGGCCCGGAGCCCGGAGCCAGCCCCGCGGGGAGAGCCCCACGTCAGGGGCCCGGAGCCCGGAGCCAGCCCCGCGGGGAGAGCCCCATGTCCTGCAGCCGGCTCTGGGCTGTGGGATCAGGCGGGGAGGGGCCGGAGCCCCCAGGCCCAAGTCTCTGTTTTGGCTCCGGGGCTCTGCCCCAGGGACCCAGCAGGGCCCGGCTGGCTCCATGCTCCAGTTAGTGGGGCCCAGGGCTATGGGGTCTATGCTGGTGTCGCCTCTGGGCTCCCCTCACTGACCCGGGGGCAGCGTCCGGCCCCCCTGCCAGCCCTGCTCTGAGCACCCAGAGTCAGCGGCAGCACAAGAGACAGAGGATGACCCGACCCCTGCCAGGGCGGGGGTGGGCAGGGCTCTCACCCCAGGCCCCCTTTGTGCTGTTACTCTGACCCTCCATCAGCCTCTCCCCAGCCATGGGGTCCCCCCAGCTCTGCCCTGCCGGTGCCCCTCAGCCCTGACCCGCAGCCCCCTGCTGTCCCAGCCCTGAGATCCCCCCCCCAGCTCTGCCCTGCCGGTGCCCCTCAGCCCTGACCCGCAGCCCCCTGCTGTCCCAGCCCTGGGGTCCCCCCAGCTCTGCCCTGCCGGTGCCCCTCAGCCCCGACCCGCAGCCCCCTGATCTCCCAGCCCTGGGGTCCCCCCAGCTCTGCCCTGCCGGTGCCCCTCAGCCCCGACCCGCAGCCCCCTGCTGTCCCAGCCCTGGGGTCCCCCCAGCTCTGCCCTGCCGGTGCCCCTCAGCCCCGACCCGCAGCCCCCTGCTGTCCCAGCCCTGGGGTCCCCCCAGCTCTGCCCTGCCGGTGCCCCTCAGCCCCGACCCACAGCCCCCTGATCTCCCAGCCCTGGGGGTCCCCACACCTCTGCGGGGGCCCCTCAAGCCTGACCCACAGCCACCTGCTACCCCCAGCCTGGGTCTCTCCTGACTGCTGTACCCCTGCAATGTCCCCAGCTGCTCTCGCTGCCATAGCAGGAGTTGGGATGGCATCGCTGGTGCCCACGGGCAGATGCCTGAGGCCCCCCCCCCCCGGAGCTGTGGTGCCCGCGCGGTGGGACGGGGATAAACAGGAAGCTGCGTCCCCACAGCGGTGCCTCGCAGGAATGTCCCAGTCGCCGCGGGCTGTTTGTTTGGGGCGTTTAAGGAGCAGGTTCCCGTCGGGAGGAGCCAGGAACCACAGGGCCCGGAATAGCCCGTGAGCTCATCGCCACATCCCGGGCGGGGGGGAAGAAGCCCCCCCCAGCCCTGTACAGGGAGCCCGGGGCGCCCGCTGACTCCCTGCAGAGAGGAAAGACCAGCAACGCGTCCTGCACAGTATGCGCGGTGCCAAGGGCCCAGCCCCCAGCCTGAACCTCCCCAGGGCTCCCCACACTGACCTCAGGGGACCCCTGGCCCCGGTCCCCACAGCACGGGGTTCCCCACCGGGGCCACGGCTCACGCTCCTGGATGTACCCAGCCTCCAGCCAGCCCCCGACGCCCCCAGTGTGCTGCAGGCGGGGGCAGCACCCGCCCGGCGGGGGTGATGGGCAGGGGGCCCTGGCTCCCTGGCCTGGGGCTGCCCATAACGCGCGCTGTGCCCGCCTGTGATTGACGTGTGACCAGGGAGCTCTGCAGCCCACCCAGCCCCGGCTGGAGAGCGCACGGAATCACCCGCCCTGGCCCCGGGCCGGGCACCTGCAGGCGGGGAGCAGCGCCTGGCCAGGCCCAGGGAACCCCGCACACGCTGCCGGCCCGTCTGGCTCCCAGGGGGCGGTTCGGGTCAGGGCGGGGCGCTCAGTGTCACGGCTGGGGGGCAGGGAGGGGGTGGGGGGTGCCCAGCGGTGGGTGGTGTCACACAGGGCGGGGCAGGCACCGGCTGCACCATGTGAGTCGGACAAGGCCAGGCCGGGGCAGGAGAGCGGGGGTGGGGGGAGCCCCCCATCGTGGGACCCGGAGCTGCCAGCAAAGGGGGGGGGGGCTGCGCCTGCAGGGCTGCCCTGAGCCAAAGGAGATTTCGGCAAGGGCAGCTCAGTGGGGGGAGGGGTGTAAGGGGGCTCTAGAGAGCTCGGCTGTGCCTGGCTCTGGGAAGAGAGTGGGGGCTGGGAGCCAGGACTCCTGGGTTCTCTCCCTGGCTCTGGGAGAGGAGAGGGGTCTGGTGTGTTGGGGGGGCTGGGAGCCAGGACTCCTGGGTTCTCTCCCTGGCTCTGGGAGAGGAGAGGGGTCTGGTGTGTTGGGGGAGCTGGGAGCCAGGACTCCTGGGTTCTCTCCCTGGCTCTGGGAGAGGAGAGGGGTCTGGTGTGTTGGGGGGGCTGGGAGCCAGGACTCCTGGGTTCTCTCCCTGGCTCTGGGAGAGGAGAGGGGTCTGGTGTGTTGCGGGGGCTGGGAGCCAGGACTCCTGGGTTCTCTCCCTGGCTCTGGGAGAGGAGAGGGGTCTGGTGTGTTGGGGGGGCTGGGAGCCAGGACTCCTGGGTTCTCTCCCTGGCTCTGGGAGAGGAGAGGGGTCTGGTGTGTTGGGGGGGCCGGGAGCCAGGACTCCTGGGTTCTCTCCCTGGCTCTGAGAGGGGAGAGGGGTCTGGTGTGTTGGGGGGGCTGGGAGCCAGGACTCCTGGGTTCTCTCCCTGGCTCTGGGAGAGGAGAGGGGTCTGGTGTGTTGGGGGGGCCGGGAGCCAGGACTCCTGGGTTCTCTCCCTGGCTCTGGGAGAGGAGAGGGGTCTGGTGTGTTGGGGGGGCCGGGAGCCAGGACTCCTGGGTTCTCTCCCTGGCTCTGGGAGAGGAGAGGGGTCTGGTGTGTTGGGGGAGCTGGGAGCCAGGACTCCTGGGTTCTCTCCCTGGCTCTGGGAGAGGAGAGGGGTCTGGTGTGTTGGGGGGGCCGGGAGCCAGGACTCCTGGGTTCTCTCCCTGGCTCTGGGAGAGGAGAGGGGTCTGGTGTGTTGGGGGGGCCGGGAGCCAGGACTCCTGGGTTCTCTCCCTGGCTCTGAGAGGGGAGAGGGGTCTGGTGTGTTGGGGGGGCCGGGAGCCAGGACTCCTGGGTTCTCTCCCTGGCTCTGAGAGGGGAGAGGGGTCTGGTGTGTTGGGGGGGCTGGGAGCCAGAACTCCTGGGTTCTCTTCCTGGCTCTGGGAGGGGAGAGGGGTCTGGTGTTTTGGCGGGGCGGGGGGGGGGCAGGACTCCTGGGTTCTCACCTGCTGTTGCATTTCTCTTGGCAGCCCCCCATGTCTATGGGCCAGACCCCACGGCTGGCTGGGGTTGCCTCACTCCAGTGATGTGCCAGGACCTGGGGTGGCAAGGCCGCCCCACGGACACGTTCCAAGGGGGGGGCTGTTACTCTTGGGGGGGGGGGGGGGGCTGGCAGCCTGCTCTGAGCGCGACGCGGCCAGCACTGGACTAGACAGGAAAACTCCCATGTCACAGCGCTGGCACTGCCGGGACCCGCTGGCGTGGGGCCCGTGCCCCTTGCTGGCTGGCTGGCGGGGCCGGGAGGGAAGGGCTGTGGGGCCCAGGTGCAGGCCAGCGCGGCCGTGCAGCCCCGTGCACGGGGCCGGGCAGGAAGCCTGAAGGCAGCCGGCGGGTGCAGGGGCTATTCTTAGCCCGTCAATATTGATTCAGCCACCAGGTGCAGCTGGGCCTGTTTTATTTCGGGCTGGGGGGGGGGGGGGGGGCGCTCAATCCAGCCTTGTCCCGGGGGAGGGAGAGCGCTGGCAAGGCGCTGAGCCCTGTAATCTTCAGGGCGGGGGCCGCGAGCGGGGTTAGGACACACCCTGCCCATTGGCACGGGCGGGCAGGCGGGGGGTGAGCGGTGCCAGGGGTCAGCCGGCCCTGGGGGGCCAGCGGGGGTGGGGCTGGCAGCCAACGAGCGGGACTCTGCTCCAGCCCTGCAGGCGGGGACATGGCTGGCTGGGGCGGGGGGGCCCATGGGCCCGAGCAGGCAGCCAGGAGCCCCCAGCGAGGGGCACTGCCGCAAATGCTGGCCCAGGGACCCTCTGCGCCCAGCGGCCCTGAGCACCAGCGAACAGCAGCCGAAGTGCACAAGGGGACCTGCCCATGGGGGGGTCAGTAGCAGGGGCTCAGGGGGGTGTCTGGGCCCCCCCCCCCACCTCGTGGTCTGGTGACTCCTGGCTCAGAGCAGCTCTGTGAGGCAAAGCGCCCCAGGGGCAGGGCAGGGGGGAAGATGGGGTGTGATCCACAATCCACCTGCACCGTCCACAGCTGCCTTGTTCCTCGGCTGCCGGGGAGGGGCGGGGGGGCCGCACCCAGCACTCTGCCTCGGGGCTCCCAGGAGGGGCAGGCGGGGGCCGGGCACCAGGATCCCGGCTCTGCTACCGTGAGCCTGTGTTCTGGCCCGTTGGCGCCGGGGCTGCTGCTCTGGGCAGCCCGCGGCCTCGTGGGCACCAGGAAGCTCTGAGGAGCCTCGGCCAGGGTGTCCCCTTCAGGCAGCCCCAGAGCGGGGGGTGGGCGCCCCCAGCATCTCCCAGAATGCCCTGCCGTGTGCTGGGCCTTATTCTCAGTGCGGCTGAGAGCCCGGCTCCTCCTGCCAGCACTGGGGCTGTGGGCGCCTCTGGGAGCATAACTAGACCGGGGGCTCTGGGCAGGGGGCACAGGATGGCCACGGAGCCCCCGTGTGTGACAGGCCGGCCTGGCACTGGGCGGGGGGCACCGGGCAGCAGCTACCTCTAGTGCAGTGGTTCCCAAACTGGGGTTCGTGAACCCCTGGGGGTTCGCAAAATGTTACAGGGGGGTTCTTGGGGAAAAATTCCCTAATGGCAGACAGAGCTGTCCCTAGGAACCCCGGGCAGCGTGGGGCCAGCAGCCTGGAGCTCCTGGACTTCCAAGAGCTAAGCAGCTAAGCAGATCAAAGCAAGCATAGCTCTCACACTGAGAAGAGTTAAACTTCAAGACTCCTTATAAGAAATGGAAAGGGAGGTGGATATTTTTTGCTGTTTTTAAAATGAAATTGGCAGCTAGTGTTGTTTGTTAAATTATGATGAAGAACAAGTTTAAGCTTTGTTGTAACGAGCGTTGTTTGCCTGGACTGCTCAAGACCCGAATGCTGGTGTAGGAGGAACTCTTTGAGTTGGCTTCTTAAATACCTTCACGCTGTTTCACATCTGAGACTCCTTGATGAAACCGAGGAGCCTTGTCTTATAACAGGCTTATTCAAAGTGATACAAGCGACGGAAGTGAGCTCTTGGACGAGTGTTGCCGTTTTCACAACGTAATAAAAATACTGTCATGATAAATAATTATTAATAACTAGTTTGTAATAAGCATGTCATAAAACAAATGATATACTTTATACTCCGGTAAAGGAGAAAATCCCTGGAAATGTTCATTTTTAGGAGGGGGTTCGCGAGACTTGCCATTTAGTGGAAGGGGATCACAGATTGTTAAAGTTTGGGAACCACTGATCTGGTGCAATGGAGCGCACAGAATTCGCCAGTTCTGGGTGCTGGTGAGATGCTGCTGCCCCCTGGTGGTGCACATTGGACAAGCCTTCATCCAGCAGACCAGGGTGCCCATAAGGGGTCTGGCTGCCTTCGGGGGTCCCGGGTGGGGCCATCCCCCTCTGGCGGGTCAGGGGGACCAGGCTGGGCAGCACCAGGGACAGTGCAGGGAGCAGTGGGCCCCGTCTGGGCCCCGTGGTCCATTCCCCACTCTCACAGGGCTCCCACCAGCCCCTAGCCCCGTCGCGGGGGCTTCACGCCACCTTCCCTGGGACAGGGAAGGGAGTCCGGCCTGGCCGCTGCGCTGGTTCCAGTCCAGGGTCACTCACCTGCCTTCTCGCTGCCACCTCCCTGGGCTGCTTCCTCACCCGGGGAGACGCCCTGGTCCCCCCCTGCAGCCCCTTGTGCTCCACAGGGCCCCTCCCCAGCGCGGGATTTCCTCACTCAGGCCTGCCCCCCCCCAGGGGCTAACCGAGGGCTGCGGGGAGACAAACACGGGCGCGGAAGAGCCCGCTAGTGTGGCAGGCCATCAGCAGAGGGGCCTTAGCCAAGCGCCGGTCGCTGGCTGGCGCAGGGGTACTGGGCTGGGGGGCGGGGGGGAGGGGCGGCACCGTGCCCTGCAGCCTCTCAGAGCGGGTGCACTCATGGGCCAGGCTGGACTTAAAATGAATGAATCCCTCACCACCTCCCTTCACCCAGCCCCTGGGGGCTCCGTGCGCCACGGCCCAGCCCCAGGGACACCCCCTTCCAGCCCCACCCTCCACAGGGAGGAACTGGTGCGTTCCCTGGGGAACCCCTGTGAGCGACACCGGAGACTCCCGCCCGGGGGGGCCACGCGGGGACTTCCAGGCTGAGCCGTGTGGGCCTGGGGCTGGGCAGGGCCTGGGGGCTGCACCGGGACGCCCAGGCTGAGCCAAACCCTGGCTGGAGCAGGGGCTCCCAGGGCTTTTAGGCTGCTGGCTCCAAGCAGTGTCTGGAAGCTACCCCCCCGTCACGGCTCCCCAGGCCTGGTGCTCTCGCATGGGTCTGGAACAGCTCCTGGGAGGCCCCTGTCAGTGCGTCAACCCCCCCGGGGTCACACACTCACACTGGGGTAAGACCCTGGGCTTCCCCAGCTCCTGGGACCGACCCTCAGTGCCTGCAGCCCCCCTGGGTCACGCCATGACCCCCTGAGCGGGTCCAGGAGGGAGACGCCCCCACGGGGAGCCAGGCACCCCCAGGTTCCTTGCACTGCAGGGACTCCACCAGCGGGTACCCGTGGGGTGTGAGGAGGGTCTGGAACACGTGGAGCCAGGCCTTGGGTAGCACCGAGAGCAGGGAAGTGGATTGGACTAAAGAATTTATGGATCTAAAGGTGGAGGAGGCCTGGGATTATTTCAAGTCAAAGTTGCAGAAGCTATCAGAAGCCTGTATCCCAAGAAAGGAGAAACAATTCATAGGCAGGAGTTTTAGACCAAGCTGGATAAGCAAGCATCTCAGAGAGGTGATTAAGGAAAAACAGAAAGCATACAAGGGGTGGAAGATGGGAGGGATCAGCAAAGAAACCTACCTTATTGAGGTCAGAGCATGTAGGGATAAAGTGAGACAGGCGAAGAGGCATGTAGAATTAGACCTTGCAAAGGGAATTAAAACCAATAGTAAAAGGTTTTATAGCCATATAAATAGGAAGAAAACAAAGAAAGAAGAAGTGGGACAGCTAAACACTGAGGATGGAGTGGAGGTTAAGGATAATCTAGGCATGGCCCAATATCTAAACAAATACTTTGCCTCAGTCTTTAATGAGGCTAATGAGGAGCTTAGGAATAGTGGCAGCAGGACAAATGGGAATAAGGATATAGAGGTAGATAAAGAACAAGTTAAAAATCACTTAGATAAGTTAGATGCCTGCAAGTCACCAGGACCTGATGAAATGCATCCTAGAATACTCAAGGAGCTAATAGAGGAGGTATCTGAGCCTCTAGCTATTATCTTTGGTAAATCATGGGAGACAGGAGAGATTCCAGAAGACTGGAAAAGGGCAAATATAGTGCCCATCTATAAAAAGGGAAATAAAAACAACCCAGGAAACTACAGACCAGTTAGTTTAACTTCTGTGCCAGGGAAAATAATGGAGCAAGTAATTAAGGAAATCATCTGCAAACACTTGGAGGGTCGTAAGGTGATAGGGAATGTCACGGAGTGTGGGGGAGTCAGGTCCTGCACCCCTCTTCCCGGGATTCAATGTGACTCTCAGCCAGCCAGTAGAACAGAAGGTTTATTAGGGTTGTCAGGAAAGAGTCCAAACAGAGCTTGTAAGTATGACCAGGACCCCTCAGCTGGGGCCTTCTGGGGGGCAGGGAGCTTAGACCCCGGCTCTGGGGCTCCCTGCGTTTCACCACCCAGCTCCAAACTGACCAAGCGCCAGCCAAACCTCCAGCAGGCTCTTCCCCTCCCCCAGGGCCCCTCCCCTAGCCTTTTACCATTCTCCCAGCCAAAGGTGTCACCTCCCCACCCCCGTCCTGGCTCATGTTACAGCCTCAGGTAAAGTCTCGCATTCCCGATGCAGCCTTTCCCAATGCAGCCAGCCTCTCAGGTCAGATCCATCTCGCTCTCTACTCCGTCACATCTCTCCCCCCTTCGAGACTGAACTGAGCGGGGTCACTCTGACCAGTGGCCTGGGGAAGTTCAGGGCCCCCTCTCCGGGACAACGCATCCGCTATCAGGTTGGCACTTCCCTTCACATGGACCACGTCCATGTCGTAATCCTGCAGGAGCAGGCTCCACCTCAGGAGCTTGGCGTTGGCCCCTTTCATCTGGTGTAGCCAGGTCAGGGGCGAGTGGTCGGTGTACACGGTGAAGTGTCGCCCGAATAGATACGGCTCTAGTTTCTTGAGGGCCCACACCATGGCCAGACATTCCTTCTCGATGGCCGCATAATTCTGCTCTCGGGGTAGCAGCTTCTTGCTTAAATACACGATGGGGTGTCTCTGCCCCGTTTCATCCTCCTGCATTAACACCGCCCCCAGTCCCATGTCTGAGGCGTCGGTGAACACCAGAAAGGGCTTGTCAAAGTCTGGGTTTGCCAGAACCGGGTCCCTGATCAAAGCCTCCTCCAGTGCACAGAGAGCCCTCTGGCACTCCTCGGTCCAGACCACCTTGTCTGGCTTCCCCTTCTTGCATAGCTCAGTGATGGGGGCGGCTATGGCGCTAAAGTGGGGCACAAATCTTCGATAGTACCCCGCCATCCCAATAAAGGCCTGGACCTGCTTTTTAGTTTGTGGAGCGGGCCAGTCCCGGATCACCTCCACCTTGGCTGGTTCTGGCTTTAGGTGGCCGCTCCCCACCCGGTGTCCCAGGTAGGACACTTCAGCCATCCCCACCTTGCACTTCTCCGCTTTTATGGTCAGCCCAGCCTCCCGGAGTCGGTCCAGCACTTGTTTAACCTGGGACACATGGTCCTCCCAGGTCTGGCTAAAGACACAGATATCATCGATATACGCCACAGCGAAGCTCTCCATCCCCTTCAGTAGCTGATCCACCAGGCGCTGGAAGGTGGCTGGCGCTCCCTTGAGGCCGAAAGGCAGGGTCAGGAACTCGTAGAGCCCCAGAGGAGTAATGAAGGCAGATTTCAGCCGGGCATCTGCATCCAGTGGCACTTGCCAGTAGCCCTTTGTAAGATCCATGGTGGTGAGGTACCGAGCCCCTCCCAGCTTGTCTAGGAGCTCGTCCGGCCGGGGCATGGGGTAGGCATCGGATACAGTGATGGCATTGAGCTTCCGATAGTCCACACAGAACCGGATCGACCCATCCTTTTTGGGGACCAGCACCACCGGCGAGGCCCAAGGGCTGGACGACGGTTGGATCACCCCCAAAGCCAGCATGTCCTTGACCTCTCTTTCCAGGTCCCGAGCTGTCTTCCCTGTGACTCGGAAGGGGGAGCATCTTATAGGTTGGTGCGTTCCTGTCTGCACCCGGTGGACAGTCAGATTAGTGCGACCAGGCTGGTTGGAAAACAGCTGTCGGTACAGATGCAGCACCCCTCTGATCTCAGCTTGCTGGGCAGGGGTTAGCTGATCGGAGAGAGGGATTGTTTCTTGGGAGGAACCAGCTCCTGTCTCAGGAAATAGATCTACTAGAGGGTCACTTCCCCGCTCCTCCCAATGTCCACACACGGCCAGCACCACATTCCCCCTGTCATAATATGGCTTCATCATATTGCCATGGTACACCCGGCAGTGGTGTGCCCGGTTAGACAGCTCCACCACATAATTTACCTCATTTAGCTGCTTGACAACCTTGAAAGGGCCTTCCCAAGCGGCCTGCAGCTTGTTTTTCCTCACGGGGATGAGAACCATCACCTGATCCCCGGTGGCGTAGGCGCGGGCCCGCGCCGTGCGGTCATACCAGACCTTTTGCTTCCTCTGGGCTCTGGCCAGATTTCCCTTGGCCAGGCCCATGAGCTCAGTAAGTCTCTCTCGGAAGGTCAGGACATACTCCACCACTGACTCTCCCTCGGGGGCCGCCTCCCCCTCCCATTCGTCTCTCATCAGGTCCAGGGGCCCCCCTTACCCTCCTGCCATATAACAGTTCGAAGGGCGAGAATCCAGTAGACTCCTGAGGCACTTCCCTGTACGCGAACAGCAGGTGCGGTAGGTACTTGTCCCAGTCCTGCGGGTGCTGGTTCATAAAGGTTTTCAGCATCATCTTTAGCGTCCCATTAAACCTCTCCACCAGCCCATTGGACTGGGGATGATATGCTGAGGCCCAGCTGTGCCGGACCCCACATTTCTCCCACAAGCACCGGAGCAGGGCCGACATGAAGTTGGACCCTTGGTCTGTCAGGACTTCCTTGGGGAACCCCACTCGGCTGAAAATGGTCAGCAGCGCATCCGCCACGGTGTCTGCTTCAATGGAGGATAAGGGCACCGCCTCGGGGTAGCGGGTGGCGAAATCTACCACCACCAGAATGTATTTCTTCCCCGACCGGGTTGTCTTGCTGAGAGGCCCCACTATGCCCATGGCCACCTTCTGGAAGGGCTCCTCTATGATGGGCAAAGGCCTCAAAGCCGCTTTCCGCTTGTCCCGAGCCTTCCCCACCCGCTGACAGGGGTCACAGGACCGGCAGTACTGATGGACAGTGGTAAAGACCCCAGGCCAGTAAAAGTTCTGTAGCAGCCTCTGCCTGGTGCGCCGGATCCCCTGGTGCCCTGCGAGAGGGATGTCATGGGCCAGGTACAGTAGCTTGCGGCGATACTTCTGGGGGACCACCAGCTGCCTCCTGATCCCCCATGTCTCCATCTCACCGTGGGGAGCCCATTCCCGGTACAGGAACCCCTTCTCCCACAGGAACCTCTCCTGGCAACCTCTCCACATGGTCTGTACCTCCCTGCGGTCGGCCAGGTCCCTGAGCTTCCGCAAGGAGGGATCTCTCTGTAACTCGGTCTGGAACTCAGCCGCTGGGGAAGGGATAGGAGCCTGTTCCCTCGTGCTGTCTGTGTCTGAGGCCGCAGCCTCTCTGCACCTGGTCCTGGGGTACTCCCTCCCCACTGGGCCAGGGTCTTGCGCCCCGTGCAAGGCACCCTCTCCGAGGCCCGGGCGTAGCACCCCTTGCCGGCTCTGGCTACGGGTCACGACCAGGGTATCCCGGGATTCACTGGGCCAGTCTTCTAGGTCCCCCCCCATCAGTACCTCAGTGGGCAAATGCTGGTGCACCCCTATGTCCTTGGGGCCCTCCTTGGCCCCCCATTTCAGGTGTACCCTCGCCACGGGTACCTTGAACGGGGTCCCGCCCACCCCTGTTAGGGTCAGGTAGGTGTTGGGTACCACCCGATCTGGGGCCACCACCTCGGGCCGGGCCAGCGTCACCTCCGCGCCCGTATCCCAGTATCCAGTGACCTTCCTCCCATCTATCTCCAGGGGAACAAGGCACTCTCTCCGGAGGGACAGCCCCGCGCCCACCCTATAAACCGAGAACCCTGAGTCCGGAGCATCCAGCCCCCCCGAGGAGCTGGTCTGGGGCCTTCCTCCCTCCGGAGCCGTTGATAAGCTGCCAGCCCCCCTCTTCTGGGCTGTCGGCCCCTCGTCCGGCTGGGTCCCTACCCAGTTAACCCGGTGTGGGTTTGGTCTGCTCAGTCTGTCTCTGATCTTGGGGCACTGGGACCGTACGTGGCCCCTCTGGCCGCAGTGATAGCAGCTCATGTCCCGTTGGTCCCCTCGAGCAGGTCGGTTGGTTCTGATGTCGGAGGTTCCCCTCGGGAGGGGGTTCTCCCTATTTCCCCTTTGGGAGGTCCCATGCTGCCTCTCTTGCTGCCTCAGGGTGGGCCTGCTCCTTTGGGATTCCTCCCTGCCACCCCTTGACCGACTGTTCATGAACTCGTCGGCCAGCCGCCCTGCGTGCTGCGGGCTCCCTGGATTTTTGTCCATCAACCATAGCTTCAGGTCTGATGGGCACAGTTCATACAGTTGTTCTAGTACGAATAGTTCGAGCAGGTCCTCCATAGTTTGGGCCCCAGCGGTCCACTTGCGGGCGTATCCATGTATCCGGTTGGCCAGTTGTAGGTACGTGATCTCAGGGGTTTTTCGCTGATCCCGGAACCTTTGACGGTACATCTCGGGAATCAGCCCAAGCTCGCAGAGCAGGGCCTTTTTGAACAGTTCATAGTCCCCAGTCTCCGTCTCTTTCATTCGGCCGTACACGTCCAGGCCTGCAGGGTCTAGTAAGGGGGTGAGATACTGGATCTTGTCTGCAGGGTCAACCTTGTGCAACCTGCAGGCATTCTCAAAGGCCGCCAGGAAGCTGTCTATGTCTTCCCCTTCCTTACGCCGGGCCAGGAAGTTACGATCAAACTTCCCTGTAGTCTTGGGTCCCCCCTCACTCACCGCAGCCGGGGCCTCACTGCTCCTCAACCTGGCCAACTCCAGCTCATGCTGGCGTTGTTTCTCCTTCTCCTCCAGCTCATGCTGGCGTTGTTTCTCCTTCTCCTGCACCTCATGCTGACGTTGTTTTTCCCGTTCTTCCCGCTCCTCCTTCAGTTCCTGCTGTCTCAACTTGAGCTCTTTCAGTTTTATCTCCCTCTCCCAATCCAGCCGCCTCCACTGCTGGGATGGGGAGCTCCTCCGGGAAGATCCCCTGCTGGCCGCCGGGGTCAAGGTGCCCTCGGTATTTGCTGGGCTTTCCCCAACCTCTCCCCTGGGCAGAGGCGAGAGGGGTCTTGGGATGTCCTCGGCAGCAGTCTGACCCCTCCCAGCCAGGTCGGGCCCTGGGGCCCATGCTGCGTCTGTCGGGCGGCTTCCCCCAGGGACAGGGATCGGGTCATCCAAGCGATCCTTCTCCTCCAGCTGCGCAATCAGCTGGTCTTTGGTGGACTTCCCAATGCGCAGCCCCCTCTGCCTGCACAGCTCCACCAGGTCGTTCTTACGGCGCTTAGCATACATCTTCCTGTTGGCCACTCGCAGGCCTGTGCGGTCTTGGCCCCCACGGCTTCCAGGAGGAACCCCTAGTGTGCCAGCCCTTCTCACTGGTCACCCCCTCAGGGTTAAGCGTAACTCCTCCGCCCCCCGAAGCCGCTTCTCTCTGCCTCTTCAGCAACCTGCTCCCCGTCAATCCCCCTTCGTTGTACTGCCCTCCAGTCACTTACTGCAGGAAGTGCCGTTCATGGGGTGCAGAAGATCCCACCGCTGCCACCAGTTGTCACGGAGTGTGGGGGAGTCAGGTCCTGCACCCCTCTTCCCGGGATTCAATGTGACTCTCAGCCAGCCAGTAGAACAGAAGGTTTATTAGGGTTGTCAGGAAAGAGTCCAAACAGAGCTTGTAAGTATGACCAGGACCACTCAGCTGGGGCCTTCTGGGGGGCAGGGAGCTTAGACCCCGGCTCTGGGGCTCCCTGCGTTTCACCACCCAGCTCCAAAACTGACCAAGCGCCAGCCAAACCTCCAGCAGGCTCTTCCCCTCCCCTGGGGCCCCTCCTCTAGCCTTTTACCATTCTCCCAGCCAAAGGTGTCACCTCCCAACCCCCGTCCTGGCTCATGTTACATGCTCAGGTAAAGTCTCACACTCCCGATGCAGCCTTTCCCAATGCAGCCAGCCTCTCAGGTCAAATCCATCTCGCTCTCTACTCCGTCACAGGGAATAACCAGCATGGATTTGTAAAGAACAAATCATGTCAAACCAATCTGATAGCTTTCTTTGATAGGATAACGAGTCTTGTGGATAAGGGAGAAGCAGTGGATGTGGTATACCTAGACTTTAGTAAGGCATTTGATACGGTCTCGCATGATATTCTTATCAATAAACTAGGGAAATACAACTTAGATGGGGCTACTATAAGGTGGGTGCGCAACTGGCTGGATAACCGTACTCAGAGAGTAGTTATAAATGGTTCCCAATCCTGCTGGAAAGGTATAACGAGTGGGGTTCCACAAGGGTCTGTTTTGGGACCAGCTCTGTTCAATATCTTCATCAACGACTTGGATATTGGCACAGAAAGTACGCTTATTAAGTTTGCAGATGATACCAAACTGGGAGCGATTGCAACTGCTTTGGAGGATAGGGTCATAATTCAAAATGATCTGGACAAATTGGAGAAATGGTCAGAGGTAAACAGGATGAAGTTTAATAAGGACAAATGCAAAGTGCTCCACTTAGGTAGGAACAATCAGTTTCACACATACAGAATGGGAGGAGACTGTCTAGGAAGGAGTATGGCAGAAAGGGATCTAGAGGTTATAGTGGACCACAAGCTAAATATGAGTCAACAGTGTGATGCTGTTGCAAAAAAAGCAAACATGATTCTGGGCTGCATTAACAGGTGTGTGGTGAGCAAGACACGAGAAGTCATTCTTCCGCTGTACTCTGCGCTGGTTAGGCCTCAACTGGAGTATTGTGTCCAGTTCTGGGCACCGCATTTCAAGAAAGATGTGGAGAAATTGGAGAGGGTCCAGAGAAGAGCAACAAGAATGATTAAGGGTCTAGAGAACATGACCTATGAAGGAAGGCTGAAGGAATTGGGTTTGTTTAGTTTGGAAAAGAGAAGACTGAGAGGGGACATGATAGCGGTCTTCAGGTATCTAAAAGGGTGTCATAAGGAGGAGGGAGAAAACTTGTTCATCTTAGCATCTGAGGATAGAACAAGAAGCAATGGGCTTAAACTGCAGCAAGGGAGGTTTAGGTTGGACATTAGGAAAAAGTTCCTAACTGTCAGGGTGGTTAAACACTGGAATAAACTGCCCAGGGAGGTTGTGGAATCTCCATCTCTGGAGATATTTAAGAGTAGGTTAGATAAATGTCTATCAGGGATGGTCTAGACAGTAATTGGTCCTGCCATGAGGGCAGGGGGCTGGACTCGATGACCTCTCGAGGTCCCTTCCAGCCCTAGAATCTATGAAATCTATGAAATATTACCATATCCGAGGTAGAAGCCAAACTTGAACAGCTTAATGGGAGTAAATCAGGCGGCCCAGATAATCTTCATCCAAGAATATTAAAGGAACTGGCACATGAAATTACAAGCCCATTAGCAAAAATTTTAATGAATCTCTAAACTCAGGGGTTGTACCATTTGACTGGAGAATTGCTAATATAGTTCCTATTTTTAAGAAAGGGAAAAAAAGGGACCCGGGTAACTACAGGCCTGTTAGTTTGACATCTGTAGCATGCAAGGCCTTGGAAAAAAATTTGAAGGAGAAAGTAGTTAAGGACATTGAGGTCAATGGCAATTGGGACAAATTACAACGTGGTTTTACAAAAGGTAGATCGTGCCAAACCAACCTGATCTCCTTCTTTGAGAAAGTAACAGATTTTTTAGATAAAGGAAAAGCAGTGGATCTAATCTACCTCGATTTCAGTAAGGCATTTGATACAGTACCACGAGGAATTATTGGTTAAATTGGAAAAGATGGGGATCAATATGAAAATTGAGAGGTGGATAAGGAACTGGTTAAAGGGGAGACTACAGCGGGTCATACTGAAAGGTGAACTGTCAGGTTGGAGGGAGGTTACTAGTGGAGTTCCTCAGAGATCAGTTTTGGGACCAATCTGATTTAATCTTTTTATTACTGACCTCGGCACCAAAAGTGGGAGTGTGCTAATAAAGTTTGCGGATGACACAAAGTTGGGAGGTATTGCCAATTCAGAAAAGGATCGGGATATCCTACAGGAAGATCTGGATGACCTTGTAAACTGGAGTAATAGGATGAGATTTAATAGTGAGAAGTGTAAGGTCATGCATTTAGGGATTAATAACAAGAATTTTAGTTATAAGCTGGGGATGCATCAGTTGGAAGTAACGGAAGAGGAGAAGGACCTCGGAGTCCTGGTTGATCACAGGATGACTATGAGTCGCCAATGTGATGTGGCCGTGAAAAAAGCTGATGCGGTCTTGGGATGCATTAGGCGAGGTATTTCTAGTAGAGATAAGGAGGTGTTAGTACCGTTATACAAGGCATTGGTGAGACCTCATTTGGAATACTGTGTACAGTTCTGGTCTCCCATGTTTAAGAAGGATGAATTCAAACTGGAACAGGTACAAAGAAGGGCCACTAGGATGATCCGAGGAATGGAAAACCTGTCGTATGAAAGGAGACTCAAGGAGCTTGGTTTGTTTACCTTAACCAAAAGAAGGCTGAGGGGAGATATGATTGCTCTCTTTAAATATATCAGAGGGATAAATACCAGGGAGGGAGAGGAGTTATTTAAGCTCAGTACCAGTGTGGACACAAGAACAAATGGATATAAACTGGCCATCAAGAAGTTTAGACTTGAAATTAGAAGAAGGTTTCTAACCATCAGAGTGAAGTTCTGGAACAGCCTTCCAAGGGAAGCAGTGGGGGCAAAAGACTTATCTGGCTTCAAGATTAAGCTAGATAAATTATGGAGAGGATGGTTTGATGGGATAACATGATCTTAGTCAAAGGTCAATTAATTGCCATCAGTGGTTGTGACATAGGGAGCGAGGTGGATTTGACCTGGGAGGCTTGCGGGGGAGGTTCACTGGGACCTGCTGCATTGGGAATGGGAGACTTTACCTGCGGCTGTAACATGAGCCAGGACGGGGGTTGGGAGGTGACACCTTTGGCTGGGAGAATGGACACAGGTGAGAGGAGGGGCCCCGGGGGGAGGGGAAGAGCCGGCTGGAGGGTTTGTCTGGTGGGTTTGAGTTTGGAGCTGTGGGGTGAAATGCAGGGAGCCCCAAGGCTGGGGTCTGAGCTCCCTGCCCCCCAGAAGGGCCCAACTGAGGGGTCCTGTTTGTACAGACAAGCTCTGTTTGGACTGTGTTCCCGGCGTCCCTAATAAACCTTCTGTTCTGCTGGCTGGCTGAGAGTCACAGTGAATCCCAGGAAGAGGGGTGCAGGGCCTGACTCCCCCACACTCCGTGACAGTGGTAAATAGGACCAATGGTCAATGATGGGATGTTAGAAGTGACTACAGGGAACTTTTTCCTGGGTGTCTGGCTGGTGAGTCTTGCCCACATGCTCAGGGTTCAGCTGATCGCCATATTTGGGGTCGGGAAGGAATTTTCCTCCAGGGCAGATCGGCAGAGGCCCTGGAGGTTTTTCACCTTCCTCTGCAGCATGGGGCACGGGTCACTTGCTGGAGGATTCTCTGCATCTCAAAAAGTCTTTAAACCATGATTTGAGGACTTCAATAGCTGAGACATAGGTGAGAGGATTATTGCAGGAGTGGGTGGGTGAGATTCTGTGGCCTGCATTGTGCAGGAGGTCAGACTAGATGATCATAATGGTCCCTTCTGACCTTAAAGTCTATGAGTCACAGCCTGGCCCAGATGGGTCCGGCCCAGAGCTCTCGGCCCCTCTGTAGTCCCAGCCCCAAAGAGCGTCTCCCTCTGGCTCTAGCAGCCCCCACTTAACAACCCCATCCCCCCACCTCCCGACCTTCCTGTGACGGTGCTGCCCGTGGGAGCCCGCTGAAGTCACTCAATCAGGGTGAACTGTACACAGAACGGGGCAACAAACCCCAAACGCTGGTGGATATTCCAATACTTAGGATTTTCCCAGCCAGCACAAAACAGCTTCTATAGCACCTCACTGGTTACTAAGAAGTCCAAACAACACAGTGCCCTTAAAGTGCCCAGCCTCCAGCCTCCATCCAGACACACACTGTCAGATATGACAATGATTACTGAAAATCTTAATTCATCATATACAAGGAAAGGTTCTTCCAATCCCAAAGGATCAGCCCCAAATCCAGGTCAAATAATAACTTAGATCTTACCCCAAATACCCGCTTCCAGTCAATTCTTATTAAACTAAAATTTATTAAAAAAGAAAAGAGAGAGAGTGTTGGTTAACAGATCAATATACAGACAGACTTGAATTCAATTCCTGAGGTTTAGATACATCGCAGAGATGAGCTTGTAGTTGCCAAAAGTCCTTTTAGAAATAGTCCATAGGTTATAGTCCAATGTCCATATTCAGGGTGACTCCAGTCAGTGACTGGGGATCTCAATCCTTATGGCTCAGGGTTTCCCCTTCTTGAAACCCAAAGCAGATCTGAGATGAAGAAGGATCCTGTCCCAGGGTTTTTATACATTTCCAGCAGCCATTTGGCCTGAGAAAACAATAGGCTTAACTTTCCTTCTCCCAAACATCATGGCAATTAGCTCAGGATAATTTATCCATTACACAGTTCAGACACAGGTTACCACAATCTTCAAAGAGACATAGACAATAATAGTATTTCCCTCAAATATCTTTCTAAATGTTAATATTCCTTTTTTGATCTTTGAATCAAAGCTATAGCCATAGACACAGACTTGTTTGCTTACATCAGAAGTGCTGAGCAAACATCTACTCTTCTATCTCTAACAATGCCGGCTGCATTTCAAAGCTCTGTTCATTTCCATCTCTTCCTAACCAGTCTTTACAGTCCGGCCATGGGTCAGGTCAGTCTGTGAGTTCAGTAACTCTTTCTGGCCCTGTCACCTTTCAATGAGATATTATATTATACTCATAACATCACACCTCCTCAGTCCTTTGTCCGGGGCAAACAATGTCCTGGTTCTTCCTCAGCCCTTTGCTCTCCAGCTGGTCACACCCGGCTGGCTTCCTGGGGAGCGGAGGGGAGCCATGCATGGGCGTTTGTTGCTAGGTGCTAAATGTCTGGGCAACTGGAGTGGCCATTGTCTTCTGGGACTGTCCATGGACATGGGGCCCCCCGGGGTCAGTCACGCCTGGCTCTCTGCAAAGAGCAAACCACCTTCCCCCCACCCCTAGTTATCCATGCAGCACCATGGGGAAACTGAGGCACACACTCCCTCACACCCTGGCAGTGCCTAGCAGCCACAAGAGCCCTGGCTCCAGGTGGGGCTCCGGGAGCCGCTGCTGCAGAGTGAGGGGACTGCCTCCCCCCCCCAAACCCCGCTAGCCAGGGCTCACCCAGGGACTGGCAGGCTCAGCAAACCAGCATTGTCCAAGAGAACGAAGTTTGGTTGGAGCTATTCCGCTCTGCTCCGCTGACGAGTTTGTAAGTGGTTTATTTTCTTCTCCTGGGTCAGGCCCCTGCCCTGTGCCAAGAGCAGACGCCAGGGAAACGCAAACGCCTTTCTGAATGGCTGCATTAGCCACGTTTCCTCGCTGCTATTTCAGGGTGAACAATGAAATGCACACGCTCCAGCCTGCACTGCAGGGCACCAGATGTTCTAATAACTGATTAATGTGCCAGCCCTGACTACAAAAAAGGCTGTTTGGCTATTTATATAGACCCAGGGTTTTAATAGGACTTAATTCATTCCGTGGTAAACGTCTGCCAGGTCCTTGTTCACAGGCTGGGTCTGCAGGCTCGGCCCGAGGCCCTGCGTTGATTCAGATATTTATAAACCTGAAAGGGGATGTGGGGGGGCAGGGGGGAGGGGACAGAGGTGGCAAAGACTGCAGGCGACGTGTTAGTTAGGTAAGTGGGGACCAGACAGGGACTGCTCCAGGCACCAGCGCAGCAAGTGCATGCCTGGGGCAGCAAGCCGGAGGGGGGCGTCCGGCCATTAGCTGCGAGGGCGGCAGTCAGGCAGCCTTTGGCGGCGTTTCTGCGGGAGGTCTGCCGGTCCCGCGGATTCGGCGGTGGGAACGCTGACCGCGGTGGACTGGCGGAGCATCCGCAGGAACACCGCCGAATCCGCAGGACCGGTGACCTCCCGCAGAAACGCCGCTGACAGCTGCCTGACTGCCGCACTTGGGGTGGCACAAAGCACCTGGGACCAGAGGGGACAGCCAGGCACGTCAGCGAGCCCTAAGGCGGCCAGGTCACAGGCCCCGTGACGGCACCGACATTCACCGTGCTCCGTGCCGAGTAACGCGCAGGGCAGCACTGCAACCTGCACGCCGCGGGTGTGTGTGTGTGTGTGTGTCAGGTAACTACCCGCTCAACAGGGCGGCTGTGACAGCAGCATGGGGGGGCAAACAGAGACTAGAGGGAGCGGGGATGAGAGCCCCAGCCCCTCTCGGTAGCTGCTGCTCCAGCCCCTGGCCCTCAGCTTTAGTCTGATGCTGCAGCCCAGGCACAGAGTCCAGCCCCTCGCTGTCAGGAGAGCAGACAGCCCAGCAAAACCTGCCGCTGGGGGCACCAGCCCCATGCAGCCCCTCCTGCCAGGTGGTCACACCACCCTCTGCAGTGGCTGGCCTGGGCTCAGCTGAGAGCTCAGACAGCCCGAGATCCAGTTGCAGCTCCGCCACAGGCTCGGTGCGTGGCCTTGGGCCAGTCCCCTGATGTCTGTGCTGGTTTCTCGCTCTCCCACTGCATAGGGGGCTTGTGCGAGGAATCCCCCCCGCGGCAGGGACCCTGGTGCAGCGGAGCCAGTCCCCCTACTCAGGCCCCGGCTGCCCCACAGCAGAGTCCCTCTAGCCAAACAAGCAGGTCACCATCACATGACCCTGGTCGCCAGCCCAAATCCAGCCCCTGGGGATGGATAACTAGGCCCAGGCCTCACCTCCCCAGTGACCGTGCTGGTCCATAGCGCAGGGAGCCGGCCCCTCCTCCGGCGGCAGGACTGGGCCCCCCGTCTCCACCAGGAGCGTGCAGGGGGGGCGGGCGGGCGACAAGGATCCCCAGCGCCTGGAGAACCTCTCCCAGGCAGAGATCAAAGCGAGGGGGGTTGTTAGCAGAGAATGGAGCCGGAGGGGGACGTGACTGATGTGATGAGTATAATACAATATCTCATTGAAGGGTGACCAGGCCAGAAAGAGTGAATTCACTCCCAGGCTGACCCAGGTCACTCTGCCCCCTTGCCCCCCCCAGCTTCCTCTGCCCCCCGCCCCCCAGCCCACGGTCGCTTCGGCGCCTTGTGAGCACAGATTCCCGCGAGCCGCTGTCACGCAAAGCCCCCTCGTGGTGCGACGGCCGGTGCGTCGTGGCAACACGACCGCCAGCGGGTGGGCCACGCGCTCCAGCTCCGGGCCGTGAGCGAGGTCTCCGAGCTCGGGGCCGATGCTCGCACGTCGCTAGCCCTTGGCAGAGCAGGGCCCATGCACAGTAACTGAGGAACCATTAAACTCAGCCCTGGCCCCCCCCCCGCTCACTGCAGATCCCGAGGCAACCGGGCCGAACGCGCCCGACACCAGCGCTGCCCTCGGCTCCCGTCTGCTGGCTCCGTGACAGCGATTCCTCCCCTGGCTGTAACCAGCCAGCGCCGAGGGGCTGCCAGATTATAGGGCAGCTGTCTCCGGCCCAGGGTAGCACTGGAGGAACCTCTGCTGGCGTACTAGGGCTGGTGCACTGGGCACAAGGGCCTATGCGCGTTTCGGGGACATCCCCCCCCGGCCTGGCCCCCACTCCCGAATGAGCCCGGACGCTGCTCTCCCAGAGCAGGTGGCTGATAGGCACAAGACCTCATGTCTGAATGCAAGGAGCAGAGACAACAGGTGACACCTGGGCTGCAGGGGTCTCAGGGCGGGGGGGGGGGGGGGGGGGCTCCATAGCAGAGCACGGAGACAGCAAAGCCCTTACTGCAGAACTGCTGTAGCAACGGCCCAGGTGCCTCCGGGTCTGTAATGAGCGGGGGGGGAGGTCCCAGCTAAAGGTTAATTAGTTACTGGGGGCAGTGGCCAGGAGATAGCGGAGTTCAGGATCCCGACACAAGGAAGAAAGGAGAGCAGCAGAGCACGGACCCTGGACTTGAGAAAAGCAGACTGACTCCCTCAGGGAACTGATGGGCAAGATCCCCGGGGCGAATAACACCAGGGGGCAAGGAGTGCAGGAGACCAGGCTGTATCTTAAAGAAGCCTTATTGAGGGTGCATATTGGGCTGCATTAGTAGGAGCGTTGCCAACAGATCGAGGGACGTGATCATTCCCCTCGATTCGGCACTGGTGAGGCCACACCTGGAGTATTGCGTCCAGTTCTGGGGCCCCCACTATAGAAAGGACGTGGACAAATTGGAGAGAGCCCAGCGGAGGGCAATGAAAATGATTAGGGGGCTGGGGCACATGACTTATGAGGAGAGGCTGAGGGAACTGGGATTGTTTAGCCTGCAGAAGAGAAGAGTGAGGGGGGATTTGATAGCTGCTTTCAACTACCTAAAAGGGGGTTCCAAAGAGGATGGATCTAGACTGTTCTCAGTGGTAGAAGATGACAGAACAAGGAGTAATGGTCTCAAGTTGCAGAGGGGGAGGTTTAGGTTGGATATTAGGAAAACCTTTTTCACTAGTAGGGTGGTGAAGCACTGGAATGGGTTACCTAGGGAGGTGGTGGAATCTCCTTCCTTAGAGGTTTTTAAGGTCAGGCTTGACAAAGCCCTGGCTGGGATGATTGAGTTGCTGTTGGTCCTGCTTTGAGCAGGGGTGGGACTAGAACCTCCTGAGGTCTCTTCTGACCCTGAGATTCTCTGAGTCTATGGCATGACATGGCACAGCACAGCACAGCACGGTGCGGCACGACATGACACGACACGACACGACACGGCAGCTGCTGGGATTTTTATTCTGCTGCTGACCGAGGGCTTGTGTAAAATGGTCCAGACTTCGCTTCGCTCAGGGCACAGACGAGTGGCCCTGGCCGGCCCCGGCATAGGCGCCGACTCCATGGGTGCTCCGGGGCTGGAGCACCCACGGGGAAAAATTGCTCCCTGCCAGTCCCAGGGCCCGCGCCCAGCTCCCCGCCAGTCCTGGGACCTGCGGCAAGCTCACCTCAGCACCGGGAGACATTGCGGGGCCCCGCCCCCGACACTGGGCGATGTTGCATCGGCGTCGGGGCCCCGCCCCGTCAGCCCCCACCGGTGCCACCGGAAGCCGGCGCCTATGGGCCCTGGGACTGGCGGCTCTAGGAGAGCAGGCGAGGGCTCAGCCGGCCCTGGGCCTTGTCTGCACTAGAAGGGGGTGGCCAGTGTCCCTCTCCAGGTGGAGCTAGACCAGCCCGTCGTGGGCAGCTCGGTCCCCTGGGCGCTGCGGCCCCTCCTCAGCAGCCGGGAGCTGCATCTCCCAAGGGAGGGGGAGTGGCCATGCTTGGGGCACGTAGCGGGGGGGGGGGGGTGGTGCTGGGAGCAGCACTGCCGGGGCAGGACGGGCTCGGAGCAGACAGGGCGCTGCCAGCCCCACAGGGGTCAGAGCGACGGTGTGAACACTCAGGGGGCGGGGGTTGCTCTCACAGCACCGTGCTGTGGGTGTTTGGGAAGTGAGCAGTGGGGGGCCGTGAGAGGCACACGCGGGGCCAGGTCACGACAGCACCATCCCTGAGTGCTGGGCTAGGCCGGGCTGTCGCCTCTGCCATCACATGTGCCTGAAGTCCTCCAGGGCCACACTGGCTGCATTGCGGCCCGGAGCCCCCATCACTCCCCCACCTGCAAAGGAAGCAGAAGCATGAGGGGGGGCGTCTGCAGGTGTGTCCGTCAGTCCCTGCCCGGAGCGCCGGGCGTAGCAGGGCAGAGCTGCCATGGGGCGGAGGGGCGGGAGCCCAGCCCCACACCAGGGCAGCGGCGCAAACAAGCAGTGGCCACGTTTCCAGCTGGAGAAGACACCCTGCCACTCCCTCCCTCCTGCTGGGCTGGGTCGGCCGGCCGGAGCACAGCGCCCGGCCGCTTCCAACCGGCCCTGGGCAGGGCCATGTGCTAGATCCCAGCGCTAGGGCAGCAGCTCAGCACAGGTGCCCCGCAGGGCACAAGGCAGGTGGTGGCCCAAGGGGGTGTCCCTGCCCCCTGCTTCGACCCTGGGTAGAGCCGGCGACCAGGCCAGCCCAGCGCCCTGCCATCGCGCCTGTACCCAGAGGGGCTGCCCAGGCCCCAGGGCAGCGCTCTCAGCAGCCGGTCACCCCGACGCAGGGCCGGCTGGATCCAGCGTGCGCCTCCGCCTGGCGCTCTCCCCCACTGGAGCCGCGACGGGAGGGATCCCAGCTCACATACCGGGGTGGGCGGCACTGCCGCAGAGGTACAGGCCTGGGATCGGGGACCGGTAGCCAGAGTACGAGGGCATGGGCCGGGCAAAATACAGCTGGTCCAGAGACATCGCGCCGTGGAATATGTTCTGCAAACAACAGGCTGAGTTAGGCCCTGGAGTAGACGACGACTCTGCCCGCTGCTCAGAGCCGGACAGTCGGGCTGCACGGTCCCAGCTCCCCTCACTGGGCCTTGGGCCAGGCTGGCTGGCGGGCTGAGCAGGTGCCAGACAGGCCGGGCGGGCAGACGCCAGGCAGGCTGGGCTGGGGGCACCAGGTGGGCAGATGCCAGGCAGGCTGGGCTGGGGGGGCTCTGGGTGGGCTGATGCCAGGCAGGCTGGGCTGGGGACAGGCTGGGGGGCACCAGGTAGGCAGACGCCAGGCAGGCGGGGCTGGGGGGCACCAGGTGGGCAGATGCCAGGCAGCTGGGCTGGGTGCAGGCTGGGCTTGGGGGGCACCGGGTGGGCAGACGCCAGGCAGCTGGGCTGGGTGCAGGCTGGGCTGGGGGGGCACCGGGTGGGCAGACGCCAGGCAGGCTGGGCTGGGGGCACCGGGTGGGCAGACGCCAGGCAGGCTGGGCTGGGGACAGGCTGGGAGGGGCTCTGGGTGGGCCGATGCCAGGGAAGCTGGGCTGGGGACAGGCTGGGGGGGCCACCGGGTGGGCAGACGCCAGGCAGGCGGGGCTGGGGGGCACCAGGTGGGCAGATGCCAGGCAGGCTGGGGGGGCACCGGGTGGGCAGATGCCAGGCAGCTGGGCTGGGGGGGCACCGGGTGGGCAGACGCCAGGCAGCTGGGCTGGGGACAGGCTGGGGGGGGCTCTGGGTGGGCAGACGCCAGGCAGCTGGGCTGGGTGCAGGCTGGGCTGGGAGGGCACCAGGTGGGCAGACGCCAGGCAGGAGGGGCTGGGGGGCACCAGGGGGGCAGACGCCAGGCAGGCTGGGCTGGGGGGGGCACCGGGGGGGGGGGGGTCAGACGCCAGGCAGGCTGGGCTTGGGGGGGCACCGGGGGGGGCAGACGCCAGGCAGGCTGGGCTCGGGGGGGCACCGGGGCGGGGTGTCAGACGCCAGGCAGGCTGGGCTGGGGGGGGCACTGGGGGGGGGGGGAAGACGCCAGGCAGGCAGGGCTGGGGGGGGGCACCGGGGGGGGTCAGACGCCAGAAAGGCAGGGCCGGGGGGGGCACCGGGGGGGGTCAGACGCGAGGCAGGCTGGGCTGGGGGGGGGCACTGGGGGGGGCAGACGCCAGGCAGGTAGGGCTGGGGGGGGGGCACCAGGGGGTCAGATGCCAGGCAGGCTGGGCTGGGGGGGGGCACCGGGGGGGGGTCAGACGCCAGGCAGGCTGGGCTTGGGGGGGCACCGGGGGGGGGCAGACGCCAGGCAGGCTGGGCTTGGGGGGGCACCGGGGGGGGGGTGTCAGACGCCAGGCAGGCTGGGCTGGGGGGGGCACCGGGGGGGGGTCAGACGCCAGAAAGGCAGGGCTGGGGGGGGCACCGGGGGGGGTCAGACGCGAGGCAGGCTGGGCTGGGGGGGGCACTGGGGGGGGCAGACGCCAGGCAGGTAGGGCTGGGGGGGGGAGACACCAGGCAGGCTGGGCTGGGGGCGCTCTGTGAATCTCAGGATACACCCACCCCTCCGGGCAGCCCAAAGATCTTCTCCAGAGCCGGTGGTGTCAGGATGTCTCTGCCGACGACGGACGCCTTGAAGCCTGGCGCGTAGGCCTCCACCCAGTCAAACACTGGAGAGCGAGCGAGAGACGCGGCTCAGCCCAGTAGCGCAGCCGGGGAGGGGGGGGGGGGCTTGGGGGAGCAGGGGGAGCGGTCGCTCCCCCACTGAGCAGAAGCGGCGCCTTTCTTGTGCGCTGACGCCTTTTGCTCCTGCGCTGCAGCCAGGGCGGAGCATTTTTTTTTGCTCTGCTCCCCCTGTGCTCTAAACCCGGCTACGCCACTGCTCAGCCGGGAACTGGCCCGGCCTGCGAGTCTATGGCACCTAGGCCCAGGTCTGCAGCCCCACCCCCCACTCACTCCATTCCCCCCTCCCCGTCGCTCACTCGCTCTCCCCCCCCCCACTCACTTTCAATGGGCTGTGGTAGGGGTGTGGGAGGGGGTGTGGGTGCAGGAGGGGCTCTGGGTTGGGGTACAGGAGGGGGTGCAGGCTCTGGGAGGGAGTTTGGGTATGGGAGGGGGCTCAAGCCAGGGGCAGGGGGTTGGGGTACAGGAGGGGGCTCAGGGCTGGAGCAGGGGGTAGGGGTACAGGATGGGGTGCAGGCTCTGGGAGGGAGTTTGGGTATGGGAGGGGGTGTGGGCAGGTGGTTGGGGTGCAGAAGGGGGCTCAGGGCTGGGGCAGGGGGTTGGGGTACAGGATGGGGTGCAGGCTCTGGGAGGGAGTTTGGGTATGGGAGGGGGTGCAGGGCTGGGGCAGGGGGTTGGGGTATGGGGGGGTGCAGGCTCTGGGAGGGAGTTTGGGTATGGGAGGGGGTGTGGGCAGGTGGTTGGGTTACAGAAGGGGGCTCAGGGCTGGGGCAGGGGGTTGGGGTGTGGGAGGGGGCTCAAGCCAGGGACAGGGGGTTGGGGTACAGGACGGGGTGCAGGCTCTGGGAGGGAGTTTGGGTACGGGAAGGGGTGCAGGGCTGGGGCAGGGGGTTGGGGTGTGGGCTCTGGCAGGGGGTTGGGGTACGGGAGGGGACTCAAGCCAAGGACAGGGGGTTGGGGTATGGGAGGGGGTGCAGGCTCTGGGAGGGAGTTTGGGTATGGGAGGGGGCTCAGGGCTGGGGCAGGGGGTTGCGGTGCAGGAGGGGGCTCAGGCCAGGGACAGGGGGTTGGGGTACAGGACGGGGTGCGGGCTCTGGCAGGGGGTTGGGGTATGGGAGTGGGTGCAGGGCTGGGGCAGGGGGTTTGGGGTATGTGAGGGGGCTCAGGGCTGGGGCAGGGGGTTGGGGTACAGGACGGGGTGCAGGCTCTGGGAGGGAGTTGGGGTATGGGAGGGGGCTCAGGGCTGGGGCAGTGGGTTGCGGTGCAGGAGGGGGCTCAGGGCTGGGGCAGGGGGTTGGGGTATGGGAGGGGGTGCAGGCTCTGGGAGGGAGTTGGGGTACGGGAGGGGGTGCAGGGCTGGGGCAGGGGGTTGCGGTGCAGGAGGGGGCTCAGGCCAGGGGCAGGGAGTTGGGGTATGGGAGGGGGTGCAGGGCTGGGGCAGGGGGTTGGGGTACAGGACGGGGTGCAGGCTCTGGGAGGGAGTTGGGGTACGAAAGGCGGCTCAGGCCAGGGAGTTTGGGTACGGGAGGGGGTGCAGGGCTGGGGCAGGGGGTTGGGGTACGGGATGGGGTGCAGGCTCTGGGAGGGAGTTGGAGTACGGGACAGGGGGCAGGGCTGGGGCAGGGGGTTTGGGGTACGGGGTGCAGGCTCTGGGAGGGAGTTTGGGTACAAGAGGGGGCTCAGGCCAGGGAGTTTGGGTACAAGAGGGGGCTCAGGCCAGGGAGTTTGGGTACAAGAGGGGGTGCAGGGCTGGGGCAGGGGGTTAGGGTACGGGAGGGGGTGCAGGCTCTGGGAGGGAGTTTGGGTATGGGAGGGGGCTCAGGGCTGGAGCAGGGGGTTGCTGTGCAGGAGGGGGCTCAGGCCAGGGGCAGGGGGTTGGGGTACAGGACGTGGTGCAGGCTCTGGGAGGGAGTTGGGGTACAGGACGGGGGGCAGGGCTGGGGCAGGGGGTTTGGGGTACGGGAGGGGGTGCAGGCTCTGGGAGGGAGTTGGGGTATGGGAGGGGGTGCAGGGCTGGGGCAGGGTGTTTGGGGTACGGGAGGGGGTGCAGGCTCTGGGAGGGAGTTTGGGTATGGGAGGGGGCTCAGGGCTGGGGCAGGGGGTTGCTGTGCAGGAGGGGGCTCAGGCCAGGGGCAGCGGGTTGGGGTACAGGACGTGGTGCAAGCTCTGGGAGGGAGTTGGGGTACGGGATGGGGGGCAGGGCTGGGGCAGGGGGTTTGGGGTATGGGAGGGGGTGCAGGCTCTGGGAGGGAGTTGGTGTACGGGAGGGGGTGCAGGGCTGGGGCAGGGGGTTTGGGGTATGGGAGGGGGTGCAGGCTCTGGGAGGTAGTTTGGGTATGGGAGGGGGCTCAGGGCTGGGGCAGGGGGTTGCTGTGCAGGAGGGGGCTCAGGCCAGGGGCAGGGGGTTGGGGTACAGGATGTGGTGCAGGCTCTGGGAGGGAGTTGGGGTACGGGACGGGGGGCAGGGCTGGGGCAGGGGGTTTGGGGTACGGGAGGGGGTGCAGGCTCTGGGAGGGAGTTTGGGTATGGGAGGGGGCTCAGGGCTGGGGGTTGCTGTGCAGGAGGGGGCTCAGGCCAGGGGCAGGGGGTTGGGGTACAGGATGTGGTGCAGGCTCTGGGAGGGAGTTGGGGTACGTGACGGGGGGCAGGCCAGGGGCAGGGGGTTGGGGTACAGGATGTGGTGCAGGCTCTGGGAGGGAGTTGGGGTACGGGACGGGGGGCAGGGCTGGGGTAGGGGGTTTGGGGTACGGGAGGGGGTGCAGGCTCTGGGAGGGAGTTTGGGTATGGGAGGGGGCTCAGGGCTGGGGCAGGGTGTTACTGTGCAGGAGGGGGCTCAGGCCAGGGGCAGGGGGTTGGGGTACAGGACGTGGTGCAGGCTCTGGGAGGGAGTTGGGGTATGGGACGGGGGGCAGGGCTGGGGCGGAGTTTGGGTATGGGAGGGGGCTCAGGGCTGGGGCAGGGGGTTGCTGTGCAGGAGGGGGCTCAGGCCAGGGGCAGGGGGTTGGGGTACAGTACGTGGTGCAGGCTCTGGGAGGGAGTTGGGGTACGGGATGGGGGGCAGGGGGTTTGGGGTACGGGAGGGGGTGCAGGCTCTGGGAGGGAGTTTGGGTATGGGAGGGGGCTCAGGGCTGGGGCAGGGGGTTGCTGTGCAGGAGGGGGCTTAGGCCAGGGGCAGGGGGTTGGGGTACAGGACGTGGTGCAGGCTCTGGGAGGGAGTTGGGGTACGGGACGGGGGGCAGGCCAGGGGCAGGGGGTTGGGGTACAGGACGTGGTGCAGGCTCTGGGAGGGAGTTGGGGTACGGGACGGGGGGCAGGGCTGGGGCAGGGGGTTTGGAGTACGGGAGGGGGTGCAGGCTCTGGGAGGGAGTTTGGGTATGGGAGGGGGCTCAGGGCTGGGGCAGGGGGTTGCTGTGCAGGAGGGGGCTCAGGCCAGGTGCAGGGGGTTGGGGTACAGGACGTGGTGCAGGCTCTGGGAGGGAGTTGGGGTACGGGACGGGGGGCAGGGCTGGGGCAGGGGGTTTGGGAGGGGGTGCAGCCTCTGGGAGGGAGTTTGGGTATGGGAGGGGGCTCAGGGCTGGGGCAGGGGGTTGCTGTGCAGGAGGGGGCTCAGGCCAGGTGCAGGGGGTTGGGGTACAGGACGTGGTGCAGGCTCTGGGAGGGAGTTGGGGTACGGGACGGGGGGGCAGGGCTGGGGCAGGGGGTTTGGGGTATGGGAGGGGGTGCAGGCTCTGGGAGGGAGTTGGTGTACGGGAGGGGGTGCAGGGCTGGGGCAGGGGGTTTGGGGTATGGGAGGGGGTGCAGGCTCTGGGAGGGAGTTGGTGTACGGGAGGGGGTGCAGGGCTGGGGCAGGGGGTTTGGGGTACGGGAGGGGGTGCAGGCTCTGGGAGGGAGTTTGGGTATGGGAGGGGGCTCAGGGCTGGGGCAGGGGGTTGCTGTGCAGGAGGGGGCTCAGGCCAGGGGCAGGGGGTTGGGGTACAGGACGTGGTGCAGGCTCTGGGAGGGAGTTGGGGTACGGGATGGGGGCAGGGCTGGGGCAGGGGGTTTGGGGTACGGGAGGGGGTGCAGGCTCTGGGAGGGAGTTTGGGTATGGGAGGGGGCTCAGGGCTGGGGCAGGGGGTTGCTGTGCAGGAGGGGGCTCAGGCCAGGGGCAGGGGGTTGGGGTACAGGATGTGGTGCAGGCTCTGGGAGGGAGTTGGGGTACGGGACGGGGGCAGGGCTGGGGCAGGGGGTTTGGGAGGGGGTGCAGCCTCTGGGAGGGAGTTTGGGTATGGGAGGGGGCTCAGGCCAGGTGCAGGGGGTTGCTGTGCAGGAGGGGGCTCAGGCCAGGTGCAGGGGGTTGGGGTACAGGACGTGGTGCAGGCTCTGGGAGGGAGTTGGGGTACGGGACGGGGGGCAGGGCTGGGGCAGGGGGTTTGGGGTATGGGAGGGGGTGCAGGCTCTGGGAGGGAGTTGGTGTACGGGAGGGGGTGCAGGGCTGGGGCAGGGGGTTTGGGGTATGGGAGGGGGTGCAGGCTCTGGGAGGGAGTTGGTGTACGGGAGGGGGTGCAGGGCTGGGGCAGGGGGTTTGGGGTACGGGAGGGGGTGCAGGCTCTGGGAGGGAGTTTGGGTATGGGAGGGGGCTCAGGGCTGGGGCAGGGGGTTGCTGTGCAGGAGGGGGCTCAGGCCAGGGGTAGGGGGTTGGGGTACAGGACGTGGTGCAGGCTCTGGGAGGGAGTTGGGGTATGGGACGGGGGGCAGGGCTGGGGCAGGGGGTTTGGGGTACAGGCTCCAGCCAGGTGGCGCTTACCTCAGGCGGCTCCCGGTCGGCGGTGCAGCGGGGCTAAGGAGGCTCCCTGGCTGCCCTGGCTCCGCGCGGCTCCCGGAAGCAGCCGGCAGGTCCCTGTGGCCCCTAGGCGCAAGGCTGGTCAGGCGGCTCTGCACAGTACGCACTGCCCATGCCTGCAGGCGCCGTGCCCCCGCAGCTCCCATTGGCCACGGTTCCCGGCCAATGGGAGCTACGGAGCCGGCGCTTGGGGCGGGGCAGCACGCGGAGCCTCCATTGGAGCTGGGCAGGGAGCTGCCTTAGCCCTGCTGTGCCGCGAACTGGACTTTTAACAGCCCGGTGAGCGGTGCTGAGCGGAGCCGCCGGGGTCCCTTCTTGACCGGGTGTTTCGGTCGGAAACCGGACACCTGGCCACCCGACCTGGGGGGAGTTCTCCGCTCAGGAGGCAGGACTGAGGCTGCTGGACGCCGCCCTGGGATCGGGCGCACGGGGAGCAGCAGTGGGCAAGGGGCCGTGGAGGCGACCCTAACGCGCGCTGGGAGCCGCTGGCTTTACCCCTGTCAGCATAGGCGTTCTGCTCCCGCTCGTCCCACGGCCGCCCGCCGGCCAGCGCGTACGGGGTGTACTGCGTGAAGAGAGAGACCACGTGGCAGCCCGGGGGGGCCAGCGTGGGGTCCAGAGCCGAGGGGATGCACAGCTCGATCATGGGCCTGGGAAGAGCGAGACAGTCAAAGCCCTCGGACTGGGCAGCCCGGGAAGGAACCCGGCCCGAGCCCTGCCCAGCACCCTGGCATGCTGCCAATGCAAACCCGCCCCTGCCCACTGGCTCCTCCAGTGGGGATTAGCCCCATGCCACCCAGCCTTGGGATCTCCTGTGGGCACCTCCCCTTTCTTCCCTCCAGAAATCCTGCTGTCTCCCCTGTGTCCTCCCCTTCCCCAGAGGCCCTGTCGCCCTGCTGAGTGTGGGCAGCTGCCCCACAGCCCGGGTAGCGTACGAGGGGCACCGGACCCTGCCACACCGAGAAGTCTGGGCTCTCTCCCTGCTGCTGCCCCAGCAGGGCCCAGCGCGGCCAACCACCAGCCAGCTCCAGCCCTACCTGGTGGAAGGCTCCCCACAGCTGGCCTCCTGGAAGGCGCGGTGGAGGAGGTGCGTGTCCTCGCAGTTCAGGTGGATGGAGCACTGGTGATGGGGCAGCGGCCGGCTGGCCCCGGCGTTGGGCGCAGCCAGGAAGCTGGGCAGCCGATCCACAGCCACTGGGGATGTTGGAGCCGGGGTGAATCCGAGGGGCAGAGGGGGGACACAGCCTCCCGAGGGGCCAGGGCAGATCGCTGAGCCCAGGGAGACGGAGAGCACGGCAGAAACGGGGGGCGCGGCGCAGGAAAAGGCCGGTTTCCCCTCCGGACTCAGGCTGCAGCAGGGAGCCTCATGGAGACCCACGACGGCTCCTTCCTCCCGTGGAAGTGCAGCTCACGAGAGCAGCATCTCACTGGGCCCCACAGTGCCCTGCTCCCACCGGGAGCCCGCGCAGGGCTGCAGCCAACCCCCACGGGACCTTGGTGGGGCCGGGAGCGGGACGCCCCCCACCGACACTTACCGTTGATCTTGGTGACGGGGGAGCGTGTGTCGAACTGCGCCAGGCGCTGGAGGAACTCCTCCGGCAGCTGCTCCTGGAGCGGGGAGAGCCCGGCTCAGACACCGGGGAACTGGCTGCATCTGGGCAGGGCTGGAGCTGCCCAAGACCCCTGGAGGGCCCAGCCAGCGCCATGGTTTGGGGTGCAGCCCAGCCACGTGGGGCTGGCCCACAATAGTCACGGGCCCCACTGATAGGGGAGGGGGAGCAAACTCGTGCCCCAAGGCACCGTCCTCCCTGCTCCCCCGCAGCTCCACCCCTGCTGCCCTGCGCTGCTCCAGCCCTGGCCTCCACCCACCACGTCGTGCTATGGGGCTCCCAGGCCGGCACCGGGGAGGCCCCTTAGTCACTGGGGTGGAGGGGGAGCGGCCTCCTCCGGCTGCCCACAGGGGCTGGGGTGTGTCACACTCATTGTGGGGGGAGGGGCTCGTTACCATGAGGACTGCAACCCCTCCCCCCGGCTGTACCCGCCCGTCCGCACACAGGCGCTGCCTCTGTCAGGGAACATGCTGGGTAGCGCGGCTCCCTGGCGCTGTCCCACGCAGGGTGCTATTCGAGAACCACACACGTGGGAGCTTCTCGCTGGGACACCTCCCCTGGCCTATCTCCCCCAGGGCACCCTCCTCCCCTCCAGCCCATCTCCCCTGGTGGAGTACCCCGCCCCCAGCCCGTCCCCCCCGGGCACCCTCCTCCCCTCCAGCCCATCTCCCCTGGTGGAGTACCCCGCCCCCAGCCCGTCCCCCCCGGGGCACCCTCCTCCCCTCCAGCCCCATCTCCCCTGGTGGAGTACCCTGCCCCCAGCCCATCTCCCCCGGGGCACCCTCCTCCCCTCCAGCCCATCTCCCCTGGTGGAGTACCCCGCCCCCCCAGCCCGTCCCCCCCCGGGGCACCCTCCTCCCCTCCAGCCCATCTCCCCTGGTGGAGTACCCCGCCCCCAGCCCATCCCCCCCGGGGCACCCTCCTCCCCTCCAGCCCATCTCCCCTGGTGGAGTACCCCGCCCCAGCCCGTCTCCCCCAGGGCACCCTCCTCCCCTCCAGCCCATCTCCCCTGGTGGAGTACCCCTCCCCCAGCCCGTCCCCCCCGGGGCACCCTCCTCCCCTCCAGCCCATCTCCCTGGTGGAGTACCCCGCCCCCAGCCCGTCCCCCCCCGGGGCACCCTCCTCCCCTCCAGCCCATCTCCCCTGATGGAGTACCCCGCCCCCAGCCCGTCCCCCCCGGGGCACCCTCCTCCCCTCCAGCCCATCTCCCCTGGTGGAGTACCCCGCCCCCAGCCCGTCCCCCCCGGGGCACCCTCCTCCCCTCCAGCCCATCTCCCCTGGTGGAGTACCCCGCCCCCAGCCCGTCCCCCCCGGGGCACCCTCCTCCCCTCCAGCCCATCTCCCTGGTGGAGTACCCTGCCCCCAGCCCATCTCCCCCGGGGCACCCTCCTCCCCTCCAGCCCATCTCCCCTGGTGGAGTACCCCGCCCCCAGCCCGTCCCCCCCCGGGGCACCCTCCTCCCCTCCAGCCCATCTCCCCTGGTGGAGTACCCCGCCCCCAGCCCATCCCCCCGGGGCACCCCTCCTCCCTCCAGCCCATCTCCCCTGGTGGAGTACCCCGCCCCCAGCCCGTCTCCCCCAGGGCACCCTCCTCCCCTCCAGCCCATCTCCCCTGGTGGAGTACCCCTCCCCCAGCCCGTCCCCCCCGGGGCACCCTCCTCCCCTCCAGCCCATCTCCCCTGGTGGAGTACCCCGCCCCCAGCCCGTCCCCCCCGGGGCACCCTCCTCCCCTCCAGCCCATCTCCCCTGATGGAGTACCCCGCCCCCAGCCCGTCCCCCCCGGGGCACCCTCCTCCCCTCCAGCCCATCTCCCCTGGTGGAGTACCCCGCCCCCAGCCCGTCCCCCCCGGGGCACCCTCCTCCCCTCCAGCCCATCTCCCCTGGTGGAGTACCCCGCCCCCAGCCCATCTCCCCCAGGGCACCCTCCTCCCCTCCAGCCCATCTCCCCTGGTGGAGTACCCCGCCCCCAGCCCGTCCCCCCCGGGGCACCCTCCTCCCCTCCAGCCCATCTCCCCTGGTGGAGTACCCTGTCCCCAGCCCATCTCCCCCAGGGCACCCTCCTCCCCTCCAGCCCATCTCCCCTGCCGGGGTCCCCCCCCCCCAGCCCGTCTCCCCCAGGGCACCCTCCTCCCCTCCAGCCCATCTCCCCTGCTGGGGTCCCCCCCCCAGCCCATCTCCCCCAGGGCACCCTCCTCCCCTCCAGCCCATCTCCCCTGGTGGAGTACCCCGCCCCCAGCCCATCCCCCCCGGGGCACCCTCCTCCCCTCCAGCCCATCTCCCCTGGTGGAGTACCCCGCCCCCAGCCCGTCCCTCCCGGGGCACCCTCCTCCCCTCCAGCCCATCTCCCCTGCCGGGGTCCCCCCCCCCCAGCCCGTCTCCCCCAGGGCACCCTTCTCCCCATTTCTCCTGGCCCATCCCGCCCCCCCAGCCCATCTCCCCTGGCAGGGTCCCAACCCCCCAGCCCATCTGCCCCGGGGCACCCTTCTCCCCTCCAGCCCATCTCCCGCAGCGTGTCCCCCCGCCCTCCCAAGGCCCATTCCCCCCGGGGCACCCTCCTCCCCATCTCCCCCCGGCATGTCTCACCCCCCCCAGCCCGTCTCCCTCAGGGCACCCCCCTGCCGAGTCCCCCCCCAGCCCGTCTCCCCCAGGGCACCCCCCTGCCGAGTCCCCCCCCAGCCCGTCTCCCCCAGGGCACCCTCCCTGGCATGTCTCACCTGGGGAACGAGCTGCAGGAACGTGACCTGAGCAGACGCGTTGGACAGAACCAGTTTGCTCTTCACCTCGGTCCCGTCCTGCAGGATGACGCCCTGCGCCTCCCCGCGGGGGCCCAGCAGCACGCGGGCAACCGGCTAGCGAGGGGGGAGACGGGAGATCAGCCTGTAGTGCACTGGGGGGGGGGGGGGGGGCGCCCAGCAATGCACGGTGGGGGGGGGGGGAAGCAGGCGCGGAGCAGAGGGTGGCTGCAGGGAGGGGGCGGCCGCCCAGGGCCTGAGTGACCCTTTCCCGTGCGGATGCTGCTGGGCTGGCCCAGCCTCCCCCCGCCCCCACTCTTACCCGGGGGGGGGTATGCCCCTCACCACAGCCTCTGGTCACTCTTTCCTGGCGGCTAGTGGGCAGGAGGGAAGGGAAGAATTCAGGGCGCGGTGGCCCCTCTGGGCCAGGGAGCACCTCAGTGCTGGGGGGCTGTGTTCTCTGCCCCCTCCCCGGGAAGCCGGGCACCTTCTCGGTGAAGAGCTCTGCCCCATGGGCAGCGGCTGCGCTGGCGATGGCCTGGGACACCCCTCCCATGCCGCCTGCCACGTAGCCCCAGGCCCCCTTCCGCCCCTCCAGCTCGCCCATCACATGGTGCAGCAGCACGTACCTAGGAGAGAGGTCAAAGGTTAACAGCTGGGCCCGAGCAGCAGCCTGAAGGGGTGCCGGGGTATGGGCAGGGCAGAGATACTGGCCGGGGCGGGCAGCATTCCCCATGCACGTGCTCAGCAGGGCACGGCCAGGGCACCCCCCGTGGCACCTTGTGTGGCAAAGCCCTGGGAGGAACGCCAATTAGGGTGCTCAGCAGGGTGAGTACACGCAGAGGGTCCCAAGCTCCCCCAGCCCCACGGGCTCACCCGAACACTGAGCTTACACCGGGGAACTGCGCCAAAGCTGCCCCTCCCCCTCCCGTGCCCGCGTGCCGCCAACCCTCCCACAGCTGGGGACACTGAGCCCAGCACCGGTCCCACCCGGCAGCAGTGCTGGGCCCAGGCAGCTGTCAGGCCGCCCAGGGATTCAGGCCTGGCCGCGCCAGCCCAGGAAAACCCCACGGACCTGCCCGAGCAGGGGGCCCCTGGGCCTGGTGCGTGCCGGGGGGACGCTGTCCGGGCACGAGGGGGAACATGGCAGCCAGCGCGGGGGAGGAGTGGGAGGAAGCGAGCGCTGGGGCGCGACACCCTGGCAGCAGCTGTCGGGGCTGGGAACAGGAGGGCCCTGGGGAGCTGTGAATTCTTCAGCCCCCACCCCACACCCTACCCGCTGCCGGACGTGTGGGGACTGGCCATGGCACCGATCACGGCATCCGTAGCCAGGGTGGCCTTCAAGGGCTCCGACTCGAACCAGAGATCCAAGATCTGGAGAGAGAGAAAAACGAAAATGGCGTTGTGACGTTATTGACATGAACTGGGACCGTATAGATCATTGTTGCAACAAATCTTATATAAAGGGGGTCAAATGAGGTGTCTAAGACATGGTTATGGTTTGCTGGTTATGATTATGCTGTCTGGATGCATGTATCATTTGTGTAGTTAAAGTTATGAATATTGGCTCCATACTGTCTGTATTTCAAACTTGTGTTGTGCTTCTGGTGACACCCCAGACAAGTTGCAGGTTTCAGAGTAGGTCTGCCTAGCCTGCTTGATGGCCCATTAAGGACCGTCAGCTACACAACTGACCCATTGAGACACGCCTTGTGACTCAGCAAGGTATGCAGGGACCTGCCTAGGAACAGAACTCTAAGGTTTTTCTATGCCATGTGCTGGATAGCTTGTCCTTGGGACAAAGAAAGCAGAGACCCAGGGCCGGCGCTTCCCCTAGGCGACACTAGGCAGTAGCCTAGGGCGGCAGGATTTGGGGGGCTGCATTTCGCTGCCCTCGGCAGCATTTTGGCGGCGACTCATTTCCTGCCGGCGATTCTGCGGCAAGAAAAGTGGCCGCCGAAGCGCCGCCGATTACGGCGGAGGAGCGCTGCCGCCTAGGGCACCAAAAACCCTGGCGCCGCTACTGCAGAGACTACATGGCAAGAGACTATAAAAGGCTGATGGCTCATCTCCATCTTGTCTTCTTTCCTGCTTCTTACCTCTGGAGGGACGTTGTTACAAATGGAAGCTTTGAACAAAGGACTGAAGGACCCATCCCAGCTGTGGATGTATTCCAGAGACTTGATTTGAACCTGCAGTATTTCATCTTTACTGCAAGCCTGGACCATGAACTGTGCCATTACTGTATGTAATTGATTCCTTTTAACCAATTCTAGCTCTCACGTAGACCTTTCTCCTTTTAAGAATAAACCTTTAGATATTAGATTCTAAAGGGATTGGCAAGAGCGTGATTTGTGGGTAAGATCTGATTTGTATATTGATCTGGGTCTGGGGGCTTGGTCCTTTGCGATCGGGAGAACCTTTTTTCTTTTACTGGGGCATTGGTTTTCATGACCATTTGTCCCCATAACGAGTGGCACTGGAGGAGATACTGGGAAACTGGCGTGTCTAAGGGAATTGCTTGGGATGACTTGTGGTTAGCCAGTGGGGTAAAACCAAAGTCTCCTCTGTCTGGCTGGTTTGGTGCCTTAGAGGTGGAAAAACCCCAGCCTTGGGCTGTAACTGTCCTGCTTGAAGCGATTTGTCCTGAACTGGCACTCTCAGTTGGGTCCCGCCAGAACCAGCATCGTTACAGGTGTTTAACGAAGAGAGCCCAGCACAGGGGTCTGAATCCCATGGGGGGGGGGGCAGGCAGGTACCCCCCAGGCCCGGCCCAGGAAGCCTGGATCCCATGGGGGGGGCAGGCGGGTCCCCCCCATGCCTGGCACAGGGAGCCTGAATCCCATGGAGGGGGGCAGGCAGGTCCCCCCGAGGCCGGCACAGGAGGCCTGGATCCCATGGAGCTGGGAGCACAGCTCCGCCCCCCCATCCCCCTCCCAGGCCCAGCGCTAGGTGTGGTTTTCTCAGGGAGGGGGTCTCCGTCCTGTGGGCGTGGTCCCGTGTACAGCGCCGATACTCACCCTGGTGATTGGGGCCGTGAGCACTTGGTAATACTGGGGCAGCTGCTTCCCCAGCGCCAGGCCTGAGGGAAAGAAACGGGCCTCAGAGGTGGCGCCATCCAACCCGGGAGGGGACGGCTCCCCGGGCCCCACCGCAGCCTCCTGGGGCCCTTCCCGCTGAGGCGGACGGCAGGAGGGGAGGACAGACGGGGCCCTGTGTGGGCTGCGTACGCGCCAGCCCCGGGCCTGTCTCTGCCCCGGGACGATGAGACCTTGACTCACACTGGGGCCAGGGGTTTAGCTGCCAAGGGGAAAGGCTCCGGCCCCTGCCAGCCCCAGCGTACAGCTCCCCTCTGCTCCCCCTGAGCCCGCCAACGCCAGCACCACGCCCCATTGGATGGGCACGGACCCGTAGCCTCCTGCCCACTGCCCCTCGCGCCCCGACGTACCCGCCCGCAGCAGGGGCTGCAGGCCTCGCAGGGCGCGGAGCCGCGGCAGCAGGGGGCCCTGGCTCCAGGCGGCAGCGTCCACCGGGGTGGCGTCCAGCAGCGGGTCAAGGGCCGACACCAAGCGGCTCAGGAACGCCTCGTACTTCGGATAGGCCTGAAGTGGAGCCAGAGGCAGGAGCCAGCGGACGCTGCTGTTACCCGGCCGCGCCCCTCCAGGCTCCCCCTGAGCATGCGCCAGTGCCCCCGGCCAGCTCTGGGCTCCTGGGACACGCGCCCCCAGTCTCTGGTTAGCCCCTCCAGGGTCAGAGCCAGGCAAGACACTGAGCGCCCGCATGCTCAGCGACCCAGCCCTTGTCAGAGGGGTGGCAGGGCACAGCCGGCCCCAAAGCACCATCCCGCGGCCCAGGCCCAGCCCCTGCAAGCCGGCTGGAGGAGACGCCATGCTCAGTAGCACCGTACGGCTGCGTCTCTCCCGGCTGCGCTTTGACCAGCGGGGACATTTCACAACGCTGACGTTTATATGGCAGGCTTCAGAGCCAAGGCGCTATTAACAGCAATCGGCTCAGGCTCCCTGCAAACTCAGGCAGGTCCTCGGTGACATGGACACACCCAGGCAGGTACATTACACCTGGGTCTGACCCACTGAAGTGGGGCTCGGGTGGGGTCTGCCCAAAGCTGTGGGAAACGTGGAAGCTGCTGGTGGGAAAGCCCATCCCCGAGCCCAGGTGGGTCTCAGGCAGTTACTCAACTGACAGTGAGAACCAGCCGCATCCTTCGACCCAGCCCCGCCCCGTGTTTCCAGCCGCAGGCCTGAGCATGGACAAAGCAACTGAAGCTAACGAACCACCCAGGTTATGGAAAGAGAAAGTCTGGGACCATGTAAGGGCTTGTGTACATTGGAAATGCTCCGTGGGTGGAGCTGAGTTGCTGCAGCGCTTGTGTAGACACGACTGCACTGATGGGAGGGGTCCCCGTGGCACAGGTAACCCACCGCCCTGAGCGCTGGCAGCAGAACTCTTCCCTCAGCCGAGGGCTGTCTGCCTGGGGGTCAGACCGGCTTAACTATGGCCACTCGGGGGGGGGGGGGGGGAGACCAACGGATCGGTGCACATTGCGGGTGCCCAGACAACAAGGGGCTGGGCGCTCCAGTGTGACAAGGTGGGGGTGTAAATTATTAGCCCCCAGAGGGAGCGAGCGGGGGCGGGGCTCATGGTGGCCGGGAGCGGAGCGCGTGTGTTGCCTGCGACCGGTAGCTTTGGGAGAACGCCCCCCCCCCCCGCTGGGCACAGCCCTGGTTCCCCCCTCGCGCTGGGGGCAGGTGGCACCAATTCACCCGGACACCTGGACGACCCCAAAATTGTCACACTCACATTACACACTTGTGCTGGCACAGCCAGGTCAGTCGGGGGGATGAGATGCGATTGTCCCACACAGCTGTGCTGGCAAACGCCCCCAGCGCAGACCCGGCTGGCCTGGGAAAACCGTGCTTTCCCTGGCACAGCGCGTGTCCCTTGCAGGGGCTGGTAGATGCTGCGTCCACAGTAGGAGTTTCCCAGGACGTGGGCCAGCCCAGAGGTCCCAGGGTGGACCTGGCCTCGGGCTGCAGCTACGCACTGTGCGGAGACGCTGACCATCCTCCGCCCCCCGCCCAGAGCGCTCGAGCCGGGACGTGCTCCTGAGTTGGCAGGCTGGAGAGGGCATGGATCCAAATCCTTGCTTGGGCTCTGGCTCGGCGAGTCGGCCAGGGAGCACTCCCAGAGCCGACCCGCCGGCGAGTCCAGCCCACCATGGCTGCATGCCCAGGATTGGGGCCCCTTAGGGCCAGTCAGGCCGGGATTGGCAGGACTTGGAGCCCAGCCACCAGCCCCTCCTGCAGCCCTCGGTACCTGTGCGTCCTTGGAGGAGAACTGAGCGATCTGCCGCTGGGTGTCTGCCATGTCGTGGCCCAGCAGGAGCGAGCGCCGGGCTTGCCCATCCTCCAGCATGGGGGTGAAGGAGTAGGGGTCGCGGGCGTACACCCTCAGACCGTGCCTCTGCAAGACACAGAGCGCGGACGATGGTCACGGCCCCGGGGGTGAAGGAGTAGGGGTCGCGGGCGTACACCCTCAGACCGTGCCTCTGCAAGACACAGAGCGCGGACGATGGTCACGGCCCCCCCGGCCCCCCTCACCAGGCCAGGGGAGCCGGTCTGAGCTGGGGCTGTCAGCTCCAGGACTGGGCCCCCGAGGTGAACGAGCTGGGCCTGGCCAGGGGATTCTGGCCCTGCAGTGATGCTAGGGCCTCACACCCACCAACGCTCCCAGCAGGGGAGGGGGAGGCAGCACCGGGAACCGGCTGAGCCCCCCACCCCCCTGCCTGGCCCTTGTACCTGCAGCTCCAGCTCCGTGAAGATCTGCGGCCGCAGCAGGCTGAGCAGGTAGGACGCTCGGGAGAACTTGAAGCCTGAGAGAGAAGGAGCGTCAGCTACCAGCCTGCCGGGCACCCGGGCATCTCGCGGGGCAGGGCCAGGGTTACCTGGGACAATCTCCTCTGTGACTGCTGCGCCCCCCAGCAGGTGACGTCTCTCCAGCACGGCTGTCCGCAGGCCCGACTTCTGCAGGTAGGCAGCCTGCCGAGAGCACAGTCACCCGCCCTCACGGGCCCCCCGAGAAAACCCACCCGGGACACCCCCCTAACAAACCCACCTGGGACGCCCCCCAGCCCCCACCCGGGACATCCCCCTAACAAACCCACCCGGGACATCCCCCAGCCCCCACCTGGCATGCCCCCCAAGTCCCCACGGGCCCCCCATCCCCCACCTGGAACACCCCCCCAACAAACCCACCCAGGACGCCCTCCAGCCCCCACCCAGGATGCCCCCCAAGTCCCCACCCAATGCACCCCTGCAACAAACCCACCAGGACACCCCCAAGCCCCCACCTGGGACACCCCCCCCAACAAACCCACCTGGGACACTCCCCCACCCGGATGCTCCTGGGGGATCCCCCACCCAGGACACCCCCCCCCCAACAAACACACCCAGGACGCTTGCACCCCAGAGTGCTCTTGGGAGCGTCCTCCTTGCCCCCTAGGATTCCCCCTATGCACTTGGGATCTCCCCCGTCACCCCACGGGATTTCCCCCACCCCCGAGACAGGGCACAGAGGCAGGTGCCTTGACATTCAATACTCACTGCAACCAGCCCGTTGTGCCCTGCAATGAGAGATGGGCAGGGGGTGAGAGGAGCCAGGGCCCGGGGCACCAATGGGGCCTGCCGCTGCTCACCATCTCCCTGGCAGGCAGGCAGGGCGGGATGGGGCCATCGGTGTCACTCTCACCACTTGCCCGCAAGGCAACAGCACCCGCGGGGGGCGAGGGGCTGGGACAGCGCTGGCAACTGCCGAGGCATGGGAAACACCCGTGGGGAACTTCATGAACATGGGGGGTAGGGGCTGGGAGGCACAGTGCCCCCCCCACACCAAGACCCCCCCAGCCCGCTCCCTTCGTCCTGCAGCACTGGCTCCCCCACTGCCTCGTTCCCCAGAGCACAGCACCCCCCCCACACACACACTGAAAGCCTCCCCCAGCACCGAGACCCCCCCCAGCCCCCCTCCTCTAGCAGCATGGTGCCCCCTACCCCATTCTCTGCAGCACCGCACGAAATGCATCACACAGGCACAGGGGCCCCCACTCCAGCCCCCCATCATTCCTCTCCCCACAGACAGGACCCCCCCCCCACCCCCCGCAGCCCCGTGCCGTTTCCATGGCTACATGCTAGCGGCTTTGCCGTTCACCTGGTTGTCTGGCATGGCTGAGGCCTGTTAACTCATCTCACCCAACGGCAGGGGAGCAGAGCAGTGGCAAGAGGCTGCACCAGCCCCTGCCCATCACACTGGGCACAGAGTGAGCTCCCCCGCACCCCGGCTGGTGTAGGGTGCCAGCCCCACTCCCCAGCAGGGGCACCATTTCAGATCAGGGGGGGGGAGCAACTTTAACTGACTCCAGGGGCTACACTTCAGACGAAACACAAGTCGATTTCAAAAATAACTCACCCCCACCACACCCTGGAGACTAACTACTGTACACCTTGTGGTACTGCAACACACCACCACTTAGCACACCCTAACACAACGATTGTTTCACAGAACCCCACGACAGAAGCGCTTTTCATAGCAGCAGTTTCTGGGTTCGTTTCCCAAGGCACCCATGGTTGCATTACTACGCCATTTAGAACTCCAGGCCATGAACCCCAGGTTCATGTGAACCAGGTCAAAACACATCGGTCAAAACCTTGCATCAGGAGGATCAAAACCCAAACTGAAATAAGATGGGCCAGATTCTGGTCTCAGTTACACAACTCTGAATTCAGCCCCCCGGTTGAAACCCACACGCTGACTCCTGATTTACAGCAGCGCTAGAGAGCAGACGTTGCCCCTTGGCCGTCGGAAACGGTGCCAGGGCTAGCTGTGGGTGGGGAGTCGCTGCTAAAACTCAGCCCCCCGTGTTCACTATAGCGAAGACCACAGCACAACTTACTGTAAGTGTAAACGTGCACCTAAGTATGAGCACTTACTGGCTGCTTCTTCGTTAAACGTCTGCAAAGCCTGGGACAAACCTCAGCCCTTGGGTAGGACCCACTGCAATCAGTCACCTGTGGTGACCCCATCAGTATGGAGCTCATCCACCACAGCACCCTTGGGGGGGGGTGGGGGGCATGTGCCAAGGGGATGCCTAGATTAAAGTTGAACAGGAGGGGCTAGATCCGCACATCCCATGCGGGTGCCTAGGTAACCGAAGGGGTGCTCTGGGGACCCCTCTCGTAACACTGGAGCTGACCCTAGAAGCAGAGGTGCTTGGAAAAGAACCCCCCGCCCCCGCATAGTTCAGAACGACCCCCCCGGCCTGCTGCTGGGCCTCGTTTCCCCTGGCTAGCAGCAGGGCGGCCCGGCGAGGACGGCGTGCCAGGCAGCCCCACCCCGCCCCATCTGCTGACCTCAGCCAGGGGCCCCAGAGCCACTGGGCAGGTAAGGGGCTGTGAGCCCCTTGGGGGGGGGAGGGGCTGCAACTGGCAGCCTGGGGGATGAAGGAGCCGCAGGATCCAAGGACCAGCAATTCCCCCCCCCGCCGGAAAGTTCGGCCTGGGGTAGGGCCACCCCAGGCGGCTCCTGTGGGGAGCCCCGGGCAGAGACCAGGGAGCCCCAGGGGCTCTGGCCAGCACAGCACAGCAGCTGCGGCTGATTGACAGGTCGGGGGTGGGGTTGTGTGGCACACAAACACACAGCTGTGCCCGCCTGTCTTAAAGGGCCAGCGCTCCTGCCCACCCAGGCTCACCCCCGTGGGGAGCTGAAGCCCGGCGGGGGGGGAAAGTGCCCCCCCCCAAGGTGCCCCTCTCAGTGTTCAACAGCAGCAGCCCCCAGCCCTGGGATTACCTCCCCCTATCACCACGGCGTCGTACTCCCGCTGTAGCTGGGCCCCGGCCCTGGCGTGAGCCAGCCTCCGGCCCTGCAGGCTGCAGCCGGCCCCGGCCCTGCCCAGCCCCTGCCTGGCTGCCATGGCGGCGCTGGGCACTGCCAGGCCTGCGTGGCCGAGTCAGCACTTCCCCCAGGCAGGGGAGGGACAGGCGGCCCCAGAGCAGGGGAGCGACTGGAGCGGAGCCAGCCCCAGGCGGGCCAGGGAAAAGCTGCCCGGCTGCGGAAGGGGCAGGGCCCAGGCAGAGACACGCTGGCTCCTCTTGGCTGCCCCCTGCCCCAATTCTCCTCCCCCGGCTCGGCCCCCACCCACGCCGGAGACAGCCCCTCTCCCTGCCCCCTGTGTCACCCACGCACCCCAACGCTCCCTGCCCCCCAGGCACCACCCAGCCTGCAGGGAGCCTCCTCCCCCGCTGTGGGGCAAAAGCTTCCCCTGGGCCCGGGCTGGGGAGAGCGGCCCCCACTCAGCGAGGGGCCCAGCAAGGCAGCTCTGCCCAGGGGCACCAACACACGCCCTTGGCTGGCAGCAGCCGCACCCTGGCATAGCAAGCCCGAGCCCACCGGCCACTAGGGGCGGGACGAAGGGAGGCCCCGGTGTTGGGAGAGTAGAGCCCTGGGGCAAGCTGGGCTGTCCCCCTTTGCTAACAGATGCTGGGGCAGCTGTAGACCCTAGTCCTAGGGAGCCAGAGGGGAGGGGGCCCATGGTTTGCAGGCACAGGTGAGAAGCCAGAGAATTCTGCCCTGGACAACTCTCCCCACACAGCGCAGGAGGCAGGCAGGGCAGACGCCTGGCAAGTAGCTGCCCAGGAGCTGGCTGGGCCCTGCCCACATGAAGGGCCTGCTCCTGGCGAGAGCACCATGAACCCCCCCGGGCATCAGGCTGGAGAACACACAGCCCACAGGCGTGTCTGTGTCCTCACGTGCGTGTGCAAACACGTCTGCCCATGTACTCGCACACGCAGGTCCCCAGGCAAGGCCCTGACACAGATGGGGAGGAATCAGGGAGTGCACCAGGGTGACCAAGTGCACCAGCTTTAATTCCAGCCCAGAGCGTGGCACGTACAGATACGTATACGCTACCATGGCAACACACGTCCAACGGCCCCTGCCTCCGGGCTGCTCTGGGGGCGAGTCAGGGGGAGCCCCCGGCCAGGTTTCAGCAGGCGGGGAGCTGACGGCAGGACGCTGGTCTCCCAGCCGGGCCCGGGGGCCAGTCAGGGGGAGCCCCCGGGCCAGGTTCCAGCAGGCGGGGAGCTGACGGCAGGACGCTGGTCTCCCAGCCGGGCCCGGGGGCCAGTCAGGGGGAGCCCCCGGGCCAGGTTCCAGCAGGCGGGGAGCTGACGGCAGGACGCTGGTCTCCCAGCCGGGCCCGGGGGCGAGTCCGACTCTGAGAGCGGGAACGAGGCCCCCGTGGGGCTGCTCGCTGCCAGCCCACATGGCTCAAAGCAGGGGGATGCGGGACGGCTCCCAGAGCCGCCGGGCCAGGTCACAGGCCTGCTGGATCACGCACTCGGCCGGGATCACGCCCAGGTGCAGGGTCAGCAGCTCGTAACACTTCACCCCCTCGGCCGGGTGGTTCTTGCTGTAGTAGCGCAGCAGCTTCCTGCAGGGGAGGAGACGGCGGTCAGGCGGGAAAGCCCCTGCAGGGCCCCGGTCCAGCCCCCATGGGGCAGCGCAAGCCTGGGCCTTGGACCCATCCCAGATCAGACTAGTGCAGCGGCGTCCCTGGGTCCGGCCACCCCATTGCAAGGACAGGCCCAGAGGGGAAGACGTGAGAACGCCCAGACTGGGTCAGTCCAAAGGTCCATCTAGCCCAGTGTCCTGTCTGCCCACAGTGGCCAGTGCCAGGTGATCCAGAGGGAATGAACGGAACAGGGAATCATCCAGTGATCCATCCCGTCGCCCATTCCCAGCTTCTGGCAAACAGAGGCTAAGGACATCATCCCTGCCCATCCTGGCTAATAGCCATTGATGGACCGATCCTTCATGAATTTATCTAGTTCTTTTTTGAACCCTGTTATAGTCTTGGCCTTCACAACATCCTCTGGCAAGGAGTTCCACAGGTTGACTGTGCGCTGTGTGAAGAAATACTTCCTTTTCTTTGTTTTAAACCTGCTGCCTATTAATTTCTTTGGGTGACCCTGGCTCTTGTGTAATGAGGAGTAAACAACACTTTCTTATTTACTTTCTCCAAACCAGTCAAGATTGTGTAGACCTCACTCATATCCGCCCGTCATTTTCTCTTTTCCAAGCTGAAGAAGTCCCAGTCTTTTTAATCTCTCCTCAAACAGCAGCTGTTCCAGACCCCTAATCATTTTTGCTGCCCTTCTCTCTACCTTTGCCAGTGTCAATACATCTTTTTTGAGATGGGGCGACCACATCTGCACACAGTATTCAGGTTGTGGGCGTACCATGGATTTGTAGAGGCAATATGATATTTTCTGTCTCATTATCTGTCCCTTTCTTAATGAGTCCCAGCATGCTGTTCGCTTTTTTGACGGCTGCTGCACATTGAGAGGATGTTTTCAGAGAACTATCCAGGATGACTCCAAGGTCTCTCTCTCAAGTGGTAACAGCGAATTTAGACCCACCATTGTGTATGTATAGATGGCCTGGGAGCCTGGAGATCTGGGTTTCATCCCTGGCTTAGCGTCAGGCTCGTGTAACTGCAGTCCCCGGCGGAGACATGGGGGTGTTGCGAATCCCTGTCCTGGGGTGTGTGGTTACCGCTGATGTGCTTAGCGAGGCCAGGCGTTGGGCACTGAGACGGTCCTGCAGGGCTCAGAGCCCCAGCTCCCAGCCCCACCTGCTGCCTGTGACCCATCGCAGGCGAGGGGCAGCCCTGCAGCAGAGCCCTCCCCATCCGCCCAGCAGCCAGGAGAAGACGGGGTGGGGGGGGGGGGGGGGCAGGGGCTGGTGGGGTCCAGCACGCACCTGTAGTAATCCCCTGCCAGCATCCCGACGGGAGCAGAGTCGTCGGAGAGAACGGGAACCTCGATCACCTCCAGCTTGTAACCCTGCGTGGCAAAGGGATGGCCGTGAGGGGCTGGGGGCTGGCCATGCCACCTGGAGGACCTGAGGCTGCAGCGGGGTGCTGGCTGGGTGGCCTGGAGCTCACGTGCCAGGGCAGGGCTGACCAAGCACTTTGGGGAACCCGTATGAAGGGCTAGGGGGCTCAGGAACACGCCACAGGGTGATCTGCCAGGCCATGTGCCATGGAGATCGTGTGCCAGGGCAGCAGCTGGCCACATGGCCTCGGAGCCCACACCTCTCCATTTCTTGCCCTGCGGAAGTGCTGCCGGGGCCAGGGGCCTCGTCAGGCAGGTCAGGGGCCAAGCGCCCCCCAACGCACCAGCTCGTTCTCGAACCAGAGGAAGTAGGAGCAGTAATAGTCTCCGTCCCGCAGCGTGAGCGTCGTGTAGCCCTTCTGCAGGTAGCGCCGCACCAGCCCGATCAGAGACCAGACCTGGGGGGGAGAGGAGGCAGCTGCAGCCCGGCGCAGAGATCACCCCCGCCCCACGGCTCTGCTCGGTGCCCCCCTCTGGATTCCGAGTTTGGAACCTGTGACCGGCACTCCTGACCCTGCTTTTCATTAGTTGTCCTCCGTTGTCATTTGGTTCCCGGGTCCAGTGGTCCCTCCCACTAGGCTGGGGGAGGGGCTTGCGCCCGCCCATCTCCCAGGTTCGCCAATAAGGCCAGAGCCAAGGCTGCTCCTACCGAGCTCCCTGCTCCCCCAGGGTCACACCCCCACCCCCCCAGCTAGCGCTCTCATGGGGGAATACTGCTGGGCCCGTGCTCCACCCGGCTGGGCCCCCACGGCCGAGCAGCCTGGGCGGGAGGGGCCCTTCTAAGCCTCCCTCCCCCCTCCAAACCCAGGGGATCAGTCTCAGAGCCCAGGGCCGGTACCTTCTTCTTGATGAAGGCGGCCAGGGCCCCCTTGCCCAGCTCCGAGGCGGAGTCCTCGGCCACGCTGAGGGAAGGGGCCACCATCTGCCCCGCGGTGCGATCCACGTAGATGAAGTGCACCAGGCCCGGGAAGTCCTCCAGGTATGTGGGGGCAGGTTAAGGGCAACCAGGGACTGCAGGGAATGTGTGGGCAGTGCCCAGACATAGGGAACCCCCCCCACCCATGGGTGCCCCGCTGAGCCTGCCCTGGGCAATGGGGAGCCCCCCAGGTGGCTCCTGACGGGTCCCGCTCCCTGTCCCCCCTCTTGGTGATGGGAACCCAGGTGCCGACGGCCCCCTGCCCACAGTCCCGGCAGCACCTCCTGTATCCCCCCAAGGCATCTGGAGTCGCAGAGGGGGGGCTCTGTCCACAACCCCATGGGGTGGCCTACCTGGGGCGGCCTACCTGGGGCCAGCTCAGAGACCCCTGCCCTGTGGGACCCAATACAGCTCGTTCGGGCCCCTTTGGGCTCCCTGCCGTCTCGTCTCCCCAGCGCTGGGCAGAGGCCAGCCCTGCTGTTGGAGAGGTGGGAGGAGCCCCCTCACTTAGCTGCACCGGCTCAGCCAGGCCAACCGCCCCTGAGCCTGCCGCAGCCCAGCCTGCCTGGGCAGGAGAAGCCGAGCCCCAGCCCTGGCTGCACTGCTGGGAAGGTCCCAGGGGGTGGGAAGGAGGAGCCCACGGTCCCCGGTGCCCCTGCCCTGTGCGGGGCTCTCTGGGCGGATGTGACACCATGGTGATGTTCCGCCTGCTCTTCACCAGCAGGAAGTCCCTCCAGTCCAGCAGCTTCTCCCTGCCGAGGACGAGACCTGGCCTGAGCGCGGCGCCCCCTCTGGCTTGCCAGGCCCTTGGGCTGCCTGGCGCCCAGCGGGGGGAGCCGCACAGCACCGACATGGGGACGCCGGCCACAGCTGGCTCGTACCCCGCGCTGGAGGGGACGGGGCTCGTGCCACCCCAGGGGGACCCGACCGAAGAGCTGCCCGCCCAGCCCGTACCCCGGAGCTGGCTGGGGTTCAAAGGGCCCCACCCCCAGGTCTGCGGCGTCCTCCCCACGCAGGGCCCAGGGCCGTAGTGGGAGCCCCGCGCAGTGGGCCTGGGGCTGGTTTCCAGCCATTTCCTCATGAGTCCAGTTGAGGTCCCAGACTCCAACCCCCCACCCGCAGCCCCATCTCTCCCCCCCCAGCCCCGCCCCCCAGCCCCTCCCCTTTCCCACGCACTCACCGCACCAGCTTCTGGGCCCAGTCCCGCAGGCCCGGGGCCAGGCCCTGGGCAGCCAGCGAGGTCAGGAAGAGCTGGCGATAGACGGAGCAGAGCTGCCGCCTCACGCTGCCGAGCGCCTGCAGGAGCCTGGAGGGAGACAGCCCCTGAGAGACGCCCCCACCCCCAGCTCCGGGCCCAGGACAGCAGCTGGGGCCCCCACCCAAGAGCCGCCCCAGCTTGCTCGCTGGGGTCCACGCCCTTTGCTTCCTTCCTTGCCCTCCTGGACCTCTGGGCCTGGAGCCCCTCCACAGGAGCCCCCCCCGGTCACCTGCCCAGCCCCCGCCGCCATTACGCCCCACACCCCCATATTCACTCCCTGGAGCCCCTCCACAGGAGCCCCCCCCGGTCACCTGCCCAGCCCCCGCCGCCATTATGCCCCACACCCCCATATTCACTCCCTGGAGCCCCTCCACAGGAGCCCCCCCCGGTCACCTGCCCAGCCCCCGCCACCATTACTCCCCACACCCCCATACTCACTCCCTGGAGCTCCCCCTCAGGAGCCCCCCCCAGTCACCTGCCCAGCCCCCGCCGCCATTACGCCCCACACCCCCATACTCACTCCCTGGAGCCCCTCCACAGGAGCCCCCCCCAGTCACCTGCCCAGCCCCCGCCGCCATTATGCCCCACACCCCCATACTCGCGCCCCCTCAGGAGCCCACCCCTGCCGCCCATTACCCCCGGTTTTCTCCCCACACCCCCATACTCACTCCCTGGAGCTCCCGGACTCGTGTCTGGAGAACGCTTTGCTCTTGAAGTCCAGCCAGGCGTTGTGTAACTAGGATGGGGAGACAGGGTAGCCGTGAGGGATGCGGGCCATGCCAGGGTCCCTGGCCGCCCCGCAGCTGGTCCCCAGCTGGACTCCCACCTGCATGTCCTGCCTGCCCAGCTTCTTCACGAACTTGTCCATCCTCTGGCGCAGCTCAGCCAGGAGCGGGTGGGAGCGGGTGGGTGGCCCCACCTCCTGCCCCTCCCTCAGCTTCTTCTCCAGCACCAGGAACCCGTCCAGCAGCTGGTACAGGGAGCCGGCGATGTGGGTGCTGGAGCTCTGAGTGGGGGGAGAGGGGTGTGAAAGTGCGAATTTGTTTGTACGACTTTTATGAGTCCGGCGTGCCTCAGTTTCCCCTGTGCTGTCCCTCCCTGGGTGGGACAGGCCTGTTTGCTCTCAGGGCCGGCTGAGACAAGGGTGGGGCGTCCCCTGGCTGGCTGGGCCTGGCCTGGCCCCAGATCAGTGGGGATCTGAGTCCCCAGGACACGGACACCCAGCGCCCCCCGGGGACAGAGATCTCCCCGCCTCTGCGCAGGGAGGCTGAGCCACGCCCCCGTAGCTGGAGATCAAAGGGCTGGGAGGGGGTGGGGGAAGGGGGAGTCGGACCAAGGAGGTCAGAGCCCGACAGAGCTGGAACCCAGGGGCTCCCTGCAACCTGGCCGGGCTCTGGCTCCCCACAAGGGGCCGCGCTGTAACCTTCAGCTCTCTGGGAGACCGGCCGACCGTGGCCGTGGCCAGTTACCGAACAAACCCGACTGTCTGACGGCGCTGGGGGAGTCGCTGCGAACGGCGGCTGAGCTCCCTTGGGGGCTGTCCCAGCTGGACCCGCTGCCCGGAGCTCACGGGGGCAGAAGGGGGGCTGCAGGGCGGGGGTCCAGGCTAAGGAGGAGGGGAAACCATGGGGCTCACCCAGGAGGAAGAGCAAGACCCGGGGGCCCCCTGGCCCACTGCTGGGCTCCTCCCAGACACTGTTCCAACGCTGGGGCCGTGGCACCGACCCTGTGGGCCTGTGTCAAGGGGTCAGTCTGAGGCAGGCCAGGCAGCAGGCGCCATGCCCCAGAGCCAACTCACCTTGGTCAGGAGCACCAGCGAGATGCCAGGCCAGAGCGGCAGGCAATACATGGTGTGGGGCACCATGGGGCAGTAGCCCTCCCGCAGGGTCGCATCCAGGAAGATCCTTCTGGGGTTGGAGGCGTCGGGCGTTGGGGGCACCAGGGCCTGGAGCGAGTCTTCTGCCACCTGAGGAGAGAGAGCAGCTGGCTGGACACCCGGGACCAGGCAGCAACAGCCTGGTCTGCCCACCCGCCATGTCCCACGCACCCACCCCTCCCCGGGAAGCTGCAATCAGGTGTGGGCAGGCGGGAGGACTCCTGGGCAGAAGGGAGAGGAAGACAGGAGGAGCAAAGAGGGGGAAACTGAAGCTGAATCTTGGGACAAACTCCCCACAAGGGGGACGGATCCGGCTGGGGGCACAGACCCCGCCCCCCCCACAGACCTTCTCTAGGAGCTTGTCACACAGGGAATTCAAGGCTGGACAGTGCCCTAGGGCAGGTGCTGCCAGGCCTGGCCCAGGCCCGCACCACGTTCGGGCTCCCTGGCCAGAGGAGCAGGGAGGACAGGGTGGGGTTTGTGGCGGGGGGCAAGTCTGACAGGCCTGGCATGCGCTGAGGGGCGGGGAAGGAGTGAGTGGCAGTGGGAAGAGCTCTGGGAGAGGAGGGGCTGCAGGAGCCCTGCGGAGACCCCTCCTGTGGCCATGCCGGGAGGCGTGTTCCGGGGACGAGGGCAGGCTGGCAGGGCTGGGCTCTCACAGGGTCATGCTCAGGGCGGGGATCCCCGGCGGGTCCATGCCCGACTCACCTGGACGTCAGCAGCATCTGCCTCCCCGGAGCCCGGCGGCTCGGAGCCCTCTGACCAGCTGGCGCCTCCTGTGGGCAAGAGCAGAGAAGGAGCCAGCTGCCCCCCAGCACCGCGTGCAGCCAAACCACCCGGCGGGGGTTCCCGCCCTGGCCTCTGGGGTGCTTGGGCAGTGCTGGGCGGGGGCTCCACCTACACACAGACACCCCACCCCGGCCCCAGGCCTCCCCCAACGTCCCGTGGCCCCAGCACTCCTGGCACGGCCCCCTCGTGTGCCCCCCGGGCCGGACCTGCCGCCTCTGGGGACACAGCCAGTCTCCCGGCGCGAGGCGGCCCGTCTGCCCAGGGACTCACCTGTGCTCTGTCTGCTGGGCGAGGGCTGGGGGGTGTAATACTCCTCGGGCATGGAGAGCTCGTCCGCCTCCTGCAAGTGAGAAGGGAGCCAGCTCAGTGGGGCAGCGGGACCCTCCCCCCAGGGATGGGGTGGGGAGTTGCCGGGGCGGGTCAGGATGGGCCCCCAAGGGGCAGAGTGTGGAGGCTGGGCTGGTTCCTGGCCGGGGCACAGTGAGGCTCCGGGTAGCTGGATTCCATTAACAGCGCAGTGTTTCCAGACGGCTGTTCTCCAGTGGGAGGCGGATTGGTTTGGGTACCCCAGTGTCACCGCTCTTAGAAACTGCCTGTTACGAACCCAGATGTAAAAACCCAAGTGCCCCAGCACACTAGTACTGCACAGTGGCCGGCTGACTGTCTCCTTTTTACCAGATGGTTATAAAAGCAATCAGCCGGAATAAACACTGAACGTACGTGTCGGCGTATAGCGTATGGAGCAGTACGAACAAGGCATGGGCTGTACTGACTAGGCTAGTGCTTTCGATGTAGCCTCTGGTAAAGCTAGGCACATCTCTAGCTGAGTTGCTGTACCCGCTGGAAGAGCTCTGTGTACCCCAGGGGTACATGAACCTCTGCCTTAGTGGAGAGTCGCACCCAGAAGGTCCTGTCCCCACCCCTCCAGGTACCAGCAACGCCCCCACAATGCACCTTGGCTCTGGTCACAATGAGCACTTTGGTGCAGGGAGCCCGACTCCATCTGTGCACGCAGCTCCTGGGGCGTGAGTGTGAATGTGTGAGTGAGAGTGTGCAAAAAGGGGGGCATGAGCCCAGGCATCTCCCGGCACCATGGGCCCTGAAGAGCCTGGAGCCCCAGCTCTGACCATCACGGGACCCTGCCCCTGCTGGGGCTCCAGGCGACCACAATACCCACAACCACTGCGCCATCCCCCCGGGCGCCAGGCCCAGCCGGCCACACACACCTGCTCCTCTGCCTCGTTCCTGGGGGTGCCGTGTGGGCCTGGGCTCAGCACTGGGATGCTCTCGCTGCTCTTCGGCCGCTGGGGAGTCAGCCCCCCCTCTGCCAGCTGCGGGGAGAGCAGGAGAGCTGCTTAGAGGGGCCCAGCCCCCCCCACGACAGTCCCACCAGCCCCAGGCTGCTCCCGAGGCCGGGTACCTGGGGGCTCAGATCCTCGTCGGCGCTGGGGCTGGGACACAGGTCCTGCACCAGGAGGATGAGGGTGAGCAGGTCGGCTGGGCGGACGGTGCTGGCGCTCCGGCTGCGGCGAGAGAGGCCAGTGAGCGGGGAGGGGGCGACAGAGCCGCTGCTCCAGGGAGGGTCGCAGAGACAGGGCGGGGGGAGGGGAGACGTCTCACCTGGAGTAGAAGGCCAGCAGCTTGGTGTGCACCAGCAGGAAGGCGTGCGCCACCTCCTCGCCCCCGCGCTGCCCGCTGGCGTTGATGTGTGGCACCACCTGGCGCTCCAGGAACTCGATGCACTGCTCGCACAGCTGGGGGTGGATCAGCCGCTCCACGGCCTGCGGGCAGGGCCCCGGGGAGACAGACCCAGCGCTGAGCTGGGATGGGGCACGGGGAGCCAGCTCCCGGCCACGCCAGCCAGGCAATGGGAGGAAACCCGAGAGGATTCCGCATTCACGCCCCCCGGGGCAATTCACCCCAGTGGTACCCAGTGCCCACAGCCTGCCAGCCCGCTTCCCCAGGCTAGGCCCCCTACCGCCCCATGGCACGCCTAGCAGAAGGTACCTCCACGGCAAAGCTCTGCTCGGCCTCCCGCAGGCTGCTGTAGGTCTGGAGCAAGCCCTGGAACAGGGCCCAGACGCGGCTGCGCTGCTCCGAGTCCGCCGGCCGCAACCTGGGAGCAGAGCCGCCGAGTGAGCCGATTCCCAGCCGGGAGAGGCAGGCCTGTCCCAGGGACCGCCCCTGGGCCCCTCTCCTGGCTGAGGGCCGCCCACAGGGCCCTGCTTGGGCCCGGTCTCCTCCCTGCGACCGAGACACACCGCCGCCCCGGCTCCAGTCGCTCTTCCCGGCACTGACCAGCCCTCGGAGACAGGCGGGGGGAACGCGGCAGCGCCTCTCTGGGCTAGCAACACTTCGAGAGCAGGGGACGGGACCCAGCTCCCGGGACCCCTCACTTCCTCCGCCCCCAAGGCCGGTCGCTGACCAGGCACAGGAATCGGCCGTGGTGCTAGCTCACCAGTCAGGCACTGGCTGAAAGAGTCAGCCCCGCCCCTCGCAGGCAGCGCCAGATGCCCTCCCGGCCCAGCCAGCCACTCACTCCTTGCAGACGAGGTGCGAGTCCAGCGTCACCAGGCCGAAGTGGGCCTCGGCCAATCTCCGCAGCACGTACAACTTCCGGCGCAGGTCGTCCTCGCTCTCCGAGCCGTCCCCATTCACCGCGATGTACAGGCACTCCCCGAACTGCAGCGCGCCGGCAGGAAACAGGAAATCCGCCCCCGTTAGACCGCCTGGTCCCGGCCAGGCCTGGGGCAAAGCTCCCCATGGGCCGGCCCTTGTCAGCCGCGAGTGGGTCTCCCCATGTGTCTGCTCCCGCTGGGAGCACAGCCCTGAAGGGAGCCTCCCCCCCACACTCCCAGCAAACAGCCACACATTCCCCTGGCTGGGGGGCGGGTCCCTGGGCCCGTTACCATGTGCAGCACGTAGAGGTGGCCTCCGTCCTCGGCCGAGAAGCAGGTGTAGGTGTCCGAGATCCGCTCCAGCAGCGTGACGCAGGAGATGATCATGGGGGCGAAGAGCGTGTTGATGCTGTCCTCAAAGGCAGGCGGCTGCAGGGCAGGGCCAGACGGGCCATGAGCCAGTCCCACTGCTCCCCCGCGCACCCCCCAGCCCGGGGCCCTCAGCCCAGCCCCTCCCCTCATCCTCACCCTCCTCCCAGTTAGGGGGACCAGACAGCAAATGTGAAAAATCGGGACAGGGGGTGATAGGAGCCTATACAAAAAAAAGACCCCAAAATCGGGACTGTCCCTATAATATCGGGACATCTGGTCACCCTCGTCCCAGTACCCAGCTGCACCCACGCTGGGGTCTGGAGCGGAGCCTGGAAGAGCCCCCCCCCCCTCTCGACAGGGCCCCCCTCCCCCAGCCCAGGGGCCTTGCTGCGCCCCCCTGCAGAGCTCTCACCTTGCGCCCCCCTTGCTCCGACTGGCTGAAGCGCCGGCGCAGGCTGTCTGTGAACTCCGGGTCGGCCCAGCAGAACAGCACCTCGGCCCCCTCACTGGCGATCAGCACACACTTCATCTGTGGGGGGGGACCTGGGTCAGCGCCTGGCCCCCCCGGAGCCCCCTTGCCCCGTGCCCAGCTGCGCACCAGTGCCTCCTCTCTCCCCCCGGCTCAGGGGTGGGGTGTGGGGGGGGCCCACGCACCAGCACCTCTGACACCAGGCCCCCAGAGCACGCGCCCACCTGGTGATGCCCTGCCCCACGGCGCTGGGGGGGGGGGGGGGAAGACAGCCCCCACCCATGTCGGCCTAGGGCAGTGTTTCCCCACATCCTCTGCTGCCGCAGGATGGGGGCTCAGGGGGCTGCCCCAGCTCTGCCCCCCGCAGGCTCCCAGCTCCCGCCAGTTCAGTGCCGCTCCCTCGCCGCTGGACCAGCTGTGCCCCCCACCCACACCCCACATCGGCTGCCGTGGGGCGGGCAGAAGAGGCGCCCCTCACAGACCCACGCCAGGGCCGCTAGGGCACTTTGAGACCCACCGGCGCAGGCTGCCACAAGGGCCGTGCACACAGGAGCCGCCTGCCTGGGAGCCCCTGGGCCAGGCCCGTCCCGTGCCTCAGTTTCCCCATGACCCTGCCCATAAAGCTGCTGGATAAAGCTAACCCGGTGGGGGGGGGGGGGGGGAGGCCGGAGCTCAGCGGGGCGCCCAACCCCCCCCCGGGCGGCGGGTAGAGGGGGCCGGACCCGGCCGCCCTCGGGCACTCGGGGGGGCGTGACACCCCAGGGAGCCGGGCACGGGCAAGGCGACCCGCCCCCCCGGCCTCACCTCGGGGCCCCCCCGGCACCGCGCTGCGGCGGAGGAGGATGGGGGGTGTCAGCGCGCGCCCGCCCTGCCTCAGTTTCCCCACCCACCACAGCGGCCCCCCAGCGCCGGGCACGGCTGCCCCCGGCGGGCTTTGCAGGCTGGGTCCCGCCCGGCCCCGGTACCGTGTCCGCGCGCTTCCGCCTCCGCCACCGGGCACGTCACGTGACCCCCCCCCCCGCCCCGCTCATGTGACCGGCCCGGCCAGGGGGAGGGGCAGCCGGCCCCGCCCCCAGCCCGGTCCCCGCACAGCGCCCCCTGCCGGGAGAGGCCGGGGCCGGGCTCCCACTGGCGCCCCCAGAGCCCGCCCCGTCCGGTCCGGTCCGGTCCGGTCCGGGGGTGCCTGACACGTGCTGCCTGCGCGGGGCTCAGGGCCGGGGGGGCACGAGGCAGGTGGTTTCCCTTGAACCCCAGCGGGGGAGAGACCCCAGCCCCGCAGGGCCCCCCCTTTGTGTCCCCCCCATTTCTCTGCAGCCAGAGGCTCCAGCAGCCCCCGGGACACGGGATGGGACCAACCCAGGCGCCCCTCCCCCATCCCGCCCCTGCCGGGGCTGCTACAGGGCAATATGGCCCTGGCTCTGCCCACTGAGTCCTACGTGGCCTGGCAGGGCCCCACTCCCTGCCCCACCCGGAGGCCCCAAGCTCACGAGTTCCCCTCCCCACCCAGGACCCCTGTGCGCCGTGGGGGGGAGGCCAGTGCCCAGCTGCCAGGGGCTTTGCGGCCACAGCTCCAGAGCCGCCCTGGGCCGAGGGGGGCTGGCCCCAGCCTGGAGGGTCCCTGGAGGGCCGAGGGGGGCTGGCCCCAGCCTGGAGGGTCCCTGGAGGGCCGAGGGGGGCTGGGCCCAGCCTGGAGGGTCCCTGGAGGGCCGAGGGGGGCTGGCCCCAGCCTGGAGGGTCCCTGGAGGGCCGAGGGGGGCTGGGCCCAGCCTGGAGGGTCCCTGGAGGGCCGAGGGGGGCTGGGCCCAGCCTGGAGGGTCCCTGGAGGGCCGAGGGGGGCTGGGCCCAGCCTGGAGGGTCCCTGGAGGGCCGAGGGGGGCTGGGCCCAGCCTGGAGGGTCCCTGGAGGGCCGAGGGGGGCTGGGCCCACCCTGGAGGGTCCCTGAAGGGCCGAGGGGGGCTGGGCCCAGCCTGGAGGGTCCCTGGAGGGCCGAGGGGGGCTGGGCCCAGCCTGGAGGGTCCCTGGAGGGCCGAGGGGGGCTGGCCTGGCCGCGCTTGGCTCCTTGCTGGCACCTGGCAGACGCCGGAGTCTGGGGGGACGCCCCAGTTCCTGCTGCAAGCCTGGGAATAGGGCCCAGGAGCCCCACGTGACCCCGCGGGCTGCAGCCTCCGAGCAGGTGGGGCCTGCTCTGCATTGGGGTCAGGCCCAGGCTCTCGCTGTCTGCAGCCGGGGGGACCCCGGGCGCCCTGCTGCTCTGAGGGGTGGCTCCACGCCGCCCCGTTTCCGCCCCTCGCTCCGTCGGCTGGAGGAGGAGGGCAAAGGTGCAGGTGCGGGGCCCACAGGAGCAGACAGCTCCTGGGGCGGGCGGGCGGGAAGATGCTGCCGCTGAAGGTCCGTGGACACTTTGAGCAGAAAGGGCCTGGTATCTCGGCCGAGTCCGTACGGGGGGCACTAGCCCCGCTCCCTGCGCACATCGAACAGCGACGCTCTTCGGGGAGCTCTGGCTAATCCCGGGCACGGCTCTTTGCGCTGGTCGTCTCCCCCGCCCGGAGTGCAGCCCGGCCCCACGAGCCAGGCCAGGGCCCTGGGCAGAGACAGCCGGGCCCGGGCAGGGGGGTCTGTCTTGGGAGGCAGCCCCAGAACTCGGCACGGGCCGGGCCCAGGGGCCAGGAGCAGTGAGGGCCGGGCCCACCCCGAGGGGAGATGGGTTGGCACCAGCGTGGGGCGTTCCTGACTCAGCGCTTGGTCTCGGGGTTTTAAATCACGGAGCCGCCAGGCCCGCGAGATGCTGTGATACGCAGCCAGCCAGCGTCTTCCTGGCACAAGCCACTCACCGATGGGCGTGGCGCCGGCAAGCGTGGCATGCAGGGGCTGCACTGGGCACGTCCCCCGCCACCCCTGCAGCGAGGGGAAGAGGGGGGGATGCAGTGCTGGACCCTCCCTGCAAATTCACAGCAACCTGGCTGTTACTAGGGCCGCAGCCAGAGGGTGCGAGCCCCACAGGATCTGTTCCCGCTGCCCTGGCCTGCCTGGCCCATCCCCGCCCCTCCTGCCAGCTAGGTGAGATCCCAAGCAAACCCCCGGGGGGCTGGGGGATTCGAAACAGCCAGGCCTCAGTGGCTGTTCCCTGCAGAGGCAGAGGGGTCTGCCTCCCGTTTCCTGGTAGGGCAGCATCCAGCTATCCTGGCGATCGGCTGGGCAGCCACCCAAGCCAACAGCCCCCAGCCCTGCCGCTCGGCCCCTCCTTGGGCTGGGGGGCTGGCTAATGAGAGCCTTGAGGCAGCAGTCTAAGGGCTCGTCCCCACGGGCAGCGCTGCCGTGGCTGGAGCGCTGAGTGACGCGCCCTACGGGTCAGCCTAGGTACCCCACGGCCGCGAGAGGTGTAGCTGTGTCGGTGGGAGACGCCCGCCCGGCAGTGACTGCACGGCTCGGACGCGGACTGTCTGCACCCCGTAGCTACTCTGACTGCTTTGTGGGGTGCCCAGCCCTAGCTGTTGCGTACAGAGGGGGATCCAGGACCCAGCAGGGCGAGGAGCTAGATTTCAGGGACGCGCCGCGTGGGGCGGCGAGATGCCCAGTGCCACGGGGGGAGCAGTGACATCCAGCAGGTGGACAGGAGCTGGGGAAGCCCAGAGACGGTGATGAGGGTGCGACAGGCTGGAAATCCCAGTAACGGGGCTGCACAGGGATGGGAGTAGTCCTGGGGCAGCTACGCACAGAGCGTGCGTGTGTGGGGTGGCCACTAGGGGGCGCGCTGCAGGTGAACATGGAGAATTCAGGGTGGGAGGTGGCTCAGGACTCCTGTCTGGAGTGAGCCCCACCCTGGCCAGGCATCCTGCTGCTGGAAGCCCCCCAGGCGCCCCCCCCCCCCCAGCCACTTACAGTCCTGGCCCTTAATTCAGAGCCAGCCAGGGGGCAAGTCGAGTGGGGCACTGCTGGGTGCAGGGGAGAACAGGCAGAGGGTGGGAGGGTCAGGACAGGCAGAGCATGCCTCACTCTTGTTTCAGCCCCCCCTCCCCCCCCCCCCCCCCCGGGCAGCGTGGGTCTGGTGCCAGTGCCTACAGCCGCTGGCTGGTTGGGAGGCAGAGTCACAGCGTCACTTTGGCCAAGACCCTTTTGGCCTTAGAGGGGACATGCCCATCGAAATGGAGCTGGGGGCTCAGCCCCGGCGTGGCACCACTTCGAGATCCGCTAGGCACAGCCCACGGCCGGGCGGTGCCGGTCCCCGGTGGGGCTTTAGGAACAAGTGGCCACATGCCAGCAGCAGCCCGATAGCCGGGCTCGGGGCACAGCTGTGGCAGAAGCGGACTCCAGCTGTTGTGTGGCGGCGGCGTGGTCCAGCTGGCCGCTCACGTGCTCTCCAGATGTTCTGGCTCTTGCACTCCAGCTGTTCTGTCCCACTTCCCTGCTGCAAACCGGGACGCTGAAAGGCCCAGGAAAGCCTGGCCAGCGAGTGTGGGATTTCCGCATCGTTACCATCCGCGTCCTCCTCCGGCAAAGGCCTCACCCCCTCCCCAGTCTCACCGTACTCCTCTGGGGCTGGAAGTAACCCGAATAGCACTGGGATCCTGGGTGTTGGGCACCCAAAGGCAGCTGGGTGGTGAGATGGATCGGGGTACCTGGGACTCCCTGGTCAGGCTGTTCCAGCACCTGAGGCGCTCACACCTGATACCCGGTGGGTGAGATCTAAGTGCAGAACTCAGCCCCGGTGGGGTCTGCCTGGCTCCTGACAGCCGGCCTGAGGCTGGTACCTGCGCTCTGGAGCCGCTGCAGGACGGCCTGGCAGAATCCAGCCCTTGACTTCACTTCTCTGTGGGTGACACCAGCTCCCCCTCTCCCCAACTCACTGGCCCCCCCACCACCCTCTGTCGGGCGCCCCAGCTCCTGGCTGCACCTGGGTCACTGCCTTGGACAGTGCAGTCGCTCTCCTGCACTCGGGACTTCACTCCCGAAGCCAGAACCTTGTCCCCTTTGTCCCTGCCCAGGGAGCCCCTTTGCCAGAATTCACACCCCCTCCAGCTGGGGATCCAGGCCTTCGCCGCCCCATCGCCCCTGCTTCACGGGCTCCCTCGTGCCCCACTGCCCTGTCTGGTGCCCCACGTGGCGCTGCAGCCTCTGGGCGCAGCACTCTGAGAAGGAGCCTGGAGAAGGAACGCTGAGCTCCCCACCCCCATGTGCAACACGGCTCAGCCTGGTCATAGCCAGCCAGGCAGGGGGTCGGCACTGAAGGGGCTGTGCCCTCACGCCGCAGGGTTACCACTGGGGTAGTGACCAGCTGCCAGCGTGTCGCCGCGCCAGGGGTGCAGGCTGGCCCGTGACGCTGACTCTGCCCGTGTCACTGGGTGAGTTACACCTCCTTCCTCCCAGCTCTCTGGGCACGGGGGCGTCTCTGCGGGCATGTGCTGCTGGCGCTGCTCTGGGAGCCAGGCCCCCCAGGAGCAGTGCCAATGGCTGTGATGTGAACACACTTAGGCCTGGCGTCCCTGATTCACGGAGCAGCACCACCTGCTCCGTTGCATAGTCACGTCCTACGGCTGGGGACCCGGCCACGGCTCCAGGCCCGGGACAGCCCGAAGGCGCTTGCGGTCCTGGAGCAGAGCCTACGAACCACACCCCTCTGCCGGGGAGCATGGCGCGGCGGGCCCGGACAGACGAGGCCAGGCATGTTTGGACAGCCCCCCTTTATTATCCAACATCTCCCCACACAATCTCAACCGGAGCCCGGCTCTCCGCACGCCTCAATAAAATCTCTTCTGGAAGGAAATATTCACACCTCTAACAATGCCCCCCAAGCCCCCGGGGAGCAGTGACCCTGCCTGTACCACCTCAGCCCACTTCTCCCGCGAGCTGGGAGAGGGGTGCCCCACCCCACTTCCCTCCCACCAGCTCCCAGACTAGCAGAGCTCAAAGTCTTCAGAAAATATAATTTAAATACGAACATGTACAGCGAAGGCTCCCGCGGGCCCGGCTCACAGCGCCCCAGCCAGTGCCGGGGGCAGGACTCTCTATGGCTAGCGCCCCTGCACACAGCTCGGCTGAGCCCCGCCGGGCTTCCTTTAGCCTGGCCGAAGCGACTCCTCGCAGCCCCCCAGCGCGTCGGCTCCCACCCTGGGAGGGGCTGGTCGAAGCTATTCCCTCACCCACCTCACCCGTCTCGCGGCCAGGAGGCAGCAGGGGGAGCTGCTCCCATGCACGTTTGTCGGTGGGCTGATACCAGGATCCCTTTGGCCCCCCGATTTGCAGTGGGGCGGGCACAGGGTTCTCTGGGGCTGCCAGGACCCGACTCTCAGGATCCTAGGGAAGAAGCAGCTGCAGGGCAATGGCTACCCCCGGGGACCAGTCAGTGCCCAGCCCAGCACTATAGTGAACGACGAAATCCCTTTTTCCCCAGTCCCAGGCTCACCCCATTCCGGGCAGTGACCAGCAGCGTGGGGAGAGGGGCAGTCGGGAGGCTGGCTTCTCCTTGGGGCTGGCACCTTCTGTCCACCAAAGCGCCCTGGGGGAGCGCAGAGCCGGGATGATGCCCACAGCTCCCCACAGCCTTGGTTAGGGCAGGGAAGGGGAGGCTCTGAGGGGTTGGGCTGGCTCGAGCCAGCTGGGTTAGCTCCGTCCCCTCTGCTCCCAGTCCCAGGCTAAGAACACAACCCTGGGGCTCCCTGGCTCTGCCCTTCCCCCAGAGCAAGGAGCTGGCTCCCCTAGCCAGGAGGCTGGTAAGAAACCGGCCTGGTGCATCGCTATCCCCTGCAATCGATCCCCCGGAGCTGGGTTGTCCGCAGGCACAGGCCGAATTCACCAGCCGGATTTTCACTAGTCCCGTGGAAGACCCGCTGATGGTGTGAAGAGGGCGTGTGGCCCACAACTCCCGGGCACCACGGCCCCTGAGCCGCAGCGCAGGTCTCTGTCACTGCACCAGGGCTGCAAGTTCCCGGCTCTTCCAAGCGGAGCCAGTTGTCTCGCCAACGGAGTCATGTTCCCCCCGCCGGCACCGCAATCCCAGGGGCCAAGCAGCCAGCCCGGCCAGGTGTTGCTGGGGGGAGGGTTTGCCGTGCCTCTGGGCCACGCGGGAGGAGTCGCTGGAGACTCCTCCGCTCGGAGTGGTTATTCTCCAAGGGGCACAGGACCTGCCGGTGATGACGCACGTCCCTCCGGGGGGGGGGGGGGGGCCCATTCTGCATCAGCCGGGCCTGGCAGTGGGCGGGTCTCAGCCCCCCCGAATGGCCGCAAGTTCTGTGCAGGAAGCGAGAGGACAGGGGAGGGTTAAAGCAGGTCCAGCCGGTCTCGTCTTGGCCAGTGGCTTTCGGGCAGAGCTATCGGTACCGGCAGGCCAGGGCGTTAACGTTCTTCACCACGTAGAAGCTCATGGTCAGCGGTGGGACCACCAGGGTGCGGCCAGCACGAAGCGGGCGAGGTTTCAGCTCAGGCAGCGTCCCGTCGTCCGCCATGGCCAGCGGCTGCCCGTTGAGCTGCACGGACCTGCGGGAGAAAGACACTCGGGTCAGCGTCACCACGTCGGCCTGGGAGCCCAGCCCAGGCGGCCGCAGACACGGGGCGTGCGTGGGGCCTCTGCCCAGAGAGAGCCCAGCACAAAGCCTCCCTCGGAGGAGGCAAAGGAAAGAGCAGGTGGGGCTGGGAGCCTCTGCAGGGACTGATGAGCTGATCTCCCAAGGGGCTGAGCTGCCACAGCTTCAACAGGAGTCGGTGGGGGCTGCACGTATCCAGCACCACCAGCACAGGTCACTTCTCTGGGTGCCTCACTTGGGGCTACTGCCAGGGCCAGCTCCAGGGGGAGGGATAGCTCAGTGGTTTGAGCATTGGCCTGCTAAACCCAGGGTTGTGAGTTCAATCCTTGAGGGGGCCATTTAGGGATCTGGGGCAAAAATTGGGGATTGGTCCTGCTTTGAGCAGGGGGTTGGACTAGATACCTCCTAAGGTCCCTTCCAACCCTGAGATTCTATGATTCTAAGCCGCAGGAGGTGGCCGGCCATTAGCTGCGAGGGCGGCAGTCAGGCAGCCTTCAGCGGCGTTTCTGCGGGAGGTCTGCTGATCCCGCGGCTTCGGCGGCAATTCGGCAGCGGGAACACCAACAGCGTGGGACCAGTGGACCTCCCGCAGAAACGCCGCCGCCGGCTGCCTGACTGCTGTGCTTGGGGCAGCACAAAACATAGAGCCGCCCCTGGCTACTGCCGTGGTGGGCAACCTGCGGCCCGTCATGGTAATTGGCTGGCGGCTGCGAGACAGTTTGTTTACATCGCCCGTCCACGGGCGCGGCCTCCCGCAGCTCCCAGCGGCTGCGGTTCACCGTCCCTGGCCAATGGGAGCTGCGGGAAGCGGCGGCCGGCATGTCCCAGGTGTCAGCCGGGTGCTCACGGGTCCCGGCTTCAGGTGGCACATCCTGGCCTGGCCTCGGCCCTACGCAGCGCTGGCTGCCAGGCCATGCCGGCTTGCAGGGCAGAGCCCCACGGGTCTGCACTCACCGGGCCCGAAGCCCGTCCTTGTCTGCAGTCACCGGGCCCGAAGCCCGTCCTTGTCTGCACTCACCGGGCGTGAAGCCCGTCCTTGCCAAGTGGCTGCAGCAGGTACTGGTGAACAATCTTAGCCCGCAGCGTCCCCACCAGTTTGATTTTCTTCCGGGAGCGATGCAGGTTGATGATATAGAGGGTGATGGATCCGCGGACATAACTGTGGCTGAGAGCGAAAGTGACAGTGAGGTGGAGCTCTCTGCATGTTGACAAGGAAACCGCATAAACAGGAGGTAGCTAAAAGGCCAGTGAAGCTGGGGGTGGGGGCGGGGGGGGGGGGGGGCGCTGTGCTGTGGGCTGTGCTAGGAACCGGGCTTCTGCAGAGCCCAGGAGGGAATGACACCAGCCCTGCAGTAACTGGGGGGCTGTCACCCTAGCAAGGCAGGGATGGCAAAGGGAGACCGGCTGTGTGCAGCAGGGGCAGACCCTGGCTCTCCTGAGGGGGACGCTAGCCCCATTCCCCTCACCTCTGTTCAGAAGTCTGTGCCCTGTCTCCATCCCCCTGGGCCTAGCGAGGGGCTAGGCTGAATTAGGGTCTAGACTGGGCTGAGCAACCCTGTGCCATGGCAGGGGCGGGACCAGGGCCTTGATCACCCGCTAACGAGCTCAGGGCAGCGGCGCACGCCCGGCCCATGCGGCCCCATGGCTGCAGTTGTCTGCCCATGTTAAGCAGCAGGCACTGTGCCCTTCCGGGACGCGGGTCAGAGCGGGGCAGGGAAGTGGCGTTCCCAGGCAGACACTGAAGGGCACAGGCCCATGGATTCACCTCCTGGGCGTGTGGGCGGATGCTGAGAACAAGGCGCTGCCCTGGACATGTCCCGAGCAGAGACAAGACACGGGTGCTCTGTCTCACCCAGCACGGGGGCCGGAGAGCAGGCGGCACCTGTCAGTTACTGGACGAGGTTTCCTATGGGGCAGGGGGTGTTGAAAGCATCTGGGATATGTAACCGAACGGCCTCCCCTCGGCCACAATAGGAACTTGTGTCCGCGGAGATGGCAGCGCCCCCCTCTCCGGGACCCTTTGAAAGAGCTTATCACCGAGCCAGCCACCAGGCAGCTCCCTGTCAGCCGGAGGGCAGCGTAACCCGACCCTCTGGGGCCTGGGTGAAATCCACTCCCTTGATCTCCCCTGTTGGGCCTGTGCCCACCCCCCAGTCTCGCGCTCTCTGCTCGGGGACCCGCTGCCATCACAGGGCAGCCCCATTCCCAAAGCGCCTTCCCAGGGGGGCCAGCCCCCCCATCCTGCACCCCCCCTCTGCTCCCCCAGCAGCAAGCGCCAGGCCCCAGCGCCTCTCCGCCCCGGGCTCCCCGCGGAGCGGTGCAAGGAGCAGCCGAGCCGGCCAAGGGACTGACTTGTGGTGGCTGGTGCAGTGAGCGTAGATGCGGAGCTTGTCCCGGATAACCCTGCCGGGCCGCGGCTCCCGCTGGAGCCCCGCCACGTGGACGGCCAGCACCTTGGGCCCCACCAGGCGCTTGTACAGCAGCGAGAGCCAGTAATCCTGCGGGGAGGGAAGAATCGACACGTCACCGCCTCCGCGGCCCCCCGCACGACCCTCCTCTCAGCGGGGCCGGCCCTCGCTAAGCCTGACCCAGCTGGGCTGCAGCTGCCCACGCCTGGGGGCTGCCTCGGGCCGGCCGCTGCTGGGACCTTTCAGCCCAGCGTTCAGCTGCTCCCTAGGCTCCGGGCAGGACAAGATCCTGGGGTTTGTAATGTTAACAGAACTCCGCCCCCCCGCTTCGGCACAGGGCCTGTGGGGCCCCCCTGAAAATCTGCCCACATGGAGCCACGTTATAAACCCCCTGAAAAACCTCAGCCTGCACATGCACAGCAGAGACGCCAAAACCGAACACCCCTTCCCCGCCCCTTCCCAGAGGCCCCACTCCTTCTCCGAGGCCCCTCCCCCCTCGCTCCATGCCCCCTCCCTCCGTCACTCGCTCTCCCCCATCCTCACTCACTTTCACTGGGCTGGGCAGGGGGTTGGGGTGCGGGAGGGGGTGAGGGCTCTGGGGTAGGGCCAGAAATGAGGGGTGTGGGGTGCAGGAGAGGGCTCTGGGCTGGGGCAGGGGGTTGGGGTGCCGGAGGGGGTGAGGGCTCTGGGTGGGGCCAGAATGGGCTGAGGGGTTTGGGGTGTGGGAGAGGGCTCTGGGCTGAGGGGTTTGGGGTGTGGGAGGGGGCTCAGAACTAGGGCAGAGTGTTGGGGGGTGCAGGCTCCAGGAGGGAGTTTGGGTGCAGAAGGGGACTCTGGGCTGGGGCAGGGGGTTGGGGTGTGGGTGGGGGGCTGGGCTCTGGGGTGGAGCTGGGGAAGAGGGGTTTGCAGTGTGGGAGGGGACTCTGGGCTGGGGCAGGGGGTTGGAGTGTGGGGGTGGGCTCTGGGGTGGAGCTGGGGATGAGGGGTTTGCAGTATGGGAGGGGGCTCTGGGCTGGGGTAGGGGGTTGGGGTGTGGGTGGGGGGTGAGGGCTCTGGGGTGGAGCTGGGGATGAGGGGTTTGCAGTGTGGGAGGGGACTCTGGGCTGGGGCAGAGGGTTGGGATGTGGGTGAGGGGGTGGGCTCTGGGGTGGAGCTGGGGATGAGGGGTTTGCAGTATGGGAGGGGACTGTGGGCTGGGGCAGGGGGTTGGGGTGTGGGTGCGGGGGTGGGCTCTGGGGTGGAGCTGGGGATGAGGGGTTTGCAGTGTGGGAGGGGACTCTGGGCTGGGGCAGGGGGTGGGGTGCAGGAGAGGGTGTGGGGTCCCGGCAGCCCATTGGCACATGGACAGTCAGGGAGGCTCAGTTCACTGCCCTCGTGCCTGCAGGTGCTGCCCTCACAGCTCCCGTTCCCGGCCAATGGGAGCTGCAGAGCCGGCACTCAGGGCAGGGGCAGCGCGTGGCATTTCCCTGGCTGCCCATGTGCCTAGAGGCCACAAGGACCCGGCAGCAGCTTCCGGGAGCCGCATGGAGCCAGGGCAGCCAGGGAACCTGCTCTAGCCCCGGGCCCCTGCTGTGCCGCCGACCGGACTTTTAATGGCCTGGTCGGTGGTGCCGACCGGAGCCGCCAGGGTCCCTTTTTGACTGGAAACCAGACGCCTGGCAACCCTAGAGACGCCTCAAGGTTTTACAGTGAAAATCTCTGAAGCTTCTGCCATCCCTGAGCAGGTGTCACGCCTGACGGCGCGGCCACGGGATCTGGCCGGGCCTGGACCTGCCCCACAGAGCGAGCCAGCGTGCTCCATCTCTGGGTGTGGTCGGACACCTGGCTTGCCTGTGCGCTCAGTGAAGCCCAGGGGCGCCCAGACAGCAGGGAGGAGGAGCCACCTGCTTGAATGCAGAGGGGATGGGAGAGCAGCCGGGGAGACTGCGGCTGGAAGAGGATGGGAGAGAAGCTGAGAGGAGACTGGGACCGGCCCCGTTTGTGGAACTGGGGCAGGCGGGTCTGGCCCGCCCATAACTAGGGACCGGCCTCTCACTAAACCCAGGCTCCAGCTGCTAACGAGACAACACAGGAGAAAACAGGAGTGAGCGGGGTCAGGGGATGAAAGCGAGGAGCCAGAGGGGAACACTGGGCAGAGACCCCGACGGCGTCCACTGCTCCTCACAGGCGCTAGGGGTCAGCAGACACCGCCCAGAGAGACTCTGCCCCGAGCGGTGACTGCATAAGGGAAATAGGCCCCAGAGCTCCTGTCAAGCTTCTTCCGGTCCCGCGACGGGGTGCGCCAGGCTTGGGAGGTTAAAGAAATCCCTTTCCCATGTCGGTTCTTATCGACTGGGATCGCGTCACCTCTTCGGCGTCTCTTGCTAAAATGGTAAAACCCCCCAGCGAGGAGAGCCGCGTCACCAAGTGTGAAATGCTAGTTTACCACAAGAGGTGACATCTTCTCCCCAAGAAGAGAAGGCGCAAGAGACACCAGACAAGCCCCTGTGGAACGTCAGTGGACAAAAGACTTTGCTGATTGTTTCCGCCACACCCAGGAAGAGGGCACATGCACAAACCCTTGTCCCATCTTAGCTTGAACGCCGGGGAAAGGGCATGAAAACCCCTGTCAAGGAGGCATTGTTATCTCTATGCGGCTTGGAATTTGGAGATGTGATATTTCTAAGCATAAGCAAGGGATCCCCAAGCTGCCTGGCTCAGGTAAGCCCTAAAGGACATACAGCGCTTGCATATTATAGCACCATCTAGTACCTTTTGGACCCTAAGACTGTGTGTCATTTGTGTGTGTGTGTGTGGGGGGGTATTTACCTGTTTTAACCTTGTCAATAACTCTCATTTCTTTTTCCTAGCTAATACATCTTCAGTTAGCATTACAGGATTGGCTACAGGCCTTGTCTTTGGTTTGAGATCTGAGTACAACTGACCTGGGGTAAGTGACGTGTCCTTTGGGACTGGCAGTAACCTGATAGTGTTGTGATTTTTGGTGTAAAGTGACCGTCTATCACATAGTCTAGCTTGCCTGGGTGGCAAGTGGGCCGGAGTGCCCAAGGGACTGTCTGTGACTCCATGGTCAGACTGTTGTAGTGCTTTAGGAGTTCACACTTGTCACTGGGTCGGTGGCAGCTAATTATAGACCGTACAAGCCGTTTGGGGTTTGTGCCCTGCTCCTTGTCAGTCAGCCCCGAGGCTGGGTACTTCAGACAGCGTGACACTTACACTCTGTTCCTACAGCTCTGACCTTGCCTGCATCTGTATTCGTGGGAACGTTGTTTGCGGGGCCCCTTACCCAGCGATCCCGGCCTGTCTGTAGCACTGACCTGTCCCCATCATTATTTACCACTCCACCTGTTCTGCAGTCACCTGAGAATTGGACCAGCAATGGTTTTACATTTTCTTCCAGATCATTGATAAAGATATTGAATGGCATCGGGCCAAGGACATCCCTGTGGGACCCCACCAGACACACCCCCAGTGGACGACGAGTCCCCCTTACAATTACTTTTGAGATCTCTCATTTAATCAGAGTTTAACACAGGCTGCACTGGTTTTGCAGAGTGCTCTCTATGGGGTTTTAATCGGAATGTCACGCAGGGCTCAGTCCAATGCTTTACGGAGACCTCAGGGCTTGTCTAGACAGCGCTCTTGGGGGGGGTGGTGATTTGTAAAGTGCTCTAACTGCACCGCACAGACCCTGCTGGTGTGCTCTAAAAGGTAATCTAGGTTGTTAATGTGAACTAGGTACCTTTCAGAGCACGCCAGCAGGGTGTACATGGGGGGAGGGGCCCTTCAGCTGTGAGGACTGAGCCAGTCACAGATGTAGCGTTAGCGTGAGCTGACAGGAAGGAACCGGCTCAGGTATTGGTCCCAGAGGAGTGGAAGGAGCTCTCTTGTTGTAACTACTTTGCAGAGCCATTAACCTGTGCTGGCCCCTACGGCCCTGGGTGGAGCAGCAGGCACCTGAACAAAGAAGCAGCTCACTGCTTCAGCAGCTTGCCTGGCTAGCAAAGCTCATTTATGGGCAGGAAGGGCAGCTGTCTCAAGTGATGTGATTTGTAGACTCAAGGCCGATCGACCTAGTGCCATGGGGCCAACAGGGCCCAAGAGCTTTCCATTAGACAAGGCAAACCCAGAGGGTCTCATTTTGTCTCTCTTCACCCTTTAATTCATTGCAGGAGCTTTTAGAAACGTAAGCTGTTGGAAATGGGGCTGGTTAATCAGCCCTTCAGACAGACCTATTAACCAGATCCTCCTGTCTCCAGCGTGCTTACAGAGGGGGCGGGAGCGTCCCCCCTGACCTCTCCTAGAAGGAGCAAAGCTGCTTGGCAGCCCGGCTGGTTTGTTAACTTGTGCATTTACCACATGTAGCTACGACCGCAACCGACCCGGAGCCCTTCAGTCCTCGGGCTGCAAGCAGCGGAGGCACATGAAAGCTCTGTGCAGCCCCACTGGTGCACAGCCAAGCAGCCCATCTCCGTGCCCGCTGCCCAGGGCAGAACAGCCTACACGCCTGCAAAGCGACAGCCAGTGGGTTTGCTTCCGGGCATGATGCACGTGTGGGGACTGGGGATCTTTGGGAGACACGTGGCAAATGGCTCCCACTCCAGCATGCTTGTAGGGACAGGAGAGGGCCCCTTTCCAGAGGGATCTTAATCCCCCTGGCTGAATGTGTCACTAGCTCCCTCTATCCTTCCTTCTCCAGAAACAAACCGACGTGAGCCCAGGACACACTTCTCCAGTGACTTGCTCCTCATGGCAGTCAGCGGCTCTGCCCGAGCTCCCTGGTCACTCCGAGTTTATGTTCCCTAGCTTTCGCCTCCCTTAGAAACACAGACACAGGATGAAAACCCTTCCATATCACAGTGCAGGGTCACACAGTCCAAGGCCAGAGGGACCGTTGTGAGCATCCAGTGTGACCCCTGCACAGCGCAGGCCCCATCTCATCCCTAGAGCAGAGCTTTGAGAAGAGCATCCCATCGAGAGAGAAAAACGGCCTGTGATGGAGACTCCACCCCGACCGTTGGCTGCGCCACAAGGTGTCCCCCCAGTGCCCTGCCCGGAGCCACGGCACCTCGGCACATTGCGTGGTCCCATTGTGTTTCCGTAGGTCCCGGCTCACCTGTATCAGGATGCTGCAGGGCAGGTGTAATAGCGAGAGCCGGGATGGAGGGATGCAGCAGTGGGGTTTGGGAGCAGGTTCTCGGCCTGTACGTGGGGCCCACACATAGATACCCAGTCGCCGAGCCCCGGCGTCAGGCTGAACCGTGCAAGCAATGCTCTGCAGAGAGAAACTCGGCGAGTGGTTCCTGCTCCAAGAAGTGCAGAACTCCCAAAGAAAACGCTGCGGAGGCGCAGGCTGCCTGGGGCTGGCGCTGCCTCCTCTTCCTCGTGCTGGCAAACGGGCCAGGCTCAGCCCGGGCTTTGCAGTGAGCCTGACACACACGTCCCCCGGCAGGTCTCTGCCTGCTGTAGCCGTGGGGATGGCTGTGACTGCGCTGAGCTCAGTGCAGCCTCTGGGGAGCAGGTGCTATGGGCCTCCATCGCTGGCCACCTCCCTTCAGCACTAGCACGGCGCCTTTCCTAAGCAGGGCAGGGGCCATGGCGCAGAGGGCACTGAGGGGAACCCAGCAAGTGGGCACCAGCTGAGTACGCAGCCGAGGGGCTGAAATTCCTGAGCTGACTGCGGGGAGGCCTCTCCTGCCCCGCAGAACACACGTGCTGCTGCAGAAGGAGCCACCCCACTGCGTCGTGGGGTCTCGTCCCCCAGAAGAGCCCTCACTCCTCCATGTTCCTGCTCCCAGCCCCCTTCGACGGTGAGTGCGGACCAAGGGAACTGTGCGGCCGTGTCTCAGTTAGCTCAAGGGCAGCCGTTCCCCTGGCCAGGGGGCTGCCCGTTCGTTTGTGCCACGACCGTGGACTCGACCGTGATCCTCTGCTCTGCTCCTCCTACACGTCCGACGTCTGCAGATCTGCCTGGGGTGGTCTCTGCAGCATTGCCCCACCAGCAGGGCTCCCCATGCTGAAATTCTCCCCTCACTCTGGCCAAGGCAGGTCCCCCTCATGGCCTCTCCAAGTCACCGAACCACAGCAGTTAGACCTTCCCAGTCCGTCTGCAGGCAGGGCAGGCTGTGTCTAGTCTGCTTTCAAAGGCCCAAAGGACAGGGCTTCACCCTCCCCCTAGTCCCTGGGGCGTCTGTTTCACTGCCAGTGAAACGCAGGCAACTTCCCAGAGTCAGCCCGCTGTTCCCTCTTGCCGTTCCAGCCCCTTCCGCCTGGTCACCCTGGCTCGCGCTAAGCACATGGGGCTTACTCCTCCAGAGCGTCCTGCCTGCTGCGACCGCCCCTTGACAGCTCCTCTGGCCCCTTCAGCCAGGAAGCAGGGGGTCAGCTACAGGACTGGTGCTCTGGAAATACCTACGCAGAGTTCAGAATCAGCAGCCGTGCTCCCACTGCCCTCACCTCCCCACCCCTCATCGGCTCCCGCTCATAGAATAGACGATCAGGGTTGGAAGAGACGCCAGGAGGTCATCTCGTCCCACCCCCTGCTCAAAACGGGACCATCCCCTCTCATCCCCTCACACAATCACACACTTTTCCTTGGCGGCTTCTGCCATCTGGAGCAGCCTCCCGGCGTCTCTCCGATACACAGACTGAGCTGACACAGCTCTCCCGCACCTGGCCTTTGAGTGTGTGTCCCCCTCTGCCACTGGCCAAGACCCAGAGTCGCTTTCTTCCAGCACTGAACAAGGAACTTGGGAGAATAAGAGAAACAGCATTAGCCCTACAGCTGCCCTGCTTGTTTCCCTGCCGGTCAGCCACCGAATCGGCCGCCCCTCGACACACCCACACCCACACGCTCCCTCCACGTGCAGTGACAAACACCAGCTCCCTGGCTAGCGGAAGAGAGCCGCAGCCAGAGTTTGAAGCATGCAGAAAGCCCGTACCAATGAAGGGGAGAGGCAGACGCCAGCACCTCTGGAAATCAGACCCCACGTGGGCAGCCAAATGGAACCAGAGGCAATTTCTTACAAAATGCCTTTTGAATCAGGATGCTGCGGGGCCGGGGCCAGGGCCTGGCCGGAGAGAAGGTTGCAGGATCCCAGCCTGTGACCTGGTCGAGTGAGCACGACATGGCCCGGGCGGGCCACTCTGCAGATAGCGCAGCTGGTGAGCCCTGGCTCTGGTGTCAGGGACTCACGCTGCTCTTCCTCTTCGCCCCTGTCCGCCTGCGTAGGGCCAGCAGCACCCAGTGCCGAGCTCACAGGCATACTGGGCTTGCTGGTGGGAGGGGCCGGGGACACCCCGTACTCAGGGACCCCAGGCACCCAGAGTTCCCAGTGGTGAGGGACGGGGTGTGAAGGAAGCGCCTCTCTCCAGCCCCGAGTGACTGGGTGGAGAACTGCCGCGGTGACAGCTGTTTCAGCCCTGGCCGGCTGGCCGTGCTCGTGCAGTTCTCATTGGAACGACTATCGAGACGCACCACTTGTTCCGCGAGCTGTGCTGAGTCGCTGCGGGGCTGGAGGGGTTGAGCTGTGCAGGCAGGTGCTGGGGAGCACGCGGACAGGCAGCCTCTCGGAGCTGCGCCTCCCTGGGTCCCACCAGCTGAATTCCCTCTCTGCTGATCCCAGCGCGCTTGCTGACAATCGCCATCAGGGTGACGGAGGAGGGGAGACCCCGGCTGGGTCATGACTGCACAGCAGGGGACATTAAACGCGAAGCAGCAGGTTTGGAGCCTGGCTCTGGCTCTTTCCAAGCAGGCCGGCTGCTGCGTCCTGGGGCGTGGAGCAGATGGAGGAACAGCCTCAAATCTCTCCTCTCATCGCCTCCGTCTGACACAGCCCAGGCCGGGGCGGCCGCAGGGAGGGAGCGGAGCTGCTGAGTCAGAAGGGATGGAAACCAAGCGCGATCCCTCGGAACGCTTCTCTTTTCACTCCCGCTCGGGCGGGACGAGCCTTCCAGCCACCACCGGCCTTCAAAGCCAGGGCACTGGCGGCTGCAGCTGAAGCAGGCAGGTCTCCGGAATTTCAGGGCACGTACCCTGGAGACGCGGAACAACATCTGCGCCCGAGCAGGCCAGATGTGGAAGTGCTGCTGCTGGCAGGACACGGCTGGGAAGGTCACAGCACGCCTAATGGGGGATAAGGAGAAAACAGATGGGGAAGTAGATCCATTGCCCACTTCTAATGGAGTGGGGGCTGTAGGGGGAGCACACCTGGTGCCCTGCCCCCATCACTGGAGTTCTGAAGTTTATAAGAGAGGGAGGCCTGGAAAGGCCAGAAGCTCCCAGCCCCACATCCTGCCCATTAGCTACGTGCTCTGCCCCTTGACAGAGCGGGGGCCGCGTGCTGCTCTCAGACACACGGACGCAGCCCCACGTTCAGACCAGTGTCGCGGTGGTGACGTAGCTCTGGGATTTCCTGCACTCCCAGGCTGCAGTCCCGCAGCTCTGCCCGCCATCCTGACGCTCCACGGTACGCTGATGGCGTGGAACCCGCGGGGGCCAATGTTGTCAGTACCAGGCTGACGGTGCTGGAGTCGATGGCAGAGCATGGGACCGGGGCTGCCTCGGTGCCGGAGCACAGGTCTGGCCCAGCTCCGTCTGGCGGACTCCGAATCCCGGCGCCTCTGGCAGAGGAGGACAACTCTCCCCATCTCAGGGGTGGCGGTGTCCCACTTGAGGAGACCTCTCTTGGACGAGCTGAGGAAGGCGCACGAGGAATGTAAGGGCACCACTAGCTACCTAGAAACCAAATCCCAGAGAGGGAGATACCAGAGGTGTGAGCGCCACGCCGCGTGCTCTGACTCTCGCCGGGGGTGGGGAGAAGGAACTGGGGGCGGGGTAGGGGCAGTGCCGCCATGGGAGGAGCTCGGAGGGCGAGGGCACAGCGCCACCCCGGCAGCCGGGTACTGCTACGCGGAGTTCTCCGGCCGCAGCGGGCTGGGTAGGCGCCCCCGAGCGGACTGTCTGCAGCTGCTCCCTGACGAGCTGCTTCTCCAGCACAAGGGGACGGGGCGGCAGGAAAGCACGCTCTGGGGCAGGACTCGGGTGTGGATTCTCTGCCGCTGGGAGCTCAAGGCGCCTGATGTGGCAGACACCGGCTGGCATCGGATCCGGGGAGACGCTGAGCGGCAGCCCACCGACCACATCCCACATCCCCTTCACAGGGACCCGCAAAGAGAAATCCCAGCTGCGCAGAGGCCCCAAGCGTGGCCAGCGCTGCTCGTCGGCTCCCAGAATGGGGGGCTCCTGCTCCGCTGGGCAGGAAAGCCCCGGCCTGGCTCGCTGAGGTTTCTGGGCTGCGGCCTGCTCAGCAGGCAGAGCCCTCAAGCTGGCCGACCAGGGTCCTGGGGGGCCAATATCTGAGGAGCTGGGAGAGTTTCCTGTATGAGTCACTGTCACGGAACAGCCCCCAGGAGGCCCCCTTCAGGGAGCCAGACCCCTCCAGGGGCTCGCTCTGTCACTAGGGGAAGCCCCTTGGCTTCACCGCCTCCTTGGACCGAGCCTGGGTCACACCATGAGCTCCCTCCAGCGAGTCCCCCGAGAGAGACTTGGACCCCCAAGGGGCGCAATGCGCCCACCTCCAGCCCCTGCAGCCGGCGCGGTCACCGCAGGAGGGTCTGGAGCACGCGGAGCCAGGCCTGGGGTAGCACCGAGAGCAGAAAGATACAGCCTGGCCCAGCTGGGTCAGCCCACAGCCCTCTGATCTTGTCCCTGGGTGAACATTGTCCTCTAGCTCCTCCTCAGCCCTTTGTTCGCCTGCTGGTCACACCTGGCTGGCTTCCTGAAGAGGCGTGGGCCATCCATGGTCATTAGTTGCTAGGTAACAAATGTCTGGGCAACTGGAGTGGCCACTGTCTTTTGGGAGGAGTCCTTGTGGCACCTTAGAGACTAACAAATTTATTTGGGCATAAGCTTTCGTGGGCTAGAACCCACTTCATCAGATGCATGGAGTGGAAAATACAGGAGCAGGTATAAATATATGAAAGGATGGGAGTTGCCTTACCAAGTGGGGGGTCAGTGCTAACGAGCCAATTCAAATAAGGTGGAAGTGGGCTACTCTCAACAGTTGACAAGAAGGGGTGAATACCAAGGGAGGAAAAATCACTTCTGTAGCGCGAATGAGGCCATTGTAATCAAGATGGCCCATTTCAAACCGTTGACAAGGTGTGAGTATCAACAGAGGGGAAATTATTTTTTGTAGTGACCCATCCACTCCCCGTCTTTATTCAGGCCTCATTTGATGGTGTCCAGTTTGCAAATTAATTCCAGTTCTGCAGTTTCTCATTGGAGTCTGTTTTTGAAGTTTTTTTGTTGAAGAATTGCCAATTTTAGGTCTGTTATTGAGTGTCCAGAGAGACTGAAGTGTTCTCCTACTGGTTTTTGAATGTTACGATTCCTGATGTCTGATTTATGTCCGTTTATTCTTTTGCGTAGAGACTGTCCGGCTTGGCCAATGCACATGGCAGAGGGGCATTGCTGGCACATGACGGCATATATCACATTGGTTTTTGCTGATACAGTCTAAGACAGCTACCACTCTGAAACCTGTCCTCTGGGACTGTCCATGGACATGGGGGGGAGGGTTAGGAGGGGAGGCAGGTCCCAGACAGTCAGTGCCCAGCACACCTGGATCTGCAGAGAATAAAAGACCTTTTCCTGCTACCTAGGTAACAATGCAGCATATAGGGGAAACTGAGGCGAGCAGACACTATTAGCACAAAATATGACAGCAAACTGCCACTCAGTCACAGTCACACGGGAGGCACTGCCCCCCAGGGTGATAATCCTGCACCGATACGATCTCCAGACAGCGAGTTGCGGCTAAAACGGGCAAGACAAACCAAAGCAACAAACTCAGCATCCTGCCTGTGAGCCTGGCCTGCCCCGAAGCCGAAGCCGGGGTTAGTGTTTGTGCAGAAGCAGCAGCGAGAGGAGGAAAGCTCCCCGGGGCGTCAGGAGAGGCAAGAGAGCGTCTTACCCATCAGCTGAGAGTGGGACAGAGGCAGTTACTCGTCTCCTGTGCCCCTCCACAGAGCTCGTGTCACCTGCTGGTGAGGAAATCCAGTGACCGAGTGCGAATCCTGCACCACATCATGCGTGTGGGCTAGGCCCCGTGCAGCTCGGTGACAGCCAATGGCGCGCTGGGAGCCATCCCCGAGTCTTTCCCCTGGACCGCGTGGAGGGTGTCCTTGAGACGGGACAGAAGGCAAATCTCCGCTCCCGTTCCCAGCCCAGCTCCCCCAGTGAGGGGCCGGGCTCCTGCTCCCCCACTGCCCAGGCAGAGTCCTCGGCCAGCCGCCTCATCTCCCCTCAGACTGCAGAGCGTGGGCATGACGGATCCTGCTGGGAGCAGCCTGGGGGGAGGGCTCCAGGCACTGTCCGGAGGGGATCCCATTCATCCCAGCAGGCCCTTCCGGGCTGTAGTTCATACTGACTGGACACTCCCCAACAGGGCTTCATTGGTAATGGAAGAAGGGCGGGGATTCAAGCCATTTTTTTACTTCATAACTGATGCAGCAAGCCCGGCCCAGCCCTGCCAGGCACAGAGGCGCCGGGGCTCAGCCCTGCCAGGCCTGTGGGCGCCGGGGCTCAGCCCTGCCAGGCACAGAGGCGCCGGGGCTCAGCCCTGCCAGGCCTGTGGGCGCCGGGGCTCAGCCCTGCCAGGCACAGAGGCGCCGGGGCTCAGCCCTGCCGGGCCCGGAGGCGCCGGGGCTCAGCCCTGCCAGGCACAGAGGCACCGGGGCTCAGCCCTGCCCGGCCCGGAGGCACCAGGGCTCAGCCCTGCCCGGCCTGGAGGCGCCGGGGCCCTGCCCTGCCAGGCACAGAGGTGCCGGGGCTCAGCCCTGCCCGGCCCGGAGGCGCCAGGGCTCAGCCCTGCCCGGCCCGGAGGCGCCAGGGCTCAGCCCTGCCCGGCCCGGAGGCGCCGGGGCCCTGCCCTGCCAGGCACAGAAGCGCCGGGGCTCAGCCCTGGCACAAATTAAGCCCTGCTCCCAATAACCCCCTCAGACCTGGGCTGCGTGAGCTAGGTGTGGCTTACGCACACATGCAGTGTCTGCTGTGGATGGCGAGGGGATACAGCAGGCTGATTGTGAGGAGGGGGCACTGATGGAGCAGCCGGCTGTACATGCAGTGGGGGGTGTGATGGAATGGGACTGTTCTTAATGTTTCTATGCCTCAGTTTCCCCGAGGCATGTGCTAAGTCTCTAGGTGGTGGGCTAAAGGGGTGTGATTGCAGAGCCCTAGAGGGCCAGTGTGATGACAGAGAATGGCCGACACCCTGTCTCCTGGCAACTGATGATCTGGGCCCCTCCCCTGCAAAGGTGCGAGCTGGAGGTGTTAGAACAAAGGGATCAGGTGACCTCCTGGCCTGGGAAGGAGACAAAGGGAGAGGAGGGGCTGGAGAGTTTCAGTTGGAAGCCGGCTGGGCAAGAGGGGGGAGGTGCAGACGGAGTCTGGCCTCCCTGCCCCCCCGTTTGGAGCTGTGGGGTAAAACGCAGGGAGCCCCAGGCTGGGGTCTAAGCTCCCTGCCCCCCGGAAGGGCCCGGCTGAGGGGTCCTGGTTGTACTGACAAGCTCTGGTTGGACTGTGTTCCTGGCATCTCTAATAAACCTTCTGTTCTGCTGGCTGGCTGAGACTCCCAGTGAATCCGGGGAAGAGGGGTGCAGGGCCAGACTCCCCCACACTCCGTGACAGGGGGGTGTTCTGCAGGAGGCGTGGGGGGGGGGCAGGTGGGGAGGAGATCGCCCCCTGGAGGAGATGGCCCAGCCTGTCTGGGCGTGCGGAGGGTGCCTGGAAGCTGCTCGGTTATCTGGACATTTGCTGGCGCTTTGACAGGTCGGGGCTGCTGTAAATCGCCCAGCTTGGACTCCCGTGGCCCGTGCGGAGCTGCAGCCATGATGAAAGCATTGCCTTCTCGGGAGGGGGCAGCGTCTGGCAGCGCACTCAGGATGTGCGGCGCAGCAAGGGGACCGGCTCTCAGCAATAGCACCGAGACCACGGCTCTGTGGCAAAGAAAAGGTTACTCACCTTGTAACCGGTGTTCTTTGAGATGTGTTGCTCATATCTATTCCAGTTAGGTGTGTGCGCGCGCGTGCACGGACGTTGGAAACTTTTACCCTAGCAGCTACCCATCGGGCCGGCTGGGGAGCCCCCTGGAGTGGCGCCGAAACGGCGCTCTATATAGTACCCTGCCGGCCCGACCCCCCTCCAGTTCCTTCTTGCCGGCTACTCCGACAGTGGGGAAGGTGGGGGGGAATGGAATAGATATGAGCAACACATCTCGAAGAACACCGGTTACAAGGTGAGTAACCTTTTCTTCTTCTTCGAGTGGTTGCTCATATCTATTCCAGTTAGGTGAATCCCAAGCCTTAACTTGGAGGCGGGTTCGGAATTACGGTAAAGCAGCTTGAAGGATAGCCCTACCGAAGGCAGCATCATCACGGGAATGATGAGTGATGGCGTAGTGCGATGTAAAGGTGTGCACCGATGCCCAGGTTGTGGCCCTGCAGATCTCCTGAAGGGGGATGTTGGCCAGGAAAGCCGCCGAGGAAGCCTGCGCCCTGGTAGAGTGGGCTGTGACCGCTGGCGTAGGCACCCTCGCCAGGTCGTAGCAGGCACGGATGCAGGCTGTAATCCATGATGATATGCACTGCGAAGAGACCGGAGCGCCTTTCGAACATTCCGCGAGAGCGACGAACAGCTGGGATGTCTTACGGAACGGCCTTGTGCGTTCTATGTAGAAGGCGAGTGCTCTTCTGACATCCAACGAATGTAGCCGTTGCTCTTTAGAGTTGGCATGCGGCTTAGGGAAGAAGACAGGTAGGAAAATGTCTTGTGACATGTGGAAGGGCGAGACCACCTTTGGAAGGAAGGACGGATGGGGTCGAAGCTGGACCTTGTCCTTATGAAAGATGGTATACGGAGGATCACATAGGAGAGCCTTCAACTCGGATACCCTTCTGGCTGACGTGATAGCCACTAGAAAGGCGACCTTCCACGATAGATAGAGGAGGGAGCAGGAGGCCATTGGCTCAAATGGAGGGCCTGTAAGTCGAGAGAGGACGAGATTGAGGTCCCATGCTGGAACAGGTGGCTTTATCGAAGGGTGAACCTTTTCCAAGCCCTTGAGGAAACGACGCACCATGGGGTGCGTGAATACTGAGCAGCCCTCTGTTCCGGGATGAAAAGCCGAGATGGCAGCAAGGTGGACCTTCAGGGATCCAAGTGCAAGGTGGCTGTCCTTGAGATGTAACACGTAATCCAGAATAGACGGCACGGAGGCAAGGTGTGGAGATATCTGCTGTTGGGCGCACCAGACAGAGAACCTCTTCCACTTTGCCTCGTACGTGAGTCTTGTAGAGGGCTTACGGCTCTCAAGGAGTACTCGTCTAACTGGATCCGAGCAAGCCATCTCTGACCGGTTCAACCATGAATTCTCCACGCTGTCAGATGCAACGAGTGGAGGTCTGGATGGAGAAGACGACCGTGATCTTGGGAGATGAGATCATGGCTGATTGGGAGAGGAATGGGGGGCTGTATTGACAGGTCCATCAGGGTCGGGTACCAGCACTGCCGCGCCCAGGCAGGGGCTACCAGGATGACGTCCTCCTTGTCCCTGCGAATCTTGAGGATGACTTTGTGGATTAGCGGGAAAGGCGGGAACGCGTAGAGGAGGTGACGTGACCACGAGATCGTGAAGGCGTCCGCAAGGGAGCCCAAGCCGTGTCCTCTGAAGGAGCAGAAATTCGGGCACTTCCTGTTGGATCGAGAGGCGAACAGGTCGAGCTGGGGAAAGCCCCAGGTGCGGAAGATTGAATGGATCACGTCTGGGCGTATGGACCATTCGTGGACCAGGAAGCGTCTGCTCAACTGGTCTGCCAGGACATTCTGGACTCCAGGCAGGTAAGACACCTGGAGAGAGACGGAGTGGGCCAAGCAGAGGTCCCACAGGAGAAGGGCTTCGCGGCACAGCGGTGATGATGGAGCCCCGCCCTGCTTGTTCAGGTAGTACATGGCTGTTGTATTGTCCGTGAGAACCTCCACGCAGCGGCCCTGTAGGTGAGGCAGGAAAGCTTGGCATGCCAGACGAATTGCCCTGAGCTCTTTGATATTGATGTGGAGATCGAACTTGTGCTGTAGCCACATACCCTGCGTTGTTAACTGCCCGAGATGTGCGCCCCAACCCAGCGCCGATGCATCTGTCACTAGAGTTAGCGTGGGGAGGAGAGGTTGAAAAGGGACTCCTTCGCGTAACGTCAGTGGGTCTAGCCACCACAACAGGGAGTCCAACGTGTGAGCTGGAATTGTGACGACCATGTCCAAGTTGTCTCGGTTGGGTCGATAGACAGAAGCCAGCCCCGCCTGCAATGGGCGAAGTCGTAAGCGGGCATGCTGGACCACGTACGTGCAGGACGCCATGTGGCCCAGCAACTGAAGGCATTGCCTTGTGGTCGTGGTTGGAAACCGACGGAGTGAAGTGATCAAGTCCACGATGGCGAGGCGACAAGCCTCTGGGAGGAACGCCCGAGCTCTGGTTGCGTCGAGGACTGCTCCGATGAACTGGATGGACTGAGTCGGTTCCAGCACTGACTTGCTGGTGTTTACGATGATACCAAGGTAAGAGAAGGTGTCCATGACCATCTGCACGTGTGCTTGCACCTGTTGACGGGACCGGCCTCGCACTAGCCAGTCGTCGAGGTACGGGAACACGTGAACGTGGTGGCGGCGAAGAAACACGGCTACTACTGCCATGCATTTCGTAAAGACACGGGGAGCCGTACACAGGCCGAAGGGGAGCGCTGTGAACTGGTAGTGTGTCTTGCAGACGATGAACCGGAGGAACCGTCTGTGGCCCGGTGTGATGGAGATATGGAAATATGCATCTTTCATATCGAGGGCGGCATACCAGTCCCCGGGGTCCAGAGAGGGGATGATGGTGGCCAGGGAGACCATGCGGAACTTCAGGTTGACGATGTATTTGTTGAGGTTCCTCAGGTCCAGAATGGGTCGTAGACCCCCCTTGGCCTTGGGGACAAGGAAGTAGCGGGAGTAGAAACCCTTTCCCCTGAATTCGTGAGGCACCTCCTCCACAGCTCCTAGTTTGAGGAGCGCTTGTACCTCTCGATAGAGGAGTTGCTCGTGAGAAGGGTCCCTGAAGAGGGATGGAGAGGGGGGGTGGGAAGGAGGGGTAGAGTGGAAGTGGATAGAATATCCCGCCTCTACCGTCCGTAGGACCCACCGGTCTGATGTAATATGGGACCAGGCATGGTAGAATCGGGACAGACGATCCAAAAAGGGTAGAGAGGCTGGACTGTGCGGGAAAGGTAGGCCGTCCTCAAAGGTCCCATCAAAATGGACGCTTAGCGCCCTGCGATGGTTTCTGTTGGCCTCTGTTTTGTCCCTGGGGAGGGCGGGTAGGCTTGCGGCGAGTGAAACTGGTTCGCCGTCGGGAGAAGTCCTGTCGTGGTCGAGGGGGGAAGGAGCGCTGTTGGAATGGTTGGGGTTTGAATGGCTTCCTGAGCGTCGCCACGGTGTGCATCCCCAAGGACTTAATGGTGTTTCTTGTGTCCTTGAGGTTATGCAACCGGGAGTCAGTCAGATCGGCAAACAGACCCTTGCCATCAAAGGGGAGGCCCTGGATAGTGTTCTGGACCTCCGCTGGCAGACCTGATGACTGAAGCCATGCGCTCCTTCGCATAGAAATGCCCGTTGCCAGTGTCCAGGCTGCCGCATCAGCCGAGTCCAGGGCGCCTTGTAGGGAGGTACAGGCCACCAACTTGCCCTTGTCAGCCATGGCCTTGAGTTCCATTTTGGACTCTGGTGTAAGTTGGTCCTCAAACTTCATTACTGCTGACCAGGCGTTGTGGGCATACCTGCTAAGGATCGCTAGTTGGTTGGCGATCCTTAGGGAAAGTCCTGCAGTGGAATATACCTTTCTCCCAAAGAGGTCCAGGCGCTTGGAGTCTTTGGATTTGGGAGCTGGACCTTGTTGCCCGTGCCTCTCCTTGGCGTTAACAGCGTCCACCACGAGGGAACAAGGCGCAGGGTGGGTGAAGAGATACTCAAACCCCTTGTTTGGAACAAAGTATTTTCTCTCTACCCCTCTAGGTGTTGGGGGGATAGAGGAAGGGGTTTGCCAGAGTGCCGTAGCATTGCCGCGGATGGTTTTATTCATCGGCAAAGCAACTCTGGAGGGACCTTCTGGCTTCAGAATTTCGTCCACCATAGGGTCGTCCTTCTCCTCCACCACCTCCTCTATGGGCAGGTTCATGCTAAGAGCCACCCTCCGGAGTAGCTCTTGCAGGACCTTAAAATCCATAGGCGGAGGCGCAGATGATGATGTTCCCACCACGGCTTCATCGGGTGAGGAGGAGGAGGTTGTGAGAGGGAGGGGAGGTTCAGGTAGGTCATCCCGCTCAAGGGTGGATGGATCCTGCTGAGGCGGGGAAGGCGCCGCCCTTTGCACCGGGGTTGGGTCGCTGGGTGCAGCCTCCTCCACAGGTGGGCGGGTGATGGTCGCCACTGGAGGGTGGGTACGCACCACCGGATAGGGAGGCAGAGGTGCACCTTGGGCCTCATGGTATGCCCAGGGTGTCCAGAACGGCCACTAGGGCTGCCAGGCAGCCGGCAGGTCTCGCACTGGGGCCAGTGGAGTTGCCTCGGGTGTCTTCGACGGCCTGGCCGAACTGGCAGACGATGGGTCACGAGACGGCCAAGGTGGGGCGGTGCGTGACGTTGGGTGGTCCCTCGAAGGTTTAAAGCGTGAAGAGTGTGAATCACGCGACCTTGATCGGGACCGTGAACGGTACCGCACCCTCTCGTCACGGTACCGTGGAGACTCGCGGCACCGTGGTGGAGTTCGGCGTCGCGGGGAGGCGTCTCTGCGCGGAGTGTCCCGGCGTCGTGGAGTGTCCTGGTGCCATGGGGAGGCGTCTCGGCGCGGAGTGTCCCGGTGCCGTGGGGATGTGTCTCGGCGCGGAGTGTCCCGGTGCCGTGGGGACGCGTCTCGGCACGGAGTGTCCCGGTGCCGTGGGGACGCGTCTCGGCGCGGAGTGTCCTGGTGCCGTGGGGACACGGCTCGGCGCGGTGTGTCCCGGTGCCGTGGGGATGCGGCTCGGCACGGCTAATCTCGGTACCGCAGTGAAAAATCGCGTTGTCGTTCGGGCTGGCGATGAGGAGAGTCCCGGCGCCGTGGAGAGTCCCGGTGCCGTGGGGATTCAGACCGGCGCGGCAAGTCTCGACGCCGGGATGGGAGCTCACGTTGTGGTGAAGCTCGGCGTCGAGGAGATGTTTCTCGACGCGTTGAATCCCTACGGTGCGGCGACTCTTGACGCCTGGATTGGCTCCGACGTGGTGTCTCCGCCGAGGGTCGGGCCCGAGGTGGAGAGCGGTGTCGGGAAGGCGTCGCGCTTATCCTGGACACCGAGCGGGACCATGATCTGGCAGACGAGGAAGACCTTGAGCGTGAGCGGCTCCAAGGTTCCGGGCTGCGAGACCCGCGCCGCGAGTCAGACCGGCGTCGTGAGTCGGACCGATACACCATACGGTGCCGGGACTCCGAACGGCGCCGGGACTCAGAGCGGCGTGTAGGAGGCTGCAGCTGAGCTGACGGTCCGAGGAGCGTCGGCTTGCCTCTGGAGATGACCGGGGGCCGTGCCTGGATTGGTGCCGGCATGGGAGACGCCGTCATCTCGATTAAGGCCCTCGCAGCCTCGAAGGTGTCCGGCGTCGAGGGTGCGATCACGACATCGGGGCATGGGGGTGTCTGCGGGCGCGGGCTGACGCTCCTATGTTCCGGAACAGCGGGGCAGGGTGGTGCCACAGCGGTGTCCGGTGCCTTGCGTCCGGAAGGAGAAAAGGAGCGGTGCCGGGGGCGGCCCCGGGTTCCCGACGGTGCCCGGCCCCGAGGCGGGCGGGAGTCCTTCTGCGGTGCCGCAGCCGGCGCTGATGGAGACGCGCTGCGCACCGAGACGCTAGAGCCCGCACCTTGAGAGGGGCAGAGTGCCGCCTCCATGAGCAACTGTCTTAGGCGGATTTCTCTCTCCTTCCTGGTGCGGGGCTTGAAGGACTTACACAGCTTGCATCTGACCGCTGTGTGGGACTCACCCAGACACCGAAGACAGGAGTCGTGGGGGTCCCCGGTGGGCATGGGCCTGTTACAGGATCCACACGACTTGAACCCCTGAGAAGGCATGCCCTATGCCCGGAGGGCTCGGGAGGAGCCCGCTAACAGTAGAAAAAAACTACTACTACTAAGTACTACAACTATAACTACACTAATTACTATAACAATGAGAACTATTTACACTAAATACAATGAAAACACACGGATAGCTAGGGAGTAGTGGAGCACTTGCGAACAAGAGACCACTGTTCCAACGACCGTCACGGGCGGTAAGAAGGAACTGGAGGGGAGTCGGGCCGGCAGGGTACTATATAGAGCGCCATTTCGGCGCCACTCCAGGGGGCTCCCCAGCCGGCCCGACGGGTAGCTGCTAGGGTAAAAGTTTCCGACGTCCATGCACGCGCGCGCGCACACACCTAACTGGAATAGATATGAGTAACCACTCGAAGAACAACAGCAGGTTCCCTACCGTTCCATGCAGGGCCGGCGCTAAGGTTTTTGCCGCCCTAAGCAAAAAGAAAACAAAACCCCAAACGCTGCCCCCCCAAACAAAAAAAACAACCCCCCCCCCAACGCCCGCCGAAACAACCCCTCCCCTCCACCGCCTCTTCCACTCGGAGCGCCGGCGGGGAGCGCGGCATGCCCGCGGCCCCGCTGTCCCCAGCCAGGGCACCGGCGGGGAGGGCGGCATGCCCGTGGCCCTGCTCTCCCAGCCGGGGCGCCCGCAGGGAAGAGCGCCGCCCCCTCGCGGCTTGCCGCCCCAGTCACGCGCTTGCTGCACTGGTGCCTGGAGCCGCCCCTGGTTCCATTCTCCTTAAAGAGACACTGCCCATGCTCCCCGAAGCCGCAGCTCCCCAAATCATGCCCCGTGGCCCTGCTGCACCCTCTCCTGGGCTTTCCTGGGTTGCTGGGTGTCACTGGGCATCACTAGCGGGTGAGTGAGGGCGAGAGACTGTGGTGCAGTGGCAGGTCATTGCTCGAGTTTGTTCCAGGCCGGAGCGCGTCTCGTCCCCTTTCCCATGGCAGTTACCGTAGGAGGGAAAGGTCCTTTGACCCATTGTGGCAGCAAGCAAAGAGGGGCCGCTCTGAGCGGAGGAGGCAGCTCTAAATCTCTGTCTCCAGTCTCGGGTAAAAGGAGTCTCTTGGGTCCTGGTCGTTAGTGCAGGCCCCAGACGTCTGCGAGCACCTTGCTGGGGGAGGGAAAAGACTTCCCAGCCTGAGTGCTCCTCTGCGCAGAGACCCCCCGCATTCTGCGTGAGCCCCTTCCTCCTAGTCACAGCTGCACAACACTCCACCCCAAACACTTTCCACCCACCCTTCAGTCTACACGCCTCCAATATCCACACACAGGTAACCCGGCGCTGGGGCGCGGCTCCGCCGCTTGCTTTGTCGATTTCGTCATCAGGAAAAGATTCCACGTTGTCTCTGTCTGCTGGTCTCCCTCTCCCCCACCCTTCAAATGTCGCCTGTAAGCGCTTCGAGGCGGGGCCGGGGTCTTTGGACACAGTCCCCGATTCGGACGAGGGTCTCTCAGCCCGTCAGCGGTACAAATCATATCACGTAATCACGAGGCTGAGAATTCACCCCCCAGAGTCAGGAAATTCACTAGCCAGGCACCCAGCACAATGGCAGTGGGGCTGCATGGTGTCTGCGGCACCGTGGATGCAGTTTGACCAGGCCCTGCCCCGGCGACGCGGCAGGGGTCACTTCGCTGTGGAAGCCTGAATGGTGGGTTTGAAACGGGCGCAGGGCAGAGGGCTAATGGCTGACAAGTGCTTTGAGGAGAGAAGATTCTCAGCCTCACTCTCGCCTCTGTATTTCACAAGATACCATCCTTTGGCAGTACCCGGTGCCCCACCTCTCCTCTCCCGCCTCCTGTACCCTGAAATCCAGGCAGGCAGTGGGATGTCTCCAGCTGCCAGGGAGCAAGGAGCCAAACTAGCCGTCAGGCCAGTGGGTAGAGGCAGCCTGCTCTTCTCATCCCAAACACTGGCTGAGCTCACCAAACAGCCAGTATTTTGAGAGGGGAGAAGGGTGGGGAAGAGGAGACCCACCAGCTGGTAGTTCTTGTTTGTAGAAGGTTTCCCCCGCCCAGAGCAGACACAGCATGCAACCCTGCAGAAGGAGATGGCTCTTACCTCAGCCAAGCCAGCCTCAGCTAACGAGCGCCCCAGGGAACACATACGTACGTCGACACAAGACCCCCTCTCTTCAATTGGCCCTTAGAAACACCGAGCCCAAGGCTGAGCTACGAGCAGGGACCCCGGCCACTTTGGTGAGACGGGGCGTTTCTCCAGGCTGAGCTTTCCCAGGTTGGGGAATCTGCTCTTGGCAGCCAGGGAGCAGGCTGGGCCCAAGTTCTGAGCCTCCCAGAGCGAATGACTGTCTGGCGTTTGCCTTTTCACGCAGGCTGCAGGCTGCTCAGTAACACACTCACACCAAGAATCCAGTGAGATTCTCAGGGACCACATTTAAAATGCGTCAGCTGCCCCCGGCACCCTTGCACCAAAATCAACCCAACTAGACCTGGACGAAGCTGTTCCTCAGCAATAGGGTGACCAGATGTCCCGATTTTATAGGGACAGTCCTGATTTTTGAGTCTTTTTCTTATATAGGCTCCTATTACACCCCCACCCCCGTCCCAATTTTTCACGTTTGCTGTCTGGTCACCCTACTCAGCAAGAGGAATCTGCTCCCGAGCACGTGGACCTTACGGTGATGGCACTGCCTAGACAGACAGGTGGACGGACGTACAGTCTAATGACCAAAAGCAAAACAATCCCCCTTCTGCAGTACACACCGCCATGCTCTGCACTGTCTTTGGGCTACGCTGCGCCAGCGGAAAATGACCTCGAAGCTGCCAGTGTTCAATCAAAGCTGTGCCGGAGACCGCGCACGCGCCGCCTCTGTCCAGGGCTCTGCAGGGGGCTTTGCTGCTCACAGAAGGAAGGGTACTTGGAACTGGAGCTCTTCGAGATGATTCCACATACTCACACGTATGGGTCATGCGCCGCCTGGCGGTACTTAACAGCAGAACCGTCCAAGCAGTGTCCACGTGCCGGCCGATCCCCACCCTCCACATCCTCAGATGTTCTGAGGGCGAGGCTACACCAAGGGGCACTGCCCGTTCTACTGCCTCTGCCCTTCCACCACTACCGGAGAGGAAAAGCAGGACTGTGAGAAAGAGGGCAAGACAGGTGGGAAGTGTGAATACGCAGCGTCCTCTGGAGGGACTCTGCATATTCCCACTCATGGGTAATTTGGGAAGCAGTGCTGAGAACTGAGGAGGAGGGAACAGCGTCCTGATTAAATAACGACTGAAGCACCATTCTACCAAATCTTGAAGGCAAATCCAAAGCTTAATGTTTGAGAAAAGTACGGACTGACTTTCAAGTAGCAGCCTTACCGAATTCCCCGAAAGGAACATGTTTAAGGTAAGCAAAAGATGCTGCCACTGCCCTAGCCGAATGAGATTTTACAATAGCAGGCACAGAGAGTGCCGCTAATTTATACCATTCCCTGATACATTGTTTAACCCAGCTGGAAAGAGTTTGACTAGATATACTATTGCCCAGATAGAGACAAATAACCTAGATGACTTTCTAAAACATTTAGTTCTATTTAAACAATATGCCAGAACCCTGCTTGCATTTAAAGTATGCACCAAAGAGTCCCCTTTATTAGCATATGTCTTAGGGGGGAAACAGTAAATTAATAATGTGACTGATGGAAAATTCAGACACTATTTTTGGTAAAAACCTGGGATCGGGTGTAAGAAGCACCTTGTCTTTATGAAAAATAGTAAATAGCAGATCCGCCATCAGACCATGCACTTGGCTTACCCTTCCGGCTGATGTTACAGCAATAATAAATAGTCTTACTAGCTAAATAAAATATGGGACACTCTGCCGAAGGGCCAAAGGGTGGTTTCATAAGCCTAGATGTGACCAAACTGAGATCCCATGGTGGGACGAGATCCCTCAAACAGGGATACGGATTGGACAACCCCTTCATAACCCTTTTAACGGTATCATGCACAAGTAATGATCTGCCATCAAAGCATGGTAAGTAGAAACAGCTGCCAAGTGAACCCCTAGAGAGCATCAGATAAGCCGTTAGACTTCAAATACATTAAATACTCTGAAACAGAAGGAATACAAGCTGAAATAGAAAATCAGATTTTCCCTGCATCCAAGAGACAAATCTAGTCCCTTGCAAACAACATCACTTCCCTGCGGACAGCTTCCTGGAGCTGAGCAATACCCCCGGGGCTGACGAGGACCAGGGCTGCTCTGGATCGGTCACAGTCTGATCACCCAGGCTGTCGGATGAAGGGGGATGTTTGGAAATTCCGCCCAACAGCTGAAGGAGATCCATGTACCACTCCTGCCTCTGCAAACTGGGCAAACAGTCATCCTGCCTCGTCCTGACGTACTTTCCTCAGCCCTTCTGGAATTAGGGGAAACGGGGAGAACACACAGACGTGTCAGTGACCAGGACGTGGGTGGTCATGCCTGTTAGAGCAGGAGCTCGTAGCTAGGAGTAGGCGCCAGGGTCAGAGCCAGGTTCCCTGGAGTGAGGCAAGGCTGGGTCCGAGGCAGGACAAGGTAGGAGCAAGGCTGGGAACAAGGCGGGCGAAGGAGCTAACACAGCAAATGCTCTGAAGAGCTGCTGATCTGATCTGCTGACTTGTCCCACCAAGATCTGAGGGCCAAGTGAATGGCTCTTAATTCCAACACATTTATATGCAAGTTTTCGTGAAACAGCCAGCAGCCTTGCACTGGAAAACAACCCGGATGAGCTCCCCATCCGTTGCTGGATGCATTGGAGGCTATGGTGACGGAAGGTGAAGGAGGACTGAACAAGACACCTCTGAGGACATCCCATCTGTCTGCCCACCCCACCAACGAATTCAGGACATCCTAAGGCCTGGTGACTAACATCTGAGGCTGTCTGGGTCTGTAAACCTGAGTTATCTGATGCTGCAACTACCTCATTCTGAGCAAACAGAGTCATGCAAGTAGTTGCTACCACAAGGCCCACGAGACCAGAAAGAAAATCATCATCTGGGTTAAACATAGTTGGATGTGCCAAATAGATTATTCTATCTTCAGAAACTTTCCCTCTGTACTGTGGAATACACCTGAGCAATCACTCGAAGAAGAAAAGGCCTTTTGCTACTGAGTCCAGTACGGAACCTATGAAATCAAGTCTCTCAGCTGGGCAGAGATCCCACTTTTTGAGGCTCAATAGCAGAGCCAGCTTCATAAGCAGGAAGATTGTGGCGCTGATGTGAAGTGGCAGGTCTTTGTGTGACGAGAACTTCAATGGCCAATGGTCTAATATGGGTAAACAAAACTACCCTGCTTTCTTAAATATGCCACTACTAAAGAGAGGCACTTTGTACAAATTCCTGGTGCTGCAGAAAGGCCAGATGGTAGGACCTTGTACTAGAAATGTTGTTGGGCCACCACAAAATGAAGATTCTTCTGATGGCTCAGCCAGACTGAAATCTGAAAATACGCACCCTTGAAATGGAGAGTTGCGAACTATCCGTAGCTGAACGCAGGCGCCTTACTGAGCCAGGGTGAGAATTTGAAACTGGAACTTCCAAGTGGACATGTTCAATCGTGTTAGATCTAAAATCAGACAGAATCCCTCATCTTTCTTCTGTACCAGGAAGTTTCTTGAATAAAACAATAGGCCGCAAAGATGTTTGGGTCTCCTCAACAGCAACTCCCAGGAGCAAGTTTTGAACCTCTGCTAGAAGAGCAGCCTGGTGATAATGTTCCCTGCAAAGAGAAGGGTTGGGGGTTGGAAGTGGGTCTTTTTTCAATTGCATGGCATAGCTCTCTTCTATAATTTCTAGAACCAACTTGTCTGCTGCAAGAAGCTTCCAACTGTTGATGAAAAGGGCTAGTCAGGGATCCTTGGTGATTAGTCTGCGGTTCTCGATACTCTCATCAGAGCAGTGGCCTGGTGATCAAGGAAGGCAAGGAGGAAGGAGCAGGTTGTTTTAGCCAAGGTCTGTACCTGAAAGACCTCTTTCTGTGCTGGGTCTAGGACAAAGACTAAGCTTGCTTATGCTGTTGTTGCTGTTTCTGATTTGAGGAAAAATAAAGAGATGATGGAGGGCAAAACTGTCTCTGATATCCGTGTAACCATTCTGCCAGTTGGTGTCCACAGCAACAAGGGCTGGGTTCTGTATCTAGGGGTTTCTCTTAACATTAAAAAACAACTGGCTCAAGCCCTTCACCCCCAGAAATCTGGGGAAACTAACCACTACCCCGGCCACCTCTCGAAGCAATACTTCCCCATGCACAAGCACAGAAATCCCCTTAACTTTTATTACGAGAAGAAAACCCACCATTGGTTTGGGAAAACACTGCAACAACAACTTGAAAGTACATAAGCAGTAAGTAAAACACCTGTCCTCCAGGTCCTTGGGCAGCGTCCTTTGCCTCAGTTTCCCACTTGGTGGTATAGAAGTCCATCTCTTCACTGCAGCGCGGTCTCTGTCCCCGGTCTGAGGCTCAGCCCTTAGACCAGCTTATCAGTGCTTTCAGCTTTCGTGCTGAGACAGAACCAGGATTCTCAGCTGAGTCTAGTCAGCGCCGTCTCTGAACACTGGAGGGGGAGGGTCAAACGGTAACTTGGACTCTTTAAAGTGTCCACCCCACCAGGGGTGAACAGCTGCTCCCATGGCCTTGGATTTGGTATCACTACCCCGGCCCCCTCATCAGGGCAGGCTAAGTACAGGTCTGCGTGCTGTCTACTCCTCCAGTAATGACAACATCTCATTACCCCGCCCTCAATACTACAGTGGATTTTAACCCCAAACAACCAAATAGATCACTGGGGCAAGGCAGGTCTGTCTGCTGGTTACCTGGGCTGAGTAGGCGTGTCTATGCAAATACAGCCTGCTCCTGGAGTCCTTTCCCCCAGTTCATCACTAGACCTCAGGGGAGAGCTCCCACAGACCCAGCTTACACGCTGGGTCTCCTTCTGACACAGGGGAGCTGGAACAATTTTTATAGCGGGGGTGCTGAGAGCCATTGAACCACACTGTAAACCCTGGATATAATGTGTGTGTGTGTGTGTGTGTGACACAGCGACAGTGCGTGTGTGAGACACACAGAGACTGTGTGTGTGCTGGCTGCTGGGGAGGTTTCTGAGAGACGCCTGTCCCCTGTGTCTTTAAGGCACTCACTGAAAGCTTTCCTCCTCCTGAACCATGTCCCCCTTCTGCGGAGCTGGGGTACATGGGCAGGGGGGAGGGGGAGAGACAGAGTGTGTGGGTGTGTTAGAGACAGACAGACAGAGATTGTGTGTGCTGGCTGCTAGGGAAGTCTCTGAGTGACCATGCGCTGTCTCTTTAAGGCACTCACTCACTGGAAGGCTTGTTCAGACCTCAGAGCTGCTGCGAATCCTGATGAGCCTTGTCCCCTCTACCCTGCTCTATGGAGATGGGGTACAGGGGTGGGGAGGGAGACACCCTAACATCAGCACCCTCCTCCCCACAGGAATCAGGATTAACCAATGTGCACTTTGTCACGGAGTGTGGGGGAGTCCGGCCCTGCACCCCTCTTCCCCGGATTCACTGGGCGTCTCAGCCAGCCAGTAGAACAGAAGGTTTATTAGAGATGCCAGGAACACAGTCCAACCAGAGCTTGTCAGTACATCCAGGACCCCTCAGTCGGGTCCTTCCGGGGGGCAGGGAGCTTAGACCCCAGCTCGGGGCTCCCTGCATTTCACCCCACAGCTCCAAACGGAGGCAGGGAGGCCAGACCCTGTCTGCCTCTCTCCCCTCCTCTCCAGCCAGTTCCAAACTCCACTCTCCAGCCCCTCCTCCCCCTTTGTCTGCTTCCCGGGCCAGGAGGTCACCTGATCCCTTTGTTCCAACACCTTCAGCTCTCACCTTTGCAGGGGAGGGGCCGGGCCATCTGTTGCCAGGAGACAGGGCCATTCTCTGTGTCCAGGCCTCTGCCCACCCCTGCCTTCTAGGGCTTTGTAACAATCATGCACCGTTGTCCCACCACCTAGCTACTCAAGCACTGCATAGGGGAAACCGAGGCACCCACACAGTACTCAGGGAAACCTTAACAACAGTCCTAGTTCGTCACATCTCTCCCCCCTTCAAGACCGAACTGAGCGGGGTCACTTTAGCCAGTGACCTGGGGAAGTTCGAACCTGGTCACACCAGGCCGTTCCAGTTCCACGTGCTCCCTTAGGTCGGGTGGGCTTGATGGCACCCGCAGGCCGCATGTGGGAAGGTTTATGCAGCCCGTGCCCTTTTTTCATCCCAAAACCCCTGGGGTTCAAGCTGAGATCAGGTCTTTTCCCAGCGCTCCAGTCTGGAGGGCTGTAATTCGGGCTCTCTTGGTTAAGAGCCTCCCTCTTGATCTGGTCCCCTCTCTGACCACGTGTCTGTGTCACCAGCCACTCGGCATCGGCCCCTTTTCCTGGATGCAGCCACATCGGGGCGAGGTGGTGACTATAGACCGTAAAGCGCCACCCAAATAGATCCGGCTGCTGCTTCTTAAGGGCCTGCCCCATGGCCAGGCATTCCCTCTCTATGGCCTGACCGTTCTGCCTCCAGGGCAGCAGCTCCTTACTCAGATACCCGATGGGGTGTCTCCCCCGCTTCGCATAGGCCTGCATCAGCACCGCGCCCAGCCCTGTGTCTGAGGCTTCGGTGAACACTGTACAGGGCTTGGCCCGGTCTGGGTTTACTCGATTTATCGGCCCCTGGATTAGAGCCTCCTTCAGCGCACAGAGAGCCCTCTGGCCCTGCTCGGTCCAGACTGTCTCGTCTGGCTTCTCCTTCTTACCTAGCTCTGTGATGGGGGCAGCTAGGGAGCTAAAGGGGGGTACAAACCTCTGGTAGTACCCCGCCATCCCGCTAAAGGCCTGGACCTGTTCCTTGGTCTGGGGAACAGGCCAATCTCTGATCGCCTCCACCTTGGCCAGCCCTGGGCTGTTGAATGACTGGTTCACCTCTAAAGCCAGCCTGTCCTTGGCCTCTCTCTCCAGGTTCTGGGCTCTTTTCCCAGTTACTCTGAATGGGGGACACCTGATGGGAGGATGGGCTCCCATCTCAGGGGAGAGATCCATCAGGGGGTCTTCCCCTTTCTCCTCCCAATCGTTCCTTACCGGTTTTAGGGGTCCCCTTACTTTTCTTCCATACCACAGCTTGAAAGGGAAGCCCCCTGGTGATTCCTGGGGCACTTCCCTGTGCCATCGGTGGGGCAGGTACTTGTCCCAGTCCTGGGGATGCTGATTTATACAAGTCCTCAGCATCGGCCTCACGGTCCCTTGAACTTTTTTCACCAGCCCGTTGGACTGAGGGTGATATGCAGAGGCCCAGGTGGGCCAGACCCCACCTTTCTCCCACACGCCCCGGAGCCGGGCTGAGATGGCCTCGGATCCCTGGTCTGTAAGGACCTCGCTGGGGACCCCCATTCTGCTGAAGATGGTCAGCAGCGCGTCTGCCCCGGTGGAGGACAGAGCCACCACCTCTGGGTAGCGGGTGGCGAAATCCATCACCACCAGGATGCACTTCTTCCCTGACCAGGTTGCCCTGCTGAGGGGGCCCACCCTATTCATAGCCACCTTCTGGAAAGGTTCCTCTCTGATGGGCAGGGACCTCCAGGGATCTTCTCCCTTGCCCCGGGCCAGGTACAATAGCCGGTGATGATACTTCTGGGGCCCCACCGGCTGCCTCATGATTTCCCACAGTTCGATTTCCCCTTGGGGAGCCCATTCCCGGCACAGGGATTCCTTCTCCCACAGGGATCTGTCTCTGCAGTCTTCCCCAAGGGGGTTTGCAGCGCTGTGGCCAGCAAGTTCCCTTAGCTTCTCCAAGGCCGGATCCCTCTGCAGCTCACTGGCCAGGCCTGGGGTTACCGCCCCACTGAGCCCTGTCCCTGGTGGTTCCCTTCCTGCCGTGGAATTACTTTCCGGCCGCACCTCTGGACCAGGCAAGCCTGGTTGGCAGCCGTCCTGCCCTGCCTGTGTGTCCCCCGACTCAACTGGGGTTTCCGCTCCCCCCGTGCTCAGCGCTGCCCTGGCTGTCCCTGTGGGGCCAGGCAGCGAGCTCGCTGCTTTGCTCTCTGCATTACAGATTGCCTGAGCCACCTCTCCATTGTGCAGGGGGGTGGGGAGCATCTCTCTGTCCCACCCCGCCCTAGGGGTCTGGTTACAGGCAGGCAGGTAACCGGGGCCTGGCAGCTCCTCCCCCCTGCCAGCCAGGTCATTTGCATTTTCATTGACCATTTCCCTCTTAGCCAATTGGTTCCCTGAGTTCAAATTCAAATCCTCGGCCGTTACAGGGCCAGGGCCTGGATCCTGTCCCAAAGATACACAGTCACCCCCCAACAGCACCTCACCGCTGATATCCTGGAGAACCCCAACAACCAGCCAGCCTGACCCCTCCTGGGTCTGCACAGGGATCTGGGCCATAGGCAGGGCGAATGGGTCCGTCCCTGGGACCCTCACCCAGGTCACACAGCCCCTCAGCATCTGGTGGGGGTGCACCACCCGGGGCCTGACCACACTTCTCTCTGTCCCGGGATCTCGCCACCCCAAGAATGTCTCTCCATTGACCATCACCTTCCGCTCCCACTGGGGGTCCATAGGGCTTGAGTCCAGGGCCAGGAGTGGAAATCCGTCCACCATCCCACCCATCTGGCTAGCGGAGTTTATGGCCTTGGGACCCAGCAAGGGGGTTAGATCCCGGGGCTTTTCCGCATGGTCTCCCTGGTTCCAATCACCAGCCTGCTCAAAGGCAGTGAGGTGGGCCTCCACATCCCCACCCTCCTTAACCAGGGGCAGCAATTTAGGATCGAGGTTCCCTGCGGAGCTGGCACCCCGGGATCTTTCCCCACTTACCCCTGGCCAGTCCCCTATGCCTCTCCGTTCCACCATCGCCAGTTCATGCTGCTGCTCATGCTTCTCCTGTAGATCTCTCTCGGGCTCTCGCTGTCTCTCACAGTCCTCTTGCTCTCTCGGACTCAGCTCCAGTTCCAGCCATCTCCGATCCCCTGCTGGGGAACCCGATCGTGAAGACCCCCGTCTGGTTGGGGACCAGACTCTTGGGGATGCCAGGCTACCGCTCCAGCTGCTCCCAGATCCTGCTGTAGCCCCATCGGGGTCAGGAATCTGCTCCTTAGAATGGTCATCCTCCTCCAGCTGCACAATTAACTGGGCTTTCGTGAGCTTCCCAATGCGTATCCCTCTCTTTTTGCACAGGGTTACAATGCTTCTTTTAAGGAGAAAGCGATATGCCATCACTTCACTGCTCCCAAGTTGCTGTGGATTCGCAGGCCTGTGTGCCCTTAGCTCCCCACGGTTTCCAGGAAGAACCCCAAGTGTGCCAGCCCTTCTCCAGGTCACCGCCTCTTTGCCAGGGTCGAGCCGCAGCTCCTCCGCCCCTGGGTCCACTCACGGCACCCCCAGGGGAACCCTGTCACTGCAAAAATCCTTCTCTCTCCCAGGGCCAAGCCGCAGGCTCCTCCGCCCCTGGGACTGCTCACTGCAGCCCCCAGGGGGACCCCATCATTGCACAGTCCTTCTCGCTGGTCACACACTCCCAGGGGTTAAGCGTAGCTCCTCCGCTCCCCGAAACCGCTCCTCTGTGAGCCTTCAGCACGCCTGGACCTCGTTAGCCCCCCTTCGTTCCACTGCTCCCCAGTTACTTACTGCAGGAAGCGCCTTCCACGGGGTGCAGACCATCCCACCGCTGCCACCAGTTGTCACGGAGTGTGGGGGAGTCCGGCCCTGCACCCCTCTTCCCCGGATTCACTCGGAGTCTCAGCCAGCCAGTAGAACAGAAGGTTTATTAGAGATGCCAGGAACACAGTCCAAACAGAGCTTGTCAGTACACCCAGGACCCCTCAGTCGGGTCCTTCCGGGGGGCAGGGAGCTTAGACCCCAGCTCGGGGCTCCCTGCATTTCACCCCACAGCTCCAAACGGAGGCAGGGAGGCCAGACCCTGTCTGCCTCTCTCCCCTCCTCTCCAGCCAGTTCCAAACTCCACTCTCCAGCCCCTCCTCCCCCTTTGTCTGCTTCCCGGGCCAGGAGGTCACCTGATCCCTTTGTTCCAACACCTTCAGCTCTCACCTTTGCAGGGGAGGGGCCGGGCCATCTGTTGCCAGGAGACAGGGCCATTCTCTGTGTCCAGGCCTCTGCCCACCCCTGCCTTCTAGGGCTTTGTAACAATCATGCACCGTTGTCCCACCACCTAGCTACTCAAGCACTGCATAGGGGAAACCGAGGCACCCACACAGTACTCAGGGAAACCTTAACAACAGTCCTAGTTCGTCACACACTTGCATCTCTGTCATGATGGAGGGGCGACCAGGCCAACCCTGGGTGGCACTGCAACCCCGTGTGCCAGGTCACAATGCCCAGGACGGGAAGCCCCGTGGGACAGGAGTGACTGCTATGGGCTAAGCGTGGGGCAGGCCTGCTGTCCAACCCCCCATGCCCCAAGGCCAGGCTTAGAGTGCGGGGCCAGAGCAGAGGGGGCTGCTGCAGGTGGTCGGGGCTCCCTCGACAGAGCACTGAACCAGGAGCCCCATCTGCCCTGGAGGGGACACATAGGAGCGCCAACGCATGCTGCCTGGGGGGCTCTGCCATCAGACCATAACCAGGAGGCGGGAATATGCCGAGCCATTTGAAGAACCATCACGATGTCTTCCCCACAGCCCGGAGAGCAGGTTCTGCCAGACCGCCACCCTCTGATCTTCCTAAACTCTCCTCCCTCCGCCTGTCCCACGGCTCGTTACCCAACTGGAGTAAGGAAAATCCAGCATCGCTCTACTTGAACAGAAACCTGACGTCTCCCCACCTCCAGTCTGGGTCTGGCCGGAGAAAGCTTCACAGCCACAACTAACCGGAGATGTAAACGCAAGTTTAAGCCCCAGCTTCTCCTGGGCTCTGGGCTGCTCTGGCTACATCGGTTTTCACCCGGATGTCTGATGTTCCTGTCGCATCCCCCATGTTACATAGAACCGTTCCCCAAGCAGGAAAACCCTCCAATGTCACGCACAGCACCCACCCCGGGTCGCACAGGGTTACAGCGCCATTACATCATCTGGCCTGACCTCCTGGATCGCACAGGCCAGAGAACCCCAACCCGTTATCCCTTGCTGGGACTGAGCCCAATCACGTGCGTACGACAAACAGATGTGTCATTTGCGAGGTGTGTGAGACAAACAGATTTCCTTAGCAAAGGACGACAGCCACCGACATCCCCACTACAGAACAGAGGAGAGGCTGAGGGAACTGGGATTATTTAGTCTGCAGAAGAGAAGAGTCAGGGGGGATTTGATAGCTGCTTTCAACTACCTGAAAGGGGGTTCCAAAGAGGATGGATCTAGACTGTTCTCAGTGGTACCAGATAACAGAACAAGGAGTAATGGTCTCAAGTTGCAGTGGGAAAGGTCTAGGTTGGATATTAGGAAAAACTTTTTCACTAGGAGGGTGAAGCACTGGAATGGGTTACCTAGGGAGGGGTGGAATCTCCTTCTGTGACGTTATTGACAGAATCTGTAACCATATAGATCGCTGTTGCAACCACTGTTATATATCTGCAGCATATATTGTACAAAGGTTGCCGTGTGAGGTGTCTATGGGAAGGTTATGATTTGCTGGTTATAATTATGCTATCTGTATGTGTGTATCATTTTTGTAGTTGAAGTTATGAATATTGGCTATGTACTTATACCTCAATGTGTTTTAATTTCTAAGTAGCCTCAGTGAAGCATTTGGTCAGCTTCTTGAGAAAGGACTATTCTCAGTAAGTGCCCAATCAAGAAACACTTAATTGACAATGGACTTTGGGAGACACCAATCCACATCTGAGCTTTCCTGGGAACATTCAAACTAACATGTAAACAATGGCATCGACCTGCAAACTGAGTCATGCATGGACATGTGACTTGCCCATGTGACTCCAAAAACTCTATTTTTGCTGTAATTTTCCACAGTAAGAACAAAGAGGTGTTCTTACACCTGGAGGAGGCTATAAAAGGCTGATGCCTCATCTCCATCTTGTCTTCATTCTGCTTCTTACCTCTGGAAGAATTTTGCTACAAACTGAAGCTTTCAACAAAGGACTGAATCACAGAATCGGAAGGGACCTTAGGAGGTCATCTAGTCCAACCCCCTGCTCAAAGCAGGACCAATCCCCAATTTTTGCCCCAGATCCCAAAATGGCCCTCTCAAGGATTGAACTCACAACCCTGGGTTTAGCAGGCCAATGCTCAAACCACTGAGCTATCCCTCCCCCCATCCCAGCTGTGGATGTACTCCTGAGACCTGATTTGAACCTGCAGTTTATTCCATCACTGCTACAAGTCTGAACCAAGAACTTTGTGTGACGAAATAGGACTGTTGTTAATGTTTTCCCTGAGTACTGTGTGGGTGCCTCGGTTTCCCCTATGCAGTGCTTGAGTATCTAGGTGGTGGGACAAGGAAACATGATTGTTACAGAGCCCTAGAAGGCAGGTGTGGGCAGGGGCCTGGACACAGAGAATGGCCGACACTCTGTCTCCTGGCAACTGATGGCCCTGGCCCCTCCCCTGCAAAGGTGAGAGCTGAAGGTGTTGGAACAAAGGGATCAGGTGACCTCCTGGCCCGGGAAGGAGACAAAGGAGAGAGGAGGGGCTGGACAGTTTGAGTTTGGAGCTGGCCGGAGAGGAGGGGAGAGGGGCAGACAGGGTCTGGCCTCCCTGCCCCCGTTTGGAGCTGTGGGGTGAAATGCAGGGAGCCCCCGGGCTGGGGTCTAAGCTCCCTGCCCCCCGGAAGGGCCCGACTGAGGGGTCCTGGTTGTACTGACAAGCTCTGTTTGGACTGTGTTCCTGGCATCTCTAATAAACCTTCTGTTCTACTGGCTGGCTGAGACTCCCAGTGAATCCGGGGAAGAGGGGTGCAGGCGCTGACTCCCCCACACTCCGTGACACTTTGCCATTACTGTATGTAATTGATTCCTTTTAACCAATTCTAGCTCTCATCTATATCTTTTTCCTTTTATGAATAAACCTTTAGATTTTAGATTCTAAAGGATTGGCAACGGCGTGATTTGTAGGTAAGATCTGATTTGTATATTGACCTGGGTCTGGGGCTTGGTCCTTTGGGAACGAGAGAACCCTTTTTCTTTTACTGGGGTATTGGTTTTCATAACCATTCATCCCCGTAACGAGTGGCATTGGTGGTGATACTGGGAACCTGGAGTGTCTAAGGGAATTGCTTGTGTGACTTGTGGTTAGCCAGTGGGGTAAAACCAAAGTCTTCTCTGTTTGGCTGGTTTGGTTTGCCTTAGAGGTGGAAAAACCCCAGCCTTGGGCTGTAACTGCCCTGCTTGAAGTGATTTGTCCTGAATTGGCACTCTCAGTTGGGTCCCGCCAGAACCAGCATCGTTACACCTTCCTTAGGGGTTTTTAAGGCCTGGCTCGACAAAGCCCTGGCTGGGATGATTTAGTTGAGGATTGGTCCTGCCTTGAGCAGGGGGTGGGACTAGATACCTCCTGAGGTCCCTTCCAACCCATATCTTCTATGATTCTATGGAAGCTCAGCATGGCCCTCCAGGTCTGACGTGCTGCGTAGTGTCGGTGGTGGACAAAGTCACCCTCACCTCACTGGTTTCTCCAAGGGGCAGGGCTGACCCATGGCCCTGGCAGCAGTTCCAGCAGCCTTGACAGTGGCCAAAAGCTGCCTCCCCACATCAGTGTGGTCTCTGCATAACCAACCGCCGGGTGTCTAATGCTGCACACCTACCGGCACTGCTTCACTCACACAAGCCACTCCCAGAAACGGAGCCCTGGAGCCCCCAGCCAGCAAAGCATTTCAGAGTGTACTTAACTTCTGGGACTCCTCGCAGGTGTACACTGAAGCTCTGAAGTGCTTTCCTGAGTCAGAAGAACCTGAGACATGACGGCCTCATCTGCATGACAGCCCAGCATCAGACAACCTTCCCCGGCAAGACTGGAAAGCAGCATCCCCAGGGCAGGACAGTCTCTGTCCAAGAACACTGGAGGGCTGCAGGTCACGCTGCTGTAATCAAAGTGGGTGATCAGGTCACACCTCTGCTCTTGGTGGCTTCTCACTTTCTCAGAAAACCCCTCGGGCTGGGAGATTCTCAGGCCCGACTGCATCCCAGGGGTGATTTTCTGAAAAACCAGATGGTTCTGTCCAGCCACTGGAGCCTGGTGAGTGGAAAATAATGCACCTTCCACTTCCAATCATTACACTGAGTTCTCTCTGCCCCTACCTGAGAAGCAGCCTGAGTTTAGAACTTTGTGCTGGGTGAGAAGCTAGTCCTGACCTCTCCACGTTGGAGAAATGCTGACGGTGCGGGAGAGGAGCAATTCCCACACACACTTTACTGATACACCACAGCAAGCGTGGCCAGGGAAGTGGTGGGTTTCTTTACCAGGCCCATACCCACGTGAGAGATTTTCCTTGCTGATTTAACTGCACAGTCCCCGTGCTGGCAAAAATCATTGTACAGAAAGGGGAACTGTGCGCTCACTTTTCCTTTGTCTTTTCTCAGAACAGTACAGTAACACAGCAGCATGGAGGAGAGTTTAAACAAAAGCAAACCAGTCAGGAAAGTCAGAAGTTAGGATTCCCACAGCGATGCCAAGCAGACCAGTGCTGTTATTTTCAACCCAGAGGTGCTCAGAGCCCCCAGAGAGGTTTCCTGTGCCATGTTTGAAGTGCCTGTTTATGCTAATAAATGTTACAATGCCCAGTGTGGCTGAGCTCTGAGCGTTCTGATTCGGGGATTTTAAATGATCCGTTCCCTTGTGTCAATTGCGCTAATAATATTTAGCATGCACAGAGCAGATGATTCCGTATTTGATACTCTGCCGAATGACAGGTGAAAGGTCAGACTGTTCCCATCACTATCTTATCCCTGGATCTCAAAGGGAAGCCCAGCTACTGAGAACAGCACATAGGAGGGGCAAAGGAGCTCCGTTCAGTCCAGCATCCGACGCACCAGCACTCTTATCTGACAAGCCTGGCTCGGCAGCGGCATGGAAAGAGAAGAAGAAAAGCACTCGTAGGGAGAGCCCGGCCCAAGTTCTCTGCCAGCTGACGAGCAGCCAGGCCCAGTCACACTGATTGATCATTGACGTTGCCCTTCTCTCAGCAGCCAGCTGACGCACACAAAGGCTACATGTGGAAAAGTCTTTGTCATTGCAGCTAACGAGGGGATTATATTTCACATCACAGCTCCCCGGCACAGGTACCTTCAGCTGCTTTCATCTTGCGGATAGCTCCCACGGGAAAATAGCAGCCGCTACACCTACAACCCTGTCAAAGGCTGGCCTTGCTGGGTTTTTTCATGTCTGCAGTTTTTAAACTCTTTAACAATTTTCACCTGCCCTGGGCTCTTTTAAACCACAGGGGTGAAAAGAAACGATTTGACAAAGCACACGTTAGAATCTATCCAGGAAGGGGATATAGGAGCATGGGAAATGAATTAATTCTGAAGCATGTGGGAGAGGGAATAAGCAATTACTCCAGGGCGGATGGCAGCTCACTTACTTTATGACAAGAATTATCTTTAAAATGGCAATAAAATCCATGGTAAAGTCCTGTGCTGCCTTTAACAGCCAAGGCTTTATTCCTATAGCTCCTGCCCTTGGAGCTCATAACCGCACACCATCTTAACCTCTGCAGAGCTCCTCAAAGCAGTTACTCCCTGCGCCAGCTGAGCCAGCTGGCTAGTGGCCATGTACGCACTGCTACCTAGACCTTAGAGGAAGTCAAGCTCTGGGCTGAAGAAGAAACTTCTCCACAGGAGTCTGGAAAGGCCCTGGAGTCACCTGCGGGTGGAGGTGCTGAGGCTTGGCCAGGGGAATTGGGTCTTTGGAGGAAAACCATCAACCATTTCCCCAGGAGCCAGTTTTAGTTCAAACAGGATTCAAGGATGAATGACCAGGGAGTCTCGCTCCCCTCTGGCCAGGAAAGACGGATCAGTCTGGGTCACATTAGGGCATGTTGGTGGGGCCTCCTGGAGCCCGGAGCCCACTGTGAAGTTCAATGGGGAGCTGAGGACGCATGGACAACATGAGATTGCATTCCCCTCTGCTTTAGCGAGTCGCCCTTTGCTGCTACCCACAGACTGAATTTGGGTGAAATAATCTAAAACAGAGACCTCCAATGTCTTCCCCTGATGCCTGATGATGCGAGAACAGAGGTGCACGATTCAACAGCTGATTAGCTGGGAGAAAACTGTAAAACCCACTTCATGGAGGCTCTGACCCCTCGCTGACTCTCCCCGAGATCTCAGCACAGTGTAAAACCCACCGCTTTTTACTGGCAGGATTTTGTTATCAAATGCGGAGCTCTCTGAAGTGGCTGCCCTTATGATTCCCAGATCTCCACTCCACATTCCAAGGGCCTGCTGGCAGGGCTGTCAGATTGGTGCCCTGGACCAGCCTTGTAAATTCCTTTCCGTGGAGATCCAGAACGGCTCTCTGCGGTGCCAAGTTCTCCGCTTACAAGGTGCAGAATTTATTAGACTGAGAAAAGATGAAAAGGAAACCTGCCCCTTTAAAGCCGTTTTACATACGGTTTCTTTATTAGAGCTCTGCGCTCTTGGAATCGCAGCTGCCTGGGTCTTTCTGAAGAGGTTTTGCACTGACTCGATGGGAACCGCTCTGCTCTGTGAACGTCTTTTGCCTTCATTTCTATAAATCTAAAACCAGGCACCGATTCCAACCCCGACTCCCTGGGTCCGGTGCTCTCTGGAGATCGGGTCACTCTCCACTTTGAGCCTGTGTTTCTACACCACACTTTCCCTTCCTTCTGAACCCAGGTACCTCCTTTGGGCTGTCCCCTCACTCTGCCCACTCCAGTGCTGTGCTGCATGTGCTCCTCTGCCTGCCCATGGCACCCCTGATTAGCCAGCAGCATTAGCCTCTATCTCAAGTTCAGCCCCCTGGGTTCCACAGAGTCTCTTATTTTGGATACAGTTTCAGCTCCAGAGGTAGAGTTGCCCCATCTGCTTTCAACATGTTGTGTCTGACATTAACTAATGTCTCCTATTAGCACTGAAAGAAACCAATCTGGAAAAATGCGTTTTCAAGTGGAGTTCAAACAGGCCACAAGGAGAAGTGGATTCTCGACTGCACACAGGATTGTTTTTGTGGTGAAGCCAAGCGTCTGTGAAACGGGTCAAGGGCACAGACGACAAGAACTTCTCTCTCTGATTTACTAACTGGGAACAGGAAAGGGAAGAGAAAATCCACCCCACTTCAAAGGGCCGAGAAGGTGAATCACAGAGACTGTGTGTGCGCGTGTGTGCAAGAGTGAGTGAGTGTGTGTGTCAGTGACAAACAGATGGAGCAAGAGCCTCCTCACACACCTACCGGCAAAGGGTTAAAGTTCTGGTCCACAAGGTGATTATGTCCATGGTCAAAAAACGAGTGTCGCATCACCACCTCAATGCCCTGGCTGGACAACATGCCCAAGGTGTTCAGCCACCTGGAAAGAGGAAGAGAGCCGTGTCAATGGGTGGCCGGAGGAGCACGCTTGCTGAGTGGCTGGCCGAGAAACCCTCTAAGGCCTGTTTCTGCCCCAAGGGCCACTCTCCAGTGGTTTGCACTGGGCACTAACTCCAGGAAAAGGCAATATATGAAGGTGCTAATGTCTCAGCTCCACGGGATCGTTACGACAGAAGCCAGTCCAAATAGATGAACTGAAGGATCTCCGACATTTTTTACCAGCTGGATACCTAGCGCCTCTCCCCTCCCTATGCACCACGCCCCACACCATCTCAGCCCCATGCATCTCACTGCAGCCCGCAGCCCATGCCCCTGCACACATCAGTTCTGCTTGTCCACAACTCCATCCCCGGAGCCCGTAGGCACTCCGCCTATCACCCCTACACACACACCCAGCTGCCTATTACAACCCACACGCACAGCCCTAACCATCACATCCGCACACACACCGTGCTGTCCTCCTCCCAAGCATCACAGACGCACCGTACAACTCTCTCCAGAAAAAAGAGATAATCTTTACGAAACCTCTAATGATTACAGTCAGCTCTATCCCTAGGAACTGGAGATCACAGGCTGCGCTGTCACGCCCGCCAGCAAACCCTGGGAACCATGAACATCTTGGGCTTCTAAGGTGTAAAGAAACTGGATTGCAGACCTGAGCCTTACAGAGCTCCTTGATGGGCTCTTCTTTCAGATGACAATCCCACCCCAGGAACGAATGAAGGAGTGAGTGCAGGTGAGAAAGCACGTCTGTAACTGAAAGGAAAGGGCAAAGAGCCGGGGACCCAGCGACATGCCGGGGGAAGGGGGTGCAGGTCTCTCTGTGGCTAGACAAGCACCAGAAGGTGAGCGATGGAACAGCTTTACTTCCCTCTCACTATAGAATCAGGGGTAGAACCAGCCAGTTTTGTTCACTGCCAGCTCTGGACTGTTCCGAATAGTCCCATGCTTTGATTCCTGTGGCCGGCATGCGCCTGTTCCCCTTTCCCGTCTCCACTTGTTAGGTGCTCCCATGGCAGGAGGGGGACAGATTCGTCGCTCCTTTGCACTACTGTTACCTCGCCTGCGGTAATGGGAGCTGCTCAGGCGCAGAGCACGAGCAGTGGAGAGGTGCACTCACAGCAGAGCTGTGAACCTGCTCCCAGCTGCAGACAGCTGCCCCGCACACCCTGCACTGGAGGAGTGCGGGTGGTTCCCATGCCTCCCCCCCTCCCCCAACTCACAGGAATCCAGCAGCGTACGAATCCGAGAGATTGTTCATGCCTCCAGTTGAGGTGGCTCCGATACCTTCAAGCCAGATCTTCTTCCCAGGTGCGTAGGTATTTACCACCTGTTCACAAAACAAAAAGAGCAGGAGACCGTCATCCCGTCTCTCTGCCGCAGGGTGCAAGTCCTCACACTGCCTGAGAACAACCAGCCAAAGCAGGAGATGGGACAGCAGCAGCCTGCCCCAGAGCCGGGAAGGGGAGCACAGCGCCTGGCTGAGCCACCGGGGATGTCAAGGGCAGGTGTATTATCAACCCGCCTGACACGGCAGAGGGTGAAAATGTGCACAGGCTGTGACGTTATCTGATTAACCTATGACTGTGCGGATCGTTGTTGCTACCACTGTTATGGAATTGCAACAAACCTTGCACAGAAGTTGTCATGTAAGGTGTCTGCGGAAAGGTTATGATTTGCTGACTATGATGCTGCTGTTTGCATGCAGGTATCATTTGTGTATGTGAAGTTATGAGTATTAGCTCTAGACCTGGATTTCTAAGGTGTTTGCTTCTGGGAAACACCAACAAGGTGTTTAGCCAGCACATTGTGAAGGAACTATTCAAGTTAAGTGGCTCATGAAAAGGACACTTAACTCGCAATGGAAGACGTCCATCTACACTGAATGGACTGTCTTTCTGTCTGGGGTATAGGTAAAGGCTTCTTCTACGACTAAGCGAAATCAGGCATGGACATGTGACTTGCCCATGTGACTGCAAACTCCATCTTTTACCTGTCATTTTCCACTAGCTGTGCTGAGGGCTTTGTGTGAAACAATGGGTGTCCCTCCACATGGCAGAAGCTATAAACGGCCCTGGAAACACCTTCCTTGGGCCTCTTTCCTGCTCTAGCCTCTGGACTACGGACAACGGACTTACACTAATCGGAGCATCTAACCAAGGGACTGAGGACCTTCCAATGATTTGGAAGCAACCAGAGACTTGACTTAAGCCAGCAGTTTATTCCATAACCGCTACAAGCCTGAACCAAGAACTTTGCAATTATTGTATGTATTTGATTCCTTTAACTAATTTTAACTCTCACTTCTTTCTTTCTTTCTTTCTTATAAATAAACCTTTAGATTTTAGATACTAAAAGATTGGCAACAGCATGATTATTGGGTAAGATTACTGGGTAAGATCTGAGTTGTATATTGACCTGGGTATGTGGCTGATCCTTTGGGATCAGAAGAACCTTTTATTTGATGAAATTGGTTTTAGAGAACCACTCTTCTTTAAGTCTAGTGTTTTTGGTGGTGATACAAGGACTGGAATGCCTAAGGAAACTGCTTTTCTGACTTCTTGTTAGCCAGTGTGGTGAAACAGAAGTTTACTTTTGTTGCTGGTTTGGTCTATCTCATGGGAGAATAACCACCAGTTTTGGGGTGTGTCTGCCCTATGTCCTGAATGTGGTATTCTCAGTTGTGACCCACGACGGCCGGTGACACAGGCATCAGACCGTGGATGGTTCACCCCCCTCAGAAAGGAGCAGAGAGGTGACAGGTGCAGGAACAGTCAGGCAAAGCCCATGTGGTTTCCAGTCCTATCAGGCCAGATGTATGATGCACAGAGGGAGCACTCAGGGATGCCCACCCCCAATTGGAGGGACGATTGAGGGGATTTCCCTGCCTCTGGGGGGCTCTGCTAAATCTCCCCCAGTAGAGAGCCCTGCCCCACGGGCTCAGAAGCCTGTTCCTGAAAGAATGCGTACAGAGCTGACAGCAAGCGTGGTCCTTTGGGCTGGGCTGGGCATGTGGATCCCGCTGATGCTTCTCCTGCTCCTGCTCCTGCCCCTGCCCCTGCACAGGAGTTTGGAAATTTCTCGCTCAGCAGCATCCCTCAGGTTCTCGTGCTCCCCGTCCTGAGAGCCTGCCGGGCGGGGCGACCCCAACTGCCAGCCAGTTCCGGTCAGACTCCCAGCCCTGGGGCGGGAGCGTGGGGCCTGGGATTCACGTGCACATCCACATCTCAAAGAACCACAATTACTGTAAGGCAAGTGTGACACTGAGTCAGCGAGGGTTAAACAGCCAGCCGCCTGCGGGCCCCAAAGATCAACCCTCAAGAACACATTAGGGAAGTACTGAAGTGGCAAACAGCCAGCAAAGCGTGACATGGACAAGAGTTCCCTAGCGTTAGCAAATTAGAGGTAACTACTAATTGTATTTGTCTACGTTTCCCTATATCTTGTTAGATGTTAACAATGTAACCAGATTAGCTTGTACATGCTAAATTTCAGTTCCTGTCTGCTACTATATTCTACTGATTTAGAGATCAACAGGAATATTAGTAATTAAATGAAACATTTGGTGTAATAATGCCATTGTCTGTATTTCTCTTGGAAGTTTGTAGTAAACTGTCTCTGAACTGCTGGAACGGTTAATTGCCTTCTGCTAATCAATGCAACTAATGACCTGTGTGTACATAGGAAATAGGAATTGACTTCAAAGTCACACTGTATATTACCTATTCTTCACCCAAGGAATACCTCCTGTGTTATCTGTCTCAAGAGGCTATCGATAAAAGAACTCTAGCGCCTGAGCCTGTCATCTCAGATCTGCTTAAGCTTGGCCAGGGGAAGCTTGAATCGCAAGACTGAGGTCTCCAGTGCCAGTCTGGATTATCCTGCTATTTCTCATGGAAGAATTTATAGACTCTGCACATGGACTGTCTATTGGATCATAACTGATGGAATTTATTCCGAAAGAACTTTTTGCAGCTCGCCATCTCTGCTATGAAACTGAACTAAGAACTTTATTCATATCTGTATGTATAATGATCTTTTACCCATAACCACTCTTTCTTTTCAATAAATCTTAGATTAATTAGTTAATTAATCTTAGATTAATTAATTAATAAGAATGGTCTGTAAGCGTATATTTGGGCACAGTCTGATACATTCATTGACCTGGTGGATAATGTGTCCGATCTTTTGGGATTGGTAGAACTTTATATATGGTGAATAAGATTTTAAATAATCCTCACCATATTTGACTTGGCTGTCTGGGTACTGGAGTTGAACCAATGCAGAAAGCCAAGAATCACTCTACCCAATGCCACTGCCCAGCCCCTGTATCTGCTGAGTCCAATGCTGCTGGCAAAGAAGTTTTAGCAATTAACATGCCTTCAGAGCAGAAGGAAGGAAACTTCCTTAAATCAGAAGGAAGTTTATCATGAAAGCCTGCCACTTTGTCCCATTGTATGTTATTACATTTGGCCAACATTGCTTGATAATTGGAAGTTCTCATTTGAAGGGAGGCCGAGGAATAAATCTTTCTCCCATAAAGATCTACTTTTTTGGTTCCTTCTCTTTTGGAATAGCTCTTGAAAGCTGCTTGGATGTTATATTAAGAGTCATGATTACAAATGAAGATGGAGCTGGGTAAGTATAAAAATACTCATACTTCTAAGGAGGAACTTGATATTTTCAATCTCCTTATTCAGATGTTGCCAACATCAAGGTGATGTTGCCCATAACTCCTTAGCTGGTTCAAGAATACCTTCTTTAAAAGGCAGAGGCACCTTATTTTGAGTAGAAGGTTGGAGGATGTCAAACAGTTTATATGACTTTTCCTGCACAAGCTCCAGAGGAATTTCTAATGTCTCTGCCATCCTCTTTAGAAATTCTTGAAAAGCCTGAACGTCGTCTACTGTGGAAGGAACAGAAGACACTATGGCCTCATCGGAAGAGGCAACGTGTCCAGCAGTAGAAGGTCCATTGTGGGTGTGCAGCTCTCCTTCCTCAAATAGAGGCTGCTACTCCGTAACCAAAGATTTCTGTGGAGAACAGGCTGACTGCAGTCAGTCTGTTGTAGGAAAACTGCCCCTCGAAGCGGAGATAGCAGGAAATTGTTGACCCAAACTATGCCAAGGAGGCCAGAAAGGCCAGGACTGGTATCCATAGGCATAAGGCATAGAATTCCAGCGTGCTCACATCCATGGAGGTAACTGAATCTCATGTGAGTGGCTGCTAACTGGAGAAAGCTGAGAAGGGGGGTTTCTGTGGTGTGTATATCTCTTAGCTGGGATAGGAGAGAGCTGCCTACTAGCCTTATCGGATGCAGAAGCTGAAGAAAAGCACTGAACTGGAGGGGCTGTTCTGCGAGGTGAAATAACATGCTGAGGAGTGGTAGGCTCCACTGTGCCAGGAGCAGGAGATCTTAAGGCAATTTTCACAACTGGTATCTTTGTCCACGGTGGCACTGAAAAGCTTGGGGAAACTGAGGCAGGAGAGGCTTGTACAATAGGTGACTCTGGCCCAGGGGTAATCCTGATTTGCTCCTGTGACATAAAGTATACCTCCGGTGGTACCGGCACTGCTGACGCGGAAGTGGAAGCTGACGTCTTCAAAGCTGCTTGTTTTGGTAATAAGTCTCTCTGGACTGAGCATTTCGGGGCATGCTGGAGGCACTGCGGTACTGAGGTGGACAGGGCCAAGCAGGAGGCTTTGGAGGCTGGGGCAGTGCTGACCTAGTGCTTCTGGTGGAAGGGTCGGTGCTGCTGAAGGGGGGCGTGCCTCCGTGCTGACAGCGAGTCCTTTGCTACGTGCTTCGCCGGCCTTCCTTTATGCGGCACCGGCCCGGATCTCCAGAGCACCGCTACTTTCCCCCGTGGGCAGCAGGGGGCTCTGATTGCCCGGGCAGGACCTCCGCAAGCCGAGATAAGCTCTTGCCAGATCCCAGAGGCCTTTTTGAACCTATGATGCTTGGAACGATCTGCGACCGCCCTGGACCACTGGCCGCTGGGCCGGACCGGGAAGGGGCGCTGGCCCCTGCTCTCAAGGAGTTTCAGAACCAGAGGTTGCTCTCATGGCTTTTTCCAGGAGCAAAATCTTCAGCCTAGAGTGTCTAAATGTGTGTGCGTGTTCACTGACTGCCCCACTCACTGGCATTATGTGGCTAACGTCGGTCATGTCTGTCTCCAAGAGCAATCGCCCCTTTCCACAGTGGACGTGATTTAAAGCCCTAGGAGTGAGGCTGAGGCGTAACAAGACTACCAGCTACCTGCTACATCGAGAGAGAGAGAGCGAGCGATTGAATGGGCAGAACTAGCTGATCTAGAGAACTCATTCTCACTGCTCTGGAACAGACTCCCTGCTGAGTACTAAACGAGCTGACTAAGAAGAACACTGATGAGGTCCAGCCGTCTGTCAGGCCCCATCCCGCCTGCTCTCGGCGGGCAGGGGAGCCCGTGTGAGAGCGTTCAAATGGACACCGCTGAGGGAAGGATTTCCCAGCCCTGTGCAGGGACGTGGGCGCACCAGGAGTGGGATCTCGAAGAAGGGCAGAGCAGAGCAGATTGAGCCAGGGACCCCAGCCAGGTCTTCGTCCCATCCCTCCCCCCGGAGCACACACTCACTGAAGGCTGGGCTACTGCCCAGGGTCCAGGTGGGTCTCTGCAGGGGCCAGGCTCTCGCAGGAAGGTGTTATTCACACCTGTCTGACACAGCCCCAAAGTGTCTGGCATTGGCAGAGAGGGAGGGGCACAGCCCAGGTCAGCCCCCCCACCCCGCCCCCCGCCCAGCAACTTCACGGCAGAGGCTTAAGGGAGGGCGGCGGCAGCACCTGCCCGTGGCCCTGGTGAATCCCCTCCCAGGCACACGGCACAGGACGATGGGAATGAGGTTGGTGAGCTCTGCTGTAGGCAGGTGGAATTGATACCTTGCTCCTAATAAACCACCCACTCTCCCCCTGCCCACCCGCAAGCCACACTCCCCTCCCTCGGGGGTTCGGTTCTCTACCAGCTTCGACACTGCACCCAAACTCCAACCCAGCGTGGCTGGGCCTGGGCTTTCCCTGCAGATCCTCTCTGCCCCCAACCCCTGTTCCCTCTCACCGGCGAGTGGGGCGCCCGCCCATCCTTTTGGTATCGTGGCTGGAACTAACTGTCCCCAGCGGCTGGTATGACTCAGCAACCATCGCCCGGGATCTTCTGCATGCAGGGGTCGGGTAAAGGAGCCGCTCCTTCGGCAGCTGGCTCTGAGCCTGGCATAGCGTCAAGCCCACTCTCCCTCGTTTGCTTGGAGTTCCTGGGGTGTTCCTGCCCCTGCCTGGAGACTCTGGATTGTGCATTGTTGTCATTCCATAGCAGCCACTTATCTGCACCAATGCAGGATTGGGCCCTAGGCAGCTGTTCTAGAGACTAGCCGAGCCCCAACAGGGATCACGTCTCTGCAGGTTGCGCTGTGCCTCTCGGAGACCCCCGCCCCGTTTTAATGCTAGGCCAGGGGCTCGCAGACTTTGTGCCCCACTGGAACATGGCGGACGTCATTTTGAAGAGCAAACTAGCTTCCTCTGCATAGCACGGCCTCCTGCCTCACGGAGACATCATTTTGTAAAGCAAAATGGCGTCCTCCGTGCACCGTGACCTCGCACGCACCAGGCACGTGAGGTCAGGCTGTGCGGCGCAAAATGACGCCCTCTGCACAGCAGGGATCACTGTGACCTCACGCGCTGTGACCCACCGTTCGGGAACCGCTGCGTTAGGCCCTGGGCCCCCACAGATATGTCTACCCAGCGTTTTGGAGCCTGCGGGAGCGAGCATCCCAACCTGGGTCGACAGACTTGGGCTACCGGGACTCACGCCAGCGCTCCAGAACCAGCGGTGTAGACAGTGCCTTGACATGCCAGCTCCGGCAGGAGCCTAGGGAGGGCACTGACGTCAGCGCGCCGGCTACAGCGCTCTGTCTAGAGCTCCAGGTAGAGCCCCGCTAGCCCAGGTCTGTTGAGCCAGGCTTCAGTGGGAGGCCCCAGAATGCTGCATAGACGTACTCCACTTTGCATGCGCCATCACGCCACGCCTGGGATCCTGGCCTCAGCACCTCTGGGTCTCACCAGGCCTCTTTCAGCAGGCGTAGCAGCTTGGAGCCTGCCCGTCCCGGGAGCCAGCCAGCCAGCAGGCCTTTGCAGCGACCCAGGGCAGACTTTTCTAAGCAACACTGTGTTTATCAGCCAGCTGGGATTCAGGATTTTGGGCCAGCGAGTGGAGATGCCCCGGCCTAACTGCCCAGTTTCTCTTTGCCCACGTTGTGCTGGACAGGCAGGCAGGCTGCCTGCTTGCAGCGAACCTCCCTGGCCGTGTTCTGCTGGAAGTGCTGGAGAGCCGGAGTCCTGGCCCCCTTCCTCATGCTTTGGGCTTGGTCCTTTGTCTTACAACCTCATGTGTACTGCCCGTCCCCCTGACACACGGGTTCAGGAAGGGGGCGGGCTGCGGTCAGACAGGTAATTGTCCATCCACATCCAACAGGTCCTCTGAGCTGGCTGTCACTGCCATGGTGTCTCCATGGTAGCTTCATTCCCATGCGCACAGCTCTTGTTAGTCCATTCGTACCAACTTGGCATGATCCACACCTAGTCAATTCATCATTGAGCCCCCCCGACTCTGGAAAGAAATTCACCCCTTTGGTGGCAGGACAAACGTGAGAGGGAAACTGAGTCATACAGGCTTTTCATAACCCCCCCACTCCAAAAATTCCCCATGTTCTCCCTGCAGGGCTTTCCCATCTCTCACACACGGCTCCTCTCAGTCTCTCCAACACCCTGCTGCTGCTGCTCCAACCATGTCACACCCCCCACGCCCCCGGGTCCCTGCGCTGCCTCCCGGTCTCTTTTTGTCCTTGCCCTCACCTTCCAGGTAACTGCACCCCTTCCGTCACCGCCCAGCCCTGCTCCCCGCATCTCCTTCCATAGGCTCCACCCCATGCCTGAGCAACCCCCTATCTCAGCGCACCAAGCTGTACCACCCTCCTCCAGGCCCCGCAGAGCAGCTCACGCCGCCTGGCTTTCACCCCTCCAGGCAGCAGCGCAGGGTCAGCCCCTCCCCAACACAGCACAAATCCTGGGCCACAATTGGGAGACGTTCTCTCAGCTGGGCCCAAAGGAGACAAACAGGCCGATTGAGTCACACAGTCAAAGCCCCCAAGGACAGAGCTTCCTGCCGTCACAGATCAAACAGCAGGAGAGCAGCATTTCCTCAGGCCTCGACTCTCTCTTTAGCTTCCCCCCTTCTGCTGCTGGCATACTGCTCACCCACCCGTCCAGGACTCGGGGGAGGATGCCCATGAAGCTTGTTTACAAGCTGGGGTACACAGTTTGGCTCTATGCCGCATCACCAGCAGGCCTGAGGGGGCACTTCCCCTCTGCAGCGCCCGGGATGCCCGGCCTCACCCTGCTCATGTCTGAGCTGAGTGGAGGTGCCATGCTGGCAGGGCTTGATGCCGCTGAGCAGCCTTTCTTCCCCCCGAGACACCAGACTCTGCCCAGAGAGGAAAGGTCCCTGTGTATGGAGGGAAATGCTGGCAGCCCAGGAACACTAAGCCAGGCACTGAGCCCGAATGCAAGAGACGCTAACATCTCCGCTAGCAGGGTGCAGAGTAGACCTGTGACACCAGAGCACCCCCGCCCAGGCATCAGCCAGCCGCAAACATGCCGTCACTGGAGTTCCAAGACTGCGAGGGCACCGAAGTGATAGGAATGGAGGCTGCACATAGATGCCAAGTGGGCAGCAATTTACGAACCAACCCCAGGTGCTTCGGTCCCAAATCCCACGGTGCCATAGCATTGTGGCAGGTGCTGGAGCACAAGAGCCCGAGCAGAAGTGACAACGCCCCCAGAAAGGAAAAGGAAAGGAAAGCCGGGGCGCCCGGGGTCCAGAGACGAGTCCGTGCTATGGCCGTGCAGAAGCCGCTTTGTTGGCTGCATCATTGGGAACACTCTAAGGGAAGCGATTCTAGTCGGCGGGGGGACCCCTTCCAGGGGCCAGCTCACACTCTACCCCACTACTGCTGCCCTCGAGGGTAGAGTAGGAGAAGTCCCACCAGCCCTGGGCTAAGGAGCTCCTGGGAGTATCAGTACAAACCCCTAAGAGATGTGAGGTGTGACGGACAGCCAGGAGCTCCCCTCCCATGACAGGACACCCTCCTGTGCCCAGCACAGAGCCTTCTCTCCGGATTCCCCAGCTCCTCCAGGCAGGACCCCGAGCACTGTGGTCACTAGATGTTTGCAAATGCCGAAGAACCAGGAGCATTTGTGTTCCTGGGCCAGGGGCGGATGGAACATGTGGCTGGACTGGGATCCCAGGAAAATGTTAAGGACGCCAGCGCTGAGCTCCCTCGCAGCCTGTGAGAGTCAGCATCCCTGACGGAAGGCCCAGAGGTGCTGGCATTCTGCCTATAATTATCTAAGCCCGCCACCTTCCTGAGCAGAGAGGAAGCAATAAAACAGGAGAGTGTCTGAGCCCAGCTGTGCTAATCAGCCGGCAGGATGCACTCACTCCCAGGGAAGCTGCAGCCCATTAGCGCCCAGCTTTGCGTGCTCTCAGCTGCGCTGGGATTCCCACAGGACTCCTGCCCCCAGCCCCAGCAGCTCCTCCAGGCTTCCCGAGGCTCAGGCCCCTGCGAGCCCCTGGCCCTGCCGGCGTTCCCAGGGCCCCCCCCCGTGCCTCCTCCCAGTGGCTGCTCACGCTGCAGAGAGGAGCAATGCGGGGGCAGCTTTAATGGCATGCTGCACTGGGTAGGGTTCAGCACTAGGGGGCGCTGTGCAAAACGAACCTCAGCCACCCCCGGCAGAGCACTAAAGGATCGAGGGATGCGCACAGCCGGGGGGTGTAGGCAAGCACCGCAGACAGTTCCCGTCTGGTACTGAGCACGCCAGGCACAGGGCACCTAGCATCCTCACTGCAGGAACCCAAGCAAGGGTCTGAACAGGCAGAGGCCCCGGGGCCCAGCACGCCCCCTTGTCACACACCGGTCCCCTACCAGTTGTCACCTCGCCCCTGCCCGCTCCACACACAGAGTGAGGTGTCTGCCCACACTCAGCTTGTCCTCTCTCAGATCGGGCCCCCTCCCCAGCCCCTTCCCTGGGCCAGCCCCGCTGGGATCGCTGCCCAAGCTCGCCGGAGACACCACAGTCCTGAAAACGCCTCCCTTGACGTTCTCGCTCCATGTGGCCGTTTGTTCCCTCTGACGGCCCCCTGGAGCCTTCCCTAGCAAAGAGGGAACGAGCCCCTCCCTGCACCCATACCCAGCCCAGCCATTCATCCTCCCTGCCTGTGCCCAGCCCAGCCTCCTGGGTGAGACATACGGTCCCTGCTGCGCGCCTTGTGCCCTTTCACCGGCTCTCACCACCAACCTCTCCAGTGGCAGGAGCCTGCTAGGGTTATTTCTTCAGCAATTGTCCCCTTCCACAGGTCCCTTTCCTGTGGCCTCCGAGTCGCTTTCTCACCCCTACAGTCTCTCCAGACAAGAGCTGCAATAGTCAGGCGGAGCAGTGACGAGTGGTATAAAAACCTAGACAGAACAGAGAGACAACACGTCCTCCAGTCCCTTTACCAACTGCGGAGCCCCCGCTTGAGATTCTCCCATGTGAAGGAGTCCTGTTTTAGCACTGGAGAGCGCTAAAGCCCTGTCCACACTACAGCTGAAGCCGGCTAGCTCCCATGCTCAGCACGTTTCCCCCACAGCCATTGCTAGCACGTGCTAGTCCTGGCTGCCTGCCCAGCCTGGACGGGAACATTTCCTGAGACTCATGCTAGCCGATCAGTGCTGTAGATTCGGACACAGCAGGCTGAGGAGAGCCGGGGTTTAGAGCATAGTCAGTCACCACATGACTGCCAGGGAGAAAACACATCGCTGTTCATAACGACCAAGGAAGCTTGTGCTAGAACCATGCTAGCAGTAACTGCTGGAACTGGGTTAATCACAGCCTTGCTACCAAATCACAGCGCTAGCCTGGCGTAGGCAGAACTGCGGCCCCACTGTGTTTCCCTGGGTCACAAACATGCACTCGGATCAAAGAGAGAGCTCAGGTTTCTGTCTGGCCTGATCTGTTTTCGGAAGCCCCCCGGCCTCCACTTCTCAGGTGCTGCCAGGTGTGTCCAGATCAGGGCCCTGCTTTTTGCTCAGTGTGGTCAGGAGCTCTGGAGGTGGGTGGCCCTGCTCTGAACGTTAGAACCTCTTGGCTCTCCTGGCCCCTCTCCCATGTGTATGGGGCTGTCGGTCACTCACTGAAACTCAGTGGGGTTTTTTGGCTGGGTTCTTGCAATACCAAAAGAAAGGGGAAGGCCTGAAAAGAAATCAGGATCCTGAGACTGACAGTCCCCAGGGCCAATGGAGAGAGGCCGGCGCTCCAGGTCAGCATGATTGACAGGGCAGGCAGGCCAATGGGGGAACCAGGGCCCTTCCTCAGCATGAGCTGGGGCTGCCTGAGCCAGAATAGGGCAGAGCTAAGGGGAGAGCAGCAGCCAGAGCTGGCGGAACCAGAGCAGCAGCCCGGAAAGCAGAGCTGGGCTGGAGGCAGGGCAGCCGCACTGAGCCGCAGGACGGGGAGCTGGGGCAGCGCTGATCTGCCCCACCGACGGGGAGCCTGGAGCTGTGGGGCCAGAGCCGGGGAGCAGACACCGGCCGTGCCATAGTCCTACAGCTGAGTGCAGCAAGCGGCTGGGGAGAGAGAGGAGCCCTGGGCAGAGGGCCCAGCGCAGGGAGACGTTGCCAGAGAAGAGGCCTTGCAGGCTGGACTCAGAGGAGCGTTGTGACCCTGGCAGGGGGCTAATGCTGGGGAGAAGGGTCCTGTCGCATAGAGCCACCCCCAGAGCAGAGTCTGACCCACGGTGTCACCGCCGCATGGTCAGGGCCTGGACAGGGGGCTGGGGACGTGTGAGGAGCAGACTGGGAACCTTTTTTCCCCAGCCTTTTCCATTTTTCCATACTTTTCTTACAGTTCCTGTTTAATAAATCGTATGTGGTTTGAACGTAATGCAGGATCAGTGGGTCAGGGACGTGGCCAGTGTGGAGAGAGCATCCCAGAGTGGGCACACCCTAGGCCCTGTCTTAAGTGACCACAACAAAACTGGGGTTCAGCCTCCCAGGGATCCGGGGCCCAGTTTTGTCGGGGTTACGAGGACTCTGCCACACAGGAGCGTGGAAGGGGAGCCCTTGCGGGCAGGCAGGCCCCCAGGGGGAAGGGAGTGGGAGCGAGGACTCAGATCCTTTCGCTAGCCCACTTCCCCGGGGTCATGTATAAGCCAGGAAAGCTCCCCACAATAGCGGGACCATCCTCCGCTCACACTTAGTGGTCTGTTGAACACAGTATCTGCTTCAATGCTGCTTCCTTCAGGGACTCGGGAGGCAAGTCGGGAGAGCCGGTCCATTTCACTAAGTTTGGCTTTGCCACCCATTCCTTGGCCTGCTGCCGCTTCCCACTCGCTACGTGAACAATTGCCCAGGTACCCTTGAGCCCGGCCCATTTCACACGCTGCTCCTCTGAAGTCTCATGCACTGTGTTACTTCCCTTCCCGCAGGGCTCACTCAGCATCTCACACCTGTTACTACCATGAGCCCCCTGCAGGGGCTAGTCCACTGCCACCCCCTGACCAGCCCTGGCTGGTTCCCAGTTGTTAGCCACACTCTGCAAGGACGCTGGGAGTTCAGCGGCACGGCTCCTTGCTCGGCTTTCCCAGTCAGAGTCTGGTAGCTGCCACCCCCCGTGACCACCGCCTGGCTTGACTCACAGCCCCTCTTGCCTGCCCAGGGGCTTCCTGACCTCCCCGCCGAGAGCCAGGTGAGTCACAACTGGAAACATGCCGGACCCCAGAGCAGCCAAGACCAAGTCCCCGTCTCTCCCAGCCAGTTCCACGGCTGGACACTAATCCCGAGGCCGAGCGTGTGCACAGTTCGGATCAGTCGTGTAGGCCCCCGACCAGACGCCTGTGCCAACTCCAGTGCTCTGAGCCACAGCCACGAGAGCCGGGTCGCCCTTTCACCCCGCGCAGCCCCTTGGCACTCACGCACTTTCTGGATTTTCCTGATCTGGTCAGAGAGCGTGTCTAACAGGCGCGTTTTCAGGAAGTCCGTCACTTTGGCCACTCGGCCATCAATGTAGTAACTGGAATGAGAATAAGAAGGCAAGAATCAGACAGGAACTACAGCGAGGAGCTGGGAGAACTCTGTCCCTCACCTTGGCTTCTGGGCGTCTGCTGGGCCACACCCAGCTGGCTCCTTCACTCAGGCTGCTCCTGGACTGGGAAGAGCCCCTAACCTGGGATGGTCCCTGCCTCATTCCCCCTTCCCAAGCACTGACCCCATGCCACGTCTGTAGCTGGGCTCCTCCATGTGCTCCCGATCACGTATGTACGGAACAGTTTGATCAAGGCATGGAGTGAACTGCACCTGAAGTGCCAAACGCTCACCTGCAGCAGAAATCACTGGGAGGAGCCGGGAGCTTGCTCACTACTCTTCCGAACACTAAGGGGATAACAGGGCAATAGGCGTGTAGAGCTACTTCGCAGGGAAGTCAGAAGACAAGGAGTTGGCAGCCGTACCTCACAGGGACGTGTAAGGTTTTACTGATTACTGCCTGTGAAGTGCCCTGCAATATCCCACTGAACAGTGAGCAACACCTGGCAGCAGAGGGGTGGAAATTCTAACCCTGAACATGTCAGACGGCTGTGTAAGTCTGCGTGAATCCTGGCTTCTCTTAGTAAGATCACAGCTCTGTCCTCGGACTCCCCCAGAACAGCAGTTATACCCAACCGCCACCTGCCAACGCTCCGAGAGTCTATTTCCAGGGTAAGGGCCATACAAGCATCCTTCTCTACCTGCCACCTCTGAGCTCTCGTGTACAATTCACGGCAGAAATCCAGACGCTGCACCTGCTGCCAGTCCACTCTCAGTGATGCCCGGGGACAAACTGGCAAGTTTTGTTTTCTGTGGCCCAAGGCACCAGGGTCTCGTGAGTGCTTAAAGCAGTGGGGAGAGGAGAGCACATTGAAGTACTGTGTGCCAAATCATCCCCAGGAAGAGAGCCCAGGTGAGGTCTATGCACCACAGACATCCCAGCCAAACCCCAGCAGACTTGTGATGCACAATCCTTCAGAACAGGGGTCAATTTCACACCATGCAAGATGGATGCCTGATACCACTCAGAGTGACAAGAAAAAATTGGGACTAACAGAGGCCCGGTGGTCAGCCTAACAACAGACTTGTAGGTGTAAATGCCCTATAGCCAAAAGTCCCTCTCCTCCTTCAGGTCCCGTCTAGAGACACATTTCTCTGCACTGCCCACAAATCAAACCATAACCTATGCCACTCAAACACCTGCTCCACTCCAGCAGCTTGTAAGCAAGGGAAATACGAAAGAGGGACCTTGCAGTGTGTCTTGTCTTATCTGTGTCTTTAGACTGCAAGTTGCTAGGGGCAGAAGCTGTCCACAGCGGTGTTTCATACGGCACTCAGCATATCATCATCACTTAAATAAGAATGTCATTAAATCCCTGACCATTCCGTGAACAGACCATGAACAGCCAGCACCAACGGGACTACACTTTTTACAAGTGAGTTACAAAAACAGCGGGCCCCGGGGATGGCAGATATTTGAATTTTAAGAACAGGAGTACTTGTGGCACCTTAGAGACTAACAAATTTATTTCAGCATAAGCTTTCGCAGGCTACAGTTGGTGGGGAGGGATAGCTCAGTGGTTTGAGCATTAGCCTGCTAAACCCAGGGTTGTGAGTTCAATCCTTGAAGGAGCCATTTAGGGATCTGGGGCAAAAATCTGTCAGGCGACAGTACTTGGTCCTGCTAGTGAAGGCAGGGGACTGGACTCGATGACCTTGAAAGGTCGTTCTAGGAGATCGGTATATCTCCATTTTTTAAAAAAAAAATTTTCATCAAACGCATGGAATGGAACATACAGTGAGCAGATATTTATACATTCAGAGAAACATGAAAAGGTGGAAGTGCCTATACCAACTTTAAGAGGCTAATTAATTAAGAGGAACTATATCAGCAGGGGCAAAAAAACTTTTGAAGTGATAAACAAGATGGCCCATTGCGGACAGCTGACACAAAGGTGTGAGTGAGGATAGTTAACTTAAGGGAAATAGATTCAATTTCCTCAGGCCCTATGCTACCAGCACTCCCAGCTATCTTCGAGACACCACTGACTTCCTGAGGAAACTACAATCCGTCGGTGATCTTCCAGAAAACACCATCCTGGCCACTCTGGATGTAGAAGCCCTCTACACCAACATTCCACACAAAGATGGACCTCAAGCTGTCAGGAACAGTATCCCCAATAATGCCACGGCAAACCTGGTGGCTGAACTTTGTGAATTTGTCCTCACCCACAACTATTTCACATTTGGGGACAATATATACCTTCAAGTCAGCGGCACTGCTATGGGTACCCGCATGGCCCCACAGTATGCCAACATTTTTATGGCTGACTTAGAACAACGCTTCCTTAGCTCTCGTCCCCTAACGCCCCTACTCTACTTGCGCTACATTGATGACATCTTCATCATCTGGACCCATGGAAAAGAAGCCCTTGAGGAATTCCACCATGATTTCAACAATTTCCATCCCACCATCAACCTCAGCCTAGACCAGTCCACACAAGCGGTCCATTTCCTAGACACTACTGTGGTAATAAGCGATGGTCACATAAACACCACCCTATACTGGAAACCTACTGACCGCTATACTTACCTACATGCCTGCAGCTTCCATCCAGGACACACCACACAATCCATTGTTTACAGCCAAGCTCTAAGATACAACCGCATTTGCTCCAATCCCTCAGAGACAAACACCTGCAAGATCTCTATCAAGCATTCTTAAAACTACAATACCCACCTGCTGAAGTAAAAAAACAGATTGACAGAGCCAAAAGAGTACCCAGGAGTCACCTACTACAGGACAGGCCCAACAAAGAAAATAACAGAATGCCACTAGCTGTCACCTTTAGCCCCCAACTAAAACCTCTCCAGCGCATCATCAAAGATCTACAATCTATCCTGAAAGATGATCCCTCACTCTCACAGATCTTGGGAGACAGACCAGTCCTCGCTTACAGACAGCCTCCCAACCTGAAGCAAATACTCACCAGCAACCACACACCATACAACAAAAACACTAACCCAGGAACCTATCCTTGCAACAAAGCCCGATGCCAACTCTGTCCACATATCTATTCAAGTGACATCATCATAGGACATAATCACATCCGCCACACCATCAGGGGCTCATTCACCTGCACATCTACCAATGTGATATATGTCATCATGTGCCAGCAATGCCCCTCTGCCATGGACATTGGCCAAACCGGACAGTCTCTACGCAAAAGAATAAACAGACACAAATCTGACATCAGGAATCATAACATTCAAAAACCAGTAGGTGAACATTTCAACCTCTCTAATCACTCAGTGACAGTCTTAAAGGTGGCAATTTTGCAACAGAAAAACTTCAAAAACAGACTTCAGCGAGAAGCTGTTGAACTTGAATTGATATGCAAACTAGATACCATCAACTCAGGGTTGAACAGAGACTGGGAATGGCTCGGTCATTACGTTAATTGAATCTATTTAATAGAATCATAGAATCATAGAATCTCAGGGCTGGAAGGGACCTCAGGAGGTCATCTAGTCCAACCCCCTGCTCAAAGCAGGACCAAACCCAATTAGATCATCCCAGCCAGGGCTTTGTCAAGCCTGACCTTAAAAACCTCTAAGGAAGGAGATTCCACCACCTCCCTAGGTAACCCATTCCAGTGCTTCACCACCCTACTAGTGAAAAAGTTTTTCCTAATATCCAACCTAAACCTCCTCCTCTGCAACTTGAGACCATTACTCCTTGTTCTGTCATCTTCTACCACTGAGAACAGTCTAGATCCATCCTCTTTGGAACCCCCTTTTAGGTAGTTGAAAGCAGCTATCAAATCCCCCCTCATTCTTCTCTTCTGCAGGCTAAACAATCTCAGTTCCCTCAGCCTCTCCTCATAAGTCATGTGCTCCAGCCCCCTAATCATTTTTGTTGCCCTCCGTTGGACTCTTTCCAATTTATCCACATCCTTCTTGTAGCGTGGGGCCCAAAACTGGACACAGTACTCCAAATGAGGCCTCACCAGTGCCGAATAGAGGGGAATAATCACGTCCCTCGATCTGCTGGAAATGCCCCTACTTATACAGCCCAAAATGCCGTTAGCCTTCTTGGCAACAAGGGCACACTGTTGACTCATATTCAGCTTTTCGTCCACCGTAACCCCTAGGTCCTTTTCTGCAGAACTGCTGCCCAGCCATTCGGTCCCTAGTCTGTAGCAGTGCATGGGATTCTTGCGTCCTAAGTGCAGGACTCTGCACTTGTCCTTGTTGAACCTCATCAGATTTCTTTTGGCCCAATCCTCTAATTTGTCTAGGTCCCTCTGTATCCTGTCCCTACCCTCCAGCGTATCAACCACTCCTCCCAGTTTAGTGTCATCTGCAAACTTGCTAAGGGTGCAGTCCACACCATCCTCCAGATCGTTGATGAAGATATTGAACAAAACCGGCCCCAGCACCGACCCTTGGGGCACTCCACTTGATACCGGCTGCCAACTAGACATGGAGCCATTGATCACTACCCGTTGAGCACGACCATCCAGCCAGTTTTCTATCCACCTTACCGTCCATTCATCCAGCCCATACTTCCTTAACTTGCTGGCAAGAACACTGTGGGAGACTGTATCAAAAGCTTTGCTAAAGTCAAGAAATAGCACATCCACTGCTTTCCCCTCATCCACAGAGCCAGTTATCTCATCATAGAAGGCAATTAGGTTAGTCAGGCATGACTTGCCCTTGGTGAATCCATGCTGACTGTTCCTGATCACTTTCCCCTCCTTTAAGTGGTTCAGAATTGATTCCTTAAGTTAACGATCCTCACTCACACCTTTGTGTCAACTGTCCACAATGGGCGATCTTGTTTATCACTTCAAAAGTTTTTTTCCCCCTGCTGATATAGTTCCTCTTAATTAATTAGCCTCTTAAAGTTAGTATAGGCACTTCCACCTTATCATGTTTCTCTGAATGTATAAATATCTGCTCACTGTATGTTCCATTCCATGCGTCTGATGAAGTGGGTTCTAACTCACGAAAGCTTATGCTGAAATAAATTTGTTAGTCTCTAAGGTGATGAAAGCACCAAAGCTGCTTGGATGAAAGCACCGTCCCATGGGTTGAAAACTAGCTGAAAGATCAAACAAAGGGTTATGTTAACGGACATGGACGGTAGTTTGGGAGAAGTGTCTACTGAGTGCTGCAGGATCAATGTCACTTGACACCTTCGTTACTGATCTGGACAGAGAGGGAATGGCTCACTAACGTATTCACAAGTGATGATGGGTGGGGAGGCTCTATGAACATCCGTGACAAAAAGAGCAACGTTCCCTGAGATTAGAGACAGGGGCAGGAAATAGAGTGAAAACCAGCTTGGAAAATACAGCTCACCCCGCTGTGAAAGAAAGGCAGGCATTCAGTGGGAGGGAGCTGTCTGGGAAGCAAGGATCCTAGAAAGGCCTAGAAGTGAAGGAAAGCATGTTACTGATGAATCCGTAACACGATACAGCAGCAAGAGAGCGCTCTGATTTGGGGCTGCAAAAGCCCAGAGGACATCCTGCAGTGAGGAGGGACTAGGCATCCTGGCACGGGGAGGACAGGAGGCTCTGCTATTGCCCTGAGTACTGCAGTTAGTTCTGGGCACCACATCATCAGAAAGACACCGACTGGCTGGAGTCCCAAGAAAAGCAACAGAAAGGATCAGAGGACTGGAGGAACTGCTTACTGAGGAAAGCTGAAAAATGCTGACTGTGCCTAGCTTGGCTAAGTAAGGGAACTTGATGCAAATCTAGCTTGGTAAGTAAGGGAACTTGATGCAAATCTATGCAGGGTTAAACACCATTGAGGAAGAAGATTTATTTAGCAGAGTAAAAGGGAAGATTACTAGGAGTAATGAGATGAAAGTAAAAAAAGAAACATTGAGCTTCAATATCAGGAAAACCTCTGTGAAAGCCCATGGAACTGTCTTCATCTCATGGGACATTTAACCAGGGGAGGGAAACAGCAGAAGACTTCCTACCATTCACTAGGGACCTCTTGCAAATCTAATGTCATGGAAAGTTCTTAGCTACTCCAGCAATGGATGCTACAGGAACCCCAAACTGGACATACAGATTTAAAACTAAACTAGGGCAAGCCCTCTGAGAAAGAGCTGTCAGGAACTCTCCTGCTTTGGCACCACAATGGACTGAATGATCTAATGGGTCTTTTCCATCACTATTTTACATAGTTCAAACTTAGGCAAGTCCATCCAAAGCCTTAAAAGTCAATAAAAGCACTTTAAAAATCAATGTGTGACTAGCAATTGTAACGTCTTTACAGCAGGAGAAATGTCTGCCAGGCTTGGATTACTTCTGATTCTGCACACAAGATGCAATGAAATCAAGTGTGCTGGACAAAAGATTCACATCAATCCAGCCTCAGAAAAGCCAAGAGCAGCTACACAAAGGTAGAGTATTCATAAGTCATTAAAGATCTCGCCCCCAGAACAATGATTTCTATTTAGGAATACTGCAGCTAGATCAAAGGGAGGATTCACCACAAAGTGACAATGGGTATTCGGCATGGAGGGGTAGCACCATATCTGCCTTTCGAACATTGGAAGAAGAGGTCTTGGTCATATTAGCAAATGGAATTTCTAGGAAAAGGCCGGATAGCGCTTTTAGCACCATGTAATGCTTTATTTGTCTGTGCGGTTCATAACCTCCAGACAGCGTCTGCAGCTCAGAAACGATATAGCCAGAGACACCACACACTTTACTAGTGACATGCACAGCTTTTAGAAAGAACTTGCACCACAATTACCATCAAGCATTCCCTGAGATCTCTCTGCTTTTTTGGTCAACTCAACAGAACTTGTCTGTCATAGTGCCATTTGCCTTGTTCCCACAAAGAGAATCTCCACTATAGTCTGGTTCAGTTTAATAACATGATGTGATATCCAGTACCTGATGTCTCAGAAGGAATCAGTCAGGTTGCAGCTGACAGATTAGAGAGCAGATCGTCTACACACTAGCAGAAATGCAGGCTGAGCTAGCTAACAGTAGCTCTCCGCAGAAGCAGAGAGAGATGTAGAACAGAGTTGTTCCTTAAGAAGGCCCCTGAAGGAACCTACAGCTATATGAGCAGATTTGGGATTATACAAGAAACTACCACTGACCAGTGAGAGCGATCAGGTTTAATGCACACCAAGACGCTGCCCAAAAGCTGAGCAGCACATTAGGAACTCCGTAAGAGAAATCAGAAAGCAAGCGGTCAGCCAGCATAGCAATGGATGAATGGTGTGAGATCCAGAGATAGAGGGTTCTTGAGGGAGGATGCTTGGTCCTGGGACGAGCAATCAGAGGAGATTAGCACAAGACAAAGGCTGAAGTGTCTTGCTGCGAGCTCTGAAGAGGATGTGGAGCCAAAACCTTCCTGCCATTATCAAAGCCAAGACAATACCGACACCCCCAGCCATGCACACAACCGTACCAGAGCTCCTGCACGCTTGGGAGGCGTGCAGAGCAGACTCAGCTATGGACAAATCTAATTGTTCATCATTTAGCAATTCCTGTCATGACCATGATAGAAATACAGTCCACAGAAAGAGAGGCACTCAGCAAATGAATGACTGGACAACAAGCACAGTAAAGGCTACCATTGCCTGATGCTCATTAGACAGTCCCGATGCCATCACCTCTAAAAGCACGATTGAACACAGAGCTAGTGTGTAAAACCTCTCAGGGCCAGCTCATGAAGTTATACTATTGAAACAGAGGCAAGGTTAGAGTGACTACAGCGTTCCCTACACATAGCGGGAATCTGTATGCATGAAGTCAGGAAAAGCAGTGCATTTCACAAATCCCTGTCATGCTTCGGGGTACAGTTAAGACCAGCGAGAGGCTGTGTCTCTGCTTGTATTACAGCCCTGAGTGCCCCAAAATGCTTCTGCTACTTGTCAGCCTGGGACACACACAGCCGGCAGCCACATGCACTTTGTGTTCTGTAAGCAGCCCAGCCCTGCCAGTTATCCCAGACGCACTCTTAACATTAACCCAGTCTGGTAAAGACATCAGGTGACCCCAACACACCCCTAAATCCAAACGTCCCCAAACCCATGGGCTGCAATGCCCAGCCCCCTCGGAGGAATAATACAGTCCATTTGTTCCGTTAAATAGACAGAACCCAGCAGCTTGACACATTAACTGGAGTTAACGAAGACTTTAATTCAAACACAGCACTGTTGGTTTAGATTAAACAAGCTTTTTAGCAAAAGAAGATAGGATTTCAACTGAGTTCAAATACAAGGGATAAAGTTTGAAATGGTTACAAGCAAATAAAAATGAAAACACAAATCTAAAAGTCTAAAACGTACTCTAGCAAGGTGCGGGCTTTGTTCACGATGGCTTTTCTCACTCACAGTCTTCCAGCAAGATGGTGGCTGCCCCCTCCCCACCAGGATCTCCCCAAAGCCCCAAAGTGCTGGTTCCTTGTCGTCTCAGGTGAAAGAGAGAACCGGGGCTTTTCTGCCCCTTTCTTTTACAGTCCAGTGAACTTTGGAAACAGATTCTTCTGAAGGACACCCCTCAGAGCAAACTTTATTCAAGCTGCGAGGAAGGCGACACGGAGGCTGGTGGTGAAGGAAGCTCCCTGCTGTTTTTTACCAGTGCTGCTGTTTGCTAAAATGTAAATTGTTCTGTTTCCTGCAACTCCCCGCCCTGCGCTCTTGTTAGCCCTGTTTACTTCTTATATGTAAACTGAGGTAAACCCACAGCCCTGTGTTTAGGACAGACCTGTTTAACACCTTTTCCTAGGAATTGTTTAAAATCATCAGCAGTTGCTGCATTAATTGCCCGGTCTGGAGAGGAAGAGGAGTTATTAGTGTCTGGGGAGATTCCTCTTCAGGACTGTTCTCCTGTTCCTCCGTTGGTTCTTCCTGGGGATCAGATGGTATCATCGTTGATGGTGGTAGCAGAGATCTAATGCCCTCCCTATGCGGACTGAGGGGTCTGCTGTACTGCCTGCTGTAAGGCCTCCAAGGGTCCCAGTAGGGCCAGTGTGTAGGAAACAGCACGGGTGGGCCCATCCATGGGGGTCCATACCATGGTGGTACCTCCTGTCTGTATGTCGACCTTGATTGTAAAGGTCCAGACGTTATGGTCAATCTGACAGGAGAGGAATGGTGTGAGGAAAACACCCCCTTCCTCATCATCAGCCTCCTCGCTTGAGAATGTGGGAGCTACTGATGATAAGGGGTACTCTGGTACTGCGCAGACCAGGGAGACATTGGTGCCCAGGAGTGGGGACACCCATGTTGAGGACAACAACAGACCCTTCTAGTGAAGGAAATGGCACGGTGCCGGCGGCTTCGGTGCTGAGGTCAGTGCCGGCACTTCACTGGTGTAGCAGTTGGTGCTGGTGGCACCGCTGTTGTGTCAGCGTCAGAGCCGCTGTAGTTGCAGGGGGCGTCAGAGTGGGTCTCAGTGCCGTCACCTTCTGCGGCGTTAACAGTGCCACGGTGGAGGAGGTAGACTGACGGCTGGTCTACACTGGGGTGGGGGGAATCGATCTAAGATACGCAACTTCAGCTACGTGAATAACGTAGCTGAAGTTGAATATCTTAGATCGATTTTTAAAAATACTTACCCCTGTCCACATGGCAGCAGGCAGGCTCCCCCATCGACTCCGCTTCCTCCGCTCGCGAAGCTGGAGTTCCGGTGTCGACGGGGAGCGGCTCTGGGATCGATTTATCGCGTCTAGACGAGATGCGGTTAATCGATCCCAGAACATCGATAGCTACCCGCGGAATCGGGCGGGTAGTGTAGACGTAGCCTTCGTCTTGCCTCTCAACTCTGCACTGAAGCGCTGGGGATCGCCAGAGGCCACTGTGCGGGCGGTGCCGGAGGATCCTGGACCCTCGTATGTGCTGAGCCGCGGTGCGGTTGGCACTGAGGAGAACGACCTGGTTGGAGAACGCTTTCTCTTGGTCTACGCTTGCTTTGTCGATGATTTTTTTGAGGAATGAGCCGTAGCCAAGTTCGATCAAGAGATCTCCAGTGAGCTATTCCCGGTGGGGTCTGTTGTCCCGGGTCCAAAGCTGGCTATAGGGACTTTTCCATCAGATGAGTTTACACCTCAGGTCTCTTTCTCTGCGAGTCCGGGCTTTGAGGTTGCTGCAGTGAGCGCATTTCTAAGGGAGGTGCAACTCACCCAAGCAACAGACACATTGCAAGTGTCCATCCGACACTGGAACCACTTCCCTGCATGTCATGCAGTGTTTGAAGCCAGGTGAACCAGGCATTTTTTCTGGTTCACGGCCATTATCCTACCGATTCTACAGATTTTTTTTTTTGAGAAAGAAGAAAGGTAAGTGTGACGTTCTGTACCTCGTGGGAACACCCTGCACCCCCATGTTCATCCTTGTAAAATGATTGTGTGGCGTCCAATGCAAAGTTTGTCATGCTTCAGAAGGCTCATGATGCACCGAGCATTGTTGTTATAGTGATGTTATAGTAATTGTTGTTACAGTAATATTATAGTAACGTTATAGGTTGTAATTTCATATATATAGTTATGAGGCTGAAAATGTATTCTCATGGCTTAAAACAAGCCCAGGCAAAACTCTCCAGGAGCAGAGGGGCAGTTCACACCTCATCAGGGTGTGTATGGAACAAACCCAGCCCAGCCTCACAGGAACAAAGGACACTGGCCTAGGCAGCAACAAAGGATCTGTTGGACTCTCGAGTGAGTCACCCCCCTTCCTTTGGTCAGTTTGGGACTGCAATGAGGTAATGCTCACCTGACTCTGAAGGGGGGGTGGGGCAAAGCCAAGAGGGAAGAAAGGATGTGATAAAAGGGAGAGACGTTTGCCATGTTTCCTCTCTCTTCCACCTCCATCTACAGACACCACACCAAGTGACTGAAGCACTGATCAAAGGGGAGAGCCTGGCTGAAGGGCAACCAGCCAGCCTGTGGTGAGAAGCATCTAAGTTTGTCAGGGCGTTGAAAGTGTTAAGATCAGCTTAGAATGCGTTTTGCTTTTATTTCATTTGACCAAATCTGACTTCTTGTGCTTTGACTTAAATCACTTAAATTTATCTTTGTGGTTAATAAATCTGTTGGTTTATTCTACCCGAAGCAGTGCGTTTCGTTTAAAGTGTATCAGAGACTCCCCTTGGGATAATAAGCCTGGTACATGTCAATTTCTTTGTTAAATTGATGAACTCATATAAGTGTGCAGTGTCCAGCGGGCATAACTGGACACTGCAAGACGGAGGTTCCCAGGGTTGTGTCTGGGACTGGAGATATTGGCTAGTGTCATTCGGTCGCACAGTCCAAGGAGCAGCTTACATGCTAGAGGCTGTGCTTGAACAGCCCAGGAGTGGGGGTTCTCACACCAGAGCAGAGTAAGGCTGGCTCCCAGAGTCGAGGATTGGTGTGACCTAGCAGATCACCAGTCCGGTGTCAATCTTGGAGGGAGGCCACGTCCCCTCGCAACAAGCCTTTAGTTTTATACGACCATACTAATGGAGAGAGATCACTTAGGACCCTGAATTTCTTTTGGAAGACATAGGGCTGGAGTGGTTAACCTGCCACACCACGGTGTAGCGTTCTTTCTGTGACAGAATAATTCTGTTCCGGGGGGTCACTTTCCTGCTTCGGAAAGCAATGGGGTGTTTCTTGCTACTCTCGAGAGCCAACAGCATTAGTGCAGCAACTAGGCCAATGTCTGCAGTGTCTGCGCAGCTCAAACATTCGGTCAAAATCTGGACTGGCCAGAACAGGGTTTTCACACAAGATTTTCTTTACCTCACCAACCCACTTGACATGCCTTTGACATTATGACTTTCGCTTGGTCTTTTCACATACGTTGATGTTTTGCAATGTCACTGAATCCCCAAACAAGCTGCCGGTAATGGCTTACCAGACCTATGAAAGACTGGAACTGCTTTTTGGTGTGGGACATAGGCCAATTAACCATAACTTCAACCTTTAAGGGATCAGGTGAGATCTGATCACCTACCCAATGTCCCAAATAAGGCACTGTGGCTGCTCCAAGTTTATAGACTTTGATAGTCAGACCAGCCTCTGAGCTTGGACAACGTGATTCCCAAGCGTTTCTTGTGCTCAGTCCCAGTGGGCTAAACACCGCTCTATAGCTGACGTAGGCCCTTGCGAAGTTCTGTCCTCCGTTTAACATGTGGTTCACCAGCCTCTGAAAAGTGGCTCCTGCAATAATTAGCCGTAACGGTAACACTTTGAATTCACACCGTGCCAGAGCAGTAATAAAAGCAGATCTTTTCTGTGACTCGGGTTGCAAAGGAATTCGTCAGTACCCTTTCACAAGGTCACATGTGGCAAGATACCTGCCTTTGCTCACAGTATCTAGCAGACCATCAATTCTAGGTGTAGGCTAAGCATCGGAGACAGTGACGCCCAAGGCTGGCTGGTCCTGAACAGGTGCTAGCAACATCCTCCAGGGGAATTCAGAACTTGACAGATAATGTTGCTACGCACATTTCACCAGGATGCTACTAACCAGTGAGTTTCAGTTTTCACATGACACCTCACGAGGCAGGCTCGTTTCACTGGTGCCTAGGGTGTGTCCCCAGGGTACGCAGGGTCACAGCCCCATTTCACAGATGGGGAAGCACAGCACAGAGAAGGGGGATGAGTTACTCAAGTCCACCCAGCAAAGTCTAGGGCGGAGCTGAGAACAGACCACAGGTCGCCTGCCTCCCAATCCTGTTCCTCAGCCACTAGACCCATGTCCAACTCTGCAGCTAACTCCCCCTCTGTCCCGCCCCCCTCCATGGCTGCATGTTTCCCCACAAGGGGGGGGTCTGTGGGTTTTCTTGTGTGCTGTTGCCCTTAATACAATGAGACTTGTGACACTGGGACAGGACAGGTTATGGAAGGGAACCAGTAATAACAATAACAACCTAGTTCTTACCTAGTGTTTCAGCCCTAGAGCTCAGAGCTTTACAAAGGAGATCAGGATCATTAGCCCTACTTCACAGGTGGGGAAACTGAGGCACAGAAGCCCAAGGTCACCCAGCTGGTCAGAACAGAACCCAGGGCTGCCTGTGCTTTACCCATTGCTGCAGAGCCAGGGGTCAGAGCAGCCCTGCTGCGTGTGTGGCGGGGACGCCTCACCGTTTAGCAGCACCAATGCGTGCACAGGACAGGGGCAGCGTGTCAGACGCAGCCACTGCACCACACCCCATGAAGGCAAAGCCGGGCACCAGGGTCCCCTGGCTACTCCTGGGGCCTGGCTGCACCTCTTCCCCCCCCATCTCTGGGTTTCCCGCTGCCTTCGGAATCCTTCCCCTAAAGGGTCACAATTAGCTGCCTGGCCCATTAGCCTCTTCCCCTGTTTAATGAAGAGAGCCCCCAGCCCCCGAGCAGCTGGTTTTGTTTACTCCCCCCTTATTTTAAAGAGGGACCTTTGCCCCTATTATCTGACCCCTTCTTTTATTTCAGTTAATTCAATTAAAGCCAACTTCCCAGCGCTCAGGAATTTCCGGATCTAGTGTGTTGCCTGCCGCTACAGGGAGAGTCTGCTTAGAATTATACCGCCCGCGGGCCCGGGGGCTGAGCGCATGGTCCCTGATGGCCAGCCGGGAGGGGCAGCGGGCGGAGACTGAGCTGGGAGAGCTGCTACCGCTGACCTGGCACCTCTGCGCACGGCCAAAGAGCTGTGTCCAAGAGAGACGGGGGGCAGCCCCACCCGCCGGGCACACAGAGGGGGCAGGCCCACCCCTGCCGAGCACACAGAGGGGGCAGCCCCGCCCCTGCCGGGCACAGGGCAGAGACACAGACACAATTATTTTGTGTTTTCAATCAGCGTTCCCCCATTTCTCTCACCAGACCCAGCCCACGTCCTGAGCCGGCATCTCCTCCCCGAGAGGCCTTCTGTGCTCACTGTGACCCCTTCTCCTCCAAGCTCACATGTCCACACACTGTGCGCACACTTCCCGCAGGCCCGATGGGCACCCCCCAAACATACAGGCCCTGCCTGTGTACATCCCTAGTACAAACCAACCTCTGCTTCCTCCCTCCCCCACACGTCCAGCCCCACACAACGAGCCACACAACCAACACATCTCCACTCAGCCTTAACGTGCCAAACAACCCCTGCCCACACCCAGCCAAACCCGCTCAGACCGACCGCCCCAATACACGCCGAAATACCAAAACCGATTCCTGCCGGGACACATTCCCCCCCACCCCAACCACCCCCCCACCCAAACCGAACTCCAACACCCCCCCACCCAAACCGAACCCCACCAACACCCATCACCCAAACCAACCCCTACCCCCAACACCCAAACCAAACCCCACCAACAGCCCCCCACCCAAACCGAACCCCTACCCCCAACACCCCCCCACCCAAACCGAACCCCACCAACACCCCCCCACCCAAACCACCCCCTACCCCCAACACCCCCCAAACACCCCCCCACCCAAACCGAACCCCACCAACACCCTTCACCCAAACCAACCCTTACCCCAACACCCAAACTGAACCCCACCAACACCCCCACACCTAAACCGAACCCCTACCCCCAACACCCCCCACCCAAATCGAACCCCACCAACACCCTTCACCCAAACCAACCCCTACCCCCCAAACCCCCCACCCAAACCGAACCCCAACACCCCCCCCACCCAAACCAACCCCTACCCCCAACACCCCCACACCCAAACCGAACCCCAACACACGCCCCCCACCCAAACCGAACCCCACCAACACCCTTCACCCAAACCAACCCCAACCCCCAACACCCCCCCACCCAAACCGAACCCCACCAACACCCTTCACCGAAACAAACCCCTACCCCCAACAGCCCCCACCCAAACCGAACCCCATCAACACCCTTCGCCCAAACCAACCCCAACCCCCAACACCCCCCACCCAAACCGAACCCCATCAACACCCTTCGCCCAAACCAACCCCAACCCCCAACACCCCCCACCCAAACCGAACCCCACCAACAACCTTCACCCAAACCAACCCCTACCCCCAACACCCCCCACCCAAACCGAACCCCACCAACACCCCCCACCCAAACCAACCCCTACCCCAACACCCCCCACCCAAACCGAACCCCATTAACACCCTTCACCCAAACCAACCCCTACCCCCAACACCCCCCACCCAAACTGAACCCCAACACTCCCCCCACCCAAACCGAACCCGAACACACGCCCCCCACCCAAACCACCCCCTACCCCCAACACCCCCCACCCAAACCAAACCCGAACACACGCCCCCCCACCCAAACCACCCCCTACCCCCAACACCCCCCACCCAAACCAAACCCCACCAACACCCCCCCACCCAAACCAACCCCTACCCCCAACACCCCCCCACCCAAACTGAACCCCAACACACGCCCCCACCCAAACCGAACCCCACCAACACCCTTCACCCAAACTGAACCCCACCAACACCCTTCACCCAAACCAACCCCTACCCCCAACACCCCCCACCCAAACCGAACCCCACCAACACCCTTCACCCAAACCGAACCCCTACCCCCAACATCCCCACACCCAAACCGAACCCCAACACATGCCCCCCACCCAAACCGAACCCCACCAACACCCCCCACCCAAACTGAACCCCAACACCCCCCACCCAAACCAACACCTACCCCCAACACCTCCCACCCAAACCGAACCCCACTAACACCCTTCACCCAAACCAAACCCAACCCCACCAACACCCTTCACCCAAACCGAACCCCACCAACACCCCCCACCCAAACTGAACCCCACCAACACCCTTCACCCAAACCAACCCCTACCCCAACAGCCCTCACCCAAACCGAACCCCACCAACACCCCCACCCAAACCAAACCCCACCAACACCCCCACCCAAACCGAACCCCTACCCCCAACACCCCCACACTGAAACCGAACCCCAACACATGCCCCCCCGCCCAAACCGAACCCCACCAACACCCCCCACCCAAACCGAACCCCACCAACACCCTTCACCCAAACCAACCCCTGCACCCTAACACACACACCCGCCTAAATGAACCCTGCCCCTGACACATGCCCTCACCGCAACCAAACCCCTCTAACAAAGGCCCCCACCCTGACACACGCCCCTGCTCAAACCAACCCCGACACGCCCCCTACCCAAAGCCCCCCCCAACATGCCCATGGCACCTGCCCCGACACCCCCCTGCCCTAACTGAACCTGCCCACATGCCCACGTGCCCACACACCCACTCTGAAGCCGGACGCATTCCCTCTGTGTGCGAATGCCAGGGACTCCTTTGCTTTAAGGGAACGTTTTCACCCTGTGCCTGAGTGGCCCACGCCCCATAAGCAGCTGCACACACTGCTACAAACCACGTGCACAGCTGACCCCTGAGACTGCAAAGCCCACAGGGCTCATGGGTAAGTGGGCAAGAGCAGGGCCCGTCCCTTTCTTTAATCAGGCGATAGGTTTTCAGCCTGGGCAAGGACACCAAGTGGGCATCGAAGTCCGGAGGAGGGGCCGGAAAGGGGAGGGCCGCCCGAATGACTGGAAATACCTTCTCGACTCCTCTGCTCCACAGGTGCAATCCCTGAGGGGTCTAACCGATGACAAACATTGACTCGTAACCAAGCACAACAAACAACATTATATATCAAAGGAAAACGAGCCACCCCCCAGTGTGTTGTCAGCTCTCCCCGCCACACCCAATTCTACTAGAACCTCTGCCTGCACAGCTGAGCCACTAACACACTGAGTCAATAATACTTCATTATGGACGCGGGAGAGAGGGGGACAGTGAATTATATCCGTCAGCTCGAGAATATCTGGAACGCCTGGCAAATCTGCTTGCAGAAATCCAAACAAGGTCATATTTTCATCAGAGATATTTGAAGTGCGAGGGGAAAGCGGAGTTTACACCCAGCCAATCTGCCAGGCAGGGTTTGTTTCGGCGCTCCCTGGGTGGAGCAAGCCCAGCGTTTTCAAAGGAATAACAGCTTTGACAAATTATAACCAATATCCCATGAGAATCGTCAGCATTTGGGAAAGCAATGTTCATATTTTAAGCTAGACACCAATTTGGTTTCATCAGCATTAAAATAAACTGTCACCTGCTAATAATTTTCTTCTTGGTTACAAAGAGCTTGTTTGGTGTGTTTGTTCGTTTGTTGGAACAAAGAAGGAAGAGAAGCCATTATGATCATTATCCACAGACACAATCCACTGCCAGCCCCGACAACTGGTTACGGGTGCCACGCTGCAGACCTGGGATTCAAAGCCAGGACGAGGCCCCACAGAAATGTGGCCCTTACATCACATAGCTGGAAACAATTCAACAAAACCTTCTTGCTCACTCCTGTGGTTTCTCTTGTGGTGCTGTACGCGGCACCTCCCCAGCACACAGCCAGGAAGCACCAGAGCAGCAGAATATCACCCACAGACCCTGTCACCAAAGTTCCCAGGGACTGAGAGAGGGAGCCCTCCCCTACTGATCCAAGGTAAATTTGCATTTATTTAGCCTGGGAGTTTGTTTCCGCTAACAGGCCCTGATCCAGGCAGCTTTGCACTGATCAGGACCTAGAGGAAGCAAACTCCCAGACTAAATAAACGCAATCTGCCCACAGTGTAACCCTGGGAAACAGCCCCCCCAGCTGAAGGCAGGTCACCCCTGCTCAATATGAGCTTGGAAATAATAACGAATGCAAACCATGCCTCCAGAGGAGAGCGCTGTACAGCCGGCCTCCGAGCCTCCCTCCCCAACATCACTGGCCAGGCAGCGAATCCCAGGAGCCGTACACTCCAGGTAAGCTAACGCCATTGCAATGCTCGGTAACCCAATGAGCCACACTCCCAGAAAGTAAAACCCCAGCAGTGCGCTTGGTGCTGTGCACAGCTCACGGATAAAGACAATTAGTTCCTGTTCCGAGGAGCACCCAGGCTGAGACACCAGACAGGAGAACGCAGGCGCAGTGAGGGGAGAGAATGTGCAATCTGAAATCCACTGGTGGGGCCCTGGGTTGGGGCCTGGTGGATTCGGGTGGGCCCAGGCCCCCCTACCTGGGCCTCCACCTGCCCTGGTGGCAGCCCCTTGGGATTGGCCACTAGGTCACACTGCCCTGTATCTCAGGGATGCTATTTGATTCTGTCTGCTAGGCCGCGGTGCCCTGAAGGCGAGGGCCGCGGCATCGACTCCGGCCACTAGGCCGCGGTGCCCTGAAGGCGAGGGCCGCGGCATCGACTCCGGCCGCTAGGCCGCGGTGCCCTGAAGGCGAGGGCCGCGGCATCGACTCCGGCCGCTAGGCCGCGGTGCCCTGAAGGCGAGGGCCGCGGCATCGACTCCGGCCGCTAGGCCGCGGTGCCCTGAAGGCGAGAGCTGCGGTATCGACTCCGGTCGCTAGGCCGCGGTGCCCTGAAGGCAAGAGCTGCGGCATCGACTCCGGCCGCTAGGCCGCGGTGCCCTGAAGGCAAGAGCTGCGGTATCGACTCCGGTCGCTAGGCCGCGGTGCCCTGAAGGCGAGAGCTGCGGTATTGACTCCGGCCACTAGGCCGCGGTGCCCTGAAGGCAAGAGCTGCGGTATTGACTCCGGCCACTAGGCCGCGGTGCCCTGAAGGCAAGGGCTGCGGTATTGACTCCGGCCACAGTCAGTCAGGGAGACAGTAACTGCAGTGTTCACACACCCACTATCCACCTCGACCGGGGACAGGGTGTGCACCGCCACACTCTCTTTCTGCAGTGAATAAATCTGTTTCATACTTTACCTAAAAAGGTGTGTTTGGTTGCAGTGCTTGGGAAATCTCAGCTCAGGTTACAAAGGCTGGTGCACGTCCTCTCCACACTGAGGGAGGGGCAGACCGGGTAATAAACTTACACTGGCCAGTACATTCATGCCATCTAGCTGGGTGTGGGGCTCCACATGCGGTTGTGCTGAGTGATCACAACGCCTGGAGGGGTTTGCTGCTTGTCCCTAGCAAAGCATTGCGAGAGACAGCCCAGGCTGGAGACTTAAGGGGGCACAGCGGGGCCCCAGTTCCAGGTTGCACCCCAGGGATTCCACCACACTCACATCCTTACTGATATTCTTAGGATCTGATGGATGCCTTACCAATTGATTGTCAGCAGAGGGATGGTTCCTGCCAGAGTTTTCCTGTAAAGAGCTCATTTTACCCAGTCGGGGCACCCTCTTTTATAATGTGATTCTGACTATACCTCAGACCCTGCACATGTGTGTGAAAGTGTCCTCGCTTTCTCCTTATTTGCATTGTGTCCTCCAAGTACCCCGTTTTTCATAGGTTGTTTGCAGTTCCTTTCATTCTCATTAGCATTTAAACACATTGTGCCCCCTGCGATTAGGGCATGTGTTAGAAAAATGTGACTACCTTGGGATCGGGGAGCAAAAACTTTGTGCCTGTACAGCTGCTGGCGATGAAATTGTTTCCTTTTCATTGCTGGACTACGGATTTCAAGAGATTTTAGTATTGCCCTGGAATCTTTTAGGCTAAAGAGCCTATCATCCATTTTTTCTGAAAACAACGAGGGATCTTTGAAAGGGAGGTCCTGGATGGTCTGCTGGACTTCTGGCAGTTGCCCGGATGACTTCAACCACGAACACCTTCTCATAGTTGTAGCTGATGCCATGGTTCGAGCAGCCACGTCTGCACTATCGAAACTGTCCTGGACAGCAGTCCTGGCGACTGGTTTACCTTCTTCCACCATTCCTGCAAACTCCTGGCTACAGTCCTCTGGTAACTTCTCTTTACATTTTGTTTTCCCCATGACTCAGGGTGACTCTTGGTTTGCAATCCTGAGTTGCAGACTTCCTGCTGAATAAAGTTTGTGACCAAACAGATCCAGCCTCTTCGATTCTTTGTCTTTTGGCATTGATGCCTGTTGTCCGCGTCTCTCCCGCTCATTGGCAGCTGCCATTAAGGGAAACTGAGGCGGGAGAAGAGCAGAAATGGTCATGCCCCTCTAAGGGGATGCAGCACCTCCTCTCAGCTCGCTTTGCCGTGGGAGGCCAGAAGGAAGGCGTCTGCCAAAACGCCTCAGCTGGCTCCATGATGGCTTCGTTGGTTGGCAGAGCTACCCTGGCAGGGACTGTCAATACCAGAATGTCCACCAGCTTGTGGGAGCATCCACGCCCCTCCTCTGCCTGGATGTCAAGCACAGAGGCCATACTTCTCAGTGGATGAGCCCCTGTGCTCCTCTGGCAGCAGGGAATCACTCACTGGCTCAACGCCTCACCTGGTGATGAGGCGTCATAGGTGCTGGAACTAGGGGGTGGGGGCTGCCACACCCCCTGGCTTGAAACCGTTTCCATTACACTATATCCAGGGTTTACAGTTTGGTTCAATGGCTCTCAGCAGCCGCATTATAAACATTGTTCCAGCTCCCCTGGGAGACGAGGCTGCCACAGACTTGAGGTGGAGAAGCTGCCTGAGAGACTTCCGGCTGGTTGGTACTGATCGTGGTCTGGAGAACCGGAGCTGGAGGCCCTTAGTGCCGATGCCCTCACGTGCTCTTGAAGACAGTGAACAAGACAGTCGAGGGGAGGTCCTAGCTGGAGAGGTGATGTCCCACGGTGTCCAGAACTGCCACTGGTACAGTCCTGGATCCATCCTCATCCGGACCATTGTCACTTCGAAGGAGGCCAGTGCTGAGGTTGCTGCATGGCCCATGGTGCGCAGGACTGAGGGGTGGCTATGTTCCCCAACCTGAACGGGATACGGATGACCTCACCTCCGAGTCAGCAGAAGAGTCTGATAGTTCTGACAAGGGAGGGGCAGAACCGCTGAGACTGAGAGGGGTGGCAGTACTGGCGACACCATCGGAGGTTTGCCCCTTGACTGCTCCAGCTTTTGTGGAGGCTTGTGACATTGCACCCTATATGTTTATGAAAATATGCTTATGACTGTGAATATAATGTAACTGGAATATGCTTTATGCAAAAGGTCTCTTGTAAGGTATCATTACAAAGTTTATAATCTACTGGGTGTGGTCATCCATGATTTAGTTGGGGTTTGGTCCTGCTTTGAGCAGGGGGTTGGACTAGAACCTCCTGAGGTCCCTTCCAACCCTGATATCCTATGATTCTATGATCCTATTTGTATGAACGTATCATTCTTGTATCTGAAACTAGGAATATGAAATATAACTCTGAGGGCCTATTGTAATTATGCAAAGTGTGGGCCATTAATGGTGGTTTGGAATCTTGATGGCTCCCATTAACCAGGACAATTGGTTGTAAATGGCTCTGTTTACTTGTAAGATTTCCTGTATATGTGTGTGCCAGCAAGTGTGTAATGAAGTCTCCCAGGACATGTGATCACGTCACCTGAACTGGACTCCATCTTTAACCTGGTGCTTTTCCATTTAGAAGGAGATGTGGGAACCCAGAGAGAGAGACAAAGGATTCCCGCACAGAACAATTGGGGCTGCAGTCATGAGAATTCCCCTAGTTACCACATGAGCTGGAACTAACAAGGACTGTACCAGGGGAAAGGATAGGGCCCAGACTAAAAGGAGTCTAGTCTGTGAAAGAAGCTTGTTGGAACATCTCTGAGGGTGAGTTTTACCTGTAATCGGTTTCTTAATGTATTAGGCTTAGACTTGCAAGTTTGTTTTATTTTGCTTTTGTGACTTACTTTGTTCTGTTATTACTTGAAACCACTTAAATCCTACTTTTTATACTTAATACAATCACTTTTGTTTATTAATTAACCCAGAGGAAGTGATTAATACCTGGGGAGCAAACAGCTGTGCATATCTCTCTATCAGTGTTATAGAGGGCGGACAATTTATGAGTTTACCCTGTATAAGCTTTATACAGAGTAAAACGGATATATTTGGGGTTTGGATCCCATTGGGAGCTGGGTGTCTGGGTGCTGGAGACAGGAGCACTTGCTAAGGTGTTTTCAGTTAAGTCTGCAGTTTTGGGAGTGTGGATCAGACCCTGGGTCTGGGTTGCAGCCAGCTTGCGTGTCTGGCTTGACAAGGCAGGATTCTGGAGGCCCAAACTGGCAGAGAAAATGGGCTCAGAGGTAGTCTCAGCACAACAGGTGACAGACCTAACGGGGTCTCTGTGACCAAACCCATCACAGGATACAGATGACCTCACCTCCGAGTCAGCAGAAGAAGAGTCTGATAACTCTGACAATGGAGGGGCAGAACCCACTGAGACTGAGAGGGGTGGCAGTACTGGCGACACCATTGGATATTTGCCCCTTGACTGCCCCAGCTTTTGTGGAAATTGGGAGGTAACACTACTGCAGGCTCCTGACACAGCGAGGTAGGTGCTGCAGGCATCGGTACTAGTTGTAAACCTTCTTGTACCACCTGCGAGCAGGTATCGAGAGGCTAAGCAGGTCTCTTGCGGCTGCGCATGTCTCCAGAGTGGCTGGGAGTGGCACTGCAGAGTTGCACGGCCTCACCAGACCTGGCACAGGTTCCAGGGGCAGCAATCTCCTCTCCCTAGGCGAGGAGTGCTCCAGAGAGCTTCTCCCCTGGATGTTTCACAGAGCCTCTGCCTCTACTTGGCTCCAGTACTGAACCTGAGGGAGGCCTGAGCCTTTTCTTCAGTACCAGCAAACAGGACAGAGGACGTCTCCCGTGGGACACTCCACACTGAAACCGACGTACTTGGGGCGCTTTCCCCAGGTGATGACTCTGATGGAGGGCAAAGCACTGCCTCCATCAGTGAGCACGCAAGCCTCTGTGTTGTCTTTCTCTGAGTGGGGCTCGATCCCTTTACAAATGGGACATTTGTCACTAATGTGGGTTTTCCCCAAATGTTGTAAGCAGGCCAGGTGTGGGTCGCCGACTGGCACAGGCTTAGCGTGAGTCCAGCAGGACGTAACCCCGGAGAGCCAGGCATCGTTCTGGTACTGATCCGGGTCCCGAAAGATAAAACGTGGTCAAAAAAGGCCTAAAATGCAAACCTAGCACTGAAACCTGGCTAATTTCTAACAGCAACAGGCTATCTACACACAGGAGTGAGGGACGCATTTGTCACAAGCAGCCTGGCATTGCTCTGCTAACCAACAGTGGCAGTAAGGAGCTGATTGGGGGCAGGGTGGCGACAGAGGGGTCCCGCAGAGGGGAACATTCTCCGACCACAGTGCACGAGGCGTGCACCTACAGTGGAACGTGCCCGTGCAAGCCTCAAAGACCAACCGGGAAAGCTGAGGCTCATGGGGGAGGGGAGAGGACACGGGATAATTTACACCAAAAAAGCCGACACCCTATGGTGCCTAGTGCCGCTAGTCGAGGTTTGGTTTCTAGCCCGTGGTGTGTAGCGTGCCCCGCATTGTCAGGGGAGTGGCTGGGGCTCAGCACGGAGGTTCCTGACTCTAGCAGGATTAGGGTTATGGGCGGCGCATCCCATAGGCTGGGGAAGGCTGTGCCTCCCCAAACAGCCCCGCGTGGCCCCGCCAACGCTCCTCCCCCAAGCCCTGCTTAGTGCTTGCCCTTCCCCCTTGGCCCCAGCCCCAGCATGTTGCTCCTCTTCAGGGAAGCAGTGTGCTGGGGCGAGGGCAGCCGGGACTTGGGGTGGCTGAGGCCACCCAACGCTGGGGGCAGGGGGGAGGGGGGGCTGGAGGCACTGGGGCTGCCCGCCCTGTGCTTGGGGGTGCAGAGCTCAGAGCCTGGGAATCCTGGAGCTCCAAACCCCCACAGGCGGGGGGGACCCCCAGAGCTCAGAGCCTTGGAATCCTGGAGCTCCAAACCCCCAAAGGCGGGGGGGACCCCCAGAGCTCAGAGCGGTCCCCACAGCTGCCCAACTTCTGCAGGCACCTGGGCTCCCATTTTGTCAGGGATATTTTCAGTAAAATTCAAGGACAGGCCACGGGCTTCTGGGAATTTTTCTTTATTGCCTGTGACTTGTCCCAGACTTTTACTAAAAATATCCCTAACAAAACCTTCGCCTTACCCAGGACACAAGAACATGCTCCCAGCCTCTCTGCCAACGGCACTCTTAACACTTTCATTTTGTAATATGGGGAGTCCGGTGAGAAATCAAGCGTTAACCTCTCGCTGACAATCCCATCCTGGACTGGAATCTGGGAGTTTACATAAAAGATTTCCATGGGAATCTATTCTCCAGCCCTGTATCCTATTACAGTGCTGTGCAGTGGTTTGTAGGTTAGCTCTATAGGGTGGATTCCCCCTGGACCCCCAGTCTCTGTTTCCTATGTAGGGATAGCAGAGAATCCAGCTATCCATCACTCCTGGGGTAGTAATGTATTTACCATTGGACTGAATCTTTCTCCCTCTGGCTCCAGTGGGGTTAGGTACAGGCCACCGGCATGTGAGAGGCAACAGTCAGAGATGCAAAGAGAAGCAGGATACACAGAAGACTTTCAAATTGTCCAGTGGCGCACCGCATGCAGCTTTCTGCTCACCTGGCCAGCGCAGCCTTGCCTATCCCGGAAGCTGTCTGCCTACCTTACTAGGCATCAGGACCCCAGGCAACAAACGAAGCTTGGGGAAGAGTTTTTTCCACTTCCTGCAATTTGGCAGAACAATTTGGTAGCCTGGGAGGGGTGATTGGTGAGTCAGAGATTCCAAGGCCTGAAGGGTCACTGTGATCACCTAGTCTGACCTCCTGTGTAGCACAGGCCAGCGAACAGCCCCAGCATCATTCCTAGCGCAGATCCTTTAGTAAAGCAGCACCAGGCCTGGAGATCCAGCACAGGCCTGGCTAAGTTGTCCCAACGGATAAATTACATTCACTGTTAAAAATGTCCGCTACATTTCCAGCCTTAATTTATCCAGCGTCACCTTCCAGCCACTGGCTCTTTGTAGACTGGTCTCCGCTAGACTGGAGAGCCCCAGGTAGATACGTACACACCCAGCCCAGGGCAACAGCAAAGGTAACGCATCCCTGGCTGCCATGGCATGTTTCCCACTGAGCTGCCAGGGGCTGAGGAGGTGGCTTTCAGGGGTCTGTCCCTTTCACAGTGACCGTTTGAACCTGGACAAGATGTTAACTCTGCCCTAAACAACCTCTCATTGCTGCACAGCTGCTAGCTTGGGAAAGTAAAAGGAATGGTGAATACCTACTGTTGCCAGGTAACAGCATCCACTGTGCGGCCAGCCACCTTCATGAACCTGTAGGAAACAAATGAAGAAACCAGGTAAGCCTGATACTGTGAGCGTGGTTGATGAGCGCACGACAAATCCAAATGCAACAGACACGCCTCCCAACTCACATGATGGCAGACACAGTCACTGCACCGGCTGCTGCTGGACTGGATTACTGTACCCTTACATGGAAAGAGGAGGAGAAGAAAGCCAACCCAAGATCTAGGCCTTGAGCATTCTTTCAGGACATCAGATCTACGAGGATTATGGAGGCACTACAGGAGCGCCATAGTTAAGGTATGGTTTTTTTGGTGTAGTTCCCCTTTCTGAAATTAAATGCTACAGTGTTGGGCTGCTGTGGTGTTTTTCCTGTCACCGGGATGTTAAATTTAATTACATTATGGTCATTATTACCAAGCGGTCCAGCTATATTCACCTCTTGGACCAGATGCTGTGCTCCCCTTAGGACTAAATCAAGAATTGCCTGTCCTCTGGTGGGTTCCAGGACTAGCTGCTCCAAGAAGCAGTCATTTAAGGTGTCAAGAAACTTTAATTCTGCATCCCATCCTGAGGCGATATGTACCCAGTCAATATGGGGATAGTTGACGCTTGGGGTAAGTTTGTTGTCTGTTGTGTGTGTTTGTTGTAGTGTGCTTGCTGCTGGACTGAAATATACCATGTAGTCTGTTTGTTTGGGGGACCGTGTGCTGACCATGGTGTTAGGGGTGCAGGAGGGGGCTCCAGGCTGGGGGGGTGGAGCTGAGGGATTCAGAATGTGGGAGGGGACTGTGTGTTGATGCAGGGGGTTGGGGTGTGGGAGGGGGTATGGGCTCTGGTCTGGGGGTGCAGGCTCTGGGGTAGGGCCGGGGATGAAGGGTTTGGGGTGTAGGAGGGGGCTCCAGGCTGGGGGGTGGGGCCGAGGGATTCGGAGTGCTGTAGTGGGCTGCGGGTTGAGGCAGGGGGTTGGGGTGCAGGAGGGGGTATGGGCTCTGGGCTGGAGGTGCAGGCTCTGGGGTGGGGCTGGGGATGAGGGGTTCAGGATGTGGGAGGGGGCTCTGGGCTGGGTAGGGGGTTGGGATACAAGGGGGGGTGAGGGGTCCAGCTGGGATTGCAGGCTCTGGGGTGGGGCCATAGATGAGGAGTTTGGGATGCAGGAGAGGTCTCTGGGTTTGGGGGGGCTCAGAGCTGGGGCAGGTGCTCGGGGCACGGGCTTAACTCGGGCAGCTCCTGGTCAGTGCACAGCAGGGCTAAGGTGGGCTCCCTGCCTGTCCTGGCACCGCACTTCACCCCGGAAGTGGCCAGCAGGTCCGGCTCCTAGGCAGGGGAGGGCCAGGAGGCTCTGAAAGGCTGCTCTCTCCAGCAGGCACCTCCCCCCAGCTCCCATTGGCCATGGTTCCCGGCCAATGGGAGTGTGGAGCCGGTGCTCGGGGCGGAGGCAGCATGTGGAGCCCCGTGGACCTGCTGGCCACTTCCGGGTTGCAGCACGGTGCCAGGACAGGTAGGGACTAGTCTGCCTTAGCCCTGCAGCATTGCCGACTGGACTTTTACGAGCTCGGTCAGTGGTGCTGACCAGAGTCGCCAGGGTCCCTTTTCGACTGGGCATTCCGGTCGAAAACTGGACACCTGGCAACCCTATCCAAAAGGACAGTTGTTGGTACCTTTAATCCCATCTAAGCATTGGCCAGACAAGGAAGGTTTCTTTCTAAGATCTCTCTCCAGCTAAAAGGTGGAGGAACAAGGGATGTTGTGCAAATGAAACCTTTTCTTAATGACATTTGAAATGTTTTAACTGTTTTTTCTCCCCCCCCCCATCATTAATAAACAGTTAAAAGGTTGTTGAATGTTGCTTTTGCCATGATACTAAGCAGGCTGTGGTCTCTGTACACCAAAGCCTGAACCCTGTTTAACACTGATAAATGTTGGCCAATGACAGGGTCATGTTAACATCTTTGACTCTTTGGGCCCATTTATGCCATCAAAATTAATAGAGAGCAAAGATGAGACAAGCAAGTGAAAAAACTTCAGGGGAAAAAAAGGGACCATTTTGGAACTCTTCTTATTCTTTCTGCATAAAATCAATTTTCAGACTAATGTGCAAGATTCTAATTCTGCTCAGGGTTCAACTTTGTGTTTGTTTTGTACAAATAACAGTAAAATGACAAAAAACAAAGGCTTAAAGATCCCATTAAACTTAAAACTTCTGACTCATCTTTAACTATGGAGTTTAACTAAAAGTAGTGATCCTTAACCTCCTTAGCAGAGCCCGACCTAGGGATGACAAGCACTCGATAAGGATTCTTACTAGTGTATAATGTAATTCCCGTGCAGATGTTGCTGGCACATCCGTACAGTACACCCTCGCTATAACGCTCTTCACAGTAACGAACCTTGGACTACAATGAACCTGGTCCCTGGATCCCACCTCGAGCCCCACTGCAGTGCTGGGGCTGGAGGAGCTGTCAGCCCCCGCCCCCACGGGTATCTTTTGCTATAACGAACTCCTGGCTATAACAAAGAAATGGCTTGGATCCCGAGGGGTTCGTTAGAGCACGGGTGTGCTGTGCTTGACTAGCCTTGGTTCAGGAGACATTGTTATTGTTAGAGTAGCACACAGAGGCCCCGTAGGGTTAGTCATCAATTTAAGGCCAGAAGGGACCGCTTATGATCATCCAGCTGTTTGGACTGTAGTGTCTCTTTGGAAAAGATATCCAGTCTTGCCTTAAAGGCTGCCAGGGATGGAGAACCCACCCCCTCTAAGTTGTTAATGAATCAGTGCACAAACCTGCACCTTATTTTAGTCTGAATTTGTCTAGCTACGGTTGCCAACCATTGGATCTCAATCTGCCTTTTCCTGCTAAATTAAAAGAGCCATCTATTATCAGAAATCTCTACCCGATGAAAATACTTCTACACCGTGATCCCTTTGAAAAAATAGCAGGTGTTCAGGTCAGGATGGACAAAAATTCATCATTTTTTAAAAAGTTAATTGAATTCCACCTTCATTGAATTGGCCTCATTAGCACTGACCCCCCCTTGGTAAGGCAACACCCATCTTTTCATGTGCTGTAATATTTATACTGCTTACTGTATTTTTCACTCCATGCATCTGATGAAGTAGGTTTTAGCCCATGAAAGCTTATGCCCAAATAAATGTGCTAGTCTCTAGGGTGCCACTCATCTTTAAGTCTAGTGTCTGGGTGTTGAATCCAGGACTGGAATGCCTCAGGAAACTGCTTTTCTGACTTCTTGTTAGCCAGTGTGGTGAGACAGAAGTTTACTTTTGTTGCTGGTATGGTATAGCTTACGGGAGAATAACTGCCAGTTTTGGGGTACGTCCACCCTATTTCTCAGCAGCTTGTCCTGAATTTGGTATTCTCAGTTGTGACCCACGAAGGCACGGTGACAGAGGGTCAACAAGCATGTGGACAAGGGCGATCCAGTAGACACAGTGTACTTAGATTTTCAGAAAGCCTTTGACAAGGTCCCTCACCAAAGGTTATTAAGCAAAGTAAGCAGACATGGGATAAGAGGGAAGGTCCTCTCATGTATTGGTCACTAGTTAAAAGATGGGAAACAAAGGTGTCACGGAGTATGGGGGAGTCAGCGCCTGCACCCCTCTTCCCCAGATTCACTGGGAGTCTCAGCCAGCCAGTAGAACAGAAGGTTTATTAGAGATGCCAGGAACACAATCCAACCAGAGCTTGTCAGTACATCCAGGACCCCTCAGCCGGGCCCTTCCAGGGGGCAGGGAGCTTAGACCCAAGCCCGGGGGCTCCCTGCATTTCACCCCACAGCTCCAAACGGGGGCAGGGAGGCCAGACCCTGTCTGCCCTTTTTCCCTCTTCCCCAGCCAGCTCCAAACTGAAACTGTCCAGACCCTCCTCTCCCTTTGTCTCCTTCCCGGGGCCAGGAGGTCACCTGATCCCTTTGTTCCAACACCTTTAGCTCTCACCTTTGCAGGGGAGGGGCCGGGGCCATCAGTTGCTAAGAGACAGAGTGTCGGGAAACCGAGGCACCCACACAGTACTCAGGGAAAACATTAACAACAGTCCTAGTTCATCACAAAAGGGTAGGAAGAAATGGTCAGTTTTCACACTGGAGAGAGGTAAATAGTGGTATTCCCCAGGGGTCTGTACTGGGCCAAGTCCTATTCAACATATTCATAAATGATCTGGTAAACAGTGAGGTGGCAAAATTTGCAGATGATAGAAAATCACTGAAGATAGTTAAGTCCCAGGCGAAGAGCTACAAAAGGATCTCTCAAAACTGGGTGACTGGGCAATAGAGTGGCAGATGAAAGTCAAAGGTTGATAAATGCAAAGTAATGCACATTGGAAAACATAATCCCAACTATACATATAAAATGATGGGGTCTAAATTAGCTGTTACCACTCAAGAAAGAGATCTTGGAGTCATTGTGGATAGTTCTCTGAAAACATCCACTCAATATGCAGCAGCAGTCAAAAAAGAAAACAGAATGCTGGGAATAATTAAGAAAGGGATAGATAATAAGACAGAAAATATCATATTGTCGCTATATAAATCCATGGTACGCCCACACCTTGAATAGTGCATGCAGATGTGGTTGTCCCATCTCAAAAAAAGATATATTGGAATTGGAAAAGGTTCAGAAAAGGTCAACAAAAATTATTAGGGGTATGGAACAGCTGCCATATGAGGAGAGATTAATAAGACTGGGACTTTTCAGCTTGGAAAAGAAACGACTAAGGGGGGATATGATTGAGGTCTATAAAATCATAACTGGTGTGGAGAAAGTAAATAAGGAAGTGTTACTTATTCCTTCTCATAACACAAGAACTAGAGGTCACTGAATGAAATTAATAGGCAACAGATTTAAAACAAACAAAAAGAAGTATTTTTTCACACAAGATAAAGTCTGTGGAGCTCCATGCCAGAGGATGTTGTGAAGGCCAAGACTATAACAGGCTTCAAAAGAGAACTAGATAAGTTCATGGAGGATAGGTCCATCAGTGGCTATTAGCCAGGTTGGGCAGGGATGGTGTCCCTAGCCTCTGTTTGCCAGAAGCTGAGAATGGGTAACAGGGAATGGATCACTTGACGATAACCTGTCTGTTCATTCCCTCTGGGGCACCTGGCATTGACCATGTTGAAAGACAGGATATTGGGCTAGATGGACCTTTGGTCTGACCCAGTATGGCCACTCTTATGTTCTTATATTCTTAAATTCATGGATGACAGGAGAGGTCCCAGAAGACCGCAGAAGGGCTAATGTAGTGCCCGTCTTTAAAAAGGGGGAAAAGGAGGACCCGGGGAACCAGAGACCAGTAAGCTAGTGGAGCAATGTATAAAACATTCCAATTGTGAATACCTGGAGGATGAAGGGGTGATCACTAGCAGCCAGCATGGATTTACCAAGAACAAATCATGACAAACCAGCTTGATTTCCTTCTTTGACAGGATAACTGGTTTGATGGATGGGGGAAATGCAGTGGACATTATACCTGGACTTCTACAAGGCTTTTGACACAGTCCCACGTGACATTCTGAAACGTAAACTAGAGAAATTCGGCTTGGCAGAACTACCATTGAGTGGATACATAATTGGTTAAACAACCGCAAACAGAGTAACTATGAATGGAAAGATGTCAGATAGGAGGGAGGTCTCAAGTGAGGTTCCACTGGGATCTGTTCTGGATCTGGTGTTTGTTTAATATCTTTATTAATGACCTGGATGTAGGAATCGAGAGCAGACTGATCAAGTCTGCAGATGACACAAAGATGGCGGGGGAGGTTTCCAACACTTTGGAGGATAAAGCTAAAATTCAGAGGGATCTTGATAAATTGGAGAACTGGGCTATGGACAACAAAATGAAATTCAGCAAAGACAAATGTGAGGTGCCACACTTAGGGAAGAAAAACCAAATGCACAAATACAGAATAGGGGATGACTGGCGTGGCAGCAGCTCAGCTGAGAAGGATTTGGGGGTTGTGTTGAGGTTGTGATCCACCACGAGTCAACAGTGCGATGCTGTTGTAAAGAAAGCAAATGCAATGTTAGGTTGCATTAACAGAGGCATAGCACGCAAGTTACAGGAGGGGAGAGTACCACTCTACTCTGCGCCGGTTAGGCCTCAGCTGGAGAACTGTGTCCAATTTTGGTCACCAACGTATAGAAAGGATGCAGAGAAACTGGAAAGGATCCAGGGGCGACTGACAAAAATGATCAAAGGCCCGGGTGGCAGGTATTGCAGGCCGGGGGAGGCTATGCCTCCCCAAACAGCCCCAGGTGGCCCTGCCCATGCTCCACCCCCAGGCTCCTTCCTGCTTGCCGCTCCCTCCTTGGCCCCAGCTCAGGCAAGCTGCTCCCTTCCTGGAAGTGGACTGGAACTGGGGCTAGGGCAGGCCAGCCTGCTGCCGGGACTTGGGGTGGCTGGGGCCGCCCAGTGCTGAGGGGCCGCCCAGCACTAGGGGCGTTGGGGACGGAGGGTCAGCAGGGCCTCAGGTAGAAGGGGCGAGGCTAGGGGGTAGCCTCCCCGGATGGGAAGCTCACGTGCCACCCATGATCAAAGGGATGGAATGCAGCCATATGAGCAAAGGCTGAAGGAACTGGATATGTTCAGTTGGGAAAAGAGGAGATTAAGGGGGGAATATGACTGCGGTCTTCAAATACTTGAAAGGCTGCCATTAAAAGAGATGGAGAAAAGTTGTTCTCTTTTGCCACAGAAGCAGGACAAGAGGCGACGGGTTCAAACTACAGCACAGCAGATTTAGATGAAATCTCAGGAAAATCTTCCTAACTGTAAGAGCAGTTGGCCAATGGAACAGACACCTGGGGAGGTTGTGGAAGCTCCTTCACTGGAGGTTTTCAAAAGGAGGCTGGAGAGCCATCTGCCTTGGATGGTTTAGACACAATAAATCCTGCATCTTTGTAGAATCAAAGAATATCAGGGTTGGAAGGGACCTCAGGAGGTTCTAGTCCAACCCCCTGCTTAAAGCAGGACCAATCCCCAATTTTTGCCCCAGATCCCGAAATGGCCCCCTCAAGGATTGAACTCACAACGCTGGGTTTAGCAGGCCAATGCTCAAACCACTGAGCTATCCCTCCCCCCACCAGAGGTTAGAATAGGTGACCCTTGTGGTCCCTTCTAAAACTATTATTCTATACATTAAACACAAAAAATATTAAAGCTGTACATGGTTGCTGTCAAGTTTTAAAGAAAACTCAAACTACTGAACTGGTGGAAATCACTTGCTAAGCACCCAGACCCAGAGTTTGTTGAAGTGCTAAACCAGCTGTTGACAACAGTAGATGGGTGGAATCTCCATCCTTAGAGGTTTTTAAGTCCCAGCTTGACAAAGACCTGGCTGGGATGATTTAGTTGGGGTTGGTCCTGCTTTGAGCAGGGGGTTGGACTAGATGACCGCCTGAGGTCTCTTCCAACCATAATCTTCTATGATTCTATGTCCGATGTGATGCTGGCACACCAGGTGCCAGCTCATGCCAAGGCCCCAGGCCTCACTCCACACTGACAAATGCGTATCTGGAAACCAATCTGACTCACCTGTGTGTTAGAATTGTTCAAATAGATATTAGAGTTGAAGAACGTGTTTATGGAATGCTAGTAGGATGCTGCAGGTACTGTATTAATCCTACTTATAATGTCTGTCTCCCACACTATAAGATAAGGTTTAATTGTTTGCTCTGTAACTGTAAAAATGTTTGGTAAGACTGTAAATCCCCCACAGTCAGGGGAGAAGCACTACCAAGCGTCACATAACCCCTCTTGTGGTGAACCAGTATCTCCTCCCCAAGCAAAGACAGTCTACAGACATCAGACAAGCCGCTGCGGACAAAAGACTTTTTTGACTGCTTCCTCCACAGCCTGGAGAGGGTACGTGCCCAAGCCCTTGTGCCATCACAGCTCGAATGCTGGGGGAAGGGAATAAAAATGCCTGGTAAAAATTTACTATTCCTATGCTGCTGAACTCTGAGGGCGAGGATTTCTAAGCATAAGCCAGGAGTCCCTAGCTGTTTTGCCTGGGTTAGCCCTAAAGGATAATGTGACGAAATAGGACTGTTGTTAATGTTTCCTCTGAGTACTGTGTGAGTGCCTCAGTTTCCCCTGTGCATTTCTTAAGTCTCTAGGTGGTGGGAATAAGGGGTGATTGTTGCAGAGCCCTAGAGGGCCAGTGTGATGACAGAGAATGGCCAACACTCTGTCTCCTGGCAACTAATGGCCTAGGCCCCTTCTCTGCAAAGGTGCGAGCTGAAGGTGTTGCAGAACTAAGGGATCAGGTGACCTTCTGGCCCGGGAAAGAGACAAAGGCAGAGGAGGGGCTGGAGAGTTTCAGTTTGGAGCTGGCTGGGGATGAGGGGGGAGCTGCAGACAGAGTCTGGCCTCCCTGCCCCCCATCTGGAGCTGTGGGGTGAAATGCAGGGAGCCCCAGGCTGGGGTCTAAGCTCCCTGCCCCCCAGAAGGGCCCGACTGAGGGGTCCTGTTTGTACAGACAAGCTCTGTTTGGACTGTGTTCCTGGAGTCCCTAATAAACCTTCTGTTCTGCTGGCTGGCTGAGAGTCACAGTGAATCCCGGGAAGAGGGGTGCAGGGCCTGACTCCCCCACACTCCGTGACAGATACACAGAATCTGCTCACTATAGAAGTTTCCATTAACTTTTGAAACCCGGCTGTAACTCCTTTGTGTGTGTGTTACCTGCTTTAACCTTGTAAAGAACTTGTTTATTTTTCCTAGTTAATAAACCTTTAGTTTGTTACAGGATTGGCTACAGGCATTGTCTTTGATTTGAGATCTGAGTACAACTGACCTGGCGTAAGTGAGGTGTCCTTTGGGACTGGCAGTAACCTGATAGTGTTGTGATTTTTGGTGTAAAGTGACCGTCTATCACATAGTCTAGCTTGCCTGGGTGGCAAGTGGGCCGGAGTGCCCAAGGGACTGCCTGTGACTCCATGGTCAGACTGTTGTAGTGCTTTAGGAGTTCACACTTGTCACTGGGTCAGTGACAGCTAATTATAGACCATACAAGCCGTTTTGGGTTTGTGCCCTGCTCCTTGTCAGTCTGCCCTGAGGTTGGCATTCATGGTGATGAGCCACTGCAGACTGTGTGACGGCCACATGCCCCCAGCTCTGGTCCTCATACCCTTCTGTACCTGCTCCCTTCCCCTCCCATACTGCTATCCCCCCTGGCTCCTGCCCTCCCCCTCTGCTCCTATCCATCTCCTCCACCATCCCACTCTTCTGCCCCCCAGGCTCCTACCTCTCGGCTCCTATCTGTACCCCTCCTGGCTACTACCCCCTCTCCCTCCTCTGCCCCCGGCTCCTGCCCCTCCCAACTGCACAGTTCTTGCCCCCATTCGATCCTAACCACCCCTCACACACATGCCAGCTCCGCTGCATTCCAGTCGGGGTTCCTCCTTCTCTCCATGATTCCGGGGCACCAGCAAGGGGGCATTGAGAGCTCCCCATTTCTGGTGACCAGCACAGTCGTGTCTCCTGGCAGCCAGGAGGTGCAATTGCTTGGGAAATCCTGCTCAGCCCTCGGCTGGAGCATGCTCAGTGCAGACAGACTCTTTAGAGAGTTGAGCTGCCAAACTCTAACAAGTCTCCACTGAGCATGTGTGAACTGAGGTTTTTCAATGAGTCATAACTCAGCCAGATTTTGGCAGATTTTCCATGGGAATGGCATAGGTGCTGCCCTGCCAAATTTCAGGACCCTGCTCCAACGCATGGAGGTTTAACAGTGTCTCAATTAAATGGCTGTAAGATTGTTTTTAACATGGCCAAACAATGTATTTTCATAGAACCTCATTCCGACAAACGGCTGAATAATTTTAAAATTGCTTCCAAACAACTTCTGCCTGGGGCAGCCACCCCAAATAGTGAAACTTTGGCAAAGTTATAAGCACCTAAAACCAGGGTCTTATAACGGAGTAATGAGCAGCCTTAACTATAGGTTGTTGTTACCTGTGCCCCTTACATTAATACTGGACATTTTATATAACACCTTTCACCCCAAAGTCTCCCAGCGTTCAAGAGGATGATTATTCTTGGTGTCCCTTCTGCCTTACTGGTATGTTAGAACTAACATCAGGCCTCAACTCTTGAGGAGTAGCGCTCCGTATTATAATAAGGAATAACTGTCTCCCTGGCCTCTTCCAGGGGTTTCTGTGCTGTGTGGCTCAGAGCACCAAACAAGCCTTGACTGCTCTAGAACGGACTCACCGGTATAAGAAGACCAGCAAACCCTCCTAGGGGAGATGTAGCTGTACCCGATGCAACAGTTCTTTTGCCGGTAGAACGTATAACAGTTCCCCGAACAAAATAAGTATATCAGCAAAATAACTTTTTGCTGGTATAACCCTGTCTACCCTGGGGCTTTTGCAGATACAGCCGTGTCATTTAGGGGCAGCGATTTTTCCTCATTCTAAACTGACAGCAAAGTCGGCAAAACTTTTCAGTGTAGACCAGGCTTTAGTGTTACACTGAAAAAACAAACAGTCACATTCCCACAGTGCCTGGAGAGAGAACAACCATCCCATCCGCTAGCATACTGCTATTCCCTCCAAGCAGGAAGAGTCTGATACTTGAGCACTGGACCAGCCAGAGAACACATGCAGCTGCAGATAACCTAACCAACCCTAGGATGTCACTCTTCCACCACACCACACAAATGCTGCTGAAAGACTAGGGAGATCAGTAAAAGCCTAATTCCACAGAAGGAAGTTCAGAGACTAGTAGCTAAATCCATGTTGATATTTATACATTAGTGAACCCGCATTCTGTTCAGTGGGTGTGATGTCATGGAGCTGCTATGTAATAATCTAAGAATACTGATATGTAACTTAGTTATTGAGAGAGACTGTACAACGTATACTGGGGGAAGTGGTATGTTTATCATACACCCTGAATGCTTCAATTCAATGGCAACTGTGTAAGGCAACACAATGACTGTTCCAATAAGAATATCCAGGCACACACTTGAAAGGCAATGAGGAAAACTCTTCACTTTGAGGGTCCTACCTACTGTCTCCAACAAACTGCAATCCTTGTTTTGCCAAAGCTGGGAGTTATCAGATCAAAGGACTACAAATATTTAAAAGGTGATGGGATGCCTGTGATGTGGGGTGGTGGGTACTCAAGGGACTGGTCAGGAGCAGGGGGAAGGGTACTGGTTTGTGAGTCAAGGGAAGATACTGTCACCCAAGCAAAGAGGCTTTGCAGAGGAGTCCATAGACTCTGATTCCATCATCTGGTCTGATGTCCTGCATTGCACAGGCCAGAGAACTTCCCCTAAAATAATTCCTAGAGCAGAGCTTTAAAAAAAATCCAGTCTTGGATTTACAAATTGTCAGTGATGGAGACTCCACCATGACCCTTGGTAAATTGTTCCAAGGATTAATTATGCTCACTGTTAACAATTTACACCTTATTTCTAGTCTGAATTTGTCTAGCTTCAATTTCCAGCCACTGGATCATGTCACACCTGTCTCTGCTAAACTGAAGAGTCCATTATTAAATATAGAAGCAACAAAGGGTCCTGTGGCACCTTATAGACTAACAGAGGTATTGGAGCATAAGCTTTCGTGGGTGAGTACCCACTTCGTCAGATGGAAGCAGTGGGACATTTCCACTGCTTGCATCCGACGAAGTGGGTATTCACCCACGAAAGCTTATGCTCCAATACCTCTGTTAGTCTATAAGGTGCCACAGGACCCTTTGTCGCTTCTACAGATCCAGACTAACACGGCTACCCGTCTTATTATTAAATGTGTTTCCTGGTAGGTACTTCTAGACTGTGATCAAGTAACCCCGTAACCGTTGCTTTTTTAAGATACACAGATTGAGCTCCTTGAGTTTATCACTATCAGGCAGGTTTTCTAATCCTATAACCATTTTTGTGGCTCTTCTCTGACCCCTCTCCAATTTATCAACATCCTTCTTGAGCTCTGAGCACCAGAACTGGCACAGGATTCCAGTGCTGGCCGCACCAGTGCCACATACCGAGGTAAAATAACCTCTCTGCTGTACTTGAGATTCCCCTGTTCTTGCAGCCCAGGATGGCATTGGCTCTTTTGGCCACAGCATCACACTGGCAGCTCACGTTTAGCTGATTATCCACTATGACCCCAAAACCTTTTTCAGAGTCACTGCTTCCCAGGACAGAGTCCCGGGTCCTGTAAGTGTGGCCTACGTCAGCGGTTCTCAACCCACAGCCCAATCAGCACAGAGCTGCAGCCCATGTGGCATCCTCAGGGCCATACAGGTAGTATATATATTCTGTGGATGCGGCCCACATACCACAGAGAGAGCTGCATATGTAGCCCATGGTGGTAAATAATTTGAGAACCACTGGCCTACATTCTTTGCTCTTAGATGCATACATTTACATTTAGCCATATTACAATGCCTATTGTTTGTTTGCACCCAGCTCCCAGAGGTAAAATAACCTCTGTAGTCCTATTCCCCTGTTTATGCATCGCAGGATTGCATTAGCTTGTTTGGCCACAGGGTCGCACTGGGAGCTTGTGTTTAGCTGATTACCACCATGACCCCCAAATCTTTTTCAGAGTCACAGTTTCCCAGGACAGAGTCCCCTATTCTGTAAGTATGGCCTATGTTCTTTGCTCCTAGATGGGTACATTTATATTTAGCCATATTGAAATGCAGATTGTTTGCTTGCACCCAGTTTACCAAGCAATCCAAATCATTCTGAATCAGTGACCTGTGCTCTTCATTATTTACCCCTCCCCCAATTTTTGTGTTATAAGAACATAGGAACAGCCGTACTGGGTCAGACCAAAGGTCCATCCAGCCCAGTATCCTGTCCATCGACAGTGGCCAATGCCAGGTGACCCGGAGTGAGTGGACCTAACAGGTAATGATCAAGTGATCTTTCTCCTGCCATCCATCACCCCCCTCTGAAAAACAGAGGCTAAGGACGCCATTCCTTACCCATCCTGGTTAATAGCCATTAATGGACTTCATCTCCATGAATTTATCCAGTTCTCTTTTAAACCCTGTTATAGTCCTAGCCTTCACAGCCTCCTCAGGCAAGGAGTTCCACAGGCTGACTGTGCGCTGTGTGAAGAAGAACTTCCTTTTATTTGTTTTAAACCTGCTGCCCACTAATTTCATTTGGTGACCCCTAGTTCTTCTATTATGGGAACAAGTAAATAACTTTTCCTTATTCACTTTCTCCACACCACTCGTGATTTTATATACCTCTATCATATCCCCCCTTAGTCTCCTCTTTTCCAAGCTAAAAAGTCCTAGCCTCTTTAATCTCTCCTCATATGGGACCCATTCCAAACCCCTAATCATTTTAGTTGCCCTTCTCTGAACCTTTTCTAATGCCAGTATATCTTTTTTGAGATGAGGAGACCACATCTGTACGCAGTATTCAAGATATGGGCGTACCATGGATTTATATAAGGGCAATAAGATATTCTCCGTCTTATTCTCTATCCCCTTTTTAATGATTCCTAACATCCTGTTTGCTTTTTTGACTGCCGCTGCACACTGTGTGGATGTCTTCAGAGAACTATCCACGATGACTCCAAGATCTTTTTCCTGATTAGTTGTAGCTAAATTAGCCCCCATCATATTGTATGTATAGTTGGGGTTATTTTTTCCAATGTGCATTACTTTACATTTACCCACATTAAATTTCATTTGTTATTTTGTTGCCCAATAACTTAGTTTTGTGAGATCTTTTTGAAGTTCTTCACAGTCTGCTTTGGTCTTAACTATCTTGAACAGTTTAGTATCATCTGAAAACTTTGCCACCTCACTGTTTACCCCTTTCTCCAGATCATTTATGAATAAGTTGAATAGGATTTATTTATTCCTACTCTTTGTTCCCTGTCTTTTAACCAGTTCTCAATCCATGAAAGGATCTTCCCTCTTATCCCATGGCAACTTAATTTTCGCAAAAGCCTTGTCAAAGGCTTTCTGGAAATCTAAGTACACTATGTCTACTGGATCCTCCTTCTCCACATTTGTTGACCCCTTTCAAACAACTCTAATAGATTAGTAAGACATGATTTCCCTTTACAGAAACCATGTTGACTTTTGCCGAACAATTTATGTTCTTCTATGTGCCTGACAATTTTATTCTTTACTATTGTTTCAACTAATTTGCTCGGTACTGACGTTAGACTTACTGGTCTGTAATTGCCGGGATCACCTCTAGAACCCTTCTTAAATATTGGCGTTACATTAGCTATCTTCCGGTCATTGGGTACAGAAGCTGATTTAAAGGACAGGTTACAAACCCTAGTTAATAGTTCTACAATTTCACATTTAAGTTCTTTCAGAACTCTTGAGTGAATGCCATCTGGTCCCCGTGACTTGTTACAGTTAAGTTTATCAATTAGTTCCAAAACCTCCTCTAGTGACACTTCAATCTGTGACAATTCCTCAGATATGTCATCTACAAAGGACGGCTCAGGTTTCGGAATCTCCCTAATGTCCTCAGCCATGAAGACTGAAGCAAAGAATTCATTTAGTTTCTCCGCAATGACGTTATCATCTTTAAGGGCTCCTTTTGTATCTCGATTGTCCAGGGGCCCCATTGGCTGTTTAGCAGGCTTCCTGCTTCTGATGTACTTAAAAACATTTTGTTATTACCTTTTGAGTTTTTGGCTCGCTGTTCTTCAAACTCCTTTTTGGCTTTTCTTATTACATTTTTACACTTAATTTGGCACTGTTTATGCTCCTTTCTATTTACTTCAGTGGGATTTGACTTCCACTTTTTAAAAGATGCCTTTTTGTCTCTCACTGCTTCTTTTACATGGTTGTTAAGCCACGGTGGCTCTTTTTTAGTTCTTTGACTTTGTTTTTTAATTTGGGGGTATACATTTAAGTTGGGCCTCTATTATGGTGTCTTTGAAAAGTGTCCATGCAGCTTGCAGGGATTTCACTCTAGTCACTGTACCTTTTAATTTCTGTTTAACTAACCCCCTCATTTTTGCATAGTTCCCCTTTCTGAAATTAAATGCCACAGTGTTGGGCTGCTGAGGTGTTCTTCCCACCACAGGAATGTTAAATGTTATTATATTATGGTCACTATTTCCAAGCGGTCCTGTTATAGTTACCTCTTGGACCAGATGCTGCGCTCCACTCAGGACTAAAATCGAGAATTGCCTCTCCCCTTGTGGGTTCCTGTACCAGCTGCTCCAAGAAGCAGTCATTTAAAGTATCGAGAAATTTTGTCTCTGCATTTCATCCTGAGGTGACATGTACCCAGTCAATATGGGGATAATTGAAATCCCCCACTATTATTGAGTTCTTTATTTTGATAGCCTCTCTAATCTCCCTGAGCATTTCATCGTCACTATCACTGTCCTGGTCAGGTGGTCGATAATAGATCCCTACTGTTATATTCTTATTCAGCATGGAATTACTATCCATAGAGATTCTATGGAACATGTGGATTCATTTAAGATTTTTACTTCATTTGATTCTACATTTTCTTTCACATATAGTGCCACTCCCCGCCCTCCCTCCCCCCCCCCCGACCTGTTCTGTCCTTCTGATATATTTTGTGCCCCGGAATGATTGTGTCCCATTGATTGTCCTCACTCCACCAAGTTTCTGTGATGCTTATTATGTCAATATCCTCCTTTAACACGAGGCACTCTAGTTCACCCGTCTTATTATTTAGACTTCTAGCATTTGTATACAAGCACTTTAAAAACTTGTCACTGTTTATTTGTCTGCCCTTTTCTGATGTCTCAGATTCTTTTTTATGTGAAAGTTTCTCATCTGATCTGGCCCCTCCTTTATCCTTTTCCACCCTCTCCTCCTGACTGAAACCTAGAGAATCTCTATCAATAGACTTTCCTCTAAGAGTCTCTTAGTTTAAAAACTGCTCTGTAACCTTTTCAACATTAAGTGCCAGCAGTCTGGATCCACTTTGGTTTAGGTGGAGCCCATCCTTCCTGTATAGGCTCCCCCCATCCCAAAAGTTTCCCCAGTTCCTAATAAATCTAAACCCCTCCTCCCTACACCATCGTCTCATCCACACATTCAGACTCTGAAGCTCTGTCTGCTTACCTGGCCCTGCGCGTGGAACTGGAAGCATTTCTGAGAATGCCACTATAGAGGTCCTGGATTTATCTCTTTCCTAGCAGCCTAAATTTGGCCTCCAGGACATCTCTCCTACCCTTCCCCATGTCATTGGTACCTACATGTACCACGACCACCGGCTCCTCCCCAGCACTACTCATAAGTCTATCTAGATGTCTCAAGAGATCCGCAACCTTCGCACCAGGCAGGCAAGTCACCATACGGTTCTCCCGGTCATCACAAACCCAGCTATCTATGTTTCGAATGATCGAATCTCCCATTACTAACACCTGCCTTTTCCTACTAATTGGAGCTCCCTCCCCCGGAGAGGTAACCTCGGTGCGAGAGGATACCCCCACACCATCTGGAAGGAGGGTCCCAACTATGGGAAGGTTTCCCTCTGCTCCCGTTGACTGCTCTCCTTCCCTGGGCCTTTCATCCTCCTCAACAGCACAGGGGCTGTCTGACTGGAGGTGGGACAAATCTACAGTGTCCTGGAACGACTCAGCAACATACCTCTCTGCCCCCCTGAGCTCCTCCAGTTCCACCACCCTGGCCTCCAAAGCCCTTACACGGTCTCTGAGGCCCAGGAGCTCCTTGCACCGAATGCACACATACGCCACCCGCCCACAGGGCAGGTAATCATACATGCTACACTGAGCGCAATAAACATGATAGCCCCCACTCTGTCTGCATTGTCTCTGACAGCTACCTAGGCTAATGATAGAGTTTTTGTTTAAATCAAGAAGTTTTGATTATAGTTTAATTTACAGGTTTTAAAGAATGGCAAGTGTACCTTGCCCCCTTCCCAACTCCCTCTCGAAACTCCCTGTTAGCGGACCCTGTTTGCAAAGCTCCCTGGTCGCAGACTCACTACTTTATAAAGCCCTGGCCTTCCTAATAGCCCCGCCCCCTGACTAAGCCTCAACCAATGAACAGAGGCTTCTAGATTTCAAACCTTGTTTAGAAGCTCACAGTTTCCAACTGCCGGCCACAGCACATGGTCCTTCAAACAAACAAACAACCAGCAAGCTGTATCAGTGATAATTTTATGTTTCCTTCCACGTCACCGATAAACATGTTAAATAGCATAGGGCCAAGAACCAATTCCTGCGGGACCCCAATGAAAGGAAACACACGCTCAATGATGATTCCCAAAGATGATGAGAGTTTTAGCCTCATGGGTGGAGAGAAAAGGCCAGATCCTAGAAATACGCAGGAAGAATCTGTATACTATGTCATCATCTTTATTAACCAAACTTGTAATCGCATCAAAAAAAGATAGCAACTTAGTTTGACAGGATCTAGTTTCTATAAACTCATGTTGATTGACGTTAATAATATATTCTTTAATTCTTTATTAATTGAGTCCTGTATCAGCTGCTCAATTATCTTGTCCAGAATCAATGTCAGACTGACAGGGCTTTAATGACCCAGGTCAACCTGTTTACCCTTTTAAAATATTGGAACAACATTAGCTTTCTTCCTATCTTCTGGAACTTCCCAGGATTTCAAGATTTATTGAAAATCAACATTAATAGCGAGCTCCTTGGCCAGCTCTTTGAATACTCTTAGAGGTAAATTACCAGGACCTGCTGATTTTAAAATGTCTAACTTTAGTAGCACCTGTGTAACATCCTGAGATGCTAGTGGAATGGCCAGGGTGTTACCCTCAGATGTTGAGACTACGTCATCGGGTTTTTCCCCCAGACACAGAACAGAAATATTTATTGAACACTTCTTGTTTTTCTGCATTATTGTTGATAATTCTACAATTTCCATACAGTAAACTTAGGAAACACGCCAGTTACCACAGAACCCCACAGCCCATCTCTTCAGCAACACGGGCTATTGCAAGCCCATCACCCTGGCCTCTCTGCTCTCTCCACTGGCTATGATCCATTCAAAGGGAAGTTAAAGGTCTCTGTCCTTATCTTCAAGATGTTCAATGATCTGGGCCCAGCCCATCTAAAAGTGCTTGTAGACTGTGGTAAACAACTTTACTCCTTGAGCACCATGGAACGTTCCTCCATCCGGGCAAAGCATGGCTGTGCCGGAGACAGAGCTTTCCCCGGGGCCCGTCCCACCGGAGCAAATGGCCATCTCAGATTTCCCCACCTTCTGCTCCAAGTGCCGGGGCACTGCTCCAACCTGTCTTCTCTAACATGCACAGAGCAGCTTGGGCATTTAAAACCAAAACTTCCCTAGCAAACCTTCCAAAGCAAATACTCCCAACTCTCCCAGCCGGGAGAGGATGAACAAAAGGACAAGCCACACGTGACCTATGCTAGCCACATCTCTTAATACAGGACTTGCAAGTGGGCTGATGGAATAAGAACCTCTGTAGACTAGACTAGACTAGAGCAGAGCTGCAGGGAGATGGGTAACGGGAAGCAGGGCTAGCTCTCTCACAGCTGCCACATGTGGAGGGCAGGCGGGGTTCCCAGTTCCATGAACGGATGGATGTCCCGACCTTGACACTGGTGTCCATTGTCTGCTTTGACCTTGTTCGTGTGCTGTGGTTCAGGCAGAAGCAAGGAGCATTCAGAGGCCTACGTGACATCATGCTACGGGCCGCAGGAGCCAGAAGCACAGAAATCTGTTTGGCTGCAGCAGCAGTACGCGTGCTTTGCTATTAAGGATCCAGCGTGACTCAGAGGAGTCGGCCCTCCTGCCAGCGGAGTGAGGCCTACGACACGGACTCGTCGAGTGGCTGCCAGAACACTTGGGAATTCCAGAGTGCAGGGATGCCTTTGTGCAGCACGGACCATGCAGCTCTATTGCCTACTTCTTCCCCAGCATTACTCCACGTGCCAAAGCCTGAGCTGCTATTAATTCCTTACAATCCCACAACTTTTTCCCCAGCAAAGAACCCGGCAGTCCTGGGATTCCTAGTCCTGTGAGCACAGTAGGTAGCTAACGTGTCTGTTCCCCAACAGCTCAGGCTCCATGAATGGGCTAATTAACACCTCATCAAAATTCCCTCTTGCACCTGTGCACTCACAAGTCTCCACTGCGAGTCTCCTGCACAGCAGGCGACAGCCATTACGCTAAAGAAGCAATGCCTCATCTCTCTGCAATCTGTTCTTGGTCATCTTAAATCCAAGTGTCAGCTCTTGTCTGTAATGTGCGCACCAGGCTCACTGAGCGATTAACACCCACACTCCCCGTGAGTCACACTGGCCAGGCATTTCACCCCTCATTGCTCCTTCACCCGGCCTTAACATGGGCAGTGACCCTCCCTCCGTCCCTCCCAGGGCTGGGAGGAATAAACAGCTAGCTTGGACATGTACAGAGCCTAGGGCTGAGTTTCAGGTCGGGCTCTTTGCTGGGCAAAGAATGCCTTTGTCGCGGCACCTTGTCCAGCGCCATGAGCATTGTCAGCACTGCGAAATTATAAGCAATAATCAGAATCACAAAGCTCTCTATGGACCAGCCTCCAGCCTCCCCATGCTCCAGCATTGTGAGAACAGCCTAGGCTGAGGGCGAGGCAGGCGTGACTGTCACCCCCCTTCTGCACCACATCCCTCCCAGCAGTGTCACCAATGAAGTGTTCACTTGAGCTCCAAGACAAATCCAGGAGCAGCAGCAATCTGCCCATCACTGATCCCCCTCCAGAACGGCCAGGACCCGTTAGCCATCTCTGGGCCCACTCATCCCAGGGCCACAGGAGGGGGGTGCCGTGCTCAGTAATCACGGGGGGGGGGTGGCCCTCGGTGCTAGATACAGAGCCTCTCTTTATTCAGGGTATGTCGACACTTGGAGTTGGGAGTGAGTCTCAGCTCAAGACACGCTCCTGTCTCATCTAGCTAGTGTGCCAAGGCGTGGGCGTGGCGGGAGGGACTAGCGGTCGGAGGCCATAGGGACACACTCAGAGAAGCCAGCGCCTCTAGCCACAGTGGCACAAGCAGCGTAGTCATATCCAGCACAGAGCTGGCACGGGTATGCCTGCTCCAGCCTGGCCTCAGCCCAGCTCCAGTGCTGATTCGGGCCCCCGCAGTGACAGGTCCATGGGCTTCTTCAGCACCTCTCCCCCACTCCCTGCCTGGAGAGCTCAGAGGTACAGCTCCCACCCCCGGGGAGAGGCAAACATGACTTGACACCTTTTCATTCCCTGGACGCTGGGGCTGGCCAGGACCCAGGTCAGCTCTGCACACAATTTAGAGCAGCCTCACGCCTGTTGTAGGTTGCTCTGGCTGTCCATGGCCCCTTGGTTCCTAGACACAGCCGTTACGTCAGAACCTTGGAGGGGGTGGCGGAGACACACGGAGGCCGTGGAGTCTCAGGGGGCTCCTTTGTGCTGCTGGAACAGAGCTGAGGATCTAGTCAGAGCTCTCTCCTCGGTGCACCAGGGATTACGTTCGTGTGCTGTTTATTGTCTATGACAGATTATTCGTGCAGCTGTTAACGAAGTCTGGACCTAACTCCGCTCCCAGCGGAATCCACTAGCCACCTCCCCTTGCCCAGCCCCCATACTGCAGCTTTTCTTCACGGTCCTTCAGGGAACGGCTGCTACTGAACAATGGCCCTGTTCAGGACAATGCAAATCCCTTCTCCCATGTGTCTATGGCTGTCCTGTGTCCCCTCCAGCTGTTCGTGTCTATCACCGTCTCGCCGCCTCTTCTGCTATCCCCTTGCACTATTGCTGCTCCCTTCTCTCTGGCCTCCCTCGCTTCTAGCCCCGGCAGAACCTCACTGCCCACTTCCTCATACGTACGAAGATGTGAGACCCCAGCACGCACGACCTCCAGGACCTCCACTGGCTCCTGGACACCCATCAGCAGCTCCCGGGAGTGCAAAGCTGAAGCGCAGAGGATGGCTAAAGCCATCCAGGAATCTCGGTATCCTCTGATTCTGAGAGGTGCTGGCAGGTGCCTTTTAACGGCACAGCCAGTCTGCCAGAGGAGCTTCTTCTCCAAGACCTTCCCCAGCTCTGGCCCCTGCTTCAGAAGTGGAAAGTAGGGATTTGGCCCTTCTGCTGTAGCTCAGGGAAATCATTTAAGCAGCTTAGGGTCATAGTCAAAGCAAACGATTATTAGCAATAACGCTGACCATGACTGTGGAGCTCTGTCCCCAGCTCTGTACACCTCGCCTGGGCTCCGGACGGAGCAAGCAGAGTGCTTGGCACAAGGCAAAGTCTGGCAGCACACTGACAGCCATGTGCCAGGCCCCTCCTCTCTGCACGGATCTGAATGGCTGGACGAGGGAGACAGGACACTCTGAACAGATCAGGAAAGCAGCGTCTCTCTGAAACATGCTTCTCCTGTCCTCTGAAGAGCCCGAGACGAGGCACACTGCCTGCGTACTGTTGCTCCTCCTCTAACTATTACCACCATTGTTATTATCATCTGTCTAGCTCAGGGGTCTCAAACATGCGGCCCGCATGCCACATGCAGCCCACGGAGTTATTTCCTGCGGCCCGCCATAGGCGCCGACTCCACTGGCAGCCAAGCTCCAAACATTCCTGAGTGTTTATATTTTATTAAAACCCCTCTTTGCATTACAGTTTTAAAAAGTGAATACATTGACTTTTAATAGAATACTATCTTACTCTTCATTTTTTTTTCATTTTTGACTATACTTTTGTATCATTGTATGAAAAGGTTTCAGTGATGCGGCCCTTGGGCCAATGTACTAGTTCTCATGTGGCCCTTGTGGTGATTTGAGTATGAGATCCCTGCTCTAGCTCTTGTGTTAGAAGGTTCCAGTCAGGATCAGGGCCCCTGGTTCTTGGTGCCGTATAAACGTATCGGAGACAATGTGTGGATGACAGTGTCACCGAATGGAAGTAAAACACTCAGAGTTAAGAATGGCTGTATCTGTACTTGTCCAGCTCCGCTCCCAGTGGATTCTGGGCCACCATGCCCCCACTCCAGCCCTTCTTTACCCCGTGGGGACCCTTGGCCTCCTTCGCGCCGTTACACGGAGGGGCGGTTGTGACAAACAGCAGTGCACCCAGCTCGCCCAGCCAGAGACTCAGTGTTTGGCCTCCGTCAGCCTCGGTGAGCGGAGATTTGTGGACCCTGGATCCAACCCGCGTCACTTACCCCTCCAGGAGAGTGATGACGTTCTTTCTGGGCCGCCCAATGTTGGGCCCATAGAGGCTGGCTCTGGTGTAGGTGCGGATAAGCTGCAGCAGGCTCTTCAGCTGGATATAGTCCTTCCCCAGCTGACTGCCATTCAGGGTACGGCCAGTCAACGTCCGATAGTTGTTGGGCTCTGGGAAAATAAACACCAAAAAGCCAGCTCAGCCCTCCTGGAGAAGGACATCCAGCACCCCGCCCAACAGAGAGCCACAGCAGGGGACTGCCCGGCTGGCTATGCACAGCGGCTCTGTTTATCCTGCAGCACCTATGCTGGCAGAGCCCATGAGTGTCGACACAGGCGAGGTCTCTACTGAAAACACCCCAGTGCCACAGCTCTGCAGAGCTTCAGCGCAGACACTTCCCCCAGCACTGGGAGGGGGCTCCAGGCCGTGCAGGTAACCCACCTCCCCGAGAGGCAGAATTCTGTCGACCTAGCGCTGTCTACACCAGGGCGTAGCTTGGCTTAACAACGTCTCTCGGGGGCGGGAGGGGGGATTTTTCACAGCCCTGAGAGAAGCTACGCTGACATCACTTTTCAGGGCAGACCCGCCCACAGCCTACGTTGGCAGAAGGAGATTTTCTGTGCTGGAGGAACACCATCGCCCGAACGACATTCGCTCTGGCCAGGGCTACACTTCAATATGAGGTCGACCCAGCGGTGTTGCCCAGGAGTGTGAAAAAGCCACTCTCCTGAGCAGTGCAGCTAAGCCGACCTAACCACCATACAGACAGCACGGGGGCAACCTCACCCTCGCCACCGCCCCTCGGCAAGGTGGATTCCCTCCAGCAATGGGACCTCTCCCCTCATGTAGCGAGTGGCTACGCTGAAGTGGTTTAAGTCAGTGGTTCTCAAGCAGGGTACATGTACCCCTGGGGTACACAGAGCTCTTCCAAGGGGTACATCAACTCAGCTAGAGATATGCCTATTTTACAACAGGCTACGTCAAAAGCACTAGTGGAGTCAGTACAAACTAAAGTTTCATACAGCCCATGCCTTGCTCGTACTGCTCCATACACTATACACTGACATGTACTGTGGCAGAGCTCCGATCTTGTCCCTGTGGGTCCTGCGCTTCTAGGCGGTTTATGCTAGCCTCAGAGGATGGTGAGAGAACTCCCACAGTCCCTGTTGTCCCTCTGGGCTTTTTTTCAGAACAGTTTAGCCTCCTGTTCTGCCAGAGGCCTGTCTTCTCCTTGTAGTGGCAGGTTGGTGGGGGGAACCCAGGCCCGCCCTCTACTCTGGGTTCCAGCCCAGGGACCCTAATGGTAGCAGCTGTTGGCAGCCAACCTCTCACTGCCAGAGTTGCTACAATTCCCTGGGCCACTTCCCCACAGCTCTCCTGCTTCTCACTGCTTCACCCTTACCTTAGGGCTCCCTTACTGATGGCGCGAGCGTGTCCTCATTTACTCAGTCCTTCAATAGCAACAGCACTTCCTCTCCTCTGGCTCCCTGGCTCTTTTCTAGCCTGACTGGAGTGAGCCCTTTTATATGCTCAGAAGAGCCTTAATTAGGGTCAGGTGTTCACTTTACCTTAATGGCCTCACCTGACTCTTTGCAGGTTAATTAGAGTCAGGTGTTCTCATTAGCCTGGAGCAGTCCCTGCTCTGGTCAGTTAGGGAACAGAAAACTGTTAACCCAATGGCCAGTATATCTGCCTTCTACTATTCTGTTGTACCAAACTGGCCTGGGTCTATCACAGTACGTACAGTATTTATATTCCGGTTGATTGATTTTATAACGATCTGGTAAAAAGGAGACAGTCAGCCGGCCACTGTTCAGTGCTAGTGTGCTGGGACATGTCTGTATTTTTATGGCTGATTTTGGAAGCAAGTCGTTTTTAAGTGAGGTGAAAATTGGGGGTACGCAAGACAAATCAGCCTCCTAAAGGGGTACAGTACAGTAACTCCTCACTTAACGTCCTAGTTATGTTCTTGAAAAATGCAACTTTAAGCAAAACGATGTTAAGCGAATCCAATTTCCCCATAATAATTAATGTAAATGGGGCGGGAGGGTTAGGTTCCAGGGAATTTTTTTTCACCAAACAAAAGACATTATATACAGAATAAGTTTTAAAATATTTTTAAAGAAACAATTTAATACTGTACTCACCAATGATGATTGTGAAGCTTGGTTGAGGCAGGGGCGTAGCGGGCTGGGGGCGACCTTGCCCCGCCTGCCCGACCGGCATTCCAGCTGGGGAGCAGGCAAGCCCCCGCGCCCTGACCCTGCTCCCCGGTTGGAATGCCGGGCAGGCGGAACGAGGCAAGCCCCCGCGCCCTGACCCCGCTCCCCGGTTGGAATGCCGGGCAGGCGGAACGGGGCAAGCCCCCGCGCCCTGACCCCGCTCCCCGGTTGGAATGCCGGGCAGGCGGAACGGGGCAAGACCCCGCGCCCTGACCCTGCTCCCCGGTTGGAATGCCGGGCAGGCGGAACGGGGCAAGCCCCCGCGCCCTGACCCTGCTCCCCGGTTGGAATGCCGGGCAGGCGGAACGGGGCAAGCCCCCGCCCCCTGACCCCGCTCCCCGGTTGGAATGCCGGGCAGGCGGAACGGGGCAAGACCCCGCGCCCTGACCCCGCTCCCCGGTTGGAATGCCGGGCAGGCGGAACAGGGGAGCCAAACAACGTTATAAGGGAACATTGCAGGACTTTAAAGGAGTATGTCCTCTACTAGATTAGCGACCTAATAACGAAATGTTTACTGGGACGAGGTTAAGTGAGGAGCTACTATAGTCTGGAAAGGTTGAGAGCCACTGGTTTAAGTGTGGACGTAGACTATGCCAACAGAAGCACTCTTGTGTCAGCCCAGCTGCATCTCCCCCGGGGTTCTGTCAGAATAGCTGTCACTGGTGGGTGTGGGTTCACCCCCTGACCGATGCAGCGAGGCCAGCGTAAGTTTTAAATGTCGAGCAGGCCAGAGAGGCATATAGGAATGAATGGGGGCTGTGAGCTCTCCTCGCTGTCCTTCACCAGCCTGGGCTTCAATCTGCAGGTTTTCCTGAACTGGGGAGAAGGTGGGGAGGTGGCCTTACTACCCCTTTCCACCCCCGGCAATCCTGGGGCCAGCTGAGGGCTAACGGGCAGAGGTGCTGGAGCTAGGGGTGCTGGAGGTGCTGCAGCAACCCCTGGCTTGAAGTGGCTTCCGTCATATACAGGATTTAAAGTTTGGTTCAACGGCTCCCAGCACCCACTGTACACTTACTCCAGCGCCCGTTTCCTTCGCTGCGTCTCCTGTAGCTAGTTATTGCGACTGTCCTTCCTGCCCCGCTGGCCCACGCAGTGGCTTGTCGGCACGCCCCGCTGTGACAGGCAGTGAGCCCTGTGGAAGCATTTCTGCGGGTGGGTATGTTCAGACAGGAGCCCAGTACCTGGCTGTTACGGAGACGCCAGGACTCCAGCAGTGGACAGCAGGCTCCTCTCAGTCCCCTCTGAACGGCTAGGGGCAAAGCTGGCTGTGACCGTGCGAAGGGGGGACTGACCCTGCCCTTCCTGCCAGTGAGCGAGGAGCTGCAGGCCAGCAGGCCAGTCGCACTCACCGTTGCCCAGCTCCCAGGAGATGTTGTATTTCTTGCCGGCGCTGTACTTCAGCAGGCTGAGCGCGTTGGAGCTGTTCCAGGAGTTATTTGGATTTCGGCGCAGGGCATTCAGCGCAAAGATCAGGTGGAGGCCAGAGCAGTCGGCGAAGTTATAGAGTTTGTCTAGAGACCTGGCTGGGAAGAAACGAAAACCAGCTTGTAACTCAAATGAAAGAAAAGTCCCAGGCGTTCCAGAGCGGTTCAACAGACCCTGCGCTCCCGCCGTCAGAGCTCCGCCTCTGGTGTCAAACGCTGACCTGTGGCACCTTGTGGAGAGGTGAAGTGGCCTCCCACTGAGCCGGAGGGGGAGGAGCCTCTCAGATCCCAGGTGGGCGGAGCCAGGCCATGCCCGCCCCCCCACAGGAAGTTAAGAGGCGGGACAGGAAGTATAAAGGGTGGGTGCTGGCGCTCAGTTGGGCTGCAGCTGCTGGAGGAGACAGACGCTTTCTGCCTGCTCCCGAGGCTGGAGACGGAAGGGGAGCCCCGGCCAGCGAGGACTGGCCCCAGTGGACTGACACACTCAGGAGTCGCTGGGACTGCCGCTGGCTATCTGCCCTGTGGAGACGGAGGACACCCACCGATGCAGGGGCACCCCGCACGCGGCGAGGGTCCGAAGTGGCCCAAGGACAGCCGCCTCCTGTCCGGCTGCGTCACTGCCTGACACCCGGTCAGCGTGTGGCAGCTGGATGCCTGGCTGATCCAGTGGGCAGCACACTCCGCCGCTCTTCGGGCCCTGGGCTGGGACCCAGGGCAGTAGGATGGGCCCGGGTGATCCACTGCCGTGCCACCCCTGGGTGGCAGCCGCCTCACCTTGGGCCAGGAGGCCCGTGTTAGTCTCCTGTCCGCCAGAACTAGGATGCTAGACCCTGACTGCTCTGCCCTGCCTGCGGGCTGAGCCCCTAGACTGCTTTGTGCTCTGCCCGGCCTGAGCTTCCTAGACTGCTGGTGCTTTTCCCTGCCCCAGGGCCGGAGCCCCTAACCCTGCCCCAGAGCCGGAGCACACAGACTGCTTATACCTGCCTGGCCCGAAAGCCGGAACCCCTTTCCACTCCAGCCTGCCACCAGAGCCCCGCGTCCTCACGCCAGACTTTGCTAATTCCCGGACTGCGGGCGGCGCCCACGGATGGAGTGAGCCAGAGTGGGAGGAACCACCACGAACCCGCTACACACCTACAACCAGGTAAATGCACGTGACCTTTTAAATTGGGATATCATTCCCCGGCTGGGCAAACTCCTCCTAGAGCCCGAAGTCTGGGCCCGCTCCACAACTGCATCGAGCGAAGGACCAGGCCTGGGGAGTTGTTGCACCTAGGCCACCAGACAGAGAGGTGGCTTCAAAAGTGGCCATTACTGGCCAGGATGCCGCAACTTTTCCTCTGTGATGCACCTCCCCACGCTTTGTCCAGCTGGGGTCGTAGGCAGGCTGGGCTCCTGCACCACACTCCACGGGGGCTGCCTTGGAAAGCAGCAGAAGACTTCAGCTGGCACAAAATACAGCAGCGCCCCCCCCAGTTGAATGGGCGTCTGCCAGCCGTTCACTCTCAAAGGCCTGGTTCCAGTCTTTCAAACACCACCTCAGAGCCGGCGCTAGGCGTAAGCAGACTAAGCAACTGTGTAGGGCCCCAAGCAGCTCAAGGGCCCCCCCCCCATTAATTACTAGGATGTGTTGGGGGGGAAATATTCCTACTAGCGCCCCCAATGGGCTAGCCCCGGCACTGCCCCAAATGGTCTGCTGCCTGGGGGAAGGGCTGGGGACACGTGTGTTTTGGTTTTGCTTTTAACACGAACATTCTTCTCTGTGGTTCTAACATCTGAGTCCAGGCTTCCGAAGGGCCGTGCTCCAGCAAGGTCCAAGGCGCAGAGAGCCCTGTTGCAGCAGCTCTCCTAACTCCCCTAGCCAAGTTGGTAAGAGAATCCCGCAAACATCCCCCCTCAACCCTCCCACCTCACCCCACTCACAAGCACAACCACTCACAAGTGCTATGGGTCATATTGGGTGACACCATCCCGACCTCCAGACAATCAACAACAATTAAACACATGCCCCCAGAGGCTCGCCAGGCATCTTTCCCTCTGCCCCTGGGGAGGAGAGGGTTCGTGGGAGGAGTTTTATTTCCCAGTTTGGGTAGTTTTGATTTGGGTGTTATTTTTCCTTAGAAGCTGTAATTGTTTTCAGGGGTTCTTTGATCAGATTAGATTTGTGATCTCCAGGGTAGGGGGAGGTTCGGAAGGAAGCCCGGGGAGGGGGGAGGTTCGGAAGGAAGCCCGGGGTGGGGGGGAGTTGAAAGGAGTGCTGTTCTGTAGCTGGGGGGCTTGTCAAGTAACTGTTTTGGGTTAGGCAAGGAAAAGCTACACGTGTGTGTGTTTGCACAGAGGATGGTCATCGGGGGAGGACAGGGGCCAGCTGAACTATAGAGGGAGATAGGGGAATATGCCCGATGTCCCCAGTGATGCCCCCGTCCATGCCTATGCTCTGGAAGGGTGGAGGGGCCCTGCCTGGCAGCTCCCCAGTGCTGCACTCTGTGGTTGAAGCTTCCCTGCACTGGACAGCAAGGTCTCCAAGGAGCAGCCTCAGCAGCTCAGACCGCAGCTCCACTCTGGCACCATCTGTGTCTATGTCCAGCGTGCTGCTCCTCCACCCAGGGACAGAATGGGACCCGCAGACAGCGCAGACCAGAGCTGCGAGTGCAGGTGTTGGCCTGCTCCTTCCTCTGCTGGTGGGCCTACTGTGGCTCTTCTTTTTCTTCCCACCCTGGAACCTCTCTGATCACACTCACTGGCATCTTCATTGCCAGGCAGGATTTGCAAACCGTCTGTGGCATCAGCTCAGACAGTCTGACCAGGGCTGACCGGGAACGCTGTCGTTCATTCTTCAGGTTTGCTAGGTTGTTCTCCTAGACAATGTTCGTAGTCACCAAACAGCATGTTTCTTTGTGGGTGTGACATTTCCTGGGAGTGTTCTACAAAAATGTTTGGAAAAAACGGGGAGACCCTGCCTGAAATCTGTAAAAACATATTTGTTTCCAGCCTGTAGCTTAGTGACATAACTCCCAGCACATGGGTACTGCGGGAACGTCAGGCATGCTGAGAGCTATCACGCCTGGTACCTTCCCCCCAAAATATTCACGTCCAAACCGATTGAGACCACAAAGGTCCCACTGAAAAGAAAATCCTGGTGTAACCTTCATTTAGGAACCATGATCCTTGTCTTCATAATCAAACGTTGCTAGAAGAGACATGATGAAGCATATCCATGGTATGAGGGATGCCACACCCAGAAGCGCAGTGCTGGGGGCAGGGCTTAATTTGTAATTAAAGAGGGGCCGGGACTCAAGCAATTAGGTGCTGGGGCTCAAGCAAGGTGCCAGGACTATGAACTGCCAAGCCCAGAGGTGTCGGGGCTCAGCCCTGGCAAGAATTAACACTGGCTAGGGGGGCTGAAACATGGAGTGTGCAACCCAGGCCATTAAGGTCGGCACCTCCAGCAATGCTGTGCTCCCAAAGACTGTGCTATGGGTCATACTGGGTGACACAGCCCCCCCCCCCCCCCACACACACACACCGTGCTGCAGGGAAGGAGATCTGCTCTCCTAATCTAAAACCTGGGACTCTTCACACCAGAGGGCGCTAGCAGCCCCTTCTGGGCTCTGTCAGCACAGAGCCTGCTGTCAGATGGATTTGGGATTTGCTGGGTCTAATTCCATGAATCTGATACCCTTCTCTCAGAGTCGCTTCTAAGTGATGGTTAGTGCATGATGGATTGTCTCAGAGCAGCTTCTTCCTTCAGCCCCTCCTTCACCATTTCTGCACACAGACCTCCGCTTTCTCAGGAGTCCTACACCTACTAAATCTGACACAGACAACCATAAATCTGAAACACTGAAAACCATCCTGCGAGAAGGGCCTGCTGTCCCATCTAGCACAGAACAGGATGGGGGCAGGGAACTGGAGAAAACAGCCACAGCCACAGAGGAGAAGAGGTCAGCAGATGCTAAATAGACACAGGCTGCAGCATGTTTGTTCGGTGGAAATATTTATGGAGCAAACGGCTTCCTCGCTCCCCTGGGGTGAATTTTCCATCCTCGGCAGGTCTCACTCCGTGCTCATCATTCGCGGGCGCATCGCAAGCACGGCAATGTTGGTGCCCATGAAAGTTGCAAACTGGGCAGAGGCTAAGTGAGCACTGGAGCACCGCTCTTGCTTTGGGCATGTTTGTGTGTTAGCTGTATCCAAGTGTGGCTCTGAACTACTTTGACGGAAGTCCTGGGAAGTTTTTCCCAGCTAATTACATCCTCATTCTCTCCACACTCTATGCTTTCTAGGGTGAGGTGTAGGGCTGGGGGGAGACACACTGCAAGTTTTAAGTGGAATCAGGTGCTGCTATCCCTGCAGGGAAGTCTGGAAAATGTCAGAGCCCTTCAAGTAACAGGTACTGGCAGACAAACATGGAGCACTTCCCACAGAGCCTCGCCTCCTCGCCAACACTCCAGCGCTCACTCACATTTTCCTCTTTTGTCTGTTTTAATTGGGCCATTTACTGGTTTCTTTCTCTTTAGGAAGTTATCAGCCAAGCGCTAGGATTTGGTGCAGGCTGTGCTGGGAATGTGCAGGGAGAAGGAGCCACCATTTCCTCTCGCCTCCCCCACAGCCTGACAGAGAGCAACGCCCTCGGATGCCCAGGCGCAGGGAAATGCGAGGCTTGGAGAACAGCCCCCAGGCCCCCCCCCAACATACACTCAGAACCACGGAGTAAAAGGAACGTTCCAGAGGAAGGCACCAGGAGGGAGTCACATGTGCTTCGGATGCAGAGAGCTGGAACAATTGTGCAGGAGCCAGAGGGATGGCTGGCCGCGAGAGGGCTGGCTGGGGAGCTGGGAACCATGTTCAGGGGTCAGAAGATCCCACCTGTGAGTGCACAGGCACCAGGAGAATTAACGTAACCATGGAGATCACTATTGTGTTTCCCGGGTATGAAATGAGTGAGGGAAAGCAGACTGAAGGTGCGCTGAGAAGCCCGAGGACGCCAGCATACAGCCCACTGCTCTGCTCCCTCCACACGGGACTCTCATTCCTGCCCTGATGATGTAATGCTACACCATGGGCTAGGCTAACGCAGCCTACGGAGAAATGCTAAAACTCCAGCTTCATTAATTACCAGCACGCTGCACCCATTGCACTGAAGGCGCTGCTGTGTGTGAATTCTTCACCCGCCAGAACTGGTCAGTTGTACTGGAAATAGACACAATCCGTTCCCTATTATTTGGAAGACTCTTTGAGTTACGTACTGTCAGATGACTAGAAACTGGCCCCTTGAACAACGGGTGGGATTTTATAATCTAGTACCTTTCTATTTTAATCCCACTTCCTGGTTCTGCCCTCCCCCCTCAAGTCCCCATTCCCATATGCAGAACTGCATGCCACCTGGCCACCTACCTCCAAATGTATGACCCTCAGCTCACTGCCCCCCTCAGCCTCCTGCCACGCCCTCCCTCCACCTGCGCTTGGAGCCTGTTGTGGGTCAATTTGTATTTATAAACATTTTAAAATAAATGTAAAGCTCTGATCAGTAGAGGTGTGAAAACCAGCCGCTCATAACAAGAACAGGTCTCACACACCTCTATCCAGCACATTCCTCAAGCCTAGGGTATGTCTGTCCTTCTCACACTGTGCAGTAACACAGCACATGCTTCAGCACAGACACACCACAGCGACGGGAGAGGTCCTCTGTCACCGTGGTCAATCCACCTCCTGGGAGGTGGCAGCTAGGTCAAGAGAAGAATCCTTCTGGCCAGCTAGTGCTGTCTCCACAGGGGGTTAGGCCAGCAGGGCTCTGTCTCTCAGGGCCGCGGATGCGTCACACCCCTGAGACGGAGATACGCTGGTGTAAGTTTTCAGTGTAGACCAGCCCCTTGTGAATCCTCAGGCAGCAAAAAGGGCTGTTACTTAGATGGGGAAACGTAGGTTTCCTTCCCAAATATGTATTTATTATGAATTATGGTGTATCATTCTGAAAATGTTTCAAGTCACCAAACCCCAGCTGAGCATTCTATTGCAACGCATATTTTTATAGCAATAAAATGCCCGCCAGGCTGGCCGAAGACTGTGACAGACACAGTGGCATAAAAGAGCACCCACGCTGGCTATCAAACAATTGCACCCTGCTACTTCTCAGTGTTTCCATCAGCTTTTCAACATTAGAAGTTAACTAAGAAAATGATGGGCAATATTTTTCTGATTTCCTCCTCTGAGCTTGATGTACGAAGAATATAAGGCGGGGGATTGAGTCTAGGCCTCCTGGCAATTAGCCAGCTGAATGCCCAGCTAGCCACTGTGCCAACTTGTGAAGGTGAGCTCTGCTTGTTCATTTATTTCCTCAAAGCTGCAGGAGTTCCTTCTGGAAGATCACAGATGGAATATCTGCCCACAAACTGCCAGCGGGAAAGACAGCCATGACTAAAGCTCCACTAGCTTATTGGCTGAGTCTCTTGGCCACTTTGGATGCCCGGGCTGTCTCCTGACCGTTACCTTTCTACAAGGCCATACGCCAGCCGTGCACGCTACTGAGAAGCAAGCAACTGGCAAACAGGGCAAACCAAGATGGAGCCCCAAGTCCTTTCTTCCCTGCCCATTAGAAAGGGAAGAGACGCTGCTGAGTACACATTTCCCATCAAACCGCAGGGGTGCCAGTCAGTGTCCCCACTCATTTGTATGTCCATGTACAGAATGAATTTTGTTACGTGCACCAATCTGGAGGTGAGGTGGGACATGACCCTGTGTGACACATCACCTTCATATTGGTGCATTGAACAAAATTCATGGGGTGGGGATGGGGCCAAGGGTTCAGAGTGTGTGGGGGGGCTCAGGGCTGGGACAGAGAGTTGGGGTGCGGGGGGGGGGAGTGAGGGCTCCAGCTGGGGGCACAGGCTCTCGGGTGAGGCCAGGGATGAGGGGTTCGGGGTGCAGAAGGGGGCTCAATGCTGGGGCAGAGGGTTGGGTGCAGGGGGAAAGGGCTTGGGCTAGGGGTGCAGGCTCTGGGGTGGGGCCGGGGATGAGAGGTTTGGGATGTGGGAGGGGGCTCGGGGCTGGGGCAGAGGGTTGGGGTGGTGCAGGCTCTGGGATGGGGTTGGGGATGAGGGGTTTGGGGTGCAGGCTCCCCCGGGGCTGCAGTGGGGAGAGAGGACTCCCCCCACCCCTCTCTCGCTCTAGCAGCTCGAGGCCAGGGGAGAGGCGCCTCTCCCCGCCCACGGCAGCTCCAGTGGGGTTGGGCTGGGCCGAGGGAGGGGCTCCTCTCCCCTGGCCGCAGCAAGTCCGGGGCAGGTCCGTGCTGGGGCCGGCAGGGAGGGGTGCCTCTGCCCGCCGCGGCAGGTCTGTGCTCTGGGAGAGACATCTCTCCCCACAGCAGCCCTGAGCCCCTGCACCGGGCTTAATAGGCAGCTGCCCATCTTAGAGGGATCTAAGGTTACATACTATTATTTTTTATGTTTAATCTGAACAAAAAGGTAGGTGTAGTGAGTATCGGTGGCCACGCCAGCTACGCAGAGGGTGCTCTCCAAAAAGGGCTGTTTACGTGCACGGGGATGGTCCGGGAATCCTCCGTGGAGATCTCTAGGGAGCTTTCATGGAGGTACTCTGCAATCCTTTGCAGAACGTTTCTGAGAAGGGCTGCCTTATTTCATCCACCACGGTAGGACACTTTCCCACGCCACTCCAGTATTAACTCTTCTGACATCACTGCAGCACACAGCATTGCAGCATAAGGACCAGGTCTGTACCCAGACGCTTGCAGCATCTGCTCCCTTTCCGCCTCCGTTACCGCAAACAATTCAACAAATAACCTGCCCCGTTTGGTGAAATCTGGGTCACACAACCACGCTTTCCCAAACACAGAATCATAGAACTGGAAGGGACCTCAAGAGGCCGTCTAGTCCAGTCCCCTGCACTCAAGGTAGGACTAAGTATTACCTAGACCATCTCTGACAGGTGTGTGTCCAACCTGCTCTTAAAAATCCCCAATGATGGAGATTCCACAACCTCCCTAGGCAATTTATTCCAGTGCTTAACCACTCTGATGGTTAGAAAGTTTTTCCTAATATCCAAGCTAAACCGCCCTTGCTGCAATTTAAGCCCATTGCTTCTTCTTCTATCCTCAGAGGTTAAGAACATTTTTTCTTCCTCCTCCTTGTAACAACCTTTTATGTACTTGAAAACTTTTATCATGTCCCCTCTCAGTCTTCTCTTCTACAGACTAAAGAAACCCAATTTTTTCAATCTTCCCTCAGAGGTCACGTTTTCTAGACCTTTAATCATTTTTGTTGCTCTTCTCTGGACTTTCTCCAATTTGTCCACATCTTTCCTGAAATATGGCGCTCAGAACTGGACACAATTGAGGCTTAATCAGCGCGGAGTAGAGCGGAAGAATGACTTCTCGTGTCTTGGTTACAACACTCTTGCTAATACATCCCAGAGTGATATTTGCTTTTTTTGCAACAGCATTACACTGTTGACTCATATTTAGCTTGTGATCCACTATGACCCCCAGTACTCCTTCCTAGGCAGTCATTTCCCATTCTGTATGTGTGCAACTGATTGTTCCTTCCTAAGTGGAGTACTTTGCATTTGTCCTTATTGAATTTCATTCTATTTATTTCAGACCATTTCTCCAGTTTGTCCAGTGGTTGTGGTTGGAAGGGATCACCCTGTATTGCAAACAGCATTGAAAAAGTGGGGGGCGGCTTCCTATTTGTCTCCCTTCCCCCCCCCCCCAACCCAGTGCCGCTTTTGTAAAACAGAAACTATTTGGGGGGTTTTGCACTGGTGCCTGTCCTCAAGCACCATCCGGGTTGCTAGGGGACAGGGGGCTTTTCTCAAGTTCCAGCCTGTGATCCCAAGGATGTCTTCACAAAAGCAACAGCAGAAGACCTCTCACCCAAGCCTTGCGGCCGTACTCATCATTCTCCACACAGTCCTGTGTGCTGCTATGTAACCCACACACCTCCCGGGTGTGGCGTTCTGTCCCATCTAGTGGCACCGAGACCACTTAGAGAGAGAGATTATGAGTCTGCTCTACAGCCTCAGCTAACAGCCAGTTGGCTTTTAGCTCATGCCTTAGAGGCTCGTGCATTTAGCTCCAGAGGTCCCAGGTTTGATCCTGCCGACGATGGGGGTCTGTCGGTGCTACACTTACAGCCGTCAAGTCCATGTTGACACGTCTCCTACGACATCAGTGTCCAACCATCCTATGCCCAGAGGATTTATAGCAGTTCTCTCCATCTTTCTTCGCTGCGAAGGCCCTGATCCTGCAAACGCTGACACACCTCCAACGTTACACAAGTGCACAAACACTTGCAGCATCGGAGCCTAAGGTTCTATGACCTCTCCTTGCACAAGCTCAGAACCAGCACTCCCTCCTTATCCTCCCTGAGCTTTTGGCGGCTTTCAACACCATTGACCACACTCTTCTTCTCCTCAAGAGCTAATCCTCCCTTGGCTTCCTGACTCTGTCTTCTCCTCATTCTCCTTTGACCTCTCCAGTAGCAGCTTCAATGTGTTCTTCAGATGCTCTAGTCGTCAAGATGCAGCCTAAAACCTGAGAGACCTGGGCTCAATTCCCCATTTCGCCTCAGGCTTCCTGTGCCCCAGTTCCCCAACGACAGCCCTGCCCTGCCCCCAGGAGAATAAATACATTAAACATTGTGAGGTGCTCAGAGACTACGCTGAGGGGGGCCATATAAGTACTGAAGATAGATGGGATCCTCCTCCTCTCCCTGCCCCTCATCAGCTATCACTGGGGGTCCCACAGGGCTCTGTCCTTGGTCCCCTTCTCTTCCCCCTCTCCACCTTGTCTGTGGGTAATCTCATCTGCAAAGATCCACCTTTCTGCTCCAGACCTGTCTCCTTCTGTCCAAACCGGAATCTCGGCCTGTCTCTCTGGGTGTCTAGCTGTCACCTCAGGTTTAACATGGCTGAAACAAAGCTCCTGATCTCCCCAACAAACCCTCCCTGCCATCTCCTGTCTCGATCATTGTGGACAACCCCACCATCCTGCCTCTCACTCAGGCCCATAACCTGGGTGTCATTTTTGACTCAGACCCCTCTCTAGATCCTGACATCCAAATCCGACACCTTGCTGATTCTTCCTGAACCATTCTAGAATCTGGCCTTTTTCCTCCACCCGTGCCACTAAAACTCTCATCCAGGCTCTAATCATCTTGGGGAATCATCACCCAGTGGGTGTGTTTCTAGAGGGGTTCTGCCGGGATCGGTTCTTAGCCCTTCGCTATTTAACATTTGTATCAATGACCTGGGAGAAAACACAAAATCATCACCAGTAAAGTTTGCTGATAACATAACAACTGGGGAAGTGGTAATGTATGAAGAGGACAGGTCACTGTACAGAGCAATCTTGGTAAACTGGGCACAAACAAATGTCTGAGTGAGTACAGCTAACTGTAATTGTATACATCTAGGAAGAAAGATCATAGGGACTCTATCCTGAGAAGCAATGACTCTGAAAGGATTTGGGGGGTCGTGGTGGATATTCATCTGAACATGAGCTCTCAGTGCGATGCTGTGGCCAAACAAGCTAATGCCATCCTGGGATGCATAAACAGGGAAATCTCAAGTAGGAGTAGAGAGGTTAGTTTAGTCCTGTATTTGCTGCAACCGCTTCTGAAATCCTGTGTCCAGTTCTCATGATCACAACTCAGGAAGGATGTTGATAAATTGGAGAGGGTTCAGAGAAGAATGAATTAGAGGATTCAGAATGATTAAAGAATTAGAGGATTCAGAATAATTAAAGAATTAGAAAACCTGCCTTTATTATAGCGATAGACTCAAGGAGCTCAATCTATTTAGCTTCACAAATAGAAGGTTAAGGAGTGACTTGATTAAAGTCTACAAGTACCTACCTGGGGAACGTATATTTAATAATGGACTTTTCAGTCTAGCAGAGAAAGGTCTAAGACAATCCAATGGCTAGAAGTTGAAGCTAGACAAATTCACACTGGAAATAAGGCGGACATTTTTAACAGTGACAGTAATTACTGTAACCATTGGAACAATTTATCAAGAGTTGTGGTGGATTCTCCATCACTGGCAATTTTTGAATCAAGATTGGATTTTTAAAGAAAAAGACCTGCTCTAGGAATTATTGTAGGGAAGTTCTGTCGCTTGTGTTACACAGGAGGTCAGGCTAGATGATCACAATGGTCCCTTCTGGCCTTGGAATCTATCAATCTCCTGTCTCGATTACTGCAGCAGCTTTCTCTCTGGCCTTGACAAACTCTCATCCACTCAGAATGCTGCTGTCACGATCATTTTCCTGGCTCAGCACTTTGACCATGTCACCTCTCTCTCTGCATTGCTCTATAGGCAACTCCTGCTTTTGAGATGTCAGCTCCCATCTGTGCTCTGGCTGAGCTCCCTGTAAACATCCACAAAGTCACCTCCCTGTCCTCCTTGAAATCCCTCTCGGAAAGGTGCGTTTGCTGGGATGCCTACAAAAACCTTGACAACAGGTCGGCCGCTGGCATGCTGAGACTCATGCTGACAAGTGCTGTCCCACTGTAGCCTTGTATTCTTCAGCTTGCTGGCTGCAGCCATCCGTCGTCTTTTATCTTAGACCTAGACTGGAAGCAAGGACCATCTTTCTGTTCTGTGCTTGTCCTGCCCCTAGAACACTGGGGCGCTGGCCCATGACTGGGGCTCTCAGGCACTACCACAATACACATAACAAACAATAGTGATGTTTGCTATGGCCAAGACTTTGGTGACAAAAGACATGACTCTTGGAGGGGGTGGGTCCTAAAGGTCTGTGTCAGCCCCCACCCCATGGTTCAGCAAGGCTGCTCCAGGGAGTGGTAAGACATTGGCTGTGTGTACTGGGTACCCCGTATAGTGGAGGATTTTTTTTAATGACTTCAAATTAGTAGAATATTAAATGGTTTCAAACAATTCTTACTGTAACGAGAAAATATGTGACTCTCCTCAGAATTTGCTTTGCCAAACAACTGGAAGGAAAATGTCACAGAATTTGACCATCTAATGAAACTAAAATTATTACTTTTGCATTCTTTGCTGTGTGAGAGTGGCGACTGTGCCGTTTTCTGTCACAACAAACAACCACTGTCACTCGCAGGCCAGTCTTTGTGGCACCTTCATCATTCCGATGATTCGTCTCTGAATTCCTTCCTACTTGCCAACTTCTTCCTGGAGCTGAGGCGTGACTCCGCTGGTTCTGTCTGAGCAGGAATGTCCTCTGGTTTCTGGTTTCAGAGTGGTAGCCATGTTAGTCTGTATCAGCAAAAACAACGAAAGCCCACAAAAAGCCCATCAAAAGCCCACGAACGCTTATGCCCAAATACATTTGTTCGTCTCTAAGGTGCCACAAGGACTCCTCATTGTTTTTCCTCTGGTTTCTGATGTGACTCCTCTTTATAAAGCAGCCAAAAGTTGCATCATGCAGTGTTGCTGTAGCTGTGGTGCTCCCAGGAGAATAGAGAGACAAGGTGGGTGTACATACCCAGACCTGAAGAGCTTTGCATAAGCTTGAAAGCTCATCTCTCTCACCAACACAAGTGGGTCCTGTGACACTACACCCCATATTCTTCATAGAGATATTGTTACGATATGCATATGGCATAACTAAGATGTATTTGATGCAAGATAGGAAATGTGAGGTGTAATTGGAAAGGTTATGATTTACTGAAAATGATTATCGTATTTGTATGCATGTATCATTTCTGGATCTGAAGTTAGGAATATTTACTATGTAACAATTACAAGTGGGTTTACACCTGGCGAACACCCACCAGACAGTAGGCAATCAGACTGGATGGGCGATTAGGGAGAACAATAGGACTTTGACGATACTAATCTCCCACCTTCCCTACTGTCCACGTTTTGTACAGTCTAAATTTACATGTGTCAAGAGATGGAGTTTCTTATTATTGACCACTTATTATTGACATGCTTCTCATTTGAAAAGATCTAAGGAGAGTATACCAGGTCTGGTATGAATTAAACAAAATGTTAACCCAAAGAAGGCAGCATTTCTGCTGTATCTGCTAGTGGTCAGATTGCTGGTAGGATTTTAAACCCAATAAGCAAATCATGGAGCACAGTATAAGGCAACTTAGAGTGGCAAGAAGAGCCTACATTTTTCCTATAGGCTGATGGGCTCTGGCTTGAGGATCCTCTGAGGAAAAGAACCAAGGAATCCATGTGGGGGACTCAGGGGAGGGATCTGCTCTTACTATTTCCAAGTGCAATGAGAGAGAGAGAATAATGGACTTTATATCAAACAGCCCCCTTCACTTGCAGCACTGCTCTGCATTTGGGCAGTTTCGCCTTTGGAAAGATATAGCAGAGGCTGAAATGATCCGGAAAAGGGCTACAAAGGTAGGGAACCGGAAATGCGGCACCAGGTCAGATCAATGGTCTATCTAGACCAGTGGTTCTCAAACTTCAGCAACCCGAGGACTCCCATTTTGATTTAATGTTTTTTGCAGACCCCCAAGACACCTGCTCAACCTCAAGCCCTGCCCCCACTCCACACCTTCCCCCAATGTCCCACCCCCGCCCCACCTCTTCCCACCCCCACTTCACCCCTGCCCCTCCTCTCCCACGCCTCTTTCCGCTCCTGAGCGCACCCCATCCCCGCTTTGCCCCTCCCTCACAGCGCCTCTTCCACACCGCTGAACAGCTGTTCCCCAGTGTGCAGGAGGCACTGGGAGGGAGGAGGGGGAGGAGTTGATCAATTGGGCCAGCGGGCCCAGACATGATTCCGCCCCCTGCCCCGTCCCCCCTCCTCCCCCTCCCTCCCAGCTGTTCCCCAGAGTGCATGAGGCACTGGGAGGAGTTGATCAGCGGGGCTGGCGGACCCCCTGGAGGTCCACAGACCCCAGTTTGAGAAACACTGATCTAGAGAGATATCATGTTACCAAAAGAGGTTTTAGCAGATGACTCAGAGGAATGTGTAAATCCTCCCTAATAGGCCATTTTGCAATCACCTGCCCAGAGCAGAAGCGTTTTCCTAGTCCCAGATAGTTAGCAGTTGGTTTATGCCGTGAAGCATAAAGGTTTATATCACTTATATTGTCCCAGGTGGTTGAAGGTCCAGTGAGATTTACATATTATATGACCAAAAGCTGCTAACCCTAGATGATCAGAATCTTTCAAGGAGACTTGCCTGAGTTATGGAAGGTTATGAAGGGCCTGCTGGAAACTGGCCACTCCCAGCCTCTGTGCAAATTCCAGGAACAAGAGAACAGAGCCTGCAAGGTGCTGAGGACACTGGCCTGATCCAGCAAAGCTGTTAAGCAGTTCTCCTGAATTCAGCGGAACTACTCATGTCCTTCGGTGCCAATGTGCTCAGCCCCATGCAGAATTGGTTCGCTTACAGACACAAACAACATGAGCAGTCCCACAGCGAAGGTACAAGGAATCCAAGTTCATGCTTCAGGTTGTATTTTATCACTGTGGGTCAGGAAGGGATTCTGCTGCACCCATGGCGGAGGTTTTCCTCTATCAGCTTCTCCAGAACACTCACCATTGCCACAGGCAGGGTCCCTGTCTTGTTCAGCCAATGGTATCGGCTAACGTGGCCAGTCCTATGTTCAGTTAAGGAAAGTACGGGATTGTGGATGCTCAGTAAATGATTTTCTAACATTCACAACTTTCTTTCTATCTTCTCCTTCCTTTTTTTTTTTTTTTTTTAAGTCTTATTCCTCATTCCGGGCCATGACCATGCCACGTCAGAAATATTAGCGAGCAAGAGGAAAGAGAGGCTGGTTTGAGTTATCTGAACAAAAACACAATCCAAGAATTAAAAAAAAAAGAATCTGAAAATGAATAGTAGAGAACCAGAAAAAAAGAGACAAAGAAGCAGAGAGAATCGGGGCCTGGGGTGTGAAAGCCCCAAACCCGCCCACCTGGGAAGAGTAAAACTTGGGTTTTTATACTAACATTTTAAGCAGTTTAACAAACTTAAGTGTGTGGGGGGGAGGGGAGGAACCCACCAACCTACCAACCTATACAGCTCAGCAAAGCTGGGGCAGAGAAAAGAGCTTCTACAGCAGAGGAAAGGCAGGTCCTTAGCCTTTTTTCAAACAGTTCTGAACTATGCTAGACTTTTGAGTGGCACACCACTGAGTGGAATGCACTTACCCACTGACTCAGACACAGAACCTGATTTTCTGAGTGTTCAGTGGATCGGACACAGCTACGGCTACTTAGTCCTCAGAAGGGCAAGAGCTCTGCTTAGAATGATAACGTTGGCTAGAATCCTAAGAGTGGTGGAATGACAGCCAGGTCTCACCTGCTGCCTACAATTACCCTTGTTTAAATCCAACATGTTTAACAGCTACGCTGTTCACCTCTTCAGTCACGCAGAAGAGAACTTTCCCCAGGGGTGGCAGCACTGTGGAGCGGGGGATGCTAGTGCCCCACCATGGAAATACTGCAGGGGGCTGATGTATGTTTCTTCCCCATGCTGTCTTACAGAGGTGATCGGGACCAGGCCATTTCTGCCCCTGTGTGCATGCAAGGGGGCAGAGGTGAGAGTGAGACTTGGAGGAGGGTCTAAAGGAGAGAGGGCTGGCAACAGCACTCCTCTCCGTGCCACCGGAGTAGGGTGAGGAGCAGGGCACCAGCCCCTGGGCAGGGGGTGTCACGCACAGGGCACCCATAGCCAAGGAGCTGGGAGAGCACAGGGCACCGGCTGCTGCAGCGCCAAGGATGCCCCTTCCCAACCTGCAGCCAGCTGCCCCTCCTCCCACTCCCCGGGTCTCAATAGCTCTCCTTGCTCCCCCTCCTATATCTCTGTTCCTTCCCCCCTCCCATTCACAGTGAGCTTCTGCCCCCCACCCCCCGCCCTGACTTTTCCCACGTTTAGAACCGTATGCAATAGACAGGAGGCTGATTTGCATCCGTGCTCCTGCAGAGATGGGGTGTCTGGGAGAGGTAGCACCTTTGAGTGATTCAAACTGCCGCACTCCTTGAGTGGTTCTTTTCCTCTCTGGACCTTCCTGGACCCCCAGCTCTCACCTGTGGCTCCAGGTAGCTGTAAGTATGTGACAGCGGCCACACCCCCGTAAGCTGCCTCGCCAGGCGGGCTAAACCAGGTGAGGGTAACCGGAAATATGGAAACTGATGGTGATTTAGGGATTGTCCTCCCCAAGCATACGAAGGATGTTCTGGTAGCCAAGGCGAAAGAGACCATATATTGGTCCAGCGGCTTGGAGAGCAACCTACTGTGGAAGGCGAAAGGCATGATGGGGCACTAGAGAAGTCATGGCTATCCACTGCAGCTAAAGAAGCCTCCAGTTGTAACAGCCTTTGTGCCACTGGGCCATGCTTCAGCAGCTGAGAGAATGGGATTGTCCCAGGGCAACGACTCTCCCATTTTAATCAAGCTCATGGACACGTCATTCATGCACATCTCGCTTCAAACGTCCTGTGCGATGGGGGAGTGGCAAAGCGACGGGTGAGGATGATTCCCGGCGGTCATAGCCACAGGCCTGCATGCAAGCGGCCTGGGACATTGGTCGCCCATCCCTGACCCAAGAGCAGCAGGGAAGCTCGGAAGCACCCAAAGTGACAGAGCAGCCCTTTTAGGATTGCACTGCTCTCCCTTTGTAAGGGAAGGGGCTAGACAAGGTGCTTCAAAGATTGCCTGCCCAAATTAAATTGGCGAGTTTACCGCAGCTAGCGGATCATCCTCAACGCAGTCGTAAACTAAAGATAACAAAAAAAGCACTAAAGCTTGCTGCTTGGAACATCAGGACTATGATAGACAAAGATGATACCTCGCGATTTGAAAGAAGAACAGCTCTCCTTTCAAAAGAGCTAGCCTGGTATGACATTGACATTGCAGCACTCAGTGAAACTAGATTGGCAGATGAGGGCATTATTACAGAACCGGCTGGGGGCTACACCTTCTTTTGGAAGGGAAAAGAACCACAGGAAGATAGAATCCATGGAGTGGGAAATGCCATCAAGACCAAACTCTTGCGATGTCTTGAAGACTTCCCAACGGGCATCAACGAACGACTCATGAAACTCCGGTTACCACTAAATAGGTCGTGATTTGTTACCATCATCAGTGCATATCCGCCCACTTTAACAAGCCCTGACGATGCTAAGGAACGGTTCTACTCTGATCTCGACTCTCTCATCAAGTCAACACTGCAAAGTGACAAACTAATCATCCTAGGAGAGTTCAGTGGAAGAGTAGGTAATGATAACAACAACTGGCAAGGTGTCATTGGGAAAAATGGCATTGGAAAAATGAACAAAAATGGTCTCCTACTCTTAAGCAAGTGTGCAGAACATAGCCTGACAATTACAAATACCATCTTCAGACAGGCAGACAAATATAAAACTCCATGGATGCACCCCAGATCCAAACAATGGCATCTAATAGATTACATCATTGTCCAACAATGTGACATAAGGGATGTCAGGATCACCAGAGCCATGCGTGGAGAAGAATGTTGGATGGATCATAGAATGATTTGGTCAATACTGAATCTACACATTGTACCCACACACCTGAAACGCCCCAAAACAATCAAGACGTCTCCTGATATTGTTAAGCTAAACCATGCATCCTATCAAGACAAGCTACAAAGTTCACTAGAAACCAACCTTGGTGATAACCCTGTCTCATGGGAGGAATTTAGAGACACAGTACAAAAAACTGCAAGTGACGTCCTTGTATGGAAGAAAATGGCTCACCGTGAGCTCTTGGGCTCACTGGTTTGATGAGAATGAATGGGAAATGACAGTACGCTTGAAAGAAAAAAATGAGGCTTTCCAAATCTGGCAAAATGACATTCAGTCCACCTCAAAGAGAGAAGATTCAAACACCTGCAAAGCAAGGCACAAAGACAACTATGCTTGATACAAGATAAATGGTGGGGGAAGGTAGCAGAAGACACTCAAATGTATGCAGAGACAAATGAAACAAAGAAGTTCTTTGATTCCTTGAAGCTAGTCTACGGCCCTTCAAAGGTGGGCACAGGTTCGCTCATGATGGCTGATGGCAGGACAGTCATCAAAGACAAACTTGGCATGGAACAGAGATGAGTTGAACATTTCAGCCAACTAGTGAGCAGACCATCCTCAATTGAAAGAAGTGCTATTAATCAGATACCTCAAAAGTCTGTTCAGAGCCACCTTGACTCACCACCCTCACCTGAAGAAACAGCAAAGGCAACTAGTATGATGAGCTCAGGAAAGTCCTCGGGCAGAGATGGAATACCGGCAGAAATCTATAAATCTGCAGCTCCAAAGGTGGTAACAGCACTCCAGAGGGTCCTTACTGACATCTGAGACAGTGAAGAAATGCCACAAGACTTCAAAGATGCCACAATTATTCCCTTATTTAAAAATAAAGGCAGCAAAATGGTCTGTGATAACTACTGTGGGATCTCTCTCCTATCTGTCGCTGGAAACATCTTTGCCCGTGTCCTCCTGAACCGACCGATTTAATCTGTCTCAGAAGCCAATCTACCTGTGTCATAAATATGAAGGGAAGGGGGAGAGGGTCTGATGCAGTGCTATAAAATCCTCTTTCCAGTAAAGGGTTAAGAAATGCAGGTAGCCAGACTGACACCTGACCTGGCTGGCATCTGACCAATAAGGGGACAAGATACTTTAAAACTTTGGGAGTGGGGAAGGTTTTAGTGTGTGTCTTTGTCTGAGAGAGGGTGATCTTGGAAGACAGAAGGAACCTACAGAAAATCAAACCTCCCTTTTCTGAAGTAAGTTTAGATAGCATAGCGTATAGATTTCTGTTTATTTTTGCTTGGTGTATCCCCTGTGTTAGAAAGGGCAAAGGGGGGGGGGGGGGTTATTCATGGTTTTCTGGAACTTTAAGGTTTTGTCCAGAGGGGGAGGGAATCTCTCTGAGTTTGGAAATAGTGTCCTGTAAAATAGTTACCATCCTGATTTTACAGAGATGATTTTACCTTCTTTATTTTTAATAAAATCCTTCTTTTAAGAAGCTGACTGTTTTCTATGGTGTTAAAACCCAGGGGGTGGGTTTTTAGATCACTGTGTAACCAATTGGTTGGGAGATTGTTCTCAAGCTTCCCCAGGAAAGGGAGTGTACGGCTTGAGGGGGTATTTTGGGGGGGAGGGAAGTTCAAGTGATTCCTTTCCTGGATTCCTGTTAGACATTTGATGGTGGCAGCGAGAAGCGTTTCTTGGGGTGCAGGGAATTTTGTACCTTGGGGGGTTTAACCTAAGCTGGTAAAAATAAGTTTAGGGGCTCTGAATGCGGGTCCCCACGTCTTTACCCTAGAGTTTAGAGTGGGGAGGGAACCCTGACAACCTGAGACTCAGTGTGGATTCAGACCTGGTCGTAGCACCATAGACATTGTCATAACCATACAGCTAAGGGTAGCCTAGAATTCCTCCTTACCTGTAAGGGGTTAAGAAGCTCAAATAACCTGGCTGGCACCTAACCAAAAGGACCAATGAGGAAAGAAGATACTTTCAAATTGGGGGAGGGTGAAGGCTTGTGTGTGTGTGTGTGTGCGTGTGTTCTCTCTTGGGACTAGGGTGACCAGATGTCCCGATTTTATAGGGACAGTCCCGATTTTTGGGTCTTTTTCTTATATAGGCGCCTATTAGCCCCCACCCCCTGTCCCGATTTTTCACACTTGCTGTCTGGTCACCCTACTTGGGACGGAGAGGGGCCAGACAGAAATCCATCTCCTCCAAACCAGTCCTACTTCTTGTTCAGCCAATCACTAAGGCATGGCACTTTAGTAGCCAGCACTGCAAGGTATTTACGTGCCAGATATGCAAAACGTTCCTATGCCCCTTCATGCTTCGGCCACCATTCCAGAGGACATGCATCCATGCTGATGACGCTCGTTAAAAAAATAATGTGTTAATAAAATTTGTGACATAACTCCTTGGGGGAGAATTGTTTGTCCCCTGCTCTATTTTACTCACATTCTGCCATATATTTCATGTTACAGCAGTCTCGGATGATGACCCAGCACATGTTGTTGTTCGTTTTAAGAACACTTTCACTGCAGATTTGACAAAACGCAAAGAAGGTACCAATGTGAGATTTGTAAAGATAGCTACAGCACTCGACCCAAGGTTTAAGAATCTGAAGTGCCTTCCAAAATCTGAGAGGGACGAGGCGTGGAGCATGCTTTCAGAAGTCTTAAAAGGGCAACACTCCGATGCAGAAACTACAGAACCTGAACCACCAAAAAAGAAAATCAACCTTCTGCTGGTGGCATCTGACTCACATAATGAACATCCGTTGGTCCGCAATGCTTTGGATGGTTTTCAAGCAGAACCCGTCATTAACATGGACGCATGTCCCCTTGAACGGTAGCTGAAGCATGCACATCTGGCACGAAAATATCTTGTGACGCCGGCTACAAGAGTGCCATGAGAATGCCTGTTCTCACTTTCAGGTGACATTGTAAACAAGAAGGGGGCAGCATTATCTCCTGCAAATGTAAACAAACTTGTTTGTCTGAGCGATTGGCTGAAGTAGGACTGAGTGGACTTGCAAGCTCTAAAATTTTACATTGTTTTATTTTTGAATGCAGTATTTTTGTACATAATTCTATACTTGTAAGTTCAGCTTTCATGATAAAGAGACTGCATTACAGTGCTTGTATTAGGTGAATTGAAAAATACTATTTCCTTTGTCTTTTTACAGTGCAAACACTTGTAATCAAAAATAAATCTAGTGAGCACTGTTGTATTCTGTGTTGTAATTGAAATCAATATATTTGAAAATGTAGAAAACATCCAAAAATATTTAAATAAATGGTATTCTATTATTGTTTAACATTGTGATTAATCACAATTAAATTTTGTAATCGCTTGACAACCCTATTTATAATGCTTTTGTGTTCACATCTCTCCTGTATGGCTGTGAGACCTGGACACCATACAAATGGCCTATCTAACAGCTAGAGACCTTCCATAAGTGGTCCCTTCGCCATAATGGGGATCCGCTGGCAGGACAAAATTGCCAGCCTGGAGGTTCTCCAAAAGTCAAATGCCACAAGCCTTGAGGACAGGCTGATAAAAGCCCAACTACGCTGGGTTGGACACGTCATTCGGATGCCTGAATATCGACTCCCTGGAAACATTTTCTATGGAGAATAAGGCCGCCCCAGAAAGCGCTACAAGGACAGCATCAAGAACAGCATAGACTTTGGTGCAATAAAACTGGATGATCTTGAGAAGGCTGCGCTAAATAGATCAGCCTGGCGACACACAACACACACAGCTTTCCAAGCCTTTGAAGACATCAGAAATAATCGATTGTTATCTCCAAGGGAAAAGCGTCATACTACTGCTATAGCTACCTAGATGCTCACCAATGACTTGTCTGCCCGATCTGGTCACGAGCATGCGCGTCACACTTTGGACTTAGAGTCACTCCAGAATCCACAAAAAGAGAGCATGAAAATGTCATCGCTGAACCAACGGACTACACACACACACACTGCAGAAATATGCAGTTTGTCCATCTCTGTGCAGGAAGCAAACATGGTGAAGTTACAACTTTCCAGGACATTCACTTAATGCAGGAGATCTCATCTGTGATTCATGTGACCAAGATTTCTATACCTGTAGACTAGAAATCTCAGCGACCAATTGGGAGTGGAAGATGCAATGCATAAAGGCAACTCTATTGTTCCTGCACATTTGCGATGGTTTTCAGGCAAGCCCACAGCTCTTCTTTGGCTAGTGTCTGTAGCAGGCAACAGGAGGAATTGGAAACAAGACAAGAAGTGATTTTAAACTGAACCCATCTGCCCTATCCTATCCAAGGCAGCCATCACAAAGGAAAGGGATTTTTTTCTTCCATGAACCAATGTCCTCACTTTTGGGGGCCGGTTTTAGGGAGGTTCTCCGTCTAGGTGTGTTCTGGACTGGTTTTGTCTTGTAATGGTAAAAAGACAGTGTTCTTTACCTGCTAGAAGGACCCATATGTAGCAGACAGCAAGGCCAGACTAGTGCTGGAAATATCCAATTACAAAACTCTTCCACGTAGCTTTATAAGTCACCCTAGTTGATGCTTTTGTGCAGAACGTTCTGAACTTCAGCTCTGGCGGGACCCAATTGAGAGTGCCAGTTCAGGACAAATTGCTTCAAGCAGGGCAGTTACAGCTCAAGGCTGAGGTTTTTCCACCTCTAAGGCAAACCAAACCAGACAGACAGAGGAGACTTTGGTTTTACCCCACTGGCTAACCATAAGTCATCCCAAGCAATCCCCTTAGACACTCCAGTTTCCCAGTCTCACCACCAGTGCCACTCGTTATGGGGACAAACGGTCATGAAAACCAATGGCCCAGTAAAAGAAAAAGTTCTCCCGATTCCAAAGGACCAGACCCCAGATCCAGGTCAATATACAAATCAGATCTTACCCACAAATCACGCTATTGCCAATCCTTTAGAATCTAAAATCTAAAGGTTTATTCATAAAAGGAAAAAGGTATAGGTGAGAGCTAGAATTGGTTAAAAGGAATCAACTACATACAGTAATGGCAAAGTTCATGGTTCAGGCTTGCAGCAGATGGAATAAACTGCAGGTTCAGATCAAGTCTCTGGAATACATCCACAGCTGGGATGGGGCCTTCAGTCCTTTGTTCAAAGCTTCCATTTGTAGAAAGGTTCTTCCAGAGGTAAGAAGCAGGAATGAAGACCAAATGGAGATGAGGCAGCTGCCTTTTATAGTTTCTTCCAGGTGTAAAGACACCTCTTTGTCCTTACTGTGGAAAATCACAGCAAAATGGAGTCTGGAGTCACATGGGCAAGTCCCTGCATATCTTGTTGAGTCACAAGCATGTCTGCCTCCTCTCAATGGGTCCATTGTATCGCTGATGGCTCTTAATGGGCCATCCAGCAGGCTTGGCAGAGCTGATAGCTTGTCCTGGGTCCCAGAAGCCCAGCCCCAGTTTGAAATACAGACAGTATAAAGCCAATATTCATAACTTCAACTACAAAACTGATACATACATATAAATGACATAATCATAACCAGCCAAGCGTAACCTGGTCTTAGACACCTCATTTGACCCCCTAGGTATAAAATTTGGTGCCACTACAGGACCTTGGTTGCAACAATGATCTATATGGTCCCAGATTGTGTCCATAATGTCACACAGCTCAAAAGATTTTTTCAGTGGACATCATCCTGCCAGCGTCTGGGCTGTCAGCCATAACAATGCTGGGTCTGAGTTCAGGACCTGAGCATTGTTCTTTAAGACTATGTCTGGCAGAGCCGGTAATGTGTTTGGGGGGGTGTGTGTGTATTGAGAGGTTCATCTGATGCAAATACCAGAACTGCCTGGCACATATTGGGGGTGCTATAGTAATAGAATAATAGATTATCATTATAATCATCAGGCCTGTGCCTTATCTCAGTTTCTTCAGAACTGTCAGTATCACAAGGATCAAAGGAAATGTGTCCAAGGGATGAGAAAGGCATCTGTCAGGGGGCCTGGGCTCAAACCCCCTCTGTAATGAAATGTCAGACACTTCTGGTTCTGGTTCATGGCCAACAGGTCTATTCCCTGTGGAAGATGCTTTGCAGGACTGAGTCTTCTACAAACCACTCATGGCTGTGGAGTTGATCTCTCAAGGTGCTATGAAGGCTGGAAAATGCAGAGCCACCAGTGTGATTTGATTCAGAATGCACCAAATACCAGTGCAGGGATGATCTTGCTTGTCTACTGACACTTGTTTTGACAGCTACACGGAGGTAGGAGGCAGACCACTTGAGAGTTTCTGGATAAAGATAAAAGGAGTGAAAAATAGGGATGATGTCATGGTAGGGGTCTGCAATAGACCAGCAAATCAAGAACAGGAGGTGGATGAGGTGTTTCTAGAACAAACCGAAATATCCAAAACGCAAGACTTGGTAGCAATGGGGGACTCTAACTACCCAGACATCTATTGGAAAAGTCATACGACAAAACACAAAAGTTACAAAAAGTTCTTGGAATGTGTTGAGGACAACTTCTTGTTCCAGAAGGTGGAGGAAGTAACCGGGGGGGACAACCATTTAGATATGATTCTGACCAACAAGATGGAATTGGTTACGAATCTGAAGGTGGAAGGCAGTTGGGGTGAAATCGATCGTGCAATGAGAGATTTTGCGAGTCTAAGGAAAGGAAGGAGTGACAGCAGCAGAATGAGAACAATGGACTTTAAAAAAGCAGATTTTAGCAAACTCAGAACTCGTGTGTAAGGTCCCTATGGAAGAAAATCTAAGGGAAAAAACAGGTCAGGAGAGGTGGCAGTTTCTCAAGGAGACATTATTAAAAGCTCAACTGCAAACTATTCTGATGTGAAGGAAAGATCGGAAGAACAGTAAGAGGCTCATATGGCTCCATCAGGATCTCTTTAATGACTGAAAACCAAAAAGGAATCCTACAAAAAGTGGAAACAAGGATGAATTGCTAACGACAAGTATATAAGAATAGCATAAGCATATAGGAATAAAATCATAAAGGGTAAGGCACAAAATGGGATACATCTAGTGAAAGGCATAAAAGGTAATAAAAAGAGGTTCTTTAAATACATCAGGAGCAAGAGAAAGATGAAGGAAAGTGTAGGTCTTCTGCTTAGTGGGGAAGGAGAGCTAATAACTGATGATATCAGGAAAGCTGAGGGGTTTAATGCCTATTTTGCTTCACTATTCACTGAAAAGGTTAATGGTGACCAGATACTCAACACAATTAATATTAACAAGGGGAAGGAATGCAAGCCAAAATAGGAAAGGATCAGGTTAAAGAATATTAAGATAATTTAGACATCTTCAAGTCAGCAGGGGCTATGAAATTCATTTTAGGATTCTTAAGGAGCTGAGTTGTCTTTGAGAACTCCTGGAGAATGGATGAGGTCCCAGAAGACTGGAGAAGGGCAAACAAAGACCTTATCTTTAAAAGGGTGAACAAAGAGGACACAGAGAATTATAGACCAGTCATCTTAATTTAGATACCTGAAAAGATATTGTAACAAATTATTAAACAATCAATGTGTATGCAGCGGAAGGGTAACAGGATTATAAGGAATAGCCAGCATGGATTTGTCAAGAACAAATCATGCCAAACCAATTTAATTTCATTTGTTGACTGGGTTACTGGGCTAGTGGATGGGGGAAAGCAGTAGATGTGGTATACCTTGATTTTAGTCAGACTTTTGACACATCCCCATACAACATTCTCATAAGCAAAGTAGAGAGATGTGGCCTAGATGAAATTACTATAAAGTGGGTACACAATTGGTTGAAAGACCAGATAAGAGTAGTTATCAATGATTCATTGTCAAACTGGGAAGGCATATCTACAGGAATCCTGCAGGCATCAGTCCTGGTACTATTCAATCTTTTCATTAATGACTTGGATAATGGAGCGGAGAGTACGCTTATAAAATTTGCAGATGACAGCAAGCTGGGAGACGCTGCAAGCACTTTGGAGGACAGGATTAGAATTCAAAATGACCTTGACAAATTGGAGAACTGGTCTGAAAATAAGATGATGAAATTCAGTAAAGACAAGTGCAAAGTGCTTCACTTAGGAAAGAAAAATCAAATGCACAAAATAGGGAATAACTGGGTAGGAGGCAGTACTGCTGACAAGCATCAGTGGGTTATAGTAGATAACAAATTGAATATGAGTCAACAGTGTGATGCAGCTGTGAAAAAGGCTAACATCATTCTAGAGTGTATTAACAGAAGTGTTGTAAGTTAGCCCTGGGCTACACTGGGGGGGGGGGGTCGATCTACGATACGCAACTTCAGCTATGTCAATAGTGTAGCTGAAGTCGGCGTATCGTAGATCGACTTACCTGGCCGTGAGGATGGCGGTGAGTCGATCGCTGCCGCTCCCCCGTCGACTCCACTTCTGCCTTTCACCAAGGTGGATTTCCGAAGTCGATGGGGAGCGCGTTCGGGGATCGATTTATCGCATCTAGACAAGACGCAATAAATCGATCCCCGATAGATCGATTGCTACCCGCCGATCCGGCGGGTAGTGAAGACAAGTGAAGACACAGGTTGTCATTGTCCTGCTCTTCTAGACATTGGTGAGGCCTCAGCTGGATACTGTGTCCAATTCTGGGCACCACACATTAGGAAAGATGTGGACAAACAGAGTCCAGAGGAGAGCAACAAAAATGATAAAAAGTTTAGAAAATGTGACCTATATGGAAAGGTTAAAAAAACTGGGCATGTTCAGTCTTGAGAAAAGAAGACTGAGGAGGACCTGATAGTCTTTGAATCTGTTAAGGGCTGTTATAAAGAGGACTCTGATCAACTATTCTCCATGTCCCCTGAAGGTAGGACAGGAAGTAATGGGCTTAATCTACAGCAAGGGAGATTTAGAACAGACATTTGGAAAATCTTTCTAAACAATAAGGATACTGAAATCCTGGAAGAGGTTACCAAGAGAGACAGTGGAATCCTATCACTGGAAGTTTTTAAGAATAGGTTGGACAATCCCTAGGTTTACTTGGTCCTGCCTCAGTGTGGGGGTATGGACTAGACGACCTCTTGAGGACTGACCATTGGGTGAGAAATACTCATTAGACTGGAGGAGGAACTCATTAATAAACACAGGCTCTAGGCTGCATGGTATGTTTTTCTTTTAACTGTAACCTTATATTTCCAAATCCTTTGACTTGCTTTTATTTGACTCTTTAACTTAAGCTTTGTTAAATAAAATTCCATTTGGTTTTACCACAGACATGCCTGAGTGGCTTGTGCTAAGGAGGGTGCTGAACGGGGGAGAAGCTGGTGAACTGGGGTGCACTGCTTTCCCAAAGGCAGCGGATCGCTGGCCATTGTGAGCGTCCAGAAGACCAGGGGCTGGGCACTCGAGTGTAACAAGGTGGGCATAACACTTGTGCTGCCAGCAGCTGGTAGAGTTGGAGAGATTTCCCCTGGTGGGCACAGACAAGGCTCACTCACACTGTAAGCAGGCGGTAGTGATTCACCCCGGGTAACCCCCAAAAGAGTCACAGCTCGTTTGGAATCTCTCTATGCAGTCCACATGGCCTATCAGTGTCAGAGCTGGGGCGGGAAAGCTGTAGCCCCACAGTCTACAGCTCGCACACTTACCACCAACTAGAAGCCCGGGTCTGACACGGTCGTGCTCTGACATGAAATTCAGTGTGAGCCACAAGAGCACTTGCAGATTTTTCTACTCTAGGTTTCTATTAAAGAATTCTTGGACATGTTCTACCCACATTGAATGTTAACATTGTCTAGACGTCGGATGCAACCCATTCAGTCATTGGCCCCCATCTTCTAATGCTGCCCATCCCAGACAAGGAATTCAGGCAGTTTGGTTTCACTATTCTCAAGCATTGCACTGTGTAGTACAACCAGATCATTGAAAGATGTTTAAAAATGCCAAGCAAATCTGTTGGGAGCAGGGAGTTGTTTGTTTCAAACAGACATCAGATGAGGAACTGGCCTGAGGCGCTCCCTTCTCTTTGACAAGTTTCTGGTCTCTCTGAACAAGAGTGAAGGTGGACAGATCTGTTCTACTTCCATCTAGCTTCCATCATCTTGTAACACGACCAATGTCGCGAAGGCACCTGGCATCCAGGGCTGCTGGGTGTGGTTCCTAAGGCAAGGGACAGTATTGGTAATCGGCTGTGAGTGCTTTGACAGAGCCTTGTGCTGTCTAATGCAATAGAGAAGGGATTTTGTTCAATGCCATCCAAAGGAGCACCTGAAAGTCAGAGGAACCTGCCTTTAATGCCGCCAGCTAGTAAAACAATACCATCCATAATGCATTAACAAGAACCTGGATTTCATACCCAGCTGGATGACAGATGGGAGATCTGGGGCTGTTCCCCAACAAATATCTAGGGAGCCTGGCGCCAGTGGGACAGTTGTCATCTCTCAGATCTTTGAGAAGCTGAATATGGAGGCTCAGTTTTCATTCAAGCGCTTTACCTAGATTTTTCACTTCCCAGCCATTATGCAGGTGATTCTAATGACCACAGGATCTAGATTCAGCCCCCCCGCCCATGCCACGATACATAAATACCAGTCGGGGGGTGGGGGGTTGTGTCAGTCCTTCACTAATGGGGATCTTGGATGACAGCCATGGATTGTGGGCTCAGTTCCCAGCTGGCATAGAGCTAGGAAGACAACCATGAGGTCTGGGTTCAATATCCCACTGCTAAGGAGTTTGGCTGACAGCCCTGTTTTGTGCAATGAATCCCACATTGATATAATGCTTCTGATACCAGCCAAGGGACACAGCACTAATCTGAACACTGTCAATGGCGGCGATAAAAGCCATTGGACCTGGTATCGAGTTCAGAGAACAGTCAGGATTGGGCTTAATCCTCCAATGGGGAGGAAAAGGAAAGAACTCTGGGCTCTGTCTCTAGCTGGAGAAGAGCTCAGATGGGCAGGGTGGGCTCTGGTTTCACTCCTCGAATGGTGAAGAGCCATGTGACAGCAATGGTTTCTAGGGACAAGTGTAAATTGACATGGCACTTGAGATAAGCCATGAGATCTGGGTTCAATCTCAGAATGGCAAGAGCCTAGATCATTGCCATAGGTCTGCAATTTCAATTCCCAGCTCTCGGAGAGCTCTCCGATCCAGGCGCAATGCTTGGTAAAGCGCTGAAAGGACATTGTGGCCCAGATTGTAAGGAGGCTGGGTGACAGCCCCAAGGTCTCAGTGGGAAGACGAAGAGAGAGCAGGGTGTAAGTCTCAGTAAGTACTACGGAAAGCTATGGATTGTAAATTCCATCTCCAACGAGCAAGAGTCTTGAACAGCAGCCATGGGGTCTGAGTTAAATCACCCACTCACAAGGGTCTTTGATGACAGCCAGAGGTTATACCCTCTAGTCCTTATCAGCAAGAATTGGGGCACATGCGCCGTAGGTTCTATCTGCAGCTCTGGATGATGGGTTCAAGCCCCAGGACAGGCATTTTTCTTTGTTTCTTTAATGTCTCAAAACTAACAAGTGCATCTTGGTGTCAGATCAGGGGCTGGCGCTGCAAATGTGTCTTCCCGTCGGCTCTGTATCTATAACAATGGAGCGGGGTACACACTGGGCCCGGGAATTTGATTCCAGATATAACATATCTCTGCTTTGCTGACAGAATGACTGTTTTATGTGGCTATAAGAGCAGCTGTCTGAAAAGCTACAGGATCTATTATGTGTGTTTCTAAATACAATGACAGCTGGCACCGCTGCACTAAAGTTCATTCCTGCTTTTACAGTTTAGCTAAAACACTTCTCTCTGATCACCCCGATTTATCAACAAACAGCCGTTTCTGGAACAATTTAAAAGCATTCCCAAATAGGCAAGAAGTGGTCAGCTCTTCAAACACTCCACAATCTGTGAACCCCCAACAAGCAGGCAGCTGGGAATGGACGTGAATTCCTGGGTGGAGGAACACAGCATCCTGAACGACCTTCCCTCCCTGCTAATTGGAGGAGCATGGCTTTTACATTAAAACTCAAGGTGAACATCAGGAAAATCTTCCAGGCTGAGAGACCTAGGAGGCTCTGGAATTGTTTCTGAGTCGGTCAAAGCCCAGGAATTTGTGTCATTTAAAGCTGGACCAGACCAGGGCACTTGCGATACAAAGTGGAAACAATCTCATGCCGGCAGGCCCTTTCCATCACCAGCGCCTGTGATTCTGCAATAAACACCAGGGAACAAGAACTTTTTATTGGGTAAAACCTTAGAGTAAGCATGAAAAATGAACGAATGAACCCTGAAGCCCTCAGAGACAGGAGGGAAAATTTATCAAACTCCAGTAACCCAACAGCATGAGGAATGACCAAACCACCAGCAGGTGCTTCTGAGAAAACACCTCTGCAGCTTGCCACCTATGACAAACTATCTACTATGCTGGCACTGGATTGGGCCTGGTAAGGCCTTGGATGAGAGTCCTCTAATGAAAATATAGGTGCTACAGGAATGCTGTACGTAATTCAGTAGTATATGCTCTTCACTGAAACAATGCTCCTAGGTCTGGGTCATCGGTCAGATGAGAGGTTAATGGAGGTTCTAGCCATTCATATAGAGATACCAGTATGCTTCTAGCTAAAGAATAGGTATTAAAGTAAATTGTCCTATCCAAAGGCCAACTGTGTGTGATGACACAGGTGGATATGATATTCATTTCTTGCCCTAGTATTGTTCTTTGTATGTTGTTAAACATCGGCTGTGCTCCACCCCAGAAAAGAGTGCACTGCAGCATTAAGGATGAGAATTGATATGGTTCAACCTCACAGACATCAGGAAATTCAAAGCAGCCCTAACTCTGCCGCCTCATGAGTATGTATTATATAGTACAGTAGTTCATTACATGACCATATTCAGCAGCATCCGGGAGTGTCACTGCTACAAAACCTCACAGGAAGGCACTGCGTTTGTGTCGTATACGCTTCATACTCCCAACTGTACACATGGCATGGGCAGGAAAAGCACAGTTCCTGCCTATCATAATCTTCTCCTCAGAGCAGTATTGCCAAAATAGACAGCAAGCTCCACACTGACAAAGATTATGCCTCAGCCATTTAGTGGATGAAGCTGTGTGAAATGGAACATGGTGGAGACTGATAAACACACACCTGCTACAGTACTTAGAGGGCAGCCATTTTCCCTGCCTTGCATGGAAGCAGGGATGGAACCTATGACCCACGTACACCGGGTATACACATTACATATTTACACTGTAATACCAGTTGTACAAATGCTGGGCACATGTTAATGTCGGCTCACCCACAATAAATTCTTTACCACTGTAAATTGGTGCATTGAAGCTACATTTCTCTTCAACTAATTCATAGACTCATAGACTTTAAGGTCAGAAGGGACCATTATGATCATCTAGTCTGACCTCCTGCACAATGCAGGCCACAGAATCTCACCCACCCACTCCTGCAATAATCCTCTCACCTATGTCTCAGCTATTGAAGTCCTCAAATCATGGTTTAAAGACTTCAAGATGCAGAGAATCCTCCAGCAAGTGACCCGTGCCCCATGCTGCAGAGGAAGGCGAAAAACCTCCAGGGCCTCTGCCAATCTGCCCTGGAGGAAAATTCCTTCCCAACCCCAAATATGGCGATCAACTGAACCCCGAGCATGTGGGCAAGACTCACCAGCCAGACACCCAGGAAAAAGTTCTCTGTAGTAACATCCCATCACTGACCATTGGTCCTATTTACCACTGAATTCACCAGCCATTATGTTGTATGTTTGCTGTCTAGCTAAAAAGCTGTCACATGACAGATATGTGAGATGTATCAGAATACTCCTGCACAGAGAGGGAATAAGCCAAATCCATTCCTGGAATGCATGAAGTCACACTAGGGAAGAACATGGCTCACGAGATCTTTCCCACTTCCATCTCCTGTGGTTCTACCTTTACTAAGGTATAAAACTGTCTGGGCCAAGAAAAACGCTCTCTGTTTCCAGTCCTCAGAAATGTTTAAATCTGCACATGCCCCAAGGACCTCTTGTGGCAATGGCAGTGGGCACAGGGGTACATAAGGGTTACAGGAAGCCTCTAGATCTGATATCTACATACTAGACTGCCACAGAATGTCATGTAAGGTCTCTAATGAAAGTCTGGGTCACACTGGTCAGCATAATCATTGCTGTCCCCAGCCTCTGCCAGAAGCTGGGATTGAGTGACAGGGGATGGATAGGGTTAGGTTGGACATTAGGAAAAATGTTTTCACTAGTAGGGTGGTGGAGCACTGGAATGGGTTACCTAGGGAGGTGGTGGAATCTCCTTCCTTAGAGGTTTTTAAGGTCAGGCTTGACAAAGCCCTGGCTGGGATGATCTAGTTGGGGTTGGTCCTGCTTTGAGCAGGGGGTTGGACTAGATGCCTCCTGAGGTCCCTTCCAACCCTGAGATTCTATGATTCTATGATGGATCACTTGATGATTCCCTGTTCTGTTCATTCCCTTTGGGTCACCTGCCATTGGCCTCTGTCAGAGGACAGGATACTGGGCTTGATGGACCTTTGGTCTGACCCAGTATGGCCATTGTTCTGTTCAAAATATAGGTATGGAAAATATGTGAAGAGTTATGTATATATACTGAAAATTGTATTCACTAGGTCTGTGAGTTAAAGCAGGTCACCAAATGGTGATCCATTCATGAGCAAATTAAGTATTGTATGCTTCACAATGGATGGCCATTTACAGTCTGAGGAAATGCTAATCCATAGATTGTGACGGTCGCAGGGATTGTCCTGTTTAAGAGTAAGGAACTTTTGAAACTATCTGGAGTGCAGATGAACCCCCAGATATTCATTCAGTCTATGAAGACAAGCTGCGGCAGGCTTGAACTTTAGAGAGGAGATCTCAGCCAGCCTGGTTGAAAACGCTGGGTAAAGAACCAGTAGCGGCGCCAGGGTTTTTGCCGCCCTAGGCGGCAGCGCTCCTCTGCCATAATTGGCGGCGTTTCGGAGGCCACTTTTCTTGCCGCCGAATTGCCGCCAGGAAATGAATCGCTGCCGAAATGCCGCCGAGGGCGGCGAAATGCCGTCCCCCAAATCCTGCCACCCTAGGCGACTGCCTAGGGTCACCTAGTGGAAGCGCCGGCTCTGGAAAGAACTTAGGGGAATGCCTTGTTAGCTAAGTTTAGGCTCTGGAAAGTATGTGATGATTTTGTTTTACGTGTAACCATTTGTTCCAATAGTCTGACTTTCTATCATCTGCATCTCTCTGTTCTTTGATAATAAAGGTGTTCTTGTTTTTGCTGTATTATATCTATATTTCCGGGCAGGTATCGAGCGAGGGGGGAGCCTGAGCTGACTGACAAGCTGGGGTATAGTGTTCTTGTGGGAATTGTGCAGCTGGGCGTGTCCAGGGAACAGGGGCTGGGCCCTGCAGCGGGATGTCTGGAGAACTCAGAGGTCGGCCTTTGCCTATCGCTGACTGTACAGGGAAAGCGAGGCCCGTGAGGGCCTGGAGGGCAGTGCTGGTGCTGCTAGAGGCTGCCGTGTTCAGGGAGCTGATCCATGGCAGCACAGACAAGACTTCCTGACTCGGGGACAGGGGATGGCAGGGTGCCTCACAAGCCCAGGTACCCGGGAAAGCATCACAGACAATAAAAATCCATTTAAAATGTAGGATGTGACTTTGTCAACCCCAAGCGTCCAAAAATAAAGAGTCAATTCCCCCTAATTCATAGAACCAAGAGATTTTTTTAAAATAATCTTTTTTTGGTGCTCTTTTTCTTTGCCTTCTGGTTTCTGAGCCTTTTGAATACATTTTCAACACATTTGAATACATTTGAATATATTTTCAATACAGTTTGTCTGCAGCCAAGAGGTTTAGAAACTTATTTCATTGTAAATGGTGGCTGATGTGCGACAAGAGCATCGTTTTATTTGACAAGTTGAACTCCCTTCCCCGTGAGTCAGGAGTGAGGCATCCTGGCAGGGCCAGCATGGGGAAGCTTGTAGTGCGGCTTCCTGGACTGTCCCTGCTCTGTGGACACGGCAACCCGGCACCTTTCCCAAGCACTAGCCGTACATCACCAACATAACAGCAAACCGAGCTACTGAGCTCTGGCCTCGCCCTGGTCTTGCCACAAGCTGTCAGTACTGGGAGAGTAAAACCAAAGCACAACACCCGCAGGTATTTCATTCGATGTGTATGAATAGAACTCTCCCCTGGCACTGACTGGAAACCAACTCCGGCGTATTTCATTAAAGCCCACATTCTAAACCCACTAATCCTGATGGTTGACCCTAACTTTGCCACCCTCCTTCCCCTGCCCTTCCCCCAACATCACAGCAGCTGATTTGCCCTAAAATGAAGAGGGACTGACTGTTCGGGGGGTTTGCAGACTTTTTGAACTGGGCATCTGGCATTTTTCAAAACTGTAAAATATTTTAACTGAAAACTGTCCTGAAAAAAAACAAAACATAAAACCGGAAATGTTTCAATCTGAAATCCTTAATTAAAACCACACTCATACGGCTGCCTTAGTATTTAAAGAAGGAAGTTAAAGAAGAAATGTACTTTTGCACATCATGGACAGCATTATAATAAACACAGAATGCTGCCAAGAGAGATTCCTTTTCAAGGCTAGAATAGAAGCCTCCAGCTGCACTGGGCTTGTCCACATTACAAAGCGTCATTGTGTTTGAACAGGATTGTGAACAATCAGGGTAGAAGACATGATGCTGAACATGATTTAGGGTCAGTGTAGACAGCACAAGTATGTGTTCAGCATCGTGAACAGTCAAGTTAAGTGACACAATCATGTTCAAAACATGATAGAGTTTCTGAATGTGGACAAGCGCAGACATTACCAGCACTGTTTCTCTGAGCTGGGAAGACTGAAGACACAAAATTTGGAGAATAGCAAACAGCAGCCATGCAAATCTCACATTCTCCTTCAGCGTATGGCAGCAAGGAGAGAGAGCTTCCATGCAAAGCTAGACAAATTAAGAATTCAGCAAACTGTATTTTTTCACTTGTGTTGCCTTGTCTGTATATGCTCCTGCAAAGACTTCATTACAACATCTATTCATGTTCTGAAGCTTTCTGATACCACCTTAACTTCTGCAAAGCTAGCTTCACTCTTGAGGAAGGAATTAATTTTGAACTAGATTTGGAACATGTTATGTTGACTCTTGGGAGGCATTCAGACATTCCCCTTAGTTACATATGCTGCAGCACTTCCTGCCAGACAGACTCACGATGGGCACCGCGGTGCTCCATGTCACCCAGACTCCGATCCTGCAGACGCTCATGGGGCTCAAGATTCCATCTGGTCTGAGACCACTCCGAGAATCGGGGAGATGCCCAGACTCAGGGTCCACCGGCACACAGTCCCCCCAGAACTATACCTCATCTAAACCAATGTATGCTCCACCATCACCAACGTGCCACAGTGCCTGGCACATCGATGAACAGCAGCTAGTTCAGGCTCAACCCAAGAAAAATAGGAGATGCAAGTAGGAAGGGGATGTTCTTCAGGGCACTTGGAGGGATCCTTGTATCTTGGTCAGCCAAAGGCACTGGCATGGGGCAGAACCACTGCATCCTGCTGGACTAGTCCTTATTGCCCAGGCACACAGATTACCATTCCTCCAACGCCCCACGAAATCACCTCTCTCCTTTCAGATGCGAGTCACCTCCACTTTCACCACCTCCCAGTTAGACGAGCGCAAATGGCTCTATCTGCGGGTGAGCAGAGCTTCCAAAAAAGACACTTGTTGCAGCCCGCCTGGTCTGGGACAAAGACCACGTTGTACCTCGGTTTGTGAACCCCACGGCCTTCCCATTTGTGTCAGAACCCAATGGCAAACCCTGGTCCTCATCTAACAGTCCTGAGTGGAAATGGACTCGCCCAGCCTTCCTCCTTTGTGCCACTTCAAGCCAGCTGGGCTCCTCAGATATACTGTAATTGGAGAGACCCTTCTTTAGGCTGTCAGGCACCAGGGGGAAAATGCTCTAATCAGGAGACCCTTGGCAGTGAAATGCCTTGGGCCAACTCAGATGAGATTAGATGCATAGATTTAAAGCCAGAAGAAACCATTGTGCTCATCTAGTCTGATCTCCTGCATAACACAAGCCAGAGAATTAGACTCAGTGGGTTCTGCATCTGGCCTAATACTACTGTTTGAACTATAACATGTGTTTTAGAAAGATACCCAGTCTTGGCTCAAAGTCTGCCAGGGACAGATAATTTGTTACGTCTCTTGGCAAATTGTTCCAATGGTTAATTGCCCTCACCATTAAAAATGTGTGCCTTATTTCTAGTCTGAATTTATCTAGCTTCAGCTTCCAGCCACTGGATCTTGTTATGCCTTTTCGTGCTAGATTAAAAAGTCCTCTACTATTGGATCTCTTCCCCACGTAGCTACTTACAGACTGCGATCAAGTCACCTCTAATCTTCTGTTTGTTAAGGTACATAGATTGAGCCTCCTTAGTCTCTCACTAGAACAAAAGTTTTTTCAGATCTCAAATCTTTCTTGTAGCTCTTTTCTGAACCCATTCCAATTTGTCAACAGACTTTTTGAAATGTGGACACCAGAATCAGACACATTGTCCAGTAATGGTCTCACTACTTTTGTATACAGAAATAATGCCACCTCTTATTCCTACTTCACATTCTCCTGCTTATACAGCACTCTCCCTCCTGCCTGCACTCAGTCGGCAGTGTGACTGCAGTTTGGGGCAGCATACCTAAAATAGCTCTAATCTAGCTAGCGCAGCTACAAATAATAGTGACGACGTGGTGGCACAGACCCCAGTGTGGGCTAGCAATGAAAGTGCACACCCAGGATTCTAGACTGGCTTGTACAGCCCACCCTGGCATCAGCGACACTGCATCGTCACATGGCTATTTTTAGTCATGATAGCTAGATGAAAGCTACCGTGGAGACGCTACATTAGCTCTGACTGCAGTGTAGACATGGCCACAGCCATGGCATTGCACTGGGAGCTCATGTTCAGTTGGTTTCCACCATGATCCTAAATCCTTTTTAGTGTCTTTCCAAAATATAGTCCCGACCCAGTAAGTGTGGCCTATATTCTTGCTTCCTACATGTATAATATTGCATTTAGCTGTATTAAAATACGTTATTGAGAAGAGTCCACTTTACCACATGGTCCACATCACTCTGTATCCGTGATTTGTCGTTATCATTTATTTGTTATTGTGTCATTTTTTGTGTCATCTGCAACGTTTAGCAGAAATTATTTTGTTCTATTGGACCAAGCATTGGACCAAGAACACCCCCCCTCCAGGGACACCTCCATCCAATGACGATTCACCATTTACAAGTACTTTTTGAGAGCTATAATTTAGCCTGTTTTTAATCCACGTAATAGGAGTTATACTCATTTTGCACAGTGCTGAGTTTTTATCAAACTCTCACATGGTATTAAGTCAAAAGTCGTACACAAGTTCAAGTTTATCGTATCAGCAAAGTTACCATGCCCAGGACGTTCTAGGCCAAAAGCACCCACCCGTAAAACTCTGCCACAGAATCTTACTGAACTCACGCCTTGCCTCCTAGAGAGGAAAGTGCAAGAATCATCTTCCCCAGCCTTTCAGCCCAGGTGAGCCCTCCTTCACACTTCAATATCTCCCTGGAAGAAGGGACAGAACTATAGCCCATCGAGGGTGGAGTGGAAACTATAGCCCCAGCAGAACCATGCTGAAGCTCAATTGACTGCACATGATATTTAACTAGACTGGTAATTGGTGCAATGCAGACACATGGCTTTCCAGCTGTTTGGCCCCTGGCTGGACAGCCCACAGAGCAGATCATTAGACGTGTCATCAGAGGAGGTTTTGGAACAAACGGATAAATTAAACAGTAATAAGTCACCAGGATCAGATGGTATTTACCCAAGAGTTCTGAGGAACTCAAATGCGAAATTCTAGAACTACTAACAATGGTATGTAACCTATCATTTAGATCAGGCTCTGAACCAGATGACTGGAGGATAGCTAATGTCACACCAATTTTTTTTAAAAGGCTACAAGGGCAATCCCGGCAATTATAGGCCAGTAACTTCCGTACCAGGCAAACCGGTTGAAACTATAGTAAAGAACAGAATTGTCAGAAACATAGATGCACATAATTTGTTGGGGAAGAGTCAATATGGCTTTTGTAAAGGGAAATCATGCCTCACCAATCTACTAGAATTCTCTGATGGGGTCAACAAGGATGTGGACAAGGGGGATCCAGTGGATATAGTGTACTTAGATTTTCAGAAAGCCTTTGACAAGATCCCTCACCAAAGGCTCTTAAGCAAAGTGTGCTGTCATGGAATAAGAGGGAAGGTCCTCTCATGAATTGGCAACTGATTAAAAGATAGGAAAAAAAGGGTAGGAATAAATGGTCAGTTTTCAGAATGGAAAGAGGTAAATATTGGAATCCCCTAGAGGTCTGTTCTGGGGCCAGTCCTATTCAACATATTCATAAATGAGCTGGAAAATGGATAAACAGTGAGGTCTCAAAAATTGCAGATACAAAACTACTCAAGATAGTTAAGTCCAAAGCAGACTGTGAAGAGTTACAAAGGGCTCTCTGAAAACTGGGTGACTGGGCAACAAAATGGAAGATGAAATTCAGTTTTGATTAACGCAAAGTAATGCACGTTGGAAAACATAATCCCAACTATACATATAAAATGATGGGATCTAAATTAGCAGTTACCACTCAGTAAAGAGATTGTGGAGTCATTGTGGATAGTTCTTTGAAAACATCCACTCAACGTGCAATGTCAGTCAAAAATGCTAACAGAATGTTGGGAATCATTAAGAAAGGGATAGATAATAAGACAGAAAATATCATATTGCCTCTATATAAATCCATGGTACGCCCACATCTTGAATACTGCATGCAGATCTGGGCACCTCATATCAAAAAAGATATATAGGAATTGGAACAGGTACAGAAAAGGGCAACAAAAATTATTAGGGATATGGATATGAGGTTAATAAGACTGGGACTTCTTTAGCTTGGAAAAGAGACTAAGGGGGATATGATAGAGGTCTATAAAATAATGACTGGTGTGGAGAAAGTAAATAAGGAAGAATCATAGAAGATTAGGGTTGGAAGAGACCTCAGGAGGTCATCTAGTCCAACCCCCTACTCAAAGCAGGACCAACCCTAACTAAATCATCCCAGCCAGGGCTTTGTCAAACTGGGCCTTTAAAACCTATAAGGATGGAGATTCCACCACCTCCCTAGGTAACCCATTGCAGTGCTTCACCACCCTCCGAGTGAAATAGTTTTTCCTAATATCCAACCTAGACCTCCCTCACTGTAACTTGAGACCACTGCCCCCTTGTTCTGTCATCTGCTACCACTGAGAACAGCCTAGCGCAATACTCTTTGGATCCCCCCTTCAGGTAGTTGACGGCTGCTATCAAATCCCCCCTCACTCTTCTCTTCTGCAGACTAAATAACCCCAGTTCCCTCAGCCTCTCCTCGTAAGTCATATGCTCCAGCCCCCTAATCATTTTCGTTGCCCTTCGCTGGACTCTCTCCAATTTGTCCACATCCTTTCTGCAGTGGGGGGCTCAACACTGGACACAGTACTCCAGATGAATGGACTATAAGGTGGATAGAAATCTGGCTAGATCATTGGGCTCAACGGGTAGTGATCAATGTTACCTCTAATTTTTGACAGGCCGTGTGCGCAAAAAATTTATTCTGTTCAAATTGTTGTGCTTCTGTGCAAATTTTTGTGCATGTGGTGTTTTGCCGTGTGCGCGGGGTTTAGGATCTGTGCGTGCGCGCACATGCGCACAGCTTAGAGGGAACACTGGTAGTGATCAATGGGACGCCGCTTGTTCAAGGAAAGCCCCTGGTGCACCTGGCCGGTTTGTTTACCTGCAGTGTCCGCAGGTTTGGCCGATCGTGGCTCCCACTGGCCGCGGTTCACTGTGCCCGGCCAATGGGGGCTGCGGGAAGCGGTGAGGGCTGAAGGACATACTGGCCGCCACTTCCCGCAGCCCCCATTGGCCGGGCACAGCGAACCGCGGCCGGTGGGAGCCGCGATCGGCCGAACCTGCGGACACAGCAGGTAAACAAACCGGCCAGGCGCGCCAGGGGCTTTCCCTGAACAAGCAGCGTCCCAAGTTTGGGAAACACTGATTTAGCCCAGTATCTTGTCTTCCAACAGTGGTCAATGCCAGGTGCTTCAGAGAGAATGAACAGAACAGGGCAATCATCAAGTGATCCATCCTGTCGCCCATTCCCAGCTTCTGGCAATTGACAATTGAAATGGGGTTTCTGAATTTAGGTGCCAAGCCTTGGTTTATTAAACGCTTGTTTCCTTTTTTCTGAGACAGCCTCTAAATATTTCTTAATAAACCAAGAGGTATCTTGACTCCACTGCCAGCCCTGACACACCACTCCTTTTAGTATTATTAAGCAAAGCCTTCTGCTCAAAATAGATTGTATTCTGAAGTTAAAGAAAGATATTAAAATTGAACAGGGGGGTGCTGGATTAAGTTAATGGTGACAACAGCCTGCTTTCTGGGAGAGGGATCTGAGATTTTTTTCAATATCCTTGTCAGATTTTAAACCTTATTAGACTAAGTAAATAACCAACATTAAACCTCTGAAAGGCATTCTGATCCCAGTCCAAGGAGGCAGCAGTCCCAGGCAACTCTCCAGGGATAAAGGTCAATCTGCACAAGCAGAATATTTTCAGGTTTCACCAAGTCTATCTGGCTGATTAATTAAACCTTTATCTGCCTGGATATGGGATAAGCCTCCATTTCAAATAAATCTATGGAAAATATTAAAACCTACTTATTAAAATAAATGCCCAAATATTGCATGGCAACCTGTAATTAAATAATTCCACATGAGCATCCCATCCACACATAGCATGTGGGATCTCACACTGGCTTCTAGCTTCATGAAATGTGAACCATGTGGGCAGCATTAGAAGAGGGAAGTGCAAGAAGAGGTGAGCTCAGGGAACGGGATGTGAACAACCCAAAGTATGTTGGGAAAGGGTAAGGCAAGGCAGAAGGGAAGGCCGAAGGCTGATGATTGTGAGGAGCCAGAGGGTTTCCACCACCAAGAGATTGTAGGCTTGTCCTAAGCAGGCAGGGAGAGTTTAGCAGCTGGAAAGAAAGACTGGGGTTTGTCCTTGGAGGAAACTTTTCCAAAGCAATTCTCTTCCAATTCAGCGATAACCTTGCTCCATTTCTCACTGAGGGCTATGGATGTGTCAAGACTGAGGCTGCAAATTGAAGCTGACTTTGCGTTACTGGAGTGCAGAAAAAGGTCAAGCTTTCAGAACTGGAAAACATGTTTATGCTCTCATTATTCAGAAATGACTCAACAGATTTTCACTCAAACTTCGCCATCTCCTCAAAAAAACCATCTTTAAGCTGAGACTAAGCATGAGAAATTTCAGCCTAAATGGAAACTTTTTGATAAAAATTACAAACATCTGAAAACAGGTTCAGAGTAAAAAGTCTGGGTCCCCCTTGGCTCTAGTCTGGAGTAATGATGGCAGAATGAAGAGCATATGGGACAAGAAAGCAGGCCAGAGAAACGGTTGCTGGAAAGAAGCGGAGGGATGAGAGAGTGCCTTGGAAGAGGAGAGCAACAGCAACATAAAATCAGATAATCTCAGCCAGACACAGATAATACTGACCCCCACGAATGAGATGCTGTTTCTCTACGCCTTGGCTTTCTTCTAGATTGGAAGGCACCCTGAACTGTGTGCTGCGAAGCAACTAGAATCCCACACAACGGGGTGATGAGAAGGTCCTATAGGAGTGTGATCATGAAGAGGTAAAAGATCTTCAGCGACTTAGAAAAGGATGTAAAACATTCTGGTATCCCTTGCGTTAAATCTCTCTGTAAATTGAACAGACAAATCACATATTGTACAAGTCAGCCTGCCATCATGGTACAAATTCAGCCCTTACTGAGAAGAGAAAATGGCCCATGTGTTTACAAGATGTTTTTAAAGCTGTCTCTTCAGGCCCTGCTTAATTATTTCATTTCAATAAACTTTATTGGCATCACAAAATATACATAAGTGTTGCCACAGGTAAATGCAATACAAGTTTGTTACTATCGGCGAGCCGCAGAACCTCATCAGCAATCTGACTGTTCTACACCCAAGGCTTTAGAAGAGAGTCTGCCAATGCTATCAGCGCACCACAGGTGAAGTCTCGACCCAGTGAAGTCAATAGGAGTTTTGTCATTGACTTCACTAGAGCCAGGATTTCACCCAATATCTCAGTTTGAAGCCTGACTGAGGGAGGGATTTGCAGCTACAAGTGGAAAACAAGTGCTGCTGGAGAGATTGCTATGACCATTTCAACGACCTTGCTCCAGAAGGGGAGAGACAGGGCCGTGGCTGGGGCAAGGTGTTTATGTTCTAAACAAAAGTGTTACTGTGCAGTTCATTCTTGGCACAGAAGGTGCTTTAAATCCTACTGGCGATGGTTTCCCTCTTCTACAAAGATGGGGCTCCGTAAAATCCCTTAGAGTCTGATGGCTCCTTCCCAAAGCCAGACGCACTAGGAGGTGCAGGCTGTTGGCAGCCCTGTGGCCCAGAGGAGCTGTTGACCGTGTTTAGGCCACAGTCCAGCAGGACTTGATTTCATCCAGCAGAAGTAAAACTGTTTTATTGATTTTGCTGGCCTAACTGGCTGCCCATTTGAGCCACAGCCGCACTCCAGATGCAGGGCCCCTGACCACGTTACCCTGCTCCCGAACACCCCACTCCTGGCTCACACCCGTCCATTACAGGAGGGTTGCTGAAGATTCACCCTGGCATCGACGCCCAACCTTCTGCTCCAGCAAATAGTCTGTCTTCGCTGGTTGAGCTCTCCTGGGCCCGATCCTGCCCCCTTCCCAGGCAGGGAGGCTCCTGATGATTGGTGCCAGGATGGAGGTGCCCCATTGGGGTAGACACTGCACACACACCTAGAAATGCACGGCCCTGGCCCTACGAGCTTGCAATCCTAACACGTCCACGTGAAAAAAGCATGTGCGAAACGGCAGGAGCTGGTGACACGGGCACACACGGGCAGTTATGGGCTCAGCTGGATGGTTCCAGATCGTTCAAATCAGCAACCCCGGCTGCCCTGAGGCCTCGCCACAGCTGCTCAGCGGCAATATGGACAGGCCCCGAGGAGGGATTTGAAGGAGGAGAGGGCTGTGGCCTCACAGATCACACAGGGAGGGCATTCCAGGTGTTTCATCATTGAGATTTAAATTACAGTAGCACCTAAGGGCCTCAGCCAAGGGTCAGGGCCCTACCTGCGAGGTGCTGCACAAACCTCGTGAAAGAGACAGTCCCTGCCCTACCCAGTTTGCAATGCAGGTGTACCTGACAAGAAACAACAGATAACCCTGCGGTTGGTCGGGAGGGCAAAGTAACTGGAAAATAAGCAGCACTCTCGGCTTCCACCCAGCCCTGCCATTGTCATCTGCACAAATACAAGCTCCACCCAAAGGTTCATGCAGACATTTCCCCCCTTACTTGCATAGTTCTAGTCAGACTACTGGGCGGAGAGGAGACGGCTCTCACAGTTCCCAAAGGAGGAAGGGCAGTCTTTAGTAGACGAAAAGCTCAGGATTAAAATGTCACCAGGACAGAGCGTTTTGCTTCCCAACAGCGAATGGTAAAAAGGGCCTAGCTCAGTTTGGTTTCCCATCAAAAGAGCAGAAAGCAAGAAGTTCTAATTCACGTGCACGAGCAAATTTGCCCATCCCTCACAAAAGCCTCAGCTTCAAACACTAGCAAGGATCCAGGAGGGTTTGACGTAAATGCTGTAATGGTGGCTACAAAAATAAGTTCTTCAGAAGTGGCTTGTGAAGCACCCAGCGAGTGCCTGCAGGGCCTGGGTTACAGGGAAGGGAAGCTCTCAGTAACTGGAAGGAGCTTTCAAGAAAAACAAAAGTTAAGCAGTGCCAGCTTCAGAGATTTTCCATCCACTAAAAAATAAAAGATGTGAACTCTGACAACGCTCCCTACGGGTGAAATGCCCCCTAAGCAGAGGGCCAGCACAAGGCTCTAGAGCGACTGAAGGGTGCAGAGGCCCTGAGTTGGTCCATGGTGCAGAGCAGAATAGCACCCTCTAAGCCTAGCTTTGCTCTCAGAGGAAATACCTTCCGGGCACTTGAAGCTAGCACTTTGCACTTTCTGGACCTGTCGTCTGTTCTCTATGTACCGCACCTGTGCAGAGACCCTCTCTCAAGGTGTAATTTCCAGCCTGAGAAGACATGTCCACACTAGCTGGATGACAGCTAGCATGCTAAAAATAGGGTAGTCATAGCAGCGTGAGCAGGGGGAGGGGCTGGCCACCCCAAGTACATACCTAGTGTCTCTGACGGGTATGTACTCAGGGTGGGTAGCCCCTCTGCCCACTCACCCCGCCACCCCCAGCCTGGTGAGCACTAGCATGGGTCTGTCTACACTTCGAGCTGGACTGAGCGAGCAGACAGCCTTGGCAGCTGAAGGAGCAGGGGCGCGAGAGGCAGAGAATGAGTTTGGGAACAGAGAAGATAATGCTTATTAGTCAAATCCTGAAGTCACAATTTCTGGTGACTCCCACTGCCTTCAGCTGGAGCAGTCACCGATGACTAATTGTAACACCTCCCTCTTTCATAAAGCTTTCAATCCACAGCTCTCAACATGGTTTACAGATCAGTATCATTATTCCCATTTTAACAGACGGGGAAACTGAGACCCATGGAGAGAAGTGACTCAGCCAAAGTCATTCAGCAAACCAGTGGCAGAGCTGGTAATAGAACCGGGGGCTTGGGAGGCCCAGTTCAGTGCACTAGCCACTATACCACACAGCCTCCCTGAAGAAAGACTTCAGGATCTGGTCACAGGTGCCCGTGCTTGCAGGAGGCCAGGGACTGGGGAGGGAGCGGGGAGAGATTTGGTGGGGAGAGGGAGTAGCAGGCAAGGAGGAAGGTGCAGGAGGAAAAACAAGAGTTTATTTTTTTCACACAGGATTCACAACATTCCTCCGAAAATTCAATTTTGCCGTCATGTTCTCATTTGTTAACCAGAACCAATTTAATTTTAAATCTACACGCAGAGCCAACGGTGGGGGGTTGGGGGGGGAGAGGATATTTTGCAATGGCTCTTAGCTCCCAGTTGGAAGACAGACTACAACTTAACTAGCTTGATCTCTGCCGTAGTAAACAACTCAGCAGGTTCACCATCTTCCAACCAGAGATTTGGAGAGGATGGACCCATTGCTGGGTCTGTCTCCATTTGGTTAACAAATCACTTCAGACTTGTCTGCAGCCGGCATGAAATACTGGGTCAGGAGAGTGGCTTGTCACACGGAATGCCTCCCTCTTGCTACATGCCTGCCCTCTGGCACTCTGTTTGACGGATAGTTTGGTGGTTTTTAGAAAAACTGACTTATTCCCACATTTAACAAAGAGCAGAAAGCTGTTCCCTGTTCGCTACCAGGAACACATTTCTCCTATCAGCGTGAGTCTGCCGTGGTTTTATGCCTTGTTGTGACAGTTTGGTAAACAAGCTGATAAAATCAAGCACTTTCCAAAGGAAAAGTTATCGCACTCATGTACGACCCAGCTTGTCAGAGAACTCCAAACACACTGGTTCTGCTTACCATCTGCACAAGCTGATTCAGAATAATATAACAAAGTGTGGTTCCTGATTTCCTTCAACGTAAATAGCCCCATTGAGCTATAAGGGTGTTTACATTCTGGAAGGCAGTCATAGCATTTGTCCTGATTACTCCTCATACCCCATAACCCTAGCCAATGTTCCCACACTGAGCACTGCAGCAACTCTCCTGCAGCCCTGCTCCTCACCCCCCCTGCTGGGAGAGGCTGGGGCACGAATCACTGAGCTCCACACGCCAATGCACACATCTACTAAAAAAGCAAACCCCAGGCTAACATTGTGGTCCAGCAGTAGTGCATTTGTGCCAGCAGGTCAGGACGCAGGCCTTTACAAATATTATACAAACAGCCAGCGCTGGCCAAGAGCATTTTATCCAGGAACAATTGTAACCACCGAGATCCAGTTCTCCAAACTGTAATATCTGGCAGGCAACGGAACAGTCACATTTTAAAATGAAATGTTTTTGGTAGGTAAAACTGCAAATATGAAGCAACAAAAGGTCAGGATTTTCTCACTGCTTTGGTTACAAAAGCAATTTATTTGTTTGTTTCCTGTAGTGCCCACATTGTGCTGGGAGCTGCACAGACACAAAAGAGAACACGGTCCCTGCCCTAAAGAACTTGTAGCTTGACAAAGCCTAATCTATGAACAATAGCTTCTCAGGTATCAGGGCCAAAATTCTACACTCTCTTGGGCAAGATAAGATGTCCGTCACATTGAGAAAGAAATGGCAAAAGGCATAAAATCCAAAGCATGCTGAAAGCCCCATCTCTGCTTGATGTAGTGCTATACTATGCGTTTGCCGCTGGTGCAGTCAGGGCTGGCTCCAGGCACCAGCTTTCCAAGCTGGTGCTTGGGGCGGCATCAAGAATGGGGCGGCAGTCCGAGTCCCGCGGCGGCAATTTGGCGGCAGGTCCGCCGCTTTTCCCGCCACCGAATTGCTGCCGTGGGACTCGGACTGCCGCCCCATTCTCGTCCGCCGCAGCGGCAATTCGGCGGTGACTGCTTGGGGCGGCAAAATTGTTAGAGCCGCTCCTGGGTGCAGTGTATGTGCTCCTGGCTGGTCGATCTCTGAGAAAGAGGACATTTCCACAGGTATTTTGGAATATTTGTTATTGTGGATATTAATTCCATATATTTCATCTATCTGTGCAAACTTTGTTATAAAAGCACTGACATTTTTCTTTCGTTGCATGAGACCATTGTTTATTCTTGGCCTGCAGAACTTCAGGAGAACAAGAACTTCATGAGTCCACAGTTGGAAACAATGAAAGGATAAAACTGGGCAAATGATCATGCAAGCCAGGTCACACATTCCCATTTTATTAGATTCAAAAACCTTTTGAAAGAATTGCCCTGAAACTGTGTGTACTGTACTAGCTAGAGTGCAAATATTTTCAATAGGACATTCTGTTTCACAAAATGGAGGGGCTCCATTACTGTAGCCTAGGGTTTTCATAATTAATTATGTGTTACAAGGTCAACATGTTTTGTTTTCACTCTATATAGCTGTTACGGAGTGTGGGGGAGTTCGGCCCTGCACCCCTTTTTCCCGGATTTACTGGGAGTCTTAGCCAGCCAGTAGAACAGAAGGTTTATTAGAGATGCCAGGAACACAGTTCAAACAGAGCTTGTTAGTACAACCAGGACCCCTCAGCCGGGCCCTTCCGGGGGGCAGGGAACTTAGACCCCAGCTCGGGGCTCCCTGCATTTTACCCCACAGCTCCAAACGGAGGCAGGGAGGCCAGACCCTGTTTGCCTTTCTCCCCTCCTCTCCAGCCAGTTTCAAACTGAAACTTTTCAGCCCCTCCTCCCCCTTTGTCTGCTTTCCTGGGCCAGGAGGTCACCTGATTCCTTTGTTCCAACACCTTTATTTCTTACCTTTGCAGGGGAGGGGCCGGGCCATTTGTTGCCAGGAGACAGGGCCATTTTTTGTGTTTAGGCCTTTGCCCACCCCTGCCTTCTAGGGCTTTGTAACAATTATGCACAGTTGTCCCACCACCTAGATACTTAAGCACTGCATAGGGGAAACCGAGGCACCCACACAGTACTCAGGGAAACCGTAACAACAGTTCTAGTTCGTCACATCTCTCCCCCCTTCGAGACCGAACTGAGCGGGGTCACTTTAGCCAGTGACCTGGGGAAGTTCGAACCTGGTTACACCAGGCCGTTTTAGTTTTACGTGCTTTTTTAGGTTGGGTGGGCTTGATGGCACCCGCAGGCCACATGTGGGAAGGTTTATGCGGCCCGTGCCCTTTTTTTATTTTAAAACCCCTGGGGTTTAAGCTGAGATTAGGTTTTTTTTTAGCGCTTTAGTTTGGAGGGCTGTAATTTGGGCTTTTTTGGTTAAGAGCCTTTTTTTTTATTTGGTTTTTTTTTTGACCACGTGTTTGTGTTACCAGCCGCTTGGCGTTGGCCCCTTTTTTTGGATGCAGCCACGTTGGGGCGAGGTGGTGACTATAGACCGTAAAGCGCCACCCAAATAGATTTGGCTGCTGCTTTTTAAGGGCCTGCACCATGGCCAGGCATTTTTTTTTTATGGCCTGACCGTTTTGCCTTTAGGGCAGCAGTTTTTTGCTTAGATACCCGATGGGGTGTTTTTTTCGCTTTGCATAGGCCTGCATTAGCACCACGCCCAGCCCTGTGTTTGAGGCTTTGGTGAATGCTGTACAGGGCTTGGCCCGGTTTGGGTTTACTTGATTTATTGGCCCCTGGATTAGAGCCTTCTTTAGCGCACAGAGAGCCCTTTGGCCCTGCTTGGTTTAGACTGCCTTGTTTGGCTTTTTCTTTTTACCTAGCTTTGTGATGGGGGCAGCTAGGGAGCTAAAGGGGGGTACAAACCTTTGGTAGTACCCCGCCATCCCGCTAAAGGCCTGGACCTGTTCCTTGTTTTGGGCAACAGGCCAATTTTTGATTGCCTTTACCTTGGCCAGCCCTGGGCTGTTGAATGACTGGTTTACCTTTAAAGCCAGCCTGTTTTTGGCCTTTTTTTTTAGGTTTTGGGCTTTTTTTTTTAGTTACTTTGAATGGGGGACACCTGATGGGAGGATGGGCTTTCATTTTAGGGGAGAGATTTATTAGGGGGGTTTTTTCCTTTTTTTTTTTTTTTTAGTTGTTTTTTACCAGTTTTAGGGGGTTTTTTACTTTTTTTTTTATACCACAGCTTGAAAGGGAAGCCCCCTGGTGATTTTTGGGGCACTTTTTTGTGCCATTGGTGGGGCAGGTACTTGTTTTAGTTTTGTGGATGCTGATTTATACAAGTTTTTAGCATTACCCTTACGGTTTTTTGAAGTTTTTTTACTAGCCCGTTGGACTGAGGGTGATATGCAGAGGCCCAGGTGGGCCAGACCCCACCTTTCTTTTACACGCCCCGGAGCCGGGCTGAGATGGCCTCGGATCCCTGGTCTGTAAGGACCTTGCTGGGGACCCCCATTCTGCTGAAGATGGTCAGCAGCGCGTTTGCCCCGGTGGAGGACAGAGCCACCACCTTTGGGTAGCAGGTGGCGAAATCCATTACCACCAGGATGCATTTTTTTTTTGACCAGGTTGCCCTGCTGAGGGGGCCCACCCTATTCATAGCCACCTTTTGGAAAGGTTTTTTTTTGATGGGCAGGGACCTTTAGGGATTTTTTTTCTTACCCCGGGCCAGGTACAATAGCCGGTGATGATACTTTTGGGGCCCCACCGGCTGCCTTATGATTTTTTACAGTTTTACTTTTTTGGGGGGAGCCCATTTTCGGCACAGGGATTTTTTTTTTTACTGGGATTTGTTTTTGCAGTTTTTTTTAAGGGGGTTTGCAGTGCTGTGGCCAGCAAGTTTTTTTTAGCTTTTTTAAGGCGGGATTTCTTTGCAGCTTACTGGCCAGGCCTGGGGTTACCGCCCCACTGAGCCCTGTTCCTGGTGGATTTCTTCCTGCCGTGGAATTACTTTTTGGCCGCACCTTTGGACCAGGCAAGCCTGGTTGGCAGCCGTTTTGCCCTGCCTGTGTGTTTTTTTACTTAGCTGGGGTTTTTGCTTTTTCCGTGCTTAGCGCTGCCCTGGCTGTTCCTGTGGGGCCAGGCAGCGAGCTTGCTGCTTTGCTTTTTGCATTAGAGATTGCCTGAGCCACCTTTTTATTGTGCAGGGGGGTGGGGAGCATTTTTTTGTCCCACCCCGCCCTAGGGGTTTGGTTACAGGCAGGCAGGTAACCGGGGCCTGGCAGCTTTTTCCCCCTGCCAGCCAGGTTATTTGCATTTTTACTGACCATTTTTTTTTTAGCCAATTGGTTTTTTGAGTTTAAATTTAAATTTTTGGCCGTTACAGGGCCAGGGCCTGGATTTTGTTTTAAAGATACACAGTCACCCCCCAACATCACCTTACCGCTGATATTTTGGAGAACCCCAACAACCAGCCAGCCTGACCCCTTTTGGGTTTGCACAGGGATTTGGGCCATAGGCAGGGCGAATGGGTTTGTCCCTGGGACCCTTACCCAGGTTACACAGCCCCTTAGCATTTGGTGGGGGTGCACCGCCCGGGGCCTGACCACAGTTTTTTTTGTTCCGGGATTTTGCCACCCCAAGAATGTTTTTTTTATTGACCATTACCTTTTGCTTTTACTGGGGGTTTATAGGGCTTGAGTTTAGGGCCAGGAGTGGAAATCCGTTTACCATTTTACCCATTTGGCTGGCGGAGTTTATGGCCTTGGGACCCAGCAAGGGGGTTAGATCCCGGGGCTTTTCCACAGGGTTTTTCTGGTTTTAATTACCAGCCTGCTTAAAGGCAGTGAGGTGGGCCTTTACATTTTTACCCTTTTTAACCAGGGGCAGCAATTTAGGATTGAGGTTCCCTGCAGAGCTGGCACCCCGGGATCTATTCCCACTTACCCCTGGCCAGTTTCCTATGCCTTTTTGTTTTACCACCGCCAGTTTATGCTGCTGCTTTTTTTGTAGCCCTTTTTTGGGCTTTTGCTGTTTTTTACAGTTTTTTTTGCTTTTTTGGACTTAGCTTTAGTTTTATTTGTTTTTGATTTTTTGCTGGGGAACCCGATTGTGAAGACCCCCGTCTGGTTGGGGACCAGACTTTTGGGGATGCCAGGCTACCGCTTTAGCTGCTTTTAGATTTTGCTGTAGCCCCATTGGGGTTAGGACTTTGCTTTTTAGAATGGTTTTTTTTTTTTAGCTGCACAATCAGCTGGGCTTTAGTGAGCTTTTTAATGCGTTTTTTTTTTTATTATTATTTTTTTGCACAGGGTTACAATGCTTTTTTTAAGGAGAAAGTGATATGCCATTACTTTACTGCTTTTAAGTTGCTGTGGATTTGCAGGCCTGTGTGCTTTTAGCTTTTTATGGTTTTTAGGAAGAACCCCAAGTGTGCCAGCCCTTTTTTAGGTTACCGCCTTTTTGCCAGGGTTGAGCTGCAGCTTCTTTGCCCCTCGGTTCGCTTACGGCACCCCCAGGGGAACCCTGTTACTGCAAAAATTCTTCTTTTTTTTAGGGCCAAGCCGCAGGCTCCTTCGCCCCTGGGACTGCTCACTGCAGCCCCCAGGGGGACCCCATTATTGCACAGGTTTTTTTGCTGGTTACACACTTTCAGGGGTTAAGCGTAGCTTTTTTGCTTTTTGAAACCACTTCTTTGTGAGCCTTTAGCACGCCTGGACCTTGTTAGCCCCCCTTTGTTTTACTGCTTTTTAGTTACTTACTGCAGGAAGCGCCGTTCCTGGGGTGCAGAACATCCCAACTCTGCCACCAGTTGTCACGGAGTGTGGGGGAGTCCGGCCCTGCACCCCTCTTCCCCGGATTCACTGGGAGTCTTAGCCAGCCAGTAGAACACAAGGTTTATTAGAGATGCCAGGAACACAGTTCAAACAGAGCTTGTTAGTACAGCCAGGACCCCTCAGCCGGGCCCTTCCGGGGGGCAGGGAGCTTAGACCCCAGCTTGGGGCTCCCTGCATTTTACTCCACAGCTCCAAACGGGGCAGGGAGGCCAGACCCTGTTTGCCTTTCTCCCCTCCTCTCCAGCCAGTTTCAAACTGAAACTTTTCAGCCCCTCCTCCCCCTTTGTCTGCTTTCCCGGGCCAGGAGGTCACCTGATTCCTTTGTTCCAACACCTTTATTTCTTACCTTTGCAGGGGAGGGGCCGGGCCATTTGTTGCCAGAAAACAGGGCCATTTTTTGTGTTTAGGCCTTTGCCCACCCCTGCCTTCTAGGGCTTTGTAACAATTATGCACCGTTGTCCCACCACCTAGATACTTAAGCACTGCATAGGAAAAACCAAGGCACCCACACAGTACTCAGAAAAACCGTAACAACAGTTCTAGTTTGTCACAATAGCAGTCACTCATGGACCTCATCTCCTCTTGCCCTCTGCTAGCTTAGCACACATCTCCTCTGTCCCTTCAAACAAACTCCCCAGTGCAGGACTAGAATTCCTGCCTTCCTGTATCTCTTTGTTTCATGGACTCTCCATCTCAGCCCCAACTCAGCTGAAAACAATTCTCTTCTCCTTTGCATTCTCCACCTCTGCTAATAAGTGTCTCCACAAATGCTTTACTGAGTTAGTTTGAATGAAAGACGCTGCACAAGATAAAGTTGTCCTGTATTCTCCTTTTGTCTCCTGCAGCACTGAAAGGGAGGTCTCGGATTCGTTTTAAATGTGTGCTGAAAAGCAAGTGTGCAGAGAAGAGGCCTGCACAGCTACGCCCAGAGGATGAGAAGGAAGCAAGCCCAAGTGTGTTTATATTGGCTACTGATGTTCTGCCAAGTCCATCAGACATAACTGTTTAACAATAAGGGCTCTTTTTAAAAATGAGCTCTCATCTCATCTCGTGTGAGCTTTTGTCTTGAATTTCAAAGCACTCGAGTACTATTTGTACTGAATATTTTTACAGAAACAATGCAAAAGGGGTTTTCAATTTGCATGTGAATGATTCATAAATTCCAAGGCCAGAAGGGATCACTGTGATCATCTAGTCAGAGCTCCTGTGTCGCACAAGCCAGAAAACTTCCCCAAAATAATTCCTTGTGTACCTCCTTAGGAACACGTCCAATCTTGATTTTACAATTCCCGGTGCTAGGAAATCCATGTTCCAAGGGTTAATTACTCTCACTGTTAAAAAAATACACCTTACTTCCAATGTGAATTTATCTAGCGTCATCTTCCAGCCATTGGACCACATTACACCTTTCTCCGATAGAGCGAAGAGCCCAGTATTAAATATTTATTCCCCATGTAGGTACTGATAGACTGTAATCAAGTCACACCTTAGCCTTCGCTTTGTTAAGCTAAATAGATTGAGCTCCTCGGGAATGTCTACACAGCAACTAGACATCCGCGGCTGGCCTATGCCAGCCAACTCGGGCTTGTGAGGATGTTTCCTAGCCGTGTAGACTTCCAGGCTTCGGCTGGAACCTGAGCTCTGGGACCCTCCCACCTTGCAGGGTCCTAGAGCCCAGGCTCCAGCTCGAACTGGGAAGTCTACACAGCAGTGAAACAGTCCCACAACCCGAGCCCCATGAGCCCAAGTCGGCTGACATGGGCCAGCCACAGGTGTCTAGTTGCTGTGTAGATATACCCTTTGAGTCTATCACTATAAGGCAAGTTTCTAGGCTTTTAATCACTCTGATGGCTCTTCTCTGAACCCTCTCCAATCTATCAACATCCTTCTTCAATTGTGGGCACCAGAACTGGACACCATATTCCAGTAGCAGTCGCACCGGTGCCAAATCCAGAGGTAAAATGACCTCTCTACTCCTACTTGAGATTCCCCTGTTTATGCCTCCCAAGATCACATTAGCGCTTTTGGACACAGCGTCACACTGGGAGCTCAGATTCAGCTGATTATCCACCACTACCCCCAAATCTTTTTAAGAGCGTCCCAGGCTAGAGTCCCCCATCCTGTATGTACGACCTAGATACTTTGTTCCTAGATGCATACACTTACATTTAGCCATATTAAAATGCAAATTATTTGCTTGCACTCAGTTTACCAAGCAATCTAGATCACTCTGAATCAGTGACTTGTCTTCATTATTTACCACTCTCCCAATTCTTGCATTGTCTGCAAACTCTATCAGTAATGATTTTATGTTTTCTTCCAGATTATTGATAAAAACGATAAACTGTGTAGGGCCATGAACCAGTCCCTGTGGGACCCCCCTGGAAACACACCCACTCAATGACTATTTCCTGTTTTACAATTATATTATGAGATCTATCAGTTACCCAGTTTTTAATCCATTTAATGGGTGACCTGTTAATTTTATATCATTCTAGTTTTTTAATCAAAATATCTTGCAGTACCAAATCAAAACAAACTTCAACGAGAAGCTGTTGAACTTGAATTAATATGCAAACTAGATACCATCAACTTAGGTTTGAACAGAGACTGGGAATGGCTTGGTCATTACGTTAATTGAATCTATTTCCCTTAGTTAACTATCTTCACTCACACCTTTGTGTCAACTGTACGCAATGGGCGATCTTGTTTTATCACTTCAAACGTTTTTTTCCCCCCTGCTGATATAGTTCCTCTTCATTAATTAGCCTCTTACAGTTGGTATGGGTACTTCCACCTTTTCATGTTTCTCTGAATGTATAAATATCTGCTTACTGTGTGTTCCATTCCATGCGTCTGATGAAGTGGGTTCTAACCCACGAAAGCTTATGCTGAAATAAATTTGTTAGTCTCTAAGGTGCCACAAGTACTCCTGGTCTTTTTGCTGACACAGTCTAACATGGCTGCTACTCTGAAACCTTAGAAAAAAGTCTACATATATTATGTCAACACTATTACCTTTATCAACCAAATTTGTAATCTCATCAAAAATACAGCACATTAGTTTGACAGGATGTATTTTTCATAAACCCATGCTGATTTGCATTAACTACATTATCATAGAATCTCAGGGTTGGAAGGGACCTTAGGAGGTCATCTAGTCCAACCCCCTGCTCAAAGCAGGACCAATCCCCAATTTTTGCCCCAGATTCCTAAATGGCCCCTTCAAGGATTGAACTCACAATGCTGGGTTTAGCAGGCCAATGCACCAACCACTGAGCTATCCCTCCCCACCCTTACCTTCCTTTAATTTTTTATTAATTGTATCCCACACCAGCCGCTCCATTATCTTGCCACAGATCAATGTCAGGCTGACAGGCCTATCTATAATTACCCAGATTAACCTGTTTACCCTTTAAAAAAATGTAGCACAAGATTAGCTTTCTTCCAGCCTTCTGGACTTATTGAAAATCAACACTAATAGTCTAGTGAGCTCCTAAACCAGTTATTTTAAAACTCTTGAATGGAAGCTGTCTGGACCTGCTGATTTAAAAATGTCTAACTTTAGTAGCTGCTACTTAACATTCTCCAGAGATACCAGTGGAGTGGAAAGAGTGTTCTGATAAGACTATATCATCTGTTTTTCCCCAAATACAAAATAGAAATAATTGTTGAACACTTCTGCCTTTTCAGCATTATTGATAATTCTACCATTTCCATGTAGTAATGGACCAGTATCATTGTCAGGATTATTTTTGTTCCTAATATATTTTTAAAACTTCTTCTTATTGACCTTAACTCTGCTGGCTATAGATTTTTTTTGTGTGTCCCTTGGCTTCCCTAATCAATTTTCTACAATTCCTAACATCTGATTTATATTCATTGTTATCAAATTCCCCTTTCTTATATATTATTTTATAGCTGCCCTCACTTTCCCTCTAACCTAGGTTGTATTTTTAACCAGCTCTGCTCTCTTCCTCAGTTGTGGCTTTTGGGGCATCTAGTCAGGTGTTCTTAAATGAGTCCCAATCATCATTCAGATTTTTCTCATTAAATTCTTCCTTCTAGCTGATTTAGCTCATAATTGTTTTTAGCTTTGTGAAATTGACCCTGTGAATGCAACAACTATATATTTTACTGGTCTTGACTTTATTTTGCTTGCACATTATAAATGCGATGAAGTCATGATCACTTGTAGCTAAGCTATGATTAATTTTTAGTTCTGCCTATCAGTTCCTCTTTATCTGTCAAGACAAATTCTAATATAGAATTCCCCCCATATTGGGTGCAACACTTTTTGAGTTAAGAAATTGTCATCTATTATGTTTAGAAACTCCAAGGATGTTTTAGTACTGGCAAGCAGGAGACCCCCAGCAGATGTCACTCAAACTGAAGTCCCCCATAATCATGCAGCTTTTCCCCTACACATTATAGACATGTGTGTAAGGAGGAGGTCATCCTGTTCCCTAGTGTGGTTTGGTGGTCTGTAGCAGAGACCAACCAACGCCCCATCTTGTGCTTTATCTCTTAGGACATTTATCCATAAGCATTCAAGAGCATTTTCCACTGAGCTATAGGTGACTCGGAAACAGGTATTGCCATTTTTGACATATAGGACTACTCAACTTCCCCTTCTGGCTACTCAATCCTTCCTAAGTCGGCTATAACCATTGATTTCAACATTCCACTCATGAAATCAACCCTTCAGGTTTCAGTAATACCAACTAGACTGAATTTATGCTCATAAATGAACAATTCCAATTCCTTTTGTTCGTTACTAGGCTCCTAGCATTGGTGTATAAACAATTCAATAATTTCTTCTCTTTGTCTACTTACTCCAGAGTGATTAATTATTTCAATTGCTTGACAGCCCAAGTTGGAATCTATTTCCCACGTGTGATCTTGGAAGAAGTGTCTGCTGAGAGCATCCACAGTCACATTCTAAAGACCCAGGAGATAGGCCACTGTAATAATAATCTAGTTTCGTATGTACCTATTCCATAGTCTGACAGCCTCGGTGCAAAAGGAGTGGGATCTTGCTCCTCTGTGGTGGTTGACGTAAAACATGCACAACATATTGTCAGTAGGGCTGTCAAGTGATTAAAAAAATTAATCGCGATTAATCGCACTGTTAATAATAGAATACCATTTATTTAAATATTTTTGGATGATTTCTACATTTTCAAATATATTGATTTCAATTACAACACAAAATACAAAGTGCACAGTGCTCACTTTATATTTATTTTTCATTACAAGTGTTTGCACTGTAAAAAGACAAAAGAAATAGTATTTTTCAGTTCACCTAGTACAAGCACTGCAGTGCAGTCTCTTTATTATGAAAGTTGAACTTACAAATGTAGAATTACATACCAAAAAAGCTGCATAGAAAATAAAACAATGTAAAAATTTTAGAGCTTGCAAGTCCACTCAGTCCTACTTCAGCCAATCGCTCAGACTAACAAGTTTGTTTACATTGACAGGAGATAATGCTGCCCGCTTCTTGTTTACAATGTCACCTGAAAGACAGAACAGGTGTTCTCATGGCCGGCGTCACAAGATATTTACGTGCCAGATGTGCATGTGTTTCAACCACCATCCATGCAAGCAGGGAACATGCGTCCATGTTGATGACAGTTTCTGCTCGAAAACCATCCAAAGCAGTGCGGACCAACAGATGTTCGATTTCATTATGTGAGTCAGATGCCACCAGCAGAAGGTTGATTTTCTTTTTTGATGGTTCGGGTTCTGTAGTTTCCACATTGAAGTGTTGCTCTTTTAAGACTTCTGAAAACATGCTCCACACCTCGACCCTCTCAGATTTTGGACGGCACTTCAGATGCTTAAACCTTGGGTCGAGTGCTGTAGCTATTTTTAGAAATCTCACACTGGTATCTTCTTTGCGTTTTGTGAAATCTGCAGGGAAAGTGTTCTTAAACTGAACAATATGTGCTCTGTCATCATCTGAGACTTCTATAACATGAAATAATGGCAGAATGAAGGTAATACAGATCAGGAGACATACAATTCTCCCCAAAGGAGGTCAGTCACAAATTTAATTAATACATTAATACATTATTTTTTATTTCCATCATCAGCATGGAAGCATCTCCTCTGGAATAGTGGCCGAAGCATGAAGGGGCATATGAATGTTTCACATATCTGGCACTTAAATACCTTGCAATGCTGGCTACAAAAGTGCCATGCGAACACCTGTTCTCACTTTCTGGTGACATTGTAAATAAGAAGCAGGCTGCATTATCGCCTGTAAACGTAAACAAACTTGTTTGTCTTAGTGATCGGCTGAACAAGAAGCAGGACTGAGTGGACTTGTAGGCTCTGAAGTTTTACATTGTTTTTGAGTGCAGTTATGTAACAAAAAAAATCTACATTTGTAAGATGCACTTTCAGGACAAAGAGATTGCCCTACTGTACTTGTATAGGTGAATTGATAAATACTATTTCTTCTGTTTATCATTTTTACAGTGCAAATATTTGTGATCAAAATATACACTTTGATTTCAATTACAACACAGAATACAAAATATTATGAAAATGTAGAAAAACATCCAAAATTGGTAGTTCCTTGTTTAACAGTGCGATTGGTAGCGATTAATTTTTTTGAGTTAATTGTGTGAGTTAACTGCAATTAATCTACAGCCCTAATTGTCAGCATAATTTTTATGTGTTTGCCTTTGATTAGCGGTAGGAATCAGAGACAGGCATATCTGACCGCTCTAAGCTCCAGAAGATTGATATGTATCATCGTCTCCTGTAACGTCCACATGCCTTGGACTGTATGAGTGTCTAGATTCGCTCTCCAGCAGAGAAGCATCCAGGGGCACATTTATATCTGCCCCTGGACATTTCCACTGCTTGCATCCGAAGAAGTGGGTATTCACCCACGAAAGCTTATGCTCCAATACCTCTGTTAGTCTATAAGGTGCCACAGGACCCTTTGTCGCTTCTACAGATCCAGACTAACACGGCTACCCCTCTGATACTTGTCTCCAGCAGAGAGACATCCATCATTATAATGACCATCAGGGAAGTATGTGTGAATGGAAATCCTGTGCACACATTGTGATGGTTCTTCCACCAATCAAGGGATTCTTTCATGAAGGTAGCATGGAAAGAAGCATATCTAGACTGTGTCTGGTGGGTGAATAAATGGTTCTGAGCCACCCTTGGAGACAGTGCATTCAAAGTCTGGCATGTTCTGTCACAAAGGTGGTGAACACCATAGGCTGGAGTACCCACGGGGAAAAATTGGTGGGTGCTGAGCACCCACCGGCAGCTCCCCGCCGGCCCCCACACCCACCCACGCCCAACTCACCCTCCGGGGTTTCCGCCAGAGGGAGGCGCCTCCCGCCGAAAAGTCAGGGCTTTTTTTAGCCCGGCCACCCACCTCTCAGCTGTGCGGCGGGGCGGCTGTGGGGGAAAGCGCAGAGGGGCAGTGCCTCGGGGAAGGGGTATGGGGAGGGCACAAGCAAACAGGGCCGGCTCTAACTTTTTTGCTGCCCCAAGCAAAAAAAAACAAGCACCGCCCCGCAGAAACAAAAAAAACCAACCCCCCGAATGCCCTGCCGAAACATTCACCCCCCCAAGCGCCTCTCCCAGCCAGAGGGCTGGGGGGATCGCAGCATGCCCGCGGCCTAAATCTCCCGCCCAGAGCGCGGCACACCCACGGCCCCGCTCTCCCGCCCAGAGCTCCGGGGGGGGAACGTGTAATGCCCGCGGCCCCGCCCAGAGCGCAGGGGGGGAACGTGGCATGCCCGTGGCCCCGCTCTCCTCCCCGGGGTGCCAGGGGGAACGTGGCATGCCTGCGGCCCCGCTCTCCCGGCCAGAGCGCAGCATGCTCGCAGCCCCGCTCTCCTGCCCAGAGCACCGGGGGTGGGTGGGGAGCGCAGCATGCCCGCGGCCCTGCTCTCCTTCCCAGAGCGCCGGGGGGGAACGTGGCATGCCCGCAGCCCAGCTCTCCCGGCCAGAGAGCCGGGGGGGAGCGCGGCATGCCCGTGCTGCCCTGCCGCAACAACCCCCCGAGCACCCCACCACGCCGCCCGGCCGCAGCAACCCTCCCCGAGCGCCCGCACCGCGCTGCAACAACCCCCCACCAAGCGCCTAGCCGAAATAAACCCACCCCTCCCCCGAGCGCCGCTCTGCCTAAGTGTGTTAAAAAAAACCTGAGCGCCGCCCCAAGATTGGCCGCCCCGAAGGTGCCGCCCCAAGCACTTGCTTGGTCGACTGCTGCCTGGAGCCGGCCCTGCAAGCAAACAATATGGCTAAACAAACCTATACATTTAGGAACAAAGAACGTAGGCCAAACTCATAAGATGGGAGGATATCCTGGGAAACAGTGACTCTGAAAAAGATTTGGGGTCACGGTGGATAATCAGCTGAACATGCGCTCGCAGTGTGATGCTGTGGCCAAAAGGGCTAATGTGATCCTAGGACGCATAAGCAGTGGAATCTTGAGTAGGAGTAGAGAGGTTATCGTAATTTTAAAATCAAGATTCGATGTTTTTCTAAAAGATCTGCTCTCTGAATTATTTGGGGTCGTTCTCTGGCCTGTGTCATACAGGAGGTCAGACTAGATGACCACAAGAGTTCCTTCTGGCCTTGGAATCTGTGATTGCCGCATTGCTGCTGTGATGGTTACAGTGTGCACAGGCGCTAACTTCCGTCGGCGCCGGTGGGGACTAATGTCTGCCCCCGACACCGGGCGACATTGCGGGGCCCCGCCGCCGCTGCAACGTCGCCTGGCGTCAGGGGCGGGGCCACGCAACGTCTCCCGGTGGTGAGGTGAGCTGGGCGCGGGCCCGGGGCTGGCAGGGAGCTCCAGCCCCGGAGCACCCACGGAGTCAGCGCCTATGACAGTGTGTATGAACATTTGCCCTCTTGTACGACTTAGTGTGAAAATAAGGTTCCTTCAGTACATCACCACTGCAACAGTGATTCTTCCTTTGCTCAGGCAGTATAGGCCTGTGTTTTTGGAGCTAAATGACCAGTACTGGCTTTGGAGGTCTGTTTGGTTTATCTAATTTCCATCTTGTTTGTATGAAGTAATTCACTGAAGAATGACAACCAATTGCTTTCCCTCCGCAAAGTATGAAGAAAATGGGCCAAGCTACTTTGAAAATTAATCTACTTAGTAGCAGCTCTACAGCTAAGGTTGCAAGCATGGCTCCATGATAAACAAGATCTATGTACTCTGGAATTCTGCAGCTGAACAGCTACTGCAGTATCCACTCATTCCAATCTAATTTTTCTCCAGAATCTAAGCTTTCATTTAAAGATAATGACATTCCCATCCTCATGGGAGTGAAAATAACCTTGAAACATGAGCAAGAGTGACTGAGATAGCGTTTTCCTGCCTCTGCAGGGAGCCTGAAACAATAGCTCCGAGAAGGATAAATTGCCCCAATCACAACAATGGATTTTTCACTCCATAACTAAAGATGTCATATTAAATGTTAACTATTCCGTTGCAAAGCATTTTAGCAAAAACATCTAGCTAATGTTCTTTTCCCAAACTGCCTCCAATGCTTCCCTGTACATCAAAAGCCTTAGCCTGTATGATATAGCTATGCATTGTCAATTTAAAAAAAAGAAAAAGTGAGGCATACTAAAAATCAGAAGTGTGGGAGACGGTAAAATAGAGTGAATTTAATACCAGTAACACCGAAGATACTGTATTGTCTGTATAAGAACATAAGAATGGCCGTACTGAGTCAGACCAAGGTCCATCCAGCCCAGTATCCTGTCTACTGACAGTGGCCAATGCCAGGTGCCCTGGAGTGAGTGAACCTAACAAGTAATGATCAAGTGATCTCTCTCCTGCCACCCGTTACCACCCTCTGACAAACAGAGGCTAAGGACACCATTCCTTACCCATCCTGGCTAATAGCCATTAATGGACTTAGCCTCCATGAATTTATCCAGTTCTCTTTTAAACCCTGTTATAGTCCTAGCTTTCACAACCTCCTCAGGCAAGGAGTTCCACAGGTTGACTGTGCGTTGTGTGAAGAACTTCCTTTTATTTGTTTTAAACCTGCTGCCCATTAATTTCATTTGGAGGCCCCTAGTTCTTATATTATGGGAACAAGTAAATAACTTTTCCTTATTCGCTTTCTCCACACCACTCATAATTTTATATACCTCTATCATATCCCCCCTTAGTCTCCTCTTTTCCAAGCTGAAAACTCTTAGCCTCTTTAATCTCTCCTCATATGGGACCTGTTCCAGACCCCTAATCATTCTAGTTGCCCTTCTCTGAACCTTTTCTAATGCCAGTATATCCTTTTTGAGATGAGGAGACCACATCTGTACGCAGTATTCAAGATGTGGGCGCACTGTGAATTTATATAAGGGCAATAAGATATTCTCTGTATTGTTCATTATCATATTTAATTCACAAAAAACACCATTTTCAATTTAAAGGACTATGATACAGAAAATATGCCTCACCAGAATGTAACAGAATTCAGGAACCATGTCACAGAAAGTACCTATAGCCCCATTACAGCAATGAATAATTAGAGACACATTTTTCTCAGGATAAGCTCTGTGTGGGGGAAACCACCCCCCCATTTTCATTTTAAAACTCTAGGAAAATTCCCACCTTCTTTCAGTTTTTCCCCCTTCAAAAGTGTGCGTGGAGGTGGGGTGGGGGGGAGAGAAGTAACAATTGTTAAAGAGGGAAAGTAACACTTTCATTTTTAAAAATTTACATTTCCCATGTCATAAATTCATACGTTTAAAATGAATAAAAGATTATAAAGTGATCCAATCACCCGTAACACCATAAATGTTTATGGGAAAAGTAACAAAAGTCCAGTTCAGCCTATTACATAAAATTGCTTATGAAAATCAGTAAAAGTTAAAACCAGAAAGACTGCTTAGCCCAAACCAAAAGGCCTATTGACATAACTCAAGGACTAGGCTGAGATCAGACCTGGAAAACAAAAAGAGTGGGAAACTAAAATTAATGGACCACAACTGGTGTGCCAGAAATGAAGCCTTATGGTGGACAAGGTAATAAGAGGATGGGCTAGTCTGTCCATCACTCCTTGTCAGACGTTGGCTGGGTAATGACTGGTTGAGGGATTCCCTGAGGGGGGGAAAGGCTGGCTGGCTTCTGTTTCATCCCAGGGACTCTGTCCCTTTGTTCCTGAGCTTTGAGCACCATTACATCATCGTGACACCCAGACTGCAACACACCAGTGGGGATGCCCAGCCACCACTACTGCACCAGCAGAGATGCCAGCCAGCGGCTGCTCTGTCTCCAGTTTCCTCTCACGTTCCTTTCCATCCCCCACTACCTTCCCCCTGTCCTGTCCCCCTCTCTCAGCTTCTCACCTGACCTTAAGGCCGACTGTATTGTAATGCCTGGCATGAGCACAGCCAGAGGAGACGGTCCATTCAGCTCTGTCCCGCTTGAGAGAGACCAGTAAAGAAGAGGGACCTAACCAGACTAGCCAGATGACATCCCAGGCCAGGGAAGTGAGCCAGAGCCAGAGTAACAGGTGCCATGGCCAATGGGCCAGCCCAATGTGCATTGGTTTGTGACTGACACCTGGTACCATGAGAACATCAACAAACGCTGTATTTCCCATCTTTACCCTCCTCTCTCTCTTTCCCCTTTGTGTCTGCCTGTCCAAAGCAGGGGAATAACCACCATTCGCTTCTCAGAACTGAACAGAACTAACCCGTTCCTCCCCACCAAGAAGGTTGCTTGACAAAATAAGAGAGACTAACTGATATCCTTCCTCTGAAAACAGGCTTTGATAGATTTTGATTAAGTTTGTTCCATATAACCACTCAATTTCATTTACAAAATGCTTTGTGTCTTGTTCGGATTCTTTTTCTCTTGTGTATCCTGACCAATAAATTTCCAAACTTTGGCATGAATTTTCTCGTGTATTTGCCCTGGGACGAAGCAGACTGAGTTCTCTGTACTCCAAACCCCGAGCGAGACTTGTTTAGCTGTTTAATGATGTACAGTATCAGAGTCATGTTAAAACCTTTGACTCCCTGTGCTCACTTATTCAATCAAAATCAATACAGTGCCCCTTGTGTCTAGTAGTACATGGCATATGCTGATGAGCATGTAATAATTTAACCAAACCACTGAGATGTGCACATGCCTTAGGTCAGTGACCATGTGATCTCATTACTGGAACCCTTTGTCCTACCTCTCCCCTTGCTTGCCTTTTGTGGATTACCCTCACTTCTTGTGTAACACAGGAATATCAGTTGCAATCTCTTTGAAGCAAGGACCATTCCTTTCTTTGTTTCTGTGGAACGTGCTGCACGCTTCTGGGCACACAGAAATAATAGCCATCTGCAACTCCATACCAAACCCCACACTGGGAGAATGCCACAGACACTCAGCCCTGGTCTACACTACGAGTTTAGGTCGAATTTATTAGCGTTATTTCGATTGATCCGTGCACCCGTCCACACGACGAAGCCCTTAACATCGACTTCTAGGGCTCTTAAAATCGATCTCGCCACTCCACCCCCAACGAGGGGATTAGCGCTTAAATCGATATTGCCGAATCGATGTAGGCTAGTGAGGACGCAATTCGACAGTATTGGCCTCCTGGATCTATCCCAGAGTGCAACATTTGACCGCTCTGGACAGCAGTCTGAGCTCCAATGCTCCGCCCAGGTAGACAGGAAAAGCCCCGCGAACTTTTGAATTTCATTTCCTGTTTGGCCAGCGTGGTGAGCTGCAGGTGAGCGCAGATCTCATCAGCAGAGGTGACCATGATGGAGTCCCAGAACCGAAGACGAGCTCCAGCATGGACCGATGTTGAAGTACGCGATCTGATCGCTGTATGGGGAGACGAAACCGTGCTAGCAGAGCTACGGTCCAAAAGAAGAAACGCCAATACATATGCCAAAGTCTCCAAGGGCATGCAGGACAGAGGCTACAACAGGGACGCGCAACAGTGCCGCGTGAAAATTAAGGAGCTCAGGCAAGCCTACCAAAAAACCAGAGATGCAAACAAACGCTCTGGGTCAGAGCCCCAGACATGCCGCTTCTATGATGAGCTGCATGCCATTCTAGGGGGTGCACCCAGCACTGACCCACCCATGTGGTATGACTCCGTATGTGGATCATCAGAAACCACAGAGGAGCATGATGATGATAATGATGCTGAAAATAGCGCCCAGACACAGCAAGGAAGTGGAGAAGCCCTTTTCCCCGACAGCCAGGAACTCTTTGTCACCCTGGAGCCAGTACCCTACGAACCCACCCAAGGCGTGCTCGATGCAGGAGAAGGGACCTCTGGTGCCTCTGGTGAGTGTACCTCTGTTAATTAATACATGTTTTATAAGCAAGCGTGTTTAATGATCAATTCGCGGCCAGTACAGCTACAGCTACTGGAAAACTCTGTTAACATGTTCGGGGATGGAGCAGAAATCCTCCAGGGACATCTCCAGAAAGGTCTCCTGGATGTACTCCCAAAGCCTGTGCAAAAGGTTTCTGGGGAGGGCAGCCTTATCCTGTGCTCCGTGGTAACACACTCTACCACGCCAGGCCAGTAGCACGTAGTCTGGAATCATTGCTTTGCAAAGCATGGCGGCGTATGGTCCCGGTGTTTGCTGGCATTCAAGCAACATCCGTTCTTTATCTGTCTGTGTTATCCTCAGAAGAGTGATATCATTCATGGTCACCTGGTTGAAATAGGGGAATTTTATTAAGGGGGTATTCAGAGGGGCTCCATCCCTGCTGGGCTGTTTGCCTGTGGCTGAACGGAAATCTTCCCCGCTGTGACCCACGCGGTGGGGGGAGGGGGAACAGCGAACATCTTGGATGTGTGTCTGTGTGTGTGGGGGGGTGTCGATTAGGTTCGCGCTGCACGTTAACCCGAAAACCGCCGCCCCTCCCTTTTCAATTGCCAACCAGTTTTAAATTGCCAGCCCAAAGGCTGTTTGTTATGGGAAATGAGGGGGTTGCTGTTTGAAAACATTCCCACCTGTTATGAAGGTTAAAGAAGCCTATAGACTGTGGCTTACCATGGCTGCCTGCAAGCCGAATTCTGTTGCCCGCCGGACCAACTTGTTGCTTGTGTGATCTCTCACACCAAACCGGCAGACCCTCAATATAACAGGCAAAGTGCAACCTTGGACCAAATGCATATGTGATATGTAATGTTTGGAGCATTGTTCTCTAATGTGTGTCTTTTAAACTACTCCTCTCCTGTTTGTTTCCTCCCGCAGCTGCAAATGTTTCAACGCCACCCCTTTCATCACCGTCCCAGAGGCTAGCGAAGATTAGAAGTAAAAAAAAAAGGAATCGAGACGATATGTTCTCAGAACTCATGGAATCCTCCCACACTGAAGCTGCCCAGCAGAATGCGTGGAGGCAGACACTGTCGGAGTCCAGGAAGGCAGAATTTGATCGTGCGGACAGGTGGCGTGCTGAAGAGAATGACTGGCGGGATGAAGAGAGTAGGTGGCGTCAGCGTGCAGAGAGAAGGCAGGATGCAATTCTGAGGCTACTGGAGGATCAAACGGAAATCCTCCGGCTTATGGCTGAGGAAAGGCGTAGGGTTCAGGAAAGGCCGCCTGAGCCCAGACCGCCGCTACAGCCCCTGTGTAACCAACAGCCCTCCTTCCCGAGTCCCATAACCTCATCCCCGAGACGCCCAAGAACGCGTTTGGGCGGCCTCCGTGCACCCAACCACTCAAGTCAAGAGAACAGTCCAAGCAAGAAAGGGCTGGCATTCAATAAGTTTTAAAGTGCTGTGTGTCCTTGTCCTTCCCTCATCCCCTCCTCCACCACCCATCCTGGTGCTTCCCTTCCTCCACCAGCTATCCCGGGAGACTGTGGCAGTTAGCCCCATAGTTCCCCCTCTTTGTTTTACGAATTAATAAAGAATGCATGATTTTTAAGCAACAATGACTTTATTTCCTCTGCGAGCGGTGATCGAGGGGGGGAGGGCAGGGCGGTTTGGGTAAAGGGAAGTAGAGTGAATGAAGGGGCGGGGCTTTTCATTACAGGGGAAAAACAGAACTTTCACACAGCATCCTGGCCATTCATGAAACTGGTTTTCAAAGCTTCCCTGATGCGCAACGCACCCTGCTGTACTCTTGTAATAGCCCTGGTGTCTGGCTGCGCATAACCAGTGGCCAGGCGATTTGCCTCAACCTCCCACCCCGCCATAAACGTCTCCCCCTTACTCTCACAGATATTGTGGAGCGCACAGCAAGCAGTAATAATAATGGGAATATTGTTTTCGCTGAGATCTAACCTAGTCAATAAACTTCGCCAGCGAGCTTTTAAACGACCAAATGCACATTCCACCACCATTCTGCACTTGCTCAGCCTATAGTTGAAAAGGTCCTGACTACTGTCCAGGCTACCTGTGTATGGCTTCATGAGCCATGGCATTAAGGGGTAGGCTGGGTCCCCAAGGATAACTATAGGCATCTCAACATCCCCAACGGTTATTTTCTGGTCTGGGAAGAAAGTCCCTTGCTGCAGCAGCCGAAACAGACCAGAGTTCCTGAAGATGCGAGCGTCATGTACCTTTCCCGGCCATCCCACGTTGATGTTGGTGAAACGTCCCTTGTGATCCACCAGTGCTTGCAGCACTATTGAAAAGTAACCCTTTCGGTTTATGTACTCGCTGGCTTGGTGGTCCGGTGCCAAGATAGGGATATGGGTTCCGTCTATCGCCCCACCGCAGTTTGGGAACCCCATTGCTGCAAAGCCATCCAGTATGAGCTGCACATTTCCCAGACTCACAACCCTTGGTACCAGCAGCTTGGTGATCACCCTGGCTACTTCCATCACAACAGCCCCCACTGTAGATTTTCCCACTCCGAATTGATTCGCGACTGACCGGTAGCTGTCTGGCGTTGCAAGCTTCCACAGGGCTATCGCCAGTCGCTTCTGTACTGTGAGGGCTGCTCTCATCTTGGTGTCCTGGCGCTTCAGGGCAGGGGAAAGCAACTCACAAAGTTCCATGAAAGTGCCCTTACGCATGCGAAAGTTTCGCAGCCACTGGGATTCATCCCAGACCTGCAGCACTATGTGGTCCCACCAGTCTGTGCTTGTTTCCCGGGCCCAGAATCGGCGTTCCACTGTATCAACAAGCCCCATTAACACCATGATGTCCACCTTGCGGGGGGGCCTTTTTTGAGAGAGGTCTGTGTCCATGTCCTCATCACTGTCCTCAGGGCACTGCTGTCGCCTCCTCGCCTGCTGTAGCTGTAGCAGCTCCTGGTTCTCATTCTGCATATACTCCTGGACAATGCGCGTGGTGTTCATAACGGCGAGAACAGCCGCGGTGATCTGATCGTGCTCCATGCTTTCCCTGGTATGCTGTTTGCAGGACAGCAGAGTGGCAGCAGAAGCAGCGGGTGGATAACAATGGAGTCAGCAATATGGCGCCCATATGAAAAAAGGTGCGAAAGGATTTTTTGCTCCCCCCTCAGTTGCTTTCACGGAGGGAGGGGGGAGCAAGGGTTAGGCTCATTTCCTTCTAGCTGCAGATGGTACAATATGCGGTGAGCAAGGAGGCGCCTTCCCTTCTAGCAGCAGATGGTACAATATGCTTGATATCCATCATCAGCTCCTGGCCCCCTCAAGGATTGAACTCGCAACCCCGGGTTTAGCGGGCCAACGCTCAGACCGCTGAGCTATCCCTCCGCCCGTGTTCCAGGCAGTACTGAATCTCCCTTAAACAAAACGTAAAAAAGAGAATGACCAGAGTCACTCTGGTCACTCCCATTTATGTCCAAGCGCACCCGGCCAGCCACACCATAGGCCGCCGGCCAGGAGCACACGAATACCAATCATATTGTACAATCTGCTGCGAGAAGGAAAGGAGCTTCTGCTGTGTGGTCCCGCGACCACGACCATTTATGGCATATTGCACCATCTGCAGCTAGAAGGCAAGGAGCTCCTGCTGTGTAGTCCCGTGACTACCAGCCTCAGGCGGAATGGACCCCTCAAGAATTGAACTCGCAACCCCGGGTTCAGCGGGCCAACGCTCAGAACGCTGAGCTATCCCTCTGCCCGTATTATAGTGTGACTGAATCCCCACTAGACCTAATGTCCAGGCGTACGCTGGAGATGTACAGTAATTGTGAGCTGAGCAGGCTTCCGTAGCAAACATGGAAACCCCGGAAAAAAGGCGCGAAAAATATTGCTTTCATGGAGGGAGGGATGACATGTACCCAGAACCACCAGCGACAATGTTTTCTGCCCCATCAGGCTTTGGGATCGCAACCCAGAATCCCAATGGGCGGCGGAGACTGCGGGAACTGTGGGATAGCTACCCGCAATGCAATGCTCCGAAAGTCGATGCTAGCCCCGCTACTGTGGACACAGTCAATCGACCTCATGGTCTTAACGCTCTTTAGTGGGGACACACACAATCGATTCCATAAATTCGGGTTTTAAAATATCGACTTCTATAAATTCGACCTAATTCTGTAGTATAGACGTACCCTCAGATAAGCATGCAAATGGCAGGAAAGGCCGAAGCTGGCTGCAATCAGACAGACACTGCAGAAGTCAGTAGGATCAAACCTGGCACCTTCATGCCACAAATTGCAGAAGGCCTTTCTCCTCACTCAGGCCTACCGCTACAGGGAAACATCATAACACACTCAGACAAGTGTGTTCTTTCCTCCCCACGCCCCACTAGACAAGCTCATCTCAAGAGCCCAAAGATCACAGGAGTTCAGGTCCCATCTGGGGTGCCATGGCTGTTTACATACAGAAATCACCATTCATAGGAATCAAAGCTACATCTCTTGACACAAAAGGTCCAGCCTAAAGGAAAACTATGCTGTGCTTTCTCAGTCCCAGAAAGGATGGTGAAGATTTAATACCCAAACGGACGGAGTTGAAACTTCTGACCCCAAAGTAGGTATCTGAGACACTCCTCAAGGCAGCTTTCAGAGGGAGGAATGTGTTTGGTACACAGACAGACCACAGCAATGGAGGGACATCTGTGCCCCAGACAAAGGCCAGTGGAGTCAGAACCCTGGCATTATTTACAGAGCTCCAGCAGGCTCAGCACTGGACAGAACACAGGAAAGTACGTTCAGCAGCTGCACCAGGAAGTTCACACTCGGAAGTATTTCTGTGAGAGTAAACCCAGATCCACATTTTTCTGGAATTTAAAGCTGCACTTTTAGAACAGTCTAAATATGATACCAACACCACTATTCCTACTCACTCACCATCTATAATGCTGGATCCTCACTTGCCACAGTCAGATAGATCACTCACCATGAGCTCAGGCTTGCAGCACTTTATCTGGGCCGAACTCCTGAGCACGGATGGAGGCAGGACTACAGGACTGGGGCCAGATAGCACCAACAGAAACTACTAGAAGGAGCAACCAGTTTATTTCTATTTAAGACTAGTGTTACTAAAAAGTCCAATAAGGTAAGAAAAGTTGAAGTGGAGAGAGGGAATGTGTGCCCTCCCCTCACTGAAGATGCAATCTGAGAAACCAGACTGCATGAGGCAAGCCACGGGAGCCTTCTACGGGAGCAGCTGTGAATGGTTCTGGGTTTGTGGACAGCGTTGCCTGAAGGAGAACGTATCGCTATGCGGTGCAGTGTCACCCTGTGGAATTTACAGCCTCAGGAGGTCACTCAGACAAATGCTGTGGCTGTTTTATTTTATTTTTTATAGTGCTGGATAATTTTATGACCATGAATAACATTTATGGCTGTGCAACCAATGTCTATGAAAAGGGTAATCAAATGCCGGGCTTCAGCCCAGAACCGAGCCAAGTACAGTGCCGGCTGCTCTGAGGAAAGGCGATGCTAACAGGGAAACGAGTATCTTTAAAAAGAAGCATATTTATCTCACTAAATGTACCTACATTAGCAACAGAGTAGCAGGGGCTGGTGCTCACAGTGATGGAAACATGGAAAGGTGAAGAATAGGAACAGAGACGTCTAACCTGAGGTTCCAAATGAGCAGGGAGGTGATTTCAATGGGAGTGGACAGTACTCTGCATCTGTGGCCTCAAGGGAGGCTCTTCCTGCACCGAACATCTTGATTACTTTTTCGTTTCACATTCACCTGCTTTCTTTCATTTCCCCTCTGGCATCCTTGGTCTGCATGTTGTGTATTTACGACCCACTCTTGCCTACCTTATCCCTAGAATCTCTATTAAACGTGAATGAATCTAAGCAGGGCAAGTAGGATTTAGCTCGTCACTGTGCTACTGCATCCTGCCATTAGGTCCAGCAACACACCCACTGGGTGTCCACACGATCACGGGGCGCCAATAGCAGGGCCAGGGTCTTAGACTGTAGTGCAAAGCTGGAGATTAAATTCACGACCTGGAGTGACTTTGCTGACTCCAGTGAGTGGAGATTTGAGAGCAGAATTTGGCCCATCATCTTTATGCTTGTTGGTTGGTTGTTTAATTACAATGTATGTAAAGGTTTAGTTTGGAAAGAGTGTCGGAAAGACACGGGCAAGGCGCACACAAACTGAATTTGCTCTGTCTGAACTAGACTGTTTGTTCTTATTTCAAGAGACACGTAAGCCCTCCATACAGGGCCGTCCCTAGCCATTTTGGTGCCCTGTGCAGCCCCACCCCCAGGGGGGCTGTGTGGGACCTCAGGCCTCCGCGGGGGGGCGGGGAAAGGGCTGGGGGGAAACCACGCCCCGGCCCCAGCCCACTCCTCTCGGCTCCTCTGGCTCCTAGCCTTGGGGGGGGGGGGGAGGGAGGCAACCGCCCCCCCAGTACTCACCGGTGGTGTGGCTGCGAGCCAGGGGAGCGGAGCAGACTGGGGCCGGGTCGCTCCACTTACCACATGCTGACTGCAGGCCCGACCCCTGCAGCAGTCCTCAGGGGAGGGGGGCAGGGCTGGGGCGGGAAGAGGTGGGGCGGGGGCTGGAGCAGTACACAGCTGCGCAGGACACCAGAAAATGTGGTGCCCCAAATGTCCTGGTGGCCTATGCGGCTGCGTACTTTGCGTCTGGGTAAGGACGGCCCTGCCGCCGTACGTGAGTGCACCTTGGCCTGCTGTTTGACAGAAGAGTTACCAGGAGGGAAAAGGACACTATGCTGATGTGGTAGGCGTTAGAGTACGGTCATGGGCTGTGCAGCAAGAAAGGTCGGGTGCGGGTGGGGATGGTGGAGTGAGGGGCCAGAGAACCAAGAAGGCTGGGCCTGTTTCACCAAGTGAGGTGGAGAACTGAGGCCAGGGCATGGAACAGAGAGAGGGCATGAACAGCTGGTCAATGCTGAGGGCTGACCTCATCTTGCCCACCATCAAGGGACACAATTCCATTCTTGCATGGCTGGATTTCGGAGGCATTTGTGCCATCAGTCAATCATGAAATGCTGCTGTCTTTCCCTTGGGATGTAACAGGAATGTGCTGAGAGAGTTCCACTCTCCCTTCAGACAGCATCATTAAAGGCACCTGTTCCTTCACCTGTTAGTTGCCAGACTGGTAATATTCTGTTCTATAGAGGTTCTTACACCATGCTCATCACCACGTAGTGTCTGAGCACCTTCCAGTCGGCCACTGAGAAACGTGACTAACATCTTGTGCCGGGTTGGTATCACAGAAATCCCCTGCTTTCCTGCCTTTTCCAGCTTGGGACTCCAGAATCCTGTCTGGTTTGAGTCAGACCTGCTAGCCTGCTGCAAACCCAGACCCAGGTCTGAACCACATCCCCCAACAGCTGTAGGCTTGCCTGGAAGCAGATTAGGAAATGTTCTTGCCTTTGACACCCAGGTGCCCAACTCCCAATAAATCTGTTTTACCCTGTATAAAGCTTATACAGGGTAAGCTCATAAATTGTTCGCCCTCTATATCACAGATAGAGAGATATGTACAGCTGTTTGCTCCCCTCCAGGTACTAACACGTACTCCAGGTTACTTAATAAGTAAAAAGTTATTTTAATAAGTACAGAAAGTAGGATTTAAGTGGTTCCAAGTAGTAACAGACAGAACAAAGTGAATTACCAAGTAAAATAAAATAAAACACGCAAGTCTATGTCTAATTACACTGAATACAGATAAAAACCTCACCAGTTCCAGTAAACTTCCTTTTACAGGTTATGGTCCTCCTAGCCTGGGTCCAGCAATCACTCACACCCCCTATAGTTATTTCCCTTTGTTCCAGTTTCCTTCAGGTATATCCTTGGAGGTGCGGGGGGTGGAGAGGCTCTCTCTTTAGCCAGCTGAAGACAAAATGGAGGGGTCTCCCAGGGGTTTAAATAGACTTTCTCCTCTGGATGGACACCCCTCCCTCTCCCTGTGTAGCATCCAGTTACAAAATGGAGTTTTGGGGTCACATGGGCAAGTCACATGTCCATGCACAACTCAGTTCCTTACCAGCCAAGCCACATTCCTAGCAAAGCTCAGATGTGGATTGGTGTCTCCAAGTTCTACTGTCTGTTAAGTGTTTCTTGATTGGGCACTTAACCTGCACATTCCTTTCTCCAGACCCTGAGCAAATGCTCTTACTAAGGCTATGTAGAAAACAAGCAAATATACAACCAGTATTCATAACTTCAGCTACAACAATGATACATGCATACAAACAGGAGGCATAGATTCAGTAGATCATAACTTTTACAGAGATATGTTACATGGCACATGTAGCATAAAACATATTCCAGTTATATCATATATACATTTATAAGCATCTCCCCATAAAGCCTTATGGGGTACACCGTCACACATCTGTCACATGTTTGTTCTCTCATCCTTTCCTCAATAATACAGGTTTCATGAAAGGTCAATTGACCGCAGTCTGTATCAGAAAAAACATGCACCTCATCCGTGCTGGTACATAAAGAGAAAATATTAAGCCATGTTTGTAAAGTGACTAGTACACTATCACTCAACCAGGGAAAGCAGCTGACAGAGATGGCTCTAGAAACCTCAAAATAATGCTGGCGGGGAGGGATAGCTCAGTGGTTTGAGCATTGCCTGCTAACCCCAGGGTTGTGAGTTCAATCCTTGAGGGGGCCATTTAGGGATCTGAGGCAAAAGTCTGTCAGGGGACAGTACTTGGTCCTGCTAGTGAAGGCAGGGGACTGGACTCGACTCAAGGTCCTTCCAGTTCTATGAGATAGGCATATCTCCATATATTATTCCAGAAGCTTTCAGAAATCAAAGAATTAAATTTGATAAAACTAGTCCTTGGAAGAGAAATTATCAGAAAGAAAAGAAAAATTACAGGCTCAACCTGGCTTGACTCAAATAGGAGATGGGTTGAGCCATTTGGGAAGCAGCTATACGATAAAAGTGAAGAGCATACAAATAGCGGAGCAAAGACATTTAGCCATGACAGACAGAAGCTTTTCTAGCATAAAGGTTCTGACTCGTATTTGAACCTAAATGAAACTCTATCTGGGGCTAAGGTTTTCAGGAACCAACAGAAGATAACTTTGTTTTATGTACAGGAACATCTTCCAGCTGACCAAATTTTCCTGAAGAACTTTGGGGGAAGCTCTGAGGCAGTTATGGAGGGGACAGGAGGATTGAAATCAACCCAGACTACAGTCATTTCTTCATAAGAGGGACGCATCAGGAACAATGCAGACAAAGAGAGAGAACCTTAAATAAGTCTTGGGGTTTTCCCTGTCAAACCACAGCCTGGACCTGCATAAGGATACAGTAAATTAAAAGGGACAAACTATGCAAGTAGAGAACCTGGAGAGAGGTGGATAAATGACTACTGTGTGCCTGAGATTCATTCTTGCTTTATTTCAGCTGAATTTGTTTATAGAAGTTAGATTATAAGTGATAATGTTTGTAGCCTTGTAACCTTAATGGTGACATTTGGTTAAAGGGTTTTACTATTAAAGTTATATTATTTGGTGGGAAAGTCATTCAGGTTTTGGGGAATTCTAGGTTTTTTTGGGGGGGGGGGTGTTGTATTGAGTGCTAATGAAAACTCATTAAAAACCTTTGGAAGGAACCAATATTTGAAATAGTAGAAATAAAAGGGGAGGGAAGAGGAAACAATCTCAGCAGTAGCTGATTCTTCAAGTTAATCTCCACTATTGAGTCAATCTGCATAAAATAACGCTAAAGATAAATGCTTAGCCAAAGAGGAAAGTACTTTGTGACAGGCTACCACAGGAAAACCCCAAATATGATGGTTATCGCCGGCAGAGACCATGGTACATCTTGCGGTGGGCACCTGAAAGGCAAAATCCTAATGATCCCTGACTGATGTTACCAGCTGATCATCTGCAAGGGGGAGGAGTATTTATTATAAGAAAGCTACTCTGATGAATTTAACCACTACAAATGTAACCAAAAGTACTTCTTAAAAGGAAGAGTTTATTAAACATCTCCAGTTATTAATACACTGTGCTGTATTTTCTGTGTCTTGAACTACATCACATCGGACTTACAATATCTATCTGGGCAGTGTTCATCTGGCTGTGTCACCAAAGTATTGGCACACTTAGAATCATAGAATCATAGAATCTCAGGGTTGGAAGGGACCTCAGGAGGTCATCTAGTCCAACCCCCTGCTCAAAGCAGGACCAACCCCAGCTAGATCATCCCAGCCAGGGCTTTGTCAAGCCTGACCTTAAAAACCTCTAAGGAAGGAGATTCCACCACCTCCTTAGGTAACCCATTCCAGTGCTTCACCACCCTACTAGTGAAAAAGTTTTTCCTAATATCCAACCTAAACCTCCCCCTCTGCAACTTGAGACCATTACTCCTTGTTCTGTCATCTTCTACCACTGAGAACAGTCTAGATCCATCCTCTTTGGAACCCCCTTTCAGGTAGTTCAAATCCCCCCTCATTCTTCTCTTCTGCAGGCTAAACAATCCCAGTTCCCTCAGCCTCTCCTCATAAGTCATGTGCTCCAGCCCCCTAATCATTTTTGTTGCCCTCCGTTGGACTCTTTCCAATTTATCCACATCCTTCCTGTAGTGTGGGGCCCAAAACTTCACAACCTTTAATGCACTCATCCTCACACACCCACATGAGGTGGGGAACTTTATTGTTCCCATTTCACAGGTAAGGAATTGATACTCAGAGTTGGCATCAACTGCCAAAGGGGATATCTGGGGCAGAGCTGGGAACTGAATTCCTGAATCCCAGGACAGGGATCCTGCAAAACCATCTTTTCTCCCTGTGGGGCAGTATCAGTGAAACGGCAATTCTCATTGAGACACAGCCCAGTTATTATTTGTACAGGCACATTACTATAGTACGCAGTCTGGGTGTTGTGGAGACAATGGAACATGGAGGCAGGTACAATCAAGCCCCCTTAATATCATCATCCATTTGCCACAATGTATTTTCCGGTAAGCAATCCGATTTTCCTCGAGCTGGAAATGAAATTGCTAAAGCAGAAGCATATTTTACTCACTTCTTTAAACCCGAAAGAGTGAAATCATCAGCACGGTCTGGCCATATCCAGCAGGACCTTGCCTGCAAGAGTCAGATCCTGCCTCTTGCTAATGGTTCCTGCTAGACAAGTGAAGGCAGCAAGTATTCCACAGTTTATACGCTCATGTAGTAAACTGACCAACTGAAAACTCACTTGCCCCACCTGCGCTAATTGATTAAGATCTGTTTGGGACTAGGGTGACCAGACAGCAAGTGTGAAAAATCAGGACGGGGGTGGGGGGTAATAGGAGCCTATATAAGAAAAAGACCCAAAAATCAGGACTGTCCCTATAAAAATCGGGACATCTGGTCACCCTAGTTTGGGACAGAAAACCAGGGATTTTCTATTGGTATTAAAGGGGTACATTTGCACCAACATAATGGGAAATGGTTTCACTCCAAGAAAGATATGGTATACCTGCCTTATAGAGAGACTTACGAAGTCCACTCTATTTAGTTTATCCAAGAGAAAGTTAGGCAGTGACTTGACCATGGTCTACAAATACCTGAATAGGGAAGAGATTTCTGACACTATAAAGTGCTTTAATCTAGCAGACAAAGGTGGAACGAGATCCAAGGACTGAAAGCTAAAGCTAGACACATTCACACTAGACTAAAGATGCACCTTTTTAAAGGTGAGTCATTAAGCATTGGAATGAATAACACAGGGACAAGGGATTTTCCAGCACTTCAAGTTTTCAAATCATGATGGGAAATCCTTCTAAAAGCTATGCTGTAGCTCAACCAGAAGTTATGGGCTTGACACAGAAATTACTGGGTGAGGATCTACGGGCCTGTGCTTTGCAGGAGGTCAGACTAGAAAATGATCATAACAGTCCCTTCTAGCCTTATAATCTATGAAAAAATGTGTCGCGAGAGATTTCCCACTAAACGAGTTGATGTTAAGGGAGCTAAATTGCATTTCTAAAAATTACTGTGAAAACTTTTGCTTTAATATAGATATTCATATTCAGTAAATGTTTATTTAGCAATCTAAGGTATTGTAAATAATCAACGGAGTTTTCCGTAAATATTTATTACATGTTTCAGAATAGGCTCATTGAAGTACTGAAAATATACAAAGTATATTTGGAAACTTGAAAACCTATGGACTATTGAGCCGATTCTAAGAAGGCATTCTGGGGATTTGGTCTGATAGCTGCAGTATATTAATCTGTCTCCTCATCCTGAGATCTGGGGAAGGGGAAATTAGAGCTTCTCTCAGAGCCCAGAAGGTTTTAACCTATTGGTACCCACTGATTCATTTTTAACTAATTTCTCCTAGGTTCAGGACTCTCTAGCCACACACATATACACACCTCCTTTGTCTCTGGTGGTTACACACACGTCCTTTGCAAATAAAAGCAAATGTCTACAGGAAAGGAATGCTGCACCTTAAACCCAAACTTGAATGAGTAGAAAAGAGTCAATTGTAAAATTAACTAGAGCTCCTGATCAAAGATATTCTGCCCTATATTGCACTGCGTTTCATGCACATATCACAAACTCCCCCAGTTAACACACAGACGGAATTAGCAGTTCCAATTTGTACCTCGACGGTGAATCAGCTCTTAATTCCCTGAAGTCAGATACAAGACACAAGGCGGCCCATATCGTTACACTGCTCAGCTGCTGTCCTCAGCTCCGTGGACAGATATTCGAAGGAGGTGGACATATAAAGGTGGCTTGCGGCGCCTGCGTGCTGGAGCCAGGCTGGGCTGGCCCCTCAGGACATAAGGCTGCTCTAATTTGAATTGGCTGCCAACAGCCCGGAATGGCCATTACAGCTGGGGGGTCGCCAGAGCACATGGGAGCCCTTTGCCATGCCCCCTTTTCCCAGCTATGCCTTTGCATCAGCCACAGGGATGTAGTGACTGCTATGGTGGGTCTACAGCTTCCAAGGACCCTCTTACATAGGGTAACCCAGCACCATGCCGCCAGCACAAAGCACAGAGTAGGATCTGGCCTTAGCCCTCTCTATAACCAGGTCTTCAACCTGCCTCTGCTCCAGACCTGGATGCTTTTACACAATCTGTATAGCGATGTGGACTAACCACTGAACAACGCTCAGTTCATGCTGCATATCCTCCACCTTCACGCCCTCTAGGTCATTTATGCCAACGCCAGGGCAGTGAGAAATAAAGAACTAAAACCCAATCCATTTCAGGTTAACAACTGTATACACCTGGTATACCACAACTACAGCACTCAGACTTAGGACTGCAACACTGTATTTCAAAAATAAGGGACAGTTTCCTTAGTACCCCTCACCCCTCCTCCGCACTCCCTTATCATCATCATCATCAATAATACTAAGCAGGACTCACCTCCGTAAGCCAAGGGTATTTCTTGCTGCTTTTTGCAGCACTCGGCAACTCCCAATTTTGTTGTACAGAGATGAAAAAATACGGGACCATTGGCAACCCCACAGTCATACTGTGGCTCAACAGAGAAGCCTACACCTGCTCAGCTATAGATTTCCCCTCTTCCTCTTTCATTTACCTCTAGAAATAAATCTGCATGCACCTGGCTACAAGAATCAGCACTGGGAAATGTGTTCTTATGAAGCCCCCATAGATGGAATCAGAGGGGCAGTAATGAAGTGAGACAGCTACAGACGCAGACTCAACATGCTGCTGCAACTCTTGGGAACAAGTCCCGACAAAGCAGGCGGCATGCGTAAAGCCTGGATATCCAGAGCACATGTAGAGCACCAGACGACCCAGTTCTGAAGGACCAACAGTCCTGCATCCTCAGAGAGTCTAGCCAAACGGGAGTGTTGTCCCTGTTCCATTAGCAGTGGTCACCTGCCCACCTCCACACCGTTACTGTCCTTGTGCTGGTCCTGTCTGTATTGTCTCTCTCCCTGCCAACTGTGTTCTCAGTGAACTGGCCCATGATCATGTTATGGACTATGGGAAACAGGTGGGGATGCTCCATAATCCACCGTGTGTTAATGGAGGGACAGCGAGGCTGAAATTGCCCTTGTGCAGAGGACCAGCAGATGGCCTACGCCAGGTGTAGGCCTTTGGCTGGCCCTCTGCACGGGGGTGACGTTCACCTGCAATGAGGAGCAGGGAATGGATACAGGAGCAGTGGCATGTTGGCCTAATTGCGTCAGTTGGATCTCATGGTTCTTTAAAAAGAAAAGGAATACTTGTGGCACCTTAAAGACTAACAAATTTATTTCAGCATAAGCTTTCATGGACTACAGTCCGCTTTGTCGGATGCATAGAATGGAACATACAGTAGGAGGATATTTATACATTCAGAGAAACATGAAAAGGTGGAAGTAACCATACCAGCTATAAGAGGCTAATTAATTAAGAGGAACTATTATCAGCAGGGGAAAGAAACTTTGGAAGTGATCATCAAGATGGCCCATTACGGACAGTTGACACAAATGTGTTCAGGGTACTTAACTAGGATACTAAACTAGGGGAAATAGATTCAATTAACGTAATGACCGAGCCATTCCCAGTCTCTGTTCAGACCTAAGGTAATGGTATCTAGTTTGCATATTAATTCTAGTTCGGCAGCTTCTCGTTGGAGTCTGTTTTTCAAGTTTTTCTGTTGCAAAATTGCCACCTTTAAGTCTGTCACTGAGTGATTAGAGAGGTTGAAGTGTTCACCTACTGGCTTTTGAATGTTATGATTCCTGATGTCAGATTTGTGTCCATTTCTTCTTCTGTGTAGAGACTGTCCGGTTTGGCCAATGTACATGGCAGAGGGGCATTGCTGGCACATGATGGCATATATCACATTAGTAGATGTGTAGGTGAATGAGCCCTTGATGGTGTGGCTGTGGGGGGAGGGATAGCTCAGTGGTTTGAGCATTGGCCTGCTAAACCCAGTGTTGTGAGTTCAATCCTTGAGGGGGCCATTTAGGGATCTGGGGCAAAAAATTGGGGATTGGTCCTGCTTTAAGCAGGGGGTTGGACTAGATGACCTCCTAAGGTCCCTTCCAACCCTGATATTCTATGATGTGGTTAGGTCCTATGATGGTATCCCTTGAATAAATATGTGGACAGAGTTGGCATCAGGCTTTGTTGCAAGGATAGGTTCCTGGCTTAGTGTTTTTGTTGTGTGGTTGCTGGTGAGTATTTGCTTCAGGTTGGGGAGCTGTCTGTAAGCAAGGACTGGCCTGTCTCCCAAGATCTGTGAGAGTGAGGGATTGTCCTTCAGGATAGGTTGTAGATCCTGAAAGATGATCCCTCACTCTCACAATTTTGCAACAGACAAACTTGAAAAACAGACTTCAACGAGAAGCTGCTGAACTAGAATCAATATGCAAACTAGATACCATTACCTTAGGTTTGAACAGAGACTGGGAATGGCTCAGTCATTATGTTAATTGAATCTATTTCCCCTAGTTTAGTATCCTAGTTAAGTACCCTTAACACCTTTGTGTCAACTGTCCATAATGGGCCATCTTGATGATCACTTCCAAAGTTTCTTTCCCCTGCTGATAATAGTTCCTCTTAATTAATTAGCCTTTAACAGTTGGTATGGTTACTTCCACCTTTTCATGTTTCTCTGAATGTATAAATATCCTCCTACTGTATGTTCCATTCTATGCATCCGACGAAGCGGACTGTAGTCCACAAAAGCTTATGCTGAAATAAATTTGTTAGTCTCTAAGGTGCCACAAGTAATCCTCTTCTTTTTGCTGACACAGACTAACACGGCTACTACTCTGAAACTTGGTTCTTTAAGGAGAAGGTTTATGCATGTCTGCAGAGCGGGGAAGACAGTAGGACAAGGAGGAGCAGGCTACATGCTGGGAGAGAGGAAGAACATGTGGTTGCCTAGGAATCGAAGGGAAGCTGGAAAGCTGTGGGATAAGGAAAAGACACAAGCCCCTTTCTCACCCCTGTAGGTCCCCAGCTCTATGCTCCCCCACCCACTATAGTGACAGGTGTCCCAGTCCTGGGTTAAAAAGAATCTGCTTGCTAACTCCAGGTTTGACCCTGAAAGGTGCCGAGCACCCTCAGATCCCACCAACTCCAACTCGGCACCTCCCAGGATTGCTCTTTTTATGAAGTATGAATTGTCTTAATGACAGGAGTACAAGAAACACTCTTGGAAACACTAGTTCTGCATAAACAACATCATTCTGCCATCTTCCGTCACGGCCAGAACTATCCTCAATACCCAGGAATGAAGACACGCATTTCAGACCGAAGGCCTAGGAACATTGGCTCTCCAGAGCTTTCCATCCTGTGCTCATGTTTACATGTGTTTGTCTGAAGTTAGAAAGAGAGAGAAAGAGAACGAGCCTTTTAATTTCCCAATAAAATCTATGCCACAGTATGAGTCATTGTTTGCTTTTTTACACTGGTTGGGAAAGGCCTTCTGGTTTTAATAACTAATACTGCTGAGTTCAATAAAAAGCACTTAATTTAATTTAATGCAAACCTTGATTAATGCCAGCTTCCCCTGGAATTTTATCTTTGTTTTAATTTGAGTCACCATGTTAAGGGGAGGGGGGAAGAGAAAGAGAGACAGAAAGGGATAGAAGTCAATTAGTTCCTGTGCTTGTTTCTGGGCAAAAGACTGGAAAATGGAAGATTGACAGGTAAGCGCCAAGAGTCAATTTTTTCTTGTCTCTTGGACCAACTTCGCTCTAAGATTGTAATGTTTTCTTTAGTCTTAAAAAAAGAAACTTAACAGTTCACAGTTCAGTTTTGAAAATAAAATATTCCGGGGCCAATTAGGATCAGATTTCTTTGCTGGAAGTATATTGCTTTTAATGTGTTAATATTCCAGAGATACGCTACTGTTTAATTGGACACAGAGAGCCCTTAAAGCTAGAATGTTTGAACATTAAAACAGGCAGTCTCATTCATGGACTCTGGAACAGACACAGAAGGAAACAATCTGGAGTAAATAAGAGGTTTTTATCCTTTCCCTACATTAGTGTGTATGCAGGTGAGTTTGTGTATATACTTTACATACAGATAAACTATGTTAAAGACCCTTTAGGTTGAAAAGTCAATCACTCCAAAGTCAGGAAAAGCCAGAATAAAGGTTGCCCATGCAAGCTAAATCCAACCTCCTCCTACAGAGGCACTGTGATAGTCTTGCCCAGCACCACGCAGGAAGTCTGTGACAGAACCAGGATGAGAACCCAGCTCTCCTAGGTACCAGTCCAGAGCCTTAAACACACCAAAACATTCTTGCAACCCTGTCTCAATCCATGCAAGGAATTGAGCAGGGTCCTGCCGAGCAAATGGCATGTGATCATGTGATTAAAGAGTATCGCTCTGCATGTGCACAAGGGACTGAATTAAGTCCTGGTATTTTCTAACTTTTAATTGATTGACTTTGCAACCTTAATGTTCTTTTAACACAGGTTTTTGTATGCAATTTCCAAGGTTTTTTCTTCTCTTTTTCTTTTTCTTTTAACACAGAAAACTGCAGAAATAGAAATGCTCTCTGGTGGAACCATACGACCACTCGTGCAGGTCATTAGCAGAGCATGAATTCAGGACGATTAGAACCACAGCACAGCGCTTGGTCACATGAGCTAATAGAGAAGTTGTGTGGAACAGTCATTACACGGGCACAGGACACCATAGGTGCTGACTCCGTGGGTGCTCCGGGGCTGGAGCCCCCATTGAAAGAAACCAGTGGATGCGGCGCACCCAGCCACAGCTGTTTGGGGGTGCCACTGATCAGCTAATCAGGGGCTTTGCCAAACAGCTGTTCAGCAAAGCCGCCAAACAGCTGATTGGGTGCCACTGCCAAACAGTAGTTTGGCAGCTTGGGGATGGGTTTGGGGGCGGGCAGAGAGCAGCGAGCAGGTGGGAGCCTTGAGGAGAGGGTGGAGCAGGGACGGGAAGAGCCAGTGCGAGGGCGGTGCCTTGGGGAAGGCGACAGAGCAGGGGTAGGAAGAGGTGGAGAGAGAGCAGGACCTCAGGGGAGGGGACGGAGCAGGATAGGAAGAGGCGGAGCAAGGGCCTTGGGGGAAAGGGTGGAGCACTCCCAGGGAAAACTAGAAGTCGGCACCTATGCACGACACACATTTTGCCTGTGACTTACACAGCTATTTGGCAGACTGATGGGGAATGTTGGGACTCAGGAATCCTGAGTTCTAGTCTGTGCTGGGAAATGAAGACACCACAACCAGTAACAGAGACTTGGCACAGTTACTCTCACAGGAAGAGTGTCTAAGTGTTTGAGACTTGAGTCTGCCATGTTAGAAACCTGTAAAATGGGGGAAATAATTCTTTCCTGCCTCCCCTTGGCTCCCAGCTGAGCACACCCTCCCCTAAGCCACAGGGGTAGGAGACTGCAGCAGCACTGGCACCCCATGTTCTGACCTGTAGCTCTGGCCCTACCACGTGGGAAAGGCAGCAGGGCCCGGGAGCATGCTGAATGTGGCTGGCACAACGGAGGCCGTATGGAACCGGAGCATACTCAAAGCAGGTGGAATGTTCAGAGATTTTAGCAGCATGCTCTACTGCGCACGTACAAGTGGCGATTTTCTAAGACCTAGAATGCGTGTGCGCTCACATGTTGGAGGAAGATTTAGTGAGGCCAAGTGTAATGACCCAAATTAGACCTTGGCTAGAATACAGATATTACCACCCGAACGCTTTCAAAAAATTCTATGAGATCTTTCGTGACCACAAGTAATCAGAGCGTCAAATTTGACAGCCCCATAGTATCACAGAGCCCCTTGACACCACACTGGGGTCAGTACCGAGTTGGATGAAAAAGAACCACGAGCAGCACTTGGGTTATCCCCAAGAGGTCCCTCCCTCATGCAAGAACGGATTCACCTTTGATTAGCCTGCAAGATCTGATCAGGTGGCACAATTTTATGCCAACACATACACTTGGGACTGAAAAAAAGGAGCTCACATGCTCATGACTCTCAGCCACATCTGTGATTTCCTCTATCCCTTCCCTCCTCTCATCAATCCCTTGCCCTACCGACCCAATACAAACAAACATCAGCAAACAAAGCAGAAATGGATGATTTATGTCAATGAGGAAAGGGGTCAACAAAGTGGAGAAGGGAATTCAGTGGAAATCAATGGGTAAATTTTCAGCCACAAAAGTTATAAATGAGAAGTGAAATGCAGCCCCGGAAGGAAGGGGTCTAAAAGGAGATGTTTCTGTGAAGTCATCAGCTGGGCTGCTGAAAGCTCAGAGGCCTTGTTGCCACAGAAGTTAGGAAGCGGGAGCACTTTATTTTTAGGTCTGCGGTGCTGGTCTCTGTAGGTGGGGATGGGAGGATGAGAAGCCTATATTGGCCTGATTGCCTACAATCTAAAGCTGTAGCTATCTAGACCCTGCAGCGTGCTACGCTAACCCAAACCCTCCCACTCATGCCACCAATGACAGGGAAGGGATTTTCAACGCTGCCTCTGAACCTCCCGGGAAATTAATTCCCCATGGTTGTTCGGCAACCTGACAAAGATTCCCTAATAAAGATTAAACAAATAAACGTGATAAATAGCTTTATGCAGAATAGAGGCCAATTTGCCATTAATGAAGGCATTTAGGTCCTAAAAGGGAATTGAATTACACAGCAGTAAAACCACAGAACACAACTCATAGCTTTAAAATAATTACAGGTGCCAAAATTAAGGGCCAAATTACCAATCTCTTTTAAATGATGGTCTGGGAATGCTCAACGTGACAAGGGAAATGTAGGACAAATAATTCTGCTAAAATGCTAAGAAAAAGTTGTTAGAATTTATTAAAGGAAATTTGCTTCATTGTACAACTTCCAGCCTTAATACAGCTCAAAACCCAATTCTTCCAACAAGGCTTTAGACACAGGGATTAAGAAACAGAGATCCTGTAGAGCAGAGAGGGCAGCTCATTTGTAATCCGAGCAGTTGCTTCCTGACTTGGTCAATGCCTGTGCTACTCAGGATGCACAAGGACTTCAAACCAAACCAACTCCCTATGCAAGCCATTGCAATGGCCAGCCCAGTGAGATGACAACAGAATAAGACTCCTGTCCGCTGACCTCTGTGACACAGACGTGTCCTGGCAGATACATGACCTCTGTGTCATAAGAACATACGAACAGCCAGACTGGGTCACACCAAAGGTCCACCCAGCCCAGTGTCCTGTCTTCCGACAGTGGCCAATGCCAGGTGCCCCAGAGGGAATGAACAGAACTGGGCTGTTCCCTAGGAACCCGCACAACGAGTTGGCTCCGCTTCAGTAAGGGGGACCAGAGGGGGCTCTGTGAGAAAAGAGTTCCCCCACACCTCAGTCTTGGAGAGCCCCAATGGATTCCCACCCAAAAGGCCATCAGCAATTCTGGAGCATCCGACAACTTCACACATGCAACAGCAGCAACCTGGGCTCTGCAGATTCCTTTCCCACACAAGGCCACGCCGAATCTACAAACTACTGATGGTTTCCCTCTGTCTTTGAGGCTAACAATCGAGGGCACAGTCCCCCTGGAAGCTATTATCCAGGGGCACCAAGAAATATTGCAATTCAGCATAATGTAATCCCTGCACTTCTCTCTGATTCCTGGTATTTCCTGGCTGACCCTTCATAATCCCCTCATTCACTGGCAAGAACAAGAGGTCAGTTTTCCTTTAGAATTCTGCCAGCAGTATTGCTGAGAGCAAACTAACATTGCCACAGAGCCCAGGCCTCGGAGGGCTCAGACAAAGATGATTGCCCAGGCAGGAACGCCCACTAAACCTAAGTCAGAACTCCCCTTAAATAGCACGACTACAGCAACATGTTTGAAAAGAAAAACATGGAAAACCTTCCTCCACGCTGGGACTATGATTGCCCCATAAAATTGCAGCGGAAGCGAAAATACCATTTGGGTGACTTATGCCACGTGAGAATCTGAGCTGGCTGCACTACGTGCACTCCCTTGAAGAGAATCTGGCCAGGGCATTTATTCACAAGCCAGCCTCGCCGGACAGCGCGCTGGTCCTCTTCATCAAGAAAAAAACCAGCACTCAAAATCGGTGACGATTGCCACGCCTTAAGCCAGATAACGATCCCAGATTCCAGAATTATTGGACTGTGTAGAAGCTGCATGTATATTCACCAAGCTGGACCTCCGAGGAGCCGGGGATGAATGGAAGACTCCCTTCTGAACCCATTATGGTCATTTTGAATATGTAGAGATGCTGTTTGGGCTCACAGACACCCCGGTGACCTTCCAACATTTTTTTTAATGATAAGTTATGTGACATATTGGATCAGCAGGTCGTGGTCTATCTGAATAATGTATCATTTTGGATGACCCTGCACAACACACCATTCGTGTCCAAACTGTACTGGAGAGGCTATGGCAGTCTGGGCTCTATGCCAAGCTTGAGAAGTGTGTGTGTGACCAGACCTCAACAAAGTTTTTGGGCTTTATCCTGTCCCTAGAGGGACTCAAGATGGCTCCCTGCAAGGTCCAGCCTGTCTGTGACTTGGCAGCTCCCCACAAGATACAAGATCAACAGCATTTTTGGGGGGATTGCAAATTTCTATTGATGGCTTATTCCAAAACTTTTTAAACAAATCCACACCTCACCACTCTACTTCAGGAAAACATCAAGTTCCATTGGTCCCCTGAGGCCAAGCATGCATTGGAACAGTTGAAGCTTGCCTTCACCATCACTCCCAGATTGGCTCACCCAAACATAATGCAAGCTTGTCATGGAAGCCGATACCTGCAGCATAGTGATAAGGGCAGTTCTCTCCCCAGAATACCAGCCCAAGCAAATATTATACCCTTCCACCTATTACTCTAGAAAACTTACCCCCATGGAGCAAGTCTACAAGATCCTTGATAAAGAGCTTCTGACAATTAATATTGCTTTTGAGGAGTGAAGAAATTACTTAGAAGGGGCTCATCACCTGGTCCAAGTGTTTACCAACCATAAAAGCCTAGAGTACTTGCACAGGGGCAAGGTCCTGAACCAACAGCAGCTCTGGTGGGCCTTTTTCTTATCATGGTATAATTTTAACATTACATACTGCCCTGGGACCAAAAATGGCAAGGCTGTGACCCTGTCCTGAAAGGGAGAACATGGTACCAATCTGCAAGGCCTCAGCCAGGAACCAGGTCACATTCTTAAGCCTCAAAATGGTCTTAATGCAGCTCTCCAGGATCTATTCACACTGATCTATTCCGTCTTTGCCATGGGGATTCTGCCCCATGAACTGTCCTTCATAAACTAAGAGCCACACAACACTTGGGATAGAATCTTATTCATGAATGATCTTATTTATTTTCCCCCAGATCCTGCAAGAGTGGCAGCCCTACAGTCATGGCACTCCTCTGGCTGGACACTTTGGGTGCTTGTGACCCTACGCACCCCTGTTTTCATACCCTACACACTACTTCGATAATATTTATGTAAAGTATGCCTTGTGAGGTATCCTATGAAAGCTAACAACACACTGGTTATTAATATCCTTGTACAACGCACGTATTAATGTTATACATGAAGTTATGAATTCCCTCTGTATGATGCTTCTAGAACATGTTTAAAATAAGACAGACAATCTAGCCTAGGTAAAGGCGATAAACAGGTCTGTCCTAGACAAAGGAATACGGATTTACCTCAATTTACATATTAGCAGTACACAAAGCCATCCAGCTAAACCAGTGGGAGTTATCCTGTGCCTGAACTTGAGAGAGACAGAGAATTAACATGACTCCTGCATCCCAAGGAGTAACAGGAGACTGAATCCCCAGGAGGTCTTCCTGACTTGTAAGACAAAGACATCCCTTTGGGAATATAAGGGGAGACTCCATCTTTAGCCTTCACCTTAAGGAGACCAAGAGAGAAAGAAACCAAGCAATTTCATCTCTGATGGGGCCTGGACAAGCCAGCCAGTAAAAGCTGGAAAGGAGACTTTGGGTAAAAGATTATCTTGCTAAATTAAGTTTTAGGCTTTTAGATGTGTGTTTTCACTTTTATTTGCAGGTAATCATCTATTTATATGTTTTTACTTGGTATCACTTAGCCTGTGCTCTTTTGTTAATAAACTTGTTTTACTTTTCCTATAACCCAATTCAGTGCTGGGTTTGAAGGGAAGTGCGTATTTACCCAGTTACATTAATAAGCTGTGATGTATTGACTCCAACGGAGCAGTGAGCGTAGTATCTTCTGTGAATGCACCATGGTAGGGGCTGTGCATTGCAGGGAAACATCTCTGAGGAGCTTGAGGGCTGGAGTCCACAGACAGTTACCTGCTGGGTAAGGTTTGGGCCGAGAGAGCCCTGAGGACTTTGCTGGTGAGACAGACAGGTTTGCGTGGCAAGGAGCTGACACATGGCATAATTGCCAGCAAAACTCACTCTTGCTGAGGCAGAGAGGTAACACGTTGGCTCACTGCTGGGGATATCTAGAACTGTGTGTTACAATGCTTCACGGCCCAACAGCTAGCATCCTGTTTCTTCAGGTGGCCCTGAATGCGACCCACAATGCAGTTATTTGTTACTTCCTCCATTGTGTGCGTTCATGTCAAGACACCATGCCTGAAACACTGAGCTCTCCTCCGACCTCTGGAAACTCTCTCCCAACTGTGGGTGGCTATTGCTGTGGAGTTCATAGTGGAACTACCAGAATCCAACAGATTCACAATGATTTTGAGGGTGACAGACCACTTCACCAAGATGGCCAACTTCATTCCCTGCATTGGTCTACCCTCCGCTGAGGAAGCCGCCAAGCTATGGATAAACCATCTCCATGGCTTCCCAGACTACATTACCTCCAACTGAGAGCCACAATTCATTTCCCAGTTCTGGCATGAGACTCAACGCTTACTGGGGGTCCACACAGCACGTCTCCTCCGCCTACCATTCCCAGTCGAACGGCCAGACAGAGAAGGTGAATCAGATGCTTGAACTGTACTTGCAATGCTATATCACTTATCACCAGGATGACTGGTCCTCACTTCTATCCTGCACAGAGTTTGCATATACTAATGCAGACCATTTTGCCAACTATAGGTACCAATTTAATCTGAAACTACCCAAGGCCTCCTCTAACCCGACCGCCTCAGACTGAGTATAATGAATCAATCAAATCCATGAGGACATGAGGGAACTTGTACAAAAGGAGAAAACAGACCACAGATCATATGCAGATCAGAACAATCAGCAGGACCCCACCTATTCAGTGGGACAAGTATGGCTCTTGACAGAGCACCTTTACACTGACACATCCTCTAGTACACTTGACTACCAATTCCTCAGTCTCTATCGAATCCAGTGACTAAGTAACCCAGTTACTTTTGAGCTCCACCTACCCCAATCCCTTCAAATCCGCCTGCTGTTCTATGTATACCTCCTAAAACCATTCTCGGAGAACTCATTTCCCCACAGGGCTCAACTGCTCCCCTGCCAGTGCATGTACAGAGCCACAAAGAATACATCATTCCCAAAGTCTTACACTCCAAACCTAAATGAGACAGGGTCTGGTATCTCATTGACTGGGAGGGCTACGGGCATGAGAAGCACAACTGGAAACTAGTGGAAAATGTTCACACCTTTGCACAAACCTTCCATGACAGCCATGCAGAAAATCCCTAATCAACATCACCCAGAGGGCACCTCTATGTCATGACCCATGGATCTCAATCCTGGATCCACAGGGTTCCTGGGCATCATCACACTCCAAACGTCCACCTGATGGCTTACTGCAGTCAGGTAGAACTGGGACTCCTTGAAGACCAGCTCAAATAAAGCATCACCCTGGTCCCTGATTGGCCCACTCCCCCTACTTAAGCCAGAAAGAGGAACAGAAAGTTGTCCATAAAACTAAGGCTCCACCCTGCTTTGGACTGCTCATCCAGTGCTACCTGTTTCTGTCTCCTGATCCTGACCTCCTAGTTTCCTGACTCAGCCTGATTCCTGGTATCTGACTCTTGGTCCCTGACCTCAGCTCCTGACCTGCTGGTTCTGAACCCCAGCTGGTGAGGGCACCTAGCCCCCCACACTATGCTAACCATTAGGCCCAGTCATCTATGTCCTAGCCCTAACAGTGGGTCTCTGAACTCATACAATCAACAGGGTTGGGCTGGGTCGAAGATCTGTTGACTGAGTCCAGCCCCGTGTTTACAGTCTGGGGCAGATGCTCAGATCTGCAAAAACAAAGGTTTGGGACTGGGGAAGAGGGAGAAAGAGGGTACAAATGGCATCCATTATAGGAGGTGACATTCTGCCAGTGACAGTGTCTCAGGAGAAGTGGATCCCAGCTCTCTGGACTGCACAGGTACTGTACGGACTGACCATTGGATGAGAAATACCTCATTAGACAGGAAGTCACTTGTTAATAAGTATAGGCTATAGCTTGCATGTTATGTTCTTTATTTTTCCTATAACCTCATGTTTCCAATCCTTTTACTTGCTTTTATTTGAATCTTTAATTCAAGCTTTGTTAAGTAAACTGTAATTTGGCTTTACTATAAACATATCTAAACCCCTTGTGCGAAGGAGAGTGTTGAGCTGAGGTGAAGCTGGAAACTGGGGTGCACTACTTCCATGGATGTCGCAGATCCATGTACACCGTGGGTGTCCCACAGACAAGGAACTGGGCACTCGAATGTAACAAAGTGGGGTGTGTAAATTGCTAGGCTGCAGAGAGAGAGCGGGGCTCGGAGCTGCCACTGTCCAGCGGAGTTGGGAGGACTTCCCCTGGTGGGCAAAGGCAAGGCTCGTTCACGCTGTAAGCAGCTGGTAGTAATTCATGCTGGACACCTTGGGTAACCCGAGAAGTGTCACAACTGCCAACCCCAGGTGACAGGAAACAGACTTAACACACCGGTAATGTCACCAATCAATGTGAAAGAGAATGTTCCTTGCCTGAAACTGTAAAATGTGGGTGCAGCGTGTTAGGTGCTTGCACGGCCATGTGATCTAGTATAAAGACAAATGAGAGACGAGGTCAGATGTGCTCAGTGTTGAAGAGGTGTCATCAAGAGCTGCATATAACTTCAAGATGTGTCTTCAGCAACAGAAACCACAAGCGTCTCTCCTACGGGAGTCTGCTTCACCTACTGGGCGTTTTAGAAGACATGCTGGCTTTAATAGAGGCCACCAATCTGCACAGACGCACATAGGACTAATGTCCTTTCCCTGCCATGCCTTCTCTTAAAGAGGCACAAAAAGTAAGCAAGCAGATTGGAGTACGCCTATGACAAAAGTACCTGCTGTTCCCTTTTATGCATTTGGACACCAGTATGGGGATGGCTGCTTTGTCCGTACATCCCACACACGTTACCTAAGAGCAACTAAACCCCCTCAAGTGACGCTTAACTCCCACATTGCCTGGGAAATCACCATCCCCTTGCTCAGCTCCTACTGTGGTTCTGGTCATGCTGTCAGGATCTTGCTTACATTCAGTAGTGCAGCTCTCGGGGGAGGACTGGATTTTACAGTCAGTAAATCTCAGTTACTCAGCTCAGTATCCCTAGCTCTTACAGGGTGGTTCTAAGGGTCGGAATTCTGTTTGGTTTCTGATATATTAAAAATTTCCCCCCCACATCTGCGTTTTCATAGAATCATAGAAGATCAGGGTTGGAAGGGACCTCAGGAGGTTCTAGTCCAACCCCCTGCTCAAAGCAGGACCAACACCAACTAAATCATCCCAGCCAGGGCTTTGTCAAGCCGGGCCTTAAAAACCTCTAAGGATGGAGATTCCACCACCTCCCTAGGGAACCCATCCCAGTGCTTCACCACCCTCCTAGTGAAATACTTTTTCCTAATATCCAACCTAGACTTTCTAGCCCATAAGGCCAGTTTGCTATATTGCATAATGTGTTTTCTTTCTTGGTTTGATTCATATTATTTTATCATATCCTATTATTAGTGAATCACAGTATTTTCTTGGGTTTTGTTTATGTTGAATTCCAGTTCATGGTATTCATAAGAGTTATTCATGGTTATTCATAATAGTTGGATGTAACGCAAGTAACAGAGGCCTGAATCCTGTACGATTAGTTAGAACAAGTCAGTATAAGTGTTTGTAATCTTTGGCATAGATAAATGGCCTAGCGGTTGCCCCTCTTAACTTTGGGGAACTCAATGGGGAACCGAACAAAGAACTGAATCTCTTTACCTTAGGTCTGGAGCAGACCAGTAACCACAGGGCACACTGCAAAACATGGAGGTCATGAGTTAGGCCAAGGGTAACGATTTCGGGGATCGAGCCATTGTTCACTACCCATTGAGCCCGACGATCTAGCCAGCTTTCTATCGACCTTATAGTCCATTCATCCAATCCATATTTCTTTAACTTGCTGGCAAGAATACTGTGGGGGACCATATCAAAAGCTTTGCTAAAGTCAAGATATATCACGTCCACCGCTTTCCCCATATCCACAGAGCCAGTTATCTCATCATAGAAGGCAATCAGGTTGGTCAGGCATGACTTGCCCTTGGTGAATCCATGCTGACTGTTCCTGATCACCTTCCTCTCCTCCAAGTGCTTCAAAATGGATTCCTTGAGAACCTGCTCCATGATTTTTCCAGGGACTGAGGTGAGGCTGACTGGTGTGTAGTTCCCCGGATCCTCCTTCTTCCATTTTTTAAAGATGGGCACTACATTTGCCTTTTTCCAATTGTCCAGGACTTCCCCTGATAGCCACAAGTTTTCAAAGATAATGGCCAATGGCTCTGCAATCACATCAGCCAACTCCCTCAGCACCCTCGGAAGCATTAGATCTGGACCCATGGACTTGTGCATGTCCAGCTTTTCTAAATAGTCCTTAACCTGTTCTTTCACAACTGAGGGCTGCTCACCTCCTCCCCATACTGTGTTGTCCAGTGCAGCAGTCTAGGAGATGCCCTTGTCTGTGAAGACCAAGGCAAAAACCAACATTGAATACTTCAGCTTTTTCCACATCATCTGTCACATCATCTGTCAATGTGGTTCCTCTACCCAGCAAAATATTTCAAAAGCCCCCAATCTGTCTCCCTATTTCAAGATAACTTTTGCATGCTTGTGGGATACCCATTTCTCTGGGGTCACTGGTTTGTCACACAGGAGAAGGAACAATGTTCTTGACCTAAGATTAAGCCCTTAGCTTTGATTTTTAGGTGAATCAAACAGCCCTTAACATAAGCTTGTCACACACCAGGCCTCACACCAATCAAATAGCACAGCAAGCCTAGCAACCCAGTCATCTGTTTTCTCTTACTTGCCCCCAGCATGTTTCAAGCTAATGCATTTCAAATCTAGAAGTATTAAATGCCCATAGTGTTATTACGAAGGTCTGACAGGGCCATAGGTGAACTTCCCCTAGTATGGACCAGTAGCAGAATCATAAACCCCTCTATAGGCCTAGCTGCTAGCAGGTGACAGCCACACAGTGAGAAGCACCTAATACACCATGTTCCTTCGGAAAGATTGTTGCAAAGTGGATGAGATTTTGCTCTGTGACATTAGCAACCTGGTTTCTATTCGTAGCTGTACTTGAAGCGACCTTGTGCAAGTGCTGCCTTATCTAGGAAAGGGGTGAATATCCTCCAAGGTAGCAGCATGAAGCCCTGGTTAATACTAAGGGTTGTGAAGGACACACATTAGCAGCAGTCTGATGGACGAGAACCCATGGCATCTGAGCTCACCGTTTAGTGCACCTTCCCCCAGGCCGTGGGGAGGAGGTGCTCGTTTGAGATTTTGCACTCCCAAAATTGCACGACAGCCAAAGGTTCCCTCATCATCATGAGCTTGTCTGCCGCAGAGACCAAAATCACATTCCTGGCAATAAGCTGTCAAGAGTCAGCCGCACAGTGGTGGCTGCTTCCTAAATAACTCCGCTGCTGGAAAGAAGGGCTGCCCGTCTGCACTGCCAATGTACCACAGGACCCTTTGTCGCTTCTACAGATCCAGACTAACACGGCTACCCCTCTGATACCAACAAGGAAAGACATTATCTGGCCCTGAAGTTGCCCCCCCCCCAAAAAAGCATTACTGTGAAACGCTCACCTAAAGCAGGTGCCCGGCAGAGTGGGCTCCCATCAGGTTTACAGAACACCAATTAATGCTGAATTCAGTAGAGCCACCTGGGCATTAAAGTCCATAACATAAACAAGAGTCCTCCACAGAGACCCAAGGCAAATGCTGTCAGAGGCTAGGTGCTGACCAGACCAGTGACTTGGGATGAGTAGGGAGAACCTGGTGTCACCCAGAACTGGGCTCAAATTGAAGCAGCCAGCCCTTTTCACCTGGCCTGCTGGGCCCTGATTGGCCTATGTTTGCTCCTGGCCCTTCTAGGCATCAGAGGACCAACACTCATTGGTTCTGTCTGCAGCTGATCACGGGAGACCTCTCTAGGCAATCCCTGGAGGTCTGAACTCACTGCTTTTCTCTTCCTAGGGTGGGGTGTACCAAGGCAGTAAGGTCTCTGGCTGGGGGCAGCAAACACCTAGTACACCCCATCACAGTTACCTTTATAGAGTCCAAGGCTGGAGGAGACCATTGTGATCATCCAGTCTGATCTCCTGTATAGCACAGACCAGAGAACATCCCCAACATAATTCCTAGAGCACAGCTTTTGGAAAAACATACATTCTTGATTTAAAACTTGTCAGTGATGGAGACTCCACCACAGCCCTTGGTAAATTGTTCTTTTTTAAACTTTGGTTCGCTAAAAAAACATTTCACGCATCACACAGAAGAGATCCCAACTGGAGAACAACCTCGGCCAGAAGGAGTAATTATCCATTACCTACACCAGCCAATACCCAGAGGCTGGAGCACCTGGCAAGCCAGACAGGGAAGACACATGAAGTCTGGCTGGGGAGTCAGGTGGCAGCAAAAACCTGTACTAAGGACTAGTGATGATACTGAGTTGCTCAATTTGTTCCTCATGCAAGTGTTCAAGTTCTGTAATTGTCTAACCTGAGCCGGGGCAGGTTATCACAGGTCCTGATCCTAGATGGGGTGAGTGGTGACCTGGAGGCAGGAGACTGTGTGTGAATGAAAATCACCACTGGCTTCCTTTGAACCCCATGGGAGGAGGGAAATCTCTGTAAGTTCAAAGCAAGTGAATTGTCTGCAGAAAGCAATTACCCACGACTCGCACTGAATTTCTAAGCGATGACTCTGCTGGTGGAACGCTCCCCCCGCTGGAAATGTTAGCCCTCGGTTTCTTGCTGTAGAGCTATGTTAATCACACCACATAGATCTGACTAGCATATAAACACCATCATCTTAACCACTGCTTGGCACATCATAAATACAAGAGTTTGAAGGTGACCATTGGTCACTTGCCCAATGGAGAGTGCTGTAAATTCAGAGAGCAGGAGAGAGGCTGCACAGAAACAGCCCAGGAGAGAGTGGGAGACAGCTGTTTCATTTCTACATCTTACAGAAAATTTTTCCATGAAGTGTAATGTTTGGAAAACGTCTAACAACCAAGTTCATGCTTTCTACAGATTATAAGGATTTAGCATTTCTGTTGTCTATATTGGGAGAGAGAGAGAGGGAGAGAGAGAGACAAAAGGAGGCACAAACATTTAAGACACTAGGACTGCAGGAGAATTTACAGAATGTGGAAATAATGTAAGAAAAGCTAAATAAAAGAAATAAAGACAAAAGACATTTTCAAGGCAGTTGCTGGAGAAGCCAGCAGGGTCCCTGTTACAAAGAAAGAATCGCAAATCACAAGAAAAGCAGTTGTTACAGAAAACGTACATGGTTTTTTTAACCTTGGATGTCACTGGGGACGGGACTGCATGTGGACAGGAACTAATGTCAAAGGCAAATAGGTTTTCCAGAAGAATAAAAGGGAATACCCCAGGAGCCCAGTCGCCCCTGAGCAGGGGCAAAGGAATAAGACTTCTGAGCACTAGCAATGCTGGACAGGCAGCCAAGCTCCTGCAGCTTCTAGAGGAAGCAGCAAAGGAAGGAAAGGAACTTCCAGCAGCATGACTGACTAGCTCCCAGAGAACAGGTGAGGAACCTGCCCGGGGCTACACACATTTCGCAAAAGGGAGCCAAGGGGAAGCAGTTTTGCTTCAGCAGTGAGGACCAAATATTGTGGTGCTATAGCTGGAGAGTGAGAAGTGCTGCAGAGGAAGTTTACACTGAATCTGCCTGCATTTTACCTGGCTCGAAGACCGTGCAATCAGCCATCTCACTCCAACCCACCCTAAGAGCCAGGGAACTCCAGTTTGAGTAGCGTGACCTACAGTCAAGGGGAAGGGAAGGATGGTGACAAGCAGGTGAGCGAGCAGCAGCATCAGGCACACAGCCTGTCAGTGCCGTGCTCTCTGTCTCTAGGATTGCCAACCCTCCCGGATTGGCCAGGAGTCTACCGGAATTGGCATCAATCTCCCAGTGACTACTGAAAGCAATCCGGGAGATTTCAATAGGATATTTTAAGAAAATAACATTATGTCATGTTGGGGGGGAAAATCTCTCGGAATAGCTTCAGTCAGAGTTGGCAACCCTACAAGTCTCAGGTGGTTTACTGTCCTCCACTGAGAGGATGATTTGAGTGTTTAGGCCCTACAGGGAGAAGTGTGCTGTGAGGCGGGAGGAGTGTCTGTCAGTGAGGACAGTGGGGGAGCTCAGTGGACAGGTTGGGGGCAGCCTTCCAGGCGGCGGATATACAAAAGGCCGGGTCAAAGCCAGGCCCTGGACTGAAGCTAACCTACGCTGCTGCCTGCCAACGGGCTCTCCTGGACAATACCACAGGTAAGAAGGAAAGGTATCGTCTGGGGCCTCATCACAGGTGGACATGAGAAGGAGAAACTCATGCTGTCCAAGCTGAAAGTCAGAGACTGTGAGGTGTGCCGCGTCCCAGGGCGGAACGAGCCCCCATGTCTCCTGAGGACAATCCCTATATCAGGGAAGAGGAGGGAAGGAAGAAAAGTGAGCCCAGTAGCTTCCCCCCAAATCTGCTGCAAATCAGGCCTGGCCCCCTCCTCCTGCTAAGGGGAAAGAAGGACACAGAACTGCCCCCACTCCCACTGCGGCACCATGGAAATAAAACACAACGTACCTAGTGCCAGCTGGCTTCAAGGACAAACCCAGCTACAGAAACCGTCTCCTGGAATACACAGTTCCTTCTGTTACGCAAGGCTACCCTCAGCCTTCAGCTCCAGACAATTTACCTTCGTCTCCGAAACTACTGTCACCCTTGGGAACCATTTCACTGCTTCCTACATAGCAAACCACTGTCTGTGTCTCTGGCGCCACTACCGAGATCCCTCCTCTATGAACAACCTTAAGATTCAGTTCCTAGTCCTGTTTTCTTATAGATAAATAGGCTTTAAGGCCAGAAGGGACTAGGAGATCATCTAGTCTGACCTCCTGCATAACACAGGCGATAAAATTTCTCCCTGTTACCCGGGTATTTAGCCCAATAACTTGTTAAGTATGCCCGTAAGTCTGGCCCACCTGGCGCACTGCTCTGAGGTCTCTGACGTTGATGTGGAGAGCCAGATCCGCCTGAGACCAGAGACCCTGAGTCCTGCGGTCTCCCAGATGTGCTCCCCAGCCCAAGTCTGATGCGTCCGTCACTAGTGACAGAGATGGCTGCGGAGTGGTGAAGGGGACCTCATAGCACACCTCCTGAGGGTCGAGCCACCACAGGAGGGAGTCGAGGACCTGGCGAGGCAGGGTCACGATCCTGTCCAAGCTGTCCCTGGCCGGGCGATACACTGGAGCCACGACTGAAGAAGTCGAAGCCTGAGTCTGGCATCCTGCACCGCGTAGCTACAGGCAGCCATGTGTCCGAGAAGCTTCAGGCAGTTTCTCGCTGCGGTGGTGGGAAACTGTCTGAGGCCTCGAATGATATCGGTCAGCACCTGAAACCTCGCTTGCAGCAGGTCTGTCCTGGCCTGGGTTGAGTCCAGTATTTCCTGTATGAACTCTATCCTCTGGACGGGGGACAGAGTGGATTTTGATTCATTTAGGAGACCCAGGCTGTTGAAGGTGGCTCTGATGAGTCTGACCTGCACCTTCACCTGCGCCCTGGAGCGGCCCTTGATCAGCCAGTCATCGAGGTACGGGAACACCTGTACCTGCCGCCTGCGCAGGAACGCAGCCATGACTGCCGTGCACTGGGTGAAAACACGAGGTGCTGCTGACAGGCCGAACAGAAGGACGGTAAATTGGTAGTGGGTGTGTTCACTCCTGTGGGGCTGAGTGATCGTGATGTGAAAGTACGCGTCCTTCAAGTAGCGGGCGGCACACCAGTCTGCTGGATCCAGCATGGGGATGATGGAGGCCAACGAGACCATGCGGAACTTGAGTTTCTTTATGAACTTGTTGAGTTCTTTCAGGTCCAGGATGGGCCTGAGGCCGCCTTTGGCTTTCGGTATTAGGAAATACCGTGAATAAAAGCCCTCGCCCCTGTGCTGCTGAGGAACCTCCTCCACTGCCCCTAAAGATAGAAGCGACTGCACCTTCTGGATAAGGAGCTGCTCGTGAGAAGGGTCCCTGAAGAGGGACGGGGAGGGGGTGTGGAAGGATGGAAAGGCGCAGAATTGGATGGAGTATCCCCTTCTCTACCGTGCGGAGCACCCAGCAGTCCGAGGTGATACGGGACCATGCATGGTAGAAAGGGGATAGTCGGGATGAGAAGGTAAGGCGGAGTGATCCATTATCAGGTGTGGTACACCGTCCTCGACCGTGCCTTCAAAAGGCCGGTTTGGGTTGTCCTGAGCCCTGGCCAGAGGGTTGGCGCGGCCTTCTCCTGCCTGTCCTGTTTCTCCTTCTGGACCCGTCCTGGCAGTTCTGCTGACCGAACAGCTGCTGGGGCTGCAGGCGGAAGTGTCTCTGCTGTGTTGAAGGAGTATAGAGGCCCAGGGACCTGAGAGTGGCTCTGGAATCTTTAAGGCTGTTCAGCCTTTCATCCGTCTTCTCTGAGAAGAGAATCTCACCCTCAGAGGGCAGGTCTTGGATGGTTTGCTGTATCTCATAGGGGAGGCCAGAAACCTGGAACCATGAGCCCCTTCTCATGGCCACTCCAGTAGCCAGAAGCCTGGTTACTGCATCTGCCCCGTCAAGTGCCACCTGAGGGGACGCTTTGGAGATCAGCCTCCCTTCCTCAACCAAAGCCGAAAATCCGTCGCGAGAGTCCGAGGGGAGCAACTCCATACATTTAGCCATCGCTGAGCAGGCATTGTACGAGTACCGGCTGACGACGGCCTGCTGGTTGGATATTCGGAGTCGCAATTCCCCCGTGGAGTAAACCTTTCGCTCGAAAAGGTCTAATTTTTTGGCGTCCCTATTTTTGAGTGAAGGGCCTTGAAACCCTTGCCTCTCCCACTGGCTAGCAGCGTCCACTACCAGGGAATCAGGGAGAGGGTGGGAATAGAGGTGTTCGTAGCCATTGGAGGGCACAAAGTACCGGCACTCATTGCACTTGACCGTAGGTGTCAGCAAAGCCGGGGTCTGCCAAAGGGTCTTGGTCATGTCTGCGATTGTCTTTATCAGCGGTAAGGCGATACGGGAAGGGCCAGAGGGAGCCAAGATGTCCGCCACAGGGTTCGCATCATCCACAACTTCCTCCGCCTTCATGCCCAGACCCTGGGAGACCTGGCACAGCAGCTGATGCAACACCCTGGAGTCTTCCAGAGTTGGGGCTACTGAAGTGCCCACTAGGGCCTCATCTGGTGAGGAGGAGGAGACCACTAGGGGAGGTGGTTGCTCCCTACCATCCTCACCAGAGGGATCTCTTGACCCCGTGGGAACTGTGGTAGACTGGCATGGTCCCGGTGCTGTGAAAGGCGTGGATGTCAGTGCCAACGTCAGGCCCCACGCCAGCGCCTGATGCAGCATGTGTTCTGGGGTTCCAGCCAGCGCCGATGACAGAGGCGGTGTTGGTGCCGGTGTCAGCATCGGTGCCGAGGGTGCGTTGTGCGCCATAGCCACAATCGGGCCGCTGATGCCTCTGGTGCCGAATCGGTCGATGTAAGTCGGTGCCGGTGCTGAAAACGGCACTGCAGGTTCTGGTGTCAATGACAGAGGCACTGGCTCTGGTACCAATCATGGTGGAATTGTTTTCGGTTTGCAGGCCAAATCAGCCAGAACCAAGGTCATTGTCGCCCATGTGGTGGTAACGACCCTCAGTTAGTCCATACTTAGTCATTCTCTGTAGTGTGCCATTTTGCTCCAATGAGACATGAGTGAATATTCTCATTTGCTAGTTTGTTCATTTGTTAGTGTTCTCAGTGTGTTATTTTTATTTGAACTGTTGTACCCCCAATATGGACAAGTGGCTGAAAACGGAAAGTGTAAAGACATGAGAAAATGAATTTTCGACATCAGCTAGTGTTTCGTCAAGTCCACAGTGTGGAAAATCTAAGTCAAATTATCATGATGGTCCTGGAAAGTGGCTTATGAAGAAAAGAAAATATGACAACGATTATATTAAATATAGCTTTACGTGCATTGGTGATCAAGAGGGTCCAAAACCACAGTGCATAATTTGTGGTGATGTTCTAGCAAACAGCAGCCTCAAACCTTCTCTACTTTGGCGCCACTTAGAAACTAGACACCCTGCACAACTCAACAAGCCTGTTGATTTTTTCAAGTGAATATTAGCCGAGTGGAAAAGTGACATTACCCGTTTTGTATCCAAAGCAAGAACTGATAACGAAAATGCACTTGAAGCATCGTACCGAGTGAACTACCGAGTAGCAAAAGCATCCGAAGCCCATACCATAGCAGAGACCTTGATTGGTCCATGTATAAAAGACATAGTTCATTGCATACTCGGAGAAAAGGCTGCAAAAAGGATTGACGTAGTACTTTTGTCCAATAATACGTTGTCGCGAAGAATTAATGACATGTCAAGTAATCTAGAAACCACAATTGCATATAGAGTGAAACATAGTCCATATTATGCTATACAGTTGGATGAATCAACTGATGTTTCTAATCTATCTATTTTGCTAGTGTTTGTATATTATGTGAATGAAGGTATGGTTGAAGAAGACGTCTTGTTTTGCCGACCATGGAAAGAACATATAACTGGAGAAGATATCTTCAGTCTGACTAATGCATATTTTCAAGAAAAGGAAAATTTGATATTTTCATAAAAGGGGTTCACGGGTTGTGAAAGTTTGGGAACCACTGGGTTAGAGCAATAAGCTGGTAAGGACCCAAGTTCTCCTCTCTGCTCTGTGACCGGCTCACTCTGTGACCCTAACCTGGTCATTTCAATGCTCTGTGTCTCACGTTACCCAACCGTAACTGGCCTGCACGCTCTCTCTCATGGGTGCTGTGAGGGTTATTCAATGTCTGGAAAGTGCTTTGAGACCCTTACACAAAACACAGTATCGAAATGCAAGGTACTGTTATAAATGAACCTCCCTCTATTGACATGCTTCAGCTGGCTTCCTGGACTTTAGCTCTGCTCTGCTCCCTCCCTCCACTCTTCCAGCACAGACCTGCTTCTCTTCTTGTCCACACAGTCCTGCTGCCTCTGCAGCTCCTGCTGTCGAGAGCAGCCTCTATGGATTTCTCACTTTCATTACATAACTAATGCAAACATATCATTTTCTCCCATGCCCACAGCTCTTAGTTTCTCTCATATACCATAAATTAATCTATACAATGATACTATCCAATTCTGGGATTCCCAGTGTATATTAAAGATATTACACAAAAAATTCTATATATGGGAAATATTTTCCCATTAGGGTTAGCACAAAGGAGGGAGGCAGACACATTCAGCAGAGCTGGGACAGGCTGCATGTAAATGGCTGAGGGACAAAGCATTTGAAAAAAAACGGTAAACTCAAGGTGAGTCTTTACAGTACAGTCCGTGTTCTGTGTAATTAGTGGCTGCAGTCCCCAGCTAGGTAGCAGAGTTAAAATCAAAGGGCTCCCAGCCTGCTATGGGCTCATAACGTTCCTATCTTTCTCGGTCACACCCTATTAAACACAGATCAGAAACAGGATCTGGGATTATGGAACATACTGAATTCAGGACATTAGAAGGCTCCTCTCCTATAAATAGGAACCACTTACCAATTCCAAATACCACACATCTATTTTGGCAACATATTGGCCGATAAAAGCAGGCAGTACAACTTGAGGATTATCCTATTACTATAATTTTCAGTACAGAACAGTGAATGCCATCATACCAGAATTTAACCCCTCAGCTCCTAAACTCGTTTCATAGGGTTGCACTGTGTCTGACTGAAAACAAACATCCCTGAAACCAGCTGTTTTCTGTTCCCTGAACCGATCACTATTTCTGTACTGTGAACCCCCTGCTTTCTATTGGACAGTCATGGAGGTCAGAGCCAACCTCTCTGAGAGCAGCCTTTTCCTGTGTACTGAAACCTGTTGCTTGGCAATCCTGCCTAGGTTTCGTTGGCCCAAACGGCAGAGTTTTCATGGAAATCGCGCCCTAGAAAGACTCCAGTTAGCTACTATCGATTTTGCACAGAATTGCAATGTAGGTTTCTAGTTAGTTGACACTCAGGTTTCTAGGAAAAATTAACACAAACACATGCAACAACAATCTGTTCAAGAGAAAAACGTGAAGAGTTGCTTCCAAACAGGTGCAGCCGATTATCTGAGGCAACTCTGTGCCTGAAAAAACGTTATTTTCTTCACAAATTTTAAGAGCACTAAAAACTTCCAGATAATGGGAAGTCCCTGAAGCTTTTAGAAAGTGTTTTCTCATACTCCATACCTGGTACAACAGCTGCTGCTTTGCAGCAATGGGGAGTTGTGGTTTTCCATTTGTGAACGTTCAAGTGAAATCTATCATTTTTTGGAAAGAGTCTAAGTCCTGGGGTTCTCAAATATCTTTACAGGTTGAACATTTGGAAAGGACTCAAGACTCCAATCAGCGCTCGGATATGTGGAAATATTTAACTCTCTAAGAAACAGTATATAAAATAAGCTGTTTCTCGGCTTGATGACTATTTCAGGATTGACTAATGACTTGTCTTTGTGCCAGACACCTCGGAGATGGCTCAAGAGGCTAATTTCTAAAACTCAAATTCATAGCGTTCTATCAAATGAAAACTCTTTCTGCATAAAAACTCTAGATCTGGGAATTTGAAAACAGTATGATCATAAAATGAACTTTTTGACACTGGTTTCATAAGTACCTGTACTGAATTCATTATTATTTATATTATTCTAGTGCCTGGGAGCCCTAGTCACAGACTAAGGCCACACTGTGCTAGGAGCTGTACAAACACAGAACAAAAAGATGTTCCCTGCCCCAAAGATCTTACAATCTAAGTGTGAGTCAAGAGACAACAGATGGCTACAGACAGATCATAGAATATGAGGGTTGGAAGAGACCCCAGGAGGTCATCTAGTCCAATCCCCTGCTCAAAGCAAGACCAACACCAACTAAATCATCCCAGCCAGGGCTTTGTCAAGCCGGGCCTTAAAAACCTCTAAGGATGGAGATTTTACCACCTCTCTAGGTAACCCATTCCAGTGCTTCACCACCCTCCTAGTGAAATAGTGTTTCCTAATATCCAACCTAGACCTCCCCCACTGCAACTTGAGACCATTGTTCCTTGTTCTGTCATCTGCCACCACTGAGAACAGCTGAGCTCCAACCTCTTTGGAATCCCTCTTCAGGTAGTTGAAGGCTGCTATCAAATCCCCCCTCATTCTTCTCTTCTGCAGACTAAATAACCCCAGTTCCCTCAGCCTCTCCTCGTAAGTCATGTGCTCCAGCCCCCTAAGCATTTTCATTGCCCTCCGCTGGACTCTCTCCAATTTGCCCACATCCTTTCTGTAGTGGGGGGCCCAAAACTGGACGCAATACTCCAGATGTGGCCTCACCAGTGCCGAATAGAGGGGAATAATCACTTCCCTCGATCTGCTGGCAATGCTCCTACTAACGCAGCCCAATATGCCGTTGGCCTTCTTGGCAACAAGGGCACACTGCTGACTCATATCCAGCTTCTCGTCCACTGTAAAGATGGGGAAGCACAAGGAGTCAGCATGATATGCTGTGGTCTCTGCACACTAGCGGCCTAACTGCTGTCAAGATTTGTGTAGGCAATGCAGCAGAGAAGCATTTTGAGGAAGGATTGGAAGGTGAATAATAAGGCAGCTTGTGGTAGTATATGTGGAGCACCTCCCAAGTCTTAGCGGCAGCATGGGAGAAAGCACAGAGGTGCCTGTTTGAAAATGCAACAAGTGGGCGCAATAGAGGCTGCCATCTGAGCCAATCAGATGCAAGCATCAACAGCTCCATAGTGAAGGAGAGATGATATAGGGTGGAGATGGACTACGAAGGGCCTTGAAAGTGAAGACAAGCAGTTACGCTGAATGTAAAGAGAAGGGGAAGCCAATAGAGGGATGCCAAGAGAGGGATGACAAAGTCAAAGTGACGGGCTAGGAGAATGATCTTTGCAGAAACATTCTGAATGGATATAAGCAGGGCAAGACTGCATTCGCCAAGGCCAGAGATAAGGTATTGAAGTAATGGAGCCATGAGATGTTGAGAGCTTAGACGAGAGTTTTAGCTGTGTGGGTGGATGGGAAAGGTCGTATCTTGAGACGTTCTGCAGAAAGAATCAGCAAGATTTAGACAAAACCTGGGTGTGAGGACATAAAAAAAGATCTGAATCAAAGATGATACCCACTTTAAGTGCCTGAATGACAGGCAGGATGGCAGTGTTACTCTTAGAATCATAGAATCTCAGGGTTAGAAGGGACCTTAGGAGGTCATCTAGTCCAACCCCCTGCTCAAAGCAGGACCAATCCCCAGTTTTTGCCCCAGATCCCTAATGGCCCCCTCAAGGATTGAACTCACAACCCTGGGTTTAGCAGGCCAATGCTCAAACCACTGAGCTATCCCTCCCCCACTTTGTTGCAAACCTGCTCTTGACTCCTAAGTCCAGCTCCAACCTTTGGCTTCAGTTCTTGGCCCGGCTGCCACCACACTCACCGCTAGGCCCGACTGCCACTGCTCCACTAGACCTGACCCTCCATGTCTCAGTGTCTGACAGCTGCCAGAGGATGTTGCAAAGGCCAAAAGTATAACTGGGTTAAAAAGAGATTTAGATAAATTCACGGAGAATAGGTCCATCAATGGCAATGAACCAAGATGGTCAGAGACGCACCCCATGCTCCATGTGTCCCTAAACTGCCGAATGACAGAAGCTGGGACTGGAGAACAGGGGATGGATCACCTGATAATTGCCCTGTTTGGTTCATTCCCTCTGAAGCACCTGGTACTGTCCACTGTCAGAGGACAGGATACTGGGCTAGATGGACCTTTGATCTGACCAAGCATTGCTGTTCTTATGACTATCAATCTGACCTCCTACATAAAACAGGCCACAGAACCTCACCCCGCAATGCCTGCATCAATCCCATGGCTTCTGTTTAGTTTGAGCATACCTTTTAGAAAGATATCGAGTCTTGACTTAAAGTCTGCCAATGATGGTGAATTTACCATGTCCCTTGATAAGTTGTTCCAATGGTTAATTATCCCCTCTGTTATAATTTGCATCTTATTCTTAGTCAGAATTTGTCTAGCATCCAATGAGCTACCGGATCTCATTCTGCCTTTTTCTATTAGATCAAAGGGCTGTCTACTATCAGAAGCCTTGTTTCCATATAGGTACTTTTAGGCTTCGATCAAGTTGCCTCTTAACCTTCTCTTGACTAAATTAGATCAAGCTTCTTAAGACTGATATTCTGAGGCATCGTTTCCAAATCTCAGATCATTGTTATATAGCTATTTTCTGAACCCTTTCAATTTGTCAACACCCTTTTTGCAATGTGGACACCAGAACTGGACACAGTCTCCAGTAATGGTCTCGCACATGCTGACTTCAGAGGTAATATTACCTCTGTCTTCATATCTCCAAGGATCACATTCACCCTCATAGTTTCAGTAATACGCTGGGAACTCATGTTCCCATCTCCCATGACCACCCTTTTCAGAGTCACTGCTTTCGGGATACAATCCCTCATCCTATAAGTGTAACCTACATTCTTTGTTCCTAGATGTATGACCTTGCATTTTGCAGTATTAAAATGCATGTTGTTCAAGTGAGCCCACCTTACCAAGTGATTAAGTGCCAATGGTGCACCCCGAGCCATACAGGAGTCTGCCCCAAGGAGACACAAACGGCAGGTTCTTTTCTCAGTGGCAATGGTGTGAACCCAAAAGATTCTGCTGAAGCCAATAGAATCCCTTTGGACTGTCATTAGAGTAACTGAAGAAACTGGCCTAGAAAGGATACGATGTATTGGGAGACCAGCAGGGATGTCAGTTTGCGGCATCACACTGTTTAAATCCCCATCATTTCTCTCCTAGCTGTCAGGGAGAGGCACCAGGTGAGGTGGGTCAGTGTTGTCAGTCAGAGAGAGGAGGTGAATCTCTGGGAGGTTTAGAATGAGGAGAGGTGGAGGCCAGGAGTACGAGGCCTGGGAAGTGATTCCATGCCAGGCACAGGGGTTTCCTGGAAGGAGGAGGAGGAGGAAGAGGGAGCAGTGAGGCTGGCCTCATTAGCACAGTGAAGAGAGGGGAAGGGGGAATACAGTAGGAAATGAAATCCAAGGTGTGGGCTGGGATGGAATTGTGTAGGGCTGGAGCATGTAGACAAGGAATTTAAACATGAGAGTGAAGGAAGCCAGGGAGGGAACAGAACAGGGACTGATAAGGTCTTACTGGACAAGGAAGATCATTTCAGCAGATTCAGTTTTGATGAACTGGAGGGGAAGGATGTGAGAAAGGAGGCGGCCAGAGAGAAGGTTGCAGCAGTCAAGGCAGTATGTGACTAGGCCATGGACAAGTGTTTGGGTTGTCAGAACAGAAAGGAAGGGACAGATTTCCTGTATGATGGGGAGGAGTAAGGGGCAGACATAGCAATCGCTGGGATGTTTGGGGGAATGGAGGGGGAGGAGTCAAGGGTAACTATATTATGAGCCTGCATGATGTGGAGGACGGGGTGTTGCCCACAACAATGGAGAGAGGCAGAAGTGGAGTAGCTTGGGAGACAAAATAAGGAGTTCGGTTTTGGCCATGTTGAGCTGGTGGCAGCTCATCCAGGCAGTTATGTCAGAGACACAACTGTGTGCCAGAGACACAACTTTGTGCAGATACACAGGCCTGAATGGAAGAAGGGAGCTTAGAGTGGAGAAATAGATCTGTTGTGAGTCACCAGTCTAGAGAAGGGAGGGCTGAATTCATGCCAACACGGGGTCACTCAAGGATAAGGTGTGGAGAGAGGAGAGGCCTGAGTACAGAATGCTACAGGACGCCTATAAAGAGGAAAAAGGAGAAATTAAAAGACTGGCCAGAAAGCTAGGAGAACTGAGAGCACAAAGGCCATGAAAGCCAATGGAAGAGGAGATGCCAAGGAGGAGAATGATGTTTTGTCCTTGACCATCAATGCAGTGACAGTTAGACCCGTAAGTACAGAATTATCAGACGCATAGATTAACACAATATGTTGGGGGAAGAGTCAATAGAGTTTTTTTCAAGGGAAATCATACTTCGCCAATCTATTAGAATTCTTTGAGGGGGTCAACAAACATGTGGCCAAGGGTGAGCCAGTGGATAGAGTGTACTTGGAACTTTGAGAAAGTCTTTGACAAGGTCCCTCACCGAAAGCCCTCAAGCAAAGTAGGCAGTCATGAGATAAGAGGGAAGGTCCTCCCATGGATCAGTAACTGGTTGAAAGATAGGAAACAAAGGGTAGGAATAAATGGTCGATTTTCACAGTGCAGAAAGGTAAATAGCGGGGTCCTCCAAGGACCCATACTAGGACCTGTGCTGTTCAAATATTCATAAATGATGTGAAAAAAGGGGGTCAAACGGTGAAGTGGGAAAATTTGCAAATGACACAGAACTACTCATGATAGTAAGCCCAAAGCAGACTGTGAAGAGTTACAAAGGGATCTCACAAAACTGAGTGACCGGGAAACAAAATGGCAGGTGAAATTCACTGCTGATAAGTGCAAAGTAATGCACATTGGAAAACATAATCCCAACTATACATACAAAACGATGGGGTCTTAATTAGCTGTTACCACTCAGAAAGATCTTGGAGTCACCATGGATAGTTCTCTGAAAATGTATGCTCAATGTGCAGAGGCAGACAAAAAGGCGAACAGAATGTTGGTAATCATTAGGAAAGGGATAGATAATAAGGCAGAAAATGTCATAATGCCACTATATAAATCCATGATTCTGGTCACCCCATCTCAAAAAGATATTAGAATTGGAAAAAGTACAGAGAAGGGTAACAAAAATGATCAGGGTATGGAACAGCTTCCATATGGGGAGAGATTAAAATGACTGGGACTTTTCAGCCTCGAAAAGAGACGGCTAAGGGGGGATATGATAGAGGCAGGCGCGGTGAGTTGTATGGGCTCAAAGTCGACTCCGAGGAGGGGCGGGGGGCTTATCCTGGCTGGACCTCCTGAGTAGCAGCCTGGGGGGGCTTGGGTGAGTGTTGTGCTGGGGGGCAGGGGAGGAGCTCCCCCTCCCCCAGAGCTTGCTGCTGCCAGCGGGGAGAGGGCTGGCGGGAGTCCTCCTCTCTGGCCCCACCTCAGTCCCGGGGAAGCCTGCCTGCTACACCCCAAACTCCCACCCAGAGCCTTAGTCAGGTTGGGGGGAGGGGTGGGACTTGGACCCGTTCTGGACACCACCAAAAATTATACAAACCTGCCGCCCCTGGATAGAGGTCTGTAAAATCATGAATGGTGTGGAGAAAAAGTGGTATTTACCTCTTCATCTAACACAAAACCAGGGGTCACGCAATGAAATTAATAGGCAGGAGGGTTAGAACAAACATTAAAAAAGTAATTCTTCAGACAACACATAGTCAACCTGGATCACTCAAGAAATTTCCCTGTTCTGTTCATTTTCTCTGAAGCATCTGGCACCAGCCACTGTCAGAAAACAAGATACTGGGCTAAATGGGCCACTGGTCTGACCCAGTATTGCTCTTCTTATGACGACTAACATCCTGTATGCTGTCCCACAGATCGCCGTAGTTAACAGATGACCTATGACTAATGAAACATTTGGGAAGTAGATTAGTGCATCACCGCTGGAAGTTGTGTTTGAGTCCAATCAATTAGGGCTCAGATAATTTTGCACGTCCTAGGCCATGGCTGTGATAGAGGAGAAGCATCCTTTCCCTTCCATCACTGCATTCACCCAGCATCAGAGGGCTCACAGCTTAGTAAACTCTGGCTGCCTTGGCTCAGAAACAGCCAGACTTTTCATGCTGGGAGGAGTTCTCCTTCACCAGTCAGATTCCAGCTGAGTCGGCCATGTTAAATGAAACCCAAATCACATCTGGGGGAAATGATTCATCCTCTCCCCGGGAGGTTTTAAGGCATTTTATCCAGTGTCTTGAGAATTGGACCTGCAACAGGGGATGTGTAAAGCCAGAGCAGGTAGTTTAGGAGGCCCATTATTCCATTCCATGTGTCCAGTGAAAGCAGATAGTCTGGAAAAATAATTTAAGCTGTCATTGGTCCCAGGGAGCAGCCAGCATGAGGGAGAGAGAAGGTATAGGGCCATCCCAGACCATTGTTCCTTTAAGAGCCAGGGACTAGCTGGGGATCCATCACGGGACCTAAGCACTGCAAAACTGAACGTCACAACACCTAACTGTTAGCCGCCTAGAAAATCCCGGAACGGCACTGTGATCTAAAAGCAGAGTTAGGCATCTAGGCTCCTTACATAATGTATGGGGAGAGACAGTGCCTACCAATGCGATCCACAAAAGCCAGCAATAGGCTGAGATAGGCACCTATGTCCAGGCAGCAGGGTAGTACCTGGCTCTGCTAGCAAACAGGAGCCTGGTGCCTGAAGTCAGGCAGCTTAGGTGGCTCTGGTGTTTCCTGCGGGAATGAGTTAGACGCCTGACTTGCTCCACACAAAACGGCCGGAGGAGGTGGTGATGCTACCACCCACCTTATAACCTCTAGCTCTTTGGTTAGAGCACTTGCCTGGGAGGAGAAAGGATTTGAACTAGGGCTGTCAAGCGATTAAAAAAATTAATCGGTATTAATCGCGTGGTTAAACAACAATAGAATACCATTTATTTTAACTATTTTGGGTGTTTTTCTACATTTTCAAATATATTAATTTCAGTTACAGAGATACAAAGTGTACAGTGCTCACTTTATATTTATTTTTATTACAAATATTTGCACTGTAAAAAATGAAAAAAAGTATTTTTCAATTCACCTAATACAAGCACTGTAGTGCAATCTCTTTATCATGAAAGTTGAACTTACAAATGTAGAATTATGTAAAATAAAAACTGCACTCAAAAATAAAACAATGTAAAACTTTAGAGAGCTACAAGTCCACTCGGTCCTACTTCTTGGTCAGCCAATCGCTCAGACAAACAAGTTTGGTTACAATTTGCAGGCGATAATGCTGCCCGCTTCTTGTTTACAATGTCACCTGAGAATGAGAACAGGTGTTCGCATGGCACTGTTGTAGCCGGTGTCACAAGATAGTTACGTGCCAGATGCGCTAAAAAATTCATATGCCCCTTCATGCTTCAGCCACCATTCCAGAGGACATGCTTCCATGCTGATGAGGGATTCTGCTTGATAATAATCCAAAGCAGAGCAGACCGACGCATGTTCATTTTCATCATCTGAGTCAGATGCCACCAGCAGAAGGTTGATTTTCTTTTTTGGTGGTTCGGGTTCTGTAGTTTCCGCATCAGAGTATTGCACTTTTAAGACTTCTGAAAGCATGCGCCACACCTTATCCCTCTCAGATTTTGGACGGCACTTCAGATTCTTAAACCTTGGGTCAAGTGCTGAAGCTATTTTTAGAATTCTCACATTGGTACCTTCTTTGTGTTTTGTCAAATCTGCTGTGAAATTGTTCTTAAAACGAACATGTGCTGGGTCATCACCCGAGACTGCTATAACATGAAATATATGCAGAATGCTGGTAAAACAGAACAGGAGACATACAATTCTCCCCTCAAGGAGTACAGTGACAAATTTAATTGGCACATTATTTTTTTAACGAGCATCATCAGCATGTCCTCCGGAATGGTGGCCGAAGCATGAAGGGGGATACGAATGTTTAGCATATCTGGCATGTAAATACCTTGCAACACCAGCTACAAAAGTGCCATGTGAACACCTGTTCTCACTTGCAGGTGACATTGTAAATAAGAAGCAGGCAGCATTATCTCCTGTCAATGTAAACAAACTTGTTTCTCTTAGCGATTGGCTGAACAAGAAGCAGGACTGAGTGGACTAGTAGGATCTAAAGTTTGACATTGTTTTGTTTTTGAGTGCAGTTATGTAACTGAAAAAAATCTGCATTTGTAAGTTACACTTTCACAATAAAGAGATTGCACTACAGTACTTGTATGAGGTGAATTGAAAAATACTATTTCTTTTATCGTTTTTACAGTGCAAATACTTGTAACCAAAAATAATAATATAAAGTGAGCACTGTGCACTTTGTATTCTGTGTTGTAATTGAAATCAATATTGCAAATGTAGAAAAAAATCCAAAAATATTAAATACATTTCAGTTGTTAGAAGTGTGATTAATCACAATTAATTTTTTGAGTTAATTGTGTGAGTTAATAGTGATTAATTGACAGCCCTAATCTGAACAGTCTCCTTCTCTACCAAAGGAGGAGACTGAACCTGGGCTTCCCACACCCAGGCAAGTGCTCTAACCACTGAGCTATGGGGTTCCCTCACTGCCATACTGAGACTGCTCCACTGTGGCTACATAATGAAAGTGTCATTGGCGCTGGACTCGGGGAGCTGGACCCAGGGTCTCCCCCGTCCTACACCGTGCCCAAACCGGGGGGCTATAGAGGCATTTCTACTCTCTCTGGCCCAGTGGAACAGCTATTGGGGGACAAAGCAAGTGAGAGCATGCCTAGTCAGTGGTTAGGGCACCCACTTGGGAGGTGCAGACCCCGGGTCCAGTCCCCCTGCTCCACTCTTTCATTATGCAGCCACAACGGAACAGCGGCAGTGGGAGAGACTGCGGGAGCCTCACTCCAGACTAGCCCATAGCCCATTGGTTGGCGCTCTCACCTTGGGGATAGGAGACCCCTGCTCAAAGCCTTTCAATTCCCTCCTCCCTGCCAGAGGGTGGGAATCTGCCACATCCCAGGCAAGTGACCTGGGCATGCCCACCAGCTCCTCATTCTTCTTCTGGATTTGGAATGATTCCAAGGCCAGAAGGGACCATTGTGATCATCTCTGACCCCCTGTCTAACACAGGCCAGAGAACGGCCCCAAAATAATTCCTAGAGCAGAGCTTTAAGGAACACATCCCATCTTGATTGAAAATGGTCAGTGATGGAAAATCCCCCACCACCATTGGCAAATTGTTCCAGTTGTTAATTATTCTCACCATTAAAATGTGCCCCTTATTTCACTCTGAATTTGTCTAGCTTCAGCTTCCAGCCCTTGGATCCTGCTGCGGGTGGGGCTGAGCCATTCAGACGGAGGAACCCCCAGAGCAGCCCAGCCTGAACTTTATCTTAATGTTAATTTCCTCATTAAAAAAGGCTAAACCTCAGGAAAGGGGTGAGGTTTTAACCCTAGAGAATGTGAGACAGGCGCCTGTTCACCGAGCCCCATCCCAGCCCTACTTGCCCTGGCAGTACTTTAATATAAGCTGTACATATAAAAATAGCCACCTAGCACTCTCGCCCCACACAACAAAATGTCATCTGGTGATTACAATTAAAACTATGCTGCAGCTCTCCCCACAGCCTGAGCAGACAGATGACCTGCAGGACGTGCTGCAAAGGATAACAAGTTCAGAATCCTTGGGACCAAAGACGGACAGGAGTGAATCCCAAAACCAAGGGGTCCTTGACTCGCCGGCAGCTTCCTCTCAATCTGATCTCTGCAGTTGACATTTCTGGTAATGAGTTGCCCAGAACTATACAAGACAGTGTGAGTGTGACCTCACCACAGCCCTTTCCCTGACGCCAGCTGTGAGACCTCTGCAGACACAGCCGAAAATCACACAGTTTTTTGGCTGCCATAATGCACTGCAAGTACATACCCCCATTTGATGTCGCCTATCAACCCTCAGGATCGTCATTGTTTTCCACGTATCTGACCTGCTTACCCTTAAATATATCTGCATGAACCCACAGCCCCTTCCAAGAGAAGGTATGTCAATGGGATGGGCCATATAGAATCAGTTATGGGAGATTAAAGAGTTTCCTATCCAGAGAGGAGGACCCTCTGCAGATGGTATGACTGCTCCTTTGTCAGAAGAAGGCATCTACACAGCTTATTGGATTCTTCTCCATTTTTGCATATCAACATTTGTAAAAGTTATCCCAGAGCTGAATACATTTCCTCCACCCAGAGATTCTAGTCAGAGAGCTTCCAGGATTCTCATCTCTCTCTACTGTACACGTGCATAAACAGTCACATCGTCATATGAGACAAGTGAAGACTGAATCTTATGGGTAAAAACCAGATGTTTCCCAATCTTCCTTAACAAAGTTATATTTTATATATGGCTCTTCAATGGATTTATAGCCAATGAAGGGATGTTACTACATTAACTCATGGAGGGGGTGGATGATAAAAACTGGAAAGGAAGAGCCAGACAAGGCTAAAAGAAGCTATCCAGAGGGCTGCAATTGGAGAAGCATGACGAATGGGCAGCACTGTTTTAGAGGGCTCCAACCGAAAGGCAGATTGCCTGGCTGGGAGTGATTGTCCGCAGCTGGAGCATCGCACAAAGACCATCTGGTATTTCTTAAACGTGCTTTCCCCAGGTGATCTGATTCTTGGAATGCCCCAGCAGAGAGAAGAAATAGAGGGATTGTGAGACTGGGCCTTATTTCCAACGTTCCCCTAATTAGTTAATGGAATCTTGTTTGAATCAGTTTCAGTTTCTCCTCTGAATCCACTGCTCTCGCTGCCTTTTCAACAGAGAACTGTCAACTCAATTCCTAACGTTTTTTGTTTGTCTGTTCTAAGCAATTCAGTAACTGTGCCTCTTAGAAAAACCAACGAGGAGTCCTTGTGGCACCTTAGAGACTAACACATTTATTTGGGCATAAGCTTTCGTGGGCTAAAACCTTTGCTGATACAGACTAACACGGCTACCACTCTGAAACCTGTGCCTCTTAGCACAGTGGCCCAACAGCGCTGACGGGGCAAAAATGTCCCAAACTTTAAAGCCAACTTCCCTTTAATTGTCATTCCACTTCAGTCTTTCCAAGGCCACTTTCATGTATAATTTCCACAGAGATTCTATTCCTCGGTCCCAGCTAGTTTGTCACAATGCAGACAAGTCTGTAACTGTCTGGTTATTACGACTGAGATCCAGTCTGAAACTGGCATGTAAGATCTGAGAGCTTCTGAAAGAGCAGAGTGCGGAATACATGCGAGTCTTTGATCAGGAATCTAATTTCCAGGATTATTATCCTTTTTTTGATTAAGTTCTTTCGAGCTCTCCAGGCTAATTGCTCCAGACACACAAATGGTCTTGTGCTGGAAACCGAGAATATTGCCATGTCACTAGTGCAAAGGCAGTCATCGTGGTTCAGAGCTCACCAAGGAGATTGTTCCTCTGACTGAATTAGTAGACTCAGAATCATGCCAATGAAGAGAGGACCAACTGAAAGCTGCAAATAATAAATGAACAGATGGAAAAATGGTTTAGAGTCAGTAGAAGGAGAACAAAACTTTGGAACCAAACTGCGTTCCCACCAGCAGGCAGTGCCCCCACAGAGCAGCAGAGCTTAGAAGGAAGCCCCATCATCCAAACTGAAAGATTATCCAGATCACTCCTGCCAAACCAAACTCACCAACTGTTGCTTCTTCCCTTTCTTTTCTGTTTTTCACTCTGCAACAAGCCCAGCCATAAAACATGGCTGTCATCAGACATGTATCCCTCAGGCCACAGATGAGGGAATGAGCCCCACATACACAGACTCACTGGGCTCCCAGGAGGTTTCAAGCAGCAGATGAAAATTGTTGTTATTTTTCCAAAGTGAGGTTGGTTTCTACCCCTTTAGAACATGCTGGCATATGGGTTTGGAACAACTGTCACCACTCTTGGAGCAAGTAACAGCTACTAAAGCCTTGTGTATTCTGGAAGTGACTGCAACACCCAAAGCAGCAGCAGGCATTCACACCTCTGAACCCCAAAAGAAAAGTAAAATCTGCAAGCCCAGCATCGGCACCTTCAGTCCTGGCCCCAGTGCAGAGCTGAACTCTGCAAACACATCACTGAGATCGATGCGCTCAGCTTTCCATAAACTCTCCCTAAATGGAACAGCTCAGAATGTCATCACCTCCTGGAGAAGTACTTGCCCTTGCATGGTAGGTGCATTCCATACTCTGAGATTCTTACATATAAACCTAATGAAAAGATAACATTTTATTCTGACTGCCACGAAAAACAATGAACCATCCTCTGCATAACACATGAAAGCAGGGCTTAATTTGTAAGGAAAGAGGTGCCAGGGCTCCCGCAATTAAGTACTGGGGCTCAAGCAATTTTTTTACATTCATAACTGATGAGCAAGTTCAAAGATGCCGGGGCTCTGAACTGCCAGGCCCGGAGGTGCCGGGGCTCTGAACTGCCGGGCCCGGAGGTGCCGGGGCTCTGAACTGCCGGGCCCGGAGGTGTCGGGGCTCTGAACTGCCGGGCCCGGAGGTGTCGGGGCTCTGAACTGCCGGGCCCGGAGGTGCCGGGGCTCTGAACTGCCGGGCCCGGAGGTGTCGGGGCTCTGAACTGCCGGGCCCGGAGGTGCCGGGGCTCTGAACTGCCGGGCCCGGAGGTGCCGGGGCTCTGAACTGCCGGGCCCGGAGGTGCCGGGGCTCTGAACTGCCGGGCCCGGAGGTGCCGGGGCTCTGAACTGCCGGGCCCGGAGGTGTCGGGGCTCTGAACTGCCAGGCCTAGAGGTGTCGGGGCTCTGAACTGCCAGGCCTAGAGGTGTCGGGGCTCTGAAGTGCCGGGCCTAGAGGTGCCGGGGCTCTGAAGTGCCGGGCCCAGCGGTGCCGGGCTCAGAACTGCCGGGCCCAGCGGTGCCGGGGCTCTGAACTGCCGGGCCCGGAGGTGCCGGGGCTCTGAACTGCCGGGCCCGGAGGTGCCGGGGCTCTGAACTGCCGGGCCCGGAGGTGCCGGGGCTCTGAACTGCCAAGCCCAGAGGTGCCGGGGCTCTAAACTGCCAAGCCCAGAGGTGCCGGGGCTCTGAACTGCCAGGCCCAGAGGTGCCGGGGCTCAGCCCTGGCAAGCCCTGGCACAAATTAAGCACCGCATAAAAGCACAAGGATGCAGCCAAGAGCGGTGAAACACTACATGCACCCCCAGCGTTATGAATGCACCTCAATCCTGACCTGCAACAGGCTCTGCTATTCTAGACTTCTCCTGCTCAGAGATAACTAAGCATACCAACCGAAGTAATATCCTACATCTAGGCAGCACATTTATTTATATTCCCTACCTGCATACGATATTAATAGCACAAGCACTAAAAACACTTCTTTTAAATGCTAATGTCAGTGAGTTAATGTGTTTGGCCCCAGCAGGCTGTCTCCTCTGAACTATATTTGCTGTACAAGTGATGGTGAATGTATAGTGAATTTACTCTATACCATGTTTGCTCAGACCCCAGTAGGGATTGGACATCCTCTGAAGAGGTATCAAAGTGTTACTGGTATGGGAGAGATTCTTAACTAGCTGCATGCATTCAGCTGAAAAGGCTCCCCCCTTCATAGGATGAAAGGAATCCTTTGGAATGGCCCAACCTCACTAGACAACCTCTGAGTGCAACTCTTTAGAAATGTAATGGTGGTGTGGACCACGGCACAGGGCAAGGAACGTAGCTTCTCAGCTCCTGACAAGTGCAGCATGAGTTCATGGGCCTGTAGAACATTTTCTAGTGATCATTAAAATATGTAACAAATGATCGTGGAGTCAAAAGAATGTCACCACATCCAGCACACTAACCAGCACTCCTACGCACAGCCCAGACAGAATGTAAATGGGCCCCTGGATGTTAGGCATGTGGTCTAGCTCAGCCCTCTTAGCCCCGTTGAACCAGGGAAGGGCAGAGTATGGAGCTGGCTGTTTTGCCAGCAGGAACTAGTTTGGTAGACATGCTGGAGATTTCATGAGACAAGCAGTAAATCACCCTTGGAGTTTCTAACAACTGTAGATAACTGTGCATGTGACAGAGGCTAGTTGCAGCACTCTGGTCACTGAAGTTGCTGCAGCACCAAGAAGGCTGCAGGCTTAACTGGAGCCAATCAACATATTTCTAGCGGGGATTACTAACACTTGGTGGTAATTACTGGGCTAATTACACCATTGGCTCAGTAACTGGGAGGAACAGGAAGCAAGCGGAGGCTCAGAGGGTGAGCTGGGTGGAGGAGAGACGCTGCGTGGAAGGCTCCTCCTGCTGTATACCTGTGCTATGTCCTGCCCTGTGCAAAAACAGGTGCACGTGGTGGAAAAACAACAGAGTGTGAGTTTGCGACTGACAGACCACAAGGACAGGTGAGGCAGCACTGGTAGCTGAAGAAGGAGCCTGTGACATACAGCATACAAGGGATTGCTCCCAACCAGATGTAACTCTATTCTGGACCTCATTATAATGAATAAAGGTGAACTAACCACTGGACTGGAAGTTGGTGGTTGCCTAGGGAGCAGTGATCATAATCCAGTTACTCAATATGGGCAAACAGAGGACAGTCCCAACCAGTTTATATATGTACTTGGTGCTTCAAAAAGGCTAATTGCCCAAAGATGAGAAAACTTATGAGGAAATTGATTGGGAGGAAATTTTTTAGATAATTTGAATGAAAATAGGGAGTTCTTTAAGAAAAATTTATTATATGACCAAAAAGCATGATTCCATAAACAAGAGGTGGGCGGGGAAGACAGCTTTGGCAAAAAGTCCATCCTGAGTCAGGGCAAAGTGAAGATAGTAATTACAAATAAAAATGACATATATAACACAAAAAAAGTGGCAAGTGGATATATATAAACCAGAAGTTATAAGTGCAGAAAATTGATAAGGGAAGCCAAGGAAATCAGAGAAAAATCCATACCTGGTAGAGTTAATAAGAGGATTTTTTTTTAATATGTTGGGAACCAAAGGAATCCTAGAAATGGTATAGGCTTCTTTCCAGATTGAGATGGTAAAAGGGTTCAGTAATATTTCTATTCTATATTTAGAAAGTAGGGTGATGTATGTATGTCACAGTAGGATGATGAAGTACTAAGGAGGATGTCAGACATCATCTATTAGGGATAAACATTTTTAAATCAGCAAGCCCAGATAATTTGTACCTAAGAGTCCCAGCAGAGGTGGCTGAGGTGATCTCTGGCCAACTGATAATTTTTAATAACGGTTGGAATGCCAGGGAAATTAGAGAAGACTGCTCGTCTTTAATATTGGCACAATGTTAGCAAGCAGGTAATTATATGCCACTTAGCCTGACATCAGTCCTGAGCAAAATAATGGTTAAGATGATATGGGATTCAATTGATAAATAGGGCCCTACCAAATGCATGGCCATGAAAAATGCATCATGGACCTTGGAATCTGCTCTCCCCTGGTTAAATCTGTTCTTTTGTGTGCTTTTACCCTATACAGTACTATACAGATTTCATGTGGGAGGCCAGCGTTTCTCAGATTGGGGGGCCTGACCCAAAAGGAGCTGAAGGGGGGGGTCATAAGAACATAAGAACATAAGAAAGGCCATACTGGGTCAGACCAAAGGTCCATCCAGCCCAGTATCCTGTCCACCAACAGTGGCCAATGCCAGGTGACCCGGAGTGAGTGGACCTAACAGGTAATGATCAAGTGATCTCTCTCCTGCCATCCATCACCCCCCTCTGACAAACAGAGGCTAAGGACACCATTCCTTACCCATCCTGGCTAATAGCCATTAATGGACTTCATCTCCATGAATTTATCCAGTTCTCTTTTAAACCCTGTTATAGTCCTAGCCTTCACAGCCTCCTCAGGCAAGGAGTTCCACAGGCTGACTGTGCGCTGTGTGAAGAAGAACTTCCTTTCATTAGTTTTAAATAAAACTAATATTTTATTAGGGGGGTCATAAGCTTATTTTAAGGGGGGTCACAGTATTGCCACCCTTACTTCTGCACTGCCTTCAGTGCTGGGTGGCCACAGAACAGCAGCTGTTGGCCAGGTGCCCAGCTCTGAAGGCAGCGCCCCACCAGCAGCAGAGCAGAAGTAAGTGTGGCAATAACATACCATGTCACCCTCACTCCTGCGCTGCTGCCATCGGAACTAGGCGGCCGGACAGTGGCAGCTGCTGACTGCGGGGCCAGCTCAGCAGTAAGGGTGGCAATACCAGACCAGGCCTTCCTTACTCCTGCGCTGCTGCTGGCGGCGGCTCTGCCTTCAGAGCTGGGCTCCCGGCCAGCAGCCACCGCGTTCTAGCTGCCCAGCTCTGAAGCCAGCACCACCCGCAGCAGCAGCACAGAAGTAAGGGTAGCAGTGCCGCAACGCCCCCTACAATAACCTTGTGACACCCCGCCACACCTCCTCTTTGGGTCAGGCTGCCTACAGTTACAACACCATGGAATTTCAGATTTAAATACCTGAAAGCATGAAATCTACAATTTTTTAAATCCTATGACCGTGAAATTGACCAAAATGGACCGTGAATTTGGTAGGGCCCTATTGATAAAGGATGGGAGTATAATTAATGTTAGTCAATATGGGCTTATGGAAAATAGCTCTTATCAAACAAACCTGATTTCAATCTTTAATGGGATTACGAGTTTGGCTGACAAAGGTAACTGCGTAAATCTTAGACTTTACTTTACTTTCTACTTTAGTGAGCCATTTGATACAATACCGAACGACCTTCTGATTTTAAAATTTCAAGTATATAATATCAGTAGAGTACACACTAAATGGATTAACAACTGCTTGGCGGATCTCAAAGTAGCCATCAATGAGGAATCATCATCAAAGGGGGGTTTCAAGTGCAGTTCCTCAGGGATCAGTACTACAACTGACTCTATTCATCATTTTCATCAATGACCTGGAAACAAACATAAAATCACTGTTGATAAAGATTGTCGTAGTGATAAATAATAATAATAAATGGAGATATGCCAATCTCCTAGAACTGGAAGGACCTTGAAAGGTCATCGAGTCCAGTCCCCTGCCTTCGCTAGCAGGAACAAGTACTGTCCCCTGACAGATTTTTTGCCCCAGATCCCTAAATGGCCCCCTCAAGGATTGAACTCACAACCCTAGGTTTAGCAGGCCAATGAGCAAACCACTGAGCTATCCCTCCCCTCAAATAGTGATGAGGACAGGCGGGCAGACATCTGGAGTGATCTGGATCACTTGGTGATCTGCCCATTCAAAGCAAATGTGTCTAATACGGCCAAATGCAAGGTCACATGTCTAGTAACAAGGAGTATGGGACATACCCAAAGAATGGGGGACTGTTCTCCTAGAAAGCCGTGACTCTGAAAAAGATTTTATGGGTCAAAATGGACAAGCAACTCAACATGAGCTCCCAGTGCAATACTGTAGCAAACAGGGCAAATACACTCCTTGGCTGTAGAAAGAGGGAAGTAGTGAGTAGGCCTCTTCCTAGCCTTCTTGGCGTGCCCCGTGGACGGGGAGCGGTGCCGACTAGTAGATGGCACCAAAGAGTCGCCGCACGTCAACACCAACTCCATCAGAATAGCCCGGAGCCTAATGTCTCTCTCTCTCTTGGTCCGAGGCTTAAATGACTTGCACATTTTGCAGTGATCTCTGAGATGGGTTTCCCCCAAACAGCGTAAACAGCCCGCGTGCGGATCACTCACTGGCATAGGTTGCCTACAAGTGTCACATGACTTAAAACCTGGAGCGTGGGGCATGCCCCGGCCTGGGCGCGCTAGCTAAACTAAACTAACTACAGGTACCACACACTGAACAAACAAGCAGTTCTGGGGACGAGCTACAGCAAAGCTGGAGCAGAACAGTTCCGAAGCGCCTTCACTGGCGGCAAGAAGGAACTGAGGGTGGGGGGAGTGTGCAAAGTCCCTTATACCGCGCCATGGAGGTGCCACTCCAAGGATTGCTAGGGGCGCTCCCCTATGGGAATTGCTAGGGGAAAAACTTCTGGCACCGGTGCACGTGACGAGGATGCACACCTATTGTGAAATACACATGAGCAATCACTCGAAGAATTGTTATTGTAGAAAGATGTATTTTATGTGTTGCCCACAAGAAGCTAGTCATCAATATTAATCACCATATTTTTTAAGTCCCCATCTCCCTGTGTGTCTGTGTGTGTCCCGTTTGTCTTTCTCTCTAATTTCATTTCTAGGCAATCCTATAAGCACACCGTCAGCAGCAAACACACACACAACAGAGACCTGTATGTAACATTTCTGTGGTCAGCTCTATCCATAACCCCCAAAAGCAGGTTCTTCTTTTTCCGGAATGTGTCTGCCACACATCTGGCTGTCATTAATAAGCTTGTACACAGGTCATGTCCTTTCAAGTCGTAAATTCCTAGTAGTGGCAGCCCCAACAGTAGCGCCACAGGGTCCATCAGTTCCGCTGATCTGTCACCTTCAAGGTGAGCAGAGAAGTTCTCATTTCATTTTTTAAAGGAACCAATTAGTGAACACAGCATGAAGATTCCAAACAGGGAGCAGATCCCCCCATCTGGGAGCGTGACACGGACTCAAAGCAAAACCACTGACTCTCCTGTTGCCCAGCCATGGCTGCAGCACCAGGCTCTCATTTGCTCCTAGGAGAGGAGCATGAAGTGGTGGACGGACGAGTGTGAGGAAGGGAAGATGCTAAACTCTCCCTTCCTGAGGAAGTGCCAGACAAGGAATCCCAGCCCCCGATTCCCCCAGGCAGGCACCACACCTTTCACAAGAAGCCCCCCACTACCACCAGTACAATCAGCAGAACATTCCCTTTCCTGAGATGCAAGCTCACCCCTTGAAGGGCATGGGATAGGGAAGGCCAAGTCCTGCCCTTGCCCCAGGACAGCATGTCACGGATCCACAGGATTGGTGCTATGGCCCTACCGTCTCCTCATTCATCTCCCTTTGGGAAACCCAGGCCCCCAGGCAGACAGCTGTATAACTTGCTTTGAAAAAAGACATCACGCTGCACTCTCCTCACTCTGCACCTCCCAGCAGCCCTGTCACCTCCGCCCCCATGGCCTAGAGCACCCTGGGCAATGGCTGGGCAGCAGTTCTGCTGCAGTGCTGCCGGGGCCCAGAATGGGGATGGAGAACACAGGACAGAGTCTCCTCGCTCCCAGTTCTGCTATTTGCTCTAGACATGCCTTGCCAACCTCTTTCTGGTTTGCTGGTCTATAGCACACCCCTACCATGACATCAGCCCTATTTCCCCCCCTTTTATCTTTACCCAGAGACTTTCAACTGGTCTGCCTCCTACCTCCGTCTGGCCCTCAGAACAGGTGTATATATTCTTGATGTATAATACAACGCCTCCTCCCTTTTCCCTGGCTGTCCTTTCTGAACAAGCTGTACCCCTCTATAACAATATTCCAGTCAGCAGATTTATCCCACGTCTCTATGCAGGGGCGGCTTTATGTTTTGTGCTGCCCCAAGCACGGCAGTCAGGCAGCCGGCGGCGGCGTTTCTGCAGGAGGTCACCGGTCCCACGCTGTCGGCGTTCCCGCTGCCGAACTGCCGCCGAATCCGCGGGAATGGCAGACCTCCCGCAGACACGCCGCTGAAGGCTGCCTGACTGCTGCCCTCACGGCGACCGTCACGCCACCCTCTGCGGCTTGCCACCCCAGACACACGCTTTCTGCACTGGTGCCTGGAGCCAGCCCTGTCTCTATGGTGCTAGTTAAGTCATTTAACTTACACACTAATACTTTCAGGTTACAGTGTAGTAGCCGTGTTAGTCTGTGTCAGCAAAAAGAAAATAAGAAAGAAAGAAATACTTGTGGCACCTTAGAGACTTTCTTTCTTATTTTCTTTTTACTAATACTTTCAGTTCTTCCTGGTGTTTCCCCATACTCCTTCCAGTTGTGTATAGACTTGGGCAGATTACCCATCCACTTCCCTCTGATTACTCTTATGATCCTATTGGAATTTTCAATGTCCCACCCAGACATCTAGCCCTCGGTTAAGGCTGTCTTTTTTCTGCTTAGCTATGGGCTTTTGTCACATGACCCCTGGAGCCCTAATTTAACGCCCTCCTCACAAGGTTAGCTCCCCCCTTTCAGCCATGGAAATGAATGATCTTGGGCATCTTTGAAAGGGCTTCGTCCTCTATACACAGGAAGCTGGAACCCTGCGTGCCTCCAAAGAGAGGAGATCTTTCTCAGCAGAGCATGCAGGGTCTTTGCATACAATACTGGAAGGTGAACAGTCTGGTTAAGGTGAAATTCAGAAGGTACCTTAGGGATGAATCTGGGATGCAGTCACAAAGACACTTCATCCTTGTGAAAAACGGTGTACTGCAGGTCTGCCGTGAGGGCCCCACCCTCCTAGGGGAGTAATCACCACCAGTAAGACAACCATCATGGAGACGTGCAGAAGGGAGCAGGAAGCCAAAAGGTAAATGGTGCTGTTGACACCACAAGGAAAGCCGCTTCCACTTAGTAGACTAGCATTAATCATTAGCATGCAGAGCGTCTCCTGCTGTTAAGGTTGAATTGAACATACTGGGAGCAGGCTCCCTCTCTATTGGATATCCATCCAAAAGCCATGCTGCCAGGTTGGGAAGCTGGACTGGGGTGGTTTGTCTTGCCCTTATTCAGCGATAGTAGGCCTGGGAACAGCTGTAGGTAGCTGCATGGGCGGGAAGCCAGCTGCAGAACGATGGTGAACCAGAACTGCCTCCGTCACAGCAAGGTCTGAGGGTCACTGTGGCCCTGCCAAGCTTGATTTTTCTAAGAACATGGGGCAGGAGGGGAGGGGAGCTGAGCTGCCCCCTGCACCAGGAAGGCATCCCCTCTGGACTTGAGACCTGGCCAGCTTGGGAGCAATAAGTCAGGCACTTTTTGTTCCACTGGGTTCCAAAGAGATCTCACAATGGGACACCCCTTTGGTGAAAGATTTGCTGCCCTGTCAACAGGTGGAGTTCCCCCTTGTAATCCCCGTGCAAGTTCCTGCAGCGGCTGCTGCTGCTTGGGAGTTCATTACCCACGGAACGTGAACTGCCGAAAGCGTGCTTGGATGCTGGATGCACCAGTTCCAGAGCTGGCCCATCTTCCTGCAGAATGGAGTGGATCTCGCTCCTCCCTGCTAGTTTATACACTAGACAGAGATCATGTCATCTGATCTGACCTGAATGTGCATGGACCAGGCAATGGGTAGAAATATCTTGCATGCCTTGTGGACTGCATACAGCTCAAGCAGGTTGATGTGCATCCTGGATTCCTTCAGGGACCAGGAGCCTTGGGCTGTCTGGTCATGTAGATGCGCTCCCTATCCCAATAGAGAGGCATCCTTGATGAGTGTTCTTGGAGGGAGGGAGAAAATGAAAGGACCACTGTGGCACCTTCATCCACAGCAGACTGCATGGAACTCCATTTATGGACAGATGGCAGACAAAGTCAGATCACCCAGGAATTGAACCTAAGTGGGCAGGACGCCCACTGGATATTCCATACCTAGGGGCTAGCCCATTTAACCATCCCTACCAGAGTCCAATCTGTGTCCAATTCAATCTTGCTTGGTGACCAAGCCCCTAACAAAGAGCTGTGCAGAGCAAAGAACCCCCTCAAACAAATTCTACGTGTTTGGATTCTGAAGGTAAGGAAGGTCCCTCTACAGCAGATGTCTGACCCCCACAGCCCACTCCAAAAAGACAAAATCTATCACAGAGAAGGGAAATATTTACACACGTTAGTCTAGCTCCAGTTAAATATTATGCTTAGCTGTCTGGAGTCTGTGTTCTCAGGCTATGTCTATGAAATCAAAGATTAAACTTCATAACAATTATGAAGCTGCGCTGCTCAAATTCAAAGGGAGTTAAAGGCCATTAAAATAGTTTTACTGCTGGTATTAACATGAAATTACTCTGTCTTCTCCAGGACACCTGGAGCCGAAACCTTCTGAACTCTCCTATCAACATACTCGGAAAGGCTATGAGCAGAACTGATAAGCAAGGCAGCACCTCTGCTCTGCAGGTTCTGTGAAAACGTGTGAGCAATGCCTGAGAGCACTTTGAAGCCGCCTGGGAAGGAGGGAGAGCCTCTTCTCTCCGGAAAATGTGTTTAGTGGAAAGTAAGCAAGTTGTCAGGAGAAAAGCTGACAATGTTGATTCCACCCGTTGTACTGGGAACAAACAGCCAAGCAGATTAGGTTACCGAGAACGAGAAATGCCGGGCTTTCAGGGACAGTGTGTGCTACAGCCACAGCCTCGGTGCCACAGGCCCTAGGGGCAAAACTCCTTTGCGTGGGGTCCCATGTGCACCACCAGCTCCAGTACAGCCAGTACCTCTAGGGGGCCCTGAGCTCACTGCCAGCTCCAGCTGTCTGGCCTGGAGTCCCAGGGCTGGGAACAGAGAGAGATGGCGACAGAGGGGTCTGGGTCTCTTTACAGCTCCTCACCTTTCCGGGAGGAATTTTATTTTTTGCGGGGGAGGGGGCATTCAGGCTGGGAATACACCAGGGGGCACAGACAGCACCAGTCTCAGCTCCCTTCTCTCTCCCCTCCACCCTGGGGATTCTGCCATACCCACCACGGCCAGGTGTCATCCTCAGTCACCCCACTGGGGTCTGTAGCATCCCAACGGCTGAGCGGCCTCCTTCACCCTCCCCAGTAACGGGGGTGGGGGTAGGGTGACAAGACAGCAAGTGTGAAACATTGGGACAGGAGGTGGGGGGGTAATAGGAGCCTATATAAGAAAAAGACCCAAAAATCGGGACTGTCCCTATAAAATCGGGACAGCTGGTCACCCTAGGTGGGGGGGAAGGGTTCTGCAGCCCTGGCTGGATTTAATTAATTCCTTGCTCCTTCTTGAAGTGTCTGTGATTTATTCTGCTGTGGTGATAGAGAGATCACTGTGGGCTGCTGGGATCCCTCTCCTCTACCCTCTCATAGCCTGAGCCCTTCATAAGCACTTTTAATGTGTGTCCATAACGTGGCAACCCCTTCTGGCTCTCGAGGTTCTACTCCCAAGCTAATGCAAACATTCCCAGGAACAGAGCATTGTCTCAGCTCCGTCTGGGCCATTATCATTTTATATTTGCTCTTTAATATTTACTGGGTTCATGCAAAGTGCATGCTCTGAGGGGAAAAAAAAAGAGCCGCAGTTTAGATCCAAATTTAGTAATTGCTGCAGCCCCATCTGACATGGACGGTTAGCAGGGAGATCTCTACAACACTTCACTTTCCACTGCATTCTGCGTCGCGACCTGGCCCCCGTGTACCAGGCACCCTGGAGCTGCCACCTACAAGAGTCTTCACAGCCCCTCCATCACATCTAGCAAATCCCATATACCCAAACACTCAACATTGCTGGGAGAACAACCAAAGAGACACGGTCAGGCTACAGCGATAGGCAGGTTGACTCAGTACGGGTTCCGAGCCACTACACAGTAAAGACTGCCGCTCGTTGGAGCTAAATACGGGCTATTTGTAACACCCGAGTTTATCAAAGCAAAAAGAATTTGAAAAATTGAATTTACGTGTCACTATTGATGCTGCTGGTTTGCCTTTTTCTTGAGTTGTTCCCACTGAAATGCTTACATTGAACGGAAACCTTTGTGTTGGCTTTTGGTTTTGCAAACCCTGTTTTTTGGAAAACTTCCGTGTCAGCCCACTGTGACCTGACTGTGTTTCTTCAATCAAAGAGAGGAGATCCTTCTCAGACTTGCCTTTCGAGGTAGATGCTTGTTGGCACAGTACCGGAGTGTCAGCTGGCTTTCGAATACCTAGCAAAGGACTAGCCATGGCTCCTGGGGCCAGAGCTGACCTTGCAGCCTTACCTGTTAACGTGAGGTTGCTGTATGTGTTTGAGAACTGCTCCTTTAACAAAACCAAATGCATCTGAGCTGCCTTTTCCCGCTGCAGTTCCAACATAATGTCTGGGTGCTGGGCAATCTTACAGCCTTTCTGCTTATCCAGGGCAATGTCGCTGCGGACAATGTCTAGAGGGAGAGGAAAGAGAAAAAGGGAGACGGACAAACCTCAGCTTTCAGTTCCACCCAAAGGAGCCAGACGCTTGACTCTGAACCAGCCAACACTACAACCAATAAACATTCCCCGATCATACAAAATGCAAGCCAAGGGGCAGCCCCCCTGGGGCCCATCCACCCCATTTACCTTCTCAGCTTAAGCCCTAGATCATCGGCAGACCTCACTTCTTATCTCCCGCTAGAATGTCAAGCCACTCTCTCTAAGGCAGCAGCCTATCCCACCCCCCTTGGAGTGGCTGGCCCCCTGGCAGTTTATCACTCTAACTCACAATTATTACCTTTCCTTCACTGGAAAGTTTTGTCTAAAGTCTCCCAATGTTTATATCATGTCTCCTTGTTTCTGGTTTCTTTGCCAGCGATAACTACAGTGAACTAAATGCCTCTCTGGTGTAAGGCCGCTGCTTTCCCATACCACCAGATACACCAGGGAGGGATTCGGCTCAAAGTCTCTGCTCCAGCACTATTAATCCTCATTGCTACTTTCAAACCTTGGATTAAATCTGTATGGATTATGACCCTGGGAACAGCTCCCTTGGCACCTTCCCATCCTTGCTCCCCCCACATCAAGAATGCGGTGCTGATACTTCGTTAGCACTTTGTTTCTCTCCATATCAGTATTGTATGGGTCATATTGTTGATCATGACATAGCCTTCCCATCACCCCCACATACAAAACTACTTGCCTGCTGTGGAGACTTGGGAGCAAAGGGAAAGGAAAAAGAAGAGAAAAATAAACTGTAGCTTCCCCTATGTGCCTCCGGACAGGGGGAGAAAGTGAAAATGCAGGTCTCTGTGTGGACCACTTGCCGAGTGGAGTTCATTCATAATGCACTCGGATACCACAGGTTCCCCCCACCTAGCTAGCTAGCCCTGACAATAAGCAAGGAAAGCTGGAGCATTCCCGCAGTGTTACAGAAGGCTGTGTTTTAATCAGTCTGTTTTAGATTTTATCCGACGCACATTCCTTTCCAAAAATAAACCCCTGTAGGGTGACACCTTTGGACCCCAAAGGGCTTGTGTTCTGATCCGCTTGTTGGTCTAGCAGAATGTGTCCCCAACTACTGTTTATTCTGCAATTCCAGGAGAGCATTACAGATTGCATATCAGAAGCACCAGGTGGTCAGAGCCCAGAGCCTCCCCTGCAACTCTGTCCTTATCTTGCAGGGCTAGATACCGTTGTTTGCTTAGTGCCCTAGTGTTTCCGGTAGGGTCATTACACGCAGACTCTGCCCAGCCTGTAGCCACCCCATTTTGTAACGGGCGTGACTGGCTTTGGGATCCATCTTAGTGACATTTGCCCCAGTTGCACCCCTGAGAGCTGCCCCGATCTTCCCTGGCCAACTGCAGAAGAGCAAGGACAGGGGATGGCTGCCTTTGCAGCCCCATTTCATCCTGTTCCCGGACCCTGTGGTAAGCCACCCAGGGGTCGGGATCAGAGTGCAGGGAGTGGGCTGGCTGGGGGCACACCTTGGCCCTTCAGTGCCCCACCTCTCTGTCAGGAATTAAGGCGGCGGGGGGGGGTTCCTGATAGTTTGGGGATCTATCAGGCTTCCTAGTTATGTCCATCTGTTTGCATTTGGAAACTCCACAGAAGTGCAAACTTTGCCCCAGTTAAACAATGTGGGGAACCTCGGAGTTTTACCCCCACCCTCTGCTCCCCCGGTAGTCCCTTCCTGCAGGAGCCTATTGCTCCTCAACCCTTCTTCGGAAGAACTATTCTAACCTGTTGCTCTTCACGCTGATGTTCTCCAGCTAGAGTTCAACTGTGAGCCCAGCACTGTGCAGCTCTCGGGCCACTGCCAATATCAGGAGGCAAACCCAGCTGTGCAGAGACCCCTCTGGGGCCCCAGGCCTGCTGTGGTGTGACCCCAACCCATCTTGTCCTCTGACCACCCGATCTCACAAGCTAAGCAGGATGGGGCTCACATTAGTGCTTGGATGGAGATCTACAAGGGACCCCGGGGTGCTGAAGGAAGTGGTGCTGGTTATTCATGTAAGGGGCCATCTTCCCTCCAGATCAGCACTGAGTCCTCGCAGTGGCATGGTGCTAGGAGGTACCATCTCTTGACAGCGCTCTAGTTCACTTTCAGTCAGTGGAGATGCGTCCCCACTTCCTCTTGTACCACCTGCTCTCTAAGCTTCCTGGGCATAGGGAGGACGCAGAGTGGGACAATACAACACCTCCCGCAGGGCTGGCAGGATGCCTGCACGCTCCCGGGTCCCTGGCAGCTTCTCTTGCTTGAAGGAGACACGGAGGATCTCCATTATCACAGGGTCAGGTGCCCCTCGTGAGACTGGGATCAGGGATCAGTTCTGGAGATGGTGGATTGGAATTGCTCCTCCAGGGCTCCTGAGCAGTGGCCCCATGGAGGAAACTCTGGAGAGCCAAGTAGCAGTCTCTGGTCCTGACATAGACCCTGGTAGTGGGCTGTGTGCCACGGCCAGGCAAGTACCGTAGGCACCTTAGCTGCCAGGCACGAAGACTCCTCCACTACCAGCCTTCACCCTTCCCCGAGGGCCCCAGACCTCTGCTGTTATGACCCCCCAACTGTCTCCTGCTCCCTAACTCTTCACAGGAACCCCATGATCCCTCAGAGACCCCATCCCCTGTCTGTGACCCCCATATCCAACTGTCTTCTACCCTTAAACTGCCCACAGGGACCCCCCACTCTCCCAGGTACCCCACCCCTGCCTGTGACCCCCCACCCCCAACTGTCTCCTACCCCTAAACTCCACACAAGGACCCACTACCTGTGACACCCACAGTGGACACCCACTGCCTGTGACCCCCCATGCTCCCCCAGGGACCCCACCCCCTGCCTGGGACCCCCACCCCCAACTTTCTCCTACCCCTAAACTCCCCACAGGGACCCCCCACACTCCCCCAGGGACCCCACCCCCTGACAGGGAAAGTACACGAAAAGATGGGAGTTGCCTTACCCAGTGGGGGGGTCAAGACAAATCAATTAAAGCGGGCTATTATCACACCTCCTTGTTAACTATTTGAAATGAGCCACCTTGATTTCCACTACAAAAGTGTTTTCTCATCCTGTTCATAATAGCCTACTTTAATTGATTTGTCTCGACCCCCCCCCCCCCACTGGGTAAGGCAACTCCCATCTTTTCATGTACTGCTATATCCATCTTCCTACTGTATGTTGCACTCCATGCATCTGATGAAGTGGGTTCTAGCCCACAAAAGCTTATGCCCAAATAAATGTGTTAGTCTCTAAGTGCCACAAGGACTCCTCGTTGTTTTTGTGGCTACAGACTAACACGGCTACCACTCTGAAACCTGTGCCCTAATGGGAATAGCTTTTTATAGAGGAGTTACTTATTATTTCTAGGACAGCAGCACCTAAAGGCCTCGATCAGGTTTTGGACCCCATTGTGCTAGGTGCTGCACAAACTCAGACTGACCGTGCCCATGTCAAACAGGTTCAAATCTCAATGAGTATGTCAGTACCGTAGGGGTTTGAAGGATTAGGGAGGCTGCTCAAGGAACTAACATATCCTACATGAAATGCAGGGCAGTTAACGTTTCTGCCCCTTTTTTATGATAAAAAGGCTGCGTCAAACCTGCACAAACATGGGGGTTTGCATTTCACACACATAAATCAAGTCCTTTAACATTAGACCAAATGCATAAAAGTTAGTAAAATCAGACAAAAATTATAGGAGCCCATCGGGGAGCGGCCTCCTGGTGATGAGCAGGCTCGGGGTGGGGGGGTGGCATGCGCACTGCCCATTCAGTGGCCAGCCTGCACTGGACAGTCACTTTGCTTCAGTTAAAAAACCCAGCTTGTCCCAGTGTGGCTTGAAAGCTTGTCTCTCTCACCAGCAGACGTTGGGCCAATAAAAGATATTATCTCACCTACCCTGCTTCCCTGCAAAGAAAGTCATTTGAAGCGTCTTAGACTTTTTATATCAAAACAAAACAATTCACTTGGCAGCTGGTTCTCTGTCACCAGTACCCTGGGCAGTCCCCAGCACTGGGACTGGCAGGCACCAACTGCATTGGATCGTACAGCTCCTGCGGTGCTTTGTGTTCTCTGTACAGTAGAATCACTCATGTAACAGCAGCACAAATGCAGTATGAAGGGAGCACACCCGTGTGGCAGGTCAGGTGAGCTGCGGCTGATTACAGGACAAAACTATCCATAGGATTGGGGGGGTCACACAAATGAAGGGGAAATCCAAAGGCGTACTGTGGCCAGAGAGCCAATTAAAGCAAGAGGGGCTCCCCATGGGCAGTATGTCTTCTCGCCCCAAGGTGATCCTGGTTCCTAGCTCAGTTCCACCAAGAGTGAGTCACGTCCCTCATGAGACGGTAATTCCTGCTAGCTGATCCCAGCCGCATTTCCCATGGGCCTGGCCTATGCTGCGCTCCCTGGGCAACAGGTGACACAGTATCACTGCTCAGCAAACAGCCTCCCTGCTCCCTAGCCCCTTGGCGGGGCCTTTGCACCAAGCACACCCCACAGAGAGCTACTGCTCAGGGAGGAATTCGAGCAGCCTGCAGCTATCAACATATAGACTCTGACTGCACCCGGCTGGGGGGCTAATGAGATGAGCAGGTATCGGCGAGGAAGGGATTTGTTATCTCTGATTAACGATCTAAAGCAGGGAGTGACCACCCTGCACACTGCAACCAGACAAAACAATGACGCAGCTCCTCAGCCACTCTGTCCTACCGCCAGCCTAACATGCCACAGGATGCTGGTGGTGTAGAGCAGGCTAGAGGCTTCTACTGCACCATCCTTCCTGCAGCCTGCATAGGAGCAAAGGGGCCTGGCCAGGAGGTCCCCACATCCCACCTGCCTCTTGGGGTCATTGGTAGCTGCTGTAAATTAGAACATCCTTCAGGCTCCTCTAACTTCCTCAAGGGGGCCAGACCAGCACACAAGCAGCCTGGATCAGGGACCATAAAGGAAGCTGAAAGAAACCCTTGTACAAACGCTGTTTTTGAATTGTTCTGTGTATTCCTTGGCTGCACCTGGGGATCTGGGCCAATACATCTCTACAAGACTAGAACATTCACAGATAACAAGTGTCTACATTAATCATTATCCACAATACACTTGCTATACTCTTTCAGTCTTACAAGGTGATTTTTAAAGAAAACTGTATAACGTTGTGATGTTCTGTACCTCGGGGGAACACCCAGCACCCCCATGTTTATCCTTAGAATACGATTGTGTGGTATCCAATGCAAAGTGTGTCATGTTGGGTGTCTTTGGAAGGCTCGTGATGCACTGAGCATTGTTGTTACAGTGATGTTATAGTAATGTTATAGATTATAATTTCATGTATGTAGTTATGAGGCTGAAAATGTATACTAATGGCTTAAAATAAGCCCAGGAAAAAACTCTCCAAGAGCAGAGAGGCAGTTCACACCTCATCAGGGTATGTATGGGACAAACACAGCCCAGCCTCACAGGAACAAAGGCACTGGCTTAGGTAGCAACAAAAGGGTCTGTTGGACTCTCGAGGGAGACACCCCCCTCCCTTTGGTCAGTTTGGAACCGCGATGAGGTAATGCTCACCTGACTCTGAAGGGGGGGGTGAAAGTCAAGAGGGAAGAAAAGACATGATAAAAGGGAGAGACATTTGCCATGCTCTTCCTCTCTCTTCCACCTCCATCTACAGACATCACACCAAGCGACTGAAGCACTGATCAAAGGGGAGAGCCTGGCTGAAGGGCAACCAGCCAGCCTGTGGTGAGAAGCATCTAAGTTTGTCAGGGCGTTGAAAGTGTTAAGATCAGCTTAGAATGAGTTTTGCTTGTATTTCATTTGACCAAATTGAACTTGTTGTGCTTTGACTTATAATCACTTAAAATCTATCTGTATAGTTAATAAATCTGTTTGTTTATTCTACTTGAAGCAGAGCGTTTGGTTTGAAGTGTGTCAGAGACTCCCCTTGGGATAACAAGCCTGGTACATATCAATTTCTTTGTTAAATTGACAAACTTAATTAAGCTTGCAGCGTCCAGCAGGCATAACTGGACACTGCAAGACGGAGATTCCTAGGGTTGTGTCTGGGACCGGAGATATTGGCTAGTGTCATTTGGTTGCACGATCCAAGCAGCGGCTGGCCAAAAGTGCTCACTCATGTAGCTGGGAACAGCTTACATGCTAGAGGATGTGTGTGAACAACCCAGGAGTGGGGGTTCTCACAGCAGAGCAGGGTAAGGCTGGCTCCCAGAGTCAGGGACTGGAGTGACCTAGCCAATCACCGGTCCCAATAACATCAGAGGGGAACGTCACAAATGTATTAGTTAGAAATGAACATCCCTGTTTATGGAAATGAGGAAGAGGGGGCACTGGAAAGTAAAACTCCCTTCAGGGATCAAACTCATGTTTGACTGGTCATCGGAGAAACATACCAGTAAACTGCAAGTTGTAAAATATATAAAATATCTAGTTTAAAAAAAAGCTCACTGCAGTTGAAAATGTTTAAACAATTTCTCTAATCTATCTGTCCAGGATTTTATAAAGTGCTCAGTGACTGTACTGTCTACACACTGGTATAAAATTAGGATCACAAGTAGTTTATGCTGGCTACCAGCATGAGGCAAGTGTCACTTGGGTGGATTTAGATTTTAGTTTGTGTGTGTTGTGTGCTTATTTGTTTGAGTCTCTGAGCAGAAGATGAGGCTCTCCTATATAGAAAGATGTATATAACATGTAAAAAAGTAAATTTTTCTAAGAGAATGTTACCGTATACACTAGCATCGGTCAAATACATCCACATAAAATGCTGCTGTCTCACTCATCAACCAGTAAATAATTAAGAAACCAGGATGTACCATTCTTTCTGGTCACAGAGCAATTTCCACTGATATCCGTAATGAGACAGTTTCTAATTGAAGAAACTAGAGATAAGAAATAGGAGGAGCCCATCCTTACCTTGAGTAACGCCCTGTATGTAAACAGCGCCACCCCCACCTCCCATTAGGCAGATGGTGGGTGCTGACGTGACAAAAACAAGAGAAACAAAATTTGCTAATGAACAAAATTGCTCAGGACATTTCAAGTAGAACACCGAACTGAGCCGAAATTACATTATGGGGGGTCATTCCTGCACTGGCCCTGGCACATGGTCTCCAAGGGACCTAATGGGTCTTTCCCATCTCCAACTTCTATGGCCCACATCACACCCCGAGGAACCATGGGGGAGACTCTTCACACACCGCTCTCTCCTATCCACACCAAAAGCAGCGTCTGCAGCACTGCCCCCTCTCTCCCCATCCCCAGGCCGCGTGGCGTGTCGACCAGTGCAGCCACGCTCGCTGGGAACAAGAAAGGAAACGCAAGGCACAGAGCCTCCCCTGACAGTTCCTGGCCTCCAGCAGATCCCAGAGAACCGTGAAGGCCTCAGGAGATCCACAGTTGCTGGGGGCTGACCATCCTGCTGCATCTGCAGTGGCACAAACCCCTAGAAGAACTCATCAGAAGCTCTGCAAGGGGAGCAATAGCTTTTTCAAACTTAACTATGAGTGCGGGCTTGATGTTCCTAGCAACTGGAGCCCTTGTTTATCTCCAGAAGACCCGAGACCGCCTGGGATTGCTGACTCGGGGGACAGAAGACATGGAACGGCCTCCACCATTCTGTCTCTGCTTTCATAGAATCATAGAATCTCAGGGTTGGAAGGGACCTTAGGAGGTCATCTAGTCCAACCCCCTGCTCAAAGCAGGACCAATCCCCAATTTTTGCCCCAGATCCCTAAATGGCCCCCTCAAGGATTGAACTCACAACCCTGGGTTTAGCAGGCCAATGCTCAAACCACTGAGCTTCCATTATCCCTTTCTGTTCCATTAGCCACCTCACGCCCGCCCAGTCCCCTACACCTGCTCCACTTTTCTCCCACACCCTCAGTAGTCACCCCCCTTTGCATGACCCCTCCTGCCCCAGCCTCCTGCCCCTGAGCCTGTCGCCTGCCCTTGCCCCTCCTCACCAGTATGACCCCTCCAGGGAGACAGCCAGCAGCTCCTTCCTCCCTGGGCCCAGCACAGCAAGCATTAAGACTAGGCCAGTCACCCTGCTACCAGTGCAGGCACAACTGCAGCCCAGGACCAGGAGGAGTCCAGGCAGCAGATTCCCTGATCTGCCCCTACAGATCCCAGCCAGACTGCCAGCAGGCACCACGGGGTGTTTAGTGTGAGAGTGCCCTCATGCCTAATGCAGCCTTCCATGTCTCCAGTGCTCTGTGACTTGCACTCTCCGCTTGTGGGTTTCCAGGTGGAGTGCAGGGTGTGGGGTTTAGCCTGCTGTATAAAGCCCTAAGGTTTGGGGCCATTCTGCCCAAGAGATACTCCCTCCCATACCCCGTGCAATGCCTCTGCAACAACTACAATCAGCAGAGACATGCTAGCTAGACCTCAGTTCAGAAAGGAAGAGGCTGCTAGCAGGGTGTTCGTGCCTCAGAGTATCCCTAACTCTCCTCCAAAGGTGCTGACACTTTGGTGTTGTGAATACTCAAGATTTTATCACAAGTCTGGCAATATTTGGTGCTTTTCTTAAAGCCCCAGCTGCGGGAGGCAAGAGATGGCAAGAGAATCTCAATTTGCATTTTAAAAATAAGTTTCTAGCCTTCAGGGTTGTGGAGAACGTGAAGTGAATGCTCCCTAAGACAAATAAAAAGAGCACAAAGCTTATTACTTTTTTGAAATCTCATGATTTTGGGGGGCCAGTAATGCTGTGGGTTAACAATACTGCCTTTCAGAACCAAACGTTCAGGACACCTACTTTCTGTTTTTATGTGAATAATCTAACTTGCCAATTTTCAAATGATTTGCATACAGCCATAAATTTCATCTTTAAAAAAATCATATGCGGATTTTGTGCTGGTGAAAAACATTTGTTAGAAAATTCTAGAATTAAGATTGACTGTACAACCTGAATTCTATCCCCATGTGAGTATGCATTACCATACAGTCTTTAATTACACAATCAACTGCATACTATTTTTTCCCTACATGGATCATCAGCAGGGTTTGAACTTAAAACCTTCAGCACCAATCTCTTCTACCAGAGTTACAAGAGTAACTGGTATTGGAATCGGGCTGTTACCCTGTGTGTGGAACAGCCACAGAGGGGATGTGAAAGACACACTTTGCGAGATAGTAGGAGAATGTTGGGTATCAAGATTTTTGGGTTCTGCTCCCAGCTCTGAGAAAGGAGTGCGATCTAGAAGTTAGAGCAGAAGCTTCAAACAGAATAGTCAAACACATAGACTTGGCGCATTTTTTCGGAAAGGCTGCAAAGGAGTTGTGAGGTGCACAGGAATATTAACCACAGTTAGTGGGAGAGATGGGATTAGAGAAGGGGTTAGCGCAACAAATTTCTGGTGGCCTCAGAGTGCGGCCACCAACTCTTGCAGGTGGCTGCTCTGACAATTTTTCCTAAAATACTTAAACGTAAGGAAAAACAAATAAATATGCACATATACATGTCCAAATCATTGTTTTGCAATAATAAAAATAATGTACAGCTGTTTCTATTCTTTACTGGACCTAAACAGACTAGAAACACAAATAAGGTGCTTTGCACATTCTTGTCTTTTTTGTTGTTTTTTCTTTTGCTTTTTTGGTTGCCTTTTTTTTTTTTTTTTTTTAGACTTGCTGGCTAGTAAGTCTGCTGCTGTGAAAAGTGATACACTTGTATGTTACTATCACTTTTCACAGCCTCCCAGCTGGCTACTAAGGCTATGTCTACACTACAGACCTTACAGCAGCATAGCTGCACCGCTGTACGGTCTCCCATGTAGCTGCTCCATGCCGATGAGAGAGAGCTCTCCCGTCGGCATAATTAACCCATCCCTAATGAGCGGCAGTTGCTATGCTGGCAGGAGAGCGTCTCCCACCGACATACCACAGTCCAGACCAGCGCTTCTGTCTGTGGAACTTTTGTTCACACCCCGACTGACAAAAGTGCTGGTGTAGACATAGCCTTAGTCTGCCATGAAAAGGGATATTAACAAACATACAAATATCACTTTTCACAGCAGACTTACTCAGCCCTGGCATGCCAGGACACAAATTAAGCCCTGAATGGTGAGGTGGGTAAGGAGGCAGCGGGGCCAGGGGTGATAGGAGGAATGGATGGGAGCATGGGGAGGCAGCGAGGGCCAGAGCCCCCTGCCACATGGACAGGGGCTGGAGCCCACTGCTGCGCAGTTAGGGGATGGAGCTCGAAGCCCTGAGCCCGGAGACAGACCCCAGAGCCCGGAGATGGAGCCCGAAACCCTGCGGCTGGAGCCCGACACCCTAGGGCTGAAGCCTGGCCCCACCACCGTTGGGAAGGTGGGGAACTCACTGGCTGCTTGCTCCTCCAGTGTTTGTGTCTCCACAACCCCTGCTGGAGGCCCCGAGGGAGGGGCTGCGCTGCTTCCCCTCCCCCCTCATCACTCAGGAGGCTGTGACCGCAAGAAAAGCCCCTGGTGGCCGCATGCAACCACAGTGGCCGCATTTGAGAAACAGTGGATTAGAGCTTGCAGCTCAGTGCATCTTCCTCTAAACTAAAGGGTATTTTGTAGGGACGGGTACCTTCCCCACCTCTGAAAAGCAGGGGTTTGGCTGTGCCAAAGCTCTGGAAGGCAGGACAGTCTCCTGCATTGTTTGGAGGACAGTCCCTACTCAGTTCAGATGGCAGCCCTACCCAGAGCCCAGACCTGTTACCCTTCCAGACACGCGGGCAGAGGCACATTGGAGGAACCAGGTGCTCTGCTGAGAGGAAAGTAGCTGTCCCAGCCATGACAGGGAGAAGCTGTCTGAAGTTACAACGGCAGCTCAATGTACAGGTTGCAGTGGGTTTGGGGTGTGTGTGGTTCCACTACTCAGAAACCCCAGGGTGATGAGTGGGCACTTTGATAGGAAAAAAGTCATTTCAAAGGGCAGGAATGGTCAGTCACTTCCCACCTGGGGCCACAGGGACATCCATACACAAGAGTTGGATTGTTATTTTCCCCACACTTAACCCCAGGAGTGCTGTGTCCCATGCAGGCGTCATGGGGCGGGCAGGGGAAAAACAAACCCTCACAGTATTGCTCCTGCAGGCTGAGAATGGAGAGAGACGGTGACTTCCGTCCGTGTTTAACTAGCTGGGAGGGGCTCAGATACAATGGCCGGAGGGGTAGACACAATAAAGCCCCACCTGCCCAGACAAAAGGGCTGCTCAGATCATCCAGACCCAGACCCCCTTACTTGCATCACCCCACTGAACTGCACTACTTATGAAGTAGGGGATCCAAATCTGACCCTTAAATGAGGAGGACAGAAAATGTCACTTCTAACCCCACAACACAGACAAACCCCAAACCCTTAGGACACAGACTATTGTACTGTCTCTTTCAGCTCAGTATCTATGGGCCTCCTTCACGCTATAAAAACACAATAGCCTGAAAACAACACTGCCCAATACAAACATTTCAGGTTTAGCTGCTGTCCTCACTTAACACACATCTCAGTTGGGACCTGACCTCAAGTCCACTTTAAATCTCTCTGTGGCTGTCTGCTCCCACAGCTCCTTCTGGGGGTGCGTGGGCATCATTTCCTGGAATGCTGGCACTTCAAAGGGGACAGGTTAGGGCAATGACACAGCATCATGTTTGCATTTTGTGTTATGGGTCTGCTATGGGATGCACCTGGGAACTCATTAAATCACATGTGCAAATGAATGTGCTGCTCTGGCCCAGCCTCTAGAGGACATGACTCTACAATGCACAGGCACCACACAACTTGCTGCAATTAGCACATTCTACTCAGGAGAGGTCTGAGGCTGAAACAGCTGGTGTTGTTTCTGGTTAAGATTCAGAGGCAGGTATCTTAAGGGAAAGCCTGCAAAGCGCTTGCTGCTTAATATCTGAACAAGCCAGTGCAAATTTCACACACAAAATATTTTACTAAATCTCTCCCTCGTTAGACTTTCATACCCTTCCCGTCTTCATGGCAGGTGAGCGCCTGTGTCTCCGTATTTCCCTTTGCATAGCATTCAGATTGAGAGAGAAGCTGACAGCAATGCCAGCCATTTCCAAGGAGGCTGAAATTCAGGCCTCTACTGGCTCTCCGTCCTTTTGCCCAAACATTGTATGCTGTAGGGATGTACCCCAGAGGAACTGTACTGAAATCGTCCACTCACATCACACTGTTCAGTACTCAGTCTTTAGCTGGTATTAGCTGGTAAACTAGGTTACTCTGGGGTGTAATGCGCTACAAATCCCTTCATCTTTAGGTTCCTGGTTGAAGCTAGTCAGGAAACCAGGGAAGCAAAAACTGCAAAAACTTTCTAAAAGTGTGTTTCTGTTTTGTGGTTGAAATTTTGTCTTTGTCTATATTTTCTAACCAGCTCAATTACTGGTTCGAAACTAACCCCAGGTCAATCCTCAGGAGTCAGCCCCAGCTGACGGCCATTTGGGAGTCTCAGTGAAATAAGCTGGTGACCTCAATTCCCAGCAAAACGTCCAATGTCACAAAATGCACCACTGGGACAGAGTAGGGAGCGAGATGGATTTGACCTGGGAGGCTTGTGGGGGAGGTTCACTGGGACCTGCTGCATTGGGAATGGGAGACTTTACCTGGGGCTGTAACATGAGCCAGGACGGGGGTTGGTAGGTGACACCTTTGGCTGGGAGAATGGACACAGGCTAGAGGAGGAGCCCCGGGGGAGGGGAAGAGCCTGCTGGAGGTTTTTGTCTGGTTGGTTTCAGTTTAGAGCTGGGTGGTGAAATGCAGGGAGCCCCAAGGCTGGGGTCTAAGCTCCCTGCCCCCCAGAAGGGCCCAACTGAGGGGTCCTGGTTGTACTGACAAGCTCTGGTTGGACTGTGTTCCTAGCATCCCCAATAAACCTTCTGTTCTACTGGCTGGCTGAGACTCCCAGTGAATTCGGGGAAGAGGGGTGCAGGGCCTGGCTCCCCCACACTCCGTGACAACCACTCACTACCTTTGGCATTTTCAGCAGAGGTGTCGAAAACAGGATGAGCACCAGGCCTGAACTTCCCTCTCACATCTATGGGTGAGTCATTCTAGCACATGGCAGACCCACCCTGACAGGGCAAAGGTTCCCATGGCTCTGGCTGGCATGTCCCTGCTCTATGGAGAGAGGGCTCCAGGCCTGTCAATTCAGGGTGTTTCAGGGGCACAAAAGCCAATTTCTAAAAACTGAACAATGACAGAATGGCAGCAAGTTGGCCTGGATCCACCCCAAGGAATGACGGGGTGAGAGGGGCAGGTGAGAGCTCCTTTCTGTTAATCACGTCCTTCAGCACTCAGGCTCCTTTCCTTCACTGTTTTATAAATAAGCACTGATTAGTCCCCCATAAAATGCAATGGGCTGTATGTACATTTCAAGGGCTGTTTTCCAGTGACATTAGCCCCAACAGATGGTCCCTGGTCCATTAACTCTGAAACGGTGCAACAGATTTTCTCAGATTTAAAAACAAATAATGCTCCCCAGGCTGAGACACTGCAGCCATGTTTCAGCCCTGAGCAAACTCTTGGGGTGCAGCCAAGACTCCCACAGGGGAAGGGCTCCCCTCAGAGTTAGCTGTGGGTAGCGGTGACTGGTCACTGATTCCTAACAGGAACAGTCCAACATAGAGTCACAACACCAGCAGCGAGACCGATGCAGGGATGCACAGTGGGGATTTATTTGCAGTGCTAACACTGGAGACACGCTGAAAGGAAAGTGAATGTGCAGGTGCCTGGAGAAGAAACCAGAGTGCACAATGTATTGTTCAGCTGCAATGCTGCTAAGACTGAATCCTGAGCAGTGATGGTTCTGTGACAAAGGGGGAATTTCCCGTAATATTTCAATGCTTATGTGTGCCTTTGTTTCCCCCTACATTTTGCATTGCTAGCCAGTGGGAGGAAAAGAAATGAGTTTGTTCTCAGGGCAGGCTAAGGCCACGTCTATACGTACAGTGCAGCAGCGCATGTAGTGAAGATGGGAGAGAGCTCTCTTGTTGGCATTATAAAACCACTTCCCCAAGCAGCAGAAGCTATGTTGGCAGGAGAAGTTCTCCCAGCGACACAGTGCTGTGCACACTAGCACTTATGTCGGTGTAATTTATAGGTTTCAGTGTAGTAGCCGTGTTAGTCTGTGTCAGCAAAACGAAAATAAGAAAGAAAAACTTGTAGCACCTTAGAGACTAACAAATTTATTTCAGCATAACAACCCACGAAAGCTTATGGTGTAATTTATGTCGCTCGGTGGGGTGGAACATTCACACCCCTGAGCGACGTGTGGCAATGTAGACATTGGCTAAGAGGCATAGGTCTGTGCATCACCCTCCCGGTCTAGGTGGAATGAACAGTGATTAGGGACCTGGCTCAGATCAGCAAGGGGTCCCCCAGGGACAATCCAAGTGATTCATGGATTGACACTCTCGGTAGGGAAGTTGAGCAGACTCTAGCTCAAAAACAAAGACTGGACGGTGTGAGGGGATACGTGTGAGCTCTGGAAGAAGCCTGGGAGCTCTCTCACCTGGGAACGGATTAAGGAACGAAGTCCAAGAGAGAGTTCACTCCAGCTTGGCTGGGCTCTGGGCTAGCCAGAATAGATTATGCTGTAACCTTCAGCTCCCAAAGGACTTCCTGTGCTGTTTTCCAGCTGACCAATGAACCTGACCGTTCCGAAGATGCTGCTTGAGTGGCCCAGTAAAGGCTGGGTGAGGTGTATTATTAGTTCCTGAAGAACGTACAGGTCTCTGCGGGACTCGCTGAACGGCACTCACAGTGTGAGCCAGGAGTGCTGACGGCCCAGAGGTTGAGTCTCAGGAAGTGATGAGGCTGGGTGGCCTACCTGAAGGAAGAGTGAGACCCCTTGCGGGCCAGGACATCGAAAAGTTCCTCCAAGAGTCTGTTCCAAAGCTGGGAGTGTACCTGGACCTGTGACAGCTTCCCATACGTAATCCTGCAGGGACTCCATTCAGCAATCCACCCCTTACTGGCTGGATTGGCCAAGCCAGTCTGTTCAGTCTGCTTGTCCCTAACCACACAGTAAAGGGGGGCCTAGAAGCAAGTCCCTCTTTCCAGGCATGAGAGAAAAGAAACATACCAAGACTGAGGTCGACAGTACCTGATCTGAACACCCTGTTTCTTCTGCCTAAGCCCCACACTACTTCTACAAGGACTGGGGCCAGTTCCACTGAGCCCAAATTAAGTTTGATGAGGGCCAGGGCTATTATAGTTCTGGGGGGACCTCTGTTCCTATTCAGTGCCTTCTCTTTACTGTTTTACTACCACCCATGCTGATGTCATGTGATGCACCAACTCTAAAGCTGAATGGCAGTTAAAACAAACAAAACTATTTTTAATTTCAGCACACAACTGGTAGTAATGAAAACAGTAACACTATGGCTTTAATTACCTAGAGCACTGCTATTCAATTACATTTCCTAGTGGGCCGGACAAGGCAATGTCCAAATCTTGGTGGGCCAAGGGGCTCTCTCTAGGGCCAAAGGGTTCTGCAGCTGTTGGTTCTCTCCAGCAGCCTGGGGTGACAAACTTTCAAGTGTGATGTGCCACACCGTATTTCTGAATCTTAAAATCAAAGGTTAAGTGTGCTGATAGCCAATATTCCAATGAAATCTTGCAAATAAATAATTATATCAATACACTGAAATGCTATTAAAACAGTACATTATTAAATCTTAAAAACATGAAATTAAAATTAGAAGTTAAACTCAAAGAAACGAACAGACATCTCATTTCTCTTTCTTAATGCTTGAAATGTTGGCAGTCACTCACCCTTTTTTTTTTTTTCCAGAAAAGTACTGTGCAGTGAGCAATCAAACTAACTAATGAAAGCACATCAATTACTGATCCCCTTATGTTGCATAAACATCGGATTAGGTGCCTGATTAAAAGAGTAGCACTGTAAGTGGAAATGTGTCGACACCGTCTAGCTCCAAGGGGTTTAAATGTAAATGGAAAAATTTCTAAATTAAATAAACGGCATGATGGTAAACAGAGGGCAAATGGTGTGCATCTGCCCAGCCCCCATCAGTTCTGCCCCCTCAGCTCCCACGTCTTCCCAGATCCCTACCCCCACATCAGATGTGCCCCCACCCCCAGCTCACCTCCACTCCCGCTGGGTTCCTTCACCACCCGTCCTCCCAGACCCTTCAGGCAGGGGGGCAGCTCTCCCTCCTCCGTCCCAGGCGGGGTGTTATGGAGAGGGGGAGTCGCAGAGCTTTCTTCTCCCCCAGCCCCACCCTTCCTGCGAGAATGGGCAGAGCTCCCTGCTTCCTGCGCAGCTCTGATTGGCTGCTGCTCTCCGGTGGCCTGGCACAGCAGCCGGCCCTGGCCCCCCAAGCCAAAGAAGAGCCATGCTACAAACTATACATGTTTTGGGGGGGCCCTAAAAATCCAAGGCCCTAGGCTGCAACCCCTAAAGCCCCTGCATTAATCTAGTCCCCTTCCCGGCTACCTTTTCATCGGCCTTGCTGTCCTGGCGCCTCGTCCACAATCTACCTGTGAAGTCTCCACCCTCCCCTGCTTCAAGTTACTCCTAAGAACTCTGCAAAACACAAAGCTCTGAACCCGCAAGGCCCAGACATGCTGAACGCACCACTCCCCTGCCTCTGGGGTGTTATTTCCTCCTCTCTTGCATTGCAGGCTGCTTGGGGCAGGAGCCCATCTAGTTCTCTGTGAATTGCCTAGAATACCTGTGAGTACGATAAAACACAGGACAGAGACACTCCTAGATCCCTGCCAGGTGGCCCTGGGGGAGAATGACCAACCCAATGGTGGGGGTATCACTATTTATCCCTTCTATTAGGGTAGTGCCTAGAGTCCCAAGCAGGACGGGGGCACCATCGTGCTAGGTGCTGTACAAACCCTGTGCAGAAAAACAGCCCCTGCCTCTAGGAGCTCTCCAACTAAATACATGCAGCATGAATTTAACCCTGTGTCCAGGGGCAAAAACCCTCATAAACATCTTGTCCCATTTACACTCAGACCCCCTGTGGGAGGAACTCTCCCCATTTCCTCTTGGATTCAGCCAGGATCCAAGAACCCCAAGCCCTGAAATGACCCTCTAGGCATTTAACTGAAATGCTGGTTGATACGTTCCAGGCATGGCCACGTGTCCCCTCTGCGAAAGAAAGGGAAGCGCAGCAGCTGAGCCAGGACTCACCACAATACCAAGAACACCAGGCTGCCTAGCTGAGTCCCAAGGGCAGGTCCTGGCTCTTCTCTTGGGACATCCCTGTCACAAGGGGCTCAAAGCAACGAGGCTGACATGACCTTAACAGCTGTAGCATCACAAGTTCCTCTTTCCGAATACCTAGTTCCTATTAACTCATCCTCTCCGCCCTTTTCGCATCACCCCACCCCAGACCAATCACACATTTTAACACACACAAAAGCGCACACAGAGAACATGGGAACACGCAGATAACTTCGAAAAAAAGAGGTAACTAACATGACGCTTGCCAGCACCCTCTCTGCTCGCTCTGCTCACATGCTGCCTCCCGGACTTACGCCCTTTGTCTATGTCGCTTATTTAGACTGTAAACTCTTCAGGGTACAGGACATCTCTTCTTAAGTGTTTGTTCAGTGCCTACCACAATGGGGCCCTGATTCTGAGTGCAGCCTCTTGCTGCTACTACAATGCAAATAGTTCATGCATTATGGATACGAGCGGCATAGTAATGCTCTGGAAAGATGACATGGCTACCAGGACTCGGTGAGGTGGGGTAGAGCTTTGCAGGATTTCATTTCAGAGAACTGGATTCCTCTCGTGAAGCTCTCAACGCAACCTCCACTCAAAAAGATCCTCTCTAATACAATGACAGTTACTAGCTTCTGGTCATGACGTTTGCACAGAGATCTTAGGAACAAATAAGAAAGTTTTGCTTCTAGGCAGGAAATCCCCCTTAGCACACCTTTCTGATTTACACTGATCTCTGATATACACCACATGTGTCCCCTCCTTCCCTCACCCACATTTGCAATGGTTCTGTTCCACATTTAAGTGATGAAAAGTTAAGACCTGTGGTTACAACTTCTATGAGAAACTTCATTTTGAAGGGCTGCTACATTTCAACTTTATTGCCATGAGGAAAACTGAAGAAACAAAAGCCTTCAGTCATTCCGTCATGAAAACCCCTAGTGAAGACATTTAATAAGTGGAAGTTCTCTGCCGCAAGTTGTTGAAATATTGACCTTTGGGCTGAAGCAGCAACATTTATTTCTACAAATGTTTTGTATGCACCATCCACAGTTTATGCTGTACAGTTAGTTTCTCCCATAGATGTTTGACTACAGCTGGCTGGGCCAGCATTTTTTTCTTCAATCTGCATCTCCACAGACTGAGATTAAGACAAACTTTTCCCTTGAGATTTGTTAGGGTAGCACCAGATCAAGACTGCTTTATCTAGTGAAACACAGAGATGAAAGAAATACCCAGAATGACCCACCTGCCTGTATGTAGCAGAACACAAGCCTGTTGATCTGAGTACAGATCAGATCAGGCACAGAGAGAGAGAGGGAAAAAACTGACAAATATGTCTGCTTTTTTCCATTCAATACTTCACTGTTTGACTAGCTCTCTGCAAATTATTGTCTTTTCTATGGATCTACCACTAGGATCTGTCTTTCTAAATTAATTGGCTTCCTAAATAATTATTTATGGAAAATCTTCAGCTAATGGCTCTTTTAAGTCACAGCTAGAAAAGGTATATTTTAAAAACCAGACAAAAATATTGTTACTTTTTTTTGTATTTGTATTCATTAAATTCCACTTTCTTATTTAAATAATGCAGGATAGAGCTTCGCCACCGACAGTTTCCTGAAGTTTCTTTGCCTGAATTAATGCTGTCCAAAGGGAAAGAAAAATGCTTATAAAAATATTTCAAGGGAGAAAAAAATTCTAAAGGAAAAGCCAGAACCACTAATACAAAAGTAAAGTGATGCCATTTTTAATTTTCAATTTTAAGGTACTGAAATGCATTTTATTATCTGTTTTTAATGAGGAAAAGTAAATAAATGTGGACAATTGAAAAATTTAAAAACCCTTTAAAAACAGCTAATATTAATAAAACTTCACCTTGCCACTCTTGCTAGAGTGAGTGATTTCAGTGGCATTAACAGGGTTTCTCACATGAGGAAGGGCTGCAAGATCTGGCCCAAAATGCAGTTAAGATTTGAACTTATGCAACATACAGGCAACACGTGGAATTGGCTAACATCCAAAACACTGATGATTATTTATGAAAAGGCGAAGATCGTACCTTTTAAAAAAGGAAACAAAAGTAACCCTACAATCACCTCTCAGTACTAGCTTCACACCAGATAAATAATGGACAATGTAGTGGGGGTGGGATGGGGGAAATCTGTAAAAATCTGAAGAATAACTGAATCAAGGCCAGCAAGCAGCCTGCCTTGATAGAAGACAAATCATGTCAGACGAATGTAATTGCTTTTTAGTGCTGTATTACAAAGTCAGTAGATAAAAGGAATGAAGTCCATCTAATAAATGTAATACCTTAATTGTAGTAAATGTAATTAATATCTTAATCGTCTGGCATAACTGCTAGAAACACTGGAGATAAACCAGCGATCAGTCTGGTCCAATGGCTTTAAACAATCTCCATAAACAGAATTAAATTCAAATAGGTTGGAACACTCTCAAGCGGACTGAAAAATGCAACCCTAAACAAAAGGAAATAATAAACAGCAACGGATGGGGCTGGCGAAGGTGCCTAGCAGTGTTAAGTCTGGTCTCATTTAACATTTTCATTAATTATCTGGAAGTGGAGTAAACAGCACACTCATTTCGCTGGCAGGGGATGTGAAATTGGGAGGCGTGTGAACGCCAGCGCGGGTAGAGAAATAACGCGAAGAGGCCAGAAATGTTAGAAACGTGGGAAGGAAAAGGCAGAGCGGGGTGAAAAATGGAGGCCGGGAGACTCAGCGGAAAATCGAACTGGGATTTTTTTTCGGCTTTCTTTGGTAAAAAGAAAAAAGAAATGTTTCCGCTGGCTGCGTGGCTGGCAAGCTGCAGCCAGGAACAGGCGAAGAGACCTAGACGCAGAGATTTGCCCCGTTGGTCATGACGGTTTTTGACCAGCTCCCTAAAAACCAGAACATGAGACTCACCCTCGCTGCCTGCAGAGCGACCCCGGCCGGCCACGGGGAGCGCGGAACGCAGCGGCGGGCCAGGGGCGGCGGCGGCCCGGCAGCCTGGGCTGGCACCGCGGCTAGGGCAGCAGGGAGCCCAATGCAGGGGTAGTTTGGTGCGAGGAGCAAAGGCCAAGCAGTCGCGGCGCCGAGACACCACTGGAATGGATAGGTGTGAGCCTGAGGGAACCAGCGCCCGAACCGGCCCCGCCGTGCCGGGAACAGCCCCGCGGGGTGCGGGGACCGAACCGGCCCCGCCGTGCGGAAACAGCCCCGCGGGGTGCGGGGAGCAGAACCGGCCCCGCCGTGCGGGAACAGCCCCGCGGGGAGCGGAACCGGCCCCGCGGGGTGCGGGAACCAAACCGGCCCCGCCGTGCGGGAACAGCCCCGCGGGGTGCGGGAACCAAACCGGCCCCGCCGTGCGGGAACAGCCCCGCGGGGAGCGGAACCGGCCCCGCGGGGTGCGGGGAGCAGAACCGGCCCCGCCGTGCGGGAACGGCCCCGCGGGGAGCGGAACCGGCCCCGCGGGGTGCGGGAACCAAACCGGCCCCGCCGTGCGGGAACAGCCCCGCGGGGTGCGGGCAACCGGAGAAGAGCGCCGGCAGTGCCGGGGCTGCAGAAGGAGGCCGGGGAAGGATGCTCAGGGCTGGATCTGCCTCTCTGGGCTCCGGTTTGCGGGGGGAACCGCATCCTCCGGCCGCTCCACGGGGCAATCAGCAGGGACAGAGCGAAGCGATGGGAGCCCAGGCCCCTTCCCAGCCGCCGGACGAACTCCCGCGGGCACAGCCGGGCGCCCCCGCCCTGCGTCTGCCGAGCTCCGAGCCTGCTCGGGACACACCCCAGCGCCAGCAGCTTCGGCGGGGCCAGGCGGCTGCCGCTGCCTCCGGTCCCGGACAACGGCTACAGGGTGTGGGTAAGCCGGCTTCCCACCGCAAAGCGGGTTTTACCCGGGATCCAGCAAGTATCGTCCGAGCCCTCCATCCCAGCACACACCGCCCAGAACCACACACCCCTGCCCCCCTTCACCACAACTACACACCGCCCAGAACCACACACCTCTGCCCCCCCTCCACAACTACACACCGCCCAGAACCACACACTCCTGCCCCCCCACCACAACTACACACCCGCAGAACCACACACCCCTGCCCCCCTCCACAACTACACACCGCCCAGAACCACACACTCCTGCCCCCCACCACAACTACACACCGCCCAGAACCACACACCTCTGCCCCCCTCACCACAACTACACACCCCGAGAACCACACACCCCTGGCCTCCCGGCACCACCACAACTGTACACCTCGAGAACCACACACCCCTGCCCCCCTTCACCACAACTACACACCCCTGGCCTCCCGGCACCACCACAACTGCACACCGCCCAGAACCACACACCCCTGCCCCCCCTCCACAACTACACACCGCCCAGAACCACACACTCCTGCCCCCCCACCACAACTACACACCGCCCAGAACCACACACCTCTGCCCCCCTCACCACAACTACACACCCCGAGAACCACACACCCCTGGCCTCCCGGCACCACCACAACTGTACACCTCGAGAACCACACACCCCTGCCCCCCTTCACCACAACTACACACCCCTGGCCTCCCGGCACCACCACAACTGCACACCGCCCAGAACCACACACCCTTGCCCCCCCTCCACAACTACACACCGCCCAGAACCACACACTCCTGCCCCCCCACCACAACTACACACCCCCAGAACCACACACCCCTGCCCCCCTCCACAACTACACACCGCCCAGAACCACACACTCCTGCCCCCCACCACAACTACACCCCCCCAGAACCACACACCTCTGCCCCCCTCCACAACTACACACCGCCCAGAACCACACACTCCCGCCCCCCCACCACAACTACACACCCCCAGAACCACACACACACCTGGCCTCCCTCCGACCCCATCACAGCAGAAATAGCGAGAGTCAAAGCACCGACCAAAACCAACGGCAACGGTCCATTCCCGCCGCCCCAGCAGCCAGGGGGTCCCCGAGTCACGCCTCTGGCCACACCGACCCCGGGGCCGCAAGGACCCGCCGAGCCCTACCGCGCTCACCGTCCTCGTAGTTCTTGAGGTAGTAGTCGGGCCCGGGCCCCCCGCGGCTCTTGGCCGGGTTCTTCAGGTTCTGGAAGTGCAGGAAATCGGTTCTCTTCCCCGCGAAGCGCAGGAAGGCGGGAGCCAGGCCCCGGGCCAGGGTCACCAGGCGCCTGGAGCTGGGAAGGAGAGAGAGAGGCGCTGAGCACAGGCCTGGCCCGGGGCGCCCCGGACCCAAACACCTCCTGCGGAGCAGCCCCCCGCCCACCCCTCGGGGGGCCCCGGATCTTGGAGGATCCCACCAGCCCCGTTTCCTCTTCCGCAGGACGCAAGGCCGAGCCGGTCCCTGCCCAGCGCTGGCCGCAGCCCCCGCTAGAGCCTGGGTCTGCCCCGGGATAACCCGGGAGGGGCGGGGGGGTAACCCGGGGGCAGGATCGGGCCCGAGCCATATTCCTGGCCAGGAACTCGAGTCGGGCTGCTCTGCTCCCCCAGAACCCGCGCAGGCCCGGGGCCCCCCGGAGGGGCAGAGCTCCCGGCGCGACACTGCACCGAGCCCGGGCGAGCCGCTCGCGGCTCATGCGGCCTTTTAAAGACCTTCTAGCGGCCCCGGCGCGGCGGCAGACCCACCTGGGGAGCCCGCTCGGGCCGGAAACCAGCCCAGGAACCAGCAACCGGAGCCCGCCTCGGCAAAGAGGGGGGGCACCCGCCCGCTTCCCCGGGAAATGGCCAGCTCCCCCCGGCCCCGGACCCCGGCGGTGGCTGCCGGTTCTCGCAGGCGCCGCAGCTTTGCTAGCGCACAGGAGGTCCCATCCCTCGCTCGGTGCGCGCCCCACGCGGTCCAGCCGCCCCGGCCCGCGGACCCTCCCCTGGGCCCGGCTGGGGGCTTCGAACCGAACCTGGTCTCCGCGCTTCGCCTCGCCGCCGCTGCCCGTCCCCGGGCCGCTGCTCCGACCCTCCAAGGCGCAAAGGCGAGCTGCGGACACAGGCGTCGCCTGCGCCCCGGGCCGGGTCCCGCTAATCCTTCGCGGACACCGAGCGGGGCCCGCGGCAGAGACACCCCGCTCCCCCGCAGACCTGCGGCCTGACTGCCCCCGGGAAGGGAGGGGGCGCGCCCCGGGAGGGGCTGCCTCCCCCAGGCCGCTGCAGTTCCACATTGCCTGGGCGAACCCCGGGCAGGGAGGGTTTTGCCCTCGGTACCAGGAGCGGAGCAGCCGACGGGCGAGCGAGCCTGACCCCAAACCCAGCTCACCGCCCGGCAGGAACAAGGAGCGGTTCGGTGGGCCGGCCCCTCTCGGCTCCAAGCGCTGGCTCGGCACCGCCTGGTGCTTTTTGCGGAGGCTAATTGCTCGGGAGCGGGAAGCCCGACATTTTTTCAGTCATAACTGATAAGTTTCTGAAATGCCTTCTCCATTGCAAACATGTGCATCTTAATGGGAAACATGGCTTTGCTCCTCCGTCACACCGAGCGCCGGCCGCAGCCCAGAGCCGGCCCAGCGCTCTGGACCCCTCGCTGGGCTTCTCTCGGGGGCTGGGCGGGTGGGGAGCGGGTCTGAGAGGGGGGCCCAGGGAGCTCCCGCCTTACCTTAAGAAATCGAGCCAGCCATCATGGATGATGGAGGGGTCCAGCTGCAGGGAGAGGAAGTTCTCACTGGTGACCCTGACCGGGCTCTTGGCGTTCACATCCAGAAGAATGAGGGTCCTTCCCTTCACACCTGGGGGTTTCTCCGCGGGGAGCGTTCTCCTGTCCCCTGCTTGGGAGGAAAGGGAGAGGGGCGCCATCAGAGCCAGCCATGGGGCCAGGAGGGCCAGGAGCCCCGGGGGGCAGGCGCTGGGATAGGGCATGCTGGCCAGCAGGGACCCCTCTAATTAAGCCTCTCTTTCTGCAGGGGCTCGCTGGTGGCTAATTGTCCTTATCTAAAGTGTGGGGCGCTCTGCCTTTTTTTGCAATGTTTTGGTGCTGGTGGAGGGGAGCTCACGCCCCTGACCAGCCTTTCCAGCAGCCGGTGCCAAGACTCCTTGTTCACCAGCACCGCCCCTTTAAGAGATGTAGACTGCAGACATTTTTAACTTTTTCAAGGTAAGGAAAGTCTCCTGGTTTAACCCTCTCGGCTCAGCGCTCAGGAATCTGTTCACGAGGCCACATGTAGCCGTGGCGAGTTCGGGTGGTTTTTGTTTCATTTGCGTCTGAGGAACAAGAACTCGAGGTCAAATGTTCGCTGAGAGAGACACAGGAGAGCGGGGTCCAGTGACCCCGCCACGCCAGGCAGGGCTGCATTCCCGCTACGAGACTTGCACACGCGTCCTGAGCGCATTGGCAGGATCTCTGGGCAGGGGACTCGGTGTGAGGTGTGCTGATGGCCGCGTTGCTCTGCACCCCGAAGGTGAAAGGAAGCCTCTCCGCCCTGGGTGAGTGCTGCGCTCGCTTTTCCGCCAATATTCCCTCCCCGCTTTTAAATGAATTTGCTTCCGCCATCCTTCCTGCCGTGTGCATTCAGTCTGAGCCACACAACTTTACCGGAACAAGCATTTGTGGACAGTGCATGTGAAAAGTCTTGTGCCCTGGTGATATGATGTGTACCGTAGCAGCACCCCCCCCCCCCCCAATGTGCCTTTGCATGCACACCCGTATGCATGCCAGAAGTGCAGGCACAACGATGCAGCCAAGGAAGAGAAACAAATCCTCTCTGATCGATCACGACAGACCAAGCCAAGGCAGTTAATACATACTGAGTATAATAAGGGAATCAAACACACACACCGAACATTCAGAATTTCAACTGATGAATAAATTGCAGGGGGTCTCCAGGGTTCCCTGAGCTGGAAACAAGGCTGAACTAATCTCGTTATTCATTTGGAATGATTAACTCGCTGGGATTCTCAGATTCATAGATTCTAACCCCTGAGATCATCTAGTCTGTCCTCCTACATAACACAGGCCCAAGAATGTCACCCACCGATTCCTGCACGAAGCCCAATAATTCGCGGTTAAGCGAAAAAACAGCTTTTAGGAAGACTTGCCCAGTGGCAGCGAGGGTGGAAAGACCCCAAGGGCTGAAGAAGTGACCGCATGGCAAATTTAGCAAAGGAAGGCTGGAGAGTCCTCCCTCAGGGGAGGTTGCCTGGCCCACCGTCTCCCATATTCCGAAGGAGCCCTTTTGATTTGCTTCTGGCAGCCTCGTGTTTTGGAAAGATGCCCCAAACCTGCAAGCGCGCCCTGCTCATGAGAAATGTTCACTCTCTTCAGTGAAGAAAAATCCTCCCCGGCTGTGCTGAGCACAACCCAGACATTCAGCGAGAAAGAGTCCTTGCCCTGTTCTCAGTCTAAAGAGATAAGAGGAGAAAGCGGGGAACACTTAAATAAACACAATGTGTATAGACAGAGCTACTTACTGGTGAAATATCTATACATCTGTAACGTAAGGGCCAGCTGTCTCCCCGGAGCCTCCCTGCCATGAATGGCTGGTTGGTTTCTCACATGTCTGGTGGCCGATCGAGCTATCTATGGGTTTAGACGAACCCCTACCCACAGCAGAGAGGCTGAATAAATCCTAGAAGTGAATACAGAGTGTAGACTCAATCCAACCTGTTACCTGTGGCTCCCTCCAGCCTTTAGCTCAACAACCTACTAATATGTGAGAAAACGACAAACTGTCCTCACTGGGATGTACTGTGTGTGACTAGCTAACTGGAGCTGAGAATTAACTCGTGTCTGGACAAGGCCTGAGTACCTTCCCTGGAAAAGTGAGCAGCTATAGGCAAGTCCATAGTGGACTTCAGGGAGGCTAGTCTCCAGTGGCCGAAAGGTGTGTTTTTACCTGGGGATAGTGTTATTTCCCCATCAATCCTGGTGGAGAAGGAGGACCGGGTAGTTTAAAACCCCAGTGCAGCGAGTGGAAAGTCACCTACACACACACCCGTTGACTAGGTCTAGCAAGGTAAAACCTATCCCTGCCTTGTCTCCTCGAGGATTTTACAGGGAGCTAACGCTGTCGGCTTGGCTTAGGGGTGGTTTTTGTTTGCCTTGTTAGGGTGGTGTGGTTTAATTTTGTGGGGTTGTTTTGTTTGTGTGGGAAGGGAGAAGGGCAGCTAGAAGCTGGATGAGCGGAGTAGAGCTGGGAATTGGTTCCCTATTGTCAGGTCTCTTGCTGAGCCTCTCTCTGTGCCTGGCCATAGAGTTCTGGGCCCGGCCCAGTGTCACCCTTTAAACTACCGATGTACTGGCTTTGAACAAGCCAGACTTGTTGGCAGTGCAGAGAGCGGCGCCAGCCGCAAAAGGCGAGGGAGCCCCGCGCAGGGAGACGGGCGCTTCTTCTGTCTTGCGGGAGCACCCAGAGCCCCACCGACGGCCCCGGAGAGCTGCGGGCACTTCTCACGCGTCTCAGGACCAGCCAGCGGTCCGGGGGGCGCACAGCACTAAGCAGGCCGGGGCCCGGGGATCGGACACCACATTACCCAGCGCCCAGTTCAGAGTGCTGGACACAGACCCTGGCCTGCCCCGCCCTGCCCGGGCGAGAACGGCTCCGACCCGCCTGGCTGCCGAGGGCAGCGGAAAGGGACGGTACATCCACCCCGCTGCCCACTGCATGGAAACCCCCGGGGCGTCCGACTCCTTCCCTACCCCGCCGCACGGGGCCGCTCCCGAGGGGGTCGGGGGAACGGCTGCGGCGGGGAGAGGGTCTGGCAGGATGCTCGGGTCCCCAGGCTCACCCAGCCTGGCGGCCACCGCCCCTCCTCCCGCCCTCGGTGCAAAGGATGCGCCCCGCCCCGCCCTGCGCGCAGCACAAGAGCTGGCGAGCCCCGGGGCCCATCCTGCCCTGTTGCTGCGCCGGAGCAGCGCCGAGCGTCCGGGGGAGAAGCTCCCGTAGCCCGAGCGGCGAGGGGGGGAGCGCCGGGGCCGGCCCTAAGCCCCAGGAGGGCGCGCCGCCTTCCCTGCCGGCTGGGGCGAGCCCCCCTCTGGGCTTTGC